>OZ019971.1:26716656-28136656 GCA_963970395.1 Ephialtes manifestator
GTCTAACCAATTTCTTGGTTGGATTAACCAAGAAATTGGTAGCCTAACAAATAACTTGGTTGGTCTAACCAATTAATTGTCTGGCGCATATATAATATAACCAAGGCACTTGGTTGTTTCAACCAAGCCTTTTTTTCCGTGTAGATAAATTGAAGAATAATTTCAAAAGCGAGTGCAAGGCATTGCTCGTTACGACTTCAGTGTTATTCAGATTTCACAAAATAACTTCTATGACGAACTATGTTGATCAATTTTTGGCTTTCTTATGCAGGAATCTTTATGAAATCTGGAAAATAATGCTATAGCTTTTGTAACCCATTATCAGTAACGGTCTAATTTAAGGAGGTTGGAGCGCTCCACACTAGTCAAATCAGTGCTAAATTTTTAAAAGCGTTTCTACAATTTCTGATGGTTTCATAATCTGTTCCAAGGTGTTAATCACATAGTAGCATTAGTTCTTGATATTCAAATACATTCACAGCTGTGATATCAACAGTAAATCGATCAATATCTGCAAATTTCCAATGTTATGTTTTTTCATCCAGTTTTTTAAAAGGGTAAACCGTAATATCAGTCCGATTATGACGACCAATAGCTTATTTTGTTTACTAAAAGATATTCTATCGATTGGCCGTGAATTTTTTTAAATCGTATTAGTAGTTCAAAAGATAGAACCGTTTGTTTATCTTATCATAACCTAACATCAAGTATACAAATGGCTGTATCTTTTGAACGTCTGATACTATAGAAAATCCGGACGGTCAATCGATTAAGGATCTTCCACTGATCAAAATGAGCTATGTTTCGTCATAATCGGACTGATATTACGATTTACCCTTTTACAAAACTGGATGAAAAAACATGACATCGGAAATTTGGAGATATTGATCGATATACTGTTCATATGACAGCTGTGAATGTATTTGAATATCAAGAATTAATGCTGCTATGTGATTAACACCTTGGAACAGATTATTAAACCATCTGAAATTGTAGAAACGCTTTTAAAAATTTAGCACTGATTTGACTAGTGTGGAGCGCTCCAATCTCCTTCACACCTACCAACCATATTTGTAACATTATTTATTTATATTTTGAAAAAAATTGAATAGCTTCGTCAATTTTGATTAAATTTACCATCAATAGCCGAATAGTATCTGCTGCACACCTGTTCTTAGTTTCGATTTAATACTTTAACTTATTCTCTAGTTATATCAAAGTGAGAAAAATCTGAAAAAAAATTTCATAACTTGTGAATCGTTTTGTTGATTCTGCCAAAATGCAATACCAATCATCTTTGTCGTATGTGCAAAGTTGAAGAATCTTCCGGATCGGTAGTTTTAAATTTGCACTTAAAAACACTAAAACAGTCATAAAATCTGCGGGATACAACAGATTTCATTTAAATTTACTACGATGAAAGTGAAACAACTGCTCCACTTGCGTTCCAAAAATTTGAGCCTGAAGTTTAAAAGATTAATCTTTTTTATTAATCATGGCACATCCACACCGCGTATTTTTTCTAAACCACACCGAGAGAAAAATATAGTACTTATTCCCAGATTCGTATAGTAATCGGGATCCAAAGTGGAAACATGGCATTTTTTTCCAGACACATACAAAGATTTACTAGGCGTCGCCCTGTACTATTTACGCTAAATACGTTAGCAGGCGACGCCTAGTAAGTCTTTGTATGCGTCTGGAAAAAAATGCCATGTTTCCACTTTGGATCCCGATTACTATACGAATCTGGGAATGAGTACTATAATCCTTCTCTCGGTGCACTTTTCTTGAAATTTCAAACAACTTTAAGTTGATTAACAATATCGAAAAAAAATGTTTCTTATAAAAACAAAGCTTGCTCTGTGAGTTAAACAATAAAATAGTAAAAAAGGTATAATACAGCGACCAGTCACGCATATATGCTAGAAGAAAGCACTTCTGTTGATAGCCACACTAGAAACATAAACTTAACCCTCGTGCGCGTGATGTAATTGAAACGTAACCCCATTGTTAAGGCATAATTGACTGACACTGTGCACGCAGGGCCCTCTTTGTAGTGGACGTCATACCTTAGCGGCGAAGGCTTGGTTGAGCGTTCGCGTCGAGCAGGACCGATCGAGCGCGCGAGATCCGCGAGCACCGAAGCAAAAACACCAATCAGCCGACGAGTCGAGCAAAAACTCGGCGCACGGTAAAGCGCGAGTGACTAGTTCCAGCTATATAGGTATATATCTATAGGCTATATAGTCTGATGGCCACTGCACTTCGATTCACCTGACCAGCGCCACAGCAATACTTTTCGTTCTTTCGTTATAAAGTGGCTGCTGTATAAACTCGTTCAGAACGAAAGTGGAGGGACGAGAACGAGACTAATATTTTAAGAGCGAATGAAATTGAATTAATTTGTTACGAAATTCAGGCTTCTTTTTTCTTCTTGTTTTATTTCTGCTATGCCGATCGGCAACTGCGTTGGCGAATTACAGCACTATGCAATTACTGCCTGTTTCTATTTTTGCACAAATGCATACTTTTAATTAAACTATGGAATTGTTGACTGCACTTTAACGATAAAAATTGTGAATATAGCGAATGCGATACACGCTGATTAAAATTTGAAATTCCATACGCTTACTTGCATTAATAACCGTAAGATAATTTGTGTATTCAGTCACGTTCACGATAAGATTTAAGCGTGCAAAATGAGACTTCTTGTTTTTTTTTTGTAAATGCCGTATATTTTGCATATGGCATTTACAAATCGAAAAGGACAAAATCATTCCAGCGGGGAATTAAAAAATGATGATTTAGGAAGCCTTTTCTATTACCATTAGTCTTCTTGTTATTACAATAAAGGCCTAAATATTGGTAAGTAGATGCAAGTTATACCGTATCGACATGATATTTCCCTATCGCCGCTGTCAAAATTTTTATCAATGCAAAACCAATAGTATGAATCATCGATAAGAAGTAGGTGGATATTACCATAAGTTTAATAGTCGTAACTCGTAGCTCTTTTTTCTTCAGTATTCGCTCGGACGTCAGAGAAGAATATCAGTCTGAATATTCCATCTCTAACGATTTTACTACAACCGCTGCTTTGTCTTAACCGTTATGATTCGGGGAAGTACATCATTTAGGAAGATCCTAATTGAATGTAGACATTCCTGCACACGTTACAATTTACCGAAGGTATTTGTTAATCATACTTTATTACCTACACATCCCGTGCAGAAATATAGTTGGGGCTCCAACTTGGCCCTTTCTAGTTTGCCCCAGTTCTATTAGGGGTCGACTAAGCTAGTCACGCTTGAAGTACAGAGCCTTTAGAGGCTCAATATGGGCGACCCTAGTGAGGGTTCCACATTTAAGCCTGATTAGGCCCCGAAGTTTGTCGTGGCCGCCTCTGTTGAGCCTAGTAGGGTTCTAGAGTAGATTCCCTATTGTGGATGCCACGTTTATACCTAAAAAGGCCCCTTATTTAATCGCGGCTGCCCGAACTAATTTCTGCACGGGATTTTTTACCTTCCGACTTCCTCCTCAAAACGAAAAAAACGGGTGTTATACGTTCGGTTGGTTTAACCTGAATTGGCACATATTCGGTGTCTCCAGTATTTGAAAAATCGGCTTGAGTCGTCTTAACAGAATTTTGTAGATCGTTACTATGGATCACCATCTTAGTTTTTATTCAAATATATTTTTACGAATGACAAATTGTAAAGTACGAATTTTCTTCATAACGATATTGTGCAAAATGGCCGTCATAAACTCGAAAGTCAGAATTTAACTTCAGGGTTCTTAATCTCGATTTTCCAGATTATTCTAAATTACGAATAATAATAAAACAACCGCATCAATTCACGTGCACATTATTCGTCGCAGTATTTTTTCTTGTGTTACGGTAGTATTAGTACTGATGTGATATTACCGTACACCCAGAAAAAAGATCTTGTTAATGGGACTAGAACCTACACATCAGAAATAAAATTTCTTATTTGGATGCAGACCTACTAGACTTCCATTCACCACAAATAAATTTTTTTATTTGTAATTAATATACTTATTGAATAGTAAATATATTCAAATGTAAGAAATATTTATTTGGATCGGCAGTCATATAAAAGTTGAGTAAAAAAAAAAATTTTATTGGCATGTCCTTACTATTCCTTAGAAGCTCAGAAAAATTGAATGAAATACGTTTTTGTTGGAAGGAAAGTAAATTTTCGGTGATTGAAATAATTAAATGTTGAATTGATAATTTTTTTTAATATTACCAAATCATTTTTCTGGGTGTACAACTATACATTAAAAATAATCACAATAACAATATTAACGTGACGTGGTTGTAACCTAAATATTTGTATATTGTGGTCATAACACAAAAATAAATGTATATATTTATGTATTAATTTCCTAATTATTTAAGTGCTTAAAAAATTTGTATTTAAATGTTATAATTTAACAAAAAAAAACACTTCATGGGCTATAAGCCTACAATTTTATGCAGTCATAGGGTGCACCAGAATACTTAGAAATAACGTTTTATTTCACTCGTCCCAATTTCCCTAATTAGATGTCTCACCATAATCGCCTTTCATAAATCAAGGATCTCTTTTCCAGACACTAATTGAAACGAAAAATAATAATTAACACTGAGAAAAATATCAGTTAGCTCTACCAAATGTGTGTTTGCGGGTGGCAAACACACATTGGCAAATGCCTAATACTTATAGAAATAATGATGATGATACGACCAGCTCTATAATTATGATTTTATAATAACAACATGTAGCGATTGTAATACGATGATTAAACTTTGGAATGGCTGCAAAAATGATTATCTTTTAATAAAAATTGACGGTAATCCTTTTGAAAAAATGGAAAAAAATAAGTAATGCATTAAGAAAGTAATATATTACTTATTTCGTCCATTTTTTCCACCATTTCTTGCAATATTAAAGCGAAAATTAGTACTTTTTTCAGCTATTCAAATGCTTACACTCTGTTTTATAATCACTACATATTACTATTATAAAATCATAATTACAAAACAAATTGTACTGTAAACTATATCTCATGATGATTAAACTTTAGATTTCGATTAATCATTTATGATTAAGACTCATTATGATTAAACTTTGGAATGGCTGCAAAAATGATTATCTTTTAATAAAAATTGACGGTAATCCTTTTGAAAAAATGGAAAAAAATAAGTAATGCATTAAGAAAGTAATATATTACTTATTTCGTCCATTTTTTTCACCATTTCTTGCAATATTAAAGCGAAAATTAGTATTTTTTTTTTGAGCTATTCAAATGTTTATACTCTATTTTATAATCACTACATATTATTATTATGAAATCATAATTACAAATCAAATTGTACGGTAAAGTATATCTCATGAATTAATGGGGATTTACAACTCTGCTTCCAAAAACCACATCAAGATTCGACGCCAAGTTAAAAAAGAAAATTAATATTTATTTCCCCACCCGCAAACGCATATTCTGTAGGACTAACCGAGTTTTTTTTTCTCAGCGCCGTTTTTTTTAAAAGCTACCATAGAAGAAAATATCACCCAATATACTTAATTGAAAACACAGCTGTGTAGTTTACGATTATCCTGTACAGATAAGCGCAGTTCGTTTTTCTAACGAAGCAGGTGATTCGAATCCCTCGAAAGTCATGACGATGGTAACTCAAGGCCAAGGAAAGCTATTCACGTCAATATCAGAAGTAGTGTCCGACATACCGGACGGTGCTAAGCTTCTCGTCGGCGGTTTTGCCACATGCGGAGTGCCGCAAAATCTCCTAACAACTATTTTCAAAAAGGGATGTAAGAACTTAACTGTCATTACGAATAATCCAGGTATAAAAGGCCATGGTATCGACAAATTGTTGGAGGCGGGGAGGATTAAAAAAATGATTTGTTCGTTTCTCGCTGATAATCTGGATTGTCAAAAACAGTATGCGACCGGCAAGCTGGAATTGGAAATGACACCTCAGGTAGGAGAGAACGCGGCAAAATGGCAAAGCGGGGCATAATGGCACGGCAGCACGAATAGGACAGGGCATGCTAGAACCGGGGCAAGATGTGACAAATGAAAAGAAAAATTCGTACATTGACACGCGACACCCCGCTGTCTTATTAATTTGCACAAATTTTTTTTAAATTAAAAAACGCCAAGTTATTCACAATTTGAATCGACCTAAATCGCGCGCGATGAAAAAAAGAATAGTACTTCGATACATGTTCTTCATATCATAACGAACAATACTTACCAATGACAAAGTCCAGAATTATTGAAAACAACGTCAAACTCATCTGCGAATGCGGAAGAGGATGTACCATGTCTCTTTCGCAGTGACTTGTATTCACAATCAATGGAGTCGTTGCAATACGTGTGAAAAATAAGCACACTTTGCGTATGCTGATGTCGATGAGGATGTCGTCGAATATATTTGTGAACCCTTCGTCCAATGTAATTTAAAATAAATATAAAATGAGTTAAGTATTCTATGAAAATAAGCGATATATGTTTATATTTTACTAAATTTAATTTCAAAGATGTCAACCATAGATGTAAACCATAGCATAATTCTTTTACGAATTCAGCGTAAGCTGGTGCCATTTTGAAGAGGTGTGCCATTATGACCTTGTTCCATCGTGCACCGTAGCCACGTTATGCCCCGCGTTGTCATTTTTCCCCGCTCACCCCTCACTTAATCTATTCCGAGCATAATTAGCATTTGCAATCCATGAAAGTCTAATCATGTTTAAATTGGGACAGGGCACTATGATTGAAAGAATACGAGCTGGTGGTGCGGGTATCCCAGCCTTTTATACTCCAACAGGTTACGGTACCTTCGTACAGGAAGGAAAACTTGTCCTCAAATACGACAAAGCAGGAAACGCGCAAGTTTTTTCGACGCCGAAAAGCGTTCAGGAGTTCGATGGAAGAAACTACTTGTTAGAGAAGGCGATAACCGGCGACTTTGCCATTATCAGAGCGTGGAAAGCTGATAAGGCCGGTAACTTGATATTCCGAAGATCGGCAAGGAACTTCAATCCGACAATGTGCAAGGCCGCTAAGGTAACGATTGTGGAGGCAGAGGAAATTGTTGAGATCGGTCAGTTGGATCCTGACGAGATCCATCTACCAGGCATTTTTGTTGATCGTATCGTTCAAGCTTGCAGAACGGAAAATGTATTGGAGGTTCGTAGCTATTCATCGCACGGAGAAAACGGGTTAGTTGAGAAAACCAACATTTAAATGCTTGGAGCGTTAGATGTAGTTTGGTTGGCATTACCAATCTGTTGGTTGGCGCCACCAGTCGGTTGGTTGACGCCACCAATCGGTTGGTGGGCGTTACCAATTGGTTGGTTGATATCAATCGGTTAGTTGGCATTACCAATGGGTTGGTTGATATCAATCGGTTAGTTCTCATTACCAATCGGTTGGTTCTGGCACTCAATAACTTGCTAATGGCATATTTTACCACGCCTATTGGTTGACACGTATGAATTCCGTAGTTCCTACAACTACACCCTTTTCTCCGTGCACTTTTCTGTGCGGGAAACATTGTGTTCGTCGTTTGATTCTACCGTAATTGCAGTTAGTGATTTTGCCATCGGAGGAACGTCCTTCTCCGAAGAAGGATCGGATTGGTCGGCGAGCAGTTCTTGAATTTAAAGAGGGAATGTACGGTAAGCTACATGTCATTTTTAAGGGAGCAGATTCAGCCAGAAATAGTGATTTCCAGTCAAATACATTTTTTTCGTCATTCGACTGATAAATTTCAATTGAATTTATCCTTTGAGAAATTGAGAGAGGGATTTTTCTGTCAAAATGGAAGTCAGTCAAGTCAATCGGTTCCTTCGTAAATTGTCCATGGAAGCGCCCTTAATGATGTCTTATCAGTTCAGCCGAGAGATTCGTTAAAAGTTAAAACTTTAAGAGACTTTAAGAGTTAAAAACTTACGTCTTTAAAAAAGCCAACATTATTTTGATATTTCATAAAACAGTTGATATCTTACCATAAGGGCCTTTCAAATATTGTGATGAAAATAAGATATCATACAGAACAATCCTATGAAAATTTGGGATCACGTCTAAATATTTTTTACACAAATAACTACGTCAGAATAACTTGGTCAAGTGAACCTTATCATGAATAACTTGTGGCGAAAATGACTTGTGCTTAAATAACTTCGTACAGAAATAACTTCTGACTAAAATAACTTGCGACAAAATAATTAGTTGTTTTGCATATTTTGGTTTTTGCTTGTTGTTCTTTTACTGTTGTGTGTATTCGTGTGCAAAAATTAACTTAATAATTAATTTAAAAAAATCATTTTTATTTATCAATGTGTTATGTTGTCAAATATATTCTATTGTTAACACTTTTTCGCACAATAATCTTTATATTCAGAAATCACTTTTATTTATAAATATATTATATTGTTAAGATTTTTGTTCAAAATAATCTGAACGTACAAAAATCACTTTTATTTATCAATATGTCATTTTGTTAACAGATTTTTTAAAACATTCTTTCATGGTTTATTACTTCATGCTACACTTGTGGGCATTTGTTTTTCTTGAGTTTCTTGATTCGTTTATTTTTTTTTTCACAAAAGAAATAATCGCAATGACAAATTATCACGCGAATCATCCACTTATACTGACTTCTTTAGGTTCCTTAGGGCGTTAGTTACGTTGGCGTTCGTTTCTTTAGGGAGTTAATTAGTTTGGTATTTTCCTTATATTTGTTCTTTAGGTTCGTTAGGTTAGTTGTGGTTCTATAGGTTAGGATATTTTGTCTGTGTGATATTTTGTCATTGTGATGTTTTGTCCGTGATATTTTGTCGTGTTATCTAACGTCATGGAACTATAATTCATATGGTCTAGTGTACGGTGGGAAAGTAATGGTAATTTAAATTGTGGTTTATTTGAAGTTTTTTTGCCGGTAGTTGTTTTTGTTGTGGTGTTTTTGGTTCGAGTTATTTGTGTATAAAGTTATTCTTGTACGGAGTTTTTTTTGTTCAGGTTGTTTTGACCATGTTTTTTTGTCCAAAGTTGTTTTTTCGAAGTTATTTAGACATGGAACCGAAAATTTTGTCCTGGATCATGTGCCGATTTGAAAAAGCCTGAATCTGGTTTACAATGGAATCGGTTGACCTATTTGACGTTCATATCGATAGAAAAATCCTCTTAACAACTCCTCAAAGGATAGATTTGAGTAAAATATTCATCATTCGACTGAGGAAAAAAATGTAGCCAACGGAAAATCATTTTTTTTTTTTTGCTGATTCGGACCACTTTCTTTGGCATAATTGTTAAATTAAATAAGTTGTCTGTCCGCAGTTAATGTGGGAGTTGGTTTACCTCTCAGAGCGGTTGATCTCATACCTAAAAATTTGAATGTAACTGTCCATTCTGAAAACGGAATTCTCGGAGTAGGCAGAAACCCGCCGATGGACCAAATCGATCCAGATCTTATAAATTCTGGAAAAAATCCAGTTACCATATTGCCTGGAGCATCCATCACCTCAAGCGAGGACAGTTTCGGGATGATCAGAGGGTTAATATGGTGGATTTAAGCTGCTATGAAAAATATTCAGATACCATGCTATTCGTAATTTCCACATTTTCAGAGGTCATCTTGATGTCACAATGTTGGGAGCTATGCAAGTCTCTGAGAAAGGAGACTTGGCCAACTGGATAATTCCGGGAGCGATGCCATTAGGCATGGGTGGTGCAATGGATCTCGTATCTGGATCAAGAACTAAAGTAATCATTACTATGTTCCACAATTCACCAGATGGAAGTCCCAAGATTGTGAAAAATTGCACGATTCCACTTACAAGTACGTAATTTAAAAAAAGCTATGCGAATTCCCAGGTAGAAAATATGAGGTGTTCATGATTTTATGGGATTTCGATCAAAGACATAATCAGCTCGTCAACAGATCTAGAAATGATGAATTTATGCACAATAATGAAGTACATTTCGTTATCCAAATTCTGAAAATATCTCTTTGCACTTTCTTTGATTTTATTCAGGACACCTAATTTTGTCTACACGAAAAGAGTTAGTTGAACTTTCGTTTTACATAAAAAATCTTCTTTTAGGTCAGCACTGCGTCGACATGATAATTACAGAACTTGCAGTCTTTGAAGTGGAGAAGAAAAAAGGACTAAACCTCATCGAAATCGCGCCTGATGTCGATATTGATCAGGTCGTGAAATCAACGGGTTGTGAGTTTTCGGTCTCCAAAGACCTAAAAGTAATGAGTCAAATACCAATTGATGATGAGAGTTAAACCATTAATTGCTGCATCAAGAGTAACTTGTTGGAAATAAAATGTTCGTTTGGAGATAGCTATCGATTTTTTCCAACTTATTGTATGAAGTGGGAATTAAATTGGCGAATTAAGGGCGTTTGGTATGCAACTCGATCTGTACTCTAAAACTGGATAGATGGAGGGAATTCAGCCCGATTTCCCGGGTTAGGTATCTCGAATGGTCAGGCAAGCGTCGACGAGGATGAGGACGACGACGCCGTCGACGACGACGACGGGGTTGAGAATGGCGGGACGGCAAGGCTGTGGCGGCGGCGGTCGAGGGTGGATGAGGGGCTTAATTAATAACCCCGGTAATTGGACTCCGTTCGATCTAAGATAGCCCCTATTGCCGACCGACGGCGCCTCTCGTGCGTGTGTGTATCCGATCCTCGAATCTATCCACACATACACACACACACACACACACACATAAGCGCGGATATAATGCTATAGGTATACATAAAGGAGAGTTTCCAGAAGAGAGATGGATAGTTGATTCCGGCAAGTCTCGAAGCTATCCGAACTCGGATCGATTTGTCGATAACAATTGGAAATCCTATTAAATTTCGAATCATGGTGACCTAAAGTGAGCCATTACAGTACGAGTATATAGATATGGACAATTAACCTGTAACCGAAATGCCACTAGGATATGTCTTGTTTGTAGAACTTTCATCCATTCTTTACCCAGTTGACACATCATTTATCAAGGAATGAGTGGACAAAAAGAAGACTAAAAAGTATAAAGAAGCTAAATGTCTTTTATTTTTTTTCCTTCGCTCTCACTCTCTTTTCTTTCGACTTTGTTCGTACGCCTATGTGCAGCACGCTGTCGCTTACAATGCAACCAAGAAGTAAAGTGTGTTACAGTTGAAAGAAGAGGTAGGCGATGACAAAGACGACCAATGGCTGGGAATTGAAAGTGAGACAAAGAAAATGAACTGGTTCGAGACTCCTCATCCTCTGTGAAGGTGAGGAGGCCAGAGGTGGTCAACGCCGAGTGAAAGGGTTAAGGAGAACGGAATATAGAATAGCTCAGCGTGGAGAGAAGGCATTATACCAAGACGAAGAAGAATAAGAGGTGACTGTGCCGAAGGGTAAACTAAGGGACACCAAGACTCGAATCAAACGCTACAGGCGAGGGAGGCTGCGAGGTAAAGGACGAAGACGAAGATGAGAGTCAAGCGTCGAGCCGCGCCTAAGCGTGCACTCGAACTCAAACAACTTTAAGCCGGCGCACCGGTGCAAACAAAACAGCGCGCTAATTGCTTACGTCACTCGGCAAGTCAATGGACTTCTCTATCTCGCTCTTATGGAGAAGTAGCATCGGCCCAGAAGAACGATTCTGATGCTTGCCTTCACTAGAGTCAGGGAATACATATATATATGCTTGTACTCTCGCTCTTGGTCTCTTGGTCTCTTGCCTCACTGAGTCATGAGACGTGAGGGTCGCGGAGGCCTCGGGTTTCAATTAAATCACGTCCACACACTGTTTACCCCGTATAAACTATGTGCTGGTCCGTTTTGGCTCGCTCACTCGGTTGCCCACAATGCACGGAGATCTAAATGCCGACGATATAATGATGCCATGCCAAGATTTCGAGCCCTCTGTGATGAATCGTTACAGTGGTCAACAGTCGAGAGAAAGACCACGGAATGGAATAATGTTGTTGCTTTATGCGCAGTTAAGTAGTCATAAATTTTACTATTTTTAGCATCACGCTAATGGGAAAAGGCAACTACTGTGTATAACTTTACCATTGACTGATGCTCACTGTTAGCAGGAATTTTAATCTAGCTTCTCTGTAAAGTGATAGCAGTTCATTTTTGCTTCATCATGGAGGAAGCTTTGGTTTCGTGAAGATATGGTTTCGTAAATTGCCTCATACGTCGAGAAAAATAGTGTAGAAAAAATTTCTGGCTGACGTGTGTGTTTATGGGTCATGGATAAAAAAGTTAATCTCTTATAACTAGTGAATGGGTAGGACTATCGATCTTAAGCTTGGCGCCCATGTGAAGCGATTGACACTCTTTCATCGTGGGAAATTCAATCGAAATTCGTTGCGACCTTTAGAGTTTATCGCAGTTTTAGTTTAGTTTTTAATGCAAAATGACGTAAACAAATTTTTCAATGATACAAACGGTGTACAAAGCTACAGAATTATTTTCCAGATATCATAAAGCTTCCTCTATGTGAAAACAAATATCGGCCAACATAATTTCTCCCAGAGATAATTTTGTATAATCTGATTGATTATGAAGAATCAATGTACAACATTTTACCATTCAGTAGTTTTTTTTTGTAGTTACCAAAACTATGAAAAATAGCCCCATACACTTAAAATCCATAGCTATCGATTTATAATTGCTTTATAATTTTGTTCCGAGTGCAACTCACGAAATTAGTACTGCAATTAACTATTTCTGGTGTTAAAAAATCGCAATTCATTTTCATGCAAAAGCGTTGAGATGATTACTATTTAAGTCGCAAAAATTATTTCTTAACGTGTCAATAAAGTGTTATTTTATAGCAATTGAAGAATTTAGTTTAGTTTGACAATCACTTCGTAATTACAAGAATTATTATTTAAATGATTCGAGGCACTCAAAACGTCTTGCAAACATAGCACATGCCGGATATATCGCTTCTTTTGGCGGTCCCTTTGAGAGAAGAAAGAAAAGGTGTAGTATGGGGCATACAGAAGAAGGGAGTCGGCGAACGCCCGCTCAGTTGAGACACGCTTGTGAGGTGTGACTTTCTTCCATGTTTCCGAGAAGAAGTTTGCAGACTAAACAGGGTTCGAGTCTTAAACGGGCTGTCCCGACGTCCTGGCCGACAACTTCCTGAGATAAGCCGGCCCGATAGAGGCATAAGCCCTCTCTTCCTCTCTCTTTTGCTCATTCTTTCCATCTCCCTCTCTCTTCTCTCTGAACTTCGTCGTTCCTTCGTGACGTTCACCTCGTTCCACCCTCGAGATGCCTCTTTTCCTCCTTGTCTCTCTTCTCTGTTATTCTCCTATCTTATCTACTACAAACAAGAATTACGTTTGCACCGTAATCTCGGCGAGTCGCGATTTATTATCCGAAGTAGGTTCGTCTTGGTCGTTCTTTCCCTCTCCTTCCGCACCGTTGTGACTCTGTAGCTAGCCGATTACATAGGCGATTGTACTGCCGACTGAAATATTATAAATATAGTTCATAATATATGTTAGCACTAATGTTTGTTACACTCTGGGAAAAAATTTGTTAGTCTTCGTAACGTTAATTGATAGGAGCTTGTCACTAAAAAATCATGAAAATAAAATTGGCGCGGTCGTTGCACTATTGAAAACTTTTACATTGAGAAAAAAAACACCACTGGGCTAAGATAATAAGTGAAACATTTTCAAAAGAGGAGTTTATATTTTGAACCATGGCTATCGGTGCAAATATTTTCTTCCAATTTTGCAATTGTAGAGGCGAGGCTGCGTCGCTGGACCAAATAGATTTTGCTAATTTGGCTCTTTCTAGAAAGACTCTGTCCCGTGTGGGTACAAGAATTGTCATATAAGGATCTATTTTATAAAACATCTTAATTAATGTAGTAATTTTTGAACTACATTTTTTCACATCTTCGAACAGAAAATTCCTACAGCGACAAATTTTTTTAGATTTTTAAAAAAATGTGTGTTTTTTTAATTATCTAAAATTTGATTTTCTCAAAAAGTACGTCGATTTTTGTTCTTTTTTTACAGTAAATTCTGTGTCCAAAAAAAAAATGTTGACCCTAGACCCAGAGTGGGGCGAGGCCTAGATTATCAGCTAAAAATAAAACCAAATTTTAAAAAATACCCCAAACTTGAATCTGTCTAAAAGTACGTCGATGATTTTTTTCAAAATTTTTATAGTAAATTCTATGCCCAAAAACGAAACATTTGGGACTAGATCGAAAATGGGGGGCAGTTTAGAATACCAACTAAAAATAAAATTCTCCCTTAAAAAAATATATATTTTTAGTTGCTATTCTAGACTGTCCCCCATTTTCGTTCTAGTCTCAGAAGTTTCGTTTTTGGACAGAGAATTTACTACAAAAATTTTGAAAAAAATCATCGACGTACTTCTAGAGAGATTCAAGTTAGGGGTATATTTTTTTAAATTTTGTTTTATTTTTAGCTGATAATCTAAGCCTCGCCCCACTCTGGGTCTAGGCTCAAAAATATTATTTTTAGATACAGAATTTACTGCAAAAAAGAACAAAAATCGTCGACGTACTTTTTGAAAAAATCAAATTTTAGGTAATCAAAAAAACACAAATTTTTTTAAAAATCTAAAAAAAATTCTGGAGTGTTTTTTTATATTGCTTTACAACATCTCAAAAGGAAAAAAAAATTTAACATGAGGGTCGCGACCCTGTCGATAACCGGTGGAATGCCCCATATATAAAAAATAAAATATGTTCTCAGACAAACTCTACTACAAAAAGAAAGATGGTTTTATGACAACGATTCACTTTTTGTGCTTGCCATGTAGTATTTTTTAATCAAGATAAAATATGTCATATGTGCAATTGCAGCACCATTTAATTTTCATGATTTTTAGATGGTTCTTTTAAACAGAATACAGGATTGCCCGATCTCAACAAAAAAAATGTCTAGTTATCGCCAGGGAGCTGGATAACCGAGGGGTGAACCGGAAGTGGCACAGTGGCGGGCGTAAAGCCGAACAAAAGAGCTGCCGCTCTTCGCCGGCTCACTCGTGCATGTTATGGTGTCTACGCGGGTATCGCGGCGTGATATCGTCGTTGAGTACCAGAGAGTGTCATACGCAAAGGAAAAAAGGACGGGAAACAGGGAAAAAGAAAAAAAAGCGTGCGAACGGGAGGCGGAAAACAAGAAGTGCGTTACGCCACAAGTGCTGGATGAATAATAATAAAAAGAAAAAAAAAAGCGTCGACGTACAGTTTGCGCAGTTCCAGCGTAGCGTTATAGTCTGATAGATCCAAAAAATGAAGCCGGCCCGGGTGTTCGCTCGTAATCGTAGGTGGAAAACGAGCTCCGTGGCGCTGGCACACACGATTCTCCACTCTTTTTCCGTCAGGATTTTCCGGCACGAGTTCCCGCAGCCACAAAGGGCGAGTACTGAAACGCAATTCGCGCAAACCGCGACAGTGGAATACAAAGAACACAAAGAATTTGTGAATCCTGGTAACGAAATTTCCGTCTCCCTTTTTCATACACGTATACATGTATTTCTATCGCTCTTTCGGCTCGTTGTCCATATAATTCAGCAAAAGTGTAACATTTCACGCCGTTAAACAAATATTTCGTAAGGAGCTTGTTTGATGCATAATTGAGCACATAATGGAATGATAGAGTGTGATAATCAACTCCTAAACGTACGAAAAATGATATCGAAATCATTTACTATATATTTTTATGCAAACACGGAGTGAAAAAAATAGGAATCATCTTTTGGCTCGCATAGTTAACGAGATTACAGCAACTGGTCGTTACTTCGTTAGTCTAAGACTGAATCTCAGACTACGCACAAGCTCTTCGATTACTATGCAAATCCTATTTCCTATTTCCTATTTTTTTTTCCTTTCCGTGGATTAAATCGTATCCATTTACAGCAAAATGACTCTGATTATCGCAAAATGATTCCGTTGCCGCAAAATGATTTCGTTGCCGCAAAATGATTTCGTTACCGCAAAATGACACCGCTGCCGCAAAATGATTCCGCTTGCGGCAAAATGATTTCGTTGCCGCAAAATGACACCGCTGCCGCAAAATGATTCCGCTTGCGGCAAATAGATATAATTTAGAGTGATATTTAATGTCAAGACGCAACTGGGTCTCTTTATACGATACCCACGACTTCGTAAATTTCCGGCACGAGTTCCCACAGTCACAAAGAGCGATTGTTGGAACGTAAAAAACCCAAAGAAATTTGTGAATCCTAGTTACAAAACTTTCGTCTTTCTTTCTCGTACACGTACACATATATTTCTATCACTCTTACAGCCCGATGTCCATATAGTTCGTCGCGAGTGTAACATTTTGCGATGTTAAACGAATATTTCGTAAGACGCTTGATCGATGCATCGTTGAGCACAAAATGGAATGATATAGTGTGCCGATCGCGTGCTACATGTGCGCGAAACGATATCGAAATGATCTCTCGTGTATTGTACCTATATATACGACGACCACAGGTATATACAAGACGATTGGCGCCTCGAGGCGCGCGCCCGATCGATTTCGATCGTGATGGGTCGAAGGGCCGATCGTGAGCTCGTCTCTTAAGAGTGGGAAGAGCGCAAAAAGAAAAAGAAATACAAGTTTAAGAGCCACGGGATATAAGGTACCTATATTATTTGTTCCCTTTCCGAGTTCGCGCCCTCCGGGTTGTCGGCCAGCCAGTCAGATCGACGAATACCAAATATACTAGGACCGAACGAAAATAAGTAAGTATGAGTGTAAATTTGAGTGCATCGGTATATGTCTGCGTTTGTATGGACAAGAGATCGATGCGTGTATTGCATCGTCTCACTCGACACGATCCCCAGATGATACCTACACCCACGCCAGCACCACCAAGAAGATAATATAGATAGTAATTGCAGGGTTTGCGCTGGCCGTGTGGACGGCGAAATCGGCTCGACAGATCGATCGAGTTCTTCTCTTCCTTCACGAAGAGACCGCTCATGCCGTGTGTAGGAACGAGAGATGAAGCCACAAGGTAGACGAAGACGAATAAGACACGGGAAAGAGAGAAAGTGATGATGCCGCGAGGAGAAGGACTATATATCGGTAAGGGGACAAAGAATGGTGAAAGAGAAAGAAAGGAAGATCAAGATAATGATGCGCCCAGGTTGAAATCGTTCTCACATTATTTTCTCGCGTGGGGCTTACCAATGTGAACGAATGCTACAGAGAGAGCACGAGAGGAAAGAGCTCGGATCCTTGTGGATTATATACCCCGTGGCGAGACCGGGCGCCCCCGCCCCGCTCCTTTCACAATCGGAACGGAATTTCGCGTACCGTGTGCGGGCCAGTACGGGAACAGCCCGCGGGAACTCTTTTCTGCTATATGCTTCTCTCTCCGACTCGCGGCCATATTGAAAATTACTTGAGGAATTCGTGTTGGTACCGCGTGACCTGGACCTCCTCACGCAGAAAACGACCCGACGACTCTTCGACGTCTGATCTCTTATTTTCGGTCCTATTCAAATTTTTTTTTGTTTATTTTGTGACGATAGATTTGTTTGTCGCATTTGAACAACGACGCCGTTGTTTTATTCGATGTCGAGACCTGGACCTTCTCACGCAGAAAACAACCCGACGATTCTTCGACATCCGATCTCTTATTTTCGCTCCTATTTCATTTTCATTTTTTTTTCTTCATTTTGTGACGATAGATCCCGTGCAGAAATTAGTTCGGGCAGCCGCGATTAAATAAGGGGCCTTTTTAGGTATAAACGTGGCATCCACAATAGGGAATCTACTGTAGAACCCTACTAGGCTCAACAGAGGCGGCCACGACAAACTTCGGGGCCTAATCAGGTTTAAATGTGAGCCCCTAGTAGGGCCCCTACTACAATTAGGGCAATCTAGAAAGGCCCAAGTTGGAGACCCAACTGTATTTCTGCACGAGTTGAATCAATCGTCACAAAATGAAAAAATAAACTGAAAAATAATATTGTGCATGCCACGTTTATACCTACACGGAAAGAAAAAAACTTGCTACTGGCGTGATCGCAAAACGTGACTTTCTCATCACGATTGTTACTGGCGTCACGTTACTGTCGTGAAGTTAGTTTGTGAAGTTAGTTTGTGAAATTAGTTTGTGAAATTAGTTTGTGAAATTAGTTTGTGAAGTTAGTTCGTAATATTCGTTTTTGTAGTTATATATGAATAAATATCTCTCTATATTATAAAAAGATCGCGCCGCCGCCTTCGCCGCCGTGTCAAGAATCGAGGGACTTATTCGGGTTAGAAGCGGTCACCCATCCAAGTACTGACCACAAAAATTCTGGGGTCTATTTTTGAAAAAATTAGCTTATTTAGGCTTATTTAAAAAAAAATTAGGTCTTTTTTTAAATTTAGGTCTATTTTTGAAAAAAAAAAAAAAATTAGACCTATTTTTTAAATATTATTTTACATACTTTGCATGTGATGAAAAAGTAAAAATTTGTTACTGGTGTAAAATTTTTATCGTGAATTTACTGGGTTATAGTGATTAATAATGTGTGAATTTCGCACATTAATTGTAATCTCCATTTTTAGCTATAATTTGTCAAGAACGCGTTTGTAAATTCGAAATTCGCGCGCGCGAGAAAGCGAGCGTGACATCGCGCGCCGGCGCGCGCCTTCACATCTCTCTTTCCCTTTGATGTTATTATCGTCGGCATTGCGATAGTTTGACAGTCGGAATTACATTTTATTTGATATTTCCAACGTTTCGCATATTATGGTGTGTATGAGCAGCATTTGGAATTGGTATAAAATGCTATACGAGTGATAAAATAAATAAAAAAACTATGATGTGATGAGTGCATGAGTGTTTATAGTCTAACATCAAGAGTGATGATAACCTCAAATGTGTTTCTCTTGTATTTTTACATTCTTTTTTAAATTTTAATCTAACATATGGTGTAAATATTCATAGTATGTTATCATTGAAAACTGCTCAAGATCATTGCAGTTCTTTTTTTTAGTGAATGTGTAACACAATAACACAAGAAAGTAACATATTTCAAGCAATACATTTTTTACAACAGTTTAAGATGTCTTATGTGGGTGATTGAAAAAACAAAATCTTCTATATACTAAATCTCTTGTTGTTCATTTTTTATTTGCTGGTAATACTATTTGTATGTATCACATTGAAGCATAATATCTTTTATATTAACTTGCGGTACAAAAATAAATAAAATTTTTATTTTTTTTTATTTTGTATTTAAGGTAAAGTATCAGAAGCAGTGGAGATTTTGGATTGGATTTCAATACCAAAACCAGGATTTGAATGCAGAAGACACTCAAAAAATTTCATTTCAGTCCATAGATGTTTTCAAAAGTTATTGTGTTTCCGGACGGCACATACAGACGCCAGACAGACAGACAGACAGACAGACGGACGGACAGAAATGAGGTAATGTGTTTTTTGGAATCTAGGACACTCAAAACATCTATTTCCATCAAAATCTGGAAGTCGATTTTTTTTTGGATTGCAATACTTTCTCTTTATCCATACTCCGTATGTGATGAGAAAGTAAAAAGTAGTTGTGAAAACTGATTTATCGGTCCTGACAACCAATCGAAATAGTTAGAATAGCGCCAACTACTCGGTCGGTTGAAGAAACCGTAACCTCGTTGGTAGATTATCGATAGTAACAATGACCACCTGAGATCATAACCTCAACTCATCGGTTGTTTGACGTAACGAATCATTTGGATTGGATAGCAGCCGTGATAGTTGCAGGAACCAAGTTGTTGGTCATAGGTACTATTTATTACTCCCAATCGAAAAAAGTTAAGACTGCGATTCTGATTTAGTTTTAGTAACTAACACGCGGCACAGCATATGCTAGAATTGGTAGACAGAACTACTTTTTTCTTTCCGTGTAAAAAGGCTCCTTATTTAATCGCGGCTGCCCGAACTAATTTCTGCACGGGTATTGTCGCATTTGGACAATGATGGCGTTGTTTTATTCGATGCAGTGACCTGGACCTTCTCAGTCAGAAAACAACCCGACGACTCTTCAACGTCCGATCTCTTATTTTCGCTCCTCTTAAATTTTTTTTCTTCATTTTGTGACGATCGATTAGATTGCCGCATTTGAACAACGACGCCATTTTTTTATTCGATGTCGTGACCTGGACCACCTCACGCAGAAAATGACCCGACGACTCTTCGACGTCTGATTTCTTATTTTCGCTGCTACTTAAATTTCATTTTTTTTCTTCATTTTGTGACGATAGATTCGTTTGTCGCATTTAGATATCTACGCCGTTTTTTTATTCGATGCGGTGACCTGGACCTTCTCACGCAGAAAACAACCCGACGACTCTTCGCCGTCTGATCTCTTATTTTCGCTGCTACTTAAATTTCATTTTTTTCCTCATTTTGTGACGATAGATTCGTTTGTCGCATTTAGATATCTACGCCGTTTTTTTATTCGATGCGGTGACCTGGACCTTCTCACGCAGAAAACAACCCGACGACTCTTCGACGTCTGATCTCTTATTTCCGCTTCTATTAAAAACTTGTTTTCTTTATTTTGTGACGATAGATTCGTTTGTCGCATTTGGACAATGATGCCGTTTTTTTATTCGATGTCCAAAAACGTGGGCGCGGTTTTTTTCGTCACTGCTCTTCTCTTTGCATGTTCGTCTTAATTCGGCGACTAATGCTCCACGCCGATGAGGAAGCGTGCAAATCGATCAACTTGGTGCGCGAAGAGTGTCGGCGCGTACCCAAAGGATTTTCGTTACGATACCTAAAGAGAGACCGCTGAAAGTGCTGGCAAATTATAATTTATCGCGCGCTCCAAACTCAATGCGAAATGCCAGGGAGACGCTAATCGACAAACGTAACGAATGCAGCAGAGCTCGCCGATAAATTTTGAATTTCGTCGGAAGTTTTATCCCGCAATCGCTGACTAATTGCAAATCATTTCATTCAGGTTTAAATCCTCTTACATCATGTTTTCGGTGGTGGTGGTAGAACTGAGGTGATCGATTGATTTAATTTCATTTTTTAACTAGAATCGAGAAAGATATTGATTAATAATTTGTTTGCTTTCGTAAAAAAAATGAATTAGTGCTGAAAGAAATTAATTATGTTCACTTAATCAATTTTGGCTTGGTCTAATTGGAAATAATAATAATTTTATTCTTATCAATGGTGAATAATAATAATTATACTCACGATACATTTTATTAAATTTGATATTATTTGTTTTCATAGGAGATTAAAAAATCCGAACTTTTCCAACCTCCATACATTAAATATTCATTGATATCCGCGAATGCAATCCATTTTTTTTTAAATACAGGAAGATGACGTAGCAGCAATTGCATTAGCACGAAACGAACTGATTTCATTGTTATGTAGAGCGGATTTCGGCAACAAAAAAACGTGCTCTATTCTTTCTATTGGTAAAAAAATTTTGATTAACAACCCCATTAAATTGATTATTCGTAGCAATGTTCTGTTCATATACTGCGTGTGCACTGTTACTCAAATTCAAAGATAAATGCATATTGCAAATAATTTTATTTTCAATGTACCTTCAAATATTATCTTTTATTCCTATGAATAAAAAAATTGCTACAAATGAATAACTTCCGTTTTTCAATGCGAATTTTTTTTACAGATAACGAAACATGTTTTTTTCTTTTGTTGTCTGTAATCTTTCTCACACGTAAAAGTACATCATGTGATAATAGCATATACTTTTATCGTCATTTTTCTGTCAATATTCACGCGTTTAAAGTTTCAACAATTTTCCATAAGTCGTTCGATCACGCCATTCCATCTTCAAGACTCTCCCTCAGGCACTGTCTGAATGTGCTACCGGCAGTACATCGTTCTCCACACGTTTTACTTCTCCTTTTCAGTGAATTTACATTATTTACAAACTGGTTTCTCGCGAAGTGAAAATAAAAATCACAAATGTCTCTCCTGCGATCTCCGTCGCCTTGTGGGTGACGCTGAAACACTGTCTGCAACCGTACAGACAGAGTACATGAGCGCATATCAACAAGGATATCTTGCAGTACATCCGAAATACCAGGGCCAGATATTCAGACAGAGATACGTATGTGCGGTATGAGCTGAAGGACCGGCGAGTGTCCGGCGCGTTCCTTGCAATCCTCTTCGATCGAGAGGAACAACATTGGGATGCTTCATTGGCATCCCACGAACTACTGTCCGCTGTTGAATCCTTCATTCCTTCAAAATTCTGATCACAAAACACATTCTTTATATACATGACAAAAACGAAATTGAATTCACTTTTTTCTTGATTTGATAGAAAAATGTTTATAAATGTATAGTTGTACAAAAAAAAACGTATACGATTGATTTGTTGAACTCTAAATGTAAAATTAGAAAAAGAATAAAAATTTTCTGTAGAATTGATAAAAAGGTTCTGACGACTTTTGAGGACAATACTTTTTCTTTTTTTTTGAAAGTATAACTTTTTCTTTTTCTGTGTATAATGTACATGCTCCCGCTGTTTTCCCTTTTGCAGTAGTCTCTCGCAGTGCAAGGCTCGATCCGCGTGACGCTCGATATCCCAGAAAAGTACTGATGCTTTACAAACAAAAGCTACTTAAGCATGATAACGTATTCCAGGCTCCCGAGCATTTGCTGCAAAGTATACGAAACTCGTATATATTCCACTATAGCTATATACAACATAATAGTATTCAGTTTCAGGAGCGCGAGACAGCGGCTGAGATAAACGAGAGAAAAGAGCGAAACGTGACGAGAGAGCCCTCGGGCTAAAGTACTTCAGGTGAAACGCGTTTCTGATCTTCTTCTCGACACCTTGAGAACCACCGAGCTCTATCACCCAACAAATGGCCCTTCGGATTTTCCATCGATGCATGTCTATCAAGCGCAATAATATTTCCATAAATACATCAGACTTTATTTCTAGGTTCGAAAGAGCGATGAGCTAAGGAAAAAAAAGAGTGTCTCTATTTCAGCTCTTGGATCGAGCAAAGCGATGGCGAAAAAACGGAAAATCGGTAGTTACACGGAGAGAAATTTCTGTGTTGTGACAACATAAAACGAGGATAACAAAAATCGTTACGTTAGGCTGGCAAATCTTTTGTTCGGCTGACAAATCAGTTTTGCTATGCCGACAAATCTTTTGTTCAGCTGACAAATCTTTTTGCTGGGCTGAGCAATTTTTTTGTTAGCCTAACGTAATGATTTTTGTTGTCCTCGTTTTATGTTGTCACAACACAAAAATTTCTCTCCGTGTAAATACTCGTATCTGAGGCATTTTCCGTTAGTTTAACTACTGCAAGTTTCGAAAAAAAAAATTTATCTCAACATATATTATTTTAGCATCTGCCAATGTTTTTGTCGGTACATATTTGTAGTACGCGCATTGGAAAAAAAATCTCGAGAAGAGTCTCAATAAGAGGCCCAGAAAGAGTCTCTGCAAGCGACCCTGCAAGCGACTCTGCAAGTGTCTCTGCAAGATTCGCTGCAAGAGTCTCTGCAAGAGTCCCTGCAAGAGTCTCTGCAAGAGTCTCTGCAAGAGTCTTTGCAAGAGTCCCTGCAAGAGTCTCTGCAAGAGTCCCTGCAAGAGTCTCTGCAGGAGTCCCTGCAAGATTCTCTGCAAGAGTCTCTGCAAGATTTTCTGCAAGAGTCTCTGCAAGAGTCTCTGCAAGAGTCTCTGCAAGAGTCTTTGCAAGATTTTCTGCAATAGTCCCTGCAAGAGTCTCTGCAAGAGTCCCTGCAAGAGTTCCTGCAAGAGTCCCTGCAAGAGTCTCTGCAACAGTCTCTGTAAGAGTCTCTGCAAGAGTCTCTGCAAGGTTTTCTGCAAGAGTCTCTGCAAGAGTCTCTGCAAGAGTCTTTGCAAGAGTCCCTGCAAGAGTCCCTGCAAGAGTCCCTGCAAGAGTCTCTGCAACAGTCTCTGTAAAAGTCTCTGCAACAGTCTCTGTAAGAGTCTCTGCAAGAGTCTGCAAGGTTTTCTGCAAGAGTCTCTGCAAGAGTCTCTGCAAGAGCCTCTGCAAGAGTCTCTGCAAGAGTCTCTGCAAGCGACTCTGCAAGAGTCCTCAAAAGTTTGGATTGCTGAAGAACACATGGGCCGTACCCAAACGCTTTGCACAATCTTTCGGTGAACATTTTTCAAGACTCTTTTTGAGAGCCCCCATTAACAAATTTCACAAATCTCGGTAAGAATGTTGCTGAATCTTTTATTAAATGTAACGAATCCCAGCGGGAACCTGTGCGATCCCACTGTAGTTTATATAAAATTAAGGTAAAATAAAAAGGGTCCGAATGAGTGAAAAAAATAAAAAAATAAATAAAGTGGCTGAACTGACGGAGAATGTCTCATATGCAGACCGGAGAGACCCGCACATATGATGTCGCTTCTGTTGCTGTTGCTGGTGCACTCCGTGTCACCCAATCAACCGGGAAGACCCTCGCCACCCGACGACTCTTCGCGCGTCGCGCCACGGTGAATTAATATAATTTATGAAAATGAGTTTTGCCGTCAATGGGACGCCGATCCTTTGCATATTCAGCGACGCTCTCTGACCACGTTCAACGGTCTGAGCTCAAGAGAGGCTGTCGTGCAAAACACGTGGGGGAACTGGTCGCAGTCAAAACTTTCGTTCCAAACTCTTTTGGTGCTTCGAGATACTCGCTATTATCATCGGCCGATACTTTAATAAACGCAGTTACGGCTATAAAGTTGCTTCTCAGGAGCGTGGAGGTCATTGAGATTGCATTAACGAGACTTACTCATTATGATGTGCTCATTAAGGTGATGGTAGAGAAACCGCGAGCGTTGACGACACGAGTCTCATACATGTATATATATTTACATACATACAAGGTATTCGAAGCGTTTCTATATTTAGATCGAGCTGAACATGAGGGTTTAGTGTCCCTTTCTCAAATGAGTTGGTTGACCGTTCTTGTCGCAACGGGACCAGTGAAAGATTTTTTTTCTGACGACGTTGGATTCCCATAGGGGGTCATAAAAGAGACGAGGACGACCTCTTAATGGAACCGGAAATCCACGATTCCTCATGGCTCCTCTTATCAAGGACTCGTTACGATAAGGTCTTATAGCGTTGCGGTGGTGTGTGGTGCGTGCGCTAAGTACGCTCACACCACAGCAACAAAAAAGCTACTAATACTATCATGGATGCTAATGCCTGTATGTTGTATGAGACATTCGAGCAAGAGAAACCACTCATAAAAAAAATACAGGGGGCCCCAGTGTCACGGGATATCTTATGAAACTAATAAAGAACGAAAAGCGTCGACCAATCAGCCTTTATTACCGCGACCAAAGTGAAAATATAGTAAATGAATACTTTGAATAAGTACGAGGACTCTGGGGGGGAATATGTGGAACCGGAAATCCATTATTTCTCAGTGGCTTGGCGTGGTTCACAGAGCAGGTTCGCTCTGTCCTCTTATTCTGTATATATGCTATAGAACCAAGAGTCGTTAGGATAAGAAGTTTAGTGCGCCAACCAGCAAAAGGTGGGCCTATTAAAGATCCGATGAATCGAAGAATCATCACCATTCATTCACGCTTGTCCTTCGCCTTTTCGATTTAGTACTTACGGATTACCGCGTTTATGGTATGGTTATTTATTTATTTATTTATTTATTTGTGTTTATTTATTTTTTTAAACACTTTATCGCTTAACGATTTGCAACTCCTCTTGAGCGTTAAAAAAAGAAAAGAGTAGTTTGCATGTAAGAGAGAATCCGAGGTCTCCAGTTCGGTAAACCGCACGCAGATGCTTGGTGAGACCGCATAACGCGGAACGCGAGGATCTCTCGCCCTTTCGCTGCTGGAGCGCCCACGAAAGGAAGTGAGTAAGGACGCTTCACTCGAATATTATTACCTCGGTGTATGCATAGTAGATATATACACCGGTACTCCACCCAGACTACTCTACACTCGCTTTACCCCTTTTCTCTTTCCCACGTCGTTCGATCGAATCGCACGGCTCACCGGAAATCGTCGAGGTCGAGCAGTGACTTCTACCGCTTTTTCACAATTTACTTTTCTTCGTAATATGAAAAATCTCGTACGTCGATGTTAAAGCTAAATTATTCACACACGCTTTCATATCCTTAATCTTCATACAGATCGCTGACTATAAGTATTTTGCTCATTATGCTGTTTTTATTATTATTGGCATTGGACAATCTTCGTCGATTCATTAATCCATTAAGCGCTGTCATTTCAGCCACTTTCGTTTTGAATGATATATTTTTTTCACTCATTCAGAATCTTTTTATAATGCTCTGAATTTTATATAGCCTACGGTAATATGCACAGAAACAATAAAAAAATTGAAAAATGATTTTCAAAAGTTAAGTATTTGGCTCATTATACTGTTTTTATTATTATTGGCATTGGAGAATCTTCGTCGATTCATTAATCCATTAAGCGCTGTCATTTCAGCCACTTTCGTTTTGAATGATATATTTTTATCACTGATTAGAATCTTTTTGTAATGCTCTGAATTTTATAAAGACTACGGTAATATGCACAGAACCTATAGAAAAATTGAGGAATGTTTTTCAAAAGTTAAGTATTCGGCTCATTATACTGTTTTTATTATTACTGCCATTGGACAATCTTCGTCGATTTATTAATCCATTAAGCTCTGTCATTTCAGCCACTTTCGTTTTGAATGATATATTTTTTTCACTCATTCAGAATCTTTTTATAATGCTCTGAATTTTATATAGCCTATGGTAATATGCACAGAAACTATAGAAAAATTCTAAAATGTTTTTCAAAAGTTAAGTATTTGGCTCATTACACTGTTTTTATTATTATTAGCATTGGACAGTTTTCGTCGATTCATTAATCCATTAAGCGCTGTCATTTCAACCACATTCGTTTTGAATGCTATATTTTTTTCACTCATTCAGAATCTTTTTATAATGCTCGAATTTTATATAGCCTATGATAATATGCACAGAAACTATAGAAAAACTGAAAAATGCCTTTCAAAAGTTAAGTATTTGGCTCATTATACTGTTTTTATTATTATTGCAATTGGACAATCTTCGTCGATTTATTAATCGATTAAGCTCTGTCATTTCAGCCACTTTCGTTTTTAATAATATATATTTTTTCACTCATTCTGAATCTTTTTATAATGCTCTGAATTTTATATAACCTATGTTAATATGCACAGAAACTATAGAAAAATTGAAAAATGTTTTTCAAAAGTTAAGTACTTGGCTTAGCATTATACTTTTTTTAAATTATTGGCATTGGACAATCTTCGTCGATTTATTAACCCATGAAGCTCTGTCATTTCAGCCACTTTCGTTTTTAATAATATATATTTTTTCACTCATTCTGAATCTTTTTATAATGCTCTGAATTTTATATAGTCTATGTTAATATGCACAGAACCTATAGAAAAATTGAAAAATGTTTTCCAAAAGTTGTAGTGGATCAATTGATGGCGAGTCCCTTTAAATAATACCTTATACATAAAAAAAATAAAACCTCGGATATGACTGTTCTAAAGTGCTTCAAATCAACATTTTTAAAGTTGATACAGCGAAAAATAAACTTTTACACGCAAATCCTCTTCTCTTATTTTCTGCCGATTTCCAACACAGTCAAAACAACAAAAATGTTATGACCATTTATGAATTCCGGATTTTCGTGATCGTAAATACCGGCGGTTTCGAAGTGCCTAATATTTTTATGGATAATTAAAAAATCTCGAATAAAAGCCACGGTTAAATATATTTGAGATAAAATTACTACACAGTGCAGGAAGCTCATTTACATAAACGGATATAGAAAATTTACTACACAAAATTGATGTACATTTCTGCTAAATTCGTTACAAAACTCATAATAATTGATGTACAGTATGCAAAAATTGATGTACAGTTTCCAAAATTTGATGTACAGTTTTCAAAATTTGATTAAAAAATCGTCTTTTTAATATAAGTTTAATTCAATTCGACTGCACGTAAATTGAATTTTAATTTTCTTTCGTATATTAAATTCCTACACGAGTTCAGTGAAAATACAACACATTAAATTACTATACACGGAAAGAAATGTTTGGTTGTGGCAACTACGTTTTCGATTTGCTGTACACGATGTCTAAAAAATTAGTTGCATCAACCATATCGAATAGTAACCGCAACTATTCACGATTACTTCTCGCGAGATTAGTTAGGTTAACTAATCCAATCGCTGGGACTACCACTCGAATAGTTGGGACTACCATTCGAATCGTCGGTATTATCATTCGAATCGTCGGTATTACCATTCGAATCGTTGGTATTACCATTTAAGTTGTAAGATAAATAAAATAATCGATTGGTTGTGTCAAGTCATTTCTTGGTTATGCAACTAATCTTTATTTCCCATATACAGTATATGAATTTTCCAAATATTTTTTTTCCAGTGACCACAAAAACCAATTGTTCCATAGTATTAAATTTTTTATGATTTTCGTCAAACAATGGCAACATTAAAAACTATTATTTCCAGATGTATCCATAAGAGAGAGAAATCGAGGAACACCCATGCCACATTTTTTGCTAAAGGAACCCCCATGTCTTTTCTATATCCCCCATGACTTTGTAGGATCCAGACCTGAGAGTAGTCGCATGAGCTCGGGGAACGTCCCAGCGTTGGGTCGTCCATAATTCACCGTGATCAGTCGTTGCTCGCGGCCTGTGCTATACCAACAACTTATACTGCCCATAGACTCGGCACATATACTCGGTATCTGTCGCGAATACGAAGAGGTGACCGGCTCGCGAGCAAGAGAATCACTCGCGAGTTACTCGTGCGCGAGCTGAACCAAGAAAGCTAAGTCACGCCGAGTTCTATCCTCAACTCGAGCTCAAGAGCGTCTGCATCTTTGCACTATAGTAGATATCTCCTCGCATAAATTTAACCAATCCATACTATGCGTACTCGCCGAGTTAAGTACCAGCCTCGCATGTGTACCGAACTCGCCACGCCATGTTCTTCTTCTTCTTCTTCTTCTTATCCCTGCCCCTCCACCTCGATCGTTGAGTGTGACCTCTAGCTGTATAATATGCGAGCGATATATATTTCTCCAAGATATGCTGCCGAGAATTCAATAGAAGCTTCATTGACTTACCGTTCGTACGAGTTGGTATCTCTGGTCTTAAATAAAATCACACACTGCAGTCTGCAACAGAAAAAAAAACGGAGAATGAATTAAGAGCCTTCGATGCATCACTTAAAGGCGTGAATAAAACTAACAGGGGCGATTATAAATAACACCTGTTGTAGCTAGGAATTTAAGGTGCATCAAAAAGCTTTCTTCGATAAATCTTAAGGTGCTGTCAAATATCGGATTTTCAATCATCGGAAATATTTTAATGGCCTCTGGGAGGGACCGTTTTTTTATGTCCCTCTCTCGCTCTGGTTCCTTAAGGTGGCGTCCGTCGTCACCGGATTATTATAATCCCGTCGTAGAAGCGTTGAAACATTGAAACGCGACGGGGATGAGGATGGTTTTTTGGTTCGCTGCCGCGACGCGAGGGAAGAAATTAAATCCGATCTCCCCGTGATCTGGCCCAGAAGGCAACACATATTCGGAAAGGGAAGTTGTGTTGTGTCTTGAAAATGGCTCGTAAAACTTCAACACGTACCTTACGGCATATATACGCAAAGGGACGAACCACATCTCTGTCTTTTATTCTTTCTCTCTGTCAATTCTCCTTCCCTCGACCGCACGGTTACACGTGGGACCACTTTAGATAGGAATCTGGGGCCCATGGTAAGAACGGACCGCATAAAAATTAATTTCACGATCAGCGGGATGGAAAAGGCCGCGGAGACCGCGCGTCTCCGGCGAACGTCCGAGTCTCCGAGCCGAGAACTCTGATTCTGTGGGATCCTTCTTTGGATATGAACCAGAACGACACTGACGACAAGATGAACAATAATATGCTTCGGTTTATTTATGCTACAGTGCACATTTCGACATATATGCTAATGGAAATGGTTGCCTTAGGTCAGGATAGCTAATGTCATGTGCAGGGATGGGCATCCATTCAATGAAAATGTATTTAAAATACTTTTTGTCTAGGATAATTATGGTTAACCATTATGCAAAACTTACAATTTTATCTGTATATGATAGTAGAGTTCAAAAATAGATATCTTGATGAAAAAAAAATTAGGTTGGATTTTCTAACCGAAAGTCAGATTTGTGAATTTTGAAATCAGAAACGGAAAAAAAGAACTTCTTCAAAAATCATCATAAAAAGACATGTAACCTGTGCTTTCTGAGGTAGAGTATACGACTTGAGAACGGTAGTGAAGGCCAAAATTTGATATCTCCAAGAAAAATAAATTTAGGTTCTTTAGGTTGGATTTTCCGACCAAAAGTCGGATCTGTGAATTCTGAAATCAGGTCCGACCAAAAGTGACTTTTTCAAAAATCATTGTAAAAAGGCATGTAACCGGTACTTTCTGAGGTGCAATATGCGACTTGAGAACGATAGTGAAGGTCAAACTTTGATATATCGAAGAAAAATAAATTTAGGTTCTTTAGGTTGAATTTTCCGACCAAAAATCGGATCTGTGAATTCTGAAATCAGATCCGACCAAAAGTGACTTTTTCAAAATTCATCGTAAAAAGGCATGTAACATGTACTTTCTGAGGTAGAATATGCGACTTGAGAATGATAGTGAAGGCCAAAATTTGATATCTCGAAGAAAAAGAAATTTAGGTTCTTTAGGTTGGATTTTCCGACCAAAAGGCGGATCTGTGAATTCTGAAATCAGATCCGACCAAAAGTGACTTTTTCAAAAATCATCGTAAAAAGGCATGTAACATGTACTTTCTGAGGTAGAATATGCGACTTGAGAATGATAGTGAAGGCCAAAATTTGATATCTCGAAGAAAAAGAAATTTAGGTTCTTTAGGTTGGATTTTCCGACCAAAAGTTGGATCTGTGAATTCTGAAATCAGATCCAACCAAAAGGGACTTTTTCCAAAATCATCGTAAAAAGGCATGTAACATGTACTTTCTGAGGTAGAATATGCGACTTGAGAATGTTAGTGAAAGCCAAAATTTGATATCTCGAAAAAAAAAGAAATTTAGGTTCTTTAGGTTGGATTTTCCGACCAAAAGGCAGATCTGTGAATTCTGAAATCAGATCCGACCAAAAGTGACTTTTTCAAAATTCATCGCAAAAAGGCATGTAACCGGTACTTTGTGAGGTGCAATATGCGACTTGAGAATAATAGTGAAGGCCAAAATTTGATATCTCGAAGAAAAATAAATTTAGGTTCTTTAGGTTGGATTTTCTGACCAAAAGTCGGATCTATGAATTCTGAAATCAGATCCGACCAAAAGTGACTTTTTCAAAATTCATCGTAAAAAGGCATGTAACTGGTACTTTCTGAGGTGCAATATGCGACTTGAGAACGATAGTGAAGGCCGAAATTTGATATCTCGAAGAAAAATAAAATTAGGTTCTTTAGGTTGGATTTTCCGACCAAAAGTCGGATCTGTGAATTCTGAAACCAGATCCGACCAAAAGTGACTTTTTCAAAAATCATCGTAAAAAGGCATGTAACATGTACTTTCTGAGGTAGAATATGCAACTTGAGAACGATAGTGAAGGCCAAAATTTGATATCTTGAAGAAAAATAAAATTAGGCTCTTTAGGTTGGATTTTCCGACCAAAAGTCGGATCTGTGAATTCTGAAATCAGATCCGACCAAAAGTGACTTTTTCAAAATTCATCGTAAAAAGGCATGTAACATGTACTTCCTGAGGTAGAATATGCGACTTAAGAACGATAGTGAAGGCCAAAATTTGATATCTCGAAGAAAAATAAAATTAGGTTCTTTAGGTTGGATTTTCCGACCAAAAGTCGGAAAGTGACTTTTTAAAAAATTATCGTAAAAAGGTATGTAACCGGTATTTTCTGAGGTAGAATATGCGACTTGAGAACGATAGTGAAGGCCAAAACTCGATATCATGAAGAAAACAATGTTCTTCAAAGACTTTTCTAAACTGCCATTCTTACATTGCGATGATTAAAAAAGCTGTGTTCAATATTTGACAATAAAAAAATGTCTTCAAGGTATCAGTTAAAGGGTAAGAAAGTGTTAGAATCCTATACAATCAAAAATTTTCTAATGATTACCAATTGAATGGAGATTCTGTCTCGACTTTAAAACATACATCCAAAAAAAAGCTCGAAATGTAATAAATCTGAGCATAACGCTTTTTAAAAAGGAAAGCTATAAAAAATAAAAATTCAAATTAACATTTCATGACACCGAAAAATCGACTCTCCGAAATGAATTCAATATTTCTCTCATTGTCAAACCCATATTTTATAAAAACATTATTGTAATTTAATCTCCTTCCGCTGATTTGACTAATTCTCCATTTCTAATTATCCAACTATTTGCAATTCTGTCCCAATTTGACACGCTAAAGAACGACTAACTTTTCCGCTGGATATTCCAATCCAGCATCCACAAGATAGGTTGGTTCTCTGGAACCCTCCCGAAACAGACCGTGAGCACACAAGTTTAATTATACGTGACACGAGCCGTCACTTTTGTCCTCGTTTCAAATTAAATTCATACCATAAATCCTGCAGCAGAGGCAGCAGCAGTCGGGGAATTAAATACCTGTCGTTTTATAAAATAGAATGTGTCTCACTCGCGCCCTTTTTTTTCGCTAGTGCATTTTTTTCCATCGAGGGTAAACGTGCGCTCGGTATATATAAGAGTGTGCGGGTGTGCTAGTCGCCGATTAATAACTGCGCGTGCACGTTTACGTTATTAATTGCGTTCGATGAATCGCAGTTGAATCTGAGCGCGGGATATATGCGCGGTCTACTCGTCTTTCATCCCATAGCATAGCAATGCGTTGTTATTGCTATACCTATTAATAGTCTAGTTACCAGCTGGTAATACACAACGTGGCTTACATTCTACTACTACTACAGATATATGCACCTACGTATGTATGTTACATAGGTAAGTGCATAAGATGGTATACGTGGATAATTTCCATATTGCAGTGCGATCCCTCGTCGTGGGTTCGCGAATTTCCCTCCACCATTCGCTGCCCGACAAGCCAAACACCGTAGAGTGAGCGAGAGAGGAAGAGGGCAGCAGGAAATTGTCGAGATATCCCGGGCGAGCTATAATTCGGTGGTAATTGACGTTATTAATTGGCCGAGAATCGATTATCAGGAAGTAACGGCATGCAGCCAACGTTTCACCGGCTTTATCGGTCGACCAGAGGCGACGGAGCAGCACTGCATAGCCACATCAGCTACAGAGTAGATGGATATATATATAAATAAATATATATATATATATGTGCGGGATATGGTATATATACGTACGATACCGTGGAATGTAGGTAGAGTGTCGGGCGATACGGCGATTCACAAAAATATGTATGTTGTGCCATACATAGATACATTTTCTAGTGCACCGCTAGCTCTTAACGATTGCAAATGACTTCTCGTGGTGGAAGTGCAGCTATGACTATAGTGTCCTTACTGGCACCAATCATTGATTTGATAGGCCCGGTTCTTCTGATTCTATCGCTGTGTGTTCCCCGCTGAGCACTCATACGTTGGAGCTGCACTTTGGTGTATGGGGACTGGGTATATATGAATGCTAAAGAGTGCTTTGCCACAATATTAGTCGAGGGCTGGTAAAACAGGCAAGCGCGCTCGTGCTGCAATAGCTATATCACGTTACTGCTCACTATAAACCTGTGCAATCGCACTATGCGAGTTTACTAATCGAGTTGAGTGCATTAAAATGCTTGTCTGCATTGGACGAGCGGTTTTTTTTTACTACATTTCGAGAAACGGCCTTAGGAATTAAAGCACAGCTAAAGTATTAGAGGTATTACAATTAAGGCAGTATGAGCGTCAGTTCTCGATGAGATAAAAATCTGAAAAAAATCAAGCATACACGGACAAAAAAGATTAGTTGCCATAACCAAGAAATGAGTTGACACAACCAATCGATTATTCTATTTCCCTTACAACTCAAATGGTAATACCAGCGATTCGAATGGTAATACCGACGATTCGAATTGTATACCGACGATTCGAATGGTAATACCGACGATTCAAATGATAGTCCCAACTATTCGAGTGGTAGTCCCAACGATTGGATTAGTTAACCTAACTAATCTCGCGAGAACTAATCGTGAATAGTTGAGGTTACTATTCGATATGGTTGAGGCAACTATTTTTTTAGACATTGTGTACAGCAAATCGAAAACGTAGTTGCCACAACCAAACATTTCTTTCCGTGTATGGAACGTGCTAAAGGGATTACTTTGGCATAATAATAATTCAAAACTGTTATTAACGAATTACTGAACTAAATAATTGTTCAACATAATACCCGGCAACCTAATTTTTTTTAATATGAAAATGATTTTTTTATTTTTCTGCATACGTAGGAATTTTTCAGAATTTTGTGTGATGTTTGAAAATTGCGTTTTTTTATGCTAAAATTAAAAATGTTATTAAAAGTTTAAAATTATTATTGTGCCAAAATAATTCTTCATAAACTGTGTGGCTATGAAATCTTGATACCCAAAAACATTTTGAACAACCAAGAACAATTTGGTTGGTCCAACAAAATTATTGACTCTGGATATTAATAAGAAATATAAAATGGGTAGTTCAAGAGACTCTCAAATAATTCATAACATGTTTATAAATTTGCAGAAAACCCAAAGAAAAGCAATATGAACAAGTATGTCTAGTGGAAAATGGCTGATACACGTACAAACCTTGATATTAAGAATACTACTGGACAAGCACAAAAAGTAAAAACTTTTCCTAAGTAATTTTTTTTGTAGCCAAGATGATCGATGCATATGTTTTTTGTTCTATCGATGTTGTCCCCACTTGTGCACTTCGGTGTATAAAGACTAGGTATAATAACATGCTAAAGAGTGCTTTGCCACAATATTAAGGAGGTTGGAGCGCTCCACACTAGTCAAATCAGTGCTAAATTTTTAAAAGCGTTTCTACAATTTCAGATGGGTTAACAATCTGTTCCAAGGTGTTAATCACATAGCAGCATTAGTTCTTGATATTCAAATACATTCACAGCTGTGATATCAACAGTAAATCGATCAATATCTGCAAATTTCCTATGTTACGTTTTTTCATCCAGTTTTTTAAAAGGGTAAACCGTAATTCAGTCCGATTATGACGACCAATAGCTCTTTTTGTTTACTAAAAGATATTCTATTGATTAGCCGTCTATTTTTTTAAATCGTATTAGTAGTTCAAAAGATACAACCGTTTGTTTATCCTATCATAACCTAACATCAAGTATATAAATGGCTGTAACTTTTGAACGCCTGATACTATAGAAAATCAGGACGGTCAATCGATTAAGGATTTTCCACTGATCAAAATGAGCTATGTTTCGTAATAATCGGACTGATATTACGGTTTACCCTTTTACAAAATTGGATGAAAAAACATGACATCGGAAATTTGGTAATATTGATCGTTTTACTGTTCATATGACAGCTGTGAATGTATTTGAATATCAAGAACTAATGCTGCTATGTGATTAACACCTTGGAACAGATTATTAAACCATCTGACATTGTAGAAACGCTTTTAAAAATTTAGCACTGATTTGACTAGTGTGGAGCGCTCCAACCTCCTTAAGTCAAAGGCTGATAAAACAGGCAAGCGTGCTCGTGTAATAGCTATATCACGTTACTGCTCACTATAAACCTGTGCATTCGCATTAAGTGAGTTTACCTGCCAATTGAGTTGTATATTAAAATGGTCGCCTGCAATGGCCGATCGTTTTTTTACAACATTTCGAGAAACGTTGTCAAGCATACAGACAACATACACGGAAAAAAAAGATCAGTTGCCATAACCAAGAAATGAGTTGACACAACCAATCGATTATTCTATTTATCTTACAACTCAAATGGTAATACCAACGATTCGAATGGTAATCCCGACGATTCGAATGATAATACCGACGATTCGAATGGTAGTCCCAATTATTCGAGTGGTAGTCCCGACGATTGGATTAGTTAACCTAACTTAATCTTGCGAGAACTAATCGTGAATAGTTGAGGTTACTATTCGATATGGTTGAGGCAACTAATTTTTTAGATATCGTGTATAGCAAATCGAAAACGTAGTTGCCACACTCAAACATTTCTTTCCGTGTATCACAAGCAGAGCTTATGAAGGCCAGATTCAGAAAAATAAGTTAGGTTGCACATGAAATTATCATGTGCATGCTGAAAATTTTTCTAAAATTCCAAGGAAAATCAACCTAAATTTAAAAAAAATTCTGGTGGAAACTATTTGACAAGGGTACAAATTTCATAAATATTTATATTTTCACCTACATCGATCGGATTTGTAATTGGTTCACTAACAATACACTGAGAGAAAATTGTGGTATTTGTAACTATAAAGTGACAACTATTCATTTTTAGTTCATACAAGCAATTTTTTAATAGTTGCCACTACTATCAAATAGTTGTTATAACTACCAAATAGTTGCCATAACTATTTTCACAGCTGTCGTAATTATCAAAATAGTTGGATGGACTAAAACTTAATAGTTGTCACTTTATAGTTGACTGTACTACTACGATTTCTCTGAGTGTAAATAATCGATATCATTAAATAATGACATCAATTATTGTGATATAAATGTCCTATAACTTTTCTATCACAAGCACAGCTTATCAAGTCCTGATTCAGAAAAATAAGTTTAACTACTAATAACTATCAATATTATATATATACAATTATATATAATTAATAACTATTTTTAAATAACTATTTGACAAGGGTACAAATTTCATAAAAATCTATGAATTTATAATTAGTTCATTAAAAACACGATAATAATCGATCTCATTATTCCTTCTACAAGGAATTTATTTCAGGGTGTCAATCCCTATTGACAGCCGGTCGTATTGTCTCAAGGGGTTAACCTTCAAATCATGAGAATTGAATGGTTGTGCAATTGCACATATGACCATTTTTATCTCGATAAAAATATAAAGCCGTTGAATTCTACTTTCAAAAGGCGATTTTGTTAATGCTCCATTTTATTAATTAATATTTTTCTATTTTCCGTTATTCTAATTGTACCGCTGTGTGTCTTGCTGTACACTCATACGTTGAAACTGCACTTTGGTGCATGGGAACTGGGTAAAACATGGTAAAGAGTGCTTTGGCACAATATTAGTCGAGGGCTGGTAAACGGGCAATCGTGTTCGTGCAATAGCTGTATCACAACTAGTCACTATAAACCTGTGGATTTGCACTACGTAAGCCAACTAATCGAGTTGAGTATATTAAAACGCTTGTCTGCATTGGCCGATCGACCTTTTACAATATTTCTCGAAACGGCGTCAAGTATGAAGGCATATATAGCTACAGGTATTACAGATAAGCATGAAATCATGTAGAGTCTATTTGAACGTATAGTAAATGTGCGGTGTAATGAGTTTTACTCCGAACACCTCGTGATCGAAAAGTATTGCATGTAAAGCTCAACAGTCAGAATGTCGGTTGGACGATAATGCAGAGCCTCGAGAGGAAACGAGAAATCGAGTGTGTAGAGTACACAAAAGTAGCGTTATGAGCTCTGACGCCTTGAAATGCGTTTGGAATAAACTCGGGGAGAGAGAAAGCGAAGGGAAATTGAGCGCGACGTCGTGTCGCGATAATTAAGCTCGCCTTCCGAGAGATCTCGCGCAAAAGTACACACTGCATGTGTAGCAAGCACTGTTCGTTACTTGGTGCGCTCTGGGTGCGCCAGCGATCGAGTCACACACCGGATGACCGCTCTCTCGATTATCACGCAGTCCAGACGTCCAACAACTAAGCCTATACAGTTTAATTCTTCGTAAGTCGATGCATAGTGTTTCACTCCAGAATATTTCTTTTCTTACGTTTTTTGGGCATATCTCTGCGAACCCACATAGAAAAATATATATGTAACATATACGTTAAATATATGGCGCCAAAAAGTTCTATATGCTGCATATATTCTGCATATATGTGTGCAAGAATATATTCAAAATATATGGGATATATGTATGGAATATATGTAAAATATATTTCATATACGTTTGGCGCCAAAAAGTTCTATACGTCGAATATATCGTGCATATATTTCTATTTCCATGTGGGAAATGAGCTGTCATAAATTAAGTTCTTAGGGAATTTATTCCAGGATAAACATTCTATTCTATTCTATTCCGTAAATGATTTTTTAAATGAAACAAAAATAAACTAATTAATTTTATCTAAACATTTTTTAATTTTCTAAAAAAATGTTTGTCCACAAACTTCCACGGAATATTTTTGTTAGTCTTACAAAGTATCTTTTTACTGGTCAGACAAAAATGTGTGAATCTATCATTTTTTTGAAACACGACAAATGGATTTATTGGCCACATCTAAATTAATAGTTGCACAATTTTTAAAATCACTTTATTTTACATAGAATTATTAGTGGAATCGACAAATCTACAAAATCTTGTTTACTACTTGAATTTTATTTTTAAAATTCATAAGAAGCGACGAAAAAATTGTCAAATTGACAGTTTCGTTAACTACGAAAAATTATATTCCAAATTGAAAAAATTATTTTTTAAATTGTCAAATTGACAGTTTCGTTAAGTACGAAAAATTATACTCCAAATTGAAAAAATTATTTTTTTAATTGTCAAATCGACAGTTTTGTTAAGTACGAAAAATTATATTCCAAATTGAAAAAATTATTTTTTAAATAGTCAAATTGAAAGTTTCGTTAAGTACGAAACATTATATTCCAAATTGAAAAAATTATTTTGTAAATTGTCAAATTGACAGTTTCGTTAAGTACAAAAAATTATATTCCAAATTGAAAAAATTATTTTTTAAATAGTCAAATTGACAGTTTCGTTAAGTACGAAGCATTATATTCCAAATTGAAAAAATTATTTTGTAAATTGTCAAATTGACAGTTTCGTTAAGTATGAAAAATTATATTCCAAATTGAAAAAAAATATTTTTTTATTTTGTAACAATCATTGTAATTAGGTTGTATTAGATAGTCGATTTATGAGAGTTGCAACTGTACTTCTATGATATTATACTATATTTCTGCAGTAGACACCTACCGAGCTCCTGAACGAGGATAAGCCAGAAGATACGATACGCCCAGCGTATTATGATATGCTCTCTGCGTGTACATATACATATCTGTATGTGAATGTGTATGGGGGCTGCCGGAATATAACGGGAACGTGGGCGAAAGGTGAGCGAGACAAGGTGCGATCTACCTACTTGTTGGAAAATACAAACCGTGCCAAGCTCTCACCTCTTAGTCCTTTCAAATCTTAGAACATTGCCATCCCAATATCCCTAATGAAAGACAGTTCATTTTTTATGTGTTGAAACACGCGTTTAAGAGTGTCAAGATGATTTATAATATGTTGTTTGATTTATCGATTTAATTGTCACACGATTTATCACGTGAATGTTTTTTTTTCTCCGCTACTAGTTATTTACACGACCGTAGCATACATCCGTAACGATGATCGTCAATGCTTGCTATGGGTTACCTTGCTTGCGGGGCAAGCAAACACCTCTCGGCCATTGCAAAGAGCTCTCACGTCCGCTTCTCTGTTGTGCCTAAGAGACTACGCGGTAACTGTACGAGCGAGTGAGAAACAGGATTCTTCGACGGGATAAGGGCGGTGAAGCGAGAAGAGCATGTGTGCGAGAGTGCGGCGAGGCAAAGATAGCGAAGAAAGCGCAGGAAGAAAAGAGAAGAACCGCTTCCACATTCACAGCAGCTACGGCAGCATGGAAACCTGTCCCTAATTGATAGGAAATTCCTCTACGAGAGTGTATATATATCCATATATATATATATATAGATATATATAAGCGAGGATTTTTCAGACACCAGCCAACAGGTTGGAACTGGATACTTTGCCAGGATTTGTAATCCTCGCCTGGGTGTCACACTGTACGCCGAACAGGGGAGAATCCGATCTACATTTTAGCATCATGCGAAGTTCTTGAAAGGTCGAAATGATTTGCAGACCTTCCACGGATATATTTATTTATTTGTTGTAGATTTGTGTTGTGTTGGAAATCGTTTGTGGATTTCTTTTGCTGTCTGTTGGTTTGGCTTGAACACTCAATAAAAAGTCTCAGGTTTGAACTGTTGAGAGAAGTCTTCAGGTTAAACTGTGCAGCGGAAAAATTATTGAGGATTAATTGTCTAGGGTAATTTTACAGGTTAAACTGTCAGGGGAATATCATGAGGTTGGACTATTAGGCAAAAATTTCTTGATGGGTAACTGTCAGAATAAAAGGCTTCAGGTTTAAGTGTCAGGGAGAAAAACTTGAAGTTTGAATTGTTAGTGGAAAAATATTGGGGTTGAACTGTCAGGGGAGAAAGTGTTTAGGTTAAACTGTCAGCGGAAAAATGATTGAGGATGAATTGTCTGCGGGAAACGTTTCAAGATTGCACAGTCAGAGAAAATTCTTGAGGTTAAACTGTCAGGGAAAAGTCTTGCGATTGAACTGTTAGACGAACATTTCTTGACGGCTAACTGTCAGGGTAAAAGGCTTCAGGCTTAACTGTTAGGGAAAAAACATGAAGGTTGAATTGTCAGTGGAAAACGTCTTCAAGTTTAACAGTGAGAGGCAAAAATATTGAGGTTGAACTGTCAGGGCAGAAAGTGTTTAGGTTAAACTGTCAGCGGAAAAATGATTGAGGATGAATTGTCTGGGGGGAAAGTTTTGAAACTTGAGTCTGCACAGTTAGAGGGAATTATTGAGGTTAAACTGTCAGGGGAAAGTCTTGAGATTGAACTGTTAGGAGAACATTTCTTGACGGCTGTCAGGGTAAAAGGCTTCAGGCTTAACTGTCAGGGAGAAAAACATGAAGGTTGAATTGTCAGTGGAAAACGTCTTGAAGTTTAATAGTGAGGAGCAAAAATATTGAGGTTGAACTGTCAGGGCAGAAAGTGTTTAGGTTAAACTGTCAGCGGAAAAATTATCGAGGATGAATTGTCTGGGGGAAAAGTTTTGCATCTTGAAATCGCGCAGTCAGAGAAAATTCTTGAGGTTAAACTGTCAGGGAAAATTTTTGAGTTTGAACTGTTAGGCGAACATTACTTGATAGGTAACTGTCAGGATAAAAGGCTTCAAGTTTAACTGTCAGGGGGAAAAAACATGAAGGTCGAATTGTCAGTGGAAAACGTCTTGAAGTTTAACAGTGAGGGACAAAAATATTGAGGTTGAACTGTCAGGGCAGAAAGTGTTAGGCAGAAAGTTAGGTTAAACTGTCAGCGGAAAAATGATTGAGGATGAATTGTCTGGGGAAAAGTTTTGCATCTTGAGATCGCACAATCAGAGAAAATTCTTGATGTTAAACTGTCAGGGAAAAGTTTTGAGTTTGAACTGTTAGGCGAACATTTCTTGATGGGTAACTGTCAGGATAAAAGGCTTCAAGTTTAACTGTCAGGGGGAAAAACATGAAGGTCGAATTGTCAGTGGAAAACGTCTTGAAGTTTAACAGTGAGGGGCCAAAATATTGAGGTTGAACTGTCAGGAGACAAAGTCTTTAGGTTAAACTATCACTCAATATCTTTTAGTACGGTAATCCCTTTTATCAATAAATTTAGAAAAAAATTCAAATATAAATTTTATGTTTTTTTTCATGAAAATTGATAAAGTAATAAAGTACATAATCTAACGAGGAATCATTGCCTGAGGAATGGCGTAAATAGAGTAAAAGGTACATAAATAAATATAAGGTATTCAAGATACTTATTCAAGTACACATGGTAACTATTCAACTTATCCCACAGGCCGACGATAGAAAAAATTACTAAAGACACAAATAGCATGTAATGGCGCGAAAGGATCGAATGTGAAGGCAATATTAATTTCTTTTTTAACTTGGCGTCGAGTCGCTACCACGACTCTTGATACGTGCACAGTGGGGGTGTTGCAATGGTATGAGGGGTTCTTAAGAAAAATGGCGAGGGGCACAGAACTGATGAGTGGAAAAAGATCTGTTGTTATTTTTCATGAAAATTGATAAATATTTATTAATAAAATTAAGTAAAGCGTAAAAGGTACATAAATAAATATAAGCTATTCAAGATAATTATTTAAGTACACATGGTAACTGTTCAACTTATCCCACACGACCGATGATACAAAAAATACTAAAGACACATATGACGTGTAATGGCGAGAAAGGTTCGAGTACGTGCGCAGTGGGGGTGTTGCAGCGGTATAAGGGGTTTCTTAAAAAGAATGGCGAGGGGCACAGAATGGGTGAGAGGAAAAAAATCTGTTGTTTTTTTTTCATGAAAATTGATAAATTAATAAATTACATAATCTGACTAGGAAACATTGCCCGAGGCATGGCGATATTTATTAATAAAATTAAGAATAGAGTAAAAGGTACATAAATAATTATAAGGTATTCATGATAATTATTTAAGTACACATGGTAACTGTTCAACTTATCCCACACGACCGATGATACAAAAAATTACTAAAGACACATATGGCGTGTAATGGCGAGAAAAGTTCGAGTACGTGCGCAGTGGGGGTGTTGCAGCGGTATAAGGGGTTTCTTAAAATGAATGGCGAGGGGTACAGAATGGGTGAGAGGAAAAAAATCTGTTGTTTTTTTTTCATGAAAATTGATAAATTAGTAAATTACATAATCTAACTAGGAAACATTGCCCGAGGCATGGCGATATTTATTAATAAAATTAAGAATAGAGTAAAATGTACATAAATAAATATAAGCTTTTCAAGATAATTATTTAAGTACACATGGTAACTGTTCAACTTATCCCACACGACTGATGGTACAAAAAATTACTAAAGACTCATATGACGTGTAATGGCGAGAAAGGATCGAGTACGTGCGCAGTGGGGGTGTTGCAGCGGTATAAGGGGTTTCTTAAAAAGAATGGCGAGGGGCACAGAATGGGAGAGGAAAAAAATCTGTTGTTTTTTTTCATGAAAATTGATAAATTAATAAATTACATAATCTAACTAGGAAAGATTGCCCGAGGAATGGCGATATTTATTAATAAAATTAAGAATAGAGTAAAAGGTATATAAATAAATATAAGCTATTCAAGATAATTATTTAAGTACACATGGTAACTGTTCAACTTATCCCACACGGAAGATGATACAAAAAATTACTAAAGACACATATGGCGTGTAATGGCGAGAAAGGATCGAGTACGTGCGCAGTGGGGGTGTTGCAGCGGTATAAGGGGTTTCTTAAGAAGAATGGCGAGGGGCACCGACGGGAGAGAGGAAAAAGGTCGCGCGGAAAAGGAAGAAAATAAATGAAATAGATGTCTCCAAGGCAGTGAGAGAACCTCGCGAGTGTCGCTAATGAACCGGTCTCTGTCGTCTCTGTCGGACACCCGGACGGGGGCTGCTACGCGGCCACCAACCCCTCACTGTTCCTTTCCACTAGCGATCAGTATATGCGAGCGAGAGAGCGAATAAGCAAACGCATGCTGTACTCCTGCTATTGCTGCTGCTGCTGCTGCACCCGACCGGTCTTCGTTATACTCACTTCGACTCTGTCGTTAATTGCGCACGCACCTACGTATGGGGCGCGGAGTCGTTCGAGCGGAATTAACTGATATCACGCGGCTAAATACTCGATAAATTCACCTCGTGTGTCTCGTGCTCGTATTATATCGACGGAGAGAGAGTCGCGTTAACTAACGGCCAGAACGAGATGCCGCTGAATCGGGCTATACGTGTACAGCACGAGTAACTACAGGAAACCAATCGATTCCCGCTCCTCTCGTCGTCGACTCGACAAAGACGACGACGACGACGAGACAAAACTTATTTTTTCTCCCGATTCCGCTCACGCGACACACCGTCGCCGAGCTAATATGCACTGCGATTTGTCGGAGAACGCAAGCTATTATCTCAGCTGAGATTTCAAAGGCTTAAGGATGTATGAAGGAGGTAGAGTGCCGACAAACGTGAGTTTCAGAGAAAATTTCGAAAACTTCACGATGGAATTAAAATCGGAAAATAATCAAGCATGTAAAAGGTCCTGAAAAGATGGATTTTGCATAATAATCATTTTTAAATGTAATTAACAAATTTAGGAATAATAAAATTTTTGAACAAATCACCCGACAACCTAATTTTTTTTTTCGAATGAAAATGATTTGTCAATTTTTCCGAAAACATATGAATTTTTGTCAGAATTTTGTCGCTATTTTGAATTTTAAAAAATGCGCGAGAAATAAAGAATTTTGGATATGCGTTTCACATAAAACCATCTATTACACTCAAGATTTTTTTTTGCCAAACGCATATCTAAAAATTTTCACAAATGCGCGAATTTTCAAAAATGCGCGAAAAATAAAGAATTTTTGGATATGTGTTTGGCATAAAACCATCTATTACACTCAAGATTTTTTTCTGCCAAACGCATATCTAAAAATCGTTATTTTTCGTGCATTTTTCAAAAAATAAAAAAGAAAATTCAAAATGAAGAAGAAATTCTAAAGAAATTTATATGTACTCGGAAAAATGGACAAATCATTTTCATTTGAAAAAAACGTTAGGTTGTCGGGTGATTTGTTCAACAATTTTTTTATTCATCGATTTGTTAATAACATTTTGGCATTATTAGTATGCAAAATCGAACTTTTCAGCACATTTTACAAACATTTTTAACAGTGTAACAAACAGGAATATTCAATGATGCTGCACATATGACGTTATTTACCTTGATAATAAATAGCACTGAGTACGCACGAAAAGTAAAATGTTGTCGTAAGCACAATTTTTTATTGCACTTGTGAAATTCAGGATGCGTCGCTGGAACGGATTAGATTTGGATTCTCCAATTTTCTATCGACTACTTCTTCTCAAAGGCTTATAAAATAAATTCTACTTTTGAAAATATTTATCTTTTTATTCCTGCTCAATAACATTTTTTTTATGACGGTGAAAAATTTATAATTCCGGTGTCATTTAATTTTTATAATTTTTAGATGACTCGATCACCTTAAGACAGACAACACAACAAGCCGACAAAAGGAATAATCACAGTGAGACAATTTATGTAAAAATATTAATGAATTCGATAACCTGATACCATTAATTAAATCGATTAAAGTGGAACTCTATAAACTTTCAAAATTTATGTCCTTACCTGGTGGAATTTGTAAATTTGTAAGAATGTAAAACTTCAATAATTTTTTCACCACAAGCGTATAAAATTAATTGAATTACCTTGTATACTTAAATACTCTTCAATACCGTTTATTCATTTGTGTCGTTTTTCTCTTTTCTCCGTTGTTAATTCTACCGTCGAATATCTGCATTTCTCACGCAACTTCCATCCTCGTTAAATTATGTAATTTATTAACACATTAATTTCCATCAAAAGCATAAAACGTCTAAATGATTATTATTTTAACGTACATTTCTTTTTTTTTCATCGTAATTCCGACAATGATGTAAAATAAGTTTGAAATTATGCGCAGCTTTTCCGTGATAAGGTGGCGAAGAATAGAGAAAGAAGACGATATCAGACGGTATGATTTACGATGGCAATTAAATAAAACTTTGCGTTATTAATGGCCGGTCAGAGTGTATACTTCTTCGAGCCGGTTCTCGCTTCCCTCGTCTTCTTCATCTCTGCCTCCTGAGCAGTCACTGTATCTGTCGTGAAATAAAATCGTATACGTCCGCGTGTGAGCGAGAACTGCGTGCATAGGGGGGGCTTTATACCATATAAGAGTCGAGACGTTAAGTGGGTTCCCGGGGCTACTTACGCCCGGAGTACGAATACGTGTATGGCTTACGTACTCACGTGCACGCTGTACTTGGCCGTATATGCCTTCGCCTAAGTACTTACAATGTACTCGACGCGCTATCTCGGAAAGTGCGCGCAGCAGAGCTCACTGGCATTAGTTTAATCAGCCAGTTGCGGTCATGCGTACATTCATACGTAAGTATAGCTGGGCTCGCTTAGCGGACTCTGTAAACCTTCCTGGCAGATAAAGAGAACCACCCCCTGAGGCGTTTGCTAACGTGACTAGATTTGCTCCTCTCCCATTGCAAAAGCCAGCATGAATCCACTCATCCGTGGTACAATTTATTAAAAGGTGTAAACAGGATAAAAAAAATATTATTTTTATTTTAATGTCATTACCGGTTATTAAATTGTGCAAATCCTTCAGCATTTCCTTAAGCACTTTTTTTTAAATCTTCGACTGGGGAAAAGTGTTTAGGTTGAACAGTCATGAGAAAAAAGTTTTTAGGTTGAAGAGTCAGGGGAAAAAAAGTGTTTAGGTCCAACTGTCAAGGGAACAGTCTTTAAGTTGAAATAACGGCTAAAGTTCCATGGTACCATTTTTATTATAAGTAGTAAACACGATAAAAACTTTTTTGGGTGTTGGTGGTTATCTGCAATAATATCGTGCAATCATTTGAGAATTCCCTTAAGCACAATTGTTTAAATCTTCGGCCAATTTTTCATTCATCTGACAAATTTCAAATTCAAATTGTGAGTGTTTATTTATGAGGAAACAGAATTTTCAGAATCAGTATTTAATGTGTTTCTAACGAATAATATTGATGATTCACTATATTGGCAATAAAATCAATGGAAGAACTTTCATAACACGTACATAGCTTTTTTTTTAAATATTTATTTCCATTTCGAGGGTTCCAATTTTTAGAATTAGATGCTGAATAGTCGTAGGTTTGAATGTCGTTTGAAAGACCAATTAGAAACAAGAAATAAATCCGATGTTGCTCAATGACACAAAAGCATATTCCAGTTATAAAAACAGACGAAAAATTTTAAAATCCGAAAATTCCATATATCATCAATCCCTTTTAACGGGATTTTACTGCAAGAATAACCTACAGCATTTCGTGGCAACCGCCAATTTTCAGGATTGAGCTAGTAACCATCCTATCACGAGATTCTCACACACAGGTGACACACAGCTTTTCTACTACAGGCACTATACTACACGATATATTGCTAAAGCGCGCCCGTGAGGACCGCGGACAACAGGTTGCATTAATTGACAAAGATAGCATTTTCCGCATCGACGTACCTAAACGCAAATATTCGATTGCAGCGCACGCTGCTAGTCAACCTATATCGCAGAGTCGAATGGACCAGCACAGGTGGTGCGGAAAGGGAGGTTGGGAGGTTTTGATCGTGGCGTGGCAAGTTTGCTGGTAAAGGACGAAAAGCGTGTGGGGGTTTTGAGAAGAGAGAAGGATTGCTGGACGCTTGCGACCAACAGGCCATGCATTCCCTCCCACTAGTAGTGAGTTCCGCGGTTCGGTTGATCGAACACATTTTAATCAATTCCATTAGTCTCCTGTAGCCAGCATCCCTCTGCCCACCTCAACACTCTCTTGCTATTGCTGCTGGGGTGATGCGCGCACTCTGACATATTCGTACGGTCATACACATTCTAGTATAATACCAATACCACGTTGAAAAGCAGCGACTATAGCTTGGACCAGCAGCCAGGATGGGTTTACGAACGCCACGACGCTATCCTCGTGGTGGGTTGGACCTACCAGGGTTGAACGAGGGTGCGAGCGAGCGAGTGAGCTTTCACCCGTCCCTTCGCATCCCCGAGTGCAACCAGCAAGCTCACTACGCGGTACGTATGTGTCCAGGTCTCCCCCCTTCGTGTCCCGCAATGTGTGACGTCATCGTTTCGGTTTACACGCGCCAATCATCGGCCGACTAATTGGTCGGTACTCCGCGACCGATTCCGCGCTCCATCGATTCAGCTCTGCAGCATCAGAACCATACCAGCCCACTACTACTACCACCACCACCATCACCATCACCTCCTCCTCCTACACCATCAGCATCGTTTCGATCCATCTCTCTACTTCACGTTTCTCACTCTCGTACAGCCAAAAGCATCGTTCGCTCTTTCATTCACTCGTACGATTCTCTCACTGTGCGGGGCTCTCATCGGCTCGCTCTGTGCTACCAAATCACGCAGCGCATTCCGGGCCGAATATCGCGATTAATGGCGCGAGCCCGTGTGAGTTTAATGTTAATGGTGTTGCTGTGAGAGCGACGCCCGAGCTTGAAAGTCCGTCACCGGTCTATGCTATTATAGTGCTGAAACGAGCTTTCGGCTGTTGAGCGCACTGTTACGGTGTTTGTGCAGGTATAGTAGGTACACACAGGGAGATTCGTTCGTTGACAGAAAGTGTCTGGTATTCATTGGTGTCAGTAAGGACCACGCTTCTGTATGGTTGGTCACACTGTATTACATGCGAGCACGTAACTAGAGTAAACTCGTGGAGTTTGTGTGGAAGGGAATCAAGTGAAAACATACCGAAGAGTATTGGTGCGACTGATTCCTGTCGCTGATGGTCGTGATGTGATATATACCGCGGCGCATTACCTGATTGTTGCAATCCCGGGACGATGTAACGATGGCACGGGGAACTGCCGACTTCATTGATGCTTCAACACTCGAACAAGCGAGATGGTCGAACATTGCCAGAATGAAGCAGATTGCGAAAGCACATAATATTATGTACCCTGGCATATGTAGCCATGTTTTCGTGACCCTCGACGAGAGCCTGTGGTTTGTTTCATCGATGGGTTTACCTAATCCGTGTTGATGGGCGTAAGAGGATCTCTCGAGCAGCCACAATTGCGATGACGATCGGGCACGAGCCAAATCCTGTCGACTGTGTCATTCGATATAGTGGTTTTGTTCATTCCGTTCGTTGCCCGCGCAGATAATGACAAGCTGACGATGTTTTGTCCCGTTGCAATTTTAGGAGGATATTTGACGTATCGATAACGTATGTTTTACCCGAGTTTGAGTAATTAATTAAGGTTTGAAGGAGGTGGGAACTTGAAGTTTTGGTCTACACGAAGCGGACATGCACCATTCCTAACGATTCTGTACAGGGTCGAATCGAATACAGTTGTCGGAATCGATGATGCATGACCGCTGAGTTGGTCATGCTTAATCGATGGGTTTGCCTAATGCATGTTGATGGACGTAATGTGATCTCTCGAGTAGTGGTAACTGCTATGTTCATTGGGCACGAGCTCAGTTCTGCCAAATGTTTAATTCCATATAGTGGTTTTGTTTATTCCATATGCTGTGTGCTCAGATAATGAGAAGAGACGTTGATGATGTTTTCTTTGGTTGACATTTTATGAAGGAATTCGTTGCGTTGGTAACGTATCTTCTAATCCAGGTCGAACCATTAATTAAGGTTTCGAGAAGGTGGGAAGTTGAATTTTTGGTCTACACGAGGCGGTCAATATGGGTAAGGACCACTCGTAACGACACTGAACAGGTTCGAATCAAATGAAGTTGTCGGATCCGATGATTCCAAACCGCCTGGTTGGCGATGCTGAGACGTGTTTCGCAATCCTCTGCGAAGCTATATACATTGCGCTGTATGTAGGAATACGTATACACCGAGATCCCATTTAGTCGAAGAATTAGCATATAAATTAGGCCCGCCCGGAGAAGTGCCCCGGGAATCGCCGTTCGATTCGCTGGGACAACCGGGAGACCACCAACACCTGAAATATTTTCAATTACACGAAACGACTCGGGGGGAGAGAAGATCGATCCGCAGTTCTAACGGCAGCAGAGGAGACGAAGAAGGGAATGGTCGTCGCGGAGAGCGAAGCACTTGCTGCCCGGTGACGATAAAATTTTCATCTCGATAATTCCATAAAAAGAAAGTAAATCATATATGGACATATCGACGGTCTGGTCCTCGCATTTTTCGAACAAATAAAGCCAAGTCTTATCGAATCATTTGACAACAGTAGGAGATCGACGACGTCTGCGCAATTTCAGTAGACATTCTGATCACTCTATGGATTCCACATCGAATGTCCTTCATATAAAGTTGATTCATCTTAGACATCGGTAGAGAAGAACTTGACAATCAAAATCAGCAAAAGCAGAGTCAGCATTCTTTGTGAATGTCTAGCTGGATTTATGAGAGAACGTATGAAGTATCATACGGATGATAACGTACTGAGTAACTCCCACGGGCTTCGATCCGGCATAGATCTTTAATCCTTTATGGGGCCTTACTCTGACATATGACTTGCGATACGTTCATATCCAAACAAGTTGTATATTACAGTAGCGCCATATCTTAGATTAAGGCCCCTGCCCTAACAGAATATCTCTAGCGTTACATCCACTGCGAATTAAGCATATCTACCTTGTCATGGCAGATATGGGGCTTTAACCGTGCCTTAGTGGAATCCAATTTGCGTTAGATGCGACGTCGAATTTGCTACTCAATTGGTTAATAACAGATGACAAACAGAAACAATGAACGCAAAGACAAGAACAAGACATATTCGAATGAAATCCTTCAGATAGACTTTCGAATCCAGGAGACTAGACAGCAAGTCCTCTGAGGTCGTTCAAGTCCACTTCTGCACTGGTTTCGGATGTATTCCACCGTGTACCCACAACGCTCTATCCCCTCTCCTCCTTTTATAGTATATAGTACTGCGTACGTACCTAATCAAGCAATAACTATTTGTCAGTCCCCCGGGCAACCTAAATCCAAGCTAATTCGACATCCGTGTCGAACACAGATTCGCTATCGGGTATCTCTTTCTATCTGGACGACAGCATATTCGCATTAGCGAGCTCCGCAGCCCACGCTCGATCGACCATCGACCACGGTGGGCGTCCCCCGCGCGTCCAACGATCTCTCTGTTCCACTCTCTGTATATCTCTTGCATTGCTCTCTCGTCTCTTCACCCTTTTGGCATCGTGCTATCTTCCTCACCATGCTTCCCGTTCCTTCTCGCCCTGAATGCGGCTCCATATCTCTCCATCTCTTTCCTCCGCTGCAGCATCCCTCACTCCACATTCCCTCAGCCGTCCAGTAACGGGCTAAGTGCGCGCTATAGTATGTAGAGGTTGAGGATCTTGTCCTCTCGTACACAGCGGTGAGGACCGCATCGCACCGGGTGTTGGGACCGCGTTGCTGGGATCCACATTGGTGTTGTGCGGGACAAACGGCCTATTCCTCCGGCTACTCTCTCACTCTCTCAATGATATGAGTCTGTGTCTGTGTCTCGCTTGCTCTTTCGTGGTTGTTTTTTTTGCTCTTTTCGCTCGTTTCAATTCGACGCATCGCAGGTCCACCTCTCAGGCTTGTCCCCTGGATTGCAGCGGAATCAGCAGCGTCCAGAGCCTCCGGCAAGAACGTGCGACTGATGTACCCGTTGCTGTATACTACAACTGTATGGGATGCGTTCACTCGGGATGTAGCAGCGCGAGACCTTTCTCGAGCCTGTATGAGGGGGAGAATTACATGGTGTGCTGCAGGGGAAACCTGCAGCGATATAGATACCAGAGTCTGGGACAGCGACAATGACTGTAAGAGTGTATGGGTGATGCCAGGCAATATTGTAATTCAATTTCGGACAATCGTTGACACGATCAAATAACAACGAAAGTAAGTTGTAATTATGGTTATCGCAGATGACGTTACTTTTGATCACGACAATGGCCTCATGATTTATCAAAGTATCATTTTGTCTATAAATTAAGTTGTTTTTTGCGCAGCTTGGCGACGATGGAAAAATTACTCTTATGTGCCCAAAAGCAGGATTGACTACCAACTCTTTAAAGTGGAACTTGTATTTTGAATATCGTTCTCCGATTTTAGCTTCTTCATAAAGGAGCTGTGTGAAAAGTGAAAAACAATGAGGTAGTAATAGTTTAAGGTTTTCCTTAAACTATTCCTTGTTTTAAATAAATTAACGAAACTGAAGATCCGTCAAGATGCATAAAATCATGCATCTAGCGTTACTGAATATTATTTTGCTTGCGTTGTAAGTTAGGGCTTGAATTTTATGAAGTTTTGTGACAGTTGATATAATAACATGAATTTTTCAAAAAATTTAAAACTTTTAATAATCGGAGCTGCTTTGTCTATTTCAGCCAAATTCGATACGAAGTCTTTTTATTTTTATTCCAAGAAATTCAAAATAACAACTGAAATAATTTTTTGAATACATTATGTAAAAAATAGAGGGTGTTTTTTTCACTTGTGTGCTAAATTTTAGATTGATCGTTGGAACTATTCTTGAGTTATGAACGATTGTATTTTCGATGCCTGGAACTTACTCAATCACAAATACATATGGACTTTTTTTCTAGATCACTTTCCTCGACGTTTTGGACCATTCTGAGTATCCTAACATAAAAAGCAGAATAATTTTTTTACTCATTTTTATTTATTATGTTTTTTATTTTGTATTTGATTTTGTTACAGTTTATTTTTTATTTTCATGGCTGGATGGTTATAAGTTGTTATGCCTACACGTTACAATTCGTTTTTCTTCTTAGATCTGCACAACAATTAGTCATAGTAATTCAATTTGAAAAGTGTTTCAAATGCTCACCATAACGAAGCTTGATATTTTTATAAAGCGTTAATATCAAAGATCGTTAATATCAAGACTGTCTTAATTGCAAAAGTTGATTTAAAAAGCCTTGAATTTTTCGAACTCTGTATCTATAAATAATCGAATTCTATCGTTGAGTTATTTGTCACAATGAAGATACTGCAGTGCCCGTCGCGTGCTTCCATTTACGGAGATAAGTCAACCGTTCTTTTATACTATATTATTCACGTTGGCTGCTCTACCGCGGCGACTCGATCGTTCATTCATTCATTCGATTCCCCGTTCGGTTCTCTCGTCGAAGATAAACAGAGAAACGAGAGAAGCTGGTTCCACTGCTGCTGCTGCTGCTGCAGTTGCTCGATCGCCACGAGAGCTTCTTCCGAGCGAAGAGAAGAGAGTTCGCGTGCGTCCCTCGAGATAACTTGGGCTACCCGTGCTAATTGAGTGATAGCGTTCGCTTATATTTATGATCGCTTCTCCGCCCTCTTTTCTCCCTTATGTACTCTCTCACTCACTCTTTCCCGATCTCCTTTTTCTTCCACCGTCGTCGTCGTCGTCGTCGTCGTCGTCGTCGAATCTCCTTTTTTTTATTCTTTCTTGAAGCAAGATCCCTCAGCGAAACCCTTGGCCACCTCCAACACCTTCACCACTATCATCAGAAAAGCAGGAGTAGAGTAAGGAGAACTTCATTCACCAGAGTCTTCAATCCGGAGGCGCAACTCGCACTATATATACGTACCTCTACTATAGGAGAACGAGAGAAGAGTGAACGTAGAGGCTCGCGCCGATCCTTCACCGCGGGCGCGCTCGCGCTAAGTGAGAACCACTTTAGATAGGAGACCCTCGTCGGCTCAAAGATAAAAGGCGCCCGGTCTGATGGATTCGGAACAAGACGGAATTAGCGGCCCTCTGAGATACTCTATAGGTACTAATACTTATATGTATATATACGTGCAGGGTGCATATCGTAACCACGGGTAGTACCCGTGTGATGTCTCGTGTTTTTATATGATGAGGACAACTTGGCGGAAATAACATAGACTCGATGATCTTGATATTGATTTCCATATACAATTTTTTAAATTCAAATATGAAGATGATAACTCGTTTATCGCGTGTGGAACTTATTTTGGTTCCTCGTAGAGATAGTTCGCAAGTTTTTTAGATGTGTGTATGTGTGATGGAAAGGCCGAAATTCGTACCGGCATTTCACCTCACTATATTTTATTTTATTAATACTTTGCAAATATTTTCGCATGAACCCAAGAAGAAACCTAATACTTTTTACGGTAGGACCTCGGGTAGATCGTCTTTTCTTAATTTATTTTAAAACGCATAAAAAAAATTAAAGTGTCAAAAAATATTTTTGAAAAAGAAAAACAAGATTTTTGCAGTTCCGATATTTAATTAAATATTTTTTTCCCAAAAATTCTTTGAAAAATTACGAACTTTTTTAGCACTTCTAAATACTAAATACTAAATACTATTAACTACTTGTAAATACTATATTTTTAACGAATTCTAATATTCTAAACGTGGGATCTTCTAAGTTTTAAGAGATATCAATTATTCATTTATTCATTAATATTCCTTTTTGCCAAATGATGGGCCAAACTAACGAGGAAACAATGTGCAAGCCTCTAGTTGCAACCATTTTTTCAAAAACTTTTCTATACTAGAACCCGAGCGGAAATTAAATTCAGTTAGAATGATGCCCTGATCAGGCATGCCTTAAATTAACATCCGGTCCATATCAGGCAAATTAATTTAGCCTATATCTGGGATGTAACGCCATTGCATATATGGCCCTGATCCGGTCCTGATTTAGGGGCCTGATACGATCTTGATAGGGGCCTGATACGATCTTGATAGGGGCCTGATACGATTTTGATAGGGGCCTGATACGATCTTGATATGGGCCCGCTGTGGCCTTGACCGTACCCTGATTATTATCAGACTTATTCCACTATCCTAATAAACGAAAAAAATTGAGAAAAACAAACTTTTTTTCACGGAAATAATATGCACTCGATGATCCTGATATTAATTGCCATCTCCAATTTTTTTTAAATTCATTTATTCCCAAGAAATGAATATTGTCCATAAGTCAAGACCAGAATCCAAAGTGGTCAACTCGTTTGTCGGGTATGGAATGAATTTTTGTTCCCCAATTTTTTCGTCTCACCTTCCGAAAGTCCAGCGGTATCGTCTCTCATGAATTGGTAAATGACGAGAGCGCGAGAAAATAAAAGAAAGAAAAGAAAAAAAATTACTGTATATCATATAGGCGCCCGCTCGTGCGTTTTTTCTTGGCCCAACTTGGACGGATCCGAGTGCTGGAGGGGAAAGAGGAGCTGGTATATATCCTACGTATTCGGGCTTTATAGCCCCGAGCCCGGGCTTTGTTAATTAATATTTATGACGATATCCGAGCCACCATTGCTTATATATATCTATATACGATATAGCAGATGAATCTGAACTCTTTCTCCCTCTCACCATCGCTCGTATCATATCGCCCTGCGTTTTTATCCTAATGAGACAAGTTTTATTTCCGCCCGTTTAAACGAAACACCTGTCTCAATTTATCGGCTCTCAGTTCTCCAGGAGAATTCGCATCAGTTGCTACGCATTGGTCCGCGTTCCGAGAGACAGAAAGAGAGAGAATTCGAATTGGACGAAGCGGAGAATCGACGATGCGAGATTCGCGCCCCGACGACGAGCAAAACCAGGGAAGACGACGAGAAACAGCCTGCCAGCGGAGATTCGAGTAGATGATGCACGCCATGCGCCGAGCCGCCACGCCGTGAGATAGAATATCTTATTAGTCGGACAATGGGCAATCAGAGACGCCCGGAGCTGTATATTGCTCTTGGCTCTCTGTGTGTGCGTGTGTATGTTTGTATATTTGTATGTGTGTGTGTATGTGTTTGAGTCAGTGGTCTACACTGGCGATCTTATTGCTTTGGGCTCTTCGCACGTCCAACCACGTCCATCCGTTTCTACTGCGCCCCTGGACGAGCAGCAACACTAGGTTAGTATATATGTGTTCGTGTGAATCTTGGTCTCTCGCACTCGTGTAATCACCGGATAGCCAAGGTTGCTGTTGGACTCGAAAGCAACTGCGGTGATCGCCTTAGCCAAGTAATACACCATTTGTTTTTGTCGTTAATCTAACGAGTAAGATTGTGTGGATCAGATTGGCCTTTGAGGGGAAAAATGAGAGAATTAGTTAGAGGATAATTATTAAGAAACAAATTTACCAAATTTAACCCTTCGGACAGACTTTCGAGCCGTGGAATCCAAATAGCGCGTTCTCTGACGTCGTTTATATACAGCTTGTTCAAGTTCATTTCTGCACTGGGTTCAACACGGGTTAGTGTATATGTGTCTGTGTCAATCTTGGTCTCTCGCACTCGTGTAATCACCGGATAGCCAAGGTTGCTGTTGGGCTCGAAAACAACTGCGGTGATCGCCTTAGCCAAGTAATACACCATTTGTTTTTGTCGTTAATCTAACGAGTAAGATTGTGTGGATCAGATTGGCCTTTGAGGGGAAAAATGAGAGAATTAGTTAGAGGATAATTATTAAGAAACAAGTTTACCAAATTTAACCCTTCGGACAGACTTTCGAGCCATGGAGTCCAAATAGCGCATTCTCTGACGTCGTTTATACACACAACTAAGTGACAACTATTCATTTATGGTTGGTACAACAATTTTTTTATGGTTGACACAACTATCAAATAGTTACTATAACTATCAAATAGTTACCATAATAAATTTTCGTAGTTATCGTAACTATAAAAATAGTTGCATGTAATAAAAATGAATAGTTGTCACTTTATAGTTGACTGTGCTATTACGATTTCTCTGAGTGCAGCTAGTTCAAGTTCATTTCTGCACTGGGTTCAACACGGGTTAGTGTATATGTGTCCGTGTGAATCTTGGTCTCTCGCATTCATGTAATCACCGGATTTTCTAGGTTGCCGTCATCGCCTTAGTCAAATAATACACCATTTCATCTCGTCGTTAATCTAACAAGTAAGATTGTGCATATCTGATTGGCCTCTAATGGAAAAAATAAGAAGGTGAGTTAGTGGATCATTATTGGCGGAGTTGTGAACAGGAGAACTTTTGAGATTAACAAATTTACCGGATTCAACCCTTCAGACAGACTTTCGAGCTGATATTTCTGACAGCCGATATTTTTGCACTGGTTTCAACACTTTGTTAATGTATATGTGTTCGTGTGAATCTTGGTCGCTCGTACTCGTGTAATCACCGGATTGCAAAGGTCGTTGTTGACCTCGAAAGAAATTGTGCTCACCGCTGTAGCCAAGGAATATACCATTTCTTCTCGTCATTAATCTAACGAGTAAGATTGTGCAGATCTGATTGGCCTACGAGGGAAAGGGCGAGAGGGTGAGTTAGAGGATCATTATTGGGACAATTGTGAACAGGAGGACTTGTCAGATGAACAAGTGTCGGGTGATGATAGCAACAAGAAGAAGAGGGTGTACTACGGAATTCAATCGTTCAGGCAGACTTTTGAGCTGAGGAGACCAGATAGCAAGTTCGCTGACGTTGTCTCTACACAGTTCGTTCAATTCCATTTCTGCACTGTATTTAATACTCGAAAGCAACTGCGGTGATCGACTTAGCCAAGTAATACATCATTCGTTTTTGTTGTTGTTTTTAATCTAACGAGTAAGATTGTGTGGAGCAGATTGACCTGTGTTTCCCTGGAGGGAAAAAACGAGAAAATGAATTGGAGGATAATTATTAGGAGAATTGTGAACAGAAGGGCTTTTGAGATTAACAAATTTACCGACATCAACCCTTCAGACAGATTTTCGAGCCGAGGTAACCAAATAGCGAGTTCTCTGACATCGTTTCTACACAGCTTGTTTAAGTTCATTTCAACACTGGGTTAGTGTATGAGGCATTCCATATGAAGCGGGCCACCCTGATTTTCAATGTTCGTAGAGTGGGTTCATAATTTTTTTCCAGCGTATTTAGAGGTCCCCGAATACATACGAGTTATTTCAGATTTTTGATCCCCATAGTTTTTCTACAATAAAATACGCTTTTAAATTTTTATTTGTTTTCCTTTCGCTGCCGATTTAAAACTATCTATGCCACAACAAAACTGTTCCGGGATAAAATGTAGGGTTTCGCGTATACTTTTTGATAAAAATATTTCCAAATTAACCTAGATAAATTTTCAGGCATTTTTTGGCAAAATAATGCCATATCATTGTTTTTCGTTGAGAGGGACCATTTCTATTTTACTCAAAATTTTACAGAATTTCCGTCATAATGTTCAACAACGACGAAAAAATCAACACGATGGCAAATTGATATCTTCACAATGTACGGTTCGGTTATTTGCTGAATCATACACAATTCACATGTTCACATTATGAAGGTATGAATTGATCATCGCGCGAACTTTGGTGTAGTTAGTGGACATAATAATGGAAATTCTGTCAAATTTTGAGCAAAATCAAAATGGTCCTTCCCAACGAAAAAAATGGTATGACTTTGTATTGCTAGAAAGTGATTGAAAATGTATCTAGGCTAATTTGGAAACATTTTTATCAAAAAGTGTATGTCAAATCCTACATTTTATCCCTGAACAATTTTGATGTGTCATAAATAAATCCGCAGCGAAATGAAAAAAAAATGAAAATAGAGTATTTTTTAAAATTCATTTCACTGGTTCATATGGAATGCCTCGTATATGTGTCCGTATGAACTTTGGTTTCTCGTACTCATTTAATCACCAAATTGCCAAAGTCGTTGCTTGAACTCGAAATCAATCGTGATGATCGCCTTAGCCAAGTAATACACCATTTGTTTTTGTCATTATTTTAACGTGTAAGATCGTGTAGATCGGATTAGCCTAGGAGGAAATGATCGAAAAAGCTGCTTAGCTGATAATTATTAGTATAATTGTGAACAGGGAGGATTTTGAGATTAACAAAAATGTGATGACAATATAATAGAGAGCACTAATAAGCAATTATATGTGGTAGAGATTTATAGGATATCTTCTGATTTATAATTTCTTCGTCTTTCAGACCCAAAAAATATACTTGTTTACAAATATACTATTTATTTGAGTAATTCCGAATAGATTAAAAAAATTAACAAAGCTACGAAAATGTTAACATTATGAATAATATGTATAACGATAAGAATATGATATATTCTTATATTTTTGTACGTTTTTCAAGCCTTAAAAAGATATTTTATGGGTAGAGGTTTTAACATTTTTTTAAGCGAAGGGGGTTTAAAGGACCTTCGCACTCTCGTAGCGTACTAAATCTCACCCGCTGAGCAACTAATCACGTGCTCTGCGTAATTGGAGAATCAGAAGCTGGATGAACAATTATTTCTCAGAACAATAATTTACGAATTCCATGTCACATTTTTTTGTTCACTCTCTGAAAGTGGTACTTCTTCAGGTCGCTGGAATTTATATCCGCAACCGATGGGGTCAATTTTTTAGTGCGTAAGCAATAATACAGTGTGGCTAATATAAAATTTGAAAGATCTTTCTGATACTTGACGTTTTCTTTCTTATTTTTTTATTCATTTTTTTTTTTTCGTTTCATCGAGGAAATAAAAATATCAAGCTGCGAATTGGCCGCGCCGGAGGCCCGTCAGTGATTTATTAATTCGATTAAGGCCTCGTAAGCAACGCCCGCCGTTTTAATCTTAGTTGAGTGCGAGCCCGGCAATTTTTATATAGTGCCGAGAAGCACGCGAGCCACTGTGCGCCGCTGTTGATTGTTGCTCTATTGGCATCAACCTGCTGCCACAAAACATTTTCTATTCCTTTCACATATTTTTATCAATCAACGAAAAAAATAAATTAAATATCTGTAAAATCTTCCCCAAATAATATTTTTGTATGTATACTTTTTTTCAAATAATTTCGCTATAAAAATGTCAAAAAAATGGATAACGAGGCACAACCGTGCACATGTGACCAACGAATAAAAATGATAAAAAAGTAAAAAAAAAAAAAAAAAAATTGAGGGGCGGAATAATGAAATCGAGATAGAAAAAAGATAAACCGAGAGACCGGTGAATTTTTACCGTTCGCTAACGATTGCTCCGCGGTCCGGAAAATAATGCATAAAAAGCCCAGCCTCTCTTGCTGTCTCCTTCTCGCGCCCGTTTCTCGTTATACGTCCACCAATATTTATAACTATCCGCCGGTTGCCTGTTACGGAACGATAAAATATAAATGGCTCTCGTTATTATTTTATGAATTAATACAATCTATTACTCTCGCGATGCATTCGGTATAAAATCGCAACGGCGGGTTTCCCTGCTGGAAAATCGGTAGTAGACCGCGGCGTGCTCACCCCAACTGCAGATTGTACACCGCACGCTACGCTATGCCAAGGCCGCTGTACACAAAACCCCGTGTGCGTATGCTAATTGAAGGGAAAAAACTAATGAAGCGAGAGAAAAAAATAATTGATGCTGGCTCGCGCTCGCTTCGGTGTCGAAACAATGAACGTGCGCGAGCCTCTCCGCATTCGATTGCGTATATCGCTGCAACATTTTCGATATCACGATCACGTTTTAAGCCCCCACTAAAGTGTGTTCGCAATTATTTATATCTGGAGGCATTTTCCAAATCCACGCTGAAAAAAAAAGAATTACAATGTTTACCATTTTTTAAATTTTTGTTATCGAAGTTAACGGATTAAATGCTGTTATTGAATTTAAGCTAAAGTCGTTTGAAGGCACCCGACAGGCAACGAAATTTTATAATACTAGGCGAACTCTTTCGAAGAATGGAAGAAAACTGAAAATTGGTCAAATCAAAATAAAAATTATTTTCAGTTAAAAATTCCAAATTTTTGTGATTTTTACTTTGCGGGAGCTCCCAGGACGAAAAAAGGAAATCATTTTTATCACAATTTGAAAGCCTACTTGATCGAGAATTTCCCTCTGATTATGAAACTGACAATTTTTTTGTTCATAACAAAAAAAAAAAAAAAAAAACAAGTAAAAACTGTAATAATTTTTTATTTTCAGTTTACTCAATGATTTTAAAAAGTTTTAAACATTTAAGTGAAACCGTGATTTTTTTGACAAAATGTCAACAAATTTTCGATTTTTTCTCGGCTGCTGTACCGATTTTTTTGCCCCGTTGAACACGGAATTGCTATTAAATTTTTCGAGGAATCTTTATAGATAATAATCCGAGATTTTTTCTTAAGTGTTACCGTGGTCTTATGTTGCCCAATAAGATTTTATAATCCTGCGAAGGACTATTAATTTTCTCGTACCTTTCGATATTCTTATCCCAGCGAAGTTCCCTCAGGGTTTGAACACAACGGCCTGAGGTCCCGTATCGTAATGCGAGAGAAGGGCCACCACTTGATTATAAGTGAAAGGCTCCATTTATTAACGTAACACAAATTATCCAAAGTATCGATATCCCCATTACATTTTTATCCTCCGCTATGCTGTATTATATAATTAATTATATCTAAAGGCATATTCGAAACGACCAATTAAAACAATTGATTAAAATATTTATCATTATTATTTCTTCAAATTTAATCCTACAGGTACGGGGATAAAACGCTGTTATGAATTAGAAGCCTCAGTCGCAATATTGCACTCAGCGAAATTTTATAATTCTGCAAAGACTTCAAATTTCCTTGCAACTTGATATCTTTATCCCAGAGGACTTATGTCCATATAGCCAGAGAAATTACCACCACGTGATTATAAGAAAAAGGTTCCATTCATTAACGTAACACGATTTGTCACACACATTAGTGTGTGTGAAATCGAAATCAGAGTTTCGAAATCCCGTGAAGAAGTCTTATCAGGGTTCTTTCAAGGCCCGATTAATATTCCCTAATTCTCTTAGGAGCCTTATGTGGAAGCCTCATAGGGTTTCGCAAATGATGGTCACGCTTTTTTCTTCGAGACCTTTAAAGGCTAAATGATAGGGGTCTTTAAAGACAAAATAATGAGGACCTTTTAAGGCTACCCTATTAAGTCCTTACTAAAATAATAAAGAAATTTAATTTAAAAATATATATTTGTTATTATTTAGTTGAGTAATGCTGCACTTTTAATTAGATATTTCGTCTTTCACTACACGATGGTACATATTAATCGCTCAAAAAACATATTACATTTTTTTTTTTACATTGACGGGAATCGAACCTAGAACCCTCCGGATGGTGTAGTTGAGCAGCGCCTTAGCTCTCTTGGCCATTCAAATCATATGAAAATACAATTTTTTTTGTCTATTTGAATGACTGTAATATGAAATATGAAATAAAATTAATGTAATATAATCAGAACTTGATAGATTTACATGACTGCGTCTCATGTGTAAAAATAAAAGCACATTCAGTTATTTTTTTACAGAAATTGGTTATATCGAATAGGGTACATTGTATCGTTTTTGTCATCTATAATTATATTCCACAAAATTGCTTGTTTTATCGTTTGCGCGAGTTAGTTCGTTTGTATCTAGATGCGTGACTGTCTGACTGACCTGAGGGCCAGTATTAGAATGGCTCACCACCTGGCTGACTTTGACGGTCATTAGTTGGATAGGTGACCACCAATTTTGCCATGGAAACCTCGGATTGCCATATAAGATCCTCATCTGGCAAATTTATTATTGATTTGTTTACTTTATGCCATGGTTAAGCCTGACTGGGCCTTTAATTAATTAACTTATCAAGGCCTTATTAAAGGCCTTTCACCATGGCCTTATGAGATCCTTATTTGGCAAAATTATGAATAATTAGCTTACTTCGTATGATGATGAAGCCTGACTGGGCCCTTAAGTGATTACCCTATCAAGCCCTTATTAAACTTCGACATCGAAACCGAGAATTGCCTAAGGAGACCCTTATCTGGCAAAATTATTATTGATTTGTTTATTTGATGCCATGATTACGCCGGACTGGGCCCTTAAGTGATTACTCTATCAAGCGCTTATTAAACTTCGCCGTGGCAACCTAGAATTGCCTTATGCGGCCCTTACGTGGCGAAATTATTATTGATTTATTTACTTGGTGCCATGATTAAGCCTGACCGGGCCCTTAATTAATTGCCCTAACATAGCCCCATTAAATATCGGCATGAACCCCTACAGTTTCCTTAGTAGGTCCCTAATTGGGAGTGATATGGAACTTCCTGTTATGGTGTCCACATTAAAGCCCGATGGGGCCCTAAGTTATCTTAGGGCAACCCTAATATTTTTCTTCACGGGATATCCCAATAACTTTTTAGTCCTCGTCTATGGTATATAATTAATTGTATCTAGAGGCATATTCCAAATCCCCTAAAAAAATTGCCTCAAATATTTATCATTATTTCTGTAAATTAAATTCTTCAGATATGGGAATAAAACGTTGATATGAAGTTGAAGCCCCAGTTGCAATGTTGCACTCAGCGAGACTTTTTGTCCTCCGCAAAGGCTTAAAATTTCCTTGAACCTTGATATCTTTATCCCAGAGGTCTTACGTCCTTATGTCCATATAGCCAGAGAAATTGCCACCACGTGATTATAAGAAAAAGGTTCGATTTATTAACGAAACACGAATTATCACACACATTATCAGAGTTTCGAAATATCCCAATCACTTTTTAGCTCTCATCTATGGTATAGTATTTAGAGACATTACAAATCCCCCTAAAAAAGTTTTCTCAAATATTTATCATTATTTCTGTAAATTAAATTCTTTAGGTATGGGAATAAAATGTTGATATGAAGTTGAAGCCCCAGTTACAATGTTGCACACAGCAAGGTTTTTTATCCTCCGCAAAGACTTTAAATTTCCTTGCTGCTTGATATCTTTATCCCAGAGGTGTTACGTCGTTATGTCCATATAGCCAGACAAATTACCACCACGCAGTTCTAAAAGAAAGGTTCCATTTATTAACGTAACACGATTTATCACACACATTATCAGAGTTTCGAAATATCCCAATTACTTTTTAGTCCTCGTCTATGGTATATACTTAATTGCATCTAGAGGCATATTCCAAATGCCCCTAAAAAATATTTCCTCAAATATTTATCATTATTTCTGTAAATTAAATTCTTCAAATGTGGGAATAAAACGTTGATATGAAGTTGAAGTCCCAGTTGCAATGTTGCACTCAACGAGATTTTTTATCCTCTGCAAAGACCTAAAATTTCCTTGAACCTTGACATCTTTATCCCAGAGGTCTTACGTCCTTATGTCCGTATAGCCAGAGAAATTACCACCACGTGATTATAAGAGAAAGGTTCCATTTATTAACGAAACACGAATTATCACACACATTATCAGAGTTTCGAAATATCCCAATCACTTTTTAGCTCTCATCTATGGTATAGTATCTAGAGACATTACAAATCCCCCTAAAAAAGTATTCTCAACTATTTATCATTATTTCTGTAAATTAAATTCTTCAGATATGGGAATAAAACGTTGATATGAAGCTGAAATCCCAGACGCAATGTTGCACTCAGCGAGGTTTTTTATCCTCCGTAAAGACTTTAAATTTTCTTGCACCTTGATATCTTTACCTATCCCAGAGGTCTTACGTCCTTATGTCCATATGGCCAGAGAAATTACCACCACGTGGTTATAAAAGAAAGGTTAACGTAACACGATTTATCACACACACTATCAGAGTTTCGAAATATCCCAATCACTTTTTAGTCCTCGTCTACGATATATAATTAATTGTATCTAGAGGCATATTCCAAATGCCCCTAAAAAAAATTGCCTCAAATATTTATCATTATTTCTGTAAATTAAATTCTTCAGATATGGGAATAAAACGTTAATATGAAGTTGAAGCCCCAGTCGCAATGTTGCACTCAGCGAAATTTTATAATTCCGCGAAAAGACTTCTATTTTCCTCGCACCTCGATATCCTTATCCCAGAGCGTAGTTCTCTCGGGCTTCGTATGGAAGGGCCCGCGGGACCATATCGTTGGTGCCGGGGAAGGGACCTCTACTTCGCTACGAGAGAAACGCTCCATTCATTAACGTAACACGATTTATCAATTAGCGTAAAAGGCAGCGATAGATAGTCGTTCTGATATGTTGCCCCGCTCGCGCGCGGTCTTTCCCCTCTCCTCCCTTATCACCCTCTCCTCCCTGCCCTTCTGCAGCCACACCACTACGACCAACTCTACCTCGCTTCACCACCAGACCACCACCATCACCACCCCCTTTCTACACAACCTGCTCATATATACTCACCCTCCTACTGGCCTGCCCGACGAACCTGCTCGTAGCTTCGCACTCGTGCAATACACCCCCAACTGCACTCGTGGACTGGGCGCGTGGCATACTGGGGTATAGTATGAACGAAGGGTTGATGCTGCTGCTGCTGCTACTGTTGATGCTGCTGCTGCTGCCTCTCTGCTGGTGATACTAGTACCATTGCGCTATACCCAGTAACATTAATGGAAAAGAGAGATTCCGGATTTTAAGTGCGTTTCCGAGTCGGACCTGCCGCCAGTCTGTTAGCTTGATAAGCACTCCAGCATCAGCAGCCTAGAAGACTTTCCCTTTTTCATTTTTATTTTTTTTCATTTCGACAGAGAATATACGGAAAATATTTTTGTAATTTGTATTTCTGGATGAAAAATCACTATTTTTAAGCATCGTGCTTCTGGGCTGTCTTTTGCAAGGACTTTACCTTCCAAAGTTTTTGTTTAGACCCTCTTCGAAACCTAAAAGTAGCAGTCTCGCTGAGTAAGCGGAGGGTCATGAACCTCCGCAGAACCTTCGGATATGGCGGATATTATCCACTTGCAGTGAACGGAAAAAACTCTGGTCTAAAAATTGTATGGCTGAACCATCACACCGAGAGAAAAGATTTCATTGATGCCAAAGAAATGGGTGGATCGATTTTTTTTTCATTGATTTCAACGAAATATTTCTTTGATTTCAATGAAATAGTGCATTTGAATTTCAAAGAGGACATTTCATTGCCTGTAAATAAAGATTTACTTAGTGAACATATAATAAAGAAACAGTTTCATTGCTTTAAAGAGACGTTTTCATTGGTTCAAAGAAACGTTTTCATTGATCTCTCTCTCTCGTACCTAACCTCACTTTTTTGTTTTCCGGTTCTCCCGAACAAACGACTTCGAGTTTCGAGGAGCCAGAAGCTTAGACTACTTCTGCCGTACTTCCTTACATACTTACAAAATTTGAGCTTTATCTGCCGCGTACTTCAGGAAAAAATAGGTTTCGAAATTTTGAGCTGGTAAGAAGAACGTTTCATTGAATCAGAGACGATATCTTTGAAATCAATGAAAAAGGTTCATTGGTTTAAAGAAATGTTTCTTCGAATCAATGTCATTACTTTTCATTGAGTTTGAGATTATTCAAAGAAAAGATAGTATTGAAATTCAAGTATTTCATTTCATTGGCAAAGATTTCCGTGAATCAATGAAACTTTAGATTTATTCTACAATTAGATTCTACAGAATCAGATGAGGTTCTTAGACACGTGTATCAACCTTTGAAAGTGGCATATTTTACCCATTTTTATTCAACGAAGGATCTACATTAAAATGTAGATCCTACAGCCGGCCCGAGTTAAAACTCGGGTTATAAATCTACATTATGTTATTAGTTTTGGGAAAAAAATTGGCTTAAAGTTGATTGAAAATAGCTTGACGGTGATTGAGGTATTTTCTTGTAAACATTTATTTTTTTTTAATGTTGATAAAACGACAATTACTTATATCTTGTGGTGAAATACGAAAAAATGGTAAAATAAATTTTATATAATTAATACAATTTTTTGGCATCTGTAATGTAATATCGATACACTTTTACAATAAATGAAAGCAAAATTATGCCCTAATTTTACATCGCACTTGTATATTAAATTTAGTCCACTATTTCATGAATAAAAACTGCCAATACATTTAATTTCGAGTAGATTTTCGTTATAGCGTATTTCATTGCATTATTCGCATCAGTAGTTTCACCATATAATCAGCACAATTATACTCTGTGTCACAATTCTACAAATATTTTCGTTAAGCAGATGCTATATATGGCGCTTTATGGTGCTTTCATTTCTCTCCGGGTGAACTATAACGAAACTATTACTCGAATTCTGATAATTTATTGGTTGCCTTTAAATGAATTTGTTCTATATTATTATGATTCCATTAAAAACGTTCTTTAGAAGCAGACTCCAGTATTTGAATAGTAAACGGTTTGCCCCTACTAACGATAGCAATTGACGATAAAGTGAATTAGTAAAAATGCACAAGGCATCAAAAGCACTCGTTTTATTTATTTTTTTAATGTTTAATGATATGAAGTCTCATTTTATTGTATTATTTATTTTAATCGTATACATTCTCCAGGTTTTTACGTTAATTCATTCCTTAGACATTAATTCCACATCCCACATCAAAAACTTTTTTCTCTCGCATTCATGTCACGATCAGAGTTTTAAATGCCTAATAGTTATAGAAATAATAATGATGATACGACCAGCTCTATAATTATGATTTCATAATAATAACATGTAGCGATTGTAATAGGATGATTAAACTTTGGAATGACTGCAAAAATTATTATTTTTCAATAAAAATTCACGGTAATCCTTTTGAAAAAATGGGAAAAAAAAATTAATGCATTAAGAAAGTAATGCATTACTTATTTCTTCCATTTTTTCCACTATTTCTTCCAATATTAAAGCGAGAATTAGTATTTTTTTCAGCTATTCAAATGTTATACTCTATTTTATAATCACTACATATTATTATTATGAAATCATAATTACAAAACAAATTGTACTGTAAACTATATCTCATGAATTAATGGGGATTTACAACTCTGGTCACTATCCTCACAATTGCTCAACCATTCCAAAAATGTTGCTCTAGAAAAAATGTTGAATTGTATTAGTAAAAGTGCAGAAAGTACTATCCATACAAAAAATCTCTGCTGGCAGTGAACTTTTCATTTTTGAAATTTTATTTAAACCAGAGTGCAAAATAGCATCTTGCACATTTTTTCCTCACGGTGTTAACTTTTTAAAAATAAAAAATAATGAGTAAAATGAGTAATGTACAAGATTCTACTTTGCATTCGATATTTTTTTAGTTTTATTAAAAAAATGCGCATTCATTTGAAGTTCAAAAGAAAAACTTTTTGCACTATTTTAATTAAATATTGCTTGTATCAAGTAATGTAGTAATTGATGGAAAAGTGAATTAGTCAAAGTGGACAAAGTACTGTTCATACAAAATGTCTCTGCTGGTGTTGGCTAATGGACATCGTTGAACTTTACTGTCCATACATTATAGAGCCTCTAAACCTTAAAAAGAGTTCCAGAGGATAGATAGCAAAGGCAATAAAAATGGTATGTGGCAAACCGCTATAAGGTATCACCGAGAATTAATTTCTTCTCGAGTATAACACTTTCGCGCTTTGATGCACCCGAGTCGTAGCGTTCCCATCCCGTGTGACCGCTCGATCTCGCCGGATATCTACGGTCGCATTCCTGTCCGCTACGATCGACGACCCTGGCTACTGGACGGAAGTGGCTAGTATCCTTCAACACCGAGGGCGGGAAAACGAGATCAGCTTGGCAGTGCAAAACAAAAAGTTCGAATTCCTTTATACTAGATACTTTTTATCACCTGACGAGTCGCCGATCAACTAACCTAAGGTATGAGCAGACTGAAGTAGCAAAGAATAAAAAATGAAAATCATAATTACATTACAGGATCAAAATAAAAAATTCATGTTTAGAAAGAAATTAATTTGATATTATACTGTTCGTGATTAAGGAATTGCAATTTCTGAATACAAATGAGGAAGTTGTTTTAAACTCTAAAATTCCTTATCAAATTTGCTTCGATTAAGGGGAGGGAGTCAGGTCAAAACAATTAAATTTGTAAATTCAATATCATCCAAATTCTCTTGCATATAAAAATGATCAATTAACTATATTGTTGGTACTCGATGAAAGGATTTTTTACTGCCATCTGACTTGCGTATGCCTTTCCATATTATCTTAAGCAAAGGTCTTAGGTTTTCCACTCTGCGCGTGATTCAGACCAAAGTGCTAGGCAGATTGGGCTAGTTGATGTCTCATTTTCTTCTTCATAAAAAGATACACCGGCTAAATGGAGCAAAATATTTTTTTTTCATTCTGAAAGCAAAATTAATAACTGATTTAGAAAATAGCATAAAATTTATTTAGTATTAATTATGTCACTTGAAAAATATTACCTTTTATTAACTTTTGCTCCATTTAGCCGGTGTATCTTTTCATGAAGAAGAAAATGAAACGTCAACCAGCCCAATCTGCCTAGCAGTTTGGTCTGAATCACGCGCAGAATAGGTTTAAAACCAAGTTTCGGAAAATGGCATCTAAAGCTTACCACTCAAATAAAAATGTTTATGCTGTTTTCACCTTTGGGGCACCTTAGTACCTTTAATGAACAAAATAAAAATATTATTTGAAAGTCAGATTACAGAATATTATTAATAATGTTATTAATAAATGTTTTTTTTTACAAATAAATAAGTAAATGAATGCATAATTTGAAAAAAACCTGTAAATAATATGGGGATGATCACTTTTATTAACAACATCACTGAAAATTTATCCAGTGTTGACACATTCACAAATGTGCTGCACAAACATTAAATCATCACTTCATAACAAATTTACATATCTGATCACTTCTGATGATTGTTGATTCTGTTTTAAACACTATTGATTGAAAAAAAACCGTAAATGGCCAACGGAATCAAACTAATAACATAATATGAACGAAAAATAAAAACGTCAATTCGAGGTTATGCGTCTCGCATGTAGCAGAAGTAACTTCTCGAGGCAGTAACACGCTGCGCATGCGATATGTGCTAAGATATCACAGCGCATGTCCCATTATTCGCGCGAATTCGAATATAATGTAAGTGTTACGTGTTGCGTTGAAGACATCACACTCTCATCGCATCATTTGTATCGCGTTTCGCTAACTGATTTAAAAAATGGTAAACAAATAAAAATTTATTTACAAATACGTAATAAACTTTTTATTATATAGAAAAAAATCATTAAAAGACAGGTATATTGCAGGAATCGGCCATTTTTTCGCATTCAGGTCTAAGATTTTGCAGGTTCAGAGGGTATACTTAACTAAACGAAACTGCCAAAGAGAAAAAAAAAAAAAAAAATTTGATTTTTTTTTTCTTCAACACCCTTAATTATTTTGTGTGATCAAAAAATCGGCCATAATGTTTGCATATAGGAAAAATAAATAAATAAAATAATTAAAAAATTAAATATAATATTCTGGTAATTTTTACGACTCTTGAGAAAATTAAATATAAATGGTACCGTAGAAACTTAGCCATTTTTGCGAATTCCGGCTTATAACTTTACTAATAGATAGATTACATGGAAATGAATGTTTTCACAGAAAAAAAATAATAATCGATTTTTTAAAATTTTTGACCTGACTCCCCCCCCCTTAAAGAAATTTTATAGAACTTCATATTTTATTGGATCAATCGACTCGAAAGTTGTCTTAAGAGCAAAATTCAATTTTTGTAAATGAAGTATGAAGTTGCTTCATAGAAATATATTGATCCTTTTAACCCGAGTAGCAATTCTATCACGGGTGCCTGAGGACTAGTCACTAGACCTGATTTTGTGCGGGGTGAGGTGCCTGATAATACCCAAGCGCCATCTGGTGTGCATACTTTGGTCAGGAAGCCGTACGCGTAAGCTAATTATATACGTATTATCATTCCGTATTGACTCCAGCGCCATTTTGTGCGCCAATTCTGATCAGGAAACCGCACTCGACCCTTACTAGATGTATGTTCTGATTATTTATTATTCATTTCGCGAGTTTTTTTTTAAGGTAACATTACAATCGAGAAGTTCGAGCAATTTTGGTACACTTTAACTCAGCTTTCTGTGTTTCTCGCAAAATAATATGCAGTGAATATGAAAGTTTTTTAAAGTTGAAAAGCTTAAAGTAATAAAAAAAATAAAAATATAAGACGCGGTTTAATTCATTTATGAATTTCCTGTCTGGACAGTTCCAGATAGGAGCCTTACTCGAGTCTGGTCTGGGCTCGAACAAGTATCCTGATCGTGGCCTGAGCAATTTCCCCGATTATGGCCTAAACAGTTCCCGGATCATGGCCTTAACAGTCTCCCTGATCACCCTGAGAGAAAAGCATATCGTTGATTTAACGATTGCACATGACAAAACGAATATAGGAAGGCTTGCAATGTTTTATGGTTGAAGCGATGATAATATGGTTCAATAACCGATACTTGCAAGGTTATTGGAAATAAACGTTGAAATCGTATATGCAACGAAACGGCATATTTGAAACGATTAGAATAGTTTTTGAAACTATTATCATTTTGATGATTGCTACTATAATTATAATTACTAAAACCATAAAATATAGACGTTCCTCCTGGAAATTATATTAATGGTTCAGCCAACTATTTTCTTATATTTGCTATAACCATAAAATATAGACGTTCCTCCTGGGAATTATAGTTTATAGTTAGATTATCGTCGGTCTAACTATATTTTTATTTAATCTACCAGATTTTTCTCTAAGTGCATGGCCGTATCAACCCCAACGTTACGTTTTGGCAGCGGGCCCGATCCGGTTGCCTTGACACTTCCTGATAAGGAACTACGGCCTACCTGACAATGCCCTTGTTGCGCCAGTATCAGAATTTCTACTCGGGTGTATGTCTGCAGTTCAATTATCATTATGCTAATAACTCTACAGTGTAGCTTATGTCAGTAAAGCAATTTAATCTAGATCCAATTTTCCGGTGCGAATGGTACATTATCGAAGTCTGCATCGAAATATCTCTTCTCTTCGTACAACTCCTTCTTTCTCGTCTCTTTACTCTTGGCTCTTCTTATGTTCTTTCATACACGAGAATCGGGATCAGTGCCGAGAGCTCTGGGTTAGTCGACGAGGAGGATATGCCCGGCCTCTCTCGTAATCAAGACGAGAGCGTCCGCGCAACCATTCGTTTCAATTAAAGCCAATGGCGAACTTGCTCGTGCAATGCGTTACATGCTCTTCGCACACGCATGCACACGGGACTTGCAGGATCGAGAGGTACGTGAGCGATCGCTCTATACATCGAGACGGGCCGGACTCTCGGAGCGTTCTCGCGTATTCCACACCGGGAATGCGAATGAGAGGAGGAATGAGGGGGCGTGTCAATGATTTTCGAAAAGGAATATGAGATATATGCTCAAGAGGTATATCTTATGGGAAGAGAGGATATATAAGGCCCTAGCGCGTAATGAAGGTGTTATTAAATAGATTGAGATTAATTGCGCGATTAGTGCTTTATGTGTAATTGGATGACTGGTTCAGAAGGGTTCTGTGGAGCCTTGGCAAAGAGCAAGTCCATCGAGACCGATGAAGCCCGAGAAATAAACATTTACAAAAAAAAAAACAAGTACATGAAGAGTAAATTGGATTTGCGCGTACACCTGTTTATTAGGAATCAACTTTTCGTATTAAAATTAACCACAGAAAATTAATACACTAAAAAAACAAACAGGACGATCAGCATGGAAAATAAAAATTCAGCCTCCCTGGGAGATTGGCAAATATTTTCTTGGCTCAGATAAATAGATTAGCGATACGATGCATTTTTGGACCCAACTGTGTTTAAAGTTATATTTAACATTTTTTTTTTGGCTCAACTGGGTGTCATGAAGTTATTGCGTGAATCAAGTACATGGGCAGAGGAATTCTCATTTTAAGATCTTTGGTAGACGTTATATGAAAATTTAGTAAAGAAAATGTTACGCCATCAAAAATGTCCTATACGAATGAGTATATCATCGACGAAAGATTAAAAAATGAAAATGTCTATACTTGGACCAAGCAGATTTTAAGAAAAATCAAGTTACTTAATTACTTAGAGCCAAAGAAAAATTTATAAAGTTTGTCGCATTTTCGGTTAAGTATCGGAAGGAGTGAAGATTTTGAGTTGAATTTCACTACAAAAAGTAAATTTTATACATGGGAGACACACCAAATTCCTCGGCAATCCACAATCTGCTTAAAAAGTAATTGTCCTCCCACACGACAAACTGGAAAGAAGAAACGAAGAATCTTCGTGATTTTATTACTCTCTCATACCCTCAATGTCACTTCGATTTTATTCCTTCACATATCGAACCAATCCGAAAGGGACAAGACGTAGGTCCAAAAAAAAGCATGTTGCATTTTTTCAAATGTCGGCAAAGTATCATAAAGACTGGATTTTTTTTGCTTGAATGTCGCTACCAAAATCACATTTTATACATGGAAAACAGACCTCATATTTAATTACAATCCGCAGCCTCTTTAAAAAGTTATTGTTCTTTTCAGACGATACATCTAGACAGATAGACAAAAAGCGGGAAGATTTATCTCGCTAAAGGAAAAACAAAGAAACTTGATAAATTGCTTATTCTGTCGTATCCGCAATATCACTTGGACTTCACTTCCCGGGATATCGAAAAGGACCAGACGTCGAATAAAAAAATGCATTTGACATTTTTTCACATTTCGGCAAAAGTATCATAAAGAGTGGAGTTTTGGGCTTGTATTCCACTACCAAAACCACATTTTATACATAGAAGACACGCCTCAAATTTCATTGCCATCGGCAGCCTCTTTAAAAAGTTATTGTCCTTTCATACGACAAATCTGGACAGACAAACAGACAAACAGCTGGAAAATTTGTCTCGCTAAAGGAAAAACCGAGAACCTTGATAAATTGCATATTCTGTCCTACCTTCAATATCACTTGGACCTCACTTCCCGGGATATCGAAAACGACCTGACGTAGAACCAAAAATTGCATTTTACATTTTTTTCATATTTCGGTTAAAGTATCATAAAGAGTGAAATTTTGGGCGTGTATTCTACTACGAAAACCACATGTTATATATAGAAGACACACCTCAAATTTCATTGCAATCGGCAGCCTCTTTAAAAAGTTATTGTCCTTTCATACGACAACTCTGGACGTACGGAAGGACAGACGGACAGACAGACAGACAGACAGACAGACAAACAGCTGGAAAATTTGTCTCGCTAAAGGAAGAACGAAGAATCTTGGTAAATTGACTATTCTCTCGTACCCTCAATATCACTTGGACTTTACTTCCCGAGATATTGAAAAGAACCAGACGTCGAACCAAAAAATGCATTTTACATTTTTCATATTCCGGTTAAAGTATCATAAAGAGTGAAAATTTGGGCGTGTATTCTACTACGAAAACCACATTTTATATATAGAATACACACTTCAAATTTCATTGCAATCGGCAGCTTCTTTAAAAAGTTATTGTCCTTTCATACGACAAATCTGGATGTACGGACGGACAGACAATCAGACAAACAGCTGGAAAATTTGTTTCACTAAAGGAGGAACGAAGAATCTTGGTAAATTGACTATTCTCTCGTACCCTCAATATCACTTGGACTTCACTTCCCGGGATATTGAAAAGAACCAGACGTCGAACCAAAAAATGCATTTTACATTTTTTCATATTTCGGCAAAAGTATCATAAAGAGTGAAGTTTTGGGTGTGTATTCCACTACGAAAACCACATTTTATATATAGAAGACACACTTCAAATTTCATTGCAATCGGCAGCTTCTTTAAAAAGTTATTGTCCTTTCATACGACAAATCTGGATGTACGGACGGACAGACAATCAGACAAACAGCTGGAAAATTTGTCTCGCTAAAGGAAAAAACAAAGAACCTTGATAAATTGCCTATTCCGTCGTACCTTCAATATCACTTGGACTTCACTTCCCGGGATATCGAAAAGGACCTGACGTAGAACCAAAAAATGCATTTGACATTTTTTCATATTTCGGCAAAAGTATCATAAAGAGTGGAGTTTTGGGATTGTATTCCACTACCAAAACCACATTTTATACATAGAATACACACCTCAAATTTCATTGCAATCGGCAGCCTCTTTAAAAAGTTATTGTCCTTTCATACGACAAATCTGGACGTACGGACAGACAGACAGACGGACAAACAGCTGGAAAATTTGTCTCGCTAAAGGAGGAACGAAGAATCTTGGTAAATTGACTATTCTCTCGTACCCTCAATATCACTTGGACTTCACTTCCCGGGATATTGAAAAGAACCAGACGTCGAACCAAAAAATGTACTTTACATTTTTTCATATTTCGGTTAAAGTATCATAAAGAGTGAAAATTTGGGCGTGTATTCTACTACGAAAACCACATTTTATATATAGAAGACACACCTCAAATTTCATTGTAATCGGCAGCCTCTTTAAAAAGTTATTGTCCTTTCATACGACAAATCTAGACGTACGGACGGACAGACAGACGGACAAACAGCTGGAAAATTTGTCTCGCTAAAGGAGGAACGAAGAATCTTGGTAAATTAACTATTCTCTCGTACCCTCAATGTCACTTGGACTTTATTTCCCGGGATATCGAGCCAAGACGAAAGGGACATGACGCTGAGCTCTGCTCTGATAGCCGATGCAAGTGGCGAGTGATCGATCTCCCTCGGGAGGCGAAAAGAGATCTCGTTTCTTTTCCTTATAGACACCCGGCAAGTGCGAGAAGAAGAAGAGAACGAGAGAAACACAAGGGAAAGGAGAAGAGACGAGAGCCTCCACGTCTTTGGCTTGAGAGGCCAAGCCGCGAACAGATAACGCGTCAAGAGAGAGCGCGCCAGTGAGAATCGGAGAGTTACCCGGCTGAGACGAAGCAAAGTCTCAAGGAAAGTCGAAGGACTATGCTGGACGCTACGCTCCTGAGAGGGAAAGACCGAAGGAGTTTATCGAATTAAGGCAATTAGCGGTACAACACCGATCTCCGTGGGGCACTCCGCACCGCCCGGCCTATCGCCACGTACACTCGAAAGCTTTTCAGTTTCGGCATGCCAGATAACTCCGCACTAGCTTCATCTCAGTCTCGCTCGAACTAAACGAGCACCGAACGACCAACGTTTCTCCTCCATATTCTCTTCCTGCGAATACCGCTTTATCAATTTTTGAATAATAAATAACGATAAGACGTAATTCTGTACTCAGCATAGTAGAGATGAACGAATTTTTGATAAGGAAAAAAGGAGGCTCAACGAAACCTGCTAAGGTATCGGTGAATTATCAAAACAATTACAGAACTTGAGTTATAAAAATAAATTAATCGGTCATAAGTGATAGAGAGATAAAAATCTATTTAGTAGTCATAAAAATAATTAGAGCCAGGGGTTTATTGATAGCAATGGGAATTATATTGACTTTTACGTTATTCCAGACGGTAAATTTATGGAAGGACTTGTAAATCAAGGAAACTCTTTTGCTTCGACAGTTTTGATATGAGTTATCACGTAATTGACAAATTTTTTAAATTGATAATACAAAAATGTTATTGAGAATTGGAAAAAAACGTAAACATGGTTTTTTTTTGTCGTTTAAAAGAGAATTTTTTGTTGTTTTCGGTAATGAAATTGGTTTTCGACTTCGAGCCCCCTGGAAAGTCAGAATCATGAAAATTTAAAGTTTCCAATTGGTATTAATTTTTTTTTTGCCGGTCGATTGCCGATTTTCTTCCTTTGTTCGAAAGAGCATGCAATAAATAATGAAAATATGAAAAAGATGTCTGCATGTAAAATTTTCAATTACCACTCCCGCATATTAAACAGTCTGTAAAAATTTCAAATTTCACCAAATCCTAATTATCCACGTAACATTTTAAAGCTTGATTCATCAAGAAGAAAACAAACGTAAGCCGAAGTCGGTAATTCGTTATTATTGAAAATTATAGTCATTTTAGTAATACCCTACATTTTTTGGCAAAACAAAAAAAAAATGACCGTTTGTTTTTTTTTATACACTAAACCATTTATCTCTTGACTCGACGGATATAAATTTGCTATTCATACACAAAGAGATGATTTTCTTAAATAAAAACTCCAAAAACATTACTTTTCCGACTTATTTTCATTTTCATTATAATTTCTTATGAATTCCATTTTAAAAAGTTCATAATAACAACCAGCGATACTATTGAATGAAATGAGTTTAGCTTCTTACCACATTGAAGTTAAAAAAAAAATAATTCTATAATCACAAAAAAAAATTTCTCCATGATTTAACAAGAAATTATTTTTTTAAATCTTAGTAATTCGTAATCGGCTAAAAAATGTCATAATATCATAACAGGACGTAAAAATTGAAGGGGAAAAAAATCATGTGCATTCTACAATCATCTAATAATGTTAAACTTAAAAAAAAAAATTCTGTAAATCAACGATAATCAGAAAATAATTACGTTTTGTTGAAGAACAATCTATAAATGCAGTGACGATGGATCGATCGTTAATTTCTTGCATTCGCTGGGTCGACCACTCGTGAGTTCAGGCAGGAACTCCGGAGGCAGTAACGGGAGCACCGTGCTTGCTTCTCAAGTTACAAATCTCCGGGCGCCATCGTAAACGGCCTATAAAAATTTAGCACGGCCATTTTAAACCTGTCGCAAAAACGCGAGCCCAGCGCGTGAACTCTGAGTTGCGAGAGCAGTGCCGTTCTCGCTATCTCCCTCTCTCACTTTTTTTTCTTCCTTCTCTAGTCGACTGACGGTTCAATTCCGTTGCTTACCACGCGGGCATTCTCCGTCCTTCTGCACGCTAATCCTCACGACTCGCGTGTGAGCTAATTAAATTTTCTTGTAGCTGTGCAACAATTTCCATCGAACTGATATCGTTGAGCTAAGAAAAAAAAATTAACTTTTTCTTCGCGTCAAATAAGAATTAATATAACCAAATCAATGTTAAAATTTAATTTATTTATATACGATGTAATTATTTGTCAAAAATTATAGTCCCCAAACCATTTTTAAGTGAATTATATTAATAAACACGTATAACAATAAAAATGAATTAATTGTTTATTTAACGAAACAGAGTTTTTTATTAATATAATTTTGTTAATTTAATTCGTTTAAAACTGACTTATTAGACATAATTTTTTATTCTGGATATATCGACTATTTTATTATATTTTTTTTTAAGCACCTAAAATTTGAAAACAAAATGTAGGCTTTGCATACTTTTCTCACGGTTCAATTCCGTTGCTTGCCACGCGAGCATTCTCCGTCCTTCTGCACGCTAATCCTCACGACTCGCGTGTGAGCTAATTAAATTTTCTTGTAGCTGTGCAACAATTTCCATCGAACTGATATCGTTGAACTAAGAAAAAAAAAATTAACTTTTTCTTTGCGTCAAATAAGAATTAATATAACTAAATCAATGTTAAAATTTAATTTATTTATATACGATGTAATTATTTATCAAAAATTACAGTGCCCAAGCCATTTTTAAGTGAATTATATTAATAAACACGTATAACAATAAAAAATTAATTAATTGTTTATTTAACGAAACAGAATTTTTTATTAATATAATTTTGTTAATTTAATTCGTTTAAAACTGACTTATTAGACATAATTTTTTATTCTGAATACATCGACTATTTTATTATATTTTTTTCTAAGCACCTAAAATTTGAAAACAAAATGTAGGCTTTGCATACTTTTCTCACGGTTCAATTCCGTTGCTTGCCACGCGAGCATTCTCCGTCCTTCTGCACGCTAATCCTCATGACTCGTGCGTGAGCTAATTAAATTTTCTTGTAGCTGTGCAACAATTTCCATCGAACTGATATCGTTGAACTAAGAAAAAAAAATTAACTTTTTCTTCGCGTCAAATAAGAATTAATATAACCAAATCAATGTTAAAATTTAATTTATTTATATACTATGTAATTATTTGTCAAAAATTACAGTCCCCAAACCATTTTTAAGTGAATTATATTAATAAACACGTATAACAATAAAAAATAAATTAATTGTTTATTTAACGAAACAGAATTTTTTATTAATATAATTTTGTTAATTTAATTCGTTTAAAACTGACTTATTAGACATAATTTTTTATTCTGGATATATCGACTATTTTATTATATTTTTTTCTAAGCATCTAAAATTTGAAAACAAAATGTTATAGACTTTGCATACTTTTCTCACGGTTCAATTCCGTTGCTTGCCCCGCGAGCATTCTCCATCCTTCTGCACGCTAATCCTCACGACTCGCGTGTGAGCTAATTAAATTTTCTTGTAGCTATGCAACAATTTCCATCGAACTGATATCATTGAACTAAGAAAAAAAAATAACTTTTTCTTCGCGTCAAATAAGAATTAATATAACCAAATCAATGTTAAAATTGAATTTATTTATATACGATGTAATTATTTGTCAAAAATTACAGTCCCCAAACCATTTTTAAGTGAATTATATTAATAAACTCGTATAACAATAAAAAATTAATTAATTGTTTATTTAACGAAACAGAATTTTTTATTAATATAATTTTGTTAATTTAATTCGTTTAAAACTGACTTATTAGACATAATTTTTTATTCTGGATATATCGACTATCTTATTATATTTTTTTCTAAGCACCTAAAATTTGAAAACAAAATGTTATAGACTTTGCATACTTTTCTCACGGTTCAATTCCGTTGCTTGCCACGCGAGCATTCTCCGTCCTTCTGCACGCTAATCCTCACGACTCGCGTGTGAGCTAATTAAATTTTCTTGTAGCTATGCAACAATTTCCATCGAACTGATATTGTCGAACTAAGAAAAAAAAAATTAACTTTTTCTTCGCGTCAAATAAGAATTAATATAACCAAATCAATGTTAAAATTTAATTTATTTATATACGATGTAATTATTTGTCAAAAATTACAGTGCCCAAGCCATTTTTAAGTGAATTATATTAATAAACACGTATAACAATAAAAAAATAATTAATTGTTTATTTAACGAAACAGAATTTTTTATTAATATAATTTTGTTAATTTAATTCGTTTAAAACTGACTTATTAGACATAATTTTTTATTCTGGATATATCGACTATTTTATTATATTTTTTTCTAAGCACCTGAAATTTGAAAACAAAATGTTATAGGTTTTGCATACATTTCTCACGGTTCAATTCCGTTGCTTGCCACGCGAGCATTCTCCGTCCTTCTGCACGCTAATCCTCACGACTCGCGTGTGAGCTAATTAAATTTTCTTGTAGCTGTGCAACAATTTCCATCGAACTGATATCGTTGAACTAAGAAAAAAAAATTAACTTTTTCTTCGCGTCAAATAAGAATTAATATAACCAAATCAATGTTAAAATTTAATTTATTTATATACGATGTAATTATTTGTCAAAATATACAGTCCCCAAACTATTTTTAAGTGAATTATATTAATAAACACGTATAACAATAAAAAATTAATTAATTGTTTATTTAACGAAACAGAATTTTTTATTAATATAATTTTGTTAATTTAATTCGTTTAAAATTGACTTATTAGACGTAAAGTTTTATTATGGGTATATCGGCTACTTTATTATATTTTTTTCTAAGCACCTAAAATTCGAAAAAAAAAAATGTTACAGGCTTTGCATACTTTTCTCACGTAAATATAAAAGTTATTCCGTGCAGACTGAAGCCGTGTAGGATTGTGGTAGAGAAAATTCGAGTTTCATGTTCAAAGGAGAGTTTCGTTGAGGCGAGAGCCTGATGTTGCGGCAGTGAAAATTCTCATTGTCGGCAGACACGACGACGACGACGTCCTCCTAACTATACTATAGTCACGAGTGGCATAGGATGCTGAGGATTTAGTCGAACGTACATCGAGAAGGGAGGTAACATCGTTGCTGGCATCCTTGGCCAGCTCGTCGAAAGCTCCAAACTCTCTTTTAATTTCTGTAGGGTTCCTGTGGGAGTCTCATTCCTGGACGGAGGCAGTATCAAAATTCGAATAAAGTTAGTGGGTTGGCGAGGCCTTGCGAACGGTTACAGCCTGCACCCAGTCCAAGCAGAGTATTAGACCGGATTCACGTACGCCAACATTTTAAACTCGCATTTGGCCGGCTTGAGCCTTAACTTTATTATATTCGTTCAGTATCTGTGGACGGCATACACGAAAAAAGCCACCACGTAGCTTTCCTCATCCCTTTTCGCTACACTTCTCCATATGTTTCGAAAACTATACGACCACATATGTCTCGTCTTCAATAGAAAAATGAACGGAGTAACGATAACAAAAGCACACATATCTTCACTAAACAGTAAAAAACGTCCTCGCCATATCTATGCAACGAATGCAGAAAGTGCATCTAATAATGACATTATAAATAAATAATTATTACAAGTCTCGAAATTAGTAAAATACATTTTGGATAACATTACATCACTTCGTGAATCTCACGTGTGCCCAGTACACGGAAAAAAGGCTTGGTTGGAACAACCAAGTGCTATACTAATTTCTTGGTTGGTCTAACCAAGTCACTTGGTTAGGCTACCAATTTCTTGGTTGGTCTAACCAAGTGACTTGGTAAGCTAACCAAGTCACTTGGTAAGCTAACCAAGTCAGTTGGTAAGCTAACCAAGTCAGTCCAACCAAGAAATTGGTAGCCTAACAAATTACTTGGTTGGTCTAACCAATTAATCGTTTGGCGCATATATAACTTGGTTGTTTCAACCAAGCCTTTCTTTCCGTGTAGCCAATATTTTTCGCTAGTACTAGTAAATATTAGTTTCTACTATGTAACAGAATCGACACAGTGATTCAACTTATTCTGATATCTACCAGTGCTTCAATTCATGCAAAAAGAGCGATCGAACCGGATACCACCATGATTTACATCTCAAGCTAGATTAAGTATAAAGAATCAAATTTCAAGATGACGATATCTTATATGAAAAACAGTCAAAATCTGTAAAACGCTGTAAAATATTTTAAAGACTAGCTAAAAAGTTAAAATCAAAATGTTTATGTTACTTGACTACACTTTCAAATGCTATTGAAGTTCTTGGCTGTATTTTGTGTTACCAAATTCTTGTTTGTATTATCAAGTTATTGGGGTGGGAGTCAAAATAGCGAATGGCTAAAATAGCGAATTTCAAAATAAGGAACGTTTAAATCTGGAATGGCCATCATTATGAAATTCGTTATTTTAGCCATTCGCTATTTTTATTGCATTTTAATAAGATGGGGGTCAAAATAGCGAATGATCAAAATAGGGAATGGCTGAAATAGCGAATTTTATAATGATGACCGTTCTAGACGTTCCTTATTTTGAAATTCGCTATTTTAACCCCCACCCAGTTATTGGTTGCACTAAGTTCTTGTTATTGGTTGTACGTTCTTATTACTCATATAAATAATTGGACTTACTAACTATCTAATAGTACCTTCTTTAGACTAAACTCTTGATTATTCTAATCAAGTGATAAGAGAAGTCGCCACAAACTTCATTAGAGCTTTTTCTTTTCACATAAATTAAAAATATGATTTGTTATGAACACCGTTCTGACCAGTTTCCATTATAAACTTTAGGAATTTCTGTTTTTGCAACATTTCTACACGTTGCCACTACTATTTACTTCAAGATAAAGTACTTTAACTATATAAATACTTACAACCCCCCAGACACATCACGAACGCGGTCAGCAATCAATCTCGTCTTTTCGTCTATGAATCTCTGAAACAAAGACAAAGGTGAACCACACTGAGAGAAGAGTTTGTTAACAGTTAACAAATCTTGGTTAAATATGGCGAAATGAACCATTTAGTTATTCTCATTGAATCTCACTTGAGCCAAATAAGATTTGTTAACTATTAACAGATGTCAGCGAGCTTCATTTGCGACAAGCAAATTTTATTTAGCTCAAGTGAGATTCAATAAGAATAACTAAATGATTCATTTCGCCATATTTAACCAAGATTTGTTAACTGTTAACAAACTCTTCTCTCAATGCAGATCAAAGAAAATTGACATCTGAACTATTTCCATCAGAACCTTTTAGATTTCTTATCTTTACTAAATTTCTACACATTAACGTCACTCATCGCTTCAATATCCCAAAAGTGATCCAAACATGTCTGTACCCAAAAGTTCGGTACTTCATCTACATCAATTTCTTCAGGGACACAAATACATCATAAGCTTGATCAGTAATCGATCTCGAACTTCAGTCTTTCAATCCCTCGACGAAAAGGGTGCAAAAACGAAGGTGGACCAGATCGAGTAAAGACGACGACGAAGAAGACGAAGAAGAAGGAGGCTGGCATCTTCTCTCGCGCTCCTATTAAAAAGCCCGTTTCCGCCTCCGTTTCTGAAAGCCTCTTACGGCACTCGAGGCAACTGCGAAAGCACTTGAAAGCTCCTGAAAAGCCCGAGCCGACAACACTTCCCTGGTTGAGTGCCGTCCCAGCAGTAGTAGCAGCAGTAGCACACCGGCAAGCAAGCAACCAAGGGCGAGGAGAGATGAAGGGAGGAGAAAAAGCAGCTAGAAGGTGGGGAGCTGCGACTTCGCACCCAGTCACGAAGATACGGTTACTCTCACCGTTGCAATATCGACTCGATCCTTATGTATTAAACATCGAGCGCGGGCTCTCGCACCATCGTTTTCTCGCTCACTCTCTTGCCACTTCTCTCTTTCTCACTTCTATCTCTAATACTCTCGCTCATACACTGGCGTCTCCTTCCACGAAGAGTGTTTCCATCGAGCAAAGTAGAGATACGAATTGCTATACAATTTGTGCACCGGTGGTTCCGGGTTGCCTGTTGGCTTTGCTATACCGATGAAAAATTGAAGTCGATCTTATTTGTCCATTCGTGTCTCTATTCTAACAGGCGGTTTATCGAAAATACTCGATAGAGTCTTGAAATAGAATAAATCAAAATTTTATCAGGGTACATATAAGATAAAAAAAATTGCTAATGGCGTTATCGTGACTCTCTCATCATGAGATATCTGGGATAAAGTTACGAATTGTATTGCAAAGCCATGGAATGTACAAATGAAATTAACTGTTGACGAACTTTTACGGAAATGTGGATAAATCACACTGGAATTTAAAAAAAAACAAATTTTCTGAAAATTCTTCCCTTCTTGAGACAATGAATAAAAATTCGTATCCAGAGGAACAAATTTTAAAGAATATCCTGAGAAATAAGAAGTGGAAAATGTTTTACTACAATGACTGCAATTTAAAAAAAAAATGATATAGATTATTCGATATTTTACCAAATTTGTAAAGGTGGAGCAGCTAGAATTGGAAAGTTTGCTTACCCTTTTCCTTTTTTCTGCCATGTTGTCATTTTCGGGAATCTTACTACATTATTTTATACTCGAACCTGAAAATTTTCTCATATAATCCTCAAAACCCTGTTACAAAAAAATCAATCGCATGGAATTTTCGATACAATTATTATTGAAAGAAAAAAAAAATTGAAAAAATTTGTCCACTATTTATGTTTCCCATAGTCTTTCTTTAATAAAAGCAAAACTATCTTCGGTAGAATTGGTAATAGGATAATACATTTTTCTTTTTAAGTTTTCCGATTAACCATCTGGAATAAAAGCTTCGGAAAAGCAAAAAAAAAGAAAAGAATAGACATAGAAAGCAAAGAGGGTAAAGAATCGAAAGAGAAACGGAAATGCGAAAGTGGAATTTAAAAGAGCGAGATATCTAGTGGTAAGAGTGGCGGTAATCCGCGTGTTCCAAGGCACTCGGTCGAAGATAACGGAGGTGGACGAAAGAGGCGAGAACGAGAAGCATACATAATGGAGTGTTTTTCCGAAAAGCGACCAACGGCGGGTCGCCTTAAGCGCGAATGGACCAATCGTCCGAAGGTACTCAAGGTCCTGAAAGACCGAGTCCGAAGACTCTACCTCAGTCGTGGAGTTGACTATGCAGCAAAAGCAGGAGAGTATGTGCGTAGCGTTCACTCATTACAATACATTAGAATATCTTCTCGTAGCAATACGCTTGTTCACATAGTTTTCGTAAGCGACGAACCGCAAGCAAGTAGCTAGTAGAACAGGATAATAAGGGACGTTGCACATACAGAGACTTAAGAAGGAAATCGTATGGAATTCCGTACATATGTCGGAACAAACAGTATAATGTCTAAATCAATGATAAATTCAACTTGCAGAACAATATTACACGGGAGAAATTAGGATTATATCGATGTTTAAAAATTTATTATAAACTTTTGTTACAGGAAAATAAAAAATAAAAATATTATATATATATATACACTGAAAAAAAAGTCATTGATTCAATAAATACATCGTTTGCGGGCCCCAAGTAAAAAAATTCTATATAGTCTGATATATTGAATTGGGCATATATAGTCTGTATAAACTTTATATACAATCTATATGCAATGTATATATAAGATCGTCTGTGTAATTGGGTTTATGTATAAATTGTATATATATTATATATAGAACTTGTGCAAACTATATATGCTCATTTCTATGTTTAAAACTATACATATTTTTTATATACTCTATATATAATTTTTTTACATGCGGCTGCCAAAAACAAGCGTTATCAACTTAATTTGAATTTGAATTCCTCAAATTCCATGCGAGATCGAAACAGTCCCAGGTAAAAAAATTATATATAGTCCGACATATGGAATTGGGCATATATAGTCTGTATAAACTCTATATACAATCTATATGCAATTTATATATAACATCACCTGTAAAGTTGGGTTTATGTATAAATTGTATATAGATTTTATAAAAATGATATATGCCCAATTCTACGTTTAAAACTATATATATATTTTTATATACTCTATATATAATTTTTTTATTTGGGGTAACTCTAAAATAAGCTAAATAATATTTTATTATTTCAATGTTAAATGGGATTGAACCAATAAGAACTCGAGTTAATTAAAAAATACTTCTTTTTGGCATCCCGCAATCGAATTTTTTTTCAGTATAATATTTACGGAGCCATGTTATGTGACGCGGTATGTTTAAATGGATTAAAAAATTTATCTACAGCAAAAATCAAATTAATATATAGAAATAAAAATGACGACCTTAGAAAATGTGATCTTGAAAATTAAAGCCGAAATTGTCAAAATCAATTTTTTTTTCAAGTACCATATAATAATGGATAATTAATAATGAAATAACGGTGGTTTTAATTTTCGTGACACTTTATAATTAATTATGGACAACAATTTCAGTCCTCTATTTTATAAAATACTGACCCATTTTTTTTACTAACAATAATTTTTTAAAGATAACTAATACCAAATTATTCACCGAATAAATGAGCATATTACACTCAGAGAAAAGCATATCGTTGATTTAACGATTTCACATGATAAAACGAATATAGGAAGACTTGCAATGTTTTATGGTTGAAACGATGATAATATGGTTCAATAACCGATACTTGCAAGGTTATTGGAAACAAATGATGAAATCGTATATGCAACGAAACGGCATATTTGAAACGATTACAAGAGTTTTTGAAACGATTATCATTTTGATGATTGCTACTATAATTATATTTGCTAAAGCCATAAAATATAGACGTTCCTCCTGGGAATTATATTAATGGTTCATCTATTTTCTTATATTTGCTATAACCATAAAATATAGACGTTCCTCCTGGGAATTATAGTTCATAGTTAGATTATCGTCGGTCTAACTATATTTTTATTTAAATTACCAGATTTTTCTCTCAGCGTAGGTGAGTTCAAAAGTAATACATTACATCTCTGCTTCCGAACACCACGTGAGACTTCAAACCCATAGGTTATACAATCCAACAGTCTAAATGTAATCCCGCAACAGTTTGGACAATTTAGGGCGCTTACTCGCTGCCGGTTTAGCGTCAAAACTGCGTAACCCTATTCTCACATTCGCCCTCTCGACTCTTCTCTCGGATAAAGAATGGCGGCCGTAATGTCGCAGCCGTTTTCCCCTGTCGTCGTCGTCGTCGTATTCGTCGGAGTGTAACGGGCCAGTCTCTAGCCTCCGAGGATTGCGATGCTGCTGTGTATGCTTACACTGTTGCGAAAGCGTAAAACCAAAGGGGCGAGAGGGTGAATCCTGGGAGATGTGAAGAGGAGGAGGAGGAGGAGGAGGCGGAGGAAGAAGAAGAGATGAGAGCCAGTACGTTGCTACCCTCTCGGAATAACCGAGCTCTTTAATTTAGAGCCGCCGGACAGTAATTAAAATAACCACCCCCAACACATACTCGAAAAAGGGGTGCCCAACCCCATACGTAGAATCCAAGACATCACTAAAAAAAAAAAAACATTTAAAAAATCATAAGTGAGTCAAACAGATAATCCAAAAATCTAAACCTTAAGTCGAAAATTTATAATAATAACGAAATGATTGCAAGACAAATTTTTTACAGACGATTTTCGAGAAGTCCAGTTGCGTATTTCGAGATCACCTAAAGCCGTTGAGAACCCCGTACCGACTTGTCCATATGATTGCAACGAGGAGGGGGGAAAGGAGAGAAGAGCCACCGAGGTCAGGGCAAGCCCCGTTGCAAAATAGAAAATTTAATTTAGCCCGTCACCCCGTCGCGGCGAGCCACCCGGTATGTTCACTTATTGCGAGGGTGTCTCGTGACGGGCGCGCGCGCCGGGAAAACGCGAGAAATATACAAGCAGAGCAGAGTAACCGATATTAATTCCAGAAGCGGACACGACTGTAACTTACCCGCTTAATGGTCAATGAGAGATAGAGACAGCTGTATTTTTTTTTCTTACTTCTATTCGAAAGTTCACAAATGATTGTCTTACTTTCAACTTGGCAATCGTTTCTTTGTTATTCTTGATAAAATGTTCAATTATTTAAGATAAATAAAGGATAACTCGTAAAAGAATAGTCGTAGTTTGTTTTCATTCAAAGCTGCAGGTACCCGATTTACAAACTTAACCCTTTAAGTGAAGTCACTTTTCTCTGGAAAAATAAAATTCTTTGAAATGCACATTTTTCTGTATAAAAATAGTCGAAAAATTCATTTTTAAGCAATGATCATTTCTTTTTCTAATTCCTCATATCGAAATGCGTTTTTTCTTCATGAAAAGAAGTTTAGGATTTGTTAATAATACAATTCCTGTGGCCTTCAACTTTTACAGCATTTTTGAACGAAAGTTAAAGAAATAGTGTTTGATAGTGAATGAAAATCGATAAAGCACTTTTCATAAATTCACTCCAATTTTTCATCACATGTACGCATTTTCCTTTCATAAAAATAGAATGTAAGATTCATACGTGAATTCCAGGGTTTATCAAAATTTAACCTGTATTATTGGAGAAAAATTCATAAAAATGTTACGCAAAATAGTTTTTAATAGTCAACGCGAATGTCTGTATATTTTTCTGGCTGGTAACTGGGTGGAATTTCCACAACCGATTTTCTCATTTTCAATTTGGCAATAGTATCTCTATTAGAGTCCTTCGGTGCAGAGTTCAACGATGCATTTCTCGTAAAGCTACTTCTCAAGTAATGCAACCCTTAAAATAGATCCCCTTCACAGGGAGTGAATTCTCTCTCTGAGGGTGGTTCGGCTCGACTCGCGATATACCAGGTGTTACAATAAATTTAAACGATATTTTATTCAGGTCGGTCGATCGCTAGTTTTCAATTTGCCGGCTCGTATATATTTCGCGGCGTCGGTGGCGGCAGAGGTGGCGGGTTCGACGCTCGGCCGCCGGACGCCCCGAGAAGAAGGGGTGAGGCTGGGGAGGCCTGAGGGGCAAGGGGGAGTGAAAGGGATTGCGGGGTATGGGGTGGACGGCTCCGGACTCCGGAGATGCAATTTCTCGGGGTGGTCCGTTCACGTATAGTAGTAGTATAGTAGCTATATATACTCTAGTCTACTATACTTTAACGTATATGTACGTATACGATATATATACATATATACCAAAAGGTGCAGACACCAAAGCCCCGTAGCTGATGGTGGTCAAGGCGCCGAAGAGCCAGCAGCACCAACACAAGCTTCTACCCCCGATGCGTTATAGCCGAGCTTGATGAAAAAATAATAATCTCAGGGGAACGGTCAGTTATTGGAGGAACTGGAATCATTCCATCTTCTATCTAACTCCGTGTCTCGAAATTGACTATATACTACGGTATATTTGAGGTTCCTTCAGTCGTCAATATGAACATACGAAAATTGTTAAATTGAAGATCTACGGAATAGTGATAAAAATTTTAACCTCACGAGTGATTAGTAAACAAATTGCATGGAGAAAAATAATTGGTTACAGCAGCATGAGATTAGCTACCGCAGCAAAAATCATTAGCAAATATAGTGACAGCATAAATACTTGCTCTTACAACAATATTTATTTGCTGTATCTAATATGCTATCGTAGCAATAGCAATTTTCTGTTGCAGTAATAGCAGTTTGCTGTTGCAGCCATTGTAGTTTGTTGGCAATGCAAACAGTTTGCTGTTGCAGCAAAAGTAGTTTTCTGGTAGCACAAACCACTTGATGTTGCAGCACCCGTGTGGAAATTCCAACACGCCATCACCTAGAAATAAACTAGTTTTCTTATTTTCTGTACAAGATCTAGGTCGGAAAACTAGCTAGATCCGAGCGCTATGTGTAATTTCTCGCTGTCTAGTCATTGTGCAGAAAAACTGTCTAAAATCTGACTAACATTCTATTAATTCACCCAGTAAACTTAGCTAGTGATTAGCCAATACGGAAATCGGTTAACCCTATAGCATAAAATGAACTAGGTACTAGACCGGATTTCTCTATTGAACCCAGATACCGGTTAAATAGCCTAGGATAAATAACAAACAGAATTAATATAAACCATCATTTATTGCATCAGCATGTAACAGGGAAGCTGTTTAACACTATTTAAACAGGGAACACTATTTAATAAAGTACGTAATCACTTTTTCATTTATAATCAAATATCTCGATAAGGTCTATCGCAAAAAACAAAAAATATAAATTCTTTCGCGTCGTACAAAACAAAAAAAAATCGTAGTCCTCTAGAACGTATTTTTTGGTACTTTTTACGAACCTGCACGTGCCACTCTACATAATAATAACTCGCTGCGCAGCATGTCACGACTAGACCCTGTATCGCAATCTCCCTGTATCGGAAAACGCCCGCGTTTCCGCCGAAAACACGCACGGTGCCGCGTAAACACTCCTCGAGAGACGGCAAGTGCGAGGCACTCCCCAATCCTTCACATTAGACAAGACGGCTCCAAGAAGGCCGAGGTACGCAATATTATGTACCTCGATTAACTATTCGTGTATGCTAGATATATTATGTCTAGCCTCTGGTCAGGTAAGCTGTGCCATGAAAGCTAGATAGATCCTAGATGGCCTGGGCATCTATACATGTATGCTAGATATATTATGTCTAGCTTCTAGTCAGGTAAGCTGTGCCATGAAAGCTAGACAGATCCTACATAGATATCCTATCTATCAGTGCATTCTGGCTAGATTATGTCTAGTCCCACTACATACGAACTTGATAGAAAAAACTAGCTAGACGCTAGGTTCAAACCAGTTTATCCCCAACAGATTTCGACACGGGCAATAGTAATTTCCTAAGAGCGCAAACGCGCTCGTGAGAATGTGATGTTTGGACTTCAGGGTTGGACCACCAATTTGACGTACAGTTCAAGATGCTCTTTTATTAGTACTCGCAACAGAAGAGTAATATTTTTCGGCAATCGATCACCCCGAATAGTTTCACGAAACACGTCGTTTTTGCAGCTGTCATTTTGAGCTTCGAACTTTTTAAACAGTTTACACTTATAACTTCTTTGTATAACTTCTTCACTAATGTCCCACGTTTTGAAGAAAGATCGCAAGGATCCCGGCGCTTTTGGTAAATCCATCTTCAAGACAGAATACGCTGACGATGCGAACTGGGCATGAACTAACTTCGCATTAACAAAGCAGTATTGAAAATAGATCGCGACAGAACAATGGCGCTGCGCATAACGTGTTAGGAAGCGCAACCCGCCTTTTTTGCTGCAGCTCATTTGCTGGCGGAACTTTCTTCGATTGGTTGCGCTAGCAATTTAAACGAATTCACTCGAGTGCCTATCTTGTTTTGTGGTAGTAGCAAATGTTCGTTTATATGCACAAATATTTCGATAAATGTAAACGCCGTCTCTACAGCAAATATTCAGTTACTAACGGTGCGAAGCCCTTTTTACTAATTTGTTTTTCCAGCAACATGTATAAGTTCCACCAACAAATCATTAGTTGGGTCCGCGAATAATCTGGGAGATGCATTTTTCCTTTCCGCAACTAACGCTTATTTGCTGAGAGACCAAATTAGCTGCTGCATGAGCTAAATGAAAGGATATTACAGCAAAATAGACCTAGCAAACTATGACTAGCTGCAACAACTAAATTATTTTTCTCCATGTAGATAAATGTTACAATTACATTTTGTAATTGTATTGGATTTTAAATTAAATACAATTACATTTTGCAATTGTATTGGATTTCAAATTAAATACAATTACATTTTGTAATTGTATTGGATTTCAAATTAAATACAACTACTTCCAGTAATTTGTATTTTGTAATTTTCCAGTACAATTTTGCCCAACCCTGCTTCCAATAACGATTGTTCAATTTTTTTCAATATATCAACTCTAATCCATCATTATCATTGTGGAGTTCGATATTCTACCACAGAAAAAATTCATTTCACTGTATAACAGAATTAAACCATACATATGAAGCCCTGCGATATTTTATCGTTCAATTTTCAAGAATTCCACAAATATAACTGTATACATAATTATTTTCCAAAACGAAAAGAAAAATATAAAGATAATCAGCTCGATGGTTGAACATGTCCCAGTGACTGAACGTGACTGGACTCAATAGCCCCAAAAATATTATATTGATATCATCCAAAGATTTTCACATTGCTGAAAATGGAGGTGTTAATCTTAACAACCCATTTACAGAAAAGTGAAAACGATTATGGTAAATACAACATAAAAAACTGATCAGCGTTCGAAGTTGCATAAACCAGTAGTTGTATATGGAAAACAAATTGTAGGACAAAAGATGGCGACATATTTGATTGAACACGAGTAGTAATAGGATCACGTTAACCATTTACAGGATATATGAATGTGCGAACAAGGTATTTAATTTTGAAGCCAAAGAGTTTGTGACAAAATGGGTGTTGCAAGTGATGCGACAATATGTTGAATGGCATGAGGCAAAACATCGGCACCAGTTGGAAAGAGGCAGAGAGAGAGAGAGAGAAAGTGAGAGGAATTGAGTACGAGGAGGTTGTTGTAGATGTTTGGCTTCTACTGAAATTAAAAATATCGATTCCCATTCGCGTGTGGATGCCACGGGGGCGCTTCATAGAGGCTCAATTCGTTTCTCTGGCGTGTACGAGTGCGCGCGTGTTCTCTCTCCCGCAAGACAATGCCCATTCTTCCCCGTGGACAGTATAAGAGGTACAAATTGCAGTTGCGCCCTTCCGCGTCCTCTTCGTCTGTCCGACTGTAATACAACAGCAACGCGAAAGCGAGCGAACGCTCGCGCACGACCGGGGAAAGCCTTCGTCCGATCAGCAGCGCATCCTCGTGCAGGCTGCTCTGCAGGAATCCCAAATACAAAGGCTCACTTTCATTTCGTTCTTCGTTTCCTCTCTCTCTCTCTTTTTCTTTTTTTCTTTTTTTTTTTTTGTTCGTTGTCCTTCTGTTTTGTTTTAGCTGCCCGCATTCCGTGAGCTGCCTCTTTCTGCTCCCGCGACCCCCGAATGCCCCACGGCGACGCGGCGCTCAACACAAATCGTTCGCTAGAGCACGGTCACCTGATCCCACGAGCTTACCTTTTACGACAAATGTTTCATTTCGCTTTCATTTGCCTGCTGTTGATAAAACGTCCAATTATGTAAGATCAAAATATAAAATGACTCGTAAAGCGATCGTTATATATTTTATATTATTTGGAAACCATGGATAACCGATTTGTAAGTTTAATTGGTGAAGCTCGTTTAACGTTGACATGTTTTTTAAATCTCGTATATGTTGGACCTATTTCTGAATACAAGTACTGGTAAAATGGTACTTTAAAGAAATTGACTCTTTATTTTTTTTCATGGGTAAACGCGTTTTGCTTTTATTGAAATAAAATGTACAACTTATTTCTAATGAAATTCTGCTGTTTGTCAAGTTTTACCGGAATTTCGGGTCGAAAACTGAAATAGTTGGTATGAAAAATAGATGTTCCTCCACTACAGCAAATATGCGACATTGATCGTTAGATTGTTGAAATTGTGGGCTATCTGCCATTATTAGGTTTTTATAGTCAACTGCCGCCCATGTAGAAATCCGTCTGGGCATCCCAGTTTGAAACTCGATCCTGGTCGGAATTGGCTCGGGTTTCCATAAATGGGTTATCCAACTTGGAATCCGAATAGATCCCAAATAGATTTCCGGTTACGCACTCGATGACAGTTTATCATCGATTAGGATTTGTTAGGGTTACCCTAAGAGGGGTTCTACTTGGATTCTGAATAGAATCCGGATCGTCTTCCCGTTACTGAACGATTTGTCCGGAACTAATTTTACTTCACCCTTTATATGCAGTAAAATGTTGTAGAATACACGTACGAAAAACTGTTCCTTAACTCGTGTAATTTCGACAGGATTCCAGCTGGAATCAGCTTGGTATTGCCATCTTTCGAAAAGGATCCAGGCGGATCCAGCCTAGTATGCCCATTTAACGGCTCGAATCCAGTCAGCCATCGGATCGGATCCCAGTTCGCGATCCCGATCGGAATCCATTTTCCGCGCGTTACATCCCATGTCTGGAATCCAATCCGATGACTGACTGGAATCCGACCGGAAGATGGGAATACCAGGAAGGATCCAGCTGGATCCCTGCCGAAATTTCTGCATGGGCGATCGCAAATAGCAAGAAAATGGTTCGATTTGAAATTTTAATGAATAACAGAAAATTCAGATAAGCAGTAAAAAAAGTGCTTTGTCACACTCGGAGAAATTATGGAAATGCCAGCGACTACAAAGTGGTAGCTATTCATTTTTAATCCATGCCACTTTTTTTGTAGTTACAGTAACTAAACAAATTGTTCTGATTCTATTTTTTATAATTGCGACGACAATGTTATGGTTATCGTATTTTTCTGTTTTCACTGCAGCAAACAACTAATTTAGTAGGTACATCACTCGCAAAATAGTTCAATAAATTTTATTATTCTTCGTCTGTTTTATTTTTTTCACTAATTATAACTAATCAATTCAAGTACCAATAGATTCTGATTTAAAATACAACAGCAAAGCAATATTGCAATCTTGCTAATTTCTCACATACGCAGTAGAACTTCCAGAGCTACTGAATTAACAGGAACGAATAATCATTGATAGCTGCCAATTTACCGGTTACTTCACCCACGAAATAATGTATTACATCTAAAAAAATTTTAATTTGCTTTATCTTTTTTCCCTAATTATAATTGATCAAGTCAAATACCAATAGACTTTGCATTTTTTTTCTGTTTCGGAATACAACAGCAATGAATGATATACTGATGACTGCTAATTTACTGGTTACTTTACCCGCAAAATGATTTAATAAATATTTTTTTTATTGTAAGTACACTGTATATTTTTTCGCTAATTATAATTAATCATGTCAAGTACCAATAGACTTTACATTTTTTTGTCTGTTGCGGAATACAACAGCAATGAAGTATTCCGACCTTGCCAATCACCCACATATGCAATAGAATCGCCAGAGCTACCAAATTAACAGGCAGGAAGAGTGTCCATGTGGAGTTTGCCGCGCTACCGTCATCGGGGTTCGGGATTCGAAGCCGCAAACGCGTACCGTCAGAGCAACCCCCTTCGACTCTGCAGCAGGCCGTCGAGGCTTGATTAGGCTTCCGGTTAATTAATAACCTCTCATGCACACACCCCCGCGCTTACTCTCGTCCTACGTCCTACGGCGCTCTCGTATGAATATGCATGTGCGTTGCGCGTTTCGGTGTGTCGAAAGGGGGTGGGCATACACAGTAGTCGGTTGTGTGATGCGGGGGCGAGGGTGGACGGAAGGGTGCAGAGGCTAGGGCCACTCATTTACATTCGGAAAACAAAGGGGGTGGCTCGTATATAGCGCCTCGTACGATGGTCTACTGACGCGTATGCGTGCCCCTAAGTTTGCCTTTATGCCCCATGTGCCTCTTACCCTTCTGTAGTCTATCGAAAGGAAGTATTCTCGGATAGGGACAATCTCCCGAATTATTCGCTATCGATTAGTCGACTGTAAATTATCGTATTGTGTTAAAATCGAGTGAGTAAAATTTGGATTGCCAAAAATTGAGTAAATAAATATTCTTCGATGAAACGGTCTCTACGTTTTTTTAATGCACACTAGCAGCGGATGCGCGCTCTGCGCGCTAACCATCAAACCTTGGTATTAAAATTATTATTAGTGTACTGTGACTTTTACAGATTATCGTGGCTGCAATAACTTGCATTTTCAATATAAGAACTCGTGCCATTTTAATAGTTTCGTGAGTTCTGAAATCAGAAATGGAAAAAGGGCTCGATTTTTTAAATCATGGTAAAAAGGCATGTAAGCGGTACTTTCTGAGGTACAATACGCGACTTGAGAACCTCTATTCCTCTGGACTCCTATTTTTCAGGGTCCTCCATTCCTCGAAACCCCCTATTCCTTAAGGCCCTCTATTCCTCCGGACCCCCTATTCCTTAGGTGCCTGTATTCCTCGGGGCCCCCTATTTCTTAGGGCTCTCCATTCTTCGGGACTCCCTATTCCTTAGGGCCCTCTATTCCTCGGGGTCACCTATTTTCCAGGGCCCTCAATTCTTCGGTACCCCCTATTCCTTAGGGCCCTCTATTCCTCGGGGTCCCCTATTTTCCAGGGCCCTCAATTCTTCGGTACCCCCTATTTCTTAGAGCCCTGTATTCCTCGAAAATCCCCATCTCTCATATTTTTTTCTTTTTTGTCTCCGTCTTCATATAGTATTGTTATTGAATGTAAGGAAAAATGAAGTACTAACGGAAAAATAACAATACTGCTCCATTGTAGTATAATAAGTTTATTGATTGTTTACAACTGTACAATACAAGATACATTAAAAAAGTTATCGCGGTTATGACTGTTCCGCCTCTCGCAATATCCAATCTGCATTTTCCGGAAGACGTTTCAAGGCAATTACGAAATATTATCGTTACGAAAGTGAAGGCCAAAATTCGATATATTGAAGAAAAAATATGTAGGTTGGATCTTCCGACCGGAAGTCAGACCTGAGAATTTTGAAATCAGAGTCGGAAAAAAATCATGATTTTTTAAATCATTTACAGCTGTCAAAATGAACAACATGTCTGAAATTGATCGCCGACGACTATCAACTTCACGCTGGTATGACAGCCATTTACGGAACGAATAAAATGACAACAATACATATATCGAAAATGCGCGATACTTCATCCACCGATTTTGTTAAGAGGGATAAAAGGAACCTCATATGGAATAGCTTTATAAAAATTGAGAGTTATGGTGTTCCAAGGGTGGGCAAGGGAAAAATTCCTCCTGCTGAGGAATAGTGATAGTCCTGTGGAATAACGACAGTCCTGAGGGATAGAAAAGGTTTCAACGTATATTTGGAGCATTAGTTTACAGAGCAAATTTCAAAAGTTCTATTTTGATTTATGTTGAACATGAATTTTATTCTCATTACATTTTTGGACAGGATTGGCTACACAGAAAGAAAAGATTAGGTGCCATAACCAAAAAATGAGTTGACACGACTAATCGATCATTCCCATGTACGAATCTCAAACCGGCTGGGTCTTGGCGCAGTACCGTTGCCAACGTTGACGGTACTGGCGAGTAATACTGGGGAGGTATTGTAACATTACAGACTCAACGCTGGCGCAACGTTGGGATGATCATACCGGTCCTATGTTTGCCCCTTGGTATTGGCATGGTACTGGCTAGCGGTACTGGTGAAGTACGTTGGGCCAGTACTGGACCAGAGTTGAACCGTAGTCCCGAGGAGAATCTTCAGTCTGTACAGTGCCAGTAAGGTTTTTCTAACGATGCCGGTGCTGGCAACTAATTCTGGTAAGGTACAACCGATACTGAAGAGGTATTGACTGAACGATGGCACAACTCCGGGATGATCATACCGGTCCAACGCTTACCTCACGGTATTGCGCCGACACTGAGTGTGAGCCGTTGGGCCGAGGTCCAGTTTCAGAAGCGAGCCAGTACCGAACCAGAACCGAATATTAATATTCATATTATTATTAAATTTATATATTACATAATAAAAATATGTTATGATATTAATTATATTGGTAATATTATTTTAGTAATATTAAAAAAAGAAAAAAAGTGATTCCTTTACAATTACAATTTTTCCGTGATGCTCCCTGAGAAGTGATGTGTGGGGATTTGAACCTAAGACCTATCGACCTACCTAACTACCTATCTACCTAAGAACGTACACGCTAACCACTAGACCAAACCGACTATATGGATTTCTGATACTAGACTTTCATAAAGGTTGCTTCGAGTATAACAATCACAGAAATATAGACGGATTTGAGTAAAAATATGCCACCCGGTATTTTCGAGGTCGCTGATTACGAATCTGATCTCAAAATTGAGAGATTCAAAATGGCGGAGCCAATATGGCGGACCGAAAATGCTAAAAGTAACGTGGTGTGAATAAGACTCCGTACCCGAAAGCTATTTATGTCGTTGACTACGAACCTTAACTGCACATTAGGAAATTCGAAATGGCGAATCCAATATGGCGGACCAGATATTAAAAACCGTTTCGATTTAGATGAAACTCAACACCCATAGGTTTTCGCAGTCCCTGATAACGAATCTGAATACGAAATTCACGAATTAAGTCACGGGTCCAAGATGGCGTATCGAAATGCAGAATGTCAAAATGGCAGACCAAAATGTAAACCGTAACTAAATTTCAATCAGAGACTGGATACGTAAAGGATTTCGATGTTACTTTATACGAATATGAATACAATTTTCGGCCAGCGTTGGGACAGTGTAACTCCAGTACTCTAACGAGTCTTGGATATCCGTCGACAATATTATAAAGTCTGTATAAAACATAAATTTCGGTGCAGTATAATGCCAGTACTTAGTTGTATGTCAGGGTGATACTAGCAAAGTTTGCTCTATAACAATAAAATAAGTTTCGGCCTAGTCCGGGCCCAGCACTCGGACAGCTCTCGGCGGTGTTCCGGCAATATATTCAACCAGTACAACGCACACCTGTTGGGACAGTATTACCCCAGTACTCAGTCGAATGCCAGGTTAGTATTGGCAAAATTTGCTTGCCGACAAAAAGACGAGTTTCGGCGAAGTGGGCTCCCAGTACTTGGACGACTTTCGCCGGTGGTCTGGAAATATATTCAGCCAGTACGAAGGACAACTGTCGGAACAGTATTATTTCAGTACTCAGTCGCATGTCAGGGTGGTACTGGCAAAGTTTGCTCGCTGACAATAAGATGAGTTTCGGCCTAGTCCGGGTCCAGCACTCGGACAGCTCTCGGCGGTGTTCCGGCAATATATTCAGCCAGTACAACGCACAACTGTTGGGACAGTATTACCCCAGTACTCCGTCGAATGCGAGGCTAGTATTGGCAAAGTTTGCTTGCCGACAAAAAAACAAGCTTCGGCGAAGTCCGCTCCCAGTACTTGGACGACTTTCGCCGGCGGTCTGGAAATATATTCAGTCAGTACGAAGGACAACTGTCGAAACAGTATTATTCCAGTACTCAGTCGTATGTCAGGGTGGTACTGGCAAAGTTTGCTCGACGACAATAAGATGAGTTTCGGCCTAGTCCGGGTCCAGCACTCGGACGGCTCTCGGCGGTGTTCCGGCAATATTTTCAGCCAGTACAACGCACAACTGTTGGGATAGCATTACCCCAGTATTCTGTCGAATGCCAGGCTAGTATTGGCAAAGTTTGCTTGCCGACGTTAAGACGAATTTCGTTGAAGCCCACGCCCAGTACTTGGACGAACCCCGGCTGAGTGCCGTCCATGTTATCATGGACGTACTGGCCACAAGTACTGACGCAGCATGGTGCCAATTGTTAATCGGTGATGTGACAACACTGTCCAACGCCACTTGGCGGCCAATTCCGTTTTAGTACTGGACCGTATTGGCAACTCTGGCAGTATATCAGAATTCGTACATGGGCAAAATAGAATGTTTATCGAGGGACAGGTTTTAACAAAAAAAACGGAATGCTTTTATCGAACCAATGCCTTCCTCTGAAATAGGCATTTTCAAAATCGCGCTGCCTACTGGCTTAGGCATTATATTCGCATTAATGCTATTTCTGAAAAGTGCATGATATTGCCAATTCGTAACCGTACATACGTTATCAGCCTTTTGCATATGTAAGCATTGCTGATGGATAGAAAGAAGCGAGACGATTTATGTATCAGTAGAGCAAAAAAAAAACGAATAATATTAATGAAAAAAGTTGTCAAGCGAAAAATACATTTTTTTTGTATTATGAAAATAAAATACGTTTACAAACCAGAAGATTCCAATTTCTTTCTTGAGCTAATACTTAAAAGTAATCTTGAGGCATGCGACGGAAAGACTATAATATTCTAGTATCCCATTAAAGGAAATCCCATACAAATAACCCAAAACCCACACCTTACTTTGACTTCAGATTCGTAATTAGTTCAAGATTCAAAACCATCCAGCAATGCAGTTATGCGATACGTGTAACACGTATCGCACCAGTATGGTCACATTGCTGGACGACATGTCTGGCGACAGCTATAATAATTTACTCGGCAACTATATGACAGCTTTCTTACAAGCCATGGCCAGTACTGATTCGACTGGTAGGCCGAGTGTTGGTGATATTTTTTAGCCAGTAAGAACAATAAGTGTTGGGGCGTTATGACCCCAATACTGAGTCACAAGCCAGGCTGGTACTGGCAAAGTTTGCTCACCGACAATAAGACGAATTTTGTCCTAGTCCGCGCCCAGTACTCAGACGACTATCGGCAGTGTTCTTGCAATATTTTTAGTCAGGACAAAGCACAACTGTCGAGACAGTATTATTCCCGTACTCAGTCGCATGTCAAGCTAGTACTGGCAAAGTTTGTTCGCCGACAATAAGACGAGTTTTGGTCAAGTCCGTGCCCCGTACTTGGACGGCATTCGTCGGTGGTCCGGCAATTTTTTCAGCCAGTGCAAAGCACAACTGTCGGGACAGTACTGCCCCAGTACTCAGACGCATGCCAGGCTAGTATTGGCAAAGTTTGCTCACCGACAATAAGACGAGATTTGGCCAAGTCCGCGCCCAGTACTCCGACGACTTTCACCGGTGCTCCGGCAACATTTTCAGCCAGCACAAAGGACAACTGTTGGGACAGAATTACCCCAATATTGAGTCCTAAGCCAGACTGGTACTGGCAAAATTTGCTCACCGACAATAAGATGAGTTTTGTCCTAGTCCGCGCCCAGTACTCAGACGACTATCGGCGATGTGCCGGCAATATTGTCAGCCAGCACAAAGCACAACTATCGGGACAGTACTGCCCCAGTACTCAGACGCATGCCAGGCTAGTATTGGCAAAGTTTGCTCACCGACAATAAGACGAGTTTTGGCCAAGTCCGCGCCCAGTACTGCGACGACTTTCACCGGTGCTCCGGCAACATTTTCAGCCAGCACAAAGGACAACTGCTGGGATAGTATTACCCCAATATTGAGTCGTAAGCCAGACTGGTACTGGCAAAATTTGCTCACCGACAATAAGACGAGTTTTGTCCTAATCCGCGCCCAGTACTCAGACGACTATCGGCGATGTGCCGGCAATATTGTCAGCCAGCACAAAGCACAACTGTCGGGACAGTACTGCCCCAGTACTCAGACGCATGCCAGGCTAGTATTGGCAAAGTTTGCTCACCGACAATAAGACGAGTTTTGGGGAAGTCCGCGCCCAGTACTCCGACGACTTTCACCAGTGCTCCGGCAACATTTTCAGCCAGCACAAAGGACAACTGTTGGGACAGTATTACCCCAATATTGAGTTGCCAGCCAGACTGGTACTGGCAAAATTTGCTCACCGACAATAAGACGAGTTTTGTCCCAGTCCGCGCCCAGTACTCAGACGACTATCGGCGGTGTCCCGGCAATATTGTCAGCCAGTACAAAGCACAACTGTCGGGACAGTACTGCCCCAGTACTCAGACGCATACCAGGTTAGTACTGGCGCAGTTTGCTTGCCAACAATAAGACGAGTTTCGTCCAAGTCCGTGCCCAGTACTTGGACGACCGCTGGCTGAGTGCCGTATATTTTGTCTTGGAAGTACTGGCCACCACTACTGGCGCGGTACGGAGCCAGAGGTTGATCAGTACTGTAACAGCACTGCTCAACGACACTTGGCGGCCGATCCCGTTCCAGTACTGGACCGTATTGGTAACTCTGGCAGTATACCTGAATTCGTACATGGGTTCTATTTCCCCTACAACTCAAATGGTAGTGCCAACGATTTGAATGGTAGGGCCAACGATTCGAATGGTAGTCCCAACCATTCAAATGGAAACCCTAGCCATTGGATTGGCTAGGCTGAATAATCTTGCGAAAACTAATCCTGAATAGTAGAGATGACTATTCGATATGGTTGAGGCAACTAATTTTTGAGGGCTTATGTACAGCAAATTGAAAACATAGTTGACACAACCAAATAATTCTTTCCGTGTAAAAAGAAATCTAAGACAGGACCTTTCAACCTATCGCTGAAATTTGAAAAGCTACTGCGAGGTGTGAAGTAGCACCAAAAACCTGCTAAACAATAAAAGCCGAAAAAGCAACTATAATTATACTCCGTGAGCTACACGGAAAAAAAAATTAGTTGCCATAACCAAGAAATGAGCCAAGAAATCTATTTCCCTAGCAACTCAAATGGTAATACGGACGATTAGTTAACCTAACTAATCCAATCGAGGACTAATCGTGAATAGTTGAGGTTACTATTCGATATGGTTGGGGCAAGTAATTTTTTAGACATTCTGTACAGCAAATCGAAAACGTAGTTGCCACAACCAAACATTTCTTTCCGTGTATCGAGAAACTGAAAACATATCCAGCTTCGTCACAATTTCATGTTTTATTTTTCATAAAATGGATATAGTAAAAGTTTAAGCAACATGCAAGATACGCATCAATTATTTATTCTGTGCAGGTTCGTGGTGGCCTTATTTATTAAGTTTTACATGTTCACTACCGTAATAGGATATTTAATTAATTCACTGTTAAATAGAGTTGGATCAGCTATCGTAATCTAATGAAATTAACGAAAAATCGCCTTACAGTTTTAATCCCTATGCCGGAGAAATGCCATCTGCCAGTCCCACCTGCCTCTCCATTTGTAGCTCACACACTTAGCCACCGTATGTAGGTGCCTTATGGTGCATCAAATTAAAAATGTTGTATTCCACCAGTGCACACGTTATCGCACACATCATATTACACATGGAGTGAGGACGTGATCAACATAAATTCCGTGATAGACAGACGATATTCTGGTGTCAGCTCTTTCGGGAGCTATCGATTGACTTTTTATTTCCATGTCCCTTGGTAACTGATCAATCTTCTTCGCGCATTAAACATGACTCACAACACAGTTCCAAAAACCGGTATTAAAGAGCGAATCGAACCAAAAGAAATCAACAGGCTTCAGGAAAAAAAAGTGCTTCACATCACATCGGTAAGGTCAAAGCAGTCTTACTGCCTCTGGAACAAACCGTTCAATACGTCAAAAGGTGGAACTAACGCAGAGTCTCACTAAATTCAAACATTGTGAATTTCTTGCCTCAGCCCACCGAAAAGAACCTCAGAAATTGAGTGGTTACTGCGCCGATCTAAATCGTTTTTGTTACATCCGATCGATGCGATTAATCGCCGTGAGTGGGCGAGATAAAGGTGGAGATCCGCGGGCACGGGTCGTGAAAATTATCTTTGCTCGATCCATGATCGGTCACGCCACTACCGGAATCTCAATCTTGATCCTTTAGAAATTTCCGAGAAATCGGATTGCTGATGCTGGTGAAGATTAAAAAAAAAGGAAGCAAAAAAATTGGCCCGAGACACGAATTGAGTGGCCAGATACTCTTCTTGGGTTGTCAATGTGACGACCATTTGCCTGGGAAATTATACGCCACTTCGAAGTGGTCAAGAGAATCGATTGAGAATTTGCAGGTCGTCTTGCCTCGATGATTTTATGCCTTTGGTCTCTGGTTAAAGACTAAAGAACGTGTTGCTTTGCCATATTGCAGCGGTGTGAGAACCACTGTTCCGTAATATTCCAGTATCGAGGTAAAAACGCTGAAAATGAATTAACTTTTTGCTCGCCAGCGGCGGCTACGCTCGAGTCACATTGTGGGAGGGGTGCGGAGACGCACGCGGGATCTGCCATTGTGCGTCGTGCTGCGCTCACTGTGTCACGGAGAGCAGAGTTATCCCCCCCGCATTACTTCGCGACCATTCTCTCGCACGTCCTGCGGAGAGACCTGCGCGCCTCGAGTTAACCAACCGCTCTTGATACGACCTCGAGGTGACGTTGGACGTGCGAACACTCAGAGAAGACCAAGCAAAGCCTTTCAGTGACCTCAAAAAATATTAAACCTTATAATGTTCTATTAAGTTGCAATGTTACAAGCGATGATTTCGGTTGATATGAAAAGAGGGACGTTGTTTGTATAATGACACGTCAAAATAACTCCATGCTAAGATAACACTCGACAAAATAACATACAAAAATAACGCACTCCAAAATAACTCTCAGAACATCATTTTATTTCTTATATGTATGTGCGCACGGTACACGGAAAAAAAGATTAGTTGCCATAACCAAGAAATGAGTTGACACAACCAATCGATTATTCTATTTATCTTACAACTCGAATGGTAATACCAACGATTCGAATGGTAATACCGACGATTCGAATGGTAATACCGACGATTCGAATGGTAGTCCCAACTATTCGAGTGGTAGTCCCAACGATTGGATTAGTTAACCCAATTAATCCAATCGAGAACTAATCGTGAATAGTTGAGGTTACTATTTGATATGCTTGAGGCAACTAATTTTTTAGACATTGTGTACAGCAAATCGAAAACGTAGTTGTCACAACCAAACATTTCTTTCCGTGTTTCGCATCTAAATATCACATGTCTGTGATATTACGACAAATAATATCACATAAAAATATCTCAGTCAATAATATCACACGTCAAATTTTTTCTTTAGGTTCTTTAGGGGTTTCGCGTTAGGTTTCGGTCTTTAGGTCTTAGTTAGGTTTAGTTTTCTCTTTATTTATTTCTTTAGGTTCTTTAGAGGTTTCGCGTTACGTTTCCTTCTTTAGGTCGTAGTTAGGTTTAGTTTTTTCTCTAGTTCTTTCTTCAGGTTCTTTAGGTTCTTTCTTAACAGTCGATTCGACGGATGTTCGATTGATCAGAGCTGGTGATTAAACGATAATATCGACATTCGACGTTTCATATTTCGAAAGTTATTGTTACGAACAGTGGTTTCTTTTTGTTTATGTGGGTATTATTTTGTTGGGCTATTTCGTCGTGTGTTATTTTGTTGTTGGGTTATTTTGTCATGTGTTACTTTGACGTGTTATTTCGTCGTTATGTTATTGAGGTTCTTTAGGTTCTTTAGGTTTAGATTTTTCTTTAGTTCTTTCTTCAGGTTCTTTCTTAACAGAAGATTCGCCGGATGTTCGATTGATCAGAGCTGATGATTGAACGATAACATCGACATTCGCCGTTTGATATTTCGATAGTTATTGTTACCAACAATTGTTTCGTTTTGTTTAAGTGTGTATTATTTTGTTGGGCTATTTCGTAGTGTGTTACTTTGTTGTTGGGTTATTATATCATGTGTTATTTTGTCATGTTAGCGTTTGTATGTCTTAGATTCATTGGGATTAACACAGTATTGATTCAATGGTTAATCGGCTATTGGCGGCCCAATTTATAAAGAAAACTCTTTATTTAGACTTTCGACCCTGGTCTGGGTCTTCTTCAGTAATTTATTGACTACAAAAGGAAATAATTTTTTGGGTGGGGTTCAAAATAACGAATGATCAAAATAACGAATGGTTAAAATAACGAATTTTCAAATAGGGAACGTCTAAACCTAGAATTTCATCAATATGAAATTTGCTATTTTAGCCAGTCGCTGTTTTGGTAATTCGCTATTTTGATTGCATTTTAATAAGATGGAGGTCGAAATAGCGAATGATCAAAATAGCGAATGGCTGAAATGGCGAATATCATAATGATAGCCATTCTAGATTCAGACGTTCCCTATTTGAAAATTCGTTATTTTAACCATTCGCTATTTTGATCATTCATTATTTTGACCCCCACCCAATTTTTTTTTTTAAATATAGTACATTTCTTAAGTTATTGCAAAACTTGAGCTACGCAGGCTAAACTGTAACAATTGGTGCGATGGAGCCCATTTGTCTGAATTTATTAATGCTATGAATGTCTAAAAAACCAATATATCACTTATGTTACTATAAATATTTAAACTTCAAATAAACGGCCACAGCATCACTACCATTAACACAGTATTCTTTGTCATTCAGAGAAGCTGTTGATTACTAATAAATCATAACAAAACTTGGCACACAGAACATAAAAAATGAATCTTGTTGTATTTTTCACATTATGACCACAAACTATTTACAAATTCATATGTAAAATTACCAGATACCTGGCTATGGAAAAACATTTTATTCCAGAAGATCAATAATCAGAACTTTACACTGAGAAAAAAAATTGTTTATATCTACGGAATATGCGTTTGCGGGTAGCGAAAAAATCAATGTTGAAAATATTTTGAATAAGATTTCATTATGAGTAAAGGAAGATCTGTTATAGAAATCGGTATATTAAATTTGATACGCAAGGGAGATGTAAAATTATCGTACTTTTTACTAAATGCAATGAAAATCAAAAAATTTAATATAAATTTTTTTATTTTACTACTCTTGTGTATTAAATTTGATATACAAGCTGATGCATCAAATATACGATAATGTAAATTTGCAAACATTTTAAACAGTGAATATTTGGTTGATTGAAAGGAATACTTGGTTGAACGAATCAACGGATTGTCGAATCGAGTTTTCCTTCATTCACAACAATTTCGTTCAGGCAACGAAATATTTCTTCCACCACCTGCAAACGCACATTTGGTAGGTCTGACCGATTTTTTTTTCTCAGCGTACGTACATTGGAATACTGAAGCATAATCATAATAATAATAAGCATTAAAGGAAATGACATTGTGAACGACATAATATTCTTCATATGTAACATTTTCCGTCAGTTAGTTTTTTTTATTATTTTTTTTTACTCATTCGACACTTTTTATTTTACTTCCAATTTTATTAATAGGAAAATTGGCAGAGTGGCAAAAGATATTTGGAACGGTAAAAACTTGTTAAAAATTGACAATGAAGTTAAAGTTCATTTGTCGGAAAATTGTTGTATCTGAAAACTTTGATCTTCAATATTAAAAAATGTGTTTTACCCAATTTCTTGTATTGAAGAAGATAATAAGATGACATCAAGCAATAGCTGATATAATCGGAAGAAATATATTGTGGTATGATACAAATATTTTAGACAAAATAACGAAAAACTATTGAATAATTGTAAATTAGTAAAATTGTAAATTCAAAATTATTTGATTCCTCATAAAGAAAACTTTAGTTTTTTCCTTTATAAAAATGGTTAAAATCGTTTTCGGTCTACGGTCTTCCCTTAATTGAATAATTATGATAATAAGAATTATTACCATACTATTTACCGCCAGACTGTTATTTGCAAACAGCAATGTGCAAGGTTGTAATTTGTATCCTCTTTTTAATCTGCAAGGAAAAAAAACTGCAAATAGCGTGTAATATGTTTGTCAATGCTACAAAGTAAAAAAAATGAATTACAGTCTCTCTTTAAACGAATAATAATAATCATATAAAAAATTATGAATTATCTTATTTATGCAGCGTCAGACCTATTTGCAAATGAATATAGGTAATCTCGGAGCCAAGTAGATAAATGAAGCATATATTTTAGCTTATGCCTCACAAATAATAAATAATCTTTTTATCTTCGAGGTAAAGAATGGCAAATTTATTGTAAAATACTTGTTAATGGTAAAAGGTGAAAAAAGTCACTCTCGTCTTAAACGACCAATAATTATAAGAAAAATTATTAATTATCTTATTATGCAGCGTCAGACTATTATTTGCAAATCAATATAGGTAATCTCCGAGGCATGCAGACAGATGAAGCACAGGTGCGTCGGAGAGCAAGGGTGACGCTGTTGACCGAGAGAGACTGAACTGGCGCGGGGAGTGCCAAGGATACCAACAATATTGCGCCATTACGATCGCGTAATGATCGCTATATCCACGTGTGCACAAAGGGTCCCATACTTTTCAGTGGTTCTCAACCGTACATATTTAACCTATTAAAAAACCCCTCCACTTAAAAAAATCCTAAACCTCGAATATGGAGTACATTCGAGGTTTTGTATAAAAATTATTTTATTATTTACACGGAAATAAATGTTTGGTTCTGACAATTACGTTCCCAAGTAAAAAAATTATATATAGAGTACATAAAAAAAATATATAGTTTTAAACATAGAATTGGGCATATATAGTCTATATATGCTTTATATGAAATTTATATACAATTTATACATAAACCTAACTTCACGGTTGGTATTACGTACAAATTGTATATAGATCGTAAATAGAGTTTATACAGACTATGTATGTCCAAATCTATATGTCGGAATTTTTATAATTTTTTTTCTTGGGTTTCCAATTTGCTGTACACAATGTCTCAAAAATTAGTTGCCTCAATCATATCGAATAGTATCCTCAACTATTCACGATTAGTTGTCGCGAGATTCGTGAGGTTAACCAATCCAATCGTTGGGACTACCATTCGAATCATTGGCACTACCAATTGAGTTGTAAGGGAAATAGAATAATCGATTGATTGTGTCAACTCATTTTTTGGTTATGTCAACTAATCTTTTCTTTCAGTGTAGAATAACATTTATGCAATATTGCATAAGGGCAATATTGCATACACCGATCGAACCACCTTTTACCACGACCGTCGTTGATATAGTTGATTATTTTTATCGTCATTTGCCCGAATGGATGAAGCATGCTCAATTTTTTTCAAATTTTTCATCGCATAATTTACATACTTGCACCCAAACAATTGATGGTCAATTCAACTATCCCACATGGAAATAGAAATATATGCACGATATATTCGACATATAGAACTTTTTGGCGCTAAACGTATATGAAATATATTTTACATATATTCCATACATATATCCCATATATTTTGAATATATTTTTGCACACATATATGCAGAATATATGCAGCATATAGAACTTTTTGGCGCCATATATTTAACGTATATGTTACATATATATTTTTCTATGTGGGATGCGCATATTTCCCTCCCACATAGAAAAATATATCTGTAACATATACGTTAAATATATGGCGCCAAAAAGTTCTATATGCTGCATATATTCTGCATATATGTGTGCAAAAATATATTCAAAATATATGGGATATATGTATGGAATATATGTAAACTATATTTCATATACGTTTAGCGCCAAAAAGTTCTATACGTCGAATATATCGTGCATATATTTCTATTTCCATGTGGGCTGAGACGACAACTATGTTTTTATGGTTGCTGTAACAATAAATAATGTATCTAGCAACTAAATTATGGCACGTTTCATTATTTTTATAGTAAAACACACTATATTTAGCAAGTTGTCGCATTTATTTTTCTCTGTGTGAGCATTTATAAAAATTGCTCTAAAAATTGCGTTTACAAACTTTCGAATGCACGTATCTTTCTTGGATATAAGTCGTATCGCAAAAAAAGTATACAAAAGCTTTTCATTTTGAAGTACATTTTTATGCAAATTTATTTAAAACATTCTTCAACCCCTCCGAAGCATTGATTTTTAATTAATAAACATAAATATCGATTTTTCGAAAACTTGGACATTTTTTTTCCGAAAAAATCTCTAAAATACTACTCATGAAGATGAACATGTAAAGCCTAGACGGGAAGTGGAACAATCCTTTTTTCTAATTTTTGTAAGAGTTTGAACGATAAATAAAAAATGGAAACACTCATCAAAAATCGGAAAATAATTGCCCCACTTTAGGACAAAAAGTCGGCAGTGAGACAATTTTTTCCGATTTTTGATGAGCGTTTTCATTTTTTATTTATCGTTTAAACTCTTACAAAAATTATAAAAAAGGATTGTCCCACTTCCCGTCTAGGCTTAAAATGTTCGTCTTTATGAGTAGTATCTTAGAGATTTTTTCCGAAAAAAATAAATAATGTCCAAGTTTTTGAAAAATGGATTTTTATGTTTATTAATGAAAAATTAATGCTTCGGAGGAGTTAAAGAATTTTCAAAATAAATTGACATAAAAGTATACTTCAAAATGACAAACTTTTATGTAGGTTTTTTTACGACAGGACTTATATCCATCAAGATGTGTGCATTTGAAAGTTTCTAAACGCAATTTTTAGAGCTTTTTTTTAGAAATTCACAAGTGCACGAAATATGCAATGAAAATTTTGAAAAAAATGGAACAAGCTCCATTCATTGGGGTGAATGATTAAAAAAATAATCAACTATATCGACGACGGTCATGGTAAAAGGTGGTCTGATCGGTGTATAATGCCCCATAAAATTTTTGATTTTCTGATCATTCCATAATCCGTCTCTCCTTTACTAGTCTTTTCACAATTTCATTTCCCGCCTTCGTGTACTTTTGTGTAGGTTTTTTTACGATACGATTTATATCCAAGAAGTTGCGTGAATTTGAAAGTTTTTAAACGCAATTTTTAGAGCTTTTTTTAGAAATTCACAAGTGCGCGAACTATGCAATGAAAATTTTGAAAAAAATGGAGCAAGCTCTATTCATTGAGGTGAATTTAAAAAAAATCAACTATATCGACAACGGTCATGGAAAAAGGTGGTCCGATCGGTGTATAATGCCCCATAAAAATTTTTGATTTTCTGATCATTCCATAATCCGTCTCTCCTTTACTAGTCTTTTCACAATTTCATTTCCCGCCTTCGTGTACAGGTGCTGCATTATTTTTGTAACAGTCCATTATAGTTTGTACGTGCGAGTACAATTTTGTATAGATATATATGTATATATATTTTTGTATAGTATATGTGCGATCGCTCGCGGCATAATAACGGACAATCCGCGCGCTTGGGCCATGTAATTTATATTTAAATAAGGTCAGATTGAAACCGCAAGGTAAATACAACCCTCACCAAGGAGTTCGTGCAAGCCGTCCCAACCACGTACTACAGTAGAGATGCATTTCAAGTGCAGTATATACTATATACTATATACACGGCAAACGTACACCTGGGTAAAAGTGTGCGTGCATAAAGATGCACAACGAGCGAGCATGCGGATGATCATATTCTCGATACGGATTTCGATTGGCCTGCGGTCTCGATCGATCGATGCCTCTATCTCTCGTGCTCACTCTTCTTTCCCTTCGTGTACTCGATTATCGGGCGCGATCTTCCATCGATCCATCGTCACTGCTCCATCTCGCGAGTCGCTTTCAGTCGACTCGACGATCCTCATTATGTTTCGAATTATACTTTATTTTTCCGCACAAACATACGAGGCCATGAAATTCTGAAGAAATTTCACCATCGTATACTATATAATTTCCTAGACGGCGTTGTGTTAATGAGAATTAGGCATGGGGTGTATTATTTTGATAGAATTAATCGTTATGAATTCTGTAAATTTCTACTATATTCTTTATTGATAAGATTGGACTTGGAAAGAATGATTTTTGGGTCGTTGCATAAGAAATGATGAATTTAATTACATTTGAACAGCTTTTGCAATGTTATTTTTGTACCTATCGAGGTATCTTTCTTAATATATGACTCGACGATCCTCATTATGTTTCGAATTATACTTTATTTTTCCGCACAAACATACGAGGCCATGAAACTCTGATGAAATTTCACCATCGTATACTATATAATTTTCTAGACGGCGTTGTGTTAATGGGTATTTGGCATGGGGTGTATAACTTTGATAGAATTAATCGCTATGAATTTTGTAAATTTCTACTATATTCTTTATTGATAAAATTGGACTTGGAAAGAATTAAAGCTAATAGTTGTTTCAGCCAAATAATTAGGAGAAGCTAAAAATGTTGTACACAGTGTAAAATGATTGTGTAAATGTCTTTGGAGATAAAAGACACGTTGTGGTATTTTGCAGATTTTCTTTTTCGGGTTTTATGTTAAATTTGTAAAGTGACAGAAAGATGTTGTACATTTTGGTGAATCAGAAGTGACAAAAGTATTTTTTTTACAAAATGAAAAAACGGTTTTCGTTTTGGTTTTTAATAACAGAAAATATTTTTTTAACATTAAAACACGCATTATTTTTGTACTTTTCGTATAGAAATAAACATTCTGCGAATATCTGTGGACAGAACATGTGTTCACAAGTACAAAAAGTTAAATTCAGTTTTAACTGTATAGTATTTTCGAAATTTATAGATTTTTGGGTCGTTGCATAAAAAATGATGAATTTAATTACATTTGAACAGCTTCTGCAATGTTATTTTTGTACCAATCGAGGTATCTTTCTTAATATATGACTCGACGATCCTCATTATGTTTCGAATTATACTTTATTTTTCCGCACAAACATACGAGGCCATGAAACTCTGAAGAAATTTCACCATCGTATACTATATAATTTCCTAGACGGCGTTGTGTTAATGGGTATTAGGGATGGGGTGTATAATTTTGATAGAATTAATCGCTATGAATTTTGTAAATTTCTACTATATTCTTTATTGGTAAAATTGGACTTGGAAAGAATTAAATCTAATAGTTGTTTCCGCCAAATAATTAGGAGGAGCTGAACATGTTGTACACGGTGTAAAATAAATGTGGTATTTTGCAGATTTTCTTTTTCGGGTTTTATGTTAAACTTGTAGTGACAGAAAGATGTTGTACATTTTGTTGAATCAGAAGTGACAAAAGTTATTTTTTACAGAATGAAAAAACACTTTTCGTTTTGTTTTTTAATAACAGAAAATATGTCCACGTAATAATATCTCCAAAATAAAGTCCACGATTTTTATGTGACCTCGCTACTGCCTTATTGATTTATTTTCGTTCTTAACACAGTAAGAAAAAAAAGATCGAACTAAATTTAAACTAGTCCAACATTTCTTTTACTCTTAAAGATATTGTATTATTCCTGGCAGTAATCCTTACGACTATTTTCATAGTATTCATAAAATTAGTTGTATGGACGAACGAACACTGTTATGGTCGTCACTTAATAGAACCCAGGACCACCATGATTATTTTAGGACACTATTAAATTTTCTCTGGGTAAAAATGTTACAAAATTACCTCTTTGGTCTCACCAATTTTCCTACAAAGTAGTCCGAATTTAGTACTAAAATTATCTTTTAATGATTTCACTGTCTAATTTTAAATTTCTCTTTGTCACTGAATAATGGGTAAATGAATAATGAGTCTTCAATAAAAGAGAGGCTTCATGCAGATCACGGCTGACACTAGAGTTGTAAGATCCTAGGAAGACCCTTAAAATAAAAAAGTATGATAAAAGCAGCATTAAAAAAAATCATTCTCAATAAAACTGGACAAAGAATCGTGCGTAAAGATTAAGGAATATGGTTCTCCATTTATCCTCAATACATTACCAAAACATTTACATTTTTACAAGATAATAATATCTGTTAAAATTTATACTAAAAATGTATTTTTCTGACGAATTAAAAAATTCTACATATTTATATACAAAACTGCAAATAACCATTTCAAAATATAGCCACTTAAATCAATAATATTCCAGATATTTATAAAACAAAATAATGAAAATTTACAACCCTAACAAATACACGAACCCTTAAATTTGCTGCACGTACAGAACACCATTCGCAATTCGTATTTCGATTTTCTTTTTCTCAGAGCCAAGGCGGCTTTTCGATTTCGTTTCTCGCTTCTGTCTTCGTCCTCCTCTCCCTCCCTCCCCTTCGCCATCGTATAATAAAGGCACCCTAGAAACAATATAAAACAATAAAGGGTTCTTACCATAACCACGGGCCGGCGAGGCGGACGGCGATATTGTATCTCGTATGAGGGGCTGTTCGGTGGGTTGTAGAATGAGAATGAGAGAGGGCAGGAGTGTAAGCTTCTACTCTCTTCTCCCAGTGGCTACCACCTAGAGCAGGAGCAGCAGCAGCAGCAGCAACGGCAGCAACGGCCACCCCCTTACCACACTGCATCCCCCTCTCGTTCCACGCTCGGTCAGTTGTCTAATATATGTGATAATAACTTCGGGCCGTGGAATCGAACCCGCTGGCGCGAGAATCTCAGATCTGCATATATGGATTGCTTTTCACCCACCCTTATTTCTTCGTCCTCGTCTTTTCTCAGCGCGCACTCGCCAACCCAACCGACCTCTAGTAGACAGCACTCGTGTTGCTGCTGCAAGCAAACGTATATGCTATATATGTATGTATATGGGGTATTCCTGGTCAACTCAGTAAGCGTTCAGCCCTTCCAATTTGCTTCATCATTTTTTATACTATTCTATAAGCTCGAAAAAAAACTAGATTTTTCTTACTGAAACTTTTTTTATGAATATTTGAATAAAACACGGAAAGAAATATTTGGTTGTGGCAACTACGTTTTCGATTTGCTGTACACAATGTCTAAAAAATTAGTTGCCTCAACCATGTCGAATAGTAACCTCAACTATTCACGATTACTTCTCGATTGGATTAGTCAGGTTAACTAATTAGTTAACTAGATTAGTTAACTAGATTAGATTACGATTGGATGAGTTAACCTAACTAATCCATGGATTAGTTAACCTAACTTCACGATTAGTTCTTGATTGGATTAGTTAGGTTAACTAATTAGTTAACTAGATTAGTTAACTACTAGATTAGTTGACTAATCTAGTTAACTAATTAGTTAACCTAACTAATCCAATCGAGAACGAATCGTGAATAGTTGAGGTTACTATTCGATATGGTTGAGTCAACTTATTTTATAGACATTACGATTGGATTAGTTAACCTAACTAACCCAATCGTAATGTCTAAAAAATAAGTTGACTCAACTCGTTGGGACTACCACTCGAACAGTTGGGACTACCATTCGAATCGTCGGTATTATCATTCGAATCGTCGGTATTACCATTCGAATGGTCGGTATTACCATTTGAGTTGCTAGGGAAATAGAATAATCGATTGGTTGTGTCAACTCATTTCTTGGTTATGGCAACTAATCTTTTTTTCCCGTGAAATGTTGTGCCGCAATTTGAAAATTTGAAATTATTCTCAAAAATTCTGTATTCGATATCAACATTTTTGAGCTATGAACCAGAGTGGGCAAACGTCTGCGACGATTTTTTAAGACATTTTTTCGAAAAAAAGCTGTTGAAAATGGAAAAAAATGAAACATGGCAGTTCATGGTCGGTTGTTGCACAAATATTTTATACATAACGCAAGATTATTTTAGAATTTGGATGAACCTTTTTTTTTTATCGATATAAACGAAATCATGTATTAAATAATAAGTTGTTGAAATAGAAAATGAAGTGAGACATTTTTAACTCTCGATTTATACATTTTTCAAAGCTAATCATCAACCAATTATTCTTGGCCATGATGAAACGTTGGTTTATGGTTGAATAAGCGATGGTTGGCTTTTGGTTGATTTTTTAATACGAACCATTGGTGGTTATGTGAGACTATTACTTTATGCCCGGTTCTAAAAAATGAACCAAAAGCCAAACATCGTTGTACTCAGCTCAGGTTTGGAATTATGATTATTTTGTTTTATTTAACCGTACACCAATATTTCATCATTTAATTCATGATTTTTTTTTACATCGATAAAAACAGCTTCAGCAAAATTCTAAAATAATGTTGCGTTATGTATAAAATATTTACGCAATAACCGACCATATTGTTTAATTTTTAACAGCTTCCTTAAAAAAAAATGGCTTAAAAAATCGACGCCATCGTTTACCCACTCTGGGTCATAGCTAAAAAAAATTTATTTCTAATACAGGATTTTTGAGAATAAGTTCAAATTTTTTAATTGGGTTGCAAAATTTTTATTTAAGAAATTCATAAAAAAAAAGATTGAGTAAAAAAAAATTTAAAGAGTTTTTTTCGAGCATATAAAATAGTATAAAAAATTATAGAGCGTATTGGAAGGGGTCAGAGTTGGACGCTTACTGAGTTAGCCAGGAATACCCCATATATATGGATATATATGTGTACATATATATAAATATAGAAATACACGAGATAAACCGAGAAAGGGATGAAGAAAAAAGTGAAGCGAATGGAGATAGAATCTAGGAAGGGGGCGAGAAAACCGCTACCACCGTGAAAAGCGGCTGAGAATTTCAAGATTGAAACTTGAAATATAGAAGTGAGAGGATATCTATAAAACGATCTCGCGTATCTTCCATATCTTCGAAAATGACAAATTTCTTGGTGAACTATTTGCCAGATTCTACAATGCATCGAATTACGTCTAAATGTGGAGGCGAATATCGAGATTTATCAGTACTAATTAATTTACGTCAATCTTCATTACGAGTTAAGGAATTAAGACAATTTGGATTTGTAACTCCATTTACAGTTAAAGACGAAAATAAAAGATATTAGACATTCGAAGTGCTGTCATATTATACTATCTATTATTATTATATTATTGCATATTCTATTATATTGTATTCACCAAACACATTTAAATTCGATCCACTTATTTATTTATACCATGAAAATAATTTGATTTTCGTCATTATTCTTACATCATATCGCTCATATTGGTCAAAATTCATATAAACATTTATAAAAAGAAAAAAGTTTTCTATATGAATCCGTTAAAAAAAATGCCATAAAGTGAAAAATGTGTAATAAGAGAATAATTACCGATCACTATGAATTTCGTGAGGTTTTTCAACTGTTTTTAGATTGACTTGCCACTTTTATTTTCAAATAAGAATTTATAATTGCAATCCACAATTTCCGTAACTACTTTTTTTTGCAATTTTTTTTTTTTAATATTCTGAATATCGATGTAATTTTTTAGCATAATGCTGTAATCTTCATAGTCGACAACGTCGTTGAATTAATATTCAAGATGGCGACAAGATAATATTCCTTGTCGTGTCAGCGAAGACGATGAGTCCCTCGCGTCATTCCAGGCGTGACGTAAAAAAGTGAATCGGTTCCCCTATGAATTAATTTCAATTATAATCGCCTACCGCTTGTACCTATACCAGCTACAACCTCCGTCGCACTCTTCTCCTTTCCCATTCAAGCGTTCCTCGTTCCTCAACGATGGTAGCGTACCCTCACTCAGCTATATCCTTCCTCTTGTCGATTCAACCGGCGAGATAAAAGCGTTTCGAGGTGGAATCGAGGGTGATCGAGATCAGGATTCCGGCTAGCACGTCGTGCTCGGTTGGTCGAAGTGGAGAGAGGGAAAGGAGAGAGGAAAATGAGGGGAAGAGAGAGAGAGAGAGGAGTGAAATCTCGCACTTCTCTTTTTCCGATATTAGCCTCAGCATAATCTCGTGATTAAGATCGTCGTAGGTGTGGAAGATTGAATTACAGACGAGCCGCGAATCTCTTTTCGCAGGAAAGAGCGACGCTTCTTCATCGGACAAGAAAAAAAAAAGTGAGAAAGAATCGAGCTGCAAGCGCGTCATTTCTCGAGGAGCATCGAATAAACGTGAGAAAAATAAGGAAGAAGAAGTGGAGACAGAGGTGAGAGACAGCGAGGACAAGGGAGTGCTTGTGGCACGAACATGGGTCCTCTCGCTGGATCTAAAGAATGAGAGGGCAAATCTGGCCTCTGTATAAAAAGCGTTTTACTTTTTTATCCCAAAGACAAATACGCCCTCTTCGCGCTTGAGTGCTTTCGGTACGTGCGCAGCTGCCCCCCCTGTCACCCCCCTCGCCCCCTGTCATCTCTCGTTTCACCTCTTGATCTCTCACGCTGTCACCCTTACCACTTCTTCTGAGTCTCGATATTCTCTGATCGAAGATACTTAAAATTTTAACGTCAATATCAATTGCTTATCGATGAATCATCGGATAATTTACTTTCGTACTCTGGTAAGACTATGGGTCAGTAAAAAGTCAAAGTAGTAAGATGCAAGATCCTTAGAAATTATTTAATTAAATTACCTTAGCAGTAGCTATTATTATATCCAACCACTAGATTGTATAATTTTGCTTTGGACATTTTCGCTTTTAAATAAAACCAATGCACAATGATTGAACACTATTTTATTTTGTTCTCAATATTAATTCCCAGCATCACTCCTCTCTCTTGGGACTTCCTATGTAATTTTATGTTTTACACTGAGAGAAAAGCATATCGTTGATTTAACGATTTCACATGATAAAACGTATATAGGAAGGCTTGCAATGTTTTATGGTTGAAGCGATGATAATATAGTTCAATAAACGATACTTGCAAAGCCATTGGAAACAAACGGTGAAATAGTATATGCAACGAAATGGCATATTTCAATCGATTATCATTTTGATGATTGGTACTATGATTATTTTTGCTATAACCATAAAATAGAGACGTTCCTCCTGGGAATTATATTTATGGTTCATTCAATTATTTTCTTATATTTGCGATACACTGACAAAAAAATCGTTAAAACCAACAAAACGTGCGTTTGCGGGCGGTGAAAAGAATATTCTTTTGATCAAATGAAATATGTAATTGATCGAAGCAACAGCTGATAGAATCCAAAAATGATCCGATTACCATTGCCAAATATTTCGTCCAATCGGCAAAATATTCTTTTCGCCACCTGCAAACGCAGTTTTGTTGGTTCTAACGATTTTTTTATCAGTGTAACTAAAAAACAAGGATGCAAAGTAGAACCTTGCACATTGCTTCCTTATTATTTTTCTCTTCTTACAAAACTACCTCTATGAGGAAGTATGTTATTCCATTTTTGGCTTCCTCATAGAGGAAGCTTTGTAAAACGCGAAAAATAATAAGGATGCAATGTGCAAGGTTCTACTTTGCATCCTTGTTTTAATTAGATAAATATACATGTTGTGGATTCGCTTTTTCTATTTCGTTCTTACGTTATTTCGTGATTATTAGAGCATTTCCCAAAGTGAATGTGATAATGTATATTTTTTTAAATAATTCAACATTCCATTAAATCAAAAATATCATACCGTTCGTCACTGAATTATATATATATAACGGCTGAATATTGTTTCATTTATATACAAAATTTGAGCTCGCTATCTTAAGTTTTGCAAAAGTTACAATAGAACGATAATGTCAATTTTTTGAAAAATTCAAAACATCATAAAATTTGAACGGTTCAACCGATCTTAACCAAATTCAATAGCGATCACCGGCGTATGAAAGCTCACATTCATACCAATTTTAAGATCAATATCTCGAAAATTGAAAGAGATATCGCGTAAGCAGACATTTTTCAAAAAATTAAAAAACGCGTAATAATTTAACGATGAAGTGGATTTTAACAAAAATGTCTGTATGAACAATGAGGCTTGATCCCTCTATCTATGATCCAAATTTCAGCTTGATATCTCAAGGCATTCCCGAGTTATAAAGGTTTACATTTTTCGATCGTGTAACATACACACATACACACACACACACACACACACACATATACAGACATTTTTTCTAAATCACTTTTCTCGACGTTTTGGCCCATTCTGAGTGTACTGACATGAAAATCTCGAAAACAAAAATTTTCATGAAAACAAATCTTCCTCTATGAGGAAGCAATAGAGATGTTCCTCCTGGGAATTATAGTTTATAATTAGATTATCGCCGGACTAACTATATTTTTTTATTAAATTACTATGTTTTTCGCTCAGTGTAATTTTGCTCAGTGTAATGACAATTTTCTATAAATATATATAGCTTTTTCGCAGATATTTAACGGTGCATAATAGACATATAGAACGGAAACAGGGGAAACATCTATGGCTGCATTATATATATTTTTGCAAATATTCATTTTATTCAATGTATGAAGTGAATTTTTATGTGTCGACTGACTAACTGAAGAGTTAGTTCTCACCGTCAAGTATGGTCGAAGGCAAAACGCTAATGAGCAAATAAGTAAAAAAGACGGTGAAAATTCATTAGCAGTCAGTCGGAGGCATACGACTGTTCATTCGATCTGGGTTTAAGGGAGAAGCTTAAGACGAAAGGGAGACTGGAGCATTTACTCAGAATCGGCGTAACTCCTTTCCCAGTAAGGTAACTCCGATGTATATACGTACTACTCTGCAATTCCCAGTGAGAGCTTCGAAACTTGGTACACGACGACAAAGGACGCTAAAAATAAATACATAATTAAACGCCGCAATAATGAACTTCTTTATGCTTGGTGGGTGAGCGACGAAGGCGAAACGACGACTATGGCGACGACTACGCGCACTGAAACGCTCGAGTGCTGCTGCAGAGCGTGGCGAACTTGGATATTCGTACGAGGGAAGCCAACCGAGCAACGCAACACATTGGAAAAACCGGAAAACCTCCACGAAATTAGATGAAACAATTGTAATAAATTTCTGATGAAATATCTCAAAATTACGGGCTAAAAAGACTGAACAAAAGTACAAAATAAGAGTTAAGGCGCTTCACAAATCACTGCTACACATTTTTAAAAGTTTTCCACAAATGCTGTAGTTTTATTCGCTCTTCTAAAAAATGTCTTAATATATTTATTCACAGGCACGTTTCGAAATTATAGAGATTTTCTTAATCTTGTATTTTCACGTAATAAATGACAATGTAGGTACGAACTTAATGAATAATAACTCATTTAATTAACTCCATCAATTTACCATTGTCAAAAATTATTGTCGTTAGTTACCCTCGCCTCATCTAACATTAGACATTAAAATGCGTGTAATTTTTCACCAATTATCACTTGTAATATCACAAGAGCTTTGAAATTATCGGATATTTCCTGACAGGTTGGTTGCAAAACAAATTATTTGTTTGCAGGGAACCTGGAGGGAAATATCAGATTAATTTCGAAGCTCGAGTGGTATTCGGGGGATTATTTTTTCTATTTAAATTGCGGCAAATGGAATTGCACCATGAGACAAAAATTATCATTCTGACAAGGAAATTTCATAATCAGAACCAAAACCTTTTAATTCATGTTTAAAGTATTGCAGTTAAATACACAATTGTTATAGACATTTGTGTATTGATTCCAGACTGAGGTTTTCGATTTAATCGTATTAACAGGGACATTTCACTTCACTTTTTCATCAATAGTTTGCAAGGATTCAACTCCAAACCTACTTATATCAAATAAAAATCCTTTGACTGCCACAATAAAATTCAATCTGTCAGTTTGACAGATGGTTGACGCGGCTAAATGATTTTTTGTTTTATATATATAACCAACACGCAAAATTATCAAAAAATTATCAGTATAATACCGTGTAGCTTGCCCCACGTGACGTCGAATGGTGCAATTCCATTGGTCGAAATTTGGATGGGAAAAATAATCACTATAACAAAATCTAGTCAATGAAACAATAATCAATTGATAATAGCTGTCAGTCAATATTATCAGACCAATTCTCAAATATGTTCTTCTTTGTTTTGCAAAAACAATTAATTGCTTTGCTGACACCAAAAATATTACGTTTTTGAAAAAAATATATCGGTAATTCTCTTAGTGTGAAGTACAGCAGCTACCTTCAATGTGTAACATAAGCTCATTTCGAAATTGGCTCAATTTCCCAAGTGTGCAATACAACAAATTGAGCTACAACCAGTGAAAAAAAACCAATCCTCTTACCATCACGAAAATAAAACGCATCGTCCATCCTTCGATCCAATAAAACGATGACGCACTCACCTCTGAAACAGAAAATGTGATAACGATTTAGGATAAAGTACATTGGCCATAAGATCGATTATCCATTATGAAATTGATTCTTTTTTTTTTTTGCTTTTCGCTGTAACAATTATCTCCAGACAATCAGGAAAATCTCATTCGGCTATTCAGCTGAATCTCGACAAAATTGAATTGGCAGTACCAGCAGTGTCCAGTCTTTTACACACGTACACATGCAAATAAACGGAAGAGCCTAGGGGGTGGATAGTTGAAAACGCTCTCGTTCGTAGAATCGAGAGGAGAGGTTGGTGATCGCGTTTACGCGAGCTGGAGTATACACTCCAGTAGGATTTCATTCGATTTCCACTCTGGCTCTTCAAACTGCGTGCATCCGAGCTTCGGACCCCTCGACTTCTCGTTCTCGCGCCCGAGAACTAGCTAGAGTTCTCTAATTTAGAAATTTCCGTGTATCCGAGGCCAGTGGAACTGGTAGCTGCAACGGTACTTGTTATATTTTCGCACGGATCATTATTACAGACCCCGCCCGTCCCCTGCCCCTTCGAAATGCTGGTGCGCCCCAGGGATTACGGCTTAATCCGACCCCCTATAAATTGGGCGGAATAGCTGCTCTTCCCTCTACCTCGAGCACTACTATTGCTACTACTACATCCAGCGACCGAGTGAGCGTAGGTTTACATCTACCACCGAAAATTTTCATCTTCCGGCGGTGGCTGCTTTACCCTCGGCATCATCGTCAAAAGTTCATCTCATATCTACCACGAGTGAAATCGTTGAAGGGTTTCCGGTGTTCAGAAGCTCGCGGCTCCTTTAGTCCCGTTGCACACTGTATGTACCTGCTTGATCAAAGGAAAACCGTAAATATGGAATAACTGAGAAGGCATCGGTGGTTCCTTGAGTGAAAAAAAAGGATACCAAGCGCGGAGAGGAAAATAGAAAATCGGTAATATGTAGTGATCGGCTCTTCAAGAAAGTATGAGTAATTACTGCATTTAGCATACCAGCATTATTTTCTATTTCATACATTTTGCATAAATCCAAGTGCTATAAATCTGTCCAATAATTGAAAAGTGAAAACTATTTACTATGGTTATATATGCGCTAAACGATTAATTGATTCGTTCAACCAAATCATTTTGTAGGCAAACAAATAAATGTTCAGTTGAACCTGGTCACTTGGTAGGTAACCAAATACTTGTTTTGTCTAACCAAGTTACATGGTAGACAACCACATACGTAGTTTGTCTAACCAAATCATTTGGTAGACATCTAAATACGTGGTTTGTTCAATTAAGTAATTTGGTAGACAACTAAATACGTGGTTTGAGCAATTAAGTAATTTGGTAAGCACACAAACAGTTGGTTTGTTCAACTAAGTCGATTGGTATGCCACCAAATACTTGGTTTGGCCAACCAAGTGGATGGATATGCAACCAAATACTTGGTTTGTCCAACCAAGTTATTTTTTATGAGAACAAGCACTTGGTTGACTAACAAATACTTGGTTGAACTGACAATAAATCGTCTGGTGGATAGATCTGCACCGAGCGGACTAAGAAATTGTGGACTGAATCATATTTCTGCAGTCAGCAATACGACAAAAGGAAATATCCACGATCACCAGTTGAAAATCCTACTTCATCAAAGGAAAATCATAAATATATGGAATAAATGAGAAAGCATCAGAGGTTCCTTGAGATACAAAAAAGGCCACAAAGCCCAGAGAGGAAAATGCAAAATTGGTAAGCACAGTTATAGTGATCAGCTCTTTAAGCAAAGGTGAGTGATTACAGCATTTGGCATAGCCGCATCTTTTTCAATCCCATGCATTTTGCAGACCAACAAATACAGGCTATCCAATAATTGAATCAATGGTATCAGAACTGCTAAGGGCACGAGATAGTAGAATGAATCGTTCTCGTGCGGTGGGCAATGCGACAAAAGAAAATATCGGCGGTCACCAGTTGAAAATCCAGTATCCTACTTGATCAAAGGAAAATCATAAATATATGGAATAAATGCGAAAGCATCGGAGGTTTCTTGAGTGACAAAAAAGGCCGCAAAGCCCAGAGAGGAAAATGCAAAATCGGTAAGCACAGTTCTAGTGATCGGCTCTTCAAGCAAAGGTGAGTGATTATAGCATTTGGCATAGCCGCATCTTTTTCTATCCCATGCATTTTGCAGACCAACAAATACAGGCTATCCAATAATTGTATCAATGGTATCAGAACTGCTAAGGGCACGAGATAGTAGAATGAATCGTTCTCGTGCGGTGGGCAATGCGACAAAAGAAAATATCGGCGGTCACCAGTTGAAAATCCAGTATCCTACTTGATCAAAGGAAAATCATAAATATATGGAATAAATGCGAAAGCATCAGAGGTTCCTTGAGTGACAAAAAAGGCCACAAAGCCCAGAGAGGAAAATTCAAAATCGGTAAGCACAGTTCTAGTGATCGGCTCTTCAAGCAAAGGTGAGTGATTACAGCATTTGGCATAGCCGCATCTTTTTCTATCCCATGCATTTTGCAGACCAACAAATACAGGCTGTCCAATAATTGTATCAATGGTATCAGAACTGCTAAGGGCACGGGATAATGGAATGAATCGTTCTTGTGCGGTGGGCAATGCGGCAAAAGAAAGTATCAGCGGTCACCAGTTGAAAATCCAGTATTCTATTTGATCAAAGGAAAATCATAAATATATGGAATAAACGAAAAAGCATCAGAGGTTCCTTGAGTGACAAAAAAGGGCACAAAGCCCAGAGAGGAAAATGCAAAATTGGTAAGCACAGTTATAGTGATCAGCTCTTTAAGCAAAGGTGAGTGATTACAGCATTTGGCATAGCCGCATCTTTTTCAATCCCATGCATTTTGCAGACCAACAAATACAGGCTATCCAATAATTGTATCAATGGTATCAGAACTGCTAAGGGCACGAGATAGTAGAATGAATCGTTCTCGTGCGGTGGGCAATGCGACAAAAGAAAATATCGGCGGTCACCAGTTGAAAATCCAGTATCCTACTTGATCAAAGGAAAATCATAAATATATGGAATAAATGCGAAAGCATCGGAGGTTCCTTGAGTGACAAAAAAGGCCGCAAAGCCCAGAGAGGAAAATGCAAAATCGGTAAGCACAGTTCTAGTGATCGGCTCTTCAAGCAAAGGTGAGTGATTATAGCATTTGGCATAGCCGCATCTTTTTCTATCCCATGCATTTTGCAGACCAACAAGTACAGGCTGTCCAATAATTGTATCAATGGCATCAGAACTGCTAAGGGCACGGGATAGTGGAATGAATCGTTCTTGTGCGGTGGGCAATGCGGCAAAAGAAAATATCGGCGGTCAACGGTAGAAAATCCCGTATCCTGGCAGTAACGACCGGGAACGGCTATGTACGAGAGAAAAGAGAGTCCACTGTGGAGAAAAGTTGCGGGGGGAAGAGGCTTCAGTATAACTGAGGGATATGGTATGTATACGTGGGAGTTGGAGGAGGGATAGGAGAGCACCAGAGCAGCAGAGCAGCGAGTACCCTTAGCCGGTTTTCCCTCGGGAGGTTTTATAATGGCGTCCAGTTATTACCGCAGGACCTCGGGCCACGGACACGATGGGATGCTGCGACAAGAGACGGCCGATTTAACAAGTGCGAGGCGCGCACCAGCGCGTCGACGACGACGTCGTCGTCGTCGTTGCTTCGTATATGAGAGAGATGAGGCTCGTCCGATGCGCAGCACACGTTAAAGTATGTGCGAAGTAAAAGAGAAGGAAAGAGAGAGAGAACCTCTACTCTCTGTGTGGTAGTCAGCACCCAGAGCTCTCTGTATGTGTATTATATACGTGTGTGTGTGTATGTGCGTTTGTGCTGGCTCGGGTCTTGTTAGTACCGAGACGGAAAACCAGCGGGGACACTCGTTAATGATTACGGGGCGAGTTTTAGTTTTTTAGACAAAGAGAACCTGAACGTCGCTAGAGGGACACAGAGCAGGCTATCCGGCTTCGACTCACCAGTATTACGCGATGCAGCTCTCACTCACTTCGTCTCCCTTCTACCCTCCTCACCCGTAATTGGGAACCACGAATATTTAATTACAATGTTCGTACACAATATATATATATAATATATAATATATATACATATATAAATTTATATTTGTATACTGTTTGATATACATGAGAAATTATGGTACGAATCGATGGAAATTATTCAGTGTTTCAGCCAGAATTTCACCCAACATTTCATTTCATTCGCAATTACGTATTAAACGAGTGTCAAGAGGATTTAGCGATATCAATTATTAAATTTTGCAGCCGGTGAATACGGGAGAGCGTCAGTCGGTTTGATATTCACGTTCAGTGATGAATAGTATTCTTGAAAATTATTTTGTTGATTATTTATAGTCCGTGCCAAAGCCATTTTTTGCGAATTTAATTTTTCATTTTTTGCACTCGTGCTAAAAGCCTTGTGTTGAAATCGGTGACTTTGCAACATCGTTGCAGACGCCGAGCATTAACGGACCACGCGCACATGTTCTAATCTCGTCCCAAAACGAAACTGCGACTACGCTGATGTTCACGTGCTTTTCTTCGCTTAGCGAACACGTGAGGGCCTCATACTTCTTCCTGATATACGTTATGTCAATTTAAATGCCTCTCTACAAAGTGCATCCTGACAACCTGAAACTGCAAGCTCGCACGTTGATGGATTGTGTCAAGAAATCAGGTTCTCTGCTGGACCTTAATTTTCAAAGTAGTCAGGAAGCATTATAGCGTTGAAGTAGCCTGATTATGTGGAAACAAACACGTCTGACATGTGCCAATGCAACAGGTGATGTATTTATGCGAACATTGGCAACATAGTTCATCAAAAGACAAAATCATTTTCCATTTTTGGGAGAATTTAGCATTTTTGGAAAGTAAGAGAAAAATTATTTATAAAATTTTTAAAACATTGGAAATTTTCTTCTGATTATGAGACTGTCTTTTTTCTTGTTTTCGACGGGATATTTCCAATCATATAGGCTTTTAAAATATATTCCAAGACAAATTTTTTTCCGCCTTCGGACCGACCAAATGTCAGAATCTCGAAAATTTAGAATGTAACTAATTAGAACTATTTTTTGCTTGACCGATTTATCTTTTTCCTTTCGAAAGAACTTGCCGATACGAAGAGAACGGCGCCAAGATCACGACACCTTAATTTTTTCGGCCACGAGATCGCTTTGAAAATGACCGAAAATAAGGAAAAGGAATTCCATTTTTTTGCTATTTTCGCTACTACAACTTTAAAAATCTTTAAAAAAATTCGAAACTCATCGAATTCTAAATTGCCACGCAGCACTCTAAAGCGTAATTAATTACGAAGAAAACAAGTACAGTCCGTAGTCGGGGTTCCATTTTTTTGGCAAGTTATAGAAATTTTAGTGAAAACCTGCATTTCTATCAAACATGCAAATATATATATTTTTTTACGCTAAATCAATAATCTTCACCCACCAGACACGAATTTACGACTCATTTTATCGGGAAATCAAAATTTTTCATCAAAATCTCAATAACAAAAATGTTCTCATGTTCGATTTTTTTAAATTCAATAATCTTTTCATCAAAATTCTTTCAAATTGGTTATCACCGGAAAATATCCAATGTATACAAAACACCCCTCATCAGGGTGACAATGAGTGCCGATTATCTCGATATTTGCGAGATTTCGACTCACCAATTTTTTATAAGTTACTTTTACATTTTTCATCGACGTCAAGATAATTATACCACTATCCCGAAAATCATCTAGACTGTGGGACAGGCAATTTCTCGACGATGCGCTGCTCCATCGCTGTCCCTGTCGTCTTATCTATTCAATTATCACCTCGTAACACGTTAGTGTGGTACGCAGTGCTGTAACCACTGTAGTTAATGCCCAGGACACAGTACATAGAGCATTACATATACGACAGCCTGGCGAGGTAGCGCATCAGGTAAGTAAGTTAATCCCATTTCACGACTTCCGGCCATTCTCGGTTGTTTGAGCGACGTGTCCTGTAACGTCATTGGGCCACCAAGAAGAAGAAGAAGAACGACAACGACAATGCAGGAAAACTTCACGGATGCTCGGAAGCCTCCCGCAATGTTCCATTACGTTAATAGACTTTTAATAGCTCATTCTCTTTGCTTCCAATCCAGAGAATCATGGCAAACAAATTAATCAACCCGAGATAAACAGATATTACATAAAAGCTGGACGTCGTGGTTCGTCTAGATACACATTAGCGCCCCTTAAGCACCGGCTATTCTAATCGAGCCTGTGATTCATTCGCAAAACAAACGACGATTCCTATGCCAAGATTGCGCCGAGGATTCAGACGATGCACATCCGCGTTCCCTCTTGACGGAGCTGAAGTTTGTGTGTGTGTGTCTGTCTGTCTGTCTGTGTGTATAGCTATACGAGATGACGCACATGAACATATGTACACCTTCTCATCCATGCAATGCAGTTTCTCGCATACCATGGATTGTATGCTGGTGTATTCACCGAATAGGTATAATAGTGCGGGACGAGGAGCATCGGCGAATTAATTTCCGGCCACGGGCTTAAGTTTCCAGGAAGAGCTCCTCATACAGAACGGATCATTTGGCCAATCAGTGCCGACGATCGACTATGCGAGAGCGAATAGCATCCGCGTGCGATAGAATGACCGAGTGAGTGAATACACAAGAGCACTCGGTTGGGTTAAGCGTCGAGAAGGTACGTGACGCATATACACGGAAAGAGCGATAGACAGTCGAGCGTTTTGCTGCGTTTATGTAAGTACAGCCGAGTTGTGTATTGCACACTAGCTAAAAAGGAAATGTAGATGAGAAATTTTGGGCTCTGTATGAGCGCAAGTAATTGGCACGTAAACCGACTAATTTATTTACGGTTTGTGCTTATGAAAATTAAGGTGTGGGGATACCTATTAGGCTGGTTTAGCTGAAATAGTGGTTTTTGGTGAACGGCTGCTCCGTAATTCGGTTATCCGCGTTCGTTTATTTTCCACAACGCTATGTGCTAGGGATTCTATGAAATATATTTTGGTCGAACAGACTGATAGAAGGATGTGGCAAAAATAATTGTGTTTAGTAATTTTTCTTATGCATAAAGGAATGTTTAGATAGAGGTTTATGCATTTTTATCAGATCCTTCTTTCCGTGTAGTGGATGGATTATTATTTGTCTAGTTCATAATTCTGTTCTTATATTTTGGTCGAACAGACTGATAGAAGGATGTGGCAAAAATAATTTTGTTTAGTAATTTTTCTTATGCATAAAGGAATTTTTACATAGAGGTTTATGCATTTTTATCAGATCCTTCTTTCCGTGTAGTGGATGGATTATTATTTGTCTAGTTCATGATTCTGTAATCTAAAGATTATTGAAAATCAGTAAAATATTCTACACGAAAAGAAATGTTTGGTTGTGACAATTACGTTTCTAATTTGGTGTACACAAGCTCTCAGAAGTTAGTTACCCCAATGATATCGAATAGTAACTTGAACTATTCACGATTAGTTCTCGCGAGATTAGTATGCGTAACCACTCGAATAGTTACCACTACTATTTGGGTTGTAAGGGAAATAGAATAATCGATTGGTTGTGGTGACTCATTTTATGGTTGTGGCGACTAATATTTTCTTTCCGTGTATTTCGCTCTGCACGGAATAAAAAGATTAGTTGCCATAACCAAGAAATGAGTTAACACAACCAATCGATTATTCTATTTCCCTAGCAACTCAAGTGATAATACCGACGATTCGAATGGTAATACCGACGATTCGAATGATAATACCGACGATTCGAATGGTAGTTCGAACTATTCGAGTGGTAGGCCCAACGATTGGATTAGTTAGCCTAACTAATCCAATCGAGAACTGATCGTGAATAGTTGAGGTTACTATTCGATATGGTTGAGGCAACTAATGTTTTAGACATTGTGGAGAGCAAATCGAAAACGTAGTTTCCACAACCAAACATTTCTTTCCGTGTGTTTCATATTTGTCTAAAAAGTCTAGAAATTAATTTTTTAACTGGTATACGTGAGTTAATAGTTACTATTTTTCAGTAATTATCGACAATTTTTATAAAAATATCGTTCTTAACGGTGTCGAAACTTTGAACGCGTTTATCTCAGAACTATGTTTTTCAAATCGGCGTCCACGATATCTCGATAACTAATGGACCGATCGAGCTCAAATTTTGCACGTTCCTTTGGTAGCCTGTTTCTGAGGACTGGTAGCAGAATTGAGTCGAACAATAATTTTGCCGACATTTTATAACTCGTCGAATACCCGAAAATGTATGAAATATCATTAATAAAAGTTCAACAGGCCGCCATTTTTTCAAAAAAATTTTTTAAGTACCAATTCTGCTACCAGTGCTCAGAATACTCATACAGATTGAGAATATATATATATTTTTTTTTTTCAGATGCATACATCATCGTTCAGAGTGGGCGCCGATTAAGGCGGCTTTCGACGCACCATGTTGCAACAAGGCAAAAATCTACATGAAAATATTTAAAATAATTTTTTTTTAATGTACAAGTATTCTCTAAGGATTAATAAATGCACGTGTAAATTTTCATCAAGACAACTTCAACGGTTTAAAAGTTATTGCACATTAGAAATGACGTCACAAATCTCACTCTAGACCAGACTACCGCCTTAAATTTATTCGAAAAAAAAATTCACCACAAATTTTATTTTAAAAAATGTGGATACATACATTATGCATTAAGCAATAAATTGAGGACAATGCTCTTATATCTTTCGTGAATTTTGAATTCAAATTATTATTTTTTCAGTTCAAAAACTTTTCAAAAGCCCTGCGGTTCATTATAATGAAAATAATTTCAGCACGTTTTTTTAAACTAATGGATGCTTGCATATTTTAAATGAAGGATCCAATCATAAATCGGTAATACAAAATAAGTAATTAATATTTAGTTTTGTGAAGTGGGATTAGGTTGTCAAAATTCAAGGGTTATATTAAATTTGTTTTTGATTGAAACAAGAGGGAAGTTTATATGGCACATTTGGTGGACTTAGTACTGTATACGGGTGTTTTTCAAGTTTATATTTACAAAATTTGTGATGGAATGAGTAGAGACGTTACCATCGTTGGACTCTATACAGATGATACTGCACGGTACGTATACCGCTATACGTGGCCAACTTTCGCGATTGTTTCACGAAACGTAAGTAAATTTAATTTACCGCGGCTAATTATCGCCCGGCAAGCGCGTGGGCTGGCGCAAAGTTGCTGAATTAAACTTGTAATTGGCTTTCGCTTGATTCGAAGAAATTGCACTAAACCCGCCGAGGGCAGGAGGTCTTGGAGTACTCCAACACCGCCAAATTGAACCAACTCGTTGCCCGGTTTACTGGTTTCTACAGTCTCGACATTACCTTTGGATCAATGTAGTTTGCAAGGACATCTAAAGCAAGGCGGGACAGGTTCAGTTTTCGATTTTGAAAATAATCACAACATAAATAACTATTTTTGCATTAAAAGAGCATGCGATAAATAACGTGTTGATAATTTGGGCTGTGACAAAATGGCATTAGAGTAATAGACGTCATGATGATTTTGTCACTTGAAGTGATGTAACTTGTCCCGCTTTTGAAATTTGTGCGTGTGACTAATCAATAGTCGGGCGATTAATTCTGCGGTGTATGTATTCACCTACGCCCTCTCAGTAATTATTAGGGAGGGATGAATCCGAGTTCAATACCCTATACACGTTATACATTTCAATCCTGCATGTAAGCGAAATGTAGCTAATCCGGATTATATGAGGAATTTTCGAACATTGTCATCACAATTGATCACATTTTACCAGCCACATCCGTGCCGAAAAAAAGGTTTGGTACAACCAAAAACGTGGCTAAAAATTATAGCAAGAACTTGATTAAAAATACTATCGAAAATCTTGATTGAAAATGATACCAAGAATTTAATCAAAACTACTATTAAAAACTTGATCGAAAATAGTACCAAAAATGTAATTAAAACTTATATCAAAAACTTGATTAAAAATGGTACCAAAAATTTCATCAAAATTAATATTAAAAAATTGATTGAAAATGGTGCCAAGAAAAACTTGTTAGGTTCAACAAAGTAGCACTCAATAAGAGCTCAGTTATCATTAATTTGATCGAGCTACAATTGATCACATTTTACCAGCCACATCCGTGCGGAAAAAAGATTTGGTACAACCAAAAACGTGGCTAAAAATTATAGCAAGAACTTGATTAAAAATACTATCAAAACCTTGATTGAAAATGATACAAAGAATTTAATCAAAACTACTATTAAAAACTTGATCGAAAATAGTACCAAAAATATAATTAAAACTTCTATCAAAAACTTGATTAAAAATAGTACCAACAATTAGATCAAAATTAATATAAATTAATTAATTGAAAATTGTGCCAAGAAAAACTTGTTAGGTTCAACAAAGTAGCACTCAATAAGAGCTCAGTTATCATTAATTTGATCGAGCTTACTAAGTATTCCATGGTACCTTGTTGAACCATTTTGTTTTTGTGGTCTAACCAAGCATATTTTTGCAAAAAAGAAAATTTGTTTATTTCCATTTTATCTATGTGCAGACTATCGTGAAAGAAGCAGAAAAGAGTGAAAAGCAATGAATCGTGTGGTGTGCCTCCTGTTCTTCCCCCTTAATCACGCGGTTACTGCCGAAGCAACCCCATGAAGTCTGACATGTTACAGTATCGAGAAGAACAAGGATCGCCGTTGCCGTCTTCTCGCGAAGAAGAGATGAGAAGAACGCCACCAAGAGGCAATAAAACAACGTATAAAATAATTGGCTGTAAAGTTGCGCTCGCCCGAACGAAGTTGTTTTACTGTGTGTGTGTGTGTGTGTGTGTGTGTCTTAGTTCCCCGGCCCATCGAAAAGAGCCCTTTTCTTCCACCAAGAGTCAAGACACCAACAGAGCCTCAACGAGATACCTCTCACGTGAAGCCGTAAATTTATCCAAATATTTTATTGTGTGACAATTTTTATGGTAATTGTCATTATAAATTCGGCCAGAATATTTATGCCTCGACGCTCTGCAAAAGTGTGCTGTTAAATGTGCAAGAGGGGAAGAGAAAGAACGAACAAAAAGGGAAAGAAAACGACCCACGTGCGCGCACCTATTTCGACTAACGATCGTGGCCAGCCTGCCTGTTTGTCTGCTCGGTTCTGTGAAGCATCGTCGTCGTGACCCGTAAATCAGAGGTCAATGGTACTTGCTGCTATCCGCAACGCTTTAGACGTTCAAGGTTAAAACTTCGCTTGGAAATTCACACATTTATGGATTCGGAAAACACCATCATCATTGTAGTTTATAAAATAAGACGTATCGATCAAAAGATGCCATTTAAGTGGTTATGGTCGTCGTGATACTCGAACTTCTGAAGAAACAGAAAACAAGAACAAAACAGAATAAACGCAAGAAACGCCTGCACCGACGGAAACTGTAGGAATAAATGCAGATGCATCGTCACCTTGACCGGTACATCAGAGTTCAATGGTACTTGCTGCTATCCGCAACGCTTTAGACGTTCAAGGTTAGAACTTCGCTTGGAAATTCACCCATTTATGGATTCGGAAAACATCATCATCATTGTAGCTTATAAAATAAGAAAAATCGATCAAAAGATGCCATTTAAGTGGCTATGGTGGCGGGACTACTCGAACTTCTGAAGAAACAGAAAACAAGAACAAAAGAGAATAAAAGCAAGAAACGCCTGCACCGACGGAAACTGTAGGAATAAATGCAGATGCATCGTCGTCTTGACCGGTACATCAGAGATCAATGGTACTTGCTGCTATCAACGCTTTAGACGTTCAAGGTTAAAACTTCGCTTGGAAATTCACATATTTGTGGATTCGGAAAACACCATCATCATTGTAGTTTATAAAATAAGAAGAATCGATCAAAAGATGCCATTTAAGTGGCTATGGTGGTTGGGCTACTCAAACTTCTGAAAAAAACAGAAAACAAGAACAAAAGAGAATAAAAGCAAGAAACGCCTGCACCGACGGAAACTGTAGGAATAAATGCAGATGCATCGTCGTCTTGACCCGTAGATCAGAGATCAATAATACTTGCTGCTATCCGCAACGCTTTAGACGTTCAAGGTTAGAACTTCGCTTGAAAATTCACACATTTCCCGTGCAGAAATTAGTTCGAGCAGCCGCGATTAAATAAGGGGCCTCTTTAGGTATAAACGTGGCATCCACAATAGGGAATCTTCTCTAGAACCCTACTAGGCTCAACAGACAAACTTCGGGGCCTAATCAGGCTTAAATGTGGAATCCTCACTAGGGTCGCGCATATTGAGCCTCTAAAGGGTAGCACTTTCAAGAGTGACTAGCCTCGTAGGGCCCCTACTACAATTAGGGCAATCTAGAAAGGGCCAAGTTGGAGCCCCAACTATATTTCTGCGCGGGTTGTGAATTCGGAAAACACCATCATTATTGTAGTTTATAAAATAAGACGAATCGATCAAAGAAGCCATTTAAGTGACTATGGTGGTCGGGTTACACGACCATCTCAAGAAACAGAAAACAAGAACAACGAGAATAAAAGCAAGAAACACCTGCACCAAGACCCGTAAATCAGCGGTCAATTCTACTTACTGCTGTCATCAATACTTCAGACGTTCGAGATTAAAACAGCGCTTGAAAGTTCACACTTTTACGGATTCAAAAAAAATGCAAACATTGTTGCAACTAAAGTAATAAAGACCAATCAAAAAACGCGATTTAAATGTCTATGGTGATCATACGACTCGGATTTATCAAGAAACGGAAAAAAGGACAGAAAAGAATAAAAGTACACCTGCGCCAACTGAAACTGTAGAAATTGGTTCAGATTCATCGTCGTCTCGACCCATGAATCAGAGATGAATGATACTTGCTGCTATCAACGTCTTAAACATTCAAGGTTAAAACAGCATCTGGAAATTCAACACGGCAAACATTGTTCCAAATAAAGCAATAATGACCAATAAAAAAACGCGATTAAAGTTGGTAACGGTGATGAGGCTATTCGGACTTCTCCAGAAACGGAAAACATGTTAAAAAAATAATGCAAACACACTTGCGTGAACTGAAACTGGAGAAATGAGTGCGAAGGCAGAGCCTTCGCTAACGTGTGGGCACACCGCGAAATCGGTTCATTTGCCGGAGGCGAGGGTCACATACACAGATGGTAAAGGTGTATAAGTGTAAGAAGTATAGTAGCTGCCCGTTTTAGCAGGAATAGCATTGTGAAATCATCTTTTTTCACGGAGCCTGAGGGAGAAACCGTTGGCCCTTAGGGTTATGTCGTTGCCTGTCAGGTGTATGCTAAAATCGTAATATAAGCAGCTGGGCGTAAATGAAGTATATTGTTGCGGGTTTATTGTTTATGTCGCTGGGCTAAACTCATCCAGGAAAGAAACGTAGAAATAAACTCTCGATTATATTGCACATGTCAAAAAGCATAAATTGTTTTCGCTCCTGCAACAGGTTGCCGTGATATTTGATAATATTTGCAAAATTTAGTAATGGTATTAAAGTTTCTAAATCCTGGTTACATAGATAAGACTTTCATGAGAAATAACAGTTGTAGCGTGGAGAGATAGCTTCCAGAAGTTTAAAAACTGGTTGACAAGTTCCGTTTGAAGTACGGCCAAAGTATGTTAAGGATGTATGTCCAACTTCAAACCTCATTTCCACGACTTCAATAGCTCTCGCAAAAGTCTCGCTTAAGCGTCACTCATGTCTGTTTGAAATCTGCTTAGAGTTCAATAAGCGTCTTTTAAGGTTCTTGCGGACAGAAGAGGATTCTAAAACTTAGCAGATAATCATAAAACCAAATAAATCGCTTCTGTTGATGAAGTAGTAAGTAGCGAAAGAGTTCCAGCAATGAGAATGAAAACGGTGCTTGGTGTAAATCAAGCGACCGGGTATCCAAACAAGAAGAATAGAAGCCAGAGATTCTGTAGCTACTGCACCGTTTGTGCGCAAAGGCGTCTTTTACAAAGAAGGCGTGGGTGAGAGTGAGATAGGTGGGATTGCCTGGCTTGGTCCGACGAAGCTTCTGCTGCTGCTGCTGCTGGGAAGAAGAGAAGAGCAAAGCAGAGCGCAGGGGCCGTACGCTAAATGATCTCATTAGCACATTCCTGGCCGGCCGGCTGCGCCGTGTGTCAACCGGGTTGCAGTCTCCGCACACCGCGCACCCTCTACATGCTGTCCGCGACAACTTAACCGTCATGTAAATAATTCTCTCGACGTCGCACGACTTTCAAGGCCCGAATCGTATTTCCAGTTCGAAAGTACGATTCCTGGAACACCCAAAAATATGAAACGGAAGTCAGGCTATAAGTCAGACTGAACAGAAGACCACGCGATACTCGTCAAGACGAACTTCCACAGAGAGACATGTTAGACTGGAGTGAGGGGATTGGAAAAAGGTTAAGACGTGTGCGAAGCGAGAAGGGAGGATGACGACAAGAAGAAGGAAGATTGGAAGCTAGGTACAGCGAGTAATTGGTCCGAGTATTACATTCTTGGTGACCCGGCTACGGCTGGCCAAGCGAGGGTCACCGCCGCGTGGCGTAGGACGGATACGACAAGACGGTGCTTTGTGCTGCGGTGTCTTATTGTTTTCCCGTCGTGAAACCAGTCGGTTTTCTGTAGCTTAAACGAAACTGGACGCTATCCAAGGTCTTAGACAGGAAATTAAGACCTTTCGTACGGATAAAATATTCCTTGATTACATAGTAAGTTTGAATGTTGATTAACTATTTTGATCAGTACACCAATCCTTTGAAGAATTGTGGTATACTTGTAGGTCAAAGACACTAATGGCTTATTCATATTACATTTTGACGTCGATATGGACAATCCCCACTTAGTCTTTGTCTATAAAATCTCGATAGGACTTTAATTCGTTATCGAACGAGTTGATAATGGTAGAGTTATTGACACAGATTACATAGCCAAAGTCCAATAGAGTACTTCAAATATTTTGGTTAAAAAAACTATCAGTTTCAGTTAAAATCTGATCATCGATTATCCGACCATCAGGCTTAATTTTTCAAAATTACTGTTATATTTCTAGATGGGAGGCTTTAAGAGGACGTGAAATTACTTCGGAAACTGTAATCCAATTTAATCCAAGATAGTTAACATTTGAGACAAAAACAACCCACGTAGAATAGATGAATCCGGGATAGAGTCTACCCGCGTAAAAATTATGTGTCCAGTATGGAGTCTGGGGAGTCCGGGATGGATTCCGGGCAGTCCAGGATTGAGAATGGGATTTAATCCGATCCCATTGTCCATCTTGGACTCCATCCTGGACTGCCCGGACTCCATCCTGGATTGTACAACATCCATACTACACAACCCAGTCTCCATCCTGGATTCCATCCTGGACACCGAATCTTTTTTACGCGGGTCGCTAGTCCAGAATAAGGAATGGGGTTTGATCCCATTTTCCATGCTGGACTGCCCAGATTCCATCCTGGATAGCCATACAGGACTCATCATCTCCTCCAACCCTAAAATTAGGATTCACTTCATCTATCAGTTCAGCAGTAGAACCGAATTCGCCTTCTTCTTCAACACAAATCATCTCTAAGAAGATCGGATTACAGTTTTTGACACCGACCAGGTCCTGAATAGGCGGATCCAGAGGATCTATCACAAAATCTTAAAGTTGTGAGAAATTCTAGTACAGCCTTCCTTAATATAAGGACGACATTTTCTATAGTGCGTTCTCTAGATTCCCTGTGTCGAGCATGAACTGGAGGGGAAATTTGCAATAAGACAGACTGTGGCTTGCCGCCATACCCTCTTGCACCGCTCACAGCTGGTAACATCGTCGCGAGGCCTTCGACAATTTTGTCTGAGACACACTAATTTCGTAATGTCTTCGTCTAATCATCCCAAACATGTTTGTGGTACAACTGTATACGTATAAGACGACGACAACGGGTGTATCGCGAGAATGTAAGACCGTGTGTATATGGAAACCGTAGAGAAGGGGAAACTAGAGGAGTGTGAGCTGCAGTCAACGGTAGAGCGAGATTCTGGTATAATTAAAACAGCGGCGAGACGGGCACGCGGCGAGTCCCCGGTACGTGGAAACATGGATGAAGAGCCGACGACGAGCGACGAAAAGGGCAGAGACCCAGCTGATTTCATTAAACGTCTTACCTCAGCCTCGGCTCATTTCTGTTTAGTTCCGTGCGCGTTTCACGATGCCTCGTGTGTCTCCTTTTCTGTCTTCGTTTCGCACATTCTGTCGGTATGTTGCTTTTATTCGCTCGTTTTATTTTAACGAAGAGAAGGAAGAACGGTGGAGCTTTGCAACGCTACAACGAAGAAGTGTCAACACCTCGCAGGAATTCTAAACGGGTGACGACGTCTTCGAAGTGTTTAGAAAAAAAGGGAAACGGGAAGTTTAAATAATTAATCAACAAACATAATTAATTTAAATATTGTTAATAATTATTTTTTTGCTTTTTACAAAGCTTCCTCTGTGAGGAAGCCAAAATTGATTAACATACTTTCTCATAGAGGTAGTTTTGCAAAAAGCGAAAAATAATGAGTAAGCAATGTGTAAAGTTCTACTTTGCACCCTTGTTTAAAATAATGGTGAAAAGGCTTGTAACCGGTATTTTCTGTGGTAGAATATGCTACTTGAGATAGATAGTGAAGGCCAAACTTCGATATCATAATGAAAAACAATTTAGGTTGGATTTTCCCACCGGAAGTCGGATCTGTGAATTCTGATATCAGAAACGTCACTTTTTTCAATATCATCGTAAAACGGTATGTAATCGGTACTTTCTGAGTTAGAATATACGACTTGAGAACGATAGTGAAGTCCAAAATTCGATTTCTTGAAGAAAACAAATTTAGGTTCTTTAGGTTTGGATTTTTCGACCAACATTCGGATGTGTGAATTCTGAAATTAGAAACCGGTAGTATCTGAACTTTTTCGTACATTTTCACAAAGGGGCATTGATGCTCCACCGACGTACCAAATTACCAAGATTCAGCGGTTTGAATTTTGCAAACCTGCCACGCACACAACACATACATCTGGACATTTTTTTAGAACCACTTATCTCGATGTTTTGGACCATTTTGAGTAACCTGACATGAAATCTGAAGCAAAAGTAGAAAAGTTTAAGTAATTATCCTACAGAATTCAACTATTGTTAATATTCGTTGAAGAAAAATAGGAAAAAATCCAATTGGATATTTATTTACTGGTCCGAACTAAATTTCTATCAAGAATTCGCAATCTACGGAGTCACGGTTTCTTAACTTTCCTGGCGGCGACTAGTCGCACGTAATTTCTATTTAGTTCCGTGCAAAGCCGGTCGCATCCTTGCTTTGGATTCGGTCATTTCGTTCCCGCTATCGCTCTATCTCTTTTGTCCCCCTCATCGCAGAATGTGTCTACGGCGACGTCGTTGTTTTTATCGTGGGAACCTCGGAACGTCCCCGTTGAACAAGAATTTTATAGGATCTCTAGGCCTTTTCTTTGCCATAATCCTTTAGCCTCGCGCATATATGTATAGTTATACAGATTTTGTGACTAAGATATAATGTACCATTGCACTCGGATCAAAGAAAGTGCGAGAGAGATGAAGTTCGAGCGGTATTTGGATTTAATTCTTAATCCATTAACCGACTAAGTCTTTTGTCTGTGTTATCGGCACAGTTATCCATTTTAATCTTCTCGGTTTAATTTTCTGGTGCATAAGATTATTCAAAAGAAGTCTAAGGACAGCCCAATGCATAATGTACAATCACTTTTAGTTAATGGGTACTGCAGATACTGAATATTTATCGATTTTTAACCCTTATTATCGTTTTCATGGAGCGCTTATTTCAGCACAGAATACACCCGTTTCAAATATTTGTTTCGAACACGTGTATAAAAAGCAGGTTTTCATGCCAGCAGGGACGAAAGTGGCTAATTTTATGGCAGTCTTAAAATAGTACATTTCAACGCCAGGGGAAAAAAATGTTCGCAAACAACAGCTTGTGAAAATACTTTCCTGGGTGGAGTACAGAAAAGATAGATTTGCAGCACATTCAGATTGCTTCACTTCCGTCCCTAGGGACGAAAATGTGTAATCCCACTTTTCAGTGTTCATCACGAAAAACACTCGCTTCAAACTTTTTAAAAAGTGATATAAAAAAATATATATATATATTTTTTTTAGTCTAATATTGTTTAGTATATTATATTTAGTATATTAATAAATTTAGTTTAATATATATATATTTTTGTAGACTGTTCTAGGTTCAGAATTCATTAATCTGTGGACCGGTTGAAATATGACAAAAACCAAAACGACGAAACATTTTTTTTTTTCAACTTACCGACTTTCATATTCGTTCTTATGTCAAATGGCTAAACTGATCGTTCTTAATGCTTGAAAAAAAATTAATTAAGTAACTAATAATACACGTATTGTAGGAAATAATAAAATTCACCTTTTGTTACTTATTTTGACCCCTTTCTTTTCTACTATAGTATATCTGAGGGTGGCCTCAGCTTTAATCACCGCGCGCCAACGTCACTTACGTCATATATATAAATTTTGACGTGCAGAGAGTGAGAAAGACTAAAAGCGAGTGGAAAATCGAGGGGCAAGAGGGACAGCAGCAGAGAGAGCACTCATAGTCGAGACGAGAGGTTGATTTAAAATTGATTTATGCAAATTGGCGCTGCACGAGCAATTAACAATTCCTTGTAGATCCGCGCGCGTATAGCTTTTGGGCGGTTGGCGACGAGGGTGAAAGGGTGGGTGGGTGTATGAGGGGAAGATGGTAAGGAGAGACCGTAGTCGGAAGAGAGGCAAAGGGAGGGAGGGAGAGAGAGAGATTCAAGCAACGGAGAAAAGGGTAGATATAGTCGTGCTAGCGATGGCAATAGTGGTAGTAGTGGTACTCGTACTGGTACCAGTACCTGCTGGTCTTGCACATAGCTGAGCTGATGAAGGACGAAACAGAGAGAATGCGCGATGCTCCGAGAAAATGGAATTAATTTGCTAGGATTAAACCGACTAGCGCGAACATCCCGTCATAGTATGCACGTACGTATTATAGAACGGCAAATGGTTTGAGAAAAGTGAAGTGCATTCTAACTCGGAGTTTATTCGGGAAAAGAAGACACATATGTATTCGAGCTGCACTTTTAACATTCGGAATTTATACCGTTGTCAAGAATTTTCAAGCAAACCTGCACATCCGGCTCAAGTTATTTTTACTTAAAACCCCTGAAAATTTGTATGCATTTTATTTATTATTTTATGAGATATCCAAGAATCTAGTTGTACCGAATGCTTGAGGATTTCGATTCAGTCTGATTTTTACTTTTAGCTTGTACGAGCTAAGAAAACTGACGTTTTTATACATTAATTATTTATTTCTATAAAAACCCAATTTACGTAATTCAATACAAAGGACCATTTATGTCCTATTTCAATAAAGCGCTATGAACTTTTTAAACAACATTTTATTACTCACTAAAAAGCACAAAATCCAAAAGTTACAGTCCTTTGAAACTATCAAAGGCTTTGGACCATTGCCTTTTGACTCCTTAGCATGAGCTAATCACTTATCGGACTAACTCGTTCCGTATCAGGAAGATCGTGTATAGAGACGAAGCCACTATTTAGAAAAGTTAGAAGGTCGCGTATGCTAGCGAGTAAGGAACGTCGATGAACGTGGAAAGCGAATGTAGAGACAAAGAGAAGGGGGTTGAACTGACCGTCGGTTGAATCATCAGGTCGAATAGCGTGTGCCACATAAAATCCCAAGTTCTCCGCTCTTACAGCTAAAAATTTTTTTAGCTCGTACTAGCCAACAAAACTGACGTTTCTATACTTTCATTATTTATTTCCATAACGCCCCAATGTGCCCAATATAAAGGACAATTTCAATAAAGCGCTATGAACTTTTTAAACATCATTTTGTTACTTACTAAAAAGCACAAATTCCAAAAGTCACAGTCCTTCAAAACGTATCAAAGGCTTTGGACCATTGCCCTTTGTCTCATTAGCATGAGCCAATCGCTTATCGGACTAACTCGTTTCGTATCAGGAAGATCCCATATAGAGACGAAGCCACTATTTCGAGAGGTTAGAAGGGCGCGTATGTTAGTGAGAAAGAAACGTCGATGAACATGGAAAGCGAATGTAGATACAAAGAGAAGGGGGTTAAACTGACCGTTGGTTGAACCACCAGGTTGAATAGCGTGCGACACATGAAATTCCGAGTCCTCTACTCTTACAACTATGAATCTTTTTAGCTCGTAGTAGCTAAGAAGACTGAAGTTTCTAGACATTCATTATTTATTTCCGTAACGCCCCAATGTGCCCAACACAAAGGACAATTTCAATAAAGCGCTATGAACTATTTAAACAAAATTTTGGTACTCACTAAAAACCACAAATTCCAAAAGTCACAGTCCTTCAAAACATATCAAAGACCATAGCCATTTGACTTATTAGCATGAGCCAATCGCTTAGCGGACTAACTCGTTCCGTATCAGGAAGATCGCGTATAGAGACGAAGCCACTATTTAGAGCGGTTGGAAGGGCGCGTATGTTAGTGAGAAAGGAACGTCGATGAACGTGGAAAGCGAATACAGAGACAAAGAGAAGGGGGTTGAACTGACGCTCGGTTGAACCACTAGGTTGAACAGCGTGTACTACATGAAATCCCGAGTCCTCTACTCTTACAACTATGAATCTTTTTAGCTCGTAATAGCTAAGAAAACTGAAGTTTCTATACATGCATTATTTATTTCCATAACGCCCCAATGTGCCCAACACAAAGGACAATTTCAATAAAGCGCTATGAACTTTTTAAACAAAATTTTGGTACTCACTAAAAACCATAAATTCCAAAAGTCACAGTCCTTCAAAATATATCAAAGGACCATTGCCCTTTGACTTATTAGCATGAGCCAATCGCTTATCGGACTAACTCGTTCCGTATTAGGAAGATCGCATATAGAGACGAAGCCACTATTTAGAGAGGTTAGAAGGGCGCGTATGTTAGTGAGAAAGGAACGTCAATGAACGTGGAAAGCGAATGTAGAGACAAAGAGAAGGGGGTTGAACTGACGCTCGGTTGAACCACTAGGTTGAACAGCATGTACTACATGAAATCTCGAGTCCTCTACTCTTACAACTATGAATCTTTTTAGCTCGTATTAGCTAAGAAAATTGAAGTTCCTATACATTCATTATTTATTTCCATAACGCCCCAATGTGCCCAATACAAAGGACCATTTCAATAAAGCGCTATGAACTATTTAAACAAAATTTTGGTACTCACTAAAAACCACAAATTCCAAAAGTCACAGTCCTTCAAAACATATCAAAGACCATAGCCATTTGACTTATTAGCATGAGCCAATCGCTTATCGGACTAACTCGTTTCGTATCAGGAAGATCCCATATAGAGACGAAGCCACTATTTCGAGAGGTTAGAAGGGCGCGTATGTTAGTGAGAAAGGAACGTCAATGAACGTGGAAAGCGAATGTAGAGACAAAGAGAAGGGGGTTAAACTGACCGTTGGTTGAACCACCAGGTTGAATAGCGTGCGACACATGAAATCCCGAGTCCTCTACTCTTACAACTATGAATCTTTTTAGCTCGTAGTAGCTAAGAAGACTGAAGTTTCTATACATTCATTATTTATTTCCATAACGCCCCAATGTGCCCAATACAAAAGACAATTTCAATAAAGCGCTATGAACTTTTTAAACAAAATTTTGGTACTTACTAAAAACCACAAATTCCAAAAGTCACAGTCCTTCAAAACATATCAAAGGACCATTGCCCTTTGACTTATTAGCATGAGCCAATCGCTTATCGGACTAACTCGTTCCGTATTAGGAAGATCGCGTATAGAGACGAAGCCACTATTTAGAGAGGTTAGAAGGGCGCGTATGTTAGTGAGAAAGGAACGTCGATGAACGTTGAAAGCGAATGTAGAGACAAAGAGAAGGGGGTTGAACTGACCGTTGGTTGAACCACCAGATTGAATAGCGTGCGATACATGAAATCCCGAGTCCTCTACTCTTACAACTAGAATCTTTTTAGCTCGTAGTAGCTAAGAAAACTGAAGTTTCTATACATTCATAATTTATTTCCATAACGCCCCAATGTGCCCAACAGAAAGGACAATTTCAATAAAGCGCTATGAACTTTTTAAACAAAATTTCGGTACTTACTAAGAACCACAAATTCCAAAAGTCACAGTCCTTCAAAACATATCAAAGACCATAGCCATTTGACTTATTAGCATGAGCCAATCGCTTATCGGACTAACTCGTTCCGTATCAGGAAGATCGCGTATAGAGACGAAGCCACTATTTAGAGAGGTTAGAAGGGCGCGTATGTTAGTGAGAAAGGAACGTCGATGAACGTGGAAAGCGAATGCAGAGACAAAGAGAAGGGGGTTGAACTGACGCTCGGTTGAACCACCAGGTTGAACAGCGTGTACTACATGAAATCCCGAGTTCTCTCCTCTTATAGCATAGCTCCAACGGAGAAGCACTACCAGAGAGGACATTAGAACCCAGTCGCACCTACGACTTGTATTGTATCGCGGATGCTGCTGCACTTTAGTGGGCGAGGGAAGGTGCAGTGACAAGAGGGAGGAGAGGAAGCAGCCCCGTTATTCAGAGAAGCTAGCTCGATTTGAGAGTCGACGATGCACCTGGCATTTAGCAGGCATTCAATTAAATATTGATCCAGCTCCGCTAAGCGCCGGTAAACAATTATGCACGCTAATTAATGCCCCGGAGTTGTCGGCGCAGCAGTGATGCTGCTGCTGGGGCTGCTGCAATCAAACCGTATCGCGAGTCTTGGAGCCGAATCCATCTGCTGCCTACTGCTGCTAGTTTCTGCTGGAGAAACGTCGGTGTTGATCATCGATCTTTTTTCCTTTTTTTTTTCCTCTTAATTCTTCGCTCAGACGCTTCCTCGCTCTCTTTCATTTTATTTTTCACTTGCCTGGCACAGATCCCTTTTCGATCTGCCGTTCGGATCCTAATTAAAGGTCCCGGAGAGACCGCGCCCGCAGGGCCTTCTTACAACTGCTGGGAAAAAAAAACTTTCCAATCCTACGTGCCCTTCCCCTTTCTTACACACCATAATTTATAGCGGGATAGATGAATCGATTGACGTTTAAGTATTGTGGCTATCAAATTGACATGAAAACGTTAAGGCTATAGAGAATTTCTCTCAGAGATAAATCATATGAAATTTAGGACCACGAAAAATTCAATCAATTTAAAGATAAAATAGGTTTTTTTCTATTTTTAATAATACGTTATAAAAATATCGTTTTATATAGTTGAAACAACTTTTGGAACTAGCAATTATAATTTTAGACGTTTATACTATTTTCATTCGTACGAATATTACTTAGGAGGAAATTAAATTAAAGTCTACCGACGATTTTTCAGTAAGATAAAAATGAACTAAACAATCGTAATTTCACTTTCGGGAGGTTAATGTATTGTTGAGTAAATTTTCATGAAAGTTTGCAAACATTTTTGAATTTATTATAATATATTTGAGATAATTATATAATTTTAATTCAATGCTCTTAAGTGGGAATACAAAGACTATACACCGAAATTTGCCTGCGCGGGACACACGAACTAAATCGATGCTCGTATGTCCACAGCCAACGTATACGAGGCACCATAGAAACAATTTTCCTTCACGAGAATGACAACAACGCACACACTTACGCGAGGCATGTACGTCCACATACTGTACCTGGGCCGCGTCCGTTACCCCTCAGCTCTTTAACTATCCCTCGATCTAAATGCACTCTAATGGACTGCATTAAACAGAGCGATGGGGTGGCGTCTGGCGGGACAAAACCGTACAGGCCGGGGAAACGAGGATATAGCTCGCTACGAGTTCAGAGGTAGGAAAACGTTGCTATAGACTCAGGAAACTTCGCATAGTGCACATAATTAAGCCTCCCCGAATGGAAATATATAGCGATTGATTTTTATATTGCAAAAACATCGTTCCTTAATAAGTTCATGAGTTACGAGATTTTTTTTCGAAATCATTGTCATCGTTTTATTCGTGCTGTGATTGGTTGGCGGTGTCGTGAAACGCCCTGGCATCGGGACCAAGTTCATCCATTAAAATTTTTTATTTATGTCAAGTGTCAAAACTGATATAAAAGGACACGGACGCACTGAGAAAAAAATTTTTTTAGAACCAACAAAACGTGCACTTGCAAACGGCGAAATAGTATATTACGCCACTAGGGAGGGAAAGTAGACTATGTCCAACCGCGTGCAAGATTACCACCCGAGCCGAAGGCGAGGGTAGGATAGTCTACTTTCACTCCCCAGTCGAGTATAGTATTTTTCACCATATCTGCAGCGGAAAGTTCGAATTACGTAAAGCCCGTAGGGCGGGAAGTCGAACTTTCCGCGCAGGTATGGTGAAAAGAATATTTTGTCGATTGGACAAAATATCCTTAGGTGACGCCGTAAAATATTTGTTATATTAAAAGGATTAGCTTTATTTTTAAAATATTGTCTTTACATTAATTCAACATCTTATGGAAAAAGATAGTGAAATATTACAATTACAATTACAACACAACCATTTTTTTTATTGAAAGAAATGTATTTTCGGTATAAAAGTTAAGAAAAAAACGAATTTTTATGAATGTTACGTCCCGCGCTAACGAGACGTTGAGAAGGGATATATTTTTGGGAGTTTTCCGTTCGATTAATGATTAAAATCAATATTTCGAATTATCACGCGTAAAATATGTAGATTTGTTTATCCGAATTTAACAGCTTAAAACACCAATTTAGCAGGATAAAACTTCTTATATTGTCACTGTTTATGACAATTATTAATTGATTATTTTCGGAAACTTATACTTAAACGCGGCGCTCAAGCGCTTGAAATATTGTATTTAAGCCATGTCGATTGTTTGGAAATTGATTGAAGACTAATTAATTGATAGAATGAAGGAAAGCAAGGAAGCATACGTGGGTGGACGAGTGGAGACTCTTGGATTGTGAAAAAGACGCGAAGGGCTGACGACGGGGTCAGCTAACTCGCGGAATCTAAGAAAACGTGATTTTTGTGGGTGGGAGCGGGCGGATACACCGAGAGAAAAAGTTTCATTGATTCACGGGAATCTTTGCCAATGAAATGAAATACTTGAATTTCAATACTATCTTTTCTTTGAATGATCTCAAACTCAATGAAAAGTAGTGACATTGATTCGAAGAAACATTTCTTTAAACCAATGAACCTTTTTCATTGATTATAAAGATATCGTCTCTGATTCAATGAGACCTTCTTCTTACCAGCTCAAAATTTCGAAACCTATTTTTTCCTGAAGCACGCGGCAGATAAAGCTCAAGTTTTGTGAGTATGTAAGGAAGTACGGCAGAAATAGGCTAAGCTTCTGGCTCCTCGAAACTCGAAGCCGTTCGTTCGGGAGAACCGAAAAACAAAAAAGTGAGGTTAGGTGCGAGAGAGAGATCAATAAAAACGTTTCATTGAACCAATGAAAACATCTCTTTAAAACAATGAAACTGTTTCTTTATCATATGTTCACTAAGTAAATCTGTATTTACAGGCAATGAAATGTTCTCTTTGAAATTCAAATGTACTATTTCATTGAAATCAAAGAAATATTTCGTTGAATTCAATGTAAACAAAATCAATTCATCCATTTCTTTGGCGCCAATGAAATCTTTTCTCTCGGTGTATGAATAAGCAGAAATATGATATTTCTGTCCGTTAAAGTAAAGATACAAAAAGAGACAATTGGAATTTTAGGAAGGTATTATTAATTAGGAATATTAAAATAGAAATTTGAAAAAGAATAATTAATTGAAATCGGAAAAAAGGCCAGGACGTAACACCTCCCCTTCTGGTGAACAGCCAAGGCTACACAATGCTTTGGCTGATTCAAAGAAAAATATCGCGAAGCGCGTCGTGGCATTTTTTCCTTCAAATTTAGTTCTATTCGTTTAATTTAAGTGTGGAAGACTCGAAGGGACCCACGCGCGGGGCTGACCGCGCGGATGTTAGCACGGGCAGTGAACTGCTTGTGAAATTGGCATTCGGAAATGAATGAGGAAGTTTAATATTTGGAAAGGGGAACAGCCGATACGGTCAAAGACCATCGGGTGATATTGAATCATGATGAAAATTATAGTATTTTATAAAGGAGCAACGATCGTCAAATAGGTTATTAGACTTAAAACCAGAAAAATAGCCAGGACGTAACAATGAACATACAAGTTTTTTAACATTTTCGTTCATGAAAGAGTCCTGGAAATAATTAGGAAGACCTTGGCAGTCAAAGGGTTAAGAATCTTCTAAAAATTTACTGGAATTATTAAAAGTATTGTCGAGAAGCATAACGACTTTTCTAAAAATTTATTAAAATGGCCCAAAATGTCGGCGTTCCTTATAAATATGTTTCAGAATAACATAATGCGTATACCAATTTTGTTAAATTTTCTTTTTTTTCATTTTCCTTTGCATCCCTTCATACTCGTACCGCTTCCACCGATTGAATTAAAATCGACGTGCAGAGAGTACTAAAATGAAAAGGTCTATATGCGTCGTTGCTGGGCCTGGTGATTCTTCGTGCGCAGGTGCTTGTATTTATACGAGACACGAGACGAAATTTATTCCGAGTCACCCCGAGGGCTGGAGCAGAAAACAGAGTCTCGTTCTCTCATCGTCCTCCTCCGATGCGTCTACTGTTACTGCTCCGCGTTGCCTGCTTGTCTTTTAGCACCTCGCGTGTTAAAGTACTGATCGAGATCGCACCTCGCGCGCGTTCGACCGTCCACAATTACGAGTGCCCTGCGGTCCGGAATGAGAAAGTGAGACACAAAACGACGCAGTGAGCTCAAAAAAGATGAAAAATAAAACAAATTTGGAAGAGTACAGCAGGCAACACGTATGTGCGTCAAAGTATCAGCAAAATGTCCTCCGGTGATCTTCTCGACATTTTCGCCGATACCACATCGGCAATTAAGGATTCTACAACGAACAATTTTGTCAATTTTCACGCTCCCGCCTCTGCGCAAAGTGAATTACAATTTTTTGCCACGCTGCTGCATTTATTATAGTAATAATACTTGCATAGCATGAATTATCAGTAATCTTCAAATTAATCGACACAGCCCTTGTGATAGCTGCAGGTGATCAGGTGAAATTCCATTTTTGAATAAATAAAATAAAAAAATATAAATTTGAATACATCAAATAATAGTAAAAGTAGTGATTTTGAAAGAGTTAAAAAAGATAAAAAATAAAACAAAAAAAATTGAAGAGTATAGCAGGCAGCACGTATGTGTGGCAAATTATCACACCGAGAGAACAAATTTCATTGATTCACGGAAATCTATGCCAATGAAATGAAATACTTGAATTTCAATACTATGTTTTTTTTAATGATCTCAAACTCAATGAAAAATAGTGACATTGATTCGAAGAAACATTTCTTTAAACCAATGAACCTTTTTCATTGATTTCAAAGATATCGTCTCTGATTCAATGAAACCTTCTTCTTACCAGCTCAAGTTTTCGACACTTATTTTTTCCTGAAGTACGCGGCAGATAAAGCTCAAATTTTGTGAGTATGTAAGGAAGTACGGCAGGAATAGGCTAAGCTTCTGACTCCTCGAAACTCGAAGCCGTTCATTCGGGAGATCGGGAAAACAAAAAAGTGTGGTTATGTGCGAGAGAGAAATCAATGAAACGTTTCTTTGAACCAATGAAAACGTCTCTTTAAAACAATGAAACTGTTTCTTTATTATATGCTCACTAAGTAAATCTTTATTTACAGGCAATGAAATGTTCTCTTTGAAATTCAAATGCACTATTTCATTGAAATCAAAGAAATATTTCGTTGAAATCAATGAAAAAAAATTAATCCACCCATTTCTTTGGCGTCAATGAAATCTTTTCTCTCGGTGCAGCAAAATGTCCTCCGGTGATCTTCTCGACATTTTCGCCGATACCACATCAGCAATTAAGGATTCTACAACGAACAATTTTGTCAATTTTCACGCTCCCGCCTCTGCGCAAAGTGAATTACAATTTTTTTGCCACGCTGCTGCTTTTATTATAGTAATAATATTCGCATAGCATGAATTATCAGTAATCTTCAAATTAATCGACATGGCCCTTGTGATAGCTGCAGGTGGTCAGATGAAATTTCATTTTTAAATAACTAAAATAATGTAATATAAATTTGAATAAATTTGAATATATCAAATAATAGTAAACTAGTGATTTTGAAAAAGTTAATGCTAAATAGGTTTTTATTTCAATTTGTAAGATATGATGGAGCAAAACAAAATAAAATTATTGAAACTGCTATGATAATAATCGAAATAAAAAATCGTAAAAACAAACATAGTTAATTGGACAAAACGTACATATAACATATAAGTAAATAATTTTCAAAATACTTAATCAACATTACATATATTCAATCAAACACATTTATTATAATAATCATTACGAGATGAGCTTATATACTTGACAAATTATTAATTTTTATAATATTAATAAAATTTATTGTGTTTTTATTTTATTCAGTAGTAATTCAGTTTCTACAAATTCTCTTTCCGTACTGCTTAGAGCATAATTAAACAGCGCTTAATTATACAATTATTTTGTGGCAGATTCTCAGCAGCATTTTGTTCCAATATTAATCCGTTCGTTATATTAAGCGCATTAAGCTTCGTTAATTAGATTATTACTAGCGTGAGCTAGAAAATTCAATAATTGAATTCGTTGTCGAGTCGACGTTCGTACACGACGTACGATATTTCACTGTTAATATTTCATTGGGCATACGTTACTCTCGAGTGAGACATTTACACGCGTTCAACAGAGAGAGATTAAAAATAGAATGTCACACTGGCTTCGGGTCACAGGAAGAAGCAACGCTCAGTCCAATGCTCGCGAGAGTCATTAATTTACAAATCCACGCCTTGTCTCCGTGCAAGAATTGCTCGCCAGCGATTTTTCCTTTTTCTACGACTGAAACGACCACATGTTGGGCGTTGAAGTTAAGGAACTACATTTCCCGAGGGGCAGAATACACTTTTAGGCATCAGCTGTCGACTGTTAGACGCCAGGTATGCCCAATGAAAAAATCGTGGCTCCGATGGTAAAAAAAAAAGTAGAACCTTGCACATTGCTTCCTCATTATTTTTCGCTTTTTACAAAGCTTCCTCTCTGAGGAAGCAAAAAAGTATGTTATTCAATTTTGGCTTCCACATAGAGGAAGCTTTGTATAAAGCGAAAAATAATGAGGAAGCAATGTGCAAGGTTCTACTTTGCATCCTTTTTTAAATTAGATAAATAAACATGTTGTGAATTCGCTTTTTCTATTTCGCTATTCCGTTATTTCGTTATTATTAGAGCGTTTTCGAAAGTAAATGTGATAACGAATATTATTTTTAAAAATTCAACATTCCATAAAATCACAAATTTCATGCCGATTGTCACGAAATTATACATATATAATGGCTGAATATTTCATTTATATACAAAATGTGAGCTCGTTATTTCAAGTTTTGCAAAAGTTACAATAGAGCGATAATGTCAATTTTTTGAAAAATTCAAAATTCCATAAAATCTGAACCACTTTACCGATTCGAGCCAAATTCAATACCAAACAGCATTGAATGCACCTACTCTTATAACCAACTATTTAGAAAAATAGACTAAATTTTACGAAAGTTAGAGCGACCACATCCATTTTTCAAAAAATTTAAAACGGCATAAAATCGAAATTTTTGCACAGATTTTGTCGAAAATTGCTACAGTGGAAGAGGGTCTGCTGCTACACTAGTGTGCCAAATATGAGCGTGATATACAAAACCGTTCTTAAGTTATCGGCGTTCGAATTTTCGGAGTTGTATACATACACATACACACACACACACACACACACACACACACACACACACACACGCACGCACGCACGCACGCACGCACGCACGCACGCACGCACGCACGCACGCACGCACGCACGCACGCACGCACGCACGCACGCACGCACGCACGCACGCACGCACGCACGCACGCACGCACGCACGCACGCACGCACGCACGCACGCACGCACGCACGCACGCACGCACGCACGCACGCACGCACGCACGCACGCACGCACGCACGCACGCACGCACGCACGCACGCACGCACGCACGCACGCACGCACGCACGCACGCACGCACGCACGCACGCACGCACACACACACACACACACACACACACACACACACACATACATACATACGGACATTTTTTCTGGATCACTTTTCTGGACGTTTTGGACAATTCTAAGTATCCTGACATAAAAATCTCGAAAAAAATGTTTTTCATGAAAACAAAGCTTCCTCTATGAGGAAGCAAAACAGTATCAGTAAAATTGTAACCATTCCATTTGTGGCAATTTAATACACTTAAATGATCGCGCTGTCTCAATATAGATCGAGCATATTCGGGAATTGAACGAATATTGCCGATCTATCGATAGACACAATGTCCCTCTTATCCTTCAAATTTCGGTCATTCTCTCTCGGTTCGTCGTCTAATTCATAGCTATGAATCTCAAATAATATAATACGTGGTCGCTCCCGTTTATTTCGCGACTCATTAAATTTTCATCTATCCATCAGGCCTAGAACTATTATAGAGATGAGTATTCTTTATATTATAAATTATTAATTATCTTTTTAAAATAAATAAGACGACAAATAGAAAGGAATATCTATATTTTTATTTTATTATAAGAAAAACATAATATAGAGAGAGAAAATTTATTATATAATTTGTTTATTCATCAAATTAGACTGATTACTAGATCAATTGAATTATCATATTGCAGATGAATGTGTATGTGTGCGTGTATTTATTGTATTTAAATTAATCGTTATAAATATTTTACACTTTTACACCTAAATATAACAATTTATATATTGAAAATCGTCATTTGAATGAGAAATTATAATAGAAATTTTACTAAAGAAAATTAATGTGTTCGATGTTTACCCAAATCCATTAATATGCCTGTCACTTTTAATCTTAATGTTCCAATAATTGTTATTTTGTTTTTAATCTATACAATCTATTTTTATTTTAATTTTGCCATATTGTGCTATTTTAATCTGCACCTAAATATAACTTATGTCCATTAATTTTGGTTAATCAATTTACTAAAAAAAAAAAAAATAAAATAAGATTTATCAAACTTAAATAAATAAATACATCATTACACATTACTATCGATTCTAGAGTAATAGAATACGTTTATTGGTTGGATAAATAAAAATAGATTGATTAATTATTCAAATATCTTACCATGTTAATATTCAAATGAACAAACATACAATAAAAAAAACTACTTCTATAAATTCTACGAAAATAAAGATTAAATTAAAGAAAATATCGGAGAATTATTTTTCCTAATATTTATTATTTACATTTTGCAATACTCGAATCAAAAGAATTATTTATATTTTGGCAATAAATCACGATTAATATTACTAGTCACCGTTTGACCACAAATGACCACAGAAGCTTTCTGTTAATTTTATAGAAATAAAATTGATTATTATCTTTGTAAAAAAAAATATTTTTTATATTTCTACTGAATATAAAGAGAAATTTACTAAAAAAATCGAGAATACTAATAAAAAAATTATGTTTATTTGTTTGTTCGTTGTTGGACGGTTCTTCGTGACCTGAGCATTAGCGAAGCAAGGAAATGCTTTCCTTTGTGGTGTAATAATGAAATAAAAATCACGAAATGTTGTACACCATGCCCAGGTAATTCGATAATGATAATTAAGTGTATTTTAGCTACGAGCAAAGAGCAGAGGCGAAAAGATGAAGAGCTTGTCAAAACGAAGGCGGGAAGTAGTGCGTTAGGTGAAAATAGCTCGCAAGAGTGTAGCTCGCACTAACCAACGGCAGCAGCCTCGGCGTTACTTAACTAAATAAATTCAATATCTTGGAATAAATACATTGATAAATCAGCCACTCCGCTAAAAGCTTACTTTACTTTAGCGCGAGCGGTGCTTTTGCGAGCAGGCGCAAACAAACACGCACACTTGTTCACTATTCTGTGTGTTGCAGTGCGTTAGTGAACTGTGTAGGTGACGCGCGTTCAAGGAGTGAGCGAGTATCTTCCACGGGGAAAAGTGGGGGGAAGAAGAGATGTGAAAGAGAGAATGGGGAGGAGGTTGAGGGTATAGAGTGTAGGGCAGAAGAAAGTGAGTGCTGGAAGCAACTGGAGGGGGGAGTGGGGAGAGGAAGAGAGAGAAAGAAGGAAAGATAGAGGGGGAAACTTCACAAGAGAATAAAAGCTGCAAAGAGGATGTGAGAAAGAAAGAAAGAAAGAAAGAAAGAAAGAGGGTAAGGTAGAAGGCCAACTCGGCTGATGTACTTATGGAAGAGTGGTTTGCTCCGTCTATAAAGAACCTTGTTTGTTTCTGGCCGACGGATATCGAAGAAAAACTATTTGCCTCTGGGATTTAGAGGGGTTTTGCCGAGAGGCGTGTACTCTCAAGTCTGTCGACGCCAGGCGTCTCCTACTTACTTTTGATGCTGTACTTACTAATACATAGTAACACCCTTATATTGAACGTCGAAACCGACACAAGCAGTGACGAAAAAAAAAACCGGAAGTTTTGCGTCGCAAAATAAATCGTAAGACATCGTGAATTAAATATGTTTAAATATTGATAAACTCGCGGGTGTATTGATGAGGAAAAAGAAAGTGTTTGATTTGCAAGGAAAATGTAGATGTTGCCCCGAAGGGAGACAATCGTTTCTTGCAACGACAGAAGAATGAGACTTCGATAAGAACCTCGACAATCAGTAACAAGACGTTACGTCGCGTTAAAAAATTCTTTTACTATGACTCTTCGGTTCTGCAGCTTCTTCTAGTGGCGAATCTAACGCCTGCATAAACAGTTCTCGGTCTTTAAACTTGCGGAGTAAGCCATGCGCCAATGGTACGAGAGAAATCGCGAGGCTGGTTTGATATCCGCTGCCGTGTCGAGTTATTGAGAACGAGAAGAGTCTATTAAATAGTGTCGGAAAGCTGTATTGATGTGGCGAACAAAAGTCTCAAAAGGCACCTTTCAGATTTAGCGGAAAACAAGAATCTCGAAAAGAGACTCTGAAAAGCGGCTCGAAATCGGATTCTCTGCATGCATAAGATCCGCGCATTCTGGGTCTCGTTGCAATTCTAGGATCAGATTCAAGGATCTCGTTGCAGTCTTTCCGAGACTAGTTGAGAAATTCTTTTCGAGATTCTTTCCAAGACTCCTTTCGAGACTTTTTCCAAAACTCTATGCGAGACTCTTTTCAAGGCTATTTTCAAGAGACTTATTCTGAGATTTATTCGGAGGCTCTTTGCGAGATTCTTTGTGAGACTCTTTGCGACCTTCTAAGACTCATTCGGAAATGTTTTCGAGACTCTTTCCAAAACTCCTTGCGACACTTTTTCCAAAATACTTTACGAGACTCTTTCCAAAACTCCTTGCGAGACTTTTTCCAAAATACTTTACGAGACTCTTTCCAAGGCTATTTTCAAGACTTTTTCTGAGATTTCTTCATAGGCTCTTTGCGGGACTCTTTGTGAGACTCTTTGCGACTTATGAGACTCATTCGGAGACGCTTTACGAGACTCTTTTTGAGACTCATTCGGAAACTCTATACGAAACTCTTTCTGAGACTCATTCAGAGACTATTTCTGAGACTCATTCAGAGATTATTTCTGAGACACATTCGGAGACTCTTTGCGAGACTCATTCGGAGACTCTTTGCGAGACTCATTTGGAGACTCTATCCAAGACTCTTCCCAAGACTGTATTTGAGACTCATTCGGGGACTTAAAACAAGATTCTTTTCAAGACGCTTCCAAAACTGCTTTTTTCCATGCGAATAAAACAAATTCTTGGACGATACCTCTCGGATTCTACAGTTTCTTCTGGTGGCGGATCTAACGCCCGCATAAACAGTTCTCGGTCTTTAAGCTCGCGGGGTAAGCCATGCGCCACTCGGGCGAAAGAAATCTCGAGGCTGACTGGATATACCCACCGCTGGTGGCTGGAGGTGTCGAGGACGAGGGGATGAGTTCCACAGAGAGGCGGGGATGAACCGGAGTAAGCGTGGCACAAGACGCTTGGCTTCAGGAGTGAGAAAGGAAGATATATATAGATAGAAAGATATATAAATATACATATATATATATATAGTGAGAGCCACGTAGCACGGTGGCTTCCCGGCCGGTCTGATTAAAGAAAAATCCGCAACTTGTTGAACGTCTTAAATATTCATCCACCGATGTAGCATCTACTTAATAACCGGTGTTGCCGGCACCGCACCGACCTATACCACCACAACCTCTCCGCACTGCTTGACTCCGAAGCACCATCTGCACACCACGATATCCCTATCTTCGTCTTTACCGCCCGACGAAATATCCACCCCTTCATTCTGTCCCATTCTTGCGCTAGCGGAAAAACAGCTCAGAGTCCAGAAGGTATATATAGGTATATATACATAACGTTTTGCGAAGAGGCAGAGAGAGAGAAAGAGAGAGAGAGAGAGATGGAGAGTCCGCCCGCGGACCGACGTCGCGTCGCGGCAAATGAAATCCGCTAAAACGTTTTCTTAGCGGTATCGCCGGGGCTAAAAGCTAAAAGCGCTTTTAAATTCTGCCGGCTCTTCCTTTCTCTCTCTCTCTCTCTCACACCTTGCTTGGCTTTATAGTATGTGCCTCACCGTCGCGCTCACTGCCTGTTGTTCGGCGCCAACGGTGATGCCAGCCTTTCCAGGGGTGGAAAGCGAATCGGGGTAGGGGGCAACGAGTATATACCCATCGTTCTCCCCCCCCCCCCACATCCTGTAAGAGCGAGTGAGAGTGCAACAGAAAACTATTTTCCAGACGACATTTTCGGGCACTCTCGCGAACGCGTTTAGAGCCGTTCCACGATCACTTCTCAACCACGTGTAATGTGAATCGTGACTGCGGTATACACGACATACTTTTTTTTTGCTTTTGCTATTTTTCTGTGGGCTTTGGTGATTCGATTAGACCTTCGGATAGATTGAATAATTAAAGTTCCCTACATATACGGTGTAGGGAACTCGACTTCTTCAATATGAAGCTTCGACCGACATTTGATGTTTAAATTTCAGTGAAACAATTTTTTTTCAACATTTCTTTTTTCATCCTTCTCAAAAAAATTATAGAGAAGTTTGAAAAACAGTAGAACACCATAAAAAATGCAACCAGTATTTTTATTCTATTTTGCTCAAACGCATTTACACGTAAAAATGCAATAAGAGATTTTTTTATTTTTATTTTCTACTAGGTTTATTTAGAGTAGTGTTCAAAATTTAACAAAAATGTTGTATTTGAATAGATACCAGATTGGCCGTTAATGGGTTAATCGAATATAAAAATAATCATAGTTGTATTAATCGATTGATTATTGTGTTTATTAATTTACGATTACTCCCAAAAAATTGTACAATGATAATATAATATAATATAATATAATATAATATAATATAATATAATATAATATAATATAATATAATATAATATAATATAATATAATATAATATAATATAATATAATATAATATAATATAATATAATATAATATAATATAATATAATATAATATAATATAATATAATATAATATAATATAATATAATATAATATAATATAATATAATATAATATAATATAATATAATATAATATAATATAATAATTTCGGTTGTAAATATATAATAAATCGCAAATAATTTTTTTTAATTCGTAGAAAACTCTAAACTTTAGAGTTATTAACGAGAGTAAAGTTGTTCCAAAATTTCGAAAGGCGGGCCAAATAATTTTTTTTTATACACGTCACCGATTTTTGTTCAGGTGAATGATAAATGATAAGAGTGATATACTCGTCGGTCGTAACACTTTAATACAAAAATTCCGAACTTTTTCCAGGTCAGAATGGAGCTGGAAGCAAAGAGGGTTTTCTGAATGACGTGGAAGGAAGGGAGTGAAAGGTAGAGAAGGGAAGAGCGTTAAGTGGGTGCACCTATATTCTCCGTAAAACAGCAGCGAGTTAGAGGGAACGTGAGGACCGGTGGCGAGGGAGGAAGCGGGGAGGGAAGAGGGAACTGCTGGAAACGGGGACCTGGCAACGGTCCAGCCTAATGGAGACTCTTAGCGTAATTAAACGTAAACACATTCGAGGCGTCACGCTAATCTGAATGCTTATCGAGGTCCACCAGCTAGTAGGCTAGTGGCTGTTGGTCGAGGTCTACGTCAGAGTAACTCAGGCCTACCTGATGAGGGAAAGATCATCGTCGATGCGTTATCTAAAATGTCTCTTTATCTTTGACATTCTGACAATATTAAAATATTTATTTCAATGGAAATTATGCTTCTACGTAGTCTTTTTATAAATCGCGAATTGGACATCCGCAAAATAACTCGAATTCCGAATATGAGACATTTTCCATCATTGTAGCATCAGTTTTTGTAACTTTTCAAAAATTATATTAATAAGCCAGATATTACGACTACAGGAGATTTTTTTGTAGATTTTCTTTTCCACAAATTTAGGAGATGCTCTGTTTTCAAAATGTTTTAATTTTATTAAAAAATATATAAATCCGGGATAAAAATACTATTGAAAAAAACAAAATGAAGAATTTTGGCATTTTTTCTCGTACAATTTTTCCCTTTAATTACAAAAAAATATCTATAAATCTATAATATTAAAACTGAAAAAGAAATCGCGAATTCGAATTTCGGATATGAGGTATTTTCCATCATTGCAGCACAATTTTTTTGTAACCTTTCAAAAGTTTCTAATAATAAGCCACATATTACAACTATGGGAGATTTTTTTTTGCAGATTTTCATTCCCAAAAATTTAGCAGATGCTCTTTTATAAATGTTTTGAAAAATACAAAATGAAGTATTTTTTGCATTTTTTCTCGCACTATTTTTTCCTTAAATTAAAAAAGAAAAGATCTAAAAATCTATATCAAAACTGTGGAAGAGAAAAATTGTAAAAAATCATACAGAAAGTAATACTCAAGTAGCAGTAAAAATCTGCTGGAACCGATAAAAAGTGTTGCAATTGACGGAGAATGTCTCATACAGCCAAACTGTGTCACCGTAAAGAAAAAAAGAACAAAAACTGAAAAAACGAATGTCGCGTGTCGCGTGCATTACCGGCACTCAGAGACCTCTTTCTCTCCTCGTTTATTTTTTTTCCTCCGATATACTGTTATATACTATACCTTCTCGAACATCGAATAATTTAGGCAGTGAGCACGTGGGCGGCCGATGAAAATAAAAAGCCACTTAAACTCCAGTTTGCCGGGGATTGCCAATTAATTTGCGCCAAAGTAAAGTGCGGTGTCGGGAGGTGCGAGAGAGAAAGAAAGATGGAAGAGACAAGAAGGCGCCGGTAACCAACACACGACTGATGCGAGTATCATGCAGTGGTATAAGTCGTTGGTGAAGAGGAGATCAGTTCCCGTGTGTTTCCATTGGGAGTTAACGTTTTCGCTATGTTTCTGTGTGCCCCAGCGTTTTACAATACATCGGTAGTCGAGGCGCCGCGCGTGGTCTTAAGGGAAGGGAAAGGGAATGAGGAAGGGGGAGGAAAAGGGTAGGAAAAGAGGGTGGGGGAGTGAACCGGCTGCCACCGACTACACGCACGATTGGGACTTTACGAACGCAAACAACTCCCCGCGAGAGACTGTTAAGAGAAATAAAAAGGAGTGGGAAGAGAAGGTGATGGTAAGTGCGAGTGCGAAAGGGCGAGGTAGTAAATATACCCAAGAGGGATGAACGAAAAGAAAGGAACGAGAGGGAGGGAAGGAAGAAAAAAAGAAAAAAGAAACGACGGGGCTCTTAAATCGCCGTTCGTTCTTCTCTAATCTTAAACCTATGTAGCCACTTAACTGCGACACTCGAACTGATTGACAAACTCTTTCCACCTCTTTTCGCAGCTACGTTCTTCTTCTTCTTCTTCTCTTCTCAACAGCGACCACGGATACTTGGTCCTTCTCTTTCTTCCTTCGACTTACCTTCCGTTGGAGCTCACTCCCACCGGGTTTCCCTCGTCGTAGCCTCTTTCAGTCCCTCTTACTTATTCGATCGCACTCGGAGCTCGGCTATACAGCCGCATAACGCCGCGACTCAGGAATTCCATCTCACCAGGGAATACGATTAAAATAAATGACTCTTGCGCGCCTTTAGGTACTGTAAGCACTCTCACTCTGTCCTTTTTCAACATGGCGTCCATGTAGGTACTCGATACTCAGTGATATAGGTGCAAAGTGTACGAGATTCTTCGAATTCAATGGATTCACTATCTATCAATGTTAATTCGATCTTACAGTATAATTCACTGAGTTTCCTGGAATTTTAATTCAGTGATTATTTATGCGTGATGATTGATTGAAAGATTCAGTTGGAATTCGCCGATGCGAAGAAAATGGCTTTCATGATGTTCTTGATGAAGAAACTAACTGACTGATGGTAAGTTTGATACTAAGAAAGGGCGAAACAGGAGTTTACATCTGTTCAAAGTAAAATGACGTTATATAATCAATGCTAATTTGAACTTGTAGTCTAATTCACTGACTTTGTTGGCATTTAGATTTATTAATTATTTATGCGTGATGATTGATTGAAAGATTCAGTTGGAATTCGCCGATGCGAAGAAAATGGCTTTCATGATGTTCTTGATGAACAGACAAACTGACTGATGGTAAGTTTGATTCTAAGAAAGGGCGAAACAGGAGTTTACATCTGTTCAAAGTAAAATGATGTTATACAATCAATGCTAATTTGAACTTATAGTATATTTCACTGACTTTGTTGGCATTTAAATTTATTAATTATTTAAAGGTGATAATTTGTTGATAGGTTTGATTGGGATTGAACGATGTTAGGTAAATCAATTTTATGATGTTCGTCAATCGTTCTTTTTGCTATCAATTAGGTGACATTTTTTATAAAGCCGCAAACTGACTAATAGTAATTTCCTTATTCTAAGAATTGAAGGACGTGGATGTTATAACCGTCGAAAGTAATATCATTTAATTTTATTGGGTTATTCTTCCATATGCTTTCTTCAGGCTTTTATGTTTCCCCCTCACCCCTTTCTCCGTTTCTCCATAGAAACTCCCCTAGAGTGTTGTCTGCAACCACTCGTCCTAATGCACTATGCCATCTTGCTTCATTTCTTTTCATTTCTAACGGCTTTTTTTTAATGGCTTCAAAAATGTACGCAATCGTTTACCCATTTTGGGTAATAGATAAAAAATTTTGGATTTTTGAGAATAATTTCCAATTTTCAAATTGGGACGCAACATTATATTATTACAAAAAAAAAACATGATAAAAAAAGTTTCAGTAAAGCAATCTAAAACACGGATGCAAAGCAGAACCTTGCACATTGCTTCCTCACACGGAGAAAAAAAAGTAGTTGGGCAAACCAATAAATGGGTTCCGACAACCACTCGAAAGAGTTGAAATAGCGTCACTACTCAGAGGGTTATGACAACTACTCAGTGGGTTATGACAACTACTCAGTGGGTTATGACAACTACTCAGTGGGTTATGACAACTACTCAGTGGGTTATGACAACTACTCAGTGGGTTATGACAACTACTCAGTGGGTTATGACAACTACTCTGTGGGTTATGACAACTACTCAGTGGGTTATGACAACTACTCAGTGGGTTATGACAACTACTCAGTGGGTTATGACAACTCCTCAGTGGGTTATGACAACTACTCAGTGGGTTATGACAACTACTCAGTGGGTTATGACAACTACTCAGTGGGTTATGACAACTACTCAGTGGGTTATGACAACTACTCAGTGGGTTATGACAACTACTCGTTGGTTATACGAACCGCTGTGGTTGGTTATAGGAACTCGCTGTTGCTTTCGTCACCTATTGTATTGGTGAAAACAGCACTGCGATTGGTTACAGGAGCGTGTTAGTTTCTGCAACTATTCAGCGGTACAGTATATGCTGGAGATGGTTCTCCCAACTACTTTTTTCTTTCAGTGCATTATATTTCGCTTTTTACAAAGCAACCTCTAAGAGGAAGTATGGGAATTGATTTTGGCTTCCTCATAGATGAAGCTTTGTAAAAAGCGAAATATAATGAGGAAGCAATGTGCAAGGTTCTGCTTTGCATCGTTGTTTTAAATAAATATAAATCAGCGCACACTCTCGCTTTGTGAAAATATAATAAGGACAAACGGTCCAGAAATTCCCTCAAATACTCTATCTTCTCTGTTTCTTTTTTGAAGCAAGGATATGGGTAGTTTATACGACATAAATCGCTACTTTTCGCAATATAGACTGTACAACATCGCTATGAAAATATGTTATCGTTCAACATTGTTGGGCTATATCTGACGTATTTTTCTGTTAATCATGAATTTGGCACTCATTTGACTCCTAGCTCGATATTTGATACCAAAATTCGCATCGCAGAAAAAAAATCAAGAAATTAAAAAAATCAAAATCTCATAAAATTTTAACGTTTCAACCGATCTTAACCAAATTTAATAGGGATCACCGGTGTATGAAAGCTCACGTGCATACCAATTTTGAGCTTAATATCTCGAAAATTAAAAGAGTTATCGCCCTAACAGACATTTTTGAAAAAATTCAAAACCGCGTAAAAATTTAATGATCATAGGGATTTTTACAAAAATTGGTATGAACGATGAGGATTGACCTCTCTATCTATGGTGTAAATTTCAGCTCTATATCCCGAGGCGTTCCCGAGTTATAAAGGTTTACATTTTTTGAGCGTGTAACATACACACACACACATACAGACATTTTTTCTAAATCAGTTTTCTCGACATTTTGGACTATTCTGAGTGTACTGACATAAAACTCTCGAAAAATTTTTTTTTCACGAAAACAAAGCTTCCTCTATGAGGAAGCAAAAAATTAAATGTTTTTTTGAGTACATAGAATAGTATAAAAAATTATGGAGCGAATTGAAAGGATTCAGGGTTGAACTTACTGAGTTGGCCAGGAATATCCCATATACACTTATATAAATTATATACATGGGGGAAGCCCATCCAAGTTACGGCAGCAAAAAAATGCTGCTTAATTCTGAGAACCGCTGAAGACAAACACTGACCATGTGTCCACCGCTTTCGGAGTAATATAACTTATAATTGGAATGAGGTGATTATTCATGCGTGGTAATTGATTGAAAGGTTCGATTGGGATTTGACAATGCGAGATAAATCGGTTTTGCGGCGATAAATAATTGGTTGACCTAACCAACTCGCATGGCTAATAACGCTCCAAGCGGTTTAGTTGGCTGGGCATAATAAATGTCTTTATATGTATTTTCGGTTCCCTTGCTTATCGATTAAGCGATATCCTTGATGGAAAAAAATGACTAATGGAAACTTTAGTCTTCTAAGGAGAGAAGCTGTCCAAAGTAATATAACGCAATGGAAGAGCTTGAAACAGTAGTAGAAATTGTGTCCTTCAGGTTTCGACATATCGGAGCCGATCAACAGGAGTATCGATCGATCCAACCAGCCTTTCAGGTAGTCCCTATGCGGTTCTCGCCGAGAGTGTGCATGCAAAGCACGTTTCCAACTTTCCAGCGTGGGTTTCGACCACCAATTTGCCTCCAATTCCTATACGAATATCAATTTTTTATTGTACCTCCTCCACGTTTCATCCACTATTTTATTTGATTATTTTATTTCCAAAAGGGCGATGCAATAATGAAAAAAAAAAAAATCTATGAATCGAGGCATCCTGCGTCTATTATTATTTGATGACTCGAATAATTGCCATGGAGGCTTTCATGGTTTGAATTCCCAACACGGAAAAACCTATAGACAATATGTAATTGTTTTATATTTATAAATACTTCAATGTATTAATTAAACATAGCCATTCCAATTCAAGGACTTTTATTAATTTGCTTCCGAAAATTCTGGGACAATTTGATAAACATTCCATATACAAATAAAAAAGAAAGTGAATTTTTCAAAAGCACAATTTTTTACTACGTCATTTGTAAAAACGTCCAATATTTACGAAATTTCTTTTTAAGCGGACTGCAACTTAGATATAAAGCATTAATCAGATATTCTAATATTAATAACAATAGACATTAATTTATTACTATTAGCGCGGAGAGGTTGAAGCTTTCTTCAGATAAGTTTTATTTCGTAAAATAAAACTGCATTTACAGTTAAAAAAATAAGTTCAGTTTTCAAGAGTGTAATTTTTCTACTATTAGATTTTTTCAAATGTTCTATTTTTGGAACAATTGTTTTAATTTAACGATAAAGTGACTTGGATGTGAAATTAGGTATTCCAATATTGGATACACGTTAGATCGTAACTACTGGCTTTGAGAGGTTGAGGCTTTCTCCAGATAAGTCGCTGAGTGAACGCGGACGGTCAGATGGGCTGAATCCTTCAGAGTTAATGCATCAGAGCTTGCCCAATAGAGTACGGCCTAAGCCCTCAGCTACAACAAGTACTATTAACCAATACTACTCGAGTATACGTTCGCAGAGCTGTCTCACTAGTCGTGATCCAGATCAGCTTTCGAAGATAATAATTGATATTATTTAGAGCGACTAATGGCTAATAATCGAGAGCTCTTACGCTTCTAGCACTGTCCAAGATGGAATATGTGTGTGTGTGTATGTGAAATCTTCATCCGCCCACAGATGATTCACGGGCTCTATATTACGCTTCAGCTCACACACTCATCCCGAAGCTTTAGAATGTATCCAACATTGTATTGCTAATGGCCTAATGGACGATTTTCGTGTTTTGATTGCGCGATCTTCATCCAATTTGTAACTGTTCGGTGATAGCTTCTAAAAAATTCAAGTGTCGATACATATCCAACATAGGCTCCATTAACCCGATGTTTTATATTAATTTTTCAGCTAACTCGAAATTACGCTAATTCTAGGAACTGTGATTATGCTTGTTGCAATCAAGCATTTATTTAATGGATGAACCTGAATTGGTTTAAATACAATTCAGGAACTATAGTGACTTTGATACGCTCTGATCTAGGAATTATTGCAATGTTTTGCTATTTTCGTGCGGCGAAATTCAAAATTTGCACTCATAATATTCCACGTGCCACATTTTTTATGTTCGTGTCGGAATCCTTATAAACCGATCTACAAGTGGCGTTTTTATTTTTAACGCCATCTACACTGTTAAAAATGTTTGCAAGTTGACATTACCAACAATCGTATTCATCAGCTCATATATTTCGTATATACGTGTGTTAAAATTATTAATTATTAATATTTATATAAAATTTTCTAATTTTCATAAGATTTAGTAAAAAGTATTGTAATTTTACATCTCACTTGTATGTTAAATTTCATATACCAGTTACTTCCTTTACCCGTCGTGGAAATTTTCACTAAATATTTTGAACAGTGTAATCAAAATATGTATAAATTTTTGTAATACATTAATGATTCACCGAGTGGTCCATTTGACAAAATTTTAATTTTACAGTTTATGAAAAAAAAAATTTTGCTCAAATGATCGGTAGAGAGCCATATAATTTTGTCATGTTTTAAGAGGTTCAACAACAAAAGCCATTTTTTACATGAACCACACTGTAAAAAAGATCTACTTGAAATTTAGTGTACTTTTACTGTAAGTTTTTATTCATAAACTAGTATATTAAAATTAGTATACAAGTGTAATGTAAAATTAATGTACGGTACAGCACATTCAATAATTTCCTTTAATTTTACAGTAAAAGTACTTGAATTTTAATAATTTCCTTTAATTTTACTGGAAAAGTACATGAATTTTATACCACAATTGTATATCAAATTTCGCTGACGACTTTGCGAATAAAAACTTCCAATCTTTTTTAACAGTGCATACATATAAGTTAAAGGCTCTATTGTGCCCTTGCTAATTGGGTGTATTAATTCGTCTCTCACGAGGCAAATGATTATATTTTAATACTAAAATCAAAGTATAATTTATTTTACCGTGTTGTATCATGGCATTTTTCCTTTAACAGTGGGACGACCTTAACCCGATATACTATATTAATTTTTCAACAAACACCAAATCACACTAATTGCAGGAGGTGCGATTATAACTTGTTGCAAACGAGCATTTATTTAATCGACGAGCCTAATTTGGTTTGAATACAATTCAAGGACTGGAGAGCGGATCTGAAATTTGGCAAATCCGGCGATCAGCCAAGCTGTAGAAACAGTGGGAGTCACTGATGGCGCTGTTGAGATGAGAATAGAGAGACGGAGGAGAGATAGAAACTGAGAGCCAAGTCGCGCTGCTGCTGCTGCTGGGAGATTCGTCGAGCTCCCCAGCCGAGCATGGCTTTGGCTTGGTCGTTGTAATACAACAGCAATTAGCAGTAAACCGGGAACCCCTTCCGCCCCTACCTTCCACCTCATTCCTTCCTTCTCGTCTGTTCCAAGACCCCTTCGATAGGACCTTACCTACATCACGTCATGGACCACGTCAGCGTCACACAAACATTCGAGGGATAGTTAATATTATTAAGTATGGGCAATATCAATGTCAAGCATAGTTTGTATGCGCGCGAGTCGTTTTAATAGCCTTGTAAATAAATGAGGATATAAAATGTATACAATGGTGGCGCATGATTTAGCATGGTTACTTTAAGTCACATCAATTTATTCGCGTGCAGTTGTCCACAAATTATAATCTTCAAGAGTGAAAGTAATAATTTCCTCTAACGGTTATGCACAAAGTATTTTAAAAATCAGGAATACTTATCAGTCGAATAATTAATTTAAAAAAAAAGAATTTGACTTTTCTTTGTTACACTTCTTGAAAGTGTCACGTTTTTCATACTGGCTCAAATCGATCACGTGAATTTTTTAAAGATACTTGCAGCGGATGCACGCTTCGCGCACTAATCATCAAACTTCGGTATTCAAATGTTTATTAGTGTACTGTGACTTTTACAGATTATCGTAGCTGACATAACTTGCATTTTCGATATAAGAACTCGTGCCATTTTATTAGTTTCGTGAATTCTGAAATCAGAAACGGAAAAAAGGCTCGATTTTTTAAATCATCATTGAAAGGCATGTAACTGGTACTTTCGGAGGTAAAATATGCGATTTGAGGACGATAGTGAAGGCCAAAATTTGATATCTTGAAGAAAGAACATGTAGGTTGGATTTTCCGACCGGAAGTCAGACCTGTGAATTCTGAAATCAAAGTTGGAAAACGTCACGATTTTTAAAATCATTTACAACTGTCAAAATGAACAACATCCCTAAAATTGTCCGCCGACGTGTATCAACTTCACGCTGGTACGACAGCCATTTACAGAACGAATAAAATGACAATACTTATATAAAAAACGCGAGATATTCCATCCACTGATTTTTTTAAGAGGGATGTCATAACATTCAAACATTGTATAGTATACAAAAAAAATTCATTATGTACGAAATTAAATGTCAAATTTTTTTTTCGATTCCGAACAGAATTCATGGCAATAGATACCCGTGTAGAAAAATAGTTGGGGCTCTGACTTGGCCCTTTCTAGTTTGCCCCAGTTCTATTAGGGGCCCTACTAGGCTAGTCACGTTTCTTTCCGTGTACCTTTGTAGGCAACGAGGAGGCTCAATATGGGCGACCCTAGTGAGGGTTCCACATTTAAGCCTGATTAGGCCCCGAAGTTTGTCGTGGCCGCCTCTGTTAAGCCTAGTAGGGTTCTAGAGTAGATTCCCTATTGGGGATGCCACGTTTATACCTAAAAAGGCCCCTTATTTAATCGCGGCTGCCCGAACTAATTTCTGCACGGGTAGTGATAGCCACTTTAAAAAAAAATGTTTTCATCATTTATTCATCTTAAATGAAATTTAAGTGCGATTTTGTACTTTGAGAGGAAAAAAGTGCACGTTACATTCAATACCTCAATCGACTTGCCTCGAGCAAATCAAGAGAATAGCTGATTTTCATTTAATTTCATAACTGTTAACCAAGCTTCACGAGTTAACGCAGCGCTACGCACGCTAAACCATCACAACTACCTCCGCATCTCATCCCACGATATATATAGTATCCTTGTATGGATAATGTCCGCCGCATCACTGAAAACGAATATGTAAAAAAAATCGTTTAACCGTCGGATTTTTGTCTTAGCGCCAAAGTAACAATCGCTGGTAACGTCACTAACATAATAGGCATCGTTAGACGTCAAGATTTATGAACAGTGCCTTGAGTATTAGCATCAACAATGACAGCGTTCCTGAAGTGATGCTCAGGTTCCGAAGACTCAAAGTGAATATAGAATTTTGGCAAGCGTTGAAATTAAAGAGAAGACGAGAGTATCAGTATCGCGTGTGTGTCAAGACAGAGAAAATTACGGAACAGAATACGAAGACATAGACGAGAAGGAGGAGTAGAAGAACCAGCGGAAGGCTATTAACTAAACACAGCGACACGGAACAGGCGCGCCAACCAATACATCAGCATGTGCCTCTTCTTCTTCTTCTTCTTAGTCTTCAAGTGATTCCAGGAAGCCAACGCGGCGCATCGTAACGCCTTCTCATCGTCGTCTTCGTCTCGTAGAACTCAGCAGAAATCTACACGACGTTCACCTTTCCCCTTTGCCACCAGCGCTAGTCATCGTCTGAACGTCTCTTTCGTAAATGTGAATCGTAACAGTCCAGAAACGATTCGAAGAAGGGGTTCGTATTCCTTTCCCTCTATTTCGCGGTGCCGAATGCCTCGATTGCTTTTGGAAGATAAAATCGTAGCATGTGTGAAGAGATCTATAGAGACTCGAGGAGTCAGAAAGGGAAGCAGACGAGAGTTTGGAGCGCATACATTTAAATAGAAACCTCTTTAGGGGCATAACGCGTCGGTGCTAGTCCGTGGAAGACTTATATGTCCGAGGGCGTCGCGCACGATGTCACCGTAACGGGGTCTGACGGATGGCGACAGAAATAGTGAAGAGGAGGTAACCGCGGATAAGTTGAATGCTTTAAGATCATCTTGACAGAGTCATGGAGAGGCTTGAACGAAAGTCTTAAGGAAAGAGTTCATTAGGACCTTAACATGATACAAAGCCGACTTCGACCGCATTTGGTATGTCCACGAGTGAAGTGGCGTACAGAAAATTTCAGAGAAAGTTTAAGTACAACAATGTGCGTCCACGAACAAATTGACAAACCAAGAAGCATTTCAATAAAATGTCAAACGAAAAAAGATTAATCCATTATGGAGGTGCCGACACTTTGGTGTATTCCTTATAAGTGTATGGCCATTTTAGACAAGAGGTTGTAGAAATACTCACATCAAGACACAACAATATAATCCAAGCCTACTGAATTCGGTTGACTAGAAGTTAATTTAGGTGGCTTGAAAAATGCGTCCATGAACCAATTGATAAGCCAAGAAGCATTTCAATAAAATACCAAAAGAAAAAAGGTTAATTCATTATGGAGGTGTCGATACCTTGGTGTATTCCTGATAAGTATATGGCCATTTCAAAAAAGAGATTGCAGAAATCCTCAAACCAATACACAACAATGTAATTCAATGCTTTTGAATTCAATTGACTAAAAGTTAATTTAGGCTTGAAAAATGATTCAAATCATTCATTGATACGGATCTCAGAATTACACAATCAATGAACTCATAGATTCAAGATAAGTCAATGTAGGATGGTCGTTTTTACTTCAACATCTATGGTACCCTTTTTTTTTGCTTAATCTGAAATAGTTTCAGAGGATCCAGCCACGGTGTATACACCAGGGACGTGGAAACTTCAGGGCCGGCATGTACGGACTTGATGGTGCGTATATCTATGATAACAAGACACATCCGCCTATGACATGTAGTTTGTTGATGCAAAATCCTAGTATCCCGTTAATTAATAACCGTAAAACTCGTCAGGTATCTACGGTATACGGTGTTCGAGGGCTCGCACATCCTACGTGACGTACCCGTAGGACGCGAGTCGAGTCGGCACTTCATTTCCTCGGGAGATGGACACAGAGCACGCGTGCCTGCGACGGTACTATAACATGACTGGTATGGCCCAGTATAACGAAGCACTACTACGTGTTATTGATACACTACAATGGTCAGGATGTGATACTACATTTCTGGTGGGTAATAACCAAGGATTTCAGTGCTCAAACGAAACTACATAGACGTGTATCAGGACAGTGCTTGTCAGAGTCAAATTAACGATGAGACGTTAGAATAGGAGGACTCTGAATGACATCGCGGTGGTGGATCAGAAATGCTGTGCCTTTAGAAAATAAAGTAAAACCCGGGGATATCATCAGCAAGTACAACCACAGTTCCAAATAACAGAGCTCAATGCAAAGACTGAGATGGAAAAAGAAGAGGTTGATATCGTTGAGGCAGTGAAAAGGGAGACCAAGCGAGGAGCAACGGAGCAAGTGAACGAGAGAAGACCAAGGGGATTTGGCGGAGGGTTTCGTTGCAGGAAAGTCGGCGTGTACGAGAGCCTTTGTTTGTCGTTCGCTCCAATTACCTCGCCGACCTCTCTCTTTTCCCTTCTGCCCGCCGCACCTCACCGGTAGCTTCATAATTAACTCCCACTCGTTTAACAAACTTTACTTTTAATGTTTTAAAAATAGTAATTAGCAGCGGCGGGAAGAGAGAGCATGGATGAGGAGAGCGAGAAGGTGTAGGAGGGTAAGGAGGAAGGTAGTGAGGGAAGAGAACACCCCGATGGAGAACAGCGGCGAGTCTCAGTGCTAACCTGTGTGCCAGAGTGAGAAAGTGCGTTTGGCGAGGTGGTGGTGGTGGTGGTGGTGGTAACCGTGCCGGAGGAGGTATAGGTGCAGCACGCGGGGAGAACGCGGCAAGGGAAACGGAGAGCAGGCCGTGAGGGAGGAAGAGGTGGTACGGGGGTGTAATTAACTATCATGCAACCCCTTCTCAGCAGCGGCAGCCGCCGTAGCAAGGAGGTAATTGGACCGGAGTCTTATACGTGCCGGTGAGAGAGAAAGAGCGAGGGGTTAAGGTGTGGAGAAGGGTAGGTCGGACGCTCCCGGCTTCGTTGTACACTGCTGCAACCGCTCGCAGGGGGCAGAGGGGCTTTCCAGCGACGCAAAGCTGAACGTAGCCACCAGTGGGAGCGACAAGGGTGAATGGAACCAACGGGTTTCCTGGCGGAGACGCGGAAGCACGACGACGAGAGGGGCTAGGAAAGAAGGGAAGAGAAGAGTGGAAAGGGAAGGGTGCCTCGCAGGATAAAGGGTTGCTTAAAATTGCACACAGTGCTGTATTATGGAACTCTGACGAGCTTTCCCGAACGACCGTCGGATGGCAGCATGGAAATCCATTAACCCCCCGACCCCAACCCTCCTTCGCTAGGTTTCCTCGCTAGCATCGTCGCACCTCCCCCCTCCCTTATCCCTTGCCCCTCATCGCAACGGTGCCCGCCCTTCAGTCGCGATTTAATTGCGATCGTCTGAAGGCAAAGTCTTTGAGAGCGTAGACGAAGCAGATACGAAACGTGGGCAAGGGGAGACGGGAAACGGGTGAGCTAGCGGATCTCGGCACTAGTGGAGGTTGCTTTAAACTCATGGTCCTCTTATATATAACGTAAGGCTGCACATATTCCATGCAACTCCTATATTCTGTAACACACAGCTTACTTTCCGGATCAGATTGTTATCAAGACACATCAATCTGACGTAAAAGTGGTGGTAATATTTGAGAAATCCTTTCTTGCCGTGATAGAACGACTGGAAATAAATGATCCTGTATCACTTTTCGATGGATTGTAGGATCACATTGTACAGAGTCGAGTGTAATGCGTAAATGCGATGAGGGAACGACGAAGGAAGGAAGGAAGAACGAATAATTAAAGTCGATTTGCGAGCACGCCTATCAAGGCCTTCGACAAAAGATTGAAGCGGGAGCAAAGCCTTTGGCGCTCTGGTATTGGTGCAGTTGGATGAAGGGAAAGTACAGAGACGTCGTGCGAGAAACGCTGGGAGAATAAGGAGGCACGTAATAATCGCGAAATGGCCTTATCAAAGGGATTATGACATTGGCGGAGAGTCCGGAGCGGGTTAATCAGGCCTTTAAGGCAGCCCTTCATCTTCCTCTACCATCCGCTGTATAATATTTCCCGCTCCGTCTCATATCCACTTTCTCGGTTACTCTTCGTTCGCTTGATCGTTGGAACCGACAGTGTCGTGGTGGCTTCGCTTCACTCCCGGGGTCAGGTGAAACCTTCACAGTGCCGTCGACTAATCAGCACCAAGACGCCAATCTCTATGTCACTATGAACGCAAGAGAGGCGCTGACAGGTCGTAACGCACCCGGCCAAATCCCACGAGTTTGTGAGACTGCAAGACATAAAATATATCTGTGTAGGTGCGTATCTAAAACGGATACTTTTATTGATTGCGAAGTATTGCCTTAATGTATAGTTAGATTCTATAGAACTCATCGAATACGATCTGTATTATTCGGACGCCTATGAAAAGGTGCAAAAAAATCAGAGCACTGAAAGAAAAGAGTAGTTGTGAAAACGGATCAATCGGTATTGACAATCATTCGGAATAATTAGAATAGTACCAACTGCTCAGTCGGTTACCGAAACTACAACCTCTTTGGTAGAATACCGAAAGTAACAATAACCACCTGACATCATGATCTCAATTCACCGGTTGGTTCGTATGGACTAATGAACGAATCATATGGATTGGACAGCAACCGTGATAGTTGCAAGTTGTTGGTCTTATATACTATTTTTTGCTACGAATCGAAAATAGTTGAATCTACGATTTCCATTTGGTTCCAGTGACTAACACGCGACACAGCATATACTGGTTATTGGTCGCGGGAACTATGTTTTTCTTTTCGTAAGGATATGTGGAAAAATGTAATATGTGAGTTTTGCGAGCTTCCCAGAAATCATTAGGTCTGCCCTTCTAAAAAGGTACCATTGTAGGCTTATGTAACTTTAGCATAACGTCTTAAATAACAACATCAGTTCAGATGCACGACTGAAAGACACGCTACCTAAATTAGGTTTTGTGAAAATCTTCCCAAGTCAAGATCAGACGCTGGGTAAAGTAAACATGGGACAAATCACATTGACTTCAAAAATAAGATTGAAGAACCCAAAACCAGCTCGCAACTAATCTTACTCCTGGTTCTACAAAAATGTATTGAATATGAAATACCTCTACCTAGGTGTAAATATGAAAAACGTCGATCCATTTGGCAACAAACATGAAGATTGCAAAGAAACAGAAAATAATAACATTTTAGCAACACTATCGAACGGACGTTAAAGGGAGGGACCAAGAATTTTCAAAAAATTTTGTAACCGCCTTCAACATAACTTGCTGACCAAACCCCAGAATCGTCCTGACCAAAAAAATTTGTTAAAATTGCTCGTGATTGCTTTAGAACATTAATATCGTCTGGTTTCCCGTGAGAAAAAAAAATCAAACCCTATTTTAAGAAAGTGATCTAGAGATCTATCGAATTTAGGATAGGAGATCGACGCAATCTCCTATCCTAAATTCGATCGATCTCTAGATCACTTTCTTACGTCCTGAACAAAATCACATTAAGGGGAGGGAGTCAGGTCAATAAAATTGATTTTGGAAATTCAATATCATCCAAATCCTATTGCATACAAAAATGCCCAACGCACTATATTGTTGGTACTCGATGAAAGGATTTTTTTACTGTCGCCTGACTTGCATATGCTTTTCAATATTATCTTAAGCAAATTTCTTAAGTTTTCCATTCTACGCATAATTCAGATCAAACTACTAGGCAGATTGGAATGGTTGACGTCTCATTTTCTTCTTCATGAGAATATACACCGACTAAATGGAGCAAACTATTTTTTTTCCTTCTGCAAGCAAAGTTAATCACTGATTTAGAAAATAGCATACAATTTATTTATTAATAATTATGTCACTTAAAAAACATTACTTTTTATTAACATTTCATAGTGCATTGGCCATTTTTATATGCAATAGGATTTGGATGATATTAAATTTCCAAAATCAATTTTTCTTACCTGACTCCCTCCCCTTAATGTCGATCTTCTACGGTATCCATACAAATCTCAATTTAGGATGTACCACTTTTGTACAAAATAAGTAAGTTGAAGCTTAAGACATACGTTTATCTGAAACAAAACCGGTACCCCCTTGTATTCCTGACTTCCACTACAAACAAATACAATAAAAGTCCTACTATTACAACCATAGTATATTATAGGCAGCGACCGTTTATTGTTAATATTAATTTTTCATCGTATGCGACTATTCTCGGTCAATATTTTGAATGATGCAATTTTGCGAAGCATATCTCAGGTCTAAGACAATGATCGCTAGATTCAAAGCGCGCGAAACCGAAAGCCCAATTCAAATTTCACTAGTGCGAATCTTTTACAGATATCGACTGCAGCTGCTTAATAAATTTAATTAATTCAAGCACTCACAATCGACGAATTTTAATCCGAAACCAATTGTGAAAAAATTCCGCCACGACCTGGGTTTGAACTATTACAACTATTGGGCCTATCTGGAGGAAGAAAGGATGTATCGAATAGATACTTGCCAACCTAAAGGTGATTTACAAATTCACTGTCATCTCCTGTCCAAAGTGTACGCGTGTCATAGAAGTATTTACCACGGGATCCATGCTGCCTTGGCGTAATTAACAAAATTCATTATCCTGCTAAAACTAATTTCGCAACGGCGCCTCTGTCCCTTAATCGCGAAAAACCGTGAAATTTAATTAAATTTAGGACCGCGAAAGTGAAAGAGGACCGTGCGGCGTCGACGCGCGAACGTGCGGCTCCACTAGCTGTCTCACTCGGACTCTTAGTCTCTAGCTCTGTCTGTCGCGCAAGCCTGCAGATTGAGAAGGAAAGAGATGGAAAACAGTGGGGGATGGTCGAGGGAATATATACGAAGGACGAAGAGAGTGAAAGAGAGGGGGTAAACGAGTGAGAGAGGTAAGTGGGTTGATGCTAATAACGTTCATGTCGTACCATAACGGTATTAAACCACTAGAATAACGACGGTCTGGATAAGCCCGCGGGTATACTCCACTATATCTTTAAAGCTTCGTCTCTGTCGTCCTGCGAAACGTTCTACGGCTATTTTGACAATATTTATCATGGATACTTCTTCCCACCGCTTATTGACTGCGTAATAAGTAGTCACTTAATGCGCACAACTTGCGAATTTTTTTATTAACTAAATACGCCTCAAAAATTACTCTTAGGCGTAAGTTTATTTCTTAGTCTATACATTCTTTAAATAAACTTGTAAATAATTATTAATTGTTTATTAAAATAATTATTATAATTTGTAAATAAGTATAATAATTATTTGTAAATCATTTTTTTATTAATTGATTGAATCCTAACAAACGGTAATAAATCAGAAATTATTTTAATAAATATATTGTTATTATTAATTTATTTATAAGTGTGCGTTTATAAAAAATGTAATTCCTCGAATTTAAAAATACGAATAGTCAACATTTTTTTAATCTTGAAGATTACCATCAAAACAAGACTTCCAAAAAGAATACAGTTTTCATAATTATTATCTGTATGTAGTTTAAAAATCGTTATTATTAATTAATCTATAATATTGATTTTATTTTAACCATTAATAAAAAATATATTTAAATGTGATAATTTCACAATTTGTTTTCAGCGAATGTCACATTGTCAAGTTGTCAACGTGTGGGATGTCCTGCTTTTTTATAGTATTACTTGCACTTGTAATAGTTTTAACCGATCTAATATAGTAATATATATTAATTCGGTACAGGATAAAAATTGCAGTGAAAAAAGAATCACAATTTTTTTAACCACTTGAGAAATTATTTAATACAAATATTTTTTGCGGAGATTTTGTACACTTACTAAAAATAGAGCAAAAAGATAAAGAGAATGGTATAAAATAGAAATAAAAGATGTCTAAATATTTTTCGCGGGACTTAAATAATCGTGAGATTGACTGCCTGACAGAGTTGTAAATCCCCATTAATTCATGAGATATAGTTTACAGTACAATTTGTTTTATAATTATGATTTCATAATAATAATATATAGTGATTATAAAATAGAGTGTAAACATTTGAATAGTTGAAAAAAATACTAATTTGCGCTTTTAATATTGCAAGAAATAGTGGAAAAAATGGAAGAAATAAGTAATACATTACATTCTTAATGCATTACTTATTTCTTCCATTTTTTCAAAAGGATTACCGTGAATTTTTATTGAAAAATAATAATTTTTGCAGCCATTCCAAAGTTTAAACATCGTACTACAATCACTACATGTTATTATTATAAAATCATAATTATAGAGCTGATCGTATCATCATCATTATTTCTATAAGTATTAGGCATTTACAACTCTGCTGCCTGATCAGAAAAGACAATTCTTACTGGTAAGACCAAAAATTAAAAAAGTAGAGTCTAAAATACCTTGATACTTATTTGGGTCCTCGATTTCACAGCTGTCCCTAAATTCAAAGGCATTATTATTTTTTCATGCTAAATAAAGTAGGCCATATATTGTGCCATTGGTGAAAATTGAGCAAAGTTGACCAAAAATATGTAAGTCCATATAATTTCCATTTAAAATCTTTACAGTGCCAACAATGCTGTAGTATAATGTTCCGAAGTGATTTTGTTCGTGTTGGAATTCCATCGAGACTTCTCTGCCTTCTGTTCTTTTTTCGCTCTTTCTTGCCTTCTTCTTCGCCCACGCTTCGTTCCATCCTCCTTCCACCCGCATTAAATCCACGGTACTATAATTTTTTTTTCCTTCTCGCTCTGTGACTCTCTGCAAGTCTGTCTGATATTGCTCGCTATATACGATAATAAAACCCGCACCCATTTCGATTAATATGTCGTTTCCTCTAATTGCACATCGACTTTCGCGTGAATGATATTTCGCTAAAATAAATCGATATGCAAATATTAAGTTTTATTAATAGTGTACGATGGAGCGATAGTATGATTGAAAGTTGTTCCAGGAAATTTTATTACCCGCGTAAATCGTATTAATTTATGTGTTTAGAGAGATTTCGAGAGTTCTATCTACAAAGCGAAGGCTCTCTAGGAATATAAAGATCGATTCGCTGCGTCCGCGGGACTATAAGGCGCCCGCGAGAGGAGGTCGAATGATCGATTCGCCGCAGCAGTCGTCGAGAGAGACGAGAGTGGCCGACACAGAATCGGCGGAAGGGGACGGAAAAGTAAGGGATCTGTGTGCACTCTACTCGCTCGCTGGCCAAGCGAGCTCTTAAAAGAATTCCCCTACTCGCTTGGTGATCGCAGAGTGCCGTCGGCAACGAATTATGACTTTAATTATTAATCCGACTGCGCGCGGCTCGTGTCTCCCCTTGCGTAGGCATACGGCTTCACGTGGGCGAGCCTGCTGAGATTCCGCGCGGGAGATCGAGAGTGGCATGTTCTCCTCTCGAGTCCGTTCGCCGACCTACCGTGTCTCTGGTACCAAAAGATCAATTCCTCTCCATCCGCGATGTTATATCCGAAAGATAGTCATTACAAAGAATATTAATGTTCCTATTCACATGAACGTTAAGCATTCCAATTTGGAAGTTGGTTGCAGCCTTTAGAATATTCTCTCTCTTTTTTTTTTTTTGTCGAATTAAATGTCCTATTCAATTCTCGTAATTAGCTCTAGTAATTTTTTTAAAGTATGCAAAGTGGAACCTTGTACAATGCTTTCTAATTATTTTTCATTACATAATTCATTTTTTTTACAATGCTACCTCTATGAGGAATTATGCTCATTCATTTTGGCTTTCTCGTAATGGAAGTTTTCAAGCAAATTTGGATTTAAAAAAAAAGAAACTAATCACTATAAAATCAGAGCCCTTTTAATGATCTTCAACAAATTTAATATCTACTATACTGAGTATCATTTTCTCTCTACAGAAAATTAAAGCTTAGTTAATTCGTCGACGAATTGAAAATGCTATAAGCGAAAATTGAAAATTTCAAAGGACTTTGTAGATTCAGCTCAATTTAAATACCGATTGTCCTTCAACGTTATATTATTTTTCAACAATTATTCAGCTCATGAACGAAAATATTGAGGCGACTGGTGTCTACAGAGACGTTTTTCGAAAAATGTAAAGTCTTACAAAATCTCAATCGGTAATTCAATTGTTGCGTAAAATGTTACAAATTAAAAGGCGTAAAATCCACCTGTCTGCCAAATTTCAGTTGTATTGAAAAAATCGTTCTTGAGATACAGATGTTTTTATTTATTTAAGACTAACTACTACACACCAGAGTTGGGCAGCAAAAATTACTTAGGTCAGAAATTACTGCGATAATTACAATTACTTTCAGTAATTGTATTGGATTTCAAATTAAATACAATTACTTTCAGTAATTGTATTGGATTTCAAATTAAATACAATTACTTTCAGTAATTGTATTGGTTTTCAAATCAAATACAATTACTTTCTGTAATTGTATTGGTTTTCAAATCAAATACAATTACATTTTGTAATTGTATTGGATTTCAAATTAAATACAATTACATTTTGTAATTGTATTGGATTTCAAATTAAATACAATTACATTTTGCAATTGTATTGGATTTCAAATTAAATACAATTACATTTTGTAATTGTATTGGATTTCAAATTAAATACAATTACATTTTGCAATTGTATTGGATTTCAAATTAAATACAATTACATTTTGTAATTGTATTGGATTTCAAAATAAATACAATTACATTTTGTAATTGTATTGGATTTCAAATTAAATACAATTACTTCCAGTAATTTGTATTTTGTAATTTTCCATTACAATTTTGCCCAACTCTGCTCCACACACACGCACATTTATCCAGACATTTTTTCTAAATCTCTTTTGATTGATGTTTATCACTATTTTGAGTAGTATGACATGAAAAGTCAAAAAATAAAGTTTCATGAAAATAAATTTATATTTTTCGAACCTTTAATTTTTCCAAAAAAAAAAAGGATACAAAGTAGAACCTTGCACATTGCTCCCTCATGCTTTTTCGCTTTTTACAAAGCGGCCTCTATGAGGAAGTTTCTTTATTTTATTTTTGGCTTTCTCATAGAGAAGGCTTTGCTACAGATGAAAATTATTGACGAAGTTGATGATTTCTGACGTTTTACGAAATCCAGAGCGACACCAACATATTTTTAAAAAATTAAAAATCACGTAAAATCGGAACCGTTTTACCGATCATCACCAAATTTGGTACGTAGCAGGGCTGAATGTTATTTTTTCTGTGTAGAAAATTTCAGTCGATTAGTTGAAATTTTACCTGAATTAGAGCAAAAACGAAAATTTTCGAGAAATTCATAATCTCATAAAGATCGAACCGCTTTACCAATTTGGCCCAAATTCAATACCAAAGATCGTATCACTTTGTTCCATTTTAATACGAAGTTTCAGCCCGATAGCTAAAAATTCGTTCGAGCTAGAGCATTTACGTACATTTTCAAAATTTCAAACTAATTATAAAAATGAAAAGCGTTAAGCGATTTTTGTAAAATTTAGACCAATTCAAGATTAGCCAGTACTGTACATGTTGTTAAAATTTCAGCTGATTCGGTCGAATACTTTATAAGTTACAGTTATATGAACTTTTTGCCTTTCATCACGCACACACACATACATTCGGACAATTTTTCTAAACTACTTTTCTCGACGTTTGAGACTATATTAAACATTTTGATATGAAAATCTCGAACAAAAAATTTTTCATGAAAACAAAGCTTTTCATGAAAGCACAAACCAAGATTTTTCACACTTTCCATTCAATGATGTTATCAAAGAATCTAAGAAACGAGAAAACAGTATAGAAGTGTAGAAATGGTGAGAGATTTCTGGCCCTTTTTTCGAAAACAAAATTCACTGTAGGAGGAATAAAGATTGTATTTCTATATGTTAAATAAGGTGAATATCTTAAGGTTGAGACTCAACGACTAAGGTTAATTGGTCTTGCTGGCCAAAGACCCAAGACCCCCTTACCACATCTATAACATATTAAAACATGACTCAACGCCCGAGACACGGAGGCAAGCAAGCTCGCTGCACTGATATTACCACCACCGAAGAAGCAGGAGAAGCAGAGGCAGCACAGCTGTGCTCACGAGAGATACATGTTGCGCGTCACAAGATCGGACTTTCACGAAGCCGCGCGTTTCCTAATTAATTAAAGTAATTACCGGCCGGGCGGAGTTATTGCTCCGTTGCCCCCCGCGCACGACGAGGATCGTGCACCACCTAGTCCCGGCCGTATTATAAACCTCGTTATAGTAACGTTCTCGTGGCTTGTCTTCACAACTAAGCATTATAATGGTAGTACAGGCTCTGTGTTCTCCCGTCCGGATTTATACAAATATATAAATATATGAGGTAAGTAGTAATTACAAGGTTCGTTATGTATATTTTGGCGAAAGACCAAACATCTCGCATTACAATATTCAGGTCCCATAGTGGAGATCGTTAAAGCAGGAAATTTGTTTACCATAAAGGTAATAATATTAATATTATTCCTATTATACTAGCAAACATATAAAAACTTGAAACTAATTTTTGTAAAATAGGCTTTTGTAATAGAACATTTTTTTCTAATGCATAAAAAATGTAAAAATTGGCGTATTCTAATAAAAATTTAAAGCACAATTTTGTTTGCCACATATTTTAAACTGCATTTAAATAAAAATATGAAAAACTGTTAACTCTAGATTTATTAAAAAAAATGCGTTTGAATATTGAATTCAAAAAATATCCTTGGTTATGTCTTGCCGGCAGGACATTTATCATATCTGAATAAAACTGTAAATAGATAAATAATTTTTTTAAATTTATTCTGCTGTATAAAGTAAAAAATGACTCAGTATTTTTGCGAAAAATTGGATTTGGACTCAATATAAGAAAATAATGTAGAGGTTCGTACAGTCATATATACCGGATAAACTTTTAAGTAGTTGCAAATTTTGCACACCTAGTTGTCTATTCGTTCCCTCGAGGCCTCAATATTTGAAAGAATTTAAATTTCGATCGGTCCTGCTTCCAGCACTTGTGCAAAGAACGTCCACACGAATTTTCCAACTGCTATCGTTTAAAGGTACATCCGCGCCGACAGATACCTCTGAATGATTAACGACGGTTCCACCGTCAGGCGTCGCTGTTCCCAGCGAAAGAGCATGTATACGAGCTTGGTAGGCTTCTTGACTTTCGTTTCGCAGTCTGTGACCTTTTCAAGCCAAAAACTTCCTCACGTGGAAACTTATCGCCAGAGAAACGTTGGGGGACGTGTCTTAAACTTCTCTTGTAAATTCGCCAAAGGTGTGTCGATGCCTTGTAAACGCCGAGAGAAAAATGTTCGATTCCAAACAAATCCAGAGAATTGAAAATTAATTAAGGTAGTTTTATCACGGAATGGCTTTATTAAAAAATTTATTAAAACTTGGCGCACATACTATTGCACATGTTAGACTAAACATCTGTGCAATTTCAATTACATTTAGCGTCCGTAAGTTGAGATATTTACACTTGAAGTTCTCGCGTAGAAAAAAAGAATCTGGCCGAGATTTTTAAGAAGATTCTCGCTGAGACTCTCAGCGAGATTTTCAGCGAGAATCACGGTTGCGCGCCGAACCGAGATTCTTTTAAAATCTATCTGAGAATCTCGGTCAGCTTCTTAGCTAAATTCGTTAGTGGGTAGCTGAAAATAAAAAGAATCTCCATTAGAATCTCGCCGAAAATAAAATGAATCTCTATCAGAATCTCACTGAGATTCTTTTCATTTTCATTGACAATGAAATGAATCTATATCGAAAAAGATCTTTACGAATATTGAAGGACTGCTAACACTAATTAGTTAGTACATCAACGAAGGTTCAACCCCTCGTGTGTAGTCGAACTCAGAAAAGCTTTCCAGTCATATATATACACACTGAGGCTTCAAACCACTTGCGAGAAACGCTCCGTTCGTTCACCACCTAGTGACATCATACAAAACACTGGTCGACAATACTCCGATAGATGGCGAAGGAACGAAGCGTTTCTCGCAAGTGACTTGAAGCCCCAGCGTATATATAAGACTGGACAGCTTTTCTGAGTTCGACTAAACACGAGGGGTCTAACCTTCGTTGATGTACTAACAAATTAGTGTTAGCAATATTAAAATATTCGTAAAGATCTTTTTTGTATAAATTCTTTTCATTTTCAATGAAAATGAAAATGAGAAGAATCTCGCTAAGAAGCTGGCCAAGATTCTGATAGAGATTCTTTTTATTTCCAGCTACCCACTAAAGAACCTCGGCAAGAAGCTGGCCGAGATTCTCTAGAATCTCAGCCAGCTTCTCGCTGAGAATCTCGGCCAGATTCTTTTTTTCTACACGGGTTGGCATAATTTACATGTATCTCGTATACCGAACATGCAAAAACGAAACGTTTTCTGTTCCAAATTCTTCCTGACATTTTAGAAATAAAAACAAAACTAGAATATTTTACAGGGCCATAACCCAAACAGCATGGAGAGAAGGATCTAATCAATTTTACTAGACGCTATGGTAAAAATAATCAAGCGCGCCTGGTATTGGAAGCCATAGCCGCCATCTGACGAAAAGTACGAGAACTAAGAGAATTTCTACCATATACATCAAATTTTTTACCATATTTCGTGGTAAAAATTCTCGTAGTTCTCGTACTTCTTGATAGATCGCCATGTGACCCTGTACCAGGAATGTACGATACTTTTTACTAGAAATATGGTAAAAAGTATCGGATCCTCCGTGTGGTTAAAAAAATTTGAGAATGAATTATCGTTTAGTTTTTGAGATATTAGGAATTAAAGCGGAATGAGGTACAGCACGAGAGGCGCACGTATTTACAACGGATTGCGTCTCGCGCACCATCGCACCTATTCCCACCTCGTGATAGAACTGAACCTTAAGGGGAAGCTGGGGTAGATTTTATTACCGACTTTGATCGGTAAAAACAGGCTTATCCATAGTTTTGATTATTCTTCGTTAATACGTTACACACATGCTTCAAATTGTACACGATTGTAATATCAACGTACACGCGTGGATGTACATTCGAATATTGGGTGATAACCTACAATAAATTAACAAAATCGTATATTACTAAACCGCCCGAAATCAAAATGGCCGCCAGGGTTTGACAGCATCACCTGTTTGGTAAGATATAAAAGATACTGGAACTCAAATACGTCAAACCGGAATGTACGTCCGTTCTTTAGCGATCTCTGAATATTCCACGAGCGCCGAAAAGTCAATTACCCAAAAGGAATCCACGGAAAACTCAAACTACGTTCACGTAGTCTGTCCGAGATCAGCGTGGGTCAAGAAAAGTGCGAATGAAGTTTGTGTACAGGTTTGTGTACATCGAGAGGAAGGATTTCATTGACGCCAAAAGAATGGGTGGATTAATTTTTTTTCATTGGTTTCGACGAAATATTTCTTTGCTTTCAATGAAATAGTGCATTTGAATTTCAAAGAAAACATTTCATTGCCTGTAAATAAAGATTTACTTAGTGAGCATATAATAAAGAAATAGTTTCATTGTTTTAAAGAGACGTTTTCATTGGTTCAAAGAAACGTTTTCATTGATCTCTCTCTCGCACCTAACCTCGCTTTTTTGTTTTCCGGTTCTCCCGAACGAACGGCTTCGAGTTTCGAGGAGCCAGAAGCTTAGCCTATTTCTGCCGTACTTCCTTACATACTCACAAAATTTGAGCTTTATCTGCCGCGTACTTCAGAAAAAAATAGGTTTCGAAATTTTGAGCTGGTAAGAAGAAGGTTTCATTGAATCAGAGACGATATCTTTGAAATCAATGAAAAAGGTTCATTGGTTTAAAGAAATGTTTCTTCGAATCAATGTCACTACTTTTCATTGAGTTTGAGATCATTCAAAGAAAATATAGTATTGAAATTCAAGTATTTCATTTCATTGGCAAAGATTTCCGTGAATCAATGAAACTTTTTCTCTCGGTGTAGTCGACATTTTGATAGTTTTGGAATATAAAGGAATCATCACAGAATTGACGTTCGGTCCGATTTTACATATCTAATTTCTCGAAACAATTATATCTTACAGCAAAGGTCTGTTGTCATATCGTGTGCGGCCATTTTGCTTTTCGGGAGATTCGGTATCTTTTGTCAAAAGGAAACGGACTACGTCGGCGCCACCTGTGTCCTAATCGGGAAACTTACCGACCAAAGTTGGTATCATAATCTACTCCAGCATCCCGTCCAGAAATGTAGTTGGGGCTCCAACTTGGCCGTTTCTAGTTTGCCCCGGTTCTATTAGGGGCCCTACTAGGCTAGTCACACTTGAAGTACGGAGCCTTTAGAGGCTTAATATGGGCGACCCTAGTGAGGGTTCCACATTTAAGCCTGATTAGGCCCCGAAGTTTGTCGTGGCCGCCTCTGTTGAGCCTAGTAGGGTTCTAGAGTAGATTCCCTATTGTGGATGCCACGTTTATACCTAAAAAGCCCCCCTTATTTAATCGCGGCTGCCCGAACTAATTTCTGCACGCGATCCCCTTAAGGTGAGTTCCCTCATGAAGCATTTTATATGAAACTTTCACATTATTTTTTGTCACTTAGAATCGCTGTAAATTTTAAGCGTGAATCAAAAACGAGTTGTCATTGTTGATAATGATCACATTTGATATCAAGAAACGTGGTAGCGTCTCGACGCCATGAAATTTTGTCGGATTCATAAATTGCATCTCGACTAATTGACGCTGCAAAGATATTAATCAGCGTTATTTCATATGGATGGTCAAGGATATGCATGATGAATCAGCAAAATGTAGAACTCAACATCTGGCGTTGATTTAATGGCGAAGAGTATGACTGCTCGTTGTCCTCGTGAGTCTCGGCTCATTCTTATTCGCAAGACCTGATTGTCAGTCTGTCACAGCTTTGCACTGAATCGAAATAGGCTTCTGTGAGTAAATTAATACAAAAATTAAGGAGGCTTTTACGGTATAATCAAAACAAACGCGTACTAAGCTGTCAAAAAATTTGTCTACACATATTTAATGGATAACTATGGTAAGCGAAGGTAGATCTGCATTAAGATTGTAGTTGATCTAGCAAAAAAAGTACAGCAATAATTTTACAAAAAAATCAATCAGCTTATACTAATAGCCAATCGATATACCCTTTTTTTGGAAGTCAAATTTATAATTTCATTTCGACCTTGTCAAGCGAAGACTTATTTTGACTATTGAGAAATACTACATTAATTTACCGGTAAATATATATGTTATTATTTATAATTATTTAATAATAACAGCTATTTGTTTATGAACAAAAAAAAGTTACGTAGGTAAATACATTTTTCTCTTAAATGAGAAGCAACATAAAGGAAATAATTCGGCGAATTTGTGGAATATCTTTCCAAAAACAAAATGCGTTATCACTCACCGAAAAAGATTCAAAACTACAAGTATGACTTGAAAAAAAATGGCGTATAATATGTCCTTTTGGTAATTAACGTAAATTGAGTTATTTTTCTACAAATAAATTGTTATACATTTTTTTTACAATAACTAGAATGTCATTAATGCAGATCCATCTTTAATTATATCAGTTTTCCTGCATAAATTATCATTAAAAATTTTTGAAATTTTAGTACGCCATTGAACTGACTGTACCATCGATGGCTCCTTAAGTGATACCTACACAAGGGAAAATAGAATGAAAAGAAGCATTGACAGTAGCATAAATAGAACGGAAGAAAAAAAAAAATGGAAGCTCCTCCCATTTCCGGTGGAGGGGTAAGGAAGAGGATGATCGCACACTCCTCATCAGAATATATCTTTGCTGGCTTCTTGAAGCAGCTTCGTTGGTGTCGAGACAAGTGAGAAGAGGTTTTGCTTACGAGGAAAATAAAAATGCGACGGAAGAGGCGAATTGAGAGGAACAAAAAGTGAAGAAAAGTGCAGAGGATAAGAAGAAGGGGAAGTGGAGGAAGTGGGGGAAGTGAAACAGAACTCTGTATGATCCAAGGCCCTATACACCAGAAAGAGGTCCCAGTCATGGAACGTGAATGGGGACCATTATCGGTATAAGCGTGGAGGCCCGTCACACAATGGTCCCCTTTCAGAAATTCGACTCCCTCGACAAATTACGAAAGTACGGACCTCGGCTCGCGCTAACAGAAACAATAACGCTTGAGCGAAACTCCAGAAGCAGCCTGAGAAGGGTTCTGTACCTCCTTCTTCTTCTTCTCGCAGCTTCTTTAAGCTCTGGGTGGTTCTCGGCTATGGCTATGCGGCCTGACTCTCCTCGTCTCCGATCTTTTTACAAGGAAAAGGTGTAGACGCAATAATAACAAGCTTGTGCCTCTCGGTGCTGCTTTCATGGAAGGCTCAACCTCGACTCGCGCCATAGGGATTAGAGAAATAACAGTCGGGCGTCAAAGATAATGTTTCATCCACCGAGTTCGAGAATCGAGTCAAGTTTCCTACTTGAGAAAATCTGAACTCGATGGATAATTCTCGAGTCTCAGTTGTAAGAAATTCAGTGTTGTTTTATGAGAATAAAACTCGTGTCTACGATAGATTTGTAATCACTTTGTTACTCTCAAATTCACTTTCTTTACATTAATTATATCGTATACTATTTGGTAATTATTTCTTAAAAATAGTTCGTCTAATTAGTAATAAATTGTTTATCAAAAAAATTTCACATAGGAAGCATTCTCTGTCAATTCAGTCACTTTTTTTTCGACCTTCTCCGATTTGCCCTGTAATTGATTATATGAATGTACCACTAAAAGACACTCTATGTGAATTTTTTCAGATTTTTAAAAATAATTTTTCAGAAAATGGCTTTTGTTATTCAAGTGCAAGTATCTCAGAATTTTGAAGTTACTGAAAAAAATGTCTGCACATAAAAGTTGTCGGTTATTATTAGCTTTCGAACGGAATATTCCTAATAGTTGTCACATTCCTGTGAGTATGATTTTTTTCCGAAAAATGGACGAATTATTTTTTTAGTTAAAAAACAGATATTTTTTTTTTACTGAAAAAAATACAGAGTATTGTTACATGACTGTTGATACCACAAAAAAATCGCCAGAGTGGCACCGATCGATCTTCTGGTATTAAAAAAATGCATTTGTGTGAAAGTTCCGAAAAACGGGGGCGTTATTATTTTTTTGATAAAAAAAGGTTACTTTTTTTGGCTAATAAAATTACAGAGTATTCTTGCATGACTGTCTATATTGCAAAAAAATCTTCAGAGTGGCAAGGATCGAGCTTACGGTATTAAAAAAAATTATTCGTGTGGAAGTTTCGAAAAACGGGGGAATTATTTTTTTTATACCGGAAGCTCGACCCGTACCACTCTAATGATTTTTTTTGCAATATCTACAGTCATGCAAAAATACTCGGTAATTTTATTAGCCAAAAAAAGTACCCGTTTTTTATCAAAAAAATAATAATGCCCCCGTTTTTCGAAACTTTCACACAAATGCATTTTTTAATACCAGAAGATCGATCGTTGCCACTCTGACGATTTTTTTATGATATCAAAAGTCATGTAGCAATACTCTGTAATTTTTTCAGTAAAAAAAATATCCTTTTTTTAATTAAAAAATAATTCCTCCATTTTTCGGAAAAAAATCATACTCACAGGAACGTGACAATTATTTGGAATATTCCGCTCGAAAGCTAACAATAAACGACAACTTTTATGTGCTGACATTTTTTTTCAGTAACTTCAAAATTCTGAGACATTTGCACTTGAATAAAAAAAGCCATTTTCTGAAAAATTATTTTCAAAAATCTGAAAAAATTCACATAAAGTGCCTTTTAGTGGTACATTTATATAACCAATTACAGGGCAAATCGGAGAGGGTCGAAAAAAAGTGGCTGAATTGACAGAGAATGCTACATAGATGAGTCTAAAAATGATGAAAAACAAGATAATGGGTTATAAGAAAAATAATGAACCATTTATTATTTTTCGTTGAAATTGAAACATCATTTTATTTAAAAAATAAATTTTTTTTTTTTAGAAAATTTGCATCGATTTTTTTTCCAACATTGTATGATATTTAAAGCGAAAAATGAATGGAAAATTATTATACACAAAATAATGACCCATTACTTAAATTTCTGTGAACTAAAAATAAATCATTGGAAAATCCTTGATTTTGGAAATGCCTAGATATTTTTATAGCTATATTGTAGGCAATTCAACTCGAATAATTAATGTAAATATATTTATAGGATATATAAACAAATAGTTAGAGAGATCGTTGGAAAGTAAATGGATGATTTATGGGTGGACACACTTTTTTTTTAATCAAACAAAATAGCATAAAACATATTGCAATTTTTTGTTGCAAATTGTATTAATGTTTCAGGAAATAAAAAAAGCTCAGTGGAAAAACCCCTTAATGGACGAGCGAGTTTTTTGTTATTTGAAAGGATTGGCGAGCGAACGCTGCGGCAAGGTGATCAGAGTCGGCTGACTGGCAAATATAAATAACGGAATGATAATGAATCAAATCGTGCGCGTGAAAAACCAATAAGTTATTGCGTACCGGGTGCCGAATGATTGGACGGCAAACGCAGAACGTCGCGCTTCGACTATCTGCGCGATGGCACGTATGCCCCTTTTTTCCAGTCCTCCACGTGCAACTACCGGTCAACTACACACCAATAGCGTTTCGGTGGTTTTCAGCATCCCACTCGCACGATCGGACAACACACAGTGCATATTTTTCAATTAATTTAAATTACAAAACATCGCGAACGCGGTAGCAGAGGGGAAGAGGCGCGTCATACACCAAGAGCGCGTTCGACCGTATGCTGGGTGACCAGGCTGTCTGCCAGTGAAGCGCACACGAGGTTGACCGGCTCCAACATAAATGTGCGTGTAGAATCATTTTTCGTGACCAAAAAAAAATAAATAAAAAAATCTATTGCGTTCAACCGTTAAAAAGAGTGGATGAAACAGAGTAATGAATTCAAACACCATGAAACAGTATCCTGAAACCCATTTCAGATTCTTTTTACTTGGAATTATAGAGCAATTTACACGTGCTCAATTTTATAAATTTTGTAAATGATAAAATATTTTGGTATTACAATTTATTACATTTATGTCTGGAATTACTATATTGATGTGAAAAAAAAAACAAGAAATTAGTCATCTACATATACATAAATTTATGTTCACGTGCTCTCACAATTTTGGTTATTTCGCCATTATTATCATTTTTATAAATTCATTAATGGATTCAGAGTTGTAAACCTCCATTATGAATTTGATGAATATTTATTGTGTAATTACTATTAAACAATTGTCTTCAGCTTTTATTTTTGTTGCCAATTCTGTCTGTCAGTGAAGCGCAGACGAGGTTGACCGGCTCCAACATAAATGTGCGTGTAGAATCATTTTTCGTGACCAAAAAAAATAAATAAAAAAATCTATTGCGTTCAACCGTTACAAAGAGTGGATGCAACAGAGTAATGAATTCAAACACCATGAAACAGTATCCTGAAACGCATTTCAGATTCTTTTTACTTGGAATTATAGAGCAATTTACACGTGCTCAATTTTATAAATTTTGTAAATGATAAAATATTTTGGTATTACAATTTATTACATTTATGTCTGGAATTACTATATTGATGTGAAAAAAAAACAAGAAATTAGTCATCTACATATACATAAATTTATGTTCACGTGCTCTCACAATTTTGGTTATTTCGCCATTATTATCATTTTTATAAATTCATTAATGGATTCAGAGTTGTAAACCTCCATTATGAATTTGATGAATATTTATTGTGTAATTACTATTAAACAATTGTCTTCAGCTTTTATTTTTGTTGCCAATCTGTCTGTCAGTGAAGCGCAGACGAGGTTGACCGGCTCCAACATAAATGTGCGTGTAGAATCATTTTTCGTGACCAAAAAAAATAAATAAAAAAATCTATTGCGTTCAACCGTTACAAAGAGTAGATGCAACAGAGTAATGAATTCAAACACCATGAAACAGTATCCTGAAACCCATTTCAGATTCTTTTTACTTGGAATTATAGAGCAATTTACACGTGCTCAATTTTATAAATTTTGTAAATGATAAAATATTTTGGTATTACAATTTATTACATTTATGTCTGGAATTACTATATTGATGTGAAAAAAAAACAAGAAATTAGTCATCTACATATACATAAATTTATGTTCACGTGCTCTCACAATTTTGGTTATTTCGCCATTATTATCATTTTTATAAATTCATTAATGGATTCAGAGTTGTAAACCTCCATTATGAATTTGATGAATATTTATTGTGTAATTACTATTAAACAATTGTCTTCAGCTTTTATTTTTGTTGCCAATTCTGTCTGTCAGTGAAGCGCAGACGAGGTTGACCGGCTCCAACATAAATGTGCGTGTAGAATCATTTTTCGTGACCAAAAAAAATAAATAAAAAAATCTATTGCGTTCAACCGTTACAAAGAGTGGATGCAACAGAGTAATGAATTCAAACACCATGAAACAGTATCCTGAAACGCATTTCAGATTCTTTTTACTTGGAATTATAGAGCAATTTACACGTGCTCAATTTTATAAATTTTGTAAATGATAAAATATTTTGGTATTACAATTTATTACATTTATGTCTGGAATTACTATATTGATGTGAAAAAAAACAAGAAATTAGTCATCTACATATACATAAATTTATGTTCACGTGCTCTCACAATTTTGGTTATTTCGCCATTATTATCATTTTTATAAATTCATTAATGGATTCAGAGTTGTAAACCTCCATTATGAATTTGATGAATATTTATTGTGTAATTACTATTAAACAATTGTCTTCAGCTTTTATTTTTGTTGCCAATCTGTCTGTCAGTGAAGCGCAGACGAGGTTGACCGGCTCCAACATAAATGTGCGTGTAGAATCATTTTTCGTGACCAAAAAAAATAAATAAAAAAATCTATTGCGTTCAACCGTTACAAAGAGTAGATGCAACAGAGTAATGAATTCAAACACCATGAAACAGTATCCTGAAACCCATTTCAGATTCTTTTTACTTGGAATTATAGAGCAATTTACACGTGCTCAATTTTATAAATTTTGTAAATGATAAAATATTTTGGTATTACAATTTATTACATTTATGTCTGGAATTATTATATTGATGTGAAAAAAAAACAAGAAATTAGTCATCTACATATACATAAATTTATGTTCACGTGCTCTCACAATTTTGGTTATTTCGCCATTATTATCATTTTTATAAATTCATTAATGGATTCAGAGTTGTAAACCTATATTATGAATTTGATGAATATTTATTGTGTAATTACTATTAAACAATTGTCTTCAGCTTTTATTTTTGTTGCCAGTTCTGTCTGTCAGTGAAGCGCAGACGAGGTTGACCGACTCCAACATAAATGTGCGTGCAGAATCATTTTTCTTGACCAAAAAAAATAAATAAATAAATTTATTGCGTTCAACCGTTATGAAGAGTGGATGAAACAGAGTAATGAATTCGAACACCATGAAACAGCGTCCTGAATCCCATTTCAGATTTTTTTTACTTGGAATTATAGAGGAATTTACACGTGCACAATTTTATAAATTTTGTAAATGATAAAATATTTTGGTATTACAATTTATTACATTTATGTCTGGAATTATTATATTGATTTGAAAAAAAAAAACAAGAAATTAGTCATCTATATATATATATATATATATATATATATATATATATATATATATATATATATATATATATTTATGTTCACGTGCTCTCACAATTTTGGTTATTTCGCCATTATTATCATTTTTATAAATTCATTAATGGATTCAGAGTTGTAAACCTCCATTATGAATTTGATGAATATTTATTGTGTAATTACTATTAAACAATTGTCTTCAGCTTTTATTTTTGTTGCCAATTCTGTCTGCCAGTGAAGCGCACACAAGGTTGACTGGCTCCAACATAAATGTGCGTGTAGAATCATTTTTCGTGACCAAAAAAAAATAAATAAAAAAATCTATTGCGTTCAACCGTGACAAAGAGTGGATGAAACAGAGTAATGAATTCGAACACCATGAAACAGTGTCCTGAATACTATTTCAGATTTTTTTACTTGGAATTATAGAGGAATTTACACGTGCTCAATTTTATAAATTTTGTAAATGATAAAATATTTTGGTATTACAATTTATTACATTTATGTCTGGAATTATTATATTGATGTGAAAAAAAACAAGAAATTAGTCATCTATATATGTATATATATGTTTATGTTCTCGTGCTCTCACAATTTTGGTTATTTCGCCATTATTATCATTTTTATAAATTCATTAATGGATTCAGAGTTGTAAACCTCCATTATGAATTTGATGAATATTTATTGTGTAATTACTATTAAACAATTGTCTTCAGCTTTTATTTTTGTTGCCAATTCTGTCTGCCAGTGAAGCGCACACAAGGTTGACCGGCTCCAACATAAATGTGCGTGCAGAATCATTTTTCGTGACCAAAAAATTAAATAAAAAAATCTATTGCGTTCAACCGTTACAAAGAGTGGATGAAACAGAGTAATGAATTCGAAGACCATGAAACAGTGTCCTGAAACCCATTTCAGATTTTATTTACTTGGAATTATAGAGGAATTTACACGTGCTCAATTTTATAAATTTTGTAAATGATAAAATATTTTGGTATTACAATTTATTACATTTATGTCTGGAATTATTATATTGATGTGAAAAAAACAAGAACTTAGTCATTTATATATATATATATATGTATATATATGTTCACGTGCTCTCACAATTTTGGTTATTGTGCCATTATCATTTTTATAAATTCGTTAATGGATTCAGAGTTGTAAAGCTCCATTATGAATTTGATGAATATTGATTATGTAATTTGTTTTATCGTGTAACTACATTTAAACAATTGTTGTCAGCTTTTATTGTAGTTACCAGTTCTGTCTGCCAGTGAAGCGTACACGAGGTTGACCGGCTCCAACATAAACGTGCGTGTAGAATAATTTTCGTGAGCAAAAAAAAACAATATATTGCATTCAACCGTTACAAAGAGTGGATGAAACAGAGTAATGAATTCGAACACCATGAAACAGTATCCCGAAACCCATTTCAGATTTTTTTTACTTGGAATTATAGAGAAATTTACACGTGCTCAATTTTATAAATTTTGTAAATGATAAAATATTTTGGCAATACAATGTATTACATTTATATCTGCAATTATTATATTAAAATTAAAAAAAGAGAAATCAGCCATTTATACATATATATATTTTATTCTCGATGTTGAGAACCTTACTCTGTAATAATAACACTAGCCATCTCTGCTTACCTTTTCTAAACTTCAGATATTTTTTTTTTCATCTAATTGGTGAAACCGTATCTAACTAATTTGAAAAAAAAAAATGAAAATCATATTATCGGTCCTCATTAAAAATAATTCCCAGTAATCAAAACTGAAAAGTATTTAAAATACATTTCCTTTAATTCACATTGTCAATTTATACATACATTTTCTACTCTTCGTGTCGATGAATTAATTATAAGCAACAATGCTGTAATTTTTTCTTTATATCCATATAATTATATATCGAGGCTTATATAACCATTGATTTACCATTTTTATTGTGATGAATTATGAAAAGTTGATTATTTATTTTACAATTATTTCCTCTACACGGTAATTTGATACAACATTTCTGAGGTGTCCATCCTTGTGGCTCAGGCATGGATCTATAATTATTATCCCATGTTTCACATATACGTGTGCATATAAGCACCAACAAAGTTGCAAGCTATTTCGTGAAGGGGGTTATTAATTTCTTTTTCGCTCCTATCACGCGCGGCATAACGATCGTGATGTAGAGGGGTCGTGCAGCCGGTACTGTCGTTACGACTAATCGCCAATTACTAACCTATACAACGTGCTATATACGTATGTACTCGAAGATCCGAGGAATCCAGGCATTCGTTACGCACTTCTCGTACATATAGTTCGTCATAAAATAGCTGTATTCGCTCGACTGCTCACTTATATCCGTCTGGCGATAAAATCGTTAATTAATGTACGTTTATCGAGCGAACAAACCTCCTCGTTCTTCGCCTCAGACAACTTGTCCATTATATCGGACACTTGTATCGCGATGAAGGATTAACGAGCACGTTTCTTAGACGGACTGAAAGATCGACTCATTCTGACAAATGTACTGCAGACGGGAATGAAAATTAATTTTATAACGTGTTGAAAAGACAAAACTTTAAGGAGTTTTCAAAAAATCGCAAAATTTCTCGCGTGTCAGCATCGATTGGGATCGCGGGGCTTGGAATTAGCATAAACGAAAAACAGAATCGTAAAATCATCTCTCATTTTCTAGTGAAGCAGTTTTGTTTCCTCACCTAAATCTACACTTCGACAATAGTTGTTAAATCGTAATATTACTTGACATAAGAATTTATGATATTATAATTATGTTGTATTAATAAATTTCCGGATCAACCAGGAAGAAGTTTATGTGACGATGTATTATCGAAACATCTGGACGTCATTATTTGGGTTGTGATTGAAAAGTTTGTCAGGAATTGACGGTAAAAATGGTAAGGTCAACTATAAACCAAATATTGACCATTTTTTATTTGATAAAAAAAAAACAATGCACACTTTTTTGGGTCGTTTTATGAAAATTTTGATTTTTTTAAATATTGATTTGATACTCGAAAACTTAATGGAAAAACTGGACTTCTTCGAGTAAGTTATTAGTTATTCGTGATTTTGATTTACGATTTTTTAGTCATCAATAAAAAAATTTACAGAAAATGTTGGAAAAAATCAAATTTTTTTTTCGTCTTTCAGAGACTGAAAAGTCAGGTTCATGATAATTCAAAATGTTACAGTAGACAACTTTTGCTGCTGCAACTGAAATTTAAAACTTAACGAATTCTAATTTTTCAAGCTGGCGTCGCCACCTCATATTTATAAATAGTAATTTTAGGAATTTTAGCTGTACTCTGCATTTTATACCAAAATGTCGACAAATTTTTTTAGTCGTTATGTTATTGAATTTTACTCCTTCACCGGAATTTTTCATGAAATTTCTTTTTCATGAAAAATAATAATATAAAAAGTGACTACGAAAAATGAACAAATTTTACAGCCTTCACAGCAAAAACACAATACCAGTTTTTCTATTTTTAGTAAAAAAAAAAATATTGTCTTCAAGTAGTAGTAAGTAGTAATTGTGAGTTTATTGACAATACAAAACATGGAACTTGTTTACATTCATAGTACATTACATTACATAAATTCATATTTCACATTTTGTTTCCCGTACTGTCAATTGGCCATCGACCGAAGTCCTTCAGCCTAGATTGTCTTTTTTGTTTTGCGTCGTCTATTGTTTCGGCTTAATTTGTTGTCTTCAAATTTCTACAGAAATTTAAAAAAAATGGTTATGAATAATTTTAAAATATCACTTTTTTCGGTAATTTCATGAAAAATTCCGGTGAAGGAGCAAAATTCAATAATATAACGACTAAAAAAACTTGTCGACATTTTGCAATAAAATGCAGAGTACACCTAAAATTCCTAAAATTACTATTTACAAATAAAAAAGTGATATTCTAAAATTATTCGTAACCATTTTTTTAAATTTCTGTAGACATTTGAAAACAATAATTTTTTTTTTAACTAAAAATAGAAAAATTGGTATTGTGTTTCTGCTGTGTAGGCTCTAAAATTGTTCACTTTTCGTAGTCACTTCTTATATTATTATTTAGTATGTGACTATTAATTTTTATCATAATAATCGCGTGTTATGCGCGCGTGTTATTTTCACAAAGCTCATATCTAGCTAATAGATATGAGCTTCGTAGTAAAAATAGTAGATATTACCGAAAAAATTCATATTCTAAAATTATTCATTATAATTTTTCTTTTCTGTAGACATTTGTGGTCAAACGTTTTTTTACTAAAAACAGAAAAATTGGTATTGAGTTTTTACTCCTTAGGCTGTAAAATTGTTCACTTTTCTTAATCACCTGTTACATTATCATTGACTCCATTACCACACTGAAAAAAATGTCTTTGATTCAATAAATCTATCGTTTAATTTGAATTATAATTTATCCAATTCCATGCGAGATCGAAACAATAACTCTAAAATAAGAAAAATAATATTTGATTATTTCAATGTTAAATGGGATTGAACGAATAAGAACTAGAGTTAATTAAAAAATACTTCTTTTTAGAAGCCAGCAATACATTTTTTTTTCAGTGCATTAACTTTTGAAAATAATACTCGCGTGTTATGTGCGCGGATTATTTTCACGAAGTTCATATCTAGCTAAATACAATTGGTTCCGGCTTGACAGTCACCAATGCAAGTGAGACACCAGCAGGGGTGCCAGGTTCGTCATCAGGAACGCATCAAACTATGATTCGGTATTTAGTCACCATTAGGGGCGCATTAGCTATGATTACTCGTGCATACTCAGTAACGTGTGTACTACACGAACGTGCGGTACGTACGCACGTGCGATCACACGTACATCTCGCCTGTTCTGGCGGCCTGTGACACGCATCCCTGGACTGCGTACAAACGTTTGTACTGCGATGTTCATCGGCCCCTCTGCGTCCTCTCTGACCACTGAATTTCCACTATGTGGATTAATAGCGAGAGACAGATTTGAACAGCAAACGACTTACTAACGATTTACTCTTTATTTTCGTATTTATTGTACCAATTTATTTATGAGACAGCACAATTTTTATAATAAAATGCCGAAATATTCTCTAAAAAAATGATTGATTTGACAATAATCACCATCACGTACACAGACGAGTACATATTGTTTTTTCAAACTTATTGGATTTTTTAAAAATTTGTTAATGGATTCAGGATTGTAAGTCATCATTATTCTATTTGGTTTATCGTGTTGGCTTCAAGTAATAATTAAGGCTCAATAATTATTGTTTGAAAACAATTATCTTTAGCTTTCTTTTTTAAATATTTTTTTTAATAATTTAAAAAAAAAATAATTTTTACAAAATTTCGTGGCTATTTTCTTGAAAAAATCGGAGCATACAGGTTATGCATTAAAAAATAAACGGGCGACTGTACACTTTCATTTTTTCAATAAACGTTTGTACTGCGATGTTCATCGGCCCCTCTGCGTCCTCTCTGACCACTGAATTTCCACTATGTGGATTAATAGCGAGAGACAGATTTGAACAGCAAACGATTTACTAACGATTTACCCTTTATTTTGGTATTTATTGTACCAATTTATTTATGGGACAGCACAATTTTTATAATAAAACGCCGAAATATTCTCTAAAAAAATGATTGATTTCACAATAATCATCATCACGTACACAGACGAGTACATATTGTTTTTTCAAACTTATTGGATTTTTTAAAAATTTGTTAATGGATTCAGGATTGTAAGTCATCATTATTCTATTTGGTTTATCGTGTTGGCTTCAAGTAATAATTAAGGCTCAATAATTATTATTTGAAAACAATTATCTTTAGCTTTCGTTTTTAAATATTTTTTTTAATAATTGATAAAAAAAAAAGAATTTTTACAAAATTTCGTGGCTATTTTCTTGAAAAAATCGGAGCATACAGGTTATGCATTAAAAAATAAACGGGCGACTGTACGCTTTCATTTTTTCAATAAAACAGTTGCTCTACAATTGTTACAAGTTTTTAAATTCACTTATAAGCACCGCAGTTGATAATTATGGAATAATTATTAATCATATTATATATTTTTATTTCATAAAATAATAATACATCTCTCACTGGATTATAAAAAATAATGGTAAAGATTAAATAAATATGAAAACCCTTCCGTTCTTCTCCGTCGTCTAATAATTTTTAATTTCGCAAATTATTCACGCTGTTAAAGACATTAAGTGGGAGACGTAAGAAAAAAAAGAAGATTCTGCGTACGATTAAATGTGCACGTTTAAAAAATTGTAAAATTGTTTAATCCGAGAACCAGTTGACCAAATTGATTCTACCATAACCGCAAAATTTCTTCATTCCACTTCTCGATATAGAAAATAATTTAGAACGCTGATAAAAAAATGTCTCACACAGAAGTTCTTAATTATATACACAACATGGATATGTTACTATCAGCATGCTAACCCAAGTAGAAATTTCATTAGGCATGCCTGCTGTCACACGAGGTCGAGATCAGTTTTAGGTACGGTAACCTTATTTGGGGCCGCCGTAAGTTCACCTGATCAGGTCCATGTAAGGCCAAGATATGGCATTCTACCTTAAAAATGCCGTCTGTCCACCGGATCAGGCCGATATCAGGCTTTACATACGGTAACCTCATGTAGATATTCCATTCATCGACCTTATCCGTTTCGCATAAGGTCTTCCTGCATTTGGACCAAGATTTTGTCCAATTTACCTTTACTTTCACTGGTCAGATCCGCATACGGTCTTCGTATGGCATAGTTTTTTTTAAATATGCCGTAAATTTACATTATCAGGTTCGTGTAAGGGCTAGATACGGCATTCGTTAAAAACATTTAAAAATTATTGTTATGCAAAATCAATCTTTTCAGCACCTTGCGTGTGCTGGATTTTTTCACATCTTTATCCCATCGAGAAGTATTCGAAATTTTCGCTGAAACTCACGTTTTACGGGACTGTACCGCTAGAATTAATTTGAAATCTATCCAGGTACTGACCGTCAAACGCCAGTACCTGGATGGGTGACCGCCCCATCATGTTTGAATTTTGAATATTTCGGTCGTAGTTACAATAAATGGATGTACAGTCTTGACGTGTTTTCATTTTAAATATACTTCAAATAGACAATAAATATATAAACTTTCTAAGATGTCAATGGCCGAGTGGGCTAAGGCGCAGAACTGTCACCCAGGGAATCAAGGTTCGATTCCCACCAACGGCAAATAAATTTACATGTGTTTTTTTCAGCAATCAATATGTACTGAAAACTAAATAAGCTCGAATATCCAGTAGATAGTGCAAAATAAATCGAATTCGATGAGGGCAGATAATTATTTTGTAATTTATTTTCCGTTTTTATAAATACGGGCTTAGTAGGACAGCCTCTATCCGGCCGTTATCTGGAAAACTTAATCTGGCCCTGATCATGTGCTGGTTACTTTCCTACAAGGCCCGTATAAGGTTGCCAGGGAGGGGCCTTAGATTTAAATCCGGCTACCACGCTAGGGCCTGATATTCCCCGTAGCTGAATTTCTACTCGGGAAAAACAATCCTCACAACATACTTAAAGTTCCCTTCAATAACAATTAGCCAACAAATTAATCCTACGATCGACATAAAACTCGTTCGAAAAAAAAAAATAGATCGTCGAATTTTTCATGGTCTTTCGGGATCCCATAATTCTCATTCTTCCCCTAACTCACTATCCCCAACCTATTTTTCATGAGATCGTAAATACATTCCGGTCGCGGTACCACTCGCGCCGATGACGTCACGCCACCGGAAGTCGTAAAGAGTTTTATCAAATTGGCGGCGCGTGCGGGGTGAGTGCGCGAGGGGTTGCTCCGCTCGCTAAGGGGGATGCGAGTGGCATGGATCCGGCGAACCTGCGCCAGAGGGAGGGAGACACCCCTAACCCCCCTCCCCCCCTCCCCCCACACCCATCATGGAAGAGGGTCTCGAATTTCCATATACACACGAATTCGCATCGAGACACGCGCGGAACGGACAAAAACACCAACACATAGATAGAGTGAGCTAGACGTCGGGCGTTCACGGGATATACCTACTTCCGGCAATAGATTTCCTCTTCGTCCCTTCGTACCGCGCGTCCCGGCGCCACGATTGTGCTTTCTCTCTCTCTCGCTTCCACATAGTTAGCTCCCGGGTGGTGGAGGAGGCGAGATCAGCGGCGTCAGAGGGTCAGGGCCTCGTTGCACAGGCAATGCTGGTGCTACTGCTACTGCTGTTCGGTTGGTTGGGTGGATAGTGGCAGCGGCACGCGGGGTCGACGGGGCTCGTGTACACAATCGGGCCATTGTGCGTCGTGATTTGTGGGGACGATTTTTTGACTTCCGGACGCCGCTTCGCTTCGTAGTTGTTAGAAGGATATATATACTAGCTATGCGATGCTGGAAGAGCGTGCGAGATTATAGCGAACTGCTACCGAGGGTACTGATTCGTACGTAGGAGTTGTGTGCGAATGGCCTGAACCTCATACTACGGTTTTAGATCCTCTTCTGTACTTCCTTTTTGCTCACTCAGCCGTTTGCATCGGCGAGGTCAAAATAGGGTCAAAATGCGATTTATGCAACGGCGAAATGGAGCTGGAAATAAAGACTTGGTTAAATATGCGACAGCTGATTACCCATGAAGGGTGGTCGGACTTGGCCGATACTCTCGGCCCAAGCTCCATGACGAGATTGCCAATATTGGCATATACAACTGGCCGACCATCGGGCCGAGTCTTGGATGATAAGTGTGGTTCGATATTGGCAGCCAATTGTTGTCCTATATTGAAGTACGAGAAAGGCCGAGTGTCGCGTACGAGAAACGCCGAGTATCGCGTACGAGAAATAGCCGAGCATCACATACGACAATTTAATAATAAAAAATAATAATAAATATATTTTTTTTAATACTTAAATTTATACTTGTATGTTTCTGCTGTATGAGAATACATCAGAAATTCCGAAAAACTGCCTCCCGCTCAACAGTTAAGCGGTCACCCATCCAAGTACTGACCGCGGATTCGGCTGCTTAATATCTGAAATTACCGGAGCCACTCTGCGACCGCGCGCCCAATTGTTGTCGATGATAATAATAAATAATTGATATCTCTTAAGCGGCGCGGATTTTATCGATTTACATGTGAAGTTGATAAATAAGAACTCTTAACGCATTGTGCGCTACTGCAGTGGCTAATTAAATGAAGATAATAGTATATTGTGCAACAAGGACCGAAAGTTGGCGATTGCTAATTTTCGTAAATGCTAATTTTGGCCCGTGTTGCACGCCATACTTTTTGTAACAAGTGCATGAATAGTGGTGCTTCGAATGGTAGTTTTGCGGGACGAACAGTGAAAAGTGAGGTTACCAACTTTCCACCCTAGTATCGAAAGTGAAACAGCAGGGTCGAAAGTGAAGGAATTGCGAACTGCGCATGCGCCAACCTATCGTTTCAACACTGCTATGAAACTAGCCACTTTCGGCCCGCAAAACTGCCATGAAAAGCACCGCTGTTCATGCACGTGTTACAAAAAGTCGATTTTTTTTCTCACAATATCAACTTTTTGCTTGTATTGCAGTTCTTAAGTCGTATATTTCATCACAGAAATAAAACCCATTATAAACCTGTTCAGGAATGTTTTTTTAATTTTTGTAATTTTTCTTATTTTATTATTTATAGATCCCAAAGTGGCAAAATCGAAGGCACGGAATTTTTTTCACCTGAAATATATGTAATTCCGTATTAAATGTTGAGCTCACTATATCTACGATACATTTTTTGTTAGTGCGACGTTATTAAACGTGTAGGTTACTGTCGTGATATTCATACACAGAATGCACGAGTGTAGGGATTCAGGAAGGCGTGCCACCAAACGTATAGTTCCAATACCGCGTTCTTAACGAGTTCTAATGGGAGTTGGAAACGATAATCGTCGCCTCAGCAGCTAGCGAGCGACTCGAGTCAAAGTTTTCTTTCTAATTAAGAAACAAATAACCGGAGTTCACGCTGATACGAGGTCTGCCGGTGGTGGTGGTGTTGGCTGTTTGGCCCGGTTTCGGGGCCACACACCGACCGAGTCAGCGTCCCGCGCACCTTCATAAACGTTCGCTCGTTATTAAGCTGGAAAATTAACGCTGCCTTCTCATATACGAACTACAAAAAAAAAAAATAAGTTAACGAGGTATTTTCTACTGAACGGGTCATAAAATTACAAACAACAATTATTAAATTCGTTAAAAAATATTCTCACGCTTTATTCAAATTATACCAATAATAATAAGAATAATATCTATTATTATTTACTACTAATAATAATAATAATTATTATTATATATAACCAATAATAATTAAAATAATAATAGATATTATTATTAATATTATTAATATTATTATTGCTAGAATTTGGACAAAGCTTAAAAATATTTTTTGTCGAATTTAATAATTTAATATTAATTATTATTAATCAACATCTTAGAAAATTAAGTAATAAAAGAGACGAAAATTTCATACTGCTTTCTTTTATACGAAGCAAAAAAAAATTAACGTGGTACTATTTACTCCGTATCACAAAATTGCAAGCAATAATTATTTAGCGATATTCTCACGATTTGCCCAAATTTCAATAATAATAATAATAATAATAACAACGATTATTAGTCAACATCCAGACACGGTCCACGCGCGCTCAAAGGCACGAAACGCGTGCAGCCATGATACTGTACCCAACATCGAGTTATTATCGAGGACGCCGAGCAGATAATTCATTTTCAATATCCAATTATAATAAACAAGATGTCATTTCGTCGTGGGTTCTCGGTCGAGCGGCGCACGGCCGCACCCAAATTTTCTCCCTGTGCACCAGGTGCCGGCTTAGCCATAGATATATTGTACAACGTTTATATGCCCCCTATACCTTCAACGCGTGCGATTGATCGATTTATTCGTTCAGGCACAACAAAATCAGTTCGTATTATATGAACGAAGAGTGACGGTGCACTAAGAGAACTCTATAGTATCGCTCGGTGTACCGGGATATATACCGTACTGGCTATGGAAAATTATAATATCGCTCCCTATCGTTATTAGATTCTCTTTCATCGAAATTAATTTCATTTCGAAAAAAATTATTTATTACCTAGAGAATAATTACGACACCATAAAAAATAAATTGACATTTTTGTACGATTGCAGAAACGCTTTCTTAATTTCACAACAAACATTTTTTTTCATTATTGGTTTTAAAAATAAGTAGAAAAAAAATTTGTTAAAAATGCTACAAAATATATTCTTTTACTCCTATAAACAAGGAATCATCTTTTTTGTCTTACACAAAATTTTTGTAAATTCACCATAATCTCCCCCTTAAGGGGAGACAAGATTAATCTTGTGACTCCAAACGATGTATTTATTATATCAGAGCGATTTTTCGAAATATTTTTTTTTTTAATCTTAGTTTTTTTTTATTTAGGGAGAAATTTGTGTAACCGTGAAATTTCATTAGAAATACATAGTACATTTCTAATTCGTGAAATAAAATTGACAAGTTAAAATCAATTTAAAAAGAGTAGATCATTCAAATGTGCAATTTCGTAAGTAGTTTGCTTCAGAAAAAAGTCCAACATTTGCGAAAAGTTTTTTTTTTTTTTTTTTTTTTTCCAGATTAAAAAGAGTTTGACCGTTAAATAGTTAAAAAGCATCATACTCCAGAGCAACTCGCATGCTAAACATAACCAAAGCGGAGAATTAAAAATCGCGATTAAATTTTTCGCTACATCAATTAAAAATTCATTTTACAAAACTACATTGCCATCGTTGCAGTTTATGTTTCGACAAAAAGTATCTTAATTTTTCTCCAGGCAGTAAATAATTCTTTTCAGCTAAAATTAATTACAATGAAAACCCATCAACTTGAGAAAAAAAAAAGATTGTTCATATTGTAATTAGCACACGCCGCTCCACGGGAAATAAGAGAGAAAGAAAGAAACGTATGTTTTGAGAGATCGAGCAAAATTACGCAGTTTTATATCATCGTCATAACTTCCGGTTAACGAGCAAACCTATATAGTACAGCAGAAGAGAGGCATGTATCATAGAGGAACATGGGAACGGTGTACGCGATGCAACTATTGCAGAAAAGTCGCGTCACTATGGAGCCTTTGCCTGGTCTGAGTCCACCCTCCACCCCTTCATCCCTCCAACCCCCTAACCCCTACCTTCGCGCGTATATAAACCGATCGTAAACCGTACTCGATTCGAGTTTGTACGTAGGTGGATAACGCCGAGTACTTTCGTACGAGCGTACGTACGCGCCTATATATATATATATATGAAGGACAGCAGGTATGTATACAGTCAGAGAAAGAGTGCGGAAGTGCAGCAGGAGAGCCCATAGGGTACGTGCGTCGCCGTGACGATGAGCTTCGCCCTGCTGCTAGAGTAAGAAGTATAAAAAAAAAAGAAAGAGGGGAAAGCGAGCGAGAAAGAGAGAAAAATATCGCACTTTTACGATCGTCGCACCGGGTCACGTATCTCTCTCTATGTTTTTACAATATAATGCACACCTCGTTAATGGCTCGCGCTATATCCTAAGCTTGAATGTGTTCGCCGGTTCGTCTTTGCGTTCATATGTACAGAGGCTGGAAAAATGGTTGTGAAAGTGGTTGTGGTGGAGGTGGGAGAAAGGGAGAAAGATGGAAAGTCAGTGGCCCCTGTTGAAGCTCAGGAGTTGGTAGCTATCATACGCCCAGCTTCGCCAACAACCACCGAGGATTTTAATGTCGCTATGCGCACTTTTTTATTAGCGAGGCGACGCTATGAATAAGACTCGAGTTGCGGAGAACATCACTAACGCAGATCGCCCCGTCTGTTCTTTACCTAACGCCACTTCTTTTCGTTGGTACGCAGGAATAATGTGAATTATTACTCAAGTAGACCATGGACATCGGACGTATGGAAGTTTTGGATGGGTTTTATATTTGAAACGCATTTTAAATATGTTTGATGTATTAAATATGAGTTGTAATTGGTATTTGCAGCGATAGAATCTTAGAAATAATATTTATACAATATATTGAGGCTCGCAAAGAGCGGGCCTCAATATTTTCAGTTTTTCATAAAGTAATGAGTAATGTGTTGATAAATATTTGTTTTTTTTTAAATATTTTGCAAAAGGTGGAGAATAATAAGGAAGCAAAGTGCAAGGTTTAGCTTGCAGATTTTTGAAAATATTGTATAGACTAGCTTATTTGCTCGAAATTTTTTTAATTTAGTGAAACAGGAGTTTTTGTAAAAGTTTGATACCTCGAGATTGCCATAATTTTTTAAAAAATTCTTTAGCATTAGTAGCATTTTAACGTGCACATCTGTTTTCATTAAATTTGAACCTGGTATTCCTTTGACTCTTTTGAACATTTATATAAACTTTCAATATAATGGATTAAGATTAGTTCGACTCGTAAACATTAGAGTCATTTTTAATCAAATTAAAAACATTTAAAATCTCAGAAAATTTGAACTGCTAGATCGACTCTCGCCAAACTTAATACCAAGCATGTGTCCATATTTGTTTATTTGTACATTTAGAAATATTTACTTATGTATTTAGAAACATTTATAGCCTGAGGGATCATAAAATTTAAAAGCTTGTGAGTAAACAGACATTTTTGCCAAATTTGAAAACTACGTAACGCTTAAGGCTTTCTTGAATCTGGAACCTATACACTGAGAGAAATTAAGATGGTACTGGTAACTAATCAGTGATAATTATATTCTATTAGTCCAGGTAACTATTTTTGCAGTTACATTAACTACGTTACTATTAATGTAACTACGAAAATAGTCACCTGGACTAATAAAATATAATTATCACTGAATAGTTATCAGGACCATCTCAATTTCTCTCAGTGCACATACATTCAGGCGTTTTTAATAAATGTGATTTTTTTCAACGTTTTGTCATATTTTAAATACATTGCCATAAAAATATCGAATTAAGAAGAAAAAAGCGAAAACTATAGCTAAAAGAATAGACTACCTAGTTGTATTAATTAAGAGCCTAAATTACCCCACACTCTATTTTTATCCATAACAAGAAAAATATATAGGGTTTAGACTTACCATTTTTTTTAATCATTTTTATATATTTCTTAAATTTTTCAGTTTTTGATTATCCACAGTTCATAAGCATTAATGATAAAAAAATAACATACTAACACTAAATAAGATTCAAGTTGATATTAATAACAGATTGGGAAATATTGCTATGGATTGCAAGATAAATGTTTACAGTGTGAATAACAGCAAGAATTTCAGAATATTACTAAAATCCATAGACTAGCACCCAAATAAAATATAAAAATAAGTCAAGAAAATTATCAAGGAAATACAACCTTATCTATTTTCTTATAGTTAGTGCAACTGTATTATATTTATTGGAATAATCATTTCAAACTTGTTGAATGATTTCTCAAAGAACACTATCCTCGTGATGATATTTTCTATTTTCTCGCATCTATCGCTAAATTTTCACTTGTAATATCACAAGAGCTTTGAAATTATCGGATATTTCCTGATAGGTTCGTTGCAAACAAATGAACGAGTCAAGTCTTCCAGGTTAAAAAATCACGAGCGCGTAGCGCGAGTGATTTTTCTGGAAAACTTGACGAGTTTATTTGTTTGCAGGGAACCTGGAGGGAAATATCAGATTAATTTCGAAGCTCGAGTGGTATTCGGGGGATTATTTTTTCTATTCAAATTGCGACAAATGGAATTGCACCATGAGACAAAAATTATCGTTCTCACAAGGAAATTTCATGATCAGAACAAAAACCTTTTAATTCATGTTTAAAATATTGCAGTTAAATACACAATTGTTATAGACATTTGTGTATTGATTCCAGACTGAGGTTTTCGATTTAATCGTATTAACAGGGACATTTCCCTTTACTGTTTCATCAATAGTTTGCAAGGATTCAACTCCAAACCTACTCATATCAAATAAAAATCCTTTGACTGCCACAATAAAATTCAATCTGTCAGTTTGACAGATGGTTGACGCGGCTAAATGATTTTTTTTTTTATATATATAACCAACACGTAAAATTATCAAAAAATTATCACTATAATACTGTGTAGCTTGCCCCACGTGACGTCGAATGGTGCAATTCCATTGGTCGAAATTTGGATGGGAAAAATAATCAAGGAAATACAACCTTATCTATTTTCTTATAGTTAGTGCAATTGTATTATTTTTATTGCAATAATCATTTCAATCTTGTTGAATGATTTCCCAAAGAACACTATCCTCGTGATGATTTTTTCTATTTCCGCGCATCTATCGCTAAATTTTCAAAACAATATACTTTTTGTTAGATCTATTATTAACTATTGCATTGACTATAAATAATTCGTACAGATAACTTTTTAAGGTAGTATGAGTGGAGTACCTAGTCAATAGAAAGTCCATATTTTTTATTATGGGGAAAAAGCGAAGTATCACACATTTCGCTATTTTAAAAATCACAATATAAAGAGAGAAAAATGATGAAGTGTGTGTGATGATAAGGTGCGTATATTTATAAAACGGTAGCAGTTTAAATAAGAGTGTCATTTGACTCAGATTGTCCAGCCGGCCGACATTTGGCCAATCAAGGAACGCGTGGCTACGCTATAGTCAACTGTTTTCCGGCAGTTTGATGCCGGTTTGCGAAAACTCGTCAATTTAATCGATGATATCTATTCGAAATATTCGGTAACATATATTTTTTAAGGGACGTACGTGTTCGTAGCAGTTTTCTCGGTATTTCGAGCTTTTATTTACGGAGGTGTCTGAATTTCAAGAATGGTTATTTCGGTCTCAAAGTATTATCAGGGCAATTTCCGTATATAACATGTACTAAATTTCCCAATTTTGCACATTAACTATTATTGTAAATGGTCGGTAAAATGGTTTGAAATTTTACAGACAGCATCCTCTGAACCTATTCTATAGCATATTAAAAAATCACTTTTCTCTCTGATCGTGAGGTTTGTGCTCATACTACCTTAATATGGCTGAGGTTGTATTTCACTATAAATTTATAGTTACCAGTATCTTTTTATTTTTTTTCTCTCAGTGTGAATATAACAGTAGTAGTAATAGTGGCAGTGTTAGGGACACTAGAGAAAACGAGATCTCAAGAATATCCCAAGACGCACGTATTCTCTAGTACCTAACCCGTCATACTCCCACTTCTCCCACTCACGTTCAACGGCTATAAAATAATCTTATAGGTCGAATCTCGAAGATTTATCGTCACGGACCCCGTCGCCGACAGCAGATCGGACGGTAACTCGACGATGGGTATAACGCGGATCTCGGGAGCGCCCCTTTAGCTCCGATATCGCGCGGCGCGCGCGAGCGAGAGACCGCGCTCGTCCTCGATCGGTTAGAGGCCCCAGCAGTAGAAGCAGCATCACGGCAAACCAGCTAGAGAGGAAGAGCAGCAAACAGCTCCTCCTCGATCACGCACCAACCAAGAAACTATCTTTCCCTCTCTCTCTCTCTCTTTCTCTTCGGTTGGCGCCCAAGACGATGAGAAGAGCGAGAGAAGCTCCGAACGCTCAGGCGCTCGGGCCTCGTTTACTAATTATTAATAAACTAATTGCGGCTCCCGTGTGGGCACGCCCATATCACGTAAATCAAGATGTGAGATGTTGCGCGGTGCGCTGCAGTAGATACGTAATACGTAGTACAGCAGTCGAGAGATACAGGCTTGCCGAGGTGCAGCAGAAGCGGAGAAGCAGCAACCAGAGACGAGATCCGGTAGCTTCTGTCGATACGTGTCGTCCTCTTCTCTTTCCTTCTCTGCCGGCGCCGCTTTCTCCCTCTCACACGCTTCTTGACTAAAAATATTTTGATAATTAATATATGTAGAGGGGAGATGGGGGCAAAACGGGCACCGTCTCAACTTTCATAAAAACGATTTGTCTCAGTTTTTTTTATGTTCCTTAGATAAGGAACGTGCGGGAAATACGTCAAAAGATTAGAACCATTTTCTAACCATCCGTTCAGAACTTTTTTTCCGAAACTTTGTTGAAGAAATTAATTTTTCGAAAAATGTTTAATCACATTATTTTTCTGAAAAAAATGTAAAATTAATTTTTTCAGAAAATTTATAATCAAATTAATTCTTTTGAAAAATCGTCGGAATATCATGAAGAAATCAATTAGAACGGAATTATCTTTTTAAAATTTGGTGCCAATTTTTCCCCCAATACTTATATTTAGCTGAGATACCTGTTTTGCCTCTCTGCCCGTTTTATTGATATCACTAACTATTTTCCGAAATTTTTAAATAAGAAATGTCAGGAAATTGAAAAAAGTCGTTTTCGAAAAAGTTGAAATGGCGCCCGTTTTGCTCCCAATTGTCATTTTCAATCGTGATGCCCGTTTTGGCCCCTGCCTGTTTTACTGACATCACCAACTATTTTCCGAAATTTTCAAGTAAAAAATGTCAGGAAATTGAAAAAAGTCGTGTTCGATAAAGTTGAAATGATGCCCGTTTTGCTCCCCTGACCGTTTTGCCCCCATCTCTCCTATTGGAAGTTCTTTTGCAGATACATATATTAAATAAAATTATCTTACGGCATATTAAATAAAGATATCTGCAAAAGAACTTCCAATACATATATTCATATTCAAAATATTTTTGCAGATAAGGTATATTAAATTTCGTTGTTGTGGATATATTAAATGAAATTTAATATACCGCATCTGTTTTTTCATTTGATATGCAGATATGTTGTAAAATTCCAATAATTATATTATAAACACAACTTTTAAGAAGTGTTTAATATACTGTATATTAAATTTACAACAATTTTTTGGTATATTAATTAATATTTATATATTAAATTTAATATATGGATATCCGCAACAAAAACTTCCACCGCTTAATATTAATTTTCATACAACATTTTTTAATAGCTCACCGAGCAACTCGTGGAGCAGCACGAGAAACATTATATCGTTTGACAACGAGGATATTGAGAAGCGAATGTCTTGTGAATTTTCGAAATTTAATTACGATGGATGTCAAAAAGGGGTGCGAAGTTAGGCCTTGTATATTGATTATGAATTTTCCAATTTTTGTGGGGCTACATGTGAGGCAGTAAAAATTGTACACACTGTTAAAAATATTTGAGGTTAAATTACTACACAGTGCAGGAAGCTCTTTTACATAAACGGTTATAGAAAATTTAGTACACGAGTATAACGTAAAAGTGATGTACAATTCTGCTAAATTCATTACAAAAGTCGTGTTTTTAATATAAGTTACATTAAATTTTATCGCACGTACATTAAAATTTCATTTTCTTTTGTATATTAAATTGAATTTCCTACAAGGGTTCAGTAATAATACAATACATTAAATTATTATATAGTACATGAATTTTTCAAATATTTTTTACAGTGTATATGCAAATTTCAGCTTGAAAATAATGAAAATATGTAATTGGGGATGTTTATTCAGCGTTTTTCAATTTCAATGAATATTTAAGATATTTGAATGATTATTATATCTTAATGAGAAGATGCAGTGTTTGTTAAAGTAAGTTTAAATTTCTGTGTAACTGGAAAAAAATGCATCGTCAATACAAAATGGGGCATTATGGAACGTCATTTCTTTTTCAATGCATTATGATTATCATCAAATTTCTTTTAAATTAATTATTGTGCAGTTTAATTAGAAATGTTGTGTCGGCAATTAGTTTAAAAATTCTGCACCTTTCTATAAAAGCTGCAGATTGTTATTGGAAAATAATAACTGTCAAGTTATTTGCAAGCAAGATTTTTTAGCATTAAACGATGGTGGCTTGTATTTTTGTATTTATTACGAGCTCTATGACAAATCCCCTCAAGCGTTTAGACAGATTGCGATGAGGCTACTTTGATGTTGTCAAATATTAAAAAAATATATAAATAAAAATATCAAGACAAAAAAGAAGCAGAGAAAATTAATACATAATAAAATATGATTAGACTTCGCAGAGTTAATATGCAGCAAACGTAATAATACAAACTTCCTCCGCTTTCGACCGGATTCATTCGTCTAAAAAATCGGAACAAAATATAAACAGATTTTTCATTTATTATGTAAATTATTATAAACAAAGAATCGCAATTACTCTTTCTTCTCGTCAAATTTTATCTCGTTTGATGAAACTATTATTGTGATATTGTGGTTAGAATTTTGCAATCATGCCACACACTGATTTAATACAATTCCGAGTGTTCTGATGTGATAAATTCCAATGTATTTCAGCAATACAAAGCTTTCTCTATGATAAAGCAATTTTTTTTAAATGTTGTATTATAACAAAACCTGGAATTCAATTCACTCTGAAAAAAATGTATAGTCGGTTTTATTATTATATACGATAATTACCACGTGAATAAATAATGTTACGAGTAACTATTACCATAGCATTACTGACAACATTCTCAATTTTACATATGAATTCATTTTACGGTAGAATAATCAGAAATTCCCTCAGATAATAATAATAAATAATATTCGAATCAAAAAAAAAAAAAATCTTATAATACTTGACGTTGAAATTGCGTGTCTTGATCTCAGTACACGATATAAATTGTCCTCCATTAAATACTACCCAGAAAATGCTAATTTCCCCGGTCGAGAATTTTCTGACAGTACCATTACAAATTTATAGCAACCATTCGCATTTATTAAACTCCTTCTTTTCTTCTCTCGATTGATACAGTCGGAGTATATTTTTATGGCCTCTTCTCGTTTGTCAAGATAGAATATTTTTTTAAAAAAAGGTAAAGAATATATAGGAATAGCGCGAGTCGAATGCCAATATTTCGAAAGGGGTGGGTGGTAGTTGTGCAACCGATGCTGGCATTATTGCTGATGGTGGTGGATGGCAAGGAGAAAAGAGATACAGTAGAACCCCGATTAACCAGGATCGGATTAACCGGACATCTTCCAAGGTTTTTTATTTTTTTTCGCTTTCGGTGTGCTAGCGCCAAAGAAAAACTTCAACTTGCATCTCAAAAAAATGAAACGGGTGATAGACGAAAATTGAAGGAAACAAGAAACAAACGAAAGTCACTGAGTACTTTAAAAAAAGTGACTAGCTTACTTAACATTTAAAAAAAGCTGAAAGCTTTTCATACTAGTTTACATTATTCAACAATTAAGTATAAGTTGTGCCAAATCTCATTGTAATTAGTGAAAATAAAGTTATAAAATTATCAATTATTGATTTTTCTGTTTAGTTCAGAATAACCGAGAGACAAATTTAAAAAAATATCCGGGAGGTCGACCGAAAAAAGTGGCCCAGTTGATAAAGAATGCCTCATATATACCGTATATTAATTTTCAGATGCATTCGTCATTGACAAATACAATATTGGTATATTAAAATGAAGATTACAATACTCACGTAGTGTAATTTTCAAATACCAATATCGGAGAATTCTTATACCATTCTTAAATTTACAATAAAAGTATATTAGTATGGAATTCATATACCCGTTTCGTAAATCTCATATCGTTTTGTATATTAGATTCAGTTGCATTTTTAACAGTGCACTGTTAAAAATATTTAAAAAAATTAATATATGTATTGGAAGTTCTTTTGCAGATACGGTTCATTAAATTTCATTTAATATACAGATATGTTGTGAAATTACAATAATTATATTCTAAACACAACTTTTATGAAGTGTTTAGTGTACTGCATATTAATAGTACAACAATTTTTTTGTATTTTAATTAGAATGTATATATTAAATTTAATATACACATATCCGCAAAAAAACTTCCAACACTTTATATTAATTTTCGTACAAAAATTTCTAACAGTGTGTATTTCGATCATTCGCTATCTTGAACCCAGGAGATGTGAATGCCTAATTCTTATAGAAATAATGATGATGATACGATCAGCTCTATAATTATGATTTTATAATAATAACATGTAGCGATTGTAATAGGATGATTAAACTTTGGAATGTCTGCAAAAATTATTATTTTTCAATAAAAATTCACGGTAATCCTTTTGAAATAATGGAAAAATATAAGTAATGCATTAAGAAAGTAATGCATTACTTATTTCTTCCATTTTTCCACTATTTCTTGTAATATTAAAGCGAAAATTAGTATTTTTTTCAGCTATTCAAATGTTTACACTCTATTTTATAATCACTACATATTATTATTATGAAATCATAATTACAAAACAAATTGTACTGTAAACTATATCTCATGAATTAATGGGGATTTACAACTCGTTCGTCGATTTACAGTCTCGAGCATCCCGGTTAATCGGGGTTCTACTGTACAAAGAGAGTGAGAGGCAGGCGCGTGGCTCGCGAATCGCTTGGACGAGAAAACAGGGGTAGGAGGGTGCGAGAATGCGAGGAAAAGCAAGAAAGAACGAGAGTGAGATGGAAGACTCACGTGCCTCGTCCGATATTAGTTCATATATCGCGAGTAAACATGCGGAGGCGCGCGGGGCTTCTACTGGCTGTGCTACTGGCTAGCCTTGGTGAAGGTGAGTATAAAAGTGTGGTGCGGGGCGTCCCACACGGGAAAGGCACGTATTTGATGTAAACTACGGAAGCCAGTTCAGCCCCCGCCCGCGTAGCAGCAGCAGCAGCAGCCTTATACCCGTAGCTGCTTTTCACCTCCGCATCTACCCTCGCTTGCTTGTCTCGCGCTACACACCCTCGGAGCATATTGAATCTTATGAATTTGTGGCTCGTGTGGCTCTATGCCCTAGGGAAGAAAAATTTAATTTCCAACGATTTTTGGTTCTCTGCACATGTGAAACGAACTTTCTCGTCATCATTCGCTATCGAAATTCCCGGTGAAAAAGTTCCTGGGCTATGTGGGGGCATATTATTCAGAAAAATTGGGGCAGAACTGGCAACTATTGTGCTAGCGATTACACTCTAAAATCGAACGTTTTGCAAGTGTGTTATTTCCCATCTTTACATTTTGACGAGCTTTTACACACTAACAGGCGTGTTCCGTTTTCATATCATTTACCATGTAAATACCAACACGCTTGAAAGTGTGTAAATACTCGTCACAATGTAAAAGGTAGGAAATAACACAATTGCAACACACTTGGTTTTTAGAATGTAAAGTGGTGGTTTTTAATCACTTATACAAATGACAGTTCATCATTTTTATGAAAATGCGGAGCAAGATATGATCTTAATTTTTTTTAATCCATGCGATAAAAAAATGTGGACGTCTTTTAAAATGGCATAATTGAGAAAAAATCTTATGAATTTGTAGCGTGTTAAAAATTTATTTTCCAACGATTTCTGGTTCTCTGCACAAGTAAAACGACCTTTCTCGTCATCATTCGCTTACCGAAATTCCCGGTGAAAAAGTTCCTGGGCTGTGTGGGGACATAACATTCACAAAAATTGGGGTAGAACTGGCAACTATTGTGCTAGCGATTACACTCTAAAATCGAACGTTTTGCAAGTGTGTTATATATCTTTACATTGTGACGAGTTTTTACACACTTACAGGCGTGTTCCGTTTTCATATCATTTACCACGTAAATACCGACACGCTTGAAAGTGTGTAAAATTTCGTCACAATGGAAAAAGGTAGGAAAGAACACAATTGCAAGACACCTGGTTTTTAGAATGTAAAGTAGTGTTTTTTAATCACTTATACAAATGACAGTTCATCATTTTTATGAAAATGCGGAGCAAGATATGATCTTAATTTTTTTTAATCCACGCGATAAAAAAATGTGGACATCCTTTAAAATGGCATAATTGAGAAAAAATCTTATGAATTTGTAGCTTGTGTTGATCTATGCCCCAGGATAGAAAAATTTAATTTCCAACGATTTTTGGTTCTGTGCACATGTGAAACGAACTTTTTCGTCATCATTCGTTATCGAAATTCCCGGTGAAAAAGTTCCTGGGCTATGTGGGGGCATAATATTCAGAAAAATTGGGGTAGAACTGGCAACTATTGTGCTAGCGATTACACTCTAAAATCGAACGTTTTGCAAGTGTGTTATTTCCCATCTTTACATTGTGACGAGCTTTTACACACGTACAGGCGTTTTCCGTTTTCATATAATTTACCGTGTAAATACCAACACGTTTGAAAGTGTGTAAAAACTCGTCACAATGGAAAACGTAGGAAAGATCACAATTGCAACACGCTTGCACTCGGAGAAATCGCAGTAGCACAGTCAACTATAAAGTGACAACTATTCATTTTTATTACATGCAACTATTTTTATAGTTACGATAACTACGAAAATAGTTATGGTAACTATTTGCTAGTTATAGTAACTATTTGATAGTTGTGTCAACTATAAAAAAATTGTTGTACCAACCATAAATTAACAGTTGTCACTTTATAGTTACTAATACCATAATTTTCTCTCAGTGTGGTTTTTAGAATGTAAAGTAGTGTTTTTTAATCAGTTAGTCAAATGACAGTTCATCATTTTTATGAAAATGCGGAGCAAGATATAATCTTAATTTTTTTTAATCCACGCGATAAAAAAAATGTCGACGGCTTTTAAAATGGCATAATTGAGAAAAAAATCTTATGCATTTGTAGCTTGTGTTAATCTATGCCCTAGGGAAGAAAAATTTAATTTCCAACGATTTTTTGTTCTCTGCACATGTGAAACGAACTTTTTCGTCATCCTTGTTATTGAAATTCCCGGTGAAAAAGATCCTGGGCTACGTTAGGGCATAATAGTCAGAAAAATTGGGATAGCACTGGCAACTATTGGGCTAGCGATTAAAGTGGTGTTTTGGCATCACTTAGGCAAATGACACTTCATCATTTTTATGAAAATGTGGAGCAAGATATTATCTTAATTTTTTTAAATCCAAAAATATAATTTCCAACGAATTTTGATTCTCTGCACTGAACTGAACTTTCTCGTCAACATTGCTATCAAAATTCTCGGTTAAAAAGTTGCTGGGCTACATGCGGACGTAATAGTCAGAAAAATCGGAGTAGGATTGGCAACTATTGTGCTAGCAATTAAGAAGGTACTTCACTCGTTGCAATAATGGACGTTTTACACTTTGTATAATAAGATTTTGTACAATATACGTTCGAAAAACTTTTTCTTAACTCGTTTTTCTGCACTCGTATCGCAATATACTATTAAAATAATTTAGCCAAATAATAATATTTTATTAAAAATGTGGAGCAAGGTGTAATCTTAAATTTTTTAATTCATACAGTAACAAAAATTTGGACATTCTTCAAAATTCCGTAATTAAAGAAAAATCTTATTAATTAGTGACTCGTGTGGTTCTGCGCCCTAGGGAACCAAAATTAATTAATTTCTAACGATGTTTGGTTGTCTGCACATGTGAAACGACCTTTCTCATGATCGTTGCTTTCAAAATTGTCGGTCAAAAACTTTCTGAGCGATACGAGGTGAACACAACACTCATAAAAATCGTGGTAATCCTAGCTACTATTAATTGCCAGCTATTAAAGTTATCCTTTCTTCTATTTTAATTCAAATAATGATAGTCGATTGAAAAATGTAAATACTCTCATAAAAAACCAGGAAAGAAAAATCTATGTCGAAAGAATACATTATACCCAGAGCCCACCTATTTAAAAAAATAACTGGACTATCAGTTTTTTTGTCACTTTCTGCAGAGTTCTATAAACATAAATTTTGGGGAGAACATTTCAAAATATATTTTTATCCATTATTATGCATTGGAATAATTATTGATTATTTTTATGAACTACTATATTATATTTTTAATGTCTCCTTATTTACTTTCAATTTCTTGAATTTTATTTATTTTATACCATCACTAAACTTTTATGAAAAATATTAAATATGTCTAACCATGTACTATGGCATATTTCAATATCATCAAATATTCAACATTCTACTTTTAGCTACTATATTTATTTTATAAAAAATTTACTATATTATTGGCATTGATGGAATAAAATAACGCAAAGATGCGATACAACCTTGATTAAAAAATTTATTAACAATGTCTAGAAAAAAAGTAACGATTCAATGGATTAGAATAATAATTGATTAATTTTATGAACTACTATATTACATTTTTAATGTCTTCTTATTTACTTTCAATTTCTTGAATTTTATTTATTTTATACCATTTCTAAACTTTTATGAAAAATATGAAATATGTCTAACCCTGTACTACGACATATTTCAATATCATCAAATATTCAATATTCTGCTTTCAGCTACTATATTTATAAAAAATTATTATATTATTGGCATTGATGGAATAAAATAACGCAAACATGCGGTACAAACTTGATTGAAAAATGTATTAACAATGTCTAGAAAAGAAGTAACGATTCGATGGATTAGAGTAATAATTATTTTTGTGAACTACTATGTTATATTTTTAGTGTCTGCTTATTTGCTTTCAATTTCTTGAATTTTATTTATTTTATACAATCACTAAACTTTTATGAAAAATATTAAATATGTCTAACCATGTACTATGTCATATTTCAATATCATCATTTATCAAATATTCAACATTCTGCTTTTAGCAACTATATTTATTTTATAAAAAATTTACTATATTATTGGCATTGATGGAATAAAACAGCGCAAACATACGGTACAAACTTGATTAAACAATTTATTAACAATGTCTAGAAAAGAAGTAACGATTCGATGCATTTGAGCATCAACAACAGGAAGATGCGATGTCGAATGATGAGAGAGCCCTGAGTGAAAAAGGTGCGAGGGAAGGTGAAGGGTCGAGGCAGACGGTGGGTCACGAGGCTGCAGAGAAAGACATCGAGAGTATATCTGTATATGGCGGCATCGTGAAGAGAGAAAGAAAGAAAGACACGAGAGAGAGAGAGAGGAAGAAAGATAGGGATGAGAGAGAAGGAGCGAGGAAAGTGAGTGAGGCCAAGAGGACCCCGTAACGGGGGCGAGAATATTGGTTGGCTTGTAATACCGAGAGTGGAGGAGGCAGGGACCCGGCGAATATTAAATATATTATTACATTCATTCTCATTTCTCTTCAGCTATGGCCCCTCGGCCCCGCATTTTGTTCCCTCGGCTATAGTACACCGTTACTATAAATTAAAGTGACGGAATGAAGCTGCACGCGATTGCGAACAAATAAAAATCGAAATTTAAAAAAAAATGTTGTTTTTGTTAAAATTATTGAGTCGGATACGTAGTAAGAATAATATTTATTCAAAAGCGATAGACCGCACACATGTCTGCAGGATAACTTGAACACGACCCACATTGAAAAATATATATGTAACATATACGTTAAATATATGGCGCCAAAAAGTTCTATATGCTGCATATATTCTGCATATATGTGTGCAAAAATATATTCAAAATATATGGGATATATGTATGGAATATATGTAAAATATATTTCATATACGTTTAGCGCCAAAAAGTTCTATACGTCGAATATATCGTGCATATATTTCTATTTCCATGTGGGGAGTGAGCAAACCTTTTTTACAAATAAATGTTGTCATGGGGATTTTAATAAAACACAACAGGGAAATACTGAAACTAACATTGAGTGGAAAAATTTTAATCAGGTTTTTCCTTTTTTTATATTTCAGTCATTTAACGGATTTCTCCATTAAATTCAATATCTATAATATATAGTGACTTATTAATTGTTTGTTTTTGTGACTTAGTAAATATTTTTGTGACTGTGAGCATTTTTCAGTTCTATTAAAGTTAAGACATTTATCATGTTAAAACACACATTATGTACATAAAATATCACACTTGCATGTACACAGAAATAGATATTTGCAGCTGTAGAGGAACTACTCAAACCTGCACTGAGCTCGTGAAATGACTGAAATCAATGACGTATCCAAAACCTTCAATCAGATATTTATCTGGTATAAAAACATAATTTAATTACCTAAATTTCAATAATGAGAATCACATTTAAATTTTTTGAGCAAATTAATTCAATATTATTTAAATAAATTATATCTTCGCGCCGAAGAAATAAGTTATTAAAATATGAAATAAGAAAAAAATATGTCATCGATTTCAGTCATTTTTTTTGTCTAAGAATCAATTTCTTTTTACAATTTTTAAATACGTCAAAATTATTTTTTAACCTTCGTTCTACGTATTTATTCTCAATCTTAGTAAGTCAGTGTGTCATGCGCATTTTTGTACAAAACAATAGATGACATTTTTATAGGCAACGCTGTGGAGCATGTAAATTTTCAAGAGGGACCAGAATAACCAAATAAAGCAGAGAATAAAAGAAAAAAGTTACCATCATATCTAGTGCCACTCTCCGCTAAAACGTCGTTAGGCATTCCCCAAGCTTTTTAGTGCCTGTATCGAGTTCCACGTTGACAACAAACCAAGAGGCCAGAAGTAAGTGAGTAAAATGTAACATTGGACCACTCCTGGTCGTCGAGTGCAGGAAGGCACAAGTCATAGGAGGCGATAGAACCTGAGAGTGAACGAGATGAAGCGAGTAAGAGGAAACTGAAGAGAGTGAGAGAGTGCCAGAACGAGGAAAGGGAACGTTGAAGCTGCCGCTGCTACTGGCTGGCGGATCGAGCCTGGTAAATGTGTACGATGCAAACACATAACCGAGGGTATTAAACGTAATTACCTGCCCCTTGTACGTAGCCGCCTTCACCCCTTTCCTTTCCACTTGCCGGCATCACCCCACCCCTCTCATCGCCCTGAGTATCTATCGATAAACCGATCGATGCAAGTGTCTATGTGTACAAAATATATATGCATGTATATATATATATATATAGTACAGTGCAAATATATATGTATAGTGGTGCAGTGTTATATGCTATATCTATATACATATATATATATCTTCTTGCAAGCCTCGAGGGTCTACGTACGCGCAAAGGTGCGTGTGTATCGCCAGCACTTTCCATTAGCGTGCTGGTAGACCAGCAAGCCTCCCTCTGGCTTCGAAACCCTCTCGGCTCGGCCGATACAACGCCGCGGTACCACCTCTATACCGCATCTCACTCAGCAGCTTTAGTTATCTCTCTTTCACTCGCCTCTGGCTTCCTCGTTTATCATCGCACCCTCCAGGACTCTCGTAGCTACTCTCTCTTGCACCCTCGGTAATCCTCGCTTCATTTCTCTCCCGACACTCTTGGTTGGGCGCTGTCTCTGTCGGTTTTCGCCTGTACAGACACATTGCCCCACTACGTTCTGCCTAATTGTTTTCTATTTTGGCCCATTGTTCCAATCGTGATATAAAATGACACAGTAATATAAAACACGAAATTCGGCACTCACCTCTTTCAATGACTGACCCGATTTTCCTTTCAACCAGCGAGGCAATCACCGTCGACGTGTTCTGAAACAAAAGATTCATTTTTTGGGTTAGTTTATGAGATGTGAGTTTAGAGCGTTAAAATTAATTGAACAGCTAGCTATTTGCGGATGTTAAATCGATAGTACATTTTCTATGACTTTCATTAAGTAAAATTTGGAATGTCAAATGAGGTCTGCATATAATTAAATATTTGAAGAAGCGGAATTGAAAGAACAATTGTTTTATGTCCGTTCCCAAAAAAGTGGATTTAGGATCAGTATTCGATAAAATTCGTTTTAGAGAAGTCCCTCTCAGTATCGAATTGATAAGGCATTCGTTAATAATCTAAATTCGAATGATCTTACAGATATTAATCTTATCTAGACTGTATGCCAAAAAAAAATTAGAAGAGACTTTTCCATTTTTTTAATGACATGGTGCAGTCCAAGCCACATTTAATTAAGGTCGAACAGACTTGTGACGATATCAAAGCGCCGCCTCCGGTAGGCAAAAGATACTGCAGGCACGCCACGAGCGCCCTCACCTGGCACACAGCTGCACTGCAGACACACCACAAGCGCCCTCACCCGGCACGCAGCTGTACTGCAGGCGCGCCATGAGCGCCCTCTCCAGGCACGCAGTTGTACTGCAGGCGCACCGCAAGCGCCCTCACCCGACACGCAGCTGTACTGCAGACGCGCCACGAGCGCTCTCCCCAGGCACGCAGCTGTACTGCAGGCGCACCACAAGCGCCCTCACCCGACACGCAACTTTACTGCGGCGCGCCACGAGCGCCCTGCCCAGACACGCAGTTGTACTGCAGGCGCGCCACGAGCGCCCTCACCCGGCACGCAGCTGTACTGCAGGCGCACCGCAAGCGTCCTCACCCGACACGCAGCTGTACTGCAGGCGCACCGCAAGCGCCCTCCCCAGGCACGCAGCTGCACTTCAGGCGCACCGCAAGCGCCCTCACCCGGCACGCAACTGTACTGTAGGCGCGCCACGAGCGCCCTCCCCAGGCACGCAGTTGTACTGCAGGCGCGCCATGAGCGCCCTCACCCGGCACGCAGCTGTACTGCAGGCGCGCCACGAGCGCCCTCACCCGGCACGCAGCTGCAATGCAGGCCAGTATTGCCGGATTAGGGATTTTCCCCCTAGGTTTAGGGTTTTTTTCATCACATTAGGGGGCGGACAGGGAAAAGAAATAGATAGGGTTTGTCGAAATTGAGCCTTTTCATTGGAATTCTGATATTTTTTTTTTAATTGACATTATCGTTCTATTGTAACTATTGCAAAACTTGAGATACCAAGCTCAAATTTTGTATGTAAATGAAACAATATTCAGCGATTATATATGAATAATTTAGTGACGAACGGTACGAATTTTTTTCTTTTAAGGAATGTTGAATTATTTTTTTAAATATACATTAACACATTTACTTTCGGGAAGGCTCTCATAATAACAAAATAACGGAATAACGAAATAGAAAAAGCGAATTCACAACATGTTTATTTATCTAATTAAAACAAGGATGCAAAGTAGAACCTTGCACATTGCTTTCTAATTATTATTCGCTTTTCACAAAACTTCCTCTATGAGGAAACCAAAATTGATTAACATAGTTCCTCATAGAGGTAGCTTTGTAAAAAGCGAAAAATAATGAGGAAGCAATGTGCAAGATTTTTTTTGTTTCTTCAGTAATTAAATGAGGAATTACTAGTGGGAATGCCAGTGGTCGATAAAAATTAGTATACCTGCATTATTTAAACAATGTCGTAGAAATTTTCGATGAAAATGTTTTAATCACCTTTAAGGCTATTGGTGATTCGTGGAGACGTATAGAGTGCGTATCATTATCGAATCAGCTGCACAGCTCGCTCGAGGGAGATACCGAGTTTGGCGATAGTGTCCACTGACTTATACCGCTATATCCCTCCATTATCCCGACCACTTAATCCTCGATCGTTCAAGGGGTTACAAGCAACGTGTGCATAGGTATACCCATATACAAAGGGAGAATCTAGCGAGGCTCAACGACGCGACTTACCTGCGCCTCGACGCCCACGTTCGCCGCAATGCAATTCGCGACATGCTACGGTAATAGGCCTACACACGCCATATAATAATACTGTTACAAAGACGATCGGTATAAACATTGTAGCTGTTGAATAACACAAAAAAAAACATGCCTTTCAGTTCGTATACAAAGATTTGTATACCGTCGCAGCATCATGATTATCAAAAGAGGATCGAGTCCGGAGTCGAGGCTATAGACTAAAGAACAAACTAAATTGAGACTTCAAACTTCGAGAATTTCAATTGGGACTTTTGACTTAAGTAGGAATTTCGATCTTAGAGTGTGACTTAAGTCGAGACTTTTAATTAAGACGGGATTCCAAACGGCAATTTAAAATTTGCACTTAAGATTGAATTTACGTCCGTCTTTTGGCCTGAACTTTAATTCACATTTAGGTCCAGCTTTAATTCCTAGATCTTAATCTAAGCATTAAACTTTATTTTTTTATTAAGATTATGCTTAAATTTTTCTTTAACATCAAACATTTGATTTTTACATTATTTTAAAATTAACGTTTTTAATCAATTTTGTACTTCAATTTGTACATAATATCTAAATTAACGTTTTTAATCAATTTTGTACTTCAATTTGTACATAATATCTAAATTAACATTTTTACTCAATTTTGAACTGCAATTTGTACTTAATATTTAACTTACATTTTTACTCGATTATGAACTGCAATTTATACTTAATATTTAACTTACATTTTTTAGTTTATATTGATCTTTAATTTGCACTTATGATTGAGCTTGAATTTGTACTTAAGATACTGGTTTTAGAATGTTTGTGTGAATGCGTCTGTATATTGCGTTTCGCGTGCGTGTCACGACGACCTGGAAACGTAACAAGTATTTCCTATCAGCTGGATGGTGTTCTACAACGATACACGACGGCCAGCCTCGTATACCCCTTTTCGAACACGTGGGCGATCGAACGTTCGATGCCTCTTTTATCCCGCGCACACGTTTCCAACCTCCTATAAAGTACACTGCCCTCCTTCACCGTAAGTATACACGGCAGTTAACTGGTGTACTCCTACCAAAGTCCTCATACCAACCAACTATAGACTTTGTATTCTATATGGATTGAGGACGGCGGTCCGCGCGTTAGTGATGCAAGAATCACGAAGAACTCTTTAAGTCGCCCACGATCGGCAGAGGCGGATTCGATTGAGATCGATACGATCGATCTGAAAGCTACGATCCAAGTCGTATGTGTACAGTCGTTTTCTCTACAGATCATTGATCTCGAAAATCATCTTCATTGTCTCTGTAGTTGTTCAATTTGATTAATTGTTGAAGCAAACATTTATTCAATGTTTGAATATTTACACTTACAATCTTGAATAGTTTTATTTTATCTTTATTCGTAGGATTACAGTCCATTGTACCACGAAAATTGACCGAAACAATTATTCTGAAGTTGGATCAACTGGTTGATCAATTTGGAACTGCCATTGCCAACATATCGAACAAAATCAATATTTTAATAGCTCCTTTAAAGAAAGGAAATGGAATACCGTCAGACGTTTCAGGAAATGACTCAATTAAAATTCGGAGATAATTTAATGATATCGAAAAAAATCTAGGATAATACAGATTATGATAGTCATCTCTAAGACATCCCGCGCAAAAAGAAAAGTATTAAAACAGTATTAAAAACAGTATGAAAAGTATAATATCTCAAGTATGATCTATTGGACTGAATTAATACTAAAAAGTATTAGACCGTATTATTAGTTTTCAGGTTCCGGATTGATATGTCCATGGTTTTCAGTGTCCAGGTCGATATTTCCATCGCTTTCGATGTCCTGGTCGACCGACCCATAGTTTTAGTTGTCTAGATCGATTGCTCCACAGTTTTAGGTGTCCAGGTTGATATCTTCATAGTTCTCGGTGTCCAGGTTGATATCTTCATAGTTCTCGGAGTTCAGGTCGATCGATTCATAATGTTTGTTGTACAAATTATATTTGTTTACAGTTTTTGAGCTGTAGGTTAATCGCACCTCAATTTTCAATATCCAATCCGGTCTAGTTACTTAAAAAACAAGTGGGAGTATATCTAGACATCGAAAACTATGAAAAAATCGATCTGATCACTGAAAACTATGAAAAAATTGACCTGGACACCAAAAGCTATAGAGACATCGACCTGGACATAAAAAACCATGGAGATATCAACCTGGACACCAAAAACCATGGAAATATCGACCTGGACACCAAAAACAATGAAGATATCGACCTGGACACCAAAAACCATGGAGATATCGACCTGGACACCAAAAACCATGGAGATATCGACCTGGATATCGAAATCCGTCGACATATCGACCCGGACGCTTTAAACTAATAATACGGTCTAATACTTTTTAGTATTAATTCAGTCCCATAGATCATACTTGAGATATTATACTTTTCATACTTTTTTTAATACTGTTTTAATACTTTCCTTTTTGCGCGGGATCAAACAAAGAAAACATTAATTCGTGAAAACTATTGAACTAACATTTATGAAAAATTTATAGCTTTTCAATGAGTTTAGAAAAATAATCAGTACATCGTTTGGATCTAGACAACTTCACGGTGAAAATTATTTGATTAATTTGATCAAATGAATTGATTGCATACCAAATGACTTGGTTGTATACCAAATGACTTGTTTGCATATCAAATGACTTGAGTGCTTACCAAATGACTTTATGGGGCTAAGCACATATTCTTCTGGCGTATACATAAATACACAACTTGTTTATCCCAACCTACCCTTTTTCTTCGTGTACCCGTATAAAAATTTAAAAAAATCAAATTTTTTCTCACGTGTTGCTTAAGGGAAAAGAAAAAATATATATAAGGTAAACGCCCCAATAGCCGGCCATCTTAGAGAACAGGAAACTGTAAAGTTATATTTCTTATACTGAAATGACCTTTCTATAATTGTAACCATAACTAATGCAAAGCTTAGCTTTTGTACTTTTCGAAAAGCATCCATTAATTCATGTCAGGGGTATAGTTTTTTGTTAAAGTTAGGAAAGAATTGAGAAAGTCGATGGACTAGTACCCGACCACCGATTTCAGGTAATGTCTAAATACCCGACCAAGCATGTCCCTATACGCAACCACCCGCCGATACGAGGCTATGCGATTCGTTGAAACTTCATTTTATTTCTTAAATTACACGCAACGTTTGGAATAATTTATGATAAATAATAATTAATAAAAAGGCTCACCGTGACGTGCAACCGGCATCAACTTGACATAGAGGTTATGTTCGCTGAGTTTGTGTTGGCCGGGAATAGGCCGCGGTTGGATATTGGTACAGCATACTGCGGATGCGCCCCAATAGCCAACCATGGAAATTGACGACTTAGCAGTGGTTTTTCGCAAATTTTAATGGAAGATTTATAAAGTCTATTTATTCACGAATACCACAAGCCACGAATTATTGTGGAAATCGTGAAAATAACAGCGTCATAAGCTTAACAACGTTACGCCAATTCTTAACGAACTGGCTAAAAGATATGCGCCGATCCTCTGAGCGGCGTCTGCAGTGCACAGTATCTTTAAAAAACGTGAACAAAAACATTAATGACTATTTTTATTATTGGCCTATGCAGACGTAAAGAATTGCAAAAATGGTAGCACTAGTTATTTATTTATTGCATATTCATAATTTCTTTATTTTAGTCAATATTTGTGTCAGTGGTTAGAGACTGGTACATGGTTGGGTACCGGGGCGTTTACCTTATTGGACCTGATGCATTTTTCGTTCGCGAAGTGCGGTCAAAGATAATTCGAGTTACAATTTGAAAGATTGTAACTCAGTCAAGACAAGTTAGAGAGAAGAGAAAAATCGTCGTACGGAGGCGACGTTAATTTATTTTTCAATACTTTGCATTGATTTAATACTTGATAACCTATTTTTATAAAATATTGATTCTTTGCATATTAACATTAAATACGGAAATAATAATTATACCTAGAAACCATTGCATAATGGTGACAGATGATGATTTTTCAACGATAAAGCTTATAATACTGTATTACATGAAGGTCGCGATAATCAAGATATGCGGGTTTGGAGGACGTCGGTACTGTGTACCCACCAGATTCTCCGATCCAGTCGATTTGCGCTCTATACGTAAATTCACACGCGTCACGAGTCACAAGCCGTTTTGCCAGCTCTCCTCCGGCACTCTGGTACACTCGACGTTTGCAATCCACGTGTGGATCCGGGGTATATTCGTATGGAGCTGCCACGCGACGAACTTTCGAATTTCCCCTGCAATTTCCTACGTATCGAAACGGACACGATGCAGCGCACCGGAAGTGCGCTACGGACGGAACGGATATCGCACGAAAATTGGGTGACGCCTGGGGGGGAGGGGGGTTACTCTACGAGTACTCGATAATCATCCGTGTGGCTAGGTAGAGTTATTGAATCGTTTGGAGAAAAAAAACCTGTCTGAATTGCTACCAACGTGAAGCGGAAATTTTCGTGCCGTATAAGAGAAGAATTTTTTTAGCACCTTTGCACGTGGATTATTTTCATATTCTGAGTATATGGAGCTTCTCACTGAAGCCGATACATTTCGAAAATCCGATAAACCACGATAGGCTATTTGTTAGTGTAAAAATCACTTCCTGGTCGCGTAAACATAGGCAGCTCGGTGGATCGTATCGGCCGGTATAACATCGTATCGAAACAGAAATGGCGTAAATTCAATATCCCGATTCGGAAGTTCCTGTTTGGCTCGGTATACGTATAGTATAAACGACTATATTATTGGGGATATGCTGGCCTGTATAGAGGACTAGGCATGTAATCCGGACTGTGAATAACTCAGCAATACCCATCATAATAGAATCTCCCGAATTATAAATTTACTTGCTGATATTGTTCACTTACAATCCCACTGCAGGAATTTTTCACAGATTATGTTGACCACCAGACCGCCTCACTTAATTGAATAAAAGCATTAAGCGATATATAATTTCAAATGATAATTTAAGTATCTATTGAAGGGTTCGAAAACAATCAGACATTTCAGAAATATTTGTTATATAATTAAAAATATAAATCTTATTACTTTACACTGAAAGAAAAATCTTGTTTTGGCCACTATAAAAAGCAGGTGATTAAAACCGTTCTTTACAAATTAACTTGCATACAAAAAAAACCATACAAAAATACTTAATAAAATCATATGTATTTAGGAAAAATCAACAAATTTATAATACAGTTTTTTTACCAGTTAAATTATAAGAAATCGCACCACTATTTAAAATCAATATTTTCCACATCCTCGATGACGTCGATTTTGTTTGCTTGAGAGACTACACGGAAAGAAAAGATTAGTTGCCATAACCAAGAAATATGTTGACACAACCAATCAATTATTCTATTTATCTTACAACTCAAATGGTAATACCAACGATTCGAATGGTGATACCGACGATTCGAATAGTAGTCCCAACTATTTGAGTGGTAGTCCCAACGATCGGATTAATTAACCTAACTAATCTCGCGAGAACTAATCGTGAATAGTTGAGATTACTATTCGATATGGTTGAGGCAACTAATTTTTTAGACATTGTGTACAGCAAATCGAAAACGTAGTTGCCACAACCAAACATTTCTTTCCGTGTAGTGTGCATTTTTTCGTAACAGAAAATGTCTTCACTTCTTCATACACCGAGAGAAAAAGTTTTAATGTTCAATGAAATTATGATACATTTCTTTGCAATCAATGAAATAATGTACTTAAGCTAATATTATATTTTATTTGAATGATCAGAACCGTACTAGATGCTAAAAGGTTATAGAAATAATTTATTTCAATAAACACCAATACCTGCCTATCCATTTTTGTTGACTTTTTCCGACTAATGACTCAACGCGACTGGTTGATTTCTTTGAATCAATGAAACCCTTTCTTTGAAATTCAAATGCACCATTTCATTGAAACAATTCCTTAAAGTCAATGAAAAAAATTCAATCCACCCATTTTTTTGAATCAAGGAAATTTTTTCTCTCGGTGTATTTAGTCGACTTTTCGCGACTAATGACTCAACGTAACTGACGGATTTCTTTGAATCAATTAAACCCTTTCTTTGAAATTTAAATGCACCATTTCATTGAAAACAATGAAACTCTTCCTTAAAGTCAATGAAAAAAATTCAATCCACCCATTTTTTTTTAATCAAGGAAACTTTTTCTTTCGGTGTATTTAGTCGACTTTTCGCGACTAATGACTCAACGCGACTGACGAATTTCTTTGAATCAATGAAATCCTTTCTTTGAAATTCAAATACACCATTTTATTGAAAACAATGAACCATGTCCTTAAAGTCAATGAAAAAAAAATTCAATCCGCCCATTTTTTTTTTAATCCAGGAAACTTTTTCTCTCAGTGTATTTAGTCGACTTTTCGCAACTAATGACTCAACGTGACTGACGGATTTCTTTGAATCAATGAAACCGTTTCTTTGAAATTCAAATGCACCATTTCATTGAAAACAATGAAACATTTCCTTGAAGTCAATGAAAAAAATTCAAACCACCCATTTTTTTGAATCAAGGAAACTTTTTCTCTCGGTGTATTTAGTCGACTTTTCGCGACTAATGACTCAACGTGACTGACGGATTTCTTTAAATCATTGAAACTCTTTCTTTGAAATTCTAATGGACCATTTCATTGATAATAATGAAACATTTCCTTGAAGTCAATGAAAAAAATTCAATCCACCCATTTTTTTGAATCAAGGAAACTTTTTCTCTCGGTGTATTTAGTCGACTTTTCGCGACTAATGACTCAACGCGACTGACGGATTTCTTTGAATCAACGAAACCCTTTCTTTGAAATTCAAATGCACCATTTCATTGAAAACAATGAAACATTTCCTTGAAGACAATGAAAAAAAAATTCAATCCACCCATTTTTTTTTAATCAAGGAAACTTTTTCTCTCGGTGTATTTAGTCGACTTTTCGTGACTAATGACTCAACGTGACTGACGGATTTCTTTGAATCAATGAAACCCTTTCTTTGAAATTCAAATGCACCATTTCATTAAAAGCAATGAAACTCTTCCTTAAAGTCAATGAAACAAATTCAATCCACCCATTTTTTTGAATCAAGGAAACTTTTTTTTCTCGGTGTATTTAGTCGACTTTTCGCGACTAATGACTCAACGCGACTGACGGATTTCTTTGAATCAATGAAACCGTTTCTTTGAAATTCAAATGCACCGTTTCATTGAAAACAATGAAACATTTCCTTGAAGTTAATGAAAAAAAAATTCAATCCACCCATTTTTTTTTAATCAAGGAAACTTTTTCTCTCGGTGTATTCAGTCAACTTTTCGCGACTAATGACTCAACGCGACTGACGAATTCCTTTGAATCAATGAAATCCTTTCTTTGAAATTCAAATACACCATTTTATTGAAAACAATGGAACATGTCCTTAAAGTCAATGAAAAAAATTCAATACACCCATTTTTTCTAATCAAGAAAACTTTTTCTTTCGGTGTATTTAGTCGACTTTTCGCGACTAATGACTCAACGTGACTGACGGATTTCTTTGAATCAATGAAACCGTTTCTTTGAAATTCAAATGCACCATTTCATTGAAAGCAATGAAACTCTTCCTTAAAGTCAATGAAAAAAAATTCAATCCGCCCATTTTTTTGAATCAAGAAAACTTTTTCTCTCGGTGTATTTAGTCGACTTTTCGCGACTAATGACTCAACGTGACTGACGGATTTCTTTGAATCAATGAAACCCTTTCTTTGAAATTCAAATGCACCATTTCATTGAAAGCAATGAAACTCTTCCTTAAAGTCAATGAAACAAATTCAATCCACCCATTTTTTTGAATCAAGGAAACTTTTTCTCTCGGTGTATTTAGTCGACTTTTCGCGACTAATGACTCAACGCGACTGACGGATTTCTTTGAATCAATGAAACCGTTTCTTTGAAATTCAAATGCACCGTTTCATTGAAAACAATGAAACATTTCCTTGAAGTTAATGAAAAAAAAATTCAATCCACCCATTTTTTTTTAATCAAGGAAACTTTTTCTCTCGGTGTATTCAGTCAACTTTTCGCGACTAATGACTCAACGTGACTGACGGATTTCTTTGAATCAAAGAAACCGTTTCTTTAAAATTCAAATGCACCATTTCATTGAAAGCAATGAAACTCTTCCTTAAAATCAATGAAAAAAATTCAATACACCCATTTTTTTGAATCAAGGAAACTTTTTCTCTCGGTGTATTTAGTTGACTTTTCGCGATTAATGACTCAACGCAACTGACGGATTTGTTTGAATCAATAAAACCCTTTCTTTGAAATTCAAATGCACCATTTCATTGAAAACAATGAAGCATTTCCTTGAAGTTAATGAAAAAAAATTCAATCCACCCATTTTTTTTTTAATCAAGGAAACTTTTTCTCTCGGAGTATAATTACTAACTGATGTTAAGATTACGACTAAGCGCGCCGACATAACGACGTCTTGCGGAAGATATAGAGATCGCGTTCGATCGCGACCCTCCGCTTCATTATCGAGGTTATTAAGGGAAACGCAACATTAATTCGAAAGCGTTATCAGCTGGAACTCGATCAAGCGACAGTGGTGTTGGTGCGGATGGTGCAAGGGGCTGTGCGTTTTAGCCAAACAGGAGATACAACGAGCCGACCATATAACGGAAGCATTCATAAGGGTTGGCAGGTCCTTATCTCGGAGATAAGGATGAGGCCGAAGCCGCGCATAATCGGATCCAAGCGCGAAGGAGAAGCTCCCCTTTCCCCGCGGCCCCTTTGGTAACTCCGTCGCGGTTCGATAACGAACGAGAACTGCGTTGCAGCGCAACCCTTCCGGTTTTCCAGTTCGGGATTGGGCTCCCAAACTATATACAGGCTTTTGCGCACCCCGTACCCTAATTACTCGGGAATCGTCGTAAATGCATACCCCGGACTTGCCCCTCGCCGCAACAACACTCGTAAATATAATATGTGGCCGTAAATGTTATAATGATAACGGCTGTTTGTATATATATATATTCAAATATATGGATCATTCCATATCAAGTAGACGCCCTTAATTTGCCATCACGCCAATTTTTCTGTTGTTTGTAAGTATAATATAGAAAATTCTGTGAAATTTTGAGAAAAATTGGTATAGTCTGTCTCAACGAAAAAAAAATTATTACTTTATTTTGTCAAAAATAGCGGAAATTTTTTTTGTGCTTCTATGGAAACATTTTTATTAAAAAATATATTCAAAAACTTAAATTTTATACAGGAACGAATTTTTTCTACGATCGGTAATTTTCAATATACTGCGAATTGAAAATAATGACATTAAATATCGTTATTCAATATTGGGTAAACCATGGGTGCGGAAATTCTGAAATAATTTAGGGATATTCGTGATACTCTAAACAACGTTTGAAAAAAATTATGAGCACTTTTTGCGAACATGGTAAATTTGGGTGGCCCACTTGGTATGGAATGACCCATATGTATACGTGTATATGTATATACGATGTAGTAGTATTTGTATATAAAGTGGCTGTAGTCGCAAAACGAGGGGTAATACAGTGCTACACCGGTCGTATAGCACGATTCGTATTATTAGTATTATACTATAAGATCTTTCGTGTTGATATAACACGTGGACGATGGCTATGTCTCGTAATCATAATCGGGAAAGCTCAAGCGCACCGCAAACATTTAATGTCGAATTTATGCGAGAGCTATACCCTTAGCAATAACAATAGTGACACGAGAAGACACTTCAATCACGAGTACTAAAATCAGCATGCTGATTTGTGAGATAATCATGAACATTATTTTCCAGATAGGGTATGTGATTTATTAAAGGTTTTTGAGTCTGTAACGACAAGAGCATTATCTGAAGTAATTTTGGATTAAACGTGATATACGTTATGGGCACTTAGGAACGTAAACAAACATTTTATTAGATGCTAAATTTCAGTACGTATAACTGTAAATTATAGAATATATGGATTTGAAGCAAAAACGGTGAGCATTAAATTTTAAATACAAAGAGAATTTGCACATGCACTGTGCCACCCCATTTTAGGATCATGCCAAAAAAAGTACTAATAAATTCGTGGGAAGTCGTTGTGAAAGTCAAGTATATTGACAAATTATAGTAGACTGATAAGACCAATGCTGTAGCCAAGAATAAATATGCAAATCATTACCGCGTAATATAACGATGTTATAATTTTTTTATTAAATTTCATTTTTCATTTTTTTTTAATTGAGAAAAGAAAAAGAACGTATCGCTGAAAATAAATTCTGCTGACATCCGAAGCGAGGCGCAAAGCTTTCAAATTATAAAACATTTATTAACGATTTTTTTCAGGGCTTCTTAGACAAATTCATAATTCTGTTTGCTGATAACCAATGCAGATGAGTAGGCTTCGAGATGCAGCTATTTTTGTTTTGTCATCGAGGCGTTAATCAAAAAGCGTTTTTACATAATTAATTGAAAATGGTAATAATAAATTAAATTAATTAAATAAAATAGGCTGTAAAAATTTAAAAAAAAATTAATATACCGGTTATAAAGCTCGGATGCAAATACCGTATATTATTTTTCAGATGCATTCATCATTGACAAATACAATATTGTATTAATATTACAATACTAACGTACTATAATTTCCAAATACCAGTATCATAAAATTCTTATACCCGATTCGCAAATTTAATATCACTTTGCGTATTAAATTTACTTGTATTTTGAACAGTCGAACGTATAATATACAGTATACAAAAAATAATAGTAATCTACGATATAATAATCTAATATATTGTGTACAAAAAATAATAATAATCTAAAATATACACCTAAATAAGCATACATACATTTACAAAAATTTTCTGCTTTATTCATATAAATAAGGTTCGGAAAAAAATTAGTTTTATTTCTTTCTTCTTTAATGATGCAAGCATCGCTTGGGGTACAAAATACACCATAATGACAATCTTATTTGCATACATAGATATATTTGTGTACAAAGAAAAGGCGAAATGAATTGGAGACCGCGAGAAGGACGAAGGTGAAAAATCGATGGGTGTGCCCGAGGCGCAAGGGTGAATGCGGAGTACGTAGTAAGGGCTCCGCAAGATCGAGGCTTCCCCGAGAATCTGCCTTAGTATGATAATGAATTCAATTTGGGGGATGAATCCGCCTCTAACGAACGCTCCACGACGTCGTCGGGGACGAGGACGAGGGCAAAGGACACGAAGGACGGGTGACTACGGTTTGCGCGCCCGCACGACTCTAAGGGTCCCGCAAAAGCGTTGACTCCGTTTATTCAAGACGCTCGCTCGCTAGTGTACCGGTGAACGGATTACGGAACGAATAAGTACACCCCAGGGCGAAAGAGTTGAAGGGTCTCGTTTCACGTCGATTAGTTTGATTCAGGAGTTTTTTTTATTCGTCATTCTACTCCACAAACGTGGTAAATCGGACTATGCGTATTAAAGCTGTCGGGACGATAATCTTCTCGATAGATTCGAAAGGTGAATCAACGAATCAACAGTTGAGATGTAAAATTAAAATCACTACAAAGAAATAGTTTCATTTATCTTGATTCATTCCTATTACGACTTGCACTTCACTGCAATTACTTATATTTATTGATGAGTCTTACCATTTATAACAGTTAAACTTTTCATTGGTCTCTACTTTTTTCGCCAGTTTGTTATAATTCAAACGAAAATGGCAAAGGGAAATTGAAGTCTAACTTTAAAGTGTTTAAAGTTAGAAAAAGATACAATATGATTTAACCAATGGTTATTGATTATAAAATGCACCCTCCATGTTATAACTACGCATTTCAAGAGTAAATGTAATTTTGAGAAAATGCTCTGTGAGACCGCAGTATTAACTTTTTTTGCAATTCTCCCAAATCATTTTTATAATTCAAATATAAACACCAGATGGTCCACCCTCGAGTCACCTTATTGACCCAGTTCTTGACCTCAATTCATTCAACTTTGTTAAACACAGAGTGAATGATTATATCAAAAGTTCTCTACCAATTGACAAAAAGTTTCCATCAATGGACAACTCAATTTCGAATCCGGTGACAAAACAATTGAATCATCACACGGTGAACCCATCAAGAATCAATCCAAGTGAACCGAGAGAAATGTCACGATGAAGAAGTGTTTACCAACCCAGCAGCATGCCACGAGACAGCCGTTCATAAAACGCAGAGCCAACCACCAGCCGAGTGAGTGCGAAGGGGATGGTGAAACGATCAGACAGCAAGGGGTGCGAATGCTTTGGCTTCCGCGAGTCGAGAACTCCAGGAGTCGGTGGTGGTGGCGACGACGACGAATGAGGAGGTAGTAAAATCCACAAATCACCGTATAAACCAGAACAATGACGGGACGCGGTTCTGCACGGCAGGGGGAGCGGGGAGGGGGGTGCGAAGGGTGCATGCTCTCGGGGTTGCTCCGTACGCTTGCAGGGTGCTGTTGCAGGGTGCGGGTCGACAGAGTGCCGACCAGCAGCAGCAGCAGCAGAAGCAACGGCACAACGAGAGCAGAGGGTCGAGGGCCAACAGCGCATACACCCCGAAACCCCATACAGGCCAGTACTGGCCGACGATAAATTTGTCGGCAGAGTCAATAACAGAGGCTGTTTCTGTGATTTAATGATGCCTGCTCGACGCGAGCCACACGTAGGAATAATACACACATACGTATACATATATATATATATATATATATATATATAGATATAGCTGATGCATAGTGTACCATGGTATGTACACGGGGGCTATCCTGGGTGCTTTACTCGAGCCTGGGCTCTCTGCTCGCACTCGGTGTTTGCTTGTTTTCACTTTTCAACTCGTTCGCGAATACAAAATTCAAGCAGTGATATATCTAACGGTAATTTATTCGTTTTTTTCACCGCACATATATTCTTTAAAGTTCTGTTAAAGACACTTTCCTTCGCGTGATGGCAATTTGTGGGCATGGTTCTTTTTGTCTTTACTTCGGTACTTGTTCAACAGGCGCGATAATATATCAAAGTCTTCCTATTCGACGTCCGACCCTCAGGCCCTGATGTCCGACTATAAAATCCTCAGACAATGTATTTTATAAGTTCTTCTTTGAGATCCTCAGGCACTGAATTTTATGAGTTCATCTTACGTATTCGCAGGTCTTGATTAGTATAATTGTCTATAAGAGACCCCAGACACTAATTTCTTAAAGTGTCCTTCTGAGACCCTCCCAGACCATGATTTTTATGTCTGTATAGGATCTAGATTCTTTTAATTCTCCCGATGAAATGTGTTCCGTACCGAGCGATCTCGCGATTATTTTTTAATCCACTGGAGGCGTAAATTCCAGTGCGCGTATGAACGACGTTACCACAAGGTACGTTGCAGTGTAAATTAATAAACTACAACTGGTTTCGCGTGATTAGAAAAAATGATTGATGCAAGACTGCAGTTTAATAACGGAACTGTATTTTACATTCACGATAATATATACAAGTGTTTGTAGTGTGCGCGGGGAGAGAGATTCTCCCAATGTGACTCGGCAACGTTTGACTGATGATTGATTGTAGCAAAATATAAAAATACAACTCTCACGCTCTTCATCCCTTCCTTAGTGGGAGGAACCACGTATTTGAGCTTGTAACGCGTATCCTTATTGGCTAATTAACACCCCTAAAAAATGAGTAGGAATATTTGGTTTTGCCAACGGACGCTTTCACCCCCTCAGGTAAGAGCGGGGTTGATGACGCGCTTGGTTCGCGGAAAAACCCTTGATGGTACAGCTACAACAAAACATTTGGTGACCAAATGTACTCACGCTGCTGCCAGACTTTTTATGAGTACCTCTGTACAGGTATTGGAAAGATCCTTTGAGAATACGCGTGTATCTGCATGTTCATCTTTTTATTTTTAAATATCTTTTTTACATTATACAGCGTGTGATTTTGTATGTGTAAATGTTTTTCTTAAGTAATAATTGTTTGTATGTCGTATGTTAATATTAAACGCCTCAGTCGACGTTCCAAGATGGCAGACCGTGATTTTCATAAGTTCACTTATGAGACTTCAAGACCGATTTTTATAACCTACTATGAGACCCTTAGTTCTCCTAGGGGAGTCTAGTCTCCCTCCCCGTCGATTCTTGATATTGTAGTTTAAAACTCTTTTTCTGGGACTTCGAACATGCTTTCTATGTCTTCCAATAAGACTCTCCCCGGCCCTGATTTTTATAAGACCCCTATGAAGCCCCCAGACCCAAATTTTTATGTCTCCCTATGAGACCCTCCAGGCCCTGATTTTCATAAGGCCTCTCATGACACCCCCAGGCCGGCTTTTCATGACCCCCTATGAGACCATTTGGCTCTCCTAGGAGATCCTGGTCCCCCTCCCCCACGATTCTTGACACTAGTTTAAAAGTCTTTTTCTGGGACCCTCCGAACATGATTTCTATGTCTTCCAATAATACTCTCCCCGGTCCTGATTTTTATAAGACCCCTATGAAATCCCCGGACCCAAATTTGTATGTTTCCCTATGAGACCCTCCAGACCCTGATTTTCGTAAGGCCTCTCATGAGACCCCCAGACTAGCTTTTCATGACCCCTTATGAGACCATTTAGGTCTCCTAGGAGATCCTCGTCCCCCTCCCCCACGATTCTTGGCATTGTTTTTTAAAAGTTTTTCTGGGACCCTCCGAACATGATTTCTATGTCTCCCAATAAGACTCTCCCAGGCCCTAATTTTTATAAGACTCCTATAAAACCCCCAGACCCAAATTTTTATGTCTCCCTATGAGACCTTCCAGACCCTGATTTTCATAAGGCCTCTCATGACACCCCCAGGCCGGCTTTTCATGACCCCCTATGAGACCATTTGGCTCTCCTAGGAGATCCTGGTCCCCCTCCCCCACGATTCTTGGCACTAGTTTAAAAGTCTTTTTCTGGGACCCTCCGAACATGATTTCTATGTCTTCCAATAATACTCTCCCCGGTCCTGATTTTTATAAGACCCCTATGAAATCCCCGGACCCAAATTTGTATGTTTCCCTATGAGACCCTCCAGGCCCTGATTTTCGTAAGGCCTCTCATGAGACCCCCAGACTAGCTTTTCATGACCCCCTATGAGACCATTTAGGTCTCCTAGGAGATCCTGGTCCCCCTCCCCCACGATTCTTGGCACTGTTTTTTAAAAGTTTTTCTGGGACCCTCCGAACATGATTTCTATGTCTCCCAATAAGACTCTCCCAGGCCCTAATTTTTATAAGACTCCTATAAAACCCCCAGACCCAAATTTTTATGTCTCCCTATGAGACCTTCCAGGCCCTGATTTTCATAAGGCCTCTCATGACACCCCCAGACCGGCTTTTCATGACCCCCTATGAGACCCTTTAGATCTCCTAAGGGACCCTGGTCCCCCTCCCCCTCGATTCTTGGCAATTGTAGCGACGATATATTTTTATAATATAGAGAGGAGAGATAAATAGATATAAATGCTGCACTGTGTATGCTGATATCAACGGTGCAATGGTGCTATCCTGAATGCTTCATTTCAGCCCAGTCTCACTCGTTGCTCGAGCTCAGTGTTTGCTTGTTTTCACTTTACAACGCGTTCACGAATACAAAATTCACGCAGTTATATATCCTACCGTAATATATTCGTTTTCCCACCGCACATCTATTCTTTGCACTTCTGCTGAAGACATTTTCCTTTGGAATATGACAAATTTGTGGGGTTGTTTTCTTTTTATCCATGTTCAACAGTCACGATAATATACCGAACGATATATTTACGTGAGCATCGTTATTCTCGATCTTGGAGCATTTTGTCGAGCTAAGTGATGAGAGCGAGTGGTTCGTCGAGGGCGCGGAGGAGGGAGATATATATATATATATATATTGATACACATATACATATATATTATATATATATCTGTATAGAAAATGTGGCCTGGACGAGAGCGCCCTGTAGACACACGCACACTCGTTTGTTATACGAAACGACGTTTATCGGCATTAACGTCAACGCCGTGAGCTCGCGGTGGAGGACGAGGACGAGGACGCGAGGAGGAAACCAGAGAGAGAGAGAGACAGGAGAGTGAAACGGGCGCGAGCGGGGTTTTATCGTGAATGTGCTAAAAGCAAAATCTCCTCGATACACCTCGAAACCTTTTAGCGTCTCGCCGAGTGAAAGTCAAGGGATATGGATGCCTGGTCTGAGTTTCGCGAACGTTCGCTCGCAAATATATATATATATATGTATATATACATCTCTACGTAGTACAGTGTGTACTTAGATGTACTGGTACATATAATATGTGCATAAGTATAGGGAGAAACCGTGCCAGCACGCCAGAGCTGATAGTTCTCCAGTAACGAGCCACAAATTATCGATATCACGAAATCCGTTTATTATCGGTATAGCTAATAATGGCTAATATGCAAGTCCACGTGTTTACGCATATTTAATCGCCTCTCATAAGTGCTATTTGCTGACACAATTTGTAAAAGACAATTTAATATTTAGTATTTATGGAAAAGCCAGTTTAGGTGGTAAAGTTGTTTTGGAATATGCGAATATACTGGTTTTGGCTTTTTTAATTATTATTTAAATTTGCATTAAGTGCATGGTTATTAGCGAACGTTCACTACACATTTTGTACACCGAGAGAAAAATATAGTACGCATTCCCAAATTCGTATAGTAAGCTGAATCCTAAGTGGAAACATAGCATTTTTTTCCAGGCACATACAAAGATTTACTAGGCGTCGCCCGCTCTACTATTTACGCTAAATACGTTAGCGGGCGACGTCTAGTAAATCTTTTTATGCGTCTGGAAAAAAATGCCATGTTTCCACTTTGGATCCCGATTACTATACGAATCTGGGAATAAGTACTATAATCCTTCTCTCGATGTAGTAAATTTCATGTCTGTGTTGTAATACAGTTCGTCGTATGGGTTTTTTCATTTACAATATTCTAGTATTTTTCCAAATAGCTTCTTGGTATTGACGTTCTCGTTTAGAAATGTCAGTTTTGTGCTGAGATCTAAAAGGGTAGATTATGAAATAATAACGATGGAAACAACGTTAATATTTTCATAATTTTCACTAGAAAATGTGGTACATTTTCCAGACTCCAGTTCTCCAAAATGATTTGCGGCATTTCATAAATTCATTACCACAACCATTTTGAATGGCAGCTTTGCAAACTTAACGACGTTCCATTCATGAAATTAATTACAACTTTCTGTTAACGGAAAAAAAACCAACCTGTAATTAATTAAGTTCAAACCATTACATAGCGAGTCTACGGTTGGTTTGCCGAAAACTTACTGAGTTTCAGTCTTCTCATAGTAGAGTCGGTTCAACGGTGGATTTTCCAAAAATCTACTAAGTTCTAACCATCAGACAGCAGAGTGTACAGTTTACAATTCGTTTTACTAAAACCCTTCAGGATTTACGGTTGCTTTTACCAAAACCCTTCAGGATTTACGGTTGCTTTTACCAAAACCCTTCAGGATTTACGGTTGCTTTTACCAAAACCCTTCAGGATTTACGCTTGCTTTTACCAAAACCTTGAAGATTTTCGGTTCGATTTACCAAAACCTTCAGGATTTTCAGTTCGATTTACCAAAATCTTCAAGATTTACAGTTGGTTTCATCAAAACCTTGAGATTTTTCAGTTGGGTTTACCAAAACCTTCAAGATTTACGGTTGGATTTACTAAAAACTTCAGGATTTATGGTTGATTTTACTAAAAACCTGCAAAGTTCTAACCGCCTGACAGCAGAGCGGAGAATAAGAATGCTTGAAGCTAGGTAGGTTCTCATAAGACTAATGGTAATAATGCTTGATTATTTACGCAATCCAACCGGTTGGAATTTAAATAGTAGTAGGTTATCTAACCCAAAACCTACTGAAAATCAACCGAGAAGCAACCTGCCTCCGATCCTACTGATATCCTAGCAAGGCCCATTCGTAAGCCAACCAAAGAAACGGATTAGTCCGTGGGGATAATTTACGATTGGTTCTCAAAGGACGACAAATTTACGAGTTGGTGAACACAAAGATGTTCGCATTCTCTGCACGATTTACGCTCATTGGTAATATTAATCAGCACAGTTGGTGCCCTTGCTGACTTGAGTAATTAAAGCTATAATGCGATTATGAGGCCAAATAATTTTTTTTCAGACTTCCAGTCGCCCTGGAAAATTGAATGTTTCTTTCAACCGTCAATCCGCCATTCTGCCTTCCCAGCAAAAAGAGTTTCTTTTAACTCTCCCCGTAAACGATATTTCCTAGAGAATCTTAGAACCTGATGTTTCTCAATTTAAGGATACCTTTACCAAAAATCGCCGACCCTTCGCGTTTCTGGTAAGGATATCCTTAAGCAAATGTTGAGAATTAGGAACCTATGCACATGATACTTGACCCAGATGAGAGTCGAATAAATGGGCCTTGCAACACAGCGTCGGCCCATTCATGCATCGTCGAATCGTTGAAGTTTCTCATTAGAAAATGTAAGCGAATGCATCGGACCCACAAAGAGAAAGAGCGTAGGTTTGCAAGAGAGAAAGAAGGGCGAAAGAGAAATGCCGAGAATTCCGCTAAAGGGTTGAATATCTCTCCGTTTGTCCGTGTGTGATTATAGACTCGAAAGTACATACAGCCACTATCAGAGAAAAGAAGAAAGTAAAGTACCAGGATTTCTGTGGTAAGTAATGGTCGAGAGAACGCGCGCCGAGGATCCCATTCGCGAAAATACAAACGTTCGCGTTTGCGAACACGCGATTATCAGAAAGCTCCCGACGATGTACGTACTCATCCTCGTGTTTTCCTTCCAGTTTCTCATTGGCAGTGAATCGCCACGGATCTCACAGCACCACCACCAGCAGAAGCATCAACATCAACATCAACCCGGCTAGCTCTTTGCATCATCTTTCCTCTCCCTCGCATTTTCTCTCATTTTTTTTTTCTTTCTTTTTTTTTCTTCTTTTTTCACTCGTTTCTTTTTCGCTCTTTCGCGGCGTGTTTCGCGAATACCCAGGCGGTCGATCGCTATTAAACGAGAATGAAACAGAGGAACGAGTGGCTGCTACTGCTTGGTGCACGTGGGGCAGGGAGAGGACCGCGAGACTTGCAGCAACGAGGGTAGGAGCGGCAAGAGGAAAATGGAGAGGCGCGCATCGCGCACCGGCACTTAGGCCTGGCTTTTAATCTTCGAGCCTCGAGAAGAGCTCTAATTAGAGCTGGCGCTCGCGAGAAGCCCGCGCACGTCTATATATCCACGACGCTAGTTCTAGCTCTAGTTGTGGATATAGGCGCGCTTTTAGTATTTATGCACGTGTGTATATGTATATATATATACATATATATTATATGGGATATTTCATGAAATTTGTTATATCCTAGGAGATCTGGGCGTGCGATTATTAATAATGTAATTATTAGTAAATTGGCAATCAAATATTTATCTGTTTTTGGCCTTTACTATCGTTCTCAAGTCGCATATTCACGGAGAAAAAAAAAGTAGTTGGGTACACCCAAGAAGTAGTTGCACGGACTCACTTTTCGTAAGTCCATACAACCTCGAATTTTGTGAGTTGAAACAACTGCTTTTAGTTAGTTGTATAGGCTGGGTTGCAGTGACCATCTATTACGGTTGTATGCAACCCACCGGTGAGTCGGCACAATTAACTTGCCAAACAGAACACGATTTGACCCGGCTATCGGTAGAAATTGTGCGTATTTATTAAAAATGTAATGAATTCACATATAGTCCATAAAATTAATGCGGTTTGACGTTATGCTTGATGAAATTGATACAGTTTGGGGTTACAGTTGATGTGGTTAATTCAGTTTGAGATTACAGTTGATAAAATTAAGACGGTTTGAGGTTATAGTGTTCGATGTCTTATTTCATCTGTCGAAGAGTGCATTCTTAGATAAGAGTGGCATCCTGTCTATCGATAGCATTTCTTTGCAAAAAATGTTCATCGATAGCAATTCTTTGCAAAAAATTTCTTTTCGCAGCATTTTCTTGCAAAAAATGTCTATCGACAGGGTTTGCAAAAAAGTCTATCGATAGACAGCATTTTCTTGCAGAAAATGTGCATCGATAACAATTCTTTGCAAAAAATTTCTTTTGGCAGCATTTTTTTTGCAAAAAATGTCTATCGACAGCATTTGCAAAAAAGTCTATCGATAGACAATATTTTCTTGCAAAAAAGTCTATCGATAGACAATATTTTCTTGCAAAAAAAGTCTGTTGATAGCATTTTTTTGCAAAAAATGTCTATGTCTAATAGTGATGCGAAACTTCACGAAAATAGGCGTTCGCCACACTTCGGTTATCACGCACGCTTCGATTAAAAGTAAAATATTTGGCTGCGAGTGCTCGTTGCGTTGGTTTAAAGTGGTTGCAAGGTCTCACTAGAGAGTTTGGCGAACTCACTTTTCGATGTGACGACAACTATTCGAGATTGTTATAGGCACCGAGTAAATCGTTGTAGCAACTCATGTCTGGCCGACTCATTAAAGCTGTGTTGGCCCAACTACTCTTGTTTCTCCGTGTTGTACCTCACACGGAAAAAAAGGCTTGGTTAGAAGAACCAAACATTTGGTTAAATACGCGCCAGCTAATTTCTTGGTTAGACCAATCAGATTGTTGGTTATGCCAACCAAGTTATTGGTTATATTACAATGCCGCTTGGTGGCGCTGACCAATAACTTGGTTGGTCTAACCAATTAATTGGCTAGCGTATATATAACCAAGCATTTTTTTGCGTGCAGAAAGTACCGGTTACATGCCTATTTACGATCATTTTTTAAAAAGTCACTTTTGGTCGGTTCTGATTTCAGAATTCACAGATCCGACTTTTGGTCGGAAATCCAACTCAAAGCACCTACATTTTTTTTCTTCAAGATATCGAATTTTGACCTTTACTGTCGTTCTCAGGTCGCATATCGTACCTCAGAAAATACCGGTTACATGCCTTTTTACGAAGATTTTTGAAAAAGTCACTTTTGATCGGTTCTGATTTCAGAATTCCCAGATTGCACTACAGAAAACATCCGGTGCAAACATTTCTCATGATTACAATTACATCTTTCTATTTATATTTTCTTTGATATGTATTTTTCAACAAGATATTCTTTTATAAAGAATTCCAAGAAAAATATGAGATATCATCACCCGACCTTGATCGAGAAGTCATGAAATGCCCCATATATTAGTAAACAGCAGTACTATTAGTATAATCCATTCTATACACGCAGTGCGTAGCGTACGCACATTTACACGGGGCTTCCACTGATCCTTCTCTCTCTCTCTCTCTCTTTAGCTCTTCGAGACCAAGTATTAGTAGATCTCACTCGCGCTTCAGCCCACAGAATTACACCAGAAGCAGCCGTGCTGGTAATTAAAATCTTGATTAATGCACGTGTCCGTCAGGCCTCCTCTAATGAACTTTCACGTCGCCACAACACTCTCAGCGACTCGACATAGTGTTCCGTATATATGTATATATTTATACACGTAGGTACGTGTGGGGAAGTTGTATCACGTGGGTGCCGAGCACACGAAAGCCGCGATCGGCTGCTAAGCGCGATCCTAATCGTGCGCGCACCGGGCAACGCGAACATTGTGAACAGGGTAAAGGAAAGTGTATAGAAGGAGCGAGGAAAGGGGGAGGAGGGGGAGAAAGTAAGGGCGTGATAAAGCCAAAGTGAAGGAAAGAGGAAGTGACGTAAGAAAAGAGTTCGTAAAGCGTTCGAGGATCAAGGTCCGATAGCGCCAACTCTCTTCGAATATATACACTAGAGTGTTTGTAGTGCTGTATACCCGTCACGTTCCTTTTTTTTACCTGGATAGACGAAGCAGATAAGAAAATAATTAAATGTTAAGATTTAAAGTTTTCTCGTTCTCTCGAGAACGTTTATACCCTCACCACTGGCTTAAGCTACAGCAGCTGTTTCTTCGCCGGAAAACAAAGTATAACGAAGATGGATTGACTGAATTTTATCGTCGAGTCAGTGTTACAACTAGCCACGTTGTATGTACGTTGTAATTACATTCCTGGAGATTATTGCATCGAAAGCTCCTGTGTAATAATGTTGTAAAGCGGATGTGTAATATGCCTTGAAGATGCTTCAACAGGAAGACGTATAAGAATTTTATTATCGAAATCGGCCAGTGGAAAATGAAATTTATGGTGTAGGTTGGATTAAATGTCTCGTGGGAATTATAATGTGTGAACGAGATCGGTAACAGATTTGACCTACTATGATTTTAACACAAATTACGGTTTCGTAATTAATTTCTAATTTATATTTCTCGAATGTTTCCTATCAACGGAATTTATGTTAAGGGGATGTTTGCATTTTAAGCGAAAAGCGTATTATATATTTTTACCTGTTAATAGAATTGTATTAAAATCTCATATCCTGATAACGTAAAAAAATATTGCAGCTGCGGATATAAATAATTCCTGGAGGATATTAATTTCCTTTCTCATTTTGTTTTTTGTTTAAATCGACATCCTTCATTAAATTTGGAACTCGGAGTTTTTGTCGCATATCTAGCAGACCATTACAAATATTCAAACGTACGAGATTTTAGATACGGACAATAATAAACAATGCACTTCTTTTGCCAAAAATAAATGTACCATCCCATTAAAGGGGTTTATGCATACTGGGACTAAAAAAAATCGAACATCTTGAAATATGTCCGCTCAGCAGACTTTGAAAAGTAGAAGATATGGACTTGTAAACAAATTACAAAAATATATTAAAAAATCAAAACGAATTACAATTTTTTAAAAAGTTGATTATACAGTAATTATCCAAAAATGAAAACATTTTGCTTCCTCATAGAGGAAGCTTTGTTTTCGTGAAAATTTTTTTTTTCGAGATTTTCATGTCAGGACACTCAGAATGGTCTAAAACGTCGAGAATAGTGGTTTAGAAAAAATGTCTGTATGTGTGTGTGTGTGCGCGTATGTCCACAATTTTTTGTTAGCACGATAGCTGTCGCAATTTTCAAGATATCCAGCTCAAATTTGAACCACGAGTAAACGGTCGTTAAACAAGGTATGGGATTGAATTTGGAGTTAATCCATCAAGGTGTTCAAAATTTATGGCATTTTGAATTTTTTTGAGAATGTCAGTTCGGGCTCTAACTCCCGCAATTTTTATGATATCCGGCTCAAAATTGGACCAGAAGTGGACTGTTATCAAATAGTGTTTGGAATTAAATTTGGTGTCAATCCGTTAAGGGGTTCACAATTTATGACATTTTTTAATTTTTTGAAAAAAATTTCAAATTTGGAGCACAAGTGGACTGTTATTAACTAAAGTTTGGGAGTGAATTTGACGTCAATCCGTTAAGGGGTTTAAAATTATGGCATTTTGAATTTTTTGTTTTTGCTCTAACTTCCGCAATTTTTAAGATATCGGGCTCAAATTTAGTCCACAAGTAGAGTGTAGGTAAACTAAGCATCAGTTCGAATCTGGCGAGAATCTGTCAAGGGGTTCAAAACGAATGCCATTAAATTTTTTTTTAAACAAGGCTGCAAAGTAGAACTTTGCAAATTGCTTCCTCATTATTGTTGGATTTTTACAAAACTTCTTCTATGAGGAAGCCAAAATAGATTAACATGCTTCCTCATAGAGGCAGATTTGTAAAAATCCAACAATAATGGGGAAGCAATTTGCAAAGTTCTACTTTGCAGCCTTTTTTTGTTTTTAAAATACTCGGGAAGTCAAGATTTCTCATGTAGTTGTTGTAATGTCTCAAATAATAATAAGAATGCAAATCTCAATGTTAATCATGTAAATTCAATCTTGATGAATGTAAATAGATCTTTAAAAAAAAATATCCTTTCCTTTCGCAGTCTTACATTGCATATACTCTTGTCGACAAGTAGAAAAGAATGTGGCGTTCGAAGTTGTAGCTAGAGCGCAAGGCGAAAGGGACACGTTGAAATTCAAATCGAAATGCGGAGCAGCAATAAGCAGCTCACCGCGCACGCGGGCTCTCATTAACCACGCGCTATCGTGGAATCAATCACGCCGCTCGCGAGTCTGTGGCTCGCGCGGGTTAGCTACTCTAGCTCGCGGTCCCGTTTGAGCAATCGCGACGACTTAAAATATACGTTGGTCTACTATATAGACCGTGGACGGAAAGCGCATATAGTGAGTGGATATAGCAGAGCAAGGAGCCAACTGGGCTTCCTACTCGTCGAACTGATACATAGGGGCGACCGGGGTGATCCGGATCAGGGCCAGATTGGGTTAAGGTAGTATGAGCGTCTTGTCTGACGTCGCATAAGTTCGAGTGAGATTTAGAGAGAATTACGAACAGTTCTCGATGAGATAAAAATCTGAAAAAAATCAAGCATATGAAAGATGCTAAAGAGATTACTTTGGAACAATAATAATTAAAAACTGTTATTAACAAATTACTGAAATAAATAATTGTTCAACATAATACCCAGCAACCTAGTTATTGTTTGTTACCAAATGATTTTAAAATTTTTCTGCACACGTGTGATTTTTTTCAGAATTTTGTGTAATGTTTGAAAATTGCGTTTTTTTCATTGTCAAAATTAAAAATGTTGATAACATTTTTTAATTATTATTGTGCCAAAATAATCACTTTGGTACCTTCCATATGCTTGATTTTTTCAGGTTTTTATCTCATCGAGAACTATTCGTAATTCTCTCTCAATCTCCCTCGAACTTATGCGACGTCAGACAAGACGGTCATACTACCTTAAGCCCGTTTATACATAGGCAGTTGCAAGAGGCAGCTGTCCCCTAGAGGGTTCTTATATATTGATAACAGAATTGTACACTGTACAATTTTTTTTTTTTTTTTAATTAATATACCGGTTATAAAGCTAGGATGCATATACCAAATATTAATCTTCAGATGCATTCGTCATAGACAAATACAATATTGGTATATTAAAATGAAGATTACAAAACTAATGTACTGTAATTTTCAAATACCAGTATCGTAGAATTCTTAAATTTACAATAAAAGTATATTAATATGAAATTTATATACCCGACTCGTAAATCACATATCGTTTTGTATATTAAATTTACTTGCATTTTTAACAGTGTACTAAATACCTACTACTTATAAAAGTAAAGATGATGATATGTTCCACTCTAGAATTGTGATTTCATAATAATAACATGTAGCGATTATAAAACAATGTGTAAAATTTGGAATAACTATACAAACTATTAATCTTCAATAAAATTTCAGGGTAAATGGAAATATATGGGGTAGAAAAACCGTTTTTGGCCATCAACTTGATCCATTTGTCGCCATACCGATTGAACGTAAATGACGAGATGGCCACAAATGGTGCCAAGATCCTTTGAACATAATTTATTAAACAATTAGGTATTTTAAGCTGGGCATATTCAATTTGCTTTAATTCATATAAAATTAATCTCATTCAGTAATTTGAATATATTGAAGTAATGTTGAATTAATATATACATTTTTTGTGCGTCCACTAATGGCACAGTGGCAACAAAATAAGTATTTTTTGCAGCTATTCAAATGCTTATACTCAATTTTATAATTTCTCCAGGTTATTATTATCAAATCATAATTACAAAATAAAATGTACTGTAAACTATATTTCTTGAATTAATGGCGATTTACAACTGTGATTGGTAATGTACAGCTAAATAAAAACTCGTAGACTTACGCAACAAAATCCGATTTTTACCATAAAAAGTAAAATATTTTGATCGTGACAAAAAACATTTCAAACAATTATCATTAAGTTGATTTTCACAAAATCATCTTATTACTCGGCCACAGCATCACTAACATCAATGATTAAGTATACGCCAAATTTCATACAATTTTTTTTCATTCTAAACCTGAGTTATTTGCCTGTAAGTAGAGACTAACTTATACCCATTTGCTTCATTAGGACCAAAAGAATTCTGTATAGTATTGACTACTGGAGTATGGGGCAATTGGGATTACGTTAGACGGCGTTAGTTCGGTAAAAAAGTATTTAACAGTGAGAACCGTATTAAAATCTTCACTTCGTAACGCAATAATTGTACATCCGACGAGACAACATTCTGTATTTGCGACGATTTATAGCATAAAATACAAAAAAAATAGCGACTTTATTTTTTATTCTTTTTTTATTTTTTGCAATACCATAATTAATGCTCTATAGATCATTTATTAAGACTATTATAAAAAGACTTGATAAGTAAAGCTTTGTTCCCAATATCGGTATCTCATAATTGTGATACATATTTTTGTGCATATCTTCATTGACTCATTTTGTCTCGTAACTGACATTTACACAATTGCTTATAGTGAAACGCGCCCATTGAATCAAGGTTTAAAAAATTTAGATTATTTGGCTAATGATCCACGCAAAAAAAAATAACTTTAACCCGACCTATGCAACCGAGTATTGGAATAAAAATCAAAAACGAAAAATGACCCAAGTAGCCCCGGTCTTCCCTCAGCTAAGATGCTTTGAAATGAACTCGATCGTGCGTACTGTATTACAGAGTATTACAAAAAGATATTACAGAGTACGATTAAAAGCCTGCGGTGTCGGTCGAGCGAAGCGGGCTGATAAATAATACTAATACGCTTTGCTAGATCGTCGTCCATAGTCTATATATATATATTTATATAGATATATGCATAGCGTATATATCGTACAGCCGCGAGTACTCACGACTCTCCGATCCTCGAATGAATAAGATTTGCTCGTCTGACATCCGGTCACTCGACCAATTAGTTAATGCGTCGCCTTAAGGCTTCTGCCACTGGTGCTGCAGCCACTAAGCGACAACATTAAATTGCAAGACATTCTCTGGCTACGATAGTCATTAGAATTTGCCGTTGTAACTTCTCATTAAAAAGGAAGGATGCGAAGTTCAGCCTTGTACTTTCTGCATTCATTATTTTGCTACTTTCATGAGGAAGTATGTTGATGAATTTTGGCTTTTTTTTATGGGTACATTTTTTAGGGAAAGAATGCAAGATCCTTTTTTAACTTAACGAAAAAGTACTTTTCCCTTGGGAAAGAAAAATCTTTAAGAGACACTTTCATCAATCAAAATAGTTTGAAAAAAATGAATTCACTTATTAAAATTTTACGTCAATTTAATTTTAACTTTCCAGGCATATGATTAAAATTGTTCAACAAAGATAGACAATAGATTGATTACGACAGGCTCTATAGATCCTGTGGCATACAATCTACGGTACAGATAAAAAAAAAAAATTTTTAAATAAAGATCCAATGCGATATAATACAAAAACGAATAGTAAAATAAAGTAATCGAAACATAACAAAGCAGAAGAGGAAATTTCCATTCAACATTCCCTATGAAAAGCTAAATGGCCAGATGTCCACAAATAAGTCTACAACTATTCGTTTTCCTTACGTTGACATTATCCTGGCACACAGATACGCAATAAATTAATCAGAAAAATTTTAAGATGACCTTAAATTTAAATCTAACGAAGTTACAGATTTAATTAAGTAAGGAGCTTCAGGCGCCTATAATTTACACCAATACTTTAAACATTTTTTCGGTTAACTTGACCTTCCGTCGTGAATATGATAAATAATAAAGTGTATTATCGAGTGGCTGCATTACTAGATTAATAAGAAAGCTTGCCTCACGGTTTTCCACAGCCTCTTTTCCAGAACGTTATAGCCCTGTTCGCAACACAATCTCAGAACCTCGACTTGGATTTATCAGATTCAATCTATATGCAAATCAATTATAATACTAAATTAACGGCGGAAAGGGTGAGAGCAGTGGAGGAGCTTGAGGAGAGCGACCAATGTATATATAGTATACGAGAGAGTTCCGCGTGCCGATAATCCTTGCAACGAGCGTACCTGGAGCCGTTCGTTATACACCAGTAGAATAGAGTGAGATGGCAGAAGCGGTGAGTAGTCTCGCAATTATGACCTAGTCGTTATAATGACTGTTTAGTCACTGCTCGCTCCGTGGAGCAATTTAATTATCATCAAGCCGCCGCGGCGTCGCTGCTGTGGCGAGAGCGCAATGAGCTAACGGCGCGCTAAGCGCGGCCTAACGAGCTGAATATCTCGATGCCGAATCGGCTTCGTGTCTCTGTGTTTCTCTGTCTCTCGCTCTATCGCATTGTGCGAAAACCCGCACGCTCGAAATCACGCGTTACTCCTATGTACCGCTGTTGCTTATGCTGCTCCGGTTGCGATTAGTCCCTGCTTTCACTCGGCTAACCGAACGAGAGACTGACACATAGAGAAGGACAATAGTCGGATAATAGACGTGTAACAAGAGACCAAATTGTTGAGTAATCTGCGTCGTCAACGTGTGTTCAGATATAATAACACATCAACACAATTTGCAATACACAATAGATATTAACAATAACGAGAAACCGATTAACATGTCCGTCATCATGATTTATATCAATTTGTCAATAACTTGGACCATTTCTTAAATCAAACATACTTCGAATACTACTACCTGTCATTTATACCATACTGATTGATTGATTCACTGACTGACAAATTGTTTCTTTGATGATGACATGTGTTATCCAATTCATTATATTCAATTAGCTTGTTGCATGAATGAAAGTTTTTTCCAAATCTGATTATTTTAATCTTCACAGAGTGGAAAATCTTTTTTCACAGAGTGGAAAATGATAAATATACATAGAAAGAAGCGGAGACTGGAGTATATAACGAGTACACTTTCTTATAGTCTTCTTATGGATCTTCGTGTTATCTAGAGGCAAGAGAACAGACGCGCGATTCCGTCGCGTGTAGCACATAGAGAAGAAAAGAAGAAAAGAGAGAGAGGGGAAAACTCTCAGGCGCAAGTACAACACCGAGTCCATTCAATCTAATACTTCTAGGGGTTGCTGGTGCTGTACTCTGCTGCGCTGGATCTGGCGGTGCTACCGTTGATCCTGGAACTGGTGGTGCTGCTGCTGGCTAGTAGCAACAACCATTTGAACTCGCACACGAGCACAGAGGAGCGGACATGGACGTGGTTAGGGGCAGTTTAATATCGGATAATTGAATCCGAGCTCTCAGGAACCCTCCGTACCCTCCTGGACTTCCTTGCCCTCACCCACTTCCCTCCTAACCCCGACATCCCTCGTCCTCACACGTCTCTCTTACTTCTGGCCGTTCGAAGGACGAGGAAGGGAGTCAGGTTCGAGTGAAAGGGGAGGAAAGGAGTTAGCGGGAGTGACGAAGACATGCAACGCCAGGAACAGAAAGCGAGAGAGGATTGGAAACTGGACAGAGCGAGCTGCCCGTGGCACTACCCTCTTATTGCAACTCTGCTAAATGAGAGGTAGAGGAAGATAGAAAAGGGAAGGAGGGAGTAAAAGCGAAGGAACTAAGAGAAACGACCAGGGAGAGTAAAGGAGAAGACAGGAAAGGAACGAACGGATGAAGACAAGCCGGGAAAGCGGGGGAAAGAAGAACGGAACATCCGGATGGTACCTAATTTCTGATACGGGACGTCCCGGGAAGTTGCTGAAGGAAAACCTCCAACTTCCTTTCCAACGTTAACATACACCTTTCTCTGTCTTCTCACCAGAGCCAGCTAATATCGTTCCAGTTTATTTACACGATTTATGTACCTCGCCGCCAAACGAGATTTCAAACCATTTTTTTTTCGATTTCAAATTTACCCGGCGAACGAAATGAAACGAATATGTCGGATATATAGTGAAAAAGGTATAGTTGCTTGGTGAGGGACGAAGAGGTAAAGGGTGTGTTTGCTGGCCAAAAGGGTCGACGATGATACGAGTGATGAACGTGGACATTGCGAGGGAGGGGAAGGAAAGGGATTTTACGCGTTGTCGAGAATCACATCATCATTATTATTATTAATTTTACAGAAATTATTGAATATCGTTTATATTTACGCACTCTGCAGGGCTGCGATGCTGTCGCTCATTTATATAGGGTTGTATAGGGAGCCGAACTATGGGATAGCCAAAGGCAGGGCAGGCAAGGGGAGTGCAAAAACCCGCAGTATCGGGGAAGGTCTCTGTTTACATAGCCACAAAGCGCCGATGTACGTTATTAAAATTCTGGCCAGATTAAAATTTGAAATTACGTGTATGCTCGCGGGCATCGGGGAAAGGAGGTTGGGGGCTAACGGAAAAATCATTTCATTTTGAAATGCCGGGTTTACACTTGGCTTCACGTTCGTTGAAAGCACCAGCTCGAGCTGTGATTTGTTACATCGATCGGATTAGAAAACTTGGCTGATACCGTTCGTGTCGACCTACTGCACCAGTCCCAACTGGGAGTGTACCACGCGATTGGGAAAAATTTTAATCCGATTTAACGGCCCGAACGAATTTTAGCCCCGTACCTTTGCCTCGCTCCTTTTACTCCCTCCTGTACCTTCTTCTGTTCCTCTGTCCCTTTTCCCCTTTTTTTCTAGCAGCACCGCCAGCAGCACTCTGGCCACGGCAAGTAAGAAGTTTTTTAATGAAATACCGGACGACGGCATTACGATGAAAGTTCTACGTAAGACTTACGGGAAAGTAGTGCAACCGGACTGCCTGACTCGGAATCATGCGAGTTCTACGGATATAAGGTATAAAGCTGCGAGTTTTGCGCTATATCTACGCGTCAAGAGCCAAATCACAAGACGGGAGGCGCCAGAAAGATTGTGGGAGACAGTGAAGGGAAGGGCTGGCGAAGGTGGGGAGGAAGCCCAGCCTTTTATTAAAAACGAACAAAAAATCGAATCGCTTGTCGGAATGCAATATTCCGACGGATTCATTTGGTGGAAACATTTCTTCCTCGGGAAAAAATTCAATCAAATCCTCAGGAACGAGGTGAGAGAAAGAAGGACACGAGTAGGGTACTATGCGGCTGCGGGTGTTGGTGGTGTGAAGTGGTAGAAAAGATAGAAGCGTGCCAATGTTGGTGGCGGCACTGGAGATAGAAAGGATGAAGATAAAAGAGGACAACATGAAGCTGCTGAGGGATGCGGACATGAATAGAAACGAAACTAGCCGCGAAAATGACAATGTATTCTGCAGAATCTGGAGAATATAATATAATTCAAAAATATGTCAACTCTCTGCAATCTCTTTAGGATTTAATTGGTCGGTTTTGTCCGAATATTTATCAAGCATGAATGGAAACAGTTGAGGGACAAAGACAATTATTCAAAATGGACGTTCATTTCACAACGAAAAGGCGCAACTTGATGAAAGATTTTTTGAATCGCTCATACATTGTAGTCGTAAATTCCAACAGGAGACGGAAGTGACTAGGGGGCAGAAGAGTCTGGGGAGGAGAAAGAGGAGAAAGTGTGTCATTGAAAAACAATGGTGAGCCGGACTGGGATGCTGCTGGCTACCCCGCGTCTTGATGAAAACGTGACCCAGTATAATAACTATACAGGTACACATGTATACCATTGCAGTGACGAACGACGGGTAGTAGGGATATACAGTATCATCCCACCAACACGTCGTTTGGCTTCACCTAGGTACGTGGCAGAGGTACGAAGGAAAACTGCATTGCACCGTTAGCTCCGCCGGGGAGACAATAACTTTTTTTACCATCCTGTTTATGTGTTTGCCTCGTGTTCACCCCTTCCTACCATACTAGCTTTACTGCTCGCAGCGAACCAGCCTGGCCAGCCTCTGCTCCACTCCACTCACCGCTATTCGCTCCCTCCTCACCATTCTCCTCCTTATGCGCACCAAAGACGTTCTGTGCCAAGTTTTAGCAACATTTTCTGCCATGAGACGAGACGAGGCCTCCTGTTTATCTTTCGACTGTCCTCCGAACCCGCTTAGGAACCAACTATAAAACAAACAAACAAGCGTCGGATGTCTAACATTTACCAACCGTTCACCTGTCCTACGACAAAGCCGGTACCAACTAGTACAACGCAATTAATTCCCCGATCCGTGATACCTCCACTGTGCGCGTACAACAAAACGTCATCTCTCGCTTTTACGAATGCTCAGACGAAAGCCATGAGTTTTCTTATTTATGACATTCCGCGATGTCGTGATTTCGGCTTGGGGTCTTTGAGCCCTCGGTCTTATTCGACTTATCGCGGGAGCTGAGACAGGGAATATTCCCCTTAAACCCCTCGTTTTGGCATTGCGTTTCTGTTATATTTATGAGGATGAGACACAATCTAAATAGAGGGCATGAATCTTTTAGGACTAAGGATTTCTTTCTCTGTTCATTGATCACGATCCACTATGAAAAATTGGACATAATCGATGCTGGAAGAACTATAGATAGGAGATAGGAAAATTGGAGCATCGCAGTCTAGCAAACGAAATGGCAAGCCAAACTGGACACTCGTAGACACACTTGTAAAATATATGAAGTGTACAGATCTTCGAAAGCCAACTGCGTTTGGTTCTTCTTCCTTTTCGTACCTTACTGACACAACATTGAAGGCCAAGGAAGCTGAGCCAGGGTATACGTTTTATTGGGTCGAAAATGCACCTTCTTGCAAAGATTTATACGACTTGTTAATGAACACTTTATGAAAAAAAGGGTATACTCCCCTAAAGCTCTTCTTCTGGCATTGCGTTTTTAATATATTCATGGAGATGACGCACAATCTAAATAGAGGGCATGAACCTTTTAGAACTTAGGATTTCTTTTTGTGTTCATTGATTTGCATCTACTGCAGAAAATTGGACATAGTCGATGCTGGAAGAACTATGGATAGGATATAGGCAAATTGGAACATCACGATATAGCAAACGAAATGGCTGACCGAACCGGACACTCATAGACACACTTGTATGTACACAGAGAAAAGAGATTGTTGGGTCAACCAAATCCAGCGATCACTGGTTGTCAAATAAACATTTAGTTACAGCAGCGAAATGTGTTGTTTCTTCACCAGTTTCTCGGTTCAGTAGACCAACAGATGTTTAAGGTGAGAACATTTTTCGTTAAGCTGACTAAAGAATCTATTTGACACCCGGGGACTGCTTGTTTTGTTGAACCAACAAATCTCTTTTCTCAGTGTAAGATAAACGTACGGTACGGATCTTCGATTTCGCCAACTGCATTTGGTTCTTCTCCATTTTTGTGCCTTAGCGACACAACACTAAAGACCAACGAAGCTAAGCCAGTGTATACTCGCCCTAAACCTCTTCTTCTTGCATTGCGTTTCTGATATATTTATGGGGATGTGACAGAATCCAAATATTAGGCATGAATCTTTTAGGACTATTGATTTCGTTTTATGTTCTATGATCGCGATCCACTACGGAAAATAGGATATAGTCAATTGTGGAAAGACTATGTCTAGGAGACAAGAGAATTGGATCATCACGGTCTGGCAAGCAAAGAAAACGGAATGGCAGACAGACTGGACATTCATAGACGCACTTGTATGTAAAATATACGTACTATACAGATCTACTAGAGTCAACTGCGTTTGGTTCTTCTCCGTTTTCCTGCCTTAGCGACACAACACTAAAGGCCAAGGAAGTTAAGCCAGTGTATACTCGCCCTAAACCTCTTCTTCTTGCATTGCGTTTCTGATATATTTATGGGGATGTGACAGAATCCAAATAGTAGGCATGAATCTTTTAGGACTATTGATTTCGTTTTATGTTCATTGATCACGATCCACTTCGAAAAATAGGATATAATCAATTCTGAAAAGACTATGTCTAGGAGACAGGAGAATTGGATCATCACGGTCTGGCAAGCATAGAAAACGGAATGGCAGACACAAACTACATTAGGTTCTTCTCCGTTTTCGTGCCTTAGTGATACAACACTAAAGACCAAGGAAGCTAAGCCAGTGTATACTCGCCCTAAACCTCTTCTTCTTGCATTGCGTTTCTGATATATTTATGGGGATGTGACAGAATCCAAATAGTACGTATGAATCTTTTAGGACTATGGATTTCGTTTTGTGTTCATTGATCACGATCCACTACGAAAAATAGGATATAATCAATTCTGGAAAGACTATGTCTATGAGACAGGAGAATTGGATCATCACGGTCTGGCAAGCATAGAAAACGGAATGGCAGAAACAGACTGGACACTCGTAGACGCACTTGTATGTAAGATATACGTACTATATAGATCTACAAGAGTCAACTGCGTTTGGTTCTTCTCCGTTTTCGGGCTTTAGCGACACAACACTAAAGACCAAGGAAGCTAAGCCAGTGTATACTCGCCCTAAACCTCTTCTTCTTGCATGGCGTTTCTGATATATTTATGGGGATGTGATAGAATCCAAATAGTAGGCATGAATCTTTTAGGACTATGGATTTCGTTTTGTGTTCATTGATCACGATCCACTTCGAAAAATAGGATATAATCAATTCTGAAAAGACTATGGTCTAGGAGACAGGAGAATTGGATCATCACGGTCTGGCAAGCATAGAAAACGGAATGGCAGACAGACTGGACATTCGTAGACGCACTTGTATGTAAGATATACGTACTATATAGATCTATAAGAGTCAACTGCGTTTGGTTCTTTTCCGTTTTCGTGCCTTAGTGACACAACACTAAAGGCCAAGGAAGTTAAGCCAGTGTATACTCGCCCTAAACCTCTTCTTCTTGCATTGCGTTTCTGATATATTTATGGGGATGAGGCAGAATCCAAATAGTAGGCATGAATCTTTTAGGACTATTGATTTCGTTTTATGTTCATTGATCACGATCCACTTCGAAAAATAGGATATAATCAATTCTGAAAAGACTATGTCTAGGAGACAGGAGAATTGGATCATCACGGTCTGGCAAGCATAGAAAACGGAATGACAGACACAGACTTGGACACTCGTAGACGCACTTGTATGTATGATATACGTACTATACAGATCTACAAGAGTCAACTGCGTTTGGTTCTTCTCCGCTTTCGGGCCTTAGCGACACAACACTAAAGACCAAGGAAGCTAAGCCAGTGTATACTCGCCCTAAACCTCTTCTTCTTGCATTGCGTTTCTGATATATTTATGGGGATGTGACAGAATCCAAATAGTAGGCATGAATCTTTTAGGACTATGGATTTCGTTTTGTGTTCATTGATCACGATCCACTTCGAAAAATAGGATATAATCAATTCTGAAAAGACTATGTCTAAGAGACAGGAGAATTGGATCATCACGTTCTGGTAAGCATAGAAAACGGAATGGCAGACACAGACTGGACACTCGTAGACGCACTTGTATGTAAGATACGTACTATATGCGTACTATATGGATCTACAAGAGTTAACTGCGTTTGGTTCCTCTCCGTTTTTGTGCATTGTGACTCAACACTAAAGGCCAAGGAAGCTAAGCCACTGCATACTCGTCCTAAACCTCTTCTTCTTGCATGGCGTTTCTGATACATTTATGGGGTTGAGGCAGAATCCAAATAGTAGGCATGAATCTTTTAGGACTATTGATTTCGTTTTATGTTCATTGATCACGATCCACTTCGAAAAATAGGATATAATCAATTCTGAAAAGACTATGTCTAGGAGACAAGAGAATTGGATCATCACGGTCTGGCAAGCATAGAAAACGGAATGGCAGACACAGACTGGACACTCGTAGACGCACTTGTATGTAAGATATACGTACTATACAGATCTACGAGAGTCAACTGCGTTCGGTCCTTCGTCGTCTTCGTGCCTTGGTGGCACAACGCTGAGGGACAAGAGAGCTGAGAGAAAGTGTCTTACGAAGGGTTGTAGAACATTGCCACTAAAATATAAAGTGGCTTTCGGGGTGGCATAGCAATGGGCTGCCTATCGCATGCATTCACCCTGGGAAGCGCGGTAACGTCAGGGGGTTGAGGGGGTTGCTATTGATCGACTGGAGAGAGCCAGTCAACCCTCTCGGCCCTACGTGTACCTACCCTCCCTGGCCTGGCACACACGTAACCGTGTATGTAAAACGGGTGCCGGTGCACATGTAGATATACTTCCTGTCTCTGTCTCTCGCTCTCTGTGTCTGTCGTCCACAGTGCAACGAAATTCACCTATGTATGTACACGTACGACTCAGTGGGGTCTACGTGGTACCTACATTTGGTTTATGAGTACCTCCTTCGAAAGGAGAGGAGCTGTGCTGGCAAGGTGGAGGGGAAGAGGATTCCCGGAACATTGGCGTCAAACTTTTGGCCCCGTTTCGAAGATAACGACCCAAAAGTCTATCCTGCCTCTCTGCCTCCATTTCCAGACTTCCTACCTCTCCTTTACGAACACTTCTGAAAGGAATCGACGTAATACGACCCAGGACCATTATAGCTAAGTGATTTTCTTGGATAAACGGATAAGTGTATATGCCTCGAAACGAGTTGGATACTAAAGGGATAAATAAATTCGGTGAAGGATGAGGGTCCATAAAGCTAGGGACCGGACTCTAGGAAGATGTCGCTCAAATACAAGTAATTTGTTACCCAATGAAGCACTAAAAAAGCTCGGAAGGACCTGTTCTGTGCGAAGCTTGGTAAATAAAATAAATATACCAATATTGAGCTTCTGTTGAGTCTCGTGGAAGTGGAAAGAATAATTCTATGATGTTACTAAAAACGTATCCTTCTGCTATATGCCTTTGATCATGCATTAAAAATTCGTATTTTATTCCTCAGTGCAGGGCATTGGTCAGTTTTCAACTACATTAGTGCCAACGAAAATGCCATATTTTTAATTATCCAAATTGTCCAGACTGACCAAAAGTACTAAAAACTAACCCTGAAGAGGCCACTAAAGAAGAGTACAAAGTATTTTAAGTACTGCATGTACAGGATTGCCCAAACCCAGGTACTAGTCTGTACAAAGTTGAATAGGAATTTCAAATTACCGTGTAGTACTGAAAATACTTGGTACTTTGAGTACCACTCGCTCAACTCTGGAGTCCTGGTAACATTCAAATACTCAAGTTTTAACACCGCGTGCAGCGCTTTACACTACGAATTGAAAATCAATTTCAGAAATAATGGCCTGGTTAACACAAAAATCAGGAACCGATACTGATTGATGATCAGTTTACAACATAATTATCTATAGAATGTAGAGTGAAAATTGTTTTTTTATTTTTACATACAAATGAAGATTTCCATCTATTTTACAAAACTCAGAATGTTTGTTTATTACAAAAATGAATATACTTCGCTCTTTAACCCAGCGCAAAAAAAGTGTTGCGCCAATTTTCGGAATTAAAATTGTGCAAAAATGATGGTTATGAATTTTTTTTTTTTTTCATTTTTCCATGTGAATGCGTTATGATTTAATTAAATAAAAAGCAGATTGCATTCCTAATGGATTCCCGACTGTTTGCCTAATTCTTCCAGAATTTTTGGATGGAAATTAAAAAAATATAGATGAAAATGGTGTTTTTAATTTTATATAAATTAAGGATGGTTGTTTATTATGAATTTTAATTGAACGAAAATAGCATTTTTGAAGAGGTACTTTTTTCGTTTTTGTGTGCAACTGAATCTCGCTATAATTAAATTACAATGTAGGATGCATTTCTAATAAAAATCTTGCATTTATCAAAGTTTTCAAAAAATGTTTAATTCCTTGTAATTTAAAGAATGACTATTCCTCTAGTGTAGCAAACATGCTACAATGCCAATTAAATCGTTACAAGAGTCATTATCCTGAGACCTAAAGAAGGTTGAAGCTATATTCAAGAGTAATCCCATTCATTTCTCACCCTAGAAATGTACTAAAAAGTCAATCGTAGGCTCACTTGAGTTATAAGTTATTAGTATATGCAAATAACGATTATTTAAAAAAAAAGTGGGTTTAATACTGAAGATTATGATGGATCTGTTCTTTTGAACATTTAACCATTTGATTCTAGACCAGAGTTTTGAAATTCATAACAGAATTATATGAAAAATGGAGGGCAAAGAGGGAGATATGCAGAGGAGCAGTTTGAATGGTGATTTTTGTCAGAGAGGGTGCAATTTATTACTCCTGCTGGGTAGATGGGTGCACGAGTGAGTGAGCGAGGGAAACGACGACGGCGACGACGATCAAGCGCGGCTGAGAGGTGGGGGTAATGAAATTGCACTCATCGTGTGAAATTTAATATTAATCCTGGATGTAATATGAGAGTGAGTGCGGAGGTGGGGTAGAGGCGCTCAAGCGAGCCTATAACGAGTCTCGCTTTATCCTTTATGCTTTTTTTCTCTCTCCCTCGCTCTCGCGCTTACGTCATGTATTATAACCATCCTGCTGCTGCTGGTATTAACTAATAAATTAATATCAACATTCCACTCGCAATCGAAAAAAAACGTATAATGAAATCCACGCGAAATTAATGGATAAATTCCGATTTACAATAATAGCGAAATAATGAAAAAAGTGAAACAAATATGATAAAAACAAGAGTGCATTTTAATGATGAAAAAAAAGTTATTTAATTGAACTCGGTACGAACAATTATTTTCACTACGTAACTAAAAATAAAATGTCTGAAAATAAAATTTGTTTGATAATATATTTGAAACTGAAATATCTACAAATTAGAACAAGGCGTTTTAATGGAACATATCTGTAATTTGCACATTTTTAAATTGACTATCTAACGGGCTTTTTACTTGTAAATTATAACAACTGTAAGAATAACAGAGCCAAGTCCCTTTTCTTCACAAAAAAAAAAATTATTCACTTTTCGAAAAAAAAAAATAGTGGAAAAAAGACAATTTAAAAAAATCTACTTTTTCCATTCTTACATGTACATCTATTTTTCACCCATAAAACGAGAATGCAGAATGCGTTCCTAACAGAATTTTACTACTACCCAATTTTTCCCAGAATTTTTGGATGATATAAATTTCTTTCCACGTCGGTACTTAATTGTAAAAAAGTTCCTAATTGGACTAAGATAACCTACATATATATATATTATTATAAAAACAATTAAACATGTGATTTATAGTTGTCAACACTGTCACGATTTTTCTTAGTGTGAATTGTTATTCTCTCGATAAATGATAAATCCTCCAGGTGCGATTTTTTTTTGGCTATTCGACGTCCAACGTGTTGCAAATCCCAGCCTCGTAGTTGAACGGATTCGCAAGATACGCGGAGGCTCTCGTGCTCTCCAACATAGTATCACACTCACACGATTTCACTCTACAGTGTATATCGTCCGCTCCTTCTCCTCGTCCTTTTCTCCTTCTCCTACTCCTGCGAACGCGGCAAACAGAGAGCTCCACGACCAGCTCCTAGCGTGTATAGAGTATAGAGAGTCCTGTGCCACCTCTCCACTCGAGCTACTCTCCTAATCGCAACAGGACGTTTTTCGCGCCTCACGAATTCGTCCGTGGCGTCGTCGGAACGAACCAACGAATACGAAAGCAAGGTAGGGACCGGGGGGCTCTATCGTATCCGCTACTTCGTTCACCCCTACTCTTCGCCTCTCGAGCTCCCAGAGAGCCTCACGTAACCTTGGCGAAAAATTCGCGCGCTGAAGGACGAGCTCGGCAGTCAGAAAGAGAGGGAATATTGTGGTTCAGCAGCACTGACCACTGGTCGAACAAGATAAGTGGGAGTAGGTATATGCGAAGAGAGAAAGTCGCACGAGCCAAGCACGAGATATACACACGGTGTTGCGAAGTGAACGTATACATCGCAAATTTTTCGCACTTTTGAAATAGTCAAAGTGGATTAAGGTAGTTCTGTCGGTACGCCGGAGTCATAAATCTCAGAGTCTATATGACATTAAAAAATAATCATACGCATCACTTTGATTGCCTCAATAATAATATCAAAAATAATCGAGGATCCTTCGAAATTGTCGTAATCAAATTAAAACGATTATTTCTAAATAGTTGATATGTTTAGTGCGGATTTGACTTCATTTTTACGATAATTAGGTTAGGAAATGTCATTTGGCCCGGTATCGTGCACTTTGACCTTGGTTCAATTAAACATTATTCCGGAGACTTCACCTTTTTTCATGATGCATCAAGTCCTGAATGATTTGTGAATCCGTAGTACTTTTTATTTTTTCTCTATCTTTGATCTAAGTATGTTAATTTTCGATTTAAAGATCAATTTTTCCAGCTCTCCTGTGAGCACTGTGTAAAAAGATCGAATTTCAAGTTTTAGTTGTTCATTCAAATACTCGGTAAAAGCCTTCAAGATTTTGTGCAAGTAAAATTGAATAGCTAAATTACAACATGTCAAAAATTCATGCATATGAGTTTGGATTGCTTTCGCGACAGAACTACCTTAAGGTAGTCCTTGCGCATTAACTTTTCTGAACTTTAAGACTTAACATTTTTTATATAATAGTTGAATCCCTTCGAAATGCGATTGCAAAGTTTCAAGTTGGGTTATAGACTAAACTACCGAGAAAATAAATATTTAAAAAAGAATTCTTACGCACGGGCTCTTACGGGAAACTAACCGATTTCGTACTTCGAAACGAAAATTAACATGTATAAACTGAACTTTTGTACAATATCAAATGTGCTATGGATTCCTTAGAGTGTCACGATTCCGTATAAAATATAAAAAAGGGACGTTATCGAAGTATTTGGGTGTAATTCCAACGTCAAACACATCATCGCCACTCAGAAGTTACGGATAACCGGATGTAGCGGACAATGATAGAAATCAACATAACCTCCAGTCAACCGGCGCCGTATATACATCGCAAATTTTTCGCACTTTTGAAATAGTCAAATTGGATTAAGGTAGTTCTTGCGCATAAACCTTTCTGAACTTTAAGACTTAACATTTTTTATATAATAGTTGAATCCCTTCGAAATGCGATTGCAAAGTTTCAAGCTGGGTTATAGACTAAATTACTGAGAAAATAAATATTTAAAAAAGAATTCTTACGCACGGGCTCTTATGGGAAACTAACCGATTTCGTACTTCGGAACGAAAATTAACATGTATAAACTGAACTTGTATACAATATCAAATGTGCTATGGATTCCTTAGAGTGTCACGATTCCGTATAAAATATAAAAAAGGGACGTTATCGAAGTATTTGGGTGTAATTCCAACGTCAAACACATCATCGCCACTCAGAAGTTACGGATAACCGGATGTAGCGGACGATGATAGAAATCAACATAACCTCCAGTGTCAACCGGCGCCGTTTCAACCTTGGTTTCAACGACCCGATTTTTCGTGGCGGTTGTAGTCGTGGCGCAAAAATTAGATTTTCTATCTACTTTTTGTTTGTTTTGTGTCACAAATTTATCTTTAAAACGACCAAATTTAGCTCTGACTGCGTGATGATACAATACCACTACGCGCTCAAGCGAGACTCTGATGAGATATTTTAGTTAATACAATTTATGTTTTTTAAGTTTACGAAGCATCTACAAATACGTTTTTATTCTCATTGTGATTAATTGAATGTGTAGATATATAAAAATGTTAGCATTAGTACAAGACTAGTATGGGTCGCAAGGACTACCTTAAGGAAGCAAAGTATTTAACCTCTGTCTTTTTGTCGGTTGACGTTGATTTTGTGAATGTATTTATGGTGTTTTGCAAATTGCCAAGTATAACACCTTCAGTTTTTTTAAATTTATTTAAGCGAAGAAAATAATATTAAATGGCGACGTATTTTGGTAATTTAAAAGGAAAGGTATTTATCAAAATATCGTCTTCAATTTGAATCCGAATATTTTAGAAAAATGTCAGGAACGTAACCTCCATTTTATTTTCGTGAATAAAATATGATTAAACGTGAAAATTGAAAACGCGTCATTTTTCTATTATTTTGAGTCGGAAAAGTATGTTGCATTTATGAAAGTTTTATGTTTTTTTAACGGGAAAGACGCTTAGTTCATCACAGTGTGAATTAATAAATATAAGACCAAGCCAGATACCAAAGAAAACGGACTTCAAAATGGGGGAGGCTACTTGGCAATATGAACATGTTAATTATTTCTATCATACTTAAAGATTTTATATTTATTCTACAAAATATATTTAACGCTATTTTAGGTTATGGATTACCAATAAATTCACACTTACCATTATTACAATTAAGAAAAAATCTGTAAAATTAAATCCTTCAGTGTCTGGCCTGACATATTTGGTAAGTACATCCTAAATTATTTTTCTACCTTCACCATATCTTTCCCTATAAAAATTTAATTATACTCTATACGAATATTTTTTTTAGCGAATATCGCGTATTCAGTAAAATTCAATATACAAATATTGTCTAAAAAAATACTTATACGATAGGTACGACTTTTATAACGTGATTAGTATAATACACATTATAGTAAATCTAATATACACGATATAGTTAAAAAGATCCTACTCAACATATTATTTCTGATTTGAAAAATCGAATAGCTGACTTCAAATTAATCTAAATCGTCAAATAAAGAAAGCATAATCAAACAACAACGATGTAAAGGCAAATATCGAAAAACCAACAAAGACTCACCTGCTATTTTAACAAGAACAAGTTTTTTATTTAAATACTTTTTTTTCAAAATCATATACAAAAATTGCGAGAGCCAAAGCTGCTTTAAATGCTGTAAAAAGTGCCCGGACTGAAAAGGTTAATCGCAAGATTCTTACAGAGAATACCAAGCGAACCGAACAAAAACAGTATCGTCTTTACGTGGCGCTTTTCGCATCGTCTCGACTGAGCAACTTTGCCGACGAGTTTTAACCGTGGTTCTATATAGCTCGGTCACGACTTATTAGATTAATTAACGTAATCCTAATAGGATCTCATCTTGACGCACAATGTAGGCTGCCTCGATATGGCCGAAGCGGCAGAGGGGTTTCACAGAGCGAGAGTTCGCGTCAGCCCTGACTATCGGCAACGCAAGTGGCAACGGCGATTGCCTTTGCATTCGCGAACGCGTATGTGTACAAGTGTGCGTGCCGCGATAGTGTATATACTGTGCGTAGTAATGCACGTGGTGTGTTGCTGCTGCTAACTATACAAGCAAGCGCACCGGCACCACGCATCAACGTGTGTAGCAGCAGCAGCAGCAGCAGCAGCATCGTCCTTCCCCTGTTCCGCGAACAACATAGCTTGAACAATGGCTTCCATTACGCCAGGGAGGGCGAGGAGAAGCCGCTCTGCTCTTTGCTAGTGTCTGTGTCTCTATGTGTGTTTCCTATCCGCGTTAATGGGCAAATTGTCCGACGAGTCGTTTAAACTCCAGAGCCAAACCATCTACCGAAATAGCTATCAGCTAGAAGGATATACTTTTACTGCTTCTCAGCAATTTCCTACTTTAACCACGTAAGCACGAATTTTCGCTTGAATACAAAATTCAATCAATAAAAATGAAATTTTACTAAGTTAATTTTTGCAAATTTGATAAATAATTTGTTTCATTTATTTCATTTAATTTATTAATAAAACACTAATTTTCTTGGTTCCGAGTTTTGCCACGTTAGCACGAGTTTTCGCGAATACGAAATTCAATCAATAAAAGTGGAATTATATTCGGTTCATTTTTGCAAATTTGATAAATAATTAGTTTCATTTATTTCATCGAATTAATTAATAAAACACTAATTTTCTTGGCTATTTCCGAGTTTCGTCACGTTAGCATTGAATCAACAAAATGAATTTTGTTGATTCAACTTTTTAAATTAGATGAGTACTTATATTTATTGATTTAATGGAATTAATTGATGAAATAAATACATATTCATAATTAAATTTATTGAGTAAAAAAATTCTCAGCATTTTCCTAGTTTGGTGTCATGTAAGAGGTAGTTTTTCTCGTTATTTTTTTTTTTCGATCTGCTGTATTAAATGAGATAGATGCAAAACGATTTTTTCGTAAATCTTACTTACCGTCTGGGAGAATTTTCAGTTTTCTCGAGATTTGTCGTGCAGAGCGGTTGTGAGAGAGCTGTGCAAACTAGTCGAACACGCTTCTTCTCAATCCCACGCTACCCGCACGCCACGTGGCAGTCGCGAGTCCCGCGTGACTCTCGACGACTTTGGCAAAGAAGAAAACGAAACGAATTTAACAAAAAAAAAGAAAATTAAAATTCGTTTATTCCAGAGGATATAAAGGATTTAACCAAGGACTTTGAACATCATTTTTCTACACATTGTTTTTCACACGGTGAGTGATAACATTTTTCTGTAAATTACAGTGTCATTGTCGTGTCCTAAGAGGTTATTTATTTCCTGCCATTGTTTTTATCATAATTACATTGCGATCATTTTGGGCATTATTTCAGGCTCTTTTCGAAGTTTCGTTAGTTCTTTACGAAGAATACTGTCGCGACGACAGAATTTCGAAAGCAGAACCGTTGTTTGTTAAAGAGAAAATGTATATTAGGGTTAGTTTTTTTTGGTTGCGATTCGCTTGTCGTTATTCTCGAAGCTTTATCGCGACGAGCTGATATATAGGTTCGATTAGGCAGGTCAGTAAATCGCCGTGACAGGCAGAGAGGGTACACACAACACGCGTGGCGTGTTAGACGCACGATTATTGCCAACGGTCACGAGACGAACGGGGTTAAACGCGACGTGACACGCGCGACGCTTGCCCGCGGCCGACTGAGAGCCGTGAAGGCGAGTGCTCGCTGCTTCGGGAGGGTGACTGGCCCGCGAGGCACCGGCGCAACGGGGGTGGTTAGTGGCGGCGCGGATCACGTCGCTCGCTGCTGCTGCTGCTGCTTGCTGCTTCTGCTGCACCAGCCAGCCAGCCAGCCAGCCATCCACCCACCACGTTGGTGTGTCGCCTTCTCGTCTGGGGATGTTCGAGCTAGCGAGGAAGTTAAGCAAGAGTATAACACGAACAACAGGAGAAACGTGAAAACGTATGGAGGATACATAGAAAGAGAGAAAAAAAATATTGACCCTGATACATTTTTCGTTCGCGACTTGTGGTCAAAGATAATTGAGGTAAGATGGAATTGAGGTAACTTTTGTTGAAATAAAAATTTAAAAACTCCTGATTGAAAAAGGTGAGTGTAAGTAATAAACAATTTGGGTAAATCAAAAATGGTTAAATAAAAATAATTCGCATATTATAGTCGGGAGATTAATTTGTCAAGGGTGTGGTAATCTCCCTGTTATAATATGCGAATAATTCTTATTTAATCATTTTTCATTTACTTAAATGTTGTTTATTAATTACACTCATTTGTTTCAGTCGGAATTTTTAAATTTTTGTATAATTATTTTTGTTTCACCTGCGATGGCCCTGCGTTGCATGTGAAGAAGAAGACGATTTGAATGAGAGAAATGTACTAGGTGACATTAGCGCAGTGGTTAGCGCTTTAACTCAGTACCAGAATAATCCGGGTTCGAATCCCAGTGATCACCATTTATTTTCTCTTTTCGATAATTCGTCAGACCATCCGCACTACACACACACATCTTCCATACTCTGTCCCATGGAGGATAGACATAAGGAGCACGATCCGTATATGATGTGTGTCTGAGATTTCGACCACAGAAATGTTTCTAGAAGTTAGTTGCATTATGAGCCATGCGTTGCGCTGTTGTCGTCAAGATCCCACATTTACTTCTCAATTTGTGATGTCGAGAAAATGTATTGTGCCTACCTGCCCGAGTGGTTCAGGCTCGGAAATAATAAAAAGATCCGAAAGGAGTGAGAAAACGAGCTTGTTCCGTGTACCAAAGGCAACATAACCTTTTTAATATATTTATTACATTATGTAAATTTTTTTACATCTTTGCAGATTTTCGGTTCCCTCATAGAGAAAGCATTGTGAGTGATAGATTGAAAAAATATAAAACTTTATATACATTTTTTTTAAAATCGAGTCGTCCTTAAGTTGTAAGAGTTTAAATTTTTCGGATCATACTTACACATACGCCAGAACATTTTGCCTAAATGTGATTTTCTTTACGTTTTCAAAGATTCTGAACATTTATATCAATATCACGAAAAAAAAAAATTCACCATAGCAAAGTTTCCTCTATGGGGAAGCAAAAAAGTTCAACATTTTTTTAAATATCTTTTTAGATAAAATGTTTTATTTGGGATATTTTACCAATTAACACTTCTGATAACCATTTTAACTTCCCTTGCTTCCCCCTCCATTTGAGGAGCTTACACGCACCAGCGCAGCCCTAACGGAGGCTTGGAACACTCGCTCCTCAAAACGGTTTTGCGGCTACTTGGCAAGTACAGCGATCGTGCTCCTTATGTCTATCCTCCATGCTCTGTCCTTTCCGACTGTTACACTGTTGTCAGAAGTTTCGGACCAAAAACACGTCCACAAAAATGTACGGCATCGGGAGAGTCAGTCTCCTCCATTCTCTTCATATATATTGAAACGTTTCGATAATTTGGCAGGACCAAATTATCGAACTCAGGATTTTTTAGATCCTCTTCTTCCGTATGGATGGAACAGAGTTCGAGCTCTAGGTCGGCGGAGGTTGTGTGGAGGAGAGGGACGAGTGCGTGAACACTCCGGTCTCTCGACAAAGCAGGGCAGCATCAGTCTCCCGTCTTGACGAGACCGACTTAAGGTAAACGGCCTTGTTTTTGACTCTGGTCTGGTTCCTGATGCGCTACTTTATCATAGGCGGCTTCACAAACTGCGACACTCGTTAGGTCTTCGTTTACCCTATGGTTTTACATGGGCAGAGTGAGAGGGTTGCCTTACATCGTCACAAACCGGGCCATTTACCTTGCGTGACGCACACCCGTAAGGGTAAGTCAGAAAATTTCTACCACTTTTGCAATTCGGGGACGCGAATCAACCCGACTTTCAAAAGTGGCGCACTCTTTCCCGACTGTGAGCCTACTATGCTCAGAGACACCTTTCCAGACTATGTCTGTACTCGGTGCTTACGCACACTAAGTTCCCATTAGGGATTGCCTCGTGTAAGAAGTGTGGTCGAATCTTTGGAGGGAAAGGAAGGGATCCGGAGAGATATTCGGCTCGGGTCTAAATAGCCTCCACGTTCGCGCTTCGCTTGCGCGAAACGTGGCCGGAATTGGCCATCTAGCGGCCAAATGCCAAAATCTGGTCGGGGGTAGGGACTTCGCGTTACAATATATTTCTACAGTCCATTCTACAAGCCCACGCACACAGCGGTAAACCCGCAAATAGTAAAAAAAAAGGGCCTATAAGCAAAGGGCTATATAAGCACCGGAGAGATAGTGCCTCCACTATCGTGTAACAAAACTCTTTCAATTCTATACAGTCGACGTGGATGTCGAGTTCTTGAAGTGGAGGTGTGTGATGGCCCTACATTGCATATAAGAAGACGATTCGAATGAGAGAAATGTACTAGATGACATTAGCGCAGTGGTTAGCGCACTAACTCAATACTAGAATAATCCGGGTTCGAATCCCGGTAATCACCATATATTTTCTCTCTTCGATAAGTCGTCAGACCATCCGCACTACACACACACATCTTCCGTACTCTGTCCCTTCCGACTGTTACACATCGTTTTTAAAGTAATTCTTACATTCCACGATAAGCGCTGTGAAGTGAGTTACAGAATACACAATAATATCAGCCATCTTGTGGCATTTCGATATATTCAAACAGACTCTGTGCATAAACACGTATATGCAGTGAAGAAAAATTATCAGGGTTTTGGCAAGGCAGAGATGAATCGTCCCTACTTTTCTTATGGTCAGTCTCATATGGTTTGTTAAGAGACGATCACACTTTTTTATTCCGGGCCTTTAAAGGCAAAAGGTTGAGGATGCTCAAAGGCTGCCCTACGAAGTCCCTAATAGAAAAACCAAAAAATTATTTACAAAATATTTATCTGCGCTCATTGCATTCGGTTTATCTTGCACTTTCAACTGGATATTCGAAATTATTTAGTATATGCATGACTATGCGTGTTCATTATTTCGGGAATGAAATTTATCGAAGTAATTTTGTGCAATAAATTTAACGAGACGTAATCTCGAGCTGACGCAACGTGAAACGTACTTAAACACCTCAAAGCTTTTTCTCGTTTTAGTGGTATTATTGTCTTCGCAGCAATTGTTTGAAAATTGAATTTACATCTTGGTCATTTTAATATCAAAGTTATCAAAAGTTATAATGAATACGAGGTCTCAGCAGGACAGAATAATTTGTGCTTCATGTGAAAAGCTATGGAAGCCATAAAAACTCTTATAACATCAAGTTCGGATTTATAATCTCAACTTGAGGAGTATTTATAACCTCAAACCTGTTTATGCAATTTTTAAATTTGAGGTTAACATTTACTGTGAATATTTTTAGTAGATTTCTTAATGAAAATGCTTCAGTAAGAGTGATAATAATTTAGTAGATCTGCAACACAATCTATTTTCTATTCAATAGAATTTTTTCATAACCAACCATTTGAAGAATTTATATTTGGGTTGTGGAAAAGGCAATAAATTCTTCGCTGTACTGAATTACATATTTTTGTTCACTGCTTATTTGCTGGTAATTCTATCTGTATGTGTCAGGCTGAAGCATAATAACTTTTTTATTAGCTTGAGGTCCAAAACGAATTTAACATTGTAATTTTTTTTCTTCATATTTCAGGTAAACTATAAGAAGCAGTGACGATTTTGGATTGGATTTCAATACAAGAACTACATTTTAAATGTACAAGGCACACGCTAAATTTTACTGCAGTCCACAGCTTTTTACTAAAGTTATTGTGTTTTTGGACAATACAGACAGACAGACAGACAGAAATAGGTGAATGCCTTTTTTGGAATCTAGGACACTCAAAACATGTATTTCCATCAAAATCTGAGAGCCGTTTTTTTTTGGGTTGCAATACCTCCTCTCTTACATACTTTATATGTGATGAAAAAGTAAAAAAAAAGTCAAAAAATCACATTTTCAAAAACCAATATGAATGATTTAAACCGGATGTTGTCTGTGATGAGATATCAAGTAAGTAACATAGTGAAGATCAACATCGATAAGTAGAAAAAAAAAATGGGGTGGGGTCTTCTTTGGCATTTTTCGAACGGAAGCCAGATCTATGAATTCCCACAAAAAAAACATAACGAAAATTACTTTTTTAAAAATAACTGTCAAAAGTTTTGAAACAGGTATTTTCGGTGGTTACATATACTTGAGAACAATAGTGGAGATCAAAAACCAATATCTTGAAAAAAAAAATTTCGCGGGTCCGTTCTTTACATTGTTCGACCGAAGTCGAATCAATTAATTCTGAAATTGGAAACGAATTTTTTTTTTTACATAAAAAAATATGTCAAAGCGACGCTTTTGATATTTTTCGACAACAGGTGAAAATCAAAAATATAAAATTGAAAAAAAAAATGACATTTTTCGACCCCTAATCGGATCTATGAATTCTGACGTCAAAAATATTGAAAAATTACTTTTTGTTTAAGACCTGTACAAAGCTTTTTAATGGGTATTTTCCGTGGTGAAATATTAGACTAGAGAACGATATGGAACCCTAAAAATTTGTATCTAGTCAAAAAAAGTCAGTTACACTATTCGATTTCCACACTTCCTATTTATAAATAATTAATTGAAAATTGAATCTATTGAAAACCATAGATTGTAGTAATGTTGAGAAAAAAATAATTTTAATACACCAACACCATATATTTTTGTCACGGCAGTGATCTCAACGAAAACAGCAACGCATAGGATACCAGAAGAGCCAGAAGGTTTTCAGCGTGGACCTGACCAGCTTCACCCTCGACTCAGCATCCCAATAACAAGCAACCACAATCCGGGTAGGTAAGGAATTCGACGAGCGACGAAGGCACGCTAGAGCGTCCCGAGGCCTCGCCGGAGTAAGTTCTCGCGACATCTAGCGTTGATACTCCGAGTGTCGAATTCAAGGTCGAAATTATGAGTGGAGAACGAAAATAGATACATATAAGTAAACTTACCATAGTTTTTATCAATAAAATTGAACTGTCCATTTACCCATGAACCTCAATTAATTATTCTCAAAATGTTACACTGTCAAAAAAATCTACTTGCAATTTAATGAACTCGAAGTTATTATTCATAAACTGGTATACTAAATAAATTTAATAAACAAGCGAGTCGTAGAATTAATGTACGGTACAGTAACTTCATCAATTTACGTTAATTTTGCAGTAAAAGTAATTAAATTTTTATATTTTTTTTGCTTTAATTTTACCGTTGAAATATATTAATTTTATGTCACAATTGTGTTCAATTTAATTGACAAGTTTATGCATAAAAGCTTTCGGTTCTTTTTTGACAGTGTGTAGCCAAAATTTCAATAAGCAAAACCAATTCAGATGCCATTTCGTCATTTTTGCAGGTGGAAAGTAAACGAATGATGAAAAATAAAATGACGTAAAGAAAATGAATGCACATCGTGACCAAAGCTCGTATCAAGCTTTCCACCCTCCGAACTTGTCGATCCGAAACTTTTCAGTCCCCACTCTGGGAAATATAACGTGCGCAGTAAAAGCGCGGGAAATCAGCAGGTGCAGGAGGCGGAGCCTTTGGCGCAGGCGCAGAAAAAAGCCACACCCCCGAAAGCTCGTCGGGGGAGGAGCTACGTTGTAGACGGTCGGAAAGTCATCGTGGATTGGAGACCGAGCGTTCACCTGTACGCTCTTGCCACCTCCAATGGTCTGCCCATCGGCAAAGCCCCGCGTCTACCTACTAATGCACCTGCCCAACGCTTCTTCGTGGTAATCACCTATCCCTGGCGTATTACACCCTCCTGAGCGAACGGCCTTCGCGCATGTGACGATATATATTCGCGATATACCCTCTTGTCATATACATCGACAATTCTATACAATTTGGCAGCTATTGTCAATGATCGAAAACTTAATCAAATTCACATTTTAAAAAATTGTACATTTGTGAAAAAGCGTACGCTCGTAATAATGCATAGTATTCGCTGCAATATTTATTGTTATATTCAACATCAATTTGTTATCCGCAAGTGTCTATGATGCAAGTCTCACACGCCTAGTACCCTCGTTTCTGATAGATGGGCTGCGGGATAGTACACAAAAAAAGGCTTGGTTAGAACAACCAAGTAATTTTTTAGGCTACCAATTTCTTGGTTGAACTAACCAAGTCACTTAGTAAGTTAACCAAGTGACTTGGTTAGACCAACAAAGAAATTGGTAGCCTAACAAATTATTTGGTTCGTCTAACCAATTAATCGTCTGGCGCATATATAACCAAGGCACTTGGTTGTTTCAACCAAGTCTTTTTCCGTGTACTATATCGCGAGCGAATTGTCATCTGACACCTATATAAAAGGGGAAATATTGAATCTTTGTCACTTCTTATTTTTGTCTAACTCCGACGTCCGACTCGTAACTGAGCAGCAGCAGCAGTGAATATTGGGAAAAAAGTCGCTCTAAGCCGCCATCCCGCTCCTCTATATTCACTATTATTAGTGAATATGGCAAAAATATAAATATTACTTGCAATTATAAACAAAACACTTATTGCCATACACACTTTGATTTATCAACGAAATCGAACGTGAGTGTAGACCATAATAAATGTAAAACATACTATTCACAAGAATTCATTTCACATGTTATATAAATACACATCTAAGCGTTCGCTCTACACCATGACTTTGTTATAGTACACAAAAGTATTATGAATCTAGCAACAATAGTAAGTATGTTGAACTATTAATCGATCTCATCATTTACTATACCGGATGATAGGAATAAATAAATATAATTGGAACATAACTATGTATTTTATATGCTTTTATTGTTCTCCAACGGTTCAACATACTTTACAAATAGTAAAAGAACGAATAGTTGCTACTAACATACAGAAATAGTTGACATAACTACGAAAATATGGCACATGATAACTATATTTTTATTGGTTACGATAACCATAAAAGCATAGTCGTCATCTCAGGGAAACATAGTTTATAGTAAAAATATGGTTACTCTGATCATATTTTTCTCTCAGTGCAGGGACATCGTAAGTCGACTATGCTTATTAGAATCCGTCTTGAATTTAAAAATCGTTCACCCTCGTTCAAATGAATTTTTAGTTGATATAACAAATATTTTGGTTACCGCAAATATATTTTAGTCAACTGAATCAAATAATTATTGAAAGAACTAAACATTTGGCTGTCCTAAACAAGAAATTCGTTTGAACGAGGGTAAACGTCGATTTAGTTAATTTCTACATTTTTTTTCTCAGTGTAAGGGACATTGTAGACACTTTTTACTTGCGGTCAGAATTTGTTCGAATTTTTTTAAAAAGGGGTGCTCATAAGATTTTAGGTAATTCCAGGCGATGATATTTGAATGATACGCATGAAGTTAAAATTCCTCACCATACGTACAACAGATTAAGTATCAAATTAGTGTGAACATTTTCTAAGATCTGGATAGCCGAGTGAGTTAAGCAGTCGTGCATTACAATCTACAGGTTCGGTGGTTTGATACCCGGTGAGTGACAAATTCATGAGTTTTTTTAGAAGATGTTCTTGTGCCAATCAGTAGAGTCAGTTCGTACATCTAATTAAACGTGGAAGTAACTCCGTAAAAGTAAAGTCCAATATAATTTTAAATAAATTTTCGGAATTTTGACCATTTTAGATTCGGACTGGATCCGGTCTGGAATCCATAATGGGATCCGAACGCGTATCCCGATCAGAATCCAATTTGCGACCATTACATTCATCTTCGGATTCTGACTGGATCTCTAACTAGATTCCGAGCTACACGTATACGGACAGAAAAGGTTAGTTGCCATAACCAAACAATGAGTTGACACAACCAATCGGTTATTCTCTTTCCCTTACAACTCAAATGATACACTGAGAAAAAAAATCGTTAGAACCAACAAAACGTGCGCTTGCGGGCAGCGAAAAGAATATTTTGTCGATTGGACAAAATATTTGGCAATGGTAATCGAATAATGTTTGTATTGATCGGCTGTTGCTTCGATCAATTACATATTTCATTCGATCAAAAGAATATTCTTTTCGCTGCCCGCAAGTGCACGTTTTGTTGGATCTAACGATTTTTTTCTCAGTGTAGTGTCCACGATTCGAATGGTCGTCCCAACAATTCGAGTAATAGTCGCAACGATTCGAATGATAGTCCCAACGATTGGTTACACTTACTAATTTCGCGGGAACTAAACGTAAATAGTTCAGGTTACAATTCGATATGGTTGAAGCAACTGATTTTTGAGACCATTTTTACAGCTAATTGGAAACGTAGTTGTCCCAACTAAATATTTTTTTTTCCGTGTAGGGAATCCAGTAAGTATCCAGCTAGATCCCTACCACAATTTCTGCACGGGTGGAGGCTCGGTAATTCGTGATACCGAAATTGCTTGCTCACACTCTAGCGATGCATGCACATTAATGTGAAATAAGTTTGTTTACACGAGCGATAAAATATAGCTCAGCGACACATCATTTTTCTTCTCGCATGTCGGACAATCGTCGACGAGGCCGTAAAGTGTCAACGTCGTTGGGCAGTTCATCGGCGTCGGTCAAACACGACGAATAAGTGAAGACGCCAAGGGGTTGTTTCTGTCGTAGGGGAGGTTCGGAGTGTTATCCCGGTAGAGAATAGAGGCGGAGAAGCGAAGAGTGAGCGAAGGTGGGTAAGGGGTTTATACGTCGAGAGTGTGAGGGAGAATTAATTACCTAGGAAACCTTGCGGAACGCTTTGATGTCCGAAGGGCTTCCGGCGGGAGCGCGGGGCCCATGTAAGGTCCAAGGTAATCGACTTTGCTCGTTTGAGAGGGTACAGCAACTTGTGCGCCAAGTCTCCGACTATTATTAGTTATATATATACATATAGTGCACCTATGTTTGTACCTCTGTACCTTCGCTGTTCTGCACTGCATTGCTTTGCTAGAATAAAGCAACGTAACTTCATTTTTTCATACACTGAGAGAAAAAAATGGAAATCAGCTCCCGATTCGCATTGTGGGAAATCTGTTGTCAAAATCGTGATAGCATGCGTTTTTTGCTAGCCTACCAAAAAGATTTGTTAGCTTAGCAAGAAGTTTTAGTAATTTAACAAAATGTTTAGCATAGCACAAAGATTTGTTAATTTAACAAGATTTTTAGCATAGTAAGAACATTTGTTACCATGGCAAGAAGAATTACAAGGCTAACTAATTGTTTAACGAGGCTAGCAAATGATGTAATTTTATCACCATTTTTACAAAAAATTTGCTGGCCCAGCAAAAACGTTTAGCTAAAGTTAGAGCTCAACGGACTACACAAACGGATGTTACTTCAATAGTCTAGGACTGAATTCCAAACCGTGCGCATTGCTACGTCCGGGTGGCAAACTCTCCAGAGTTGCACTATAGGAAATCGTAACGGCGGTCTCTCTTTCGAGTCAAGGCGTTGGCCCTTTACATCAGGGACGGAGACCTCGCCATGCACTACCGCAGACTTATGAATGCGACGGAGAATCAACGATAGACTGAGGCAAAATTGACCAGCGTGCAGAGTAAATGATTTATTCATGAAACGATACGTACTTAAAATGATTGATATTTATTTCGATGCTTTTGTTGCTGGTGTACAATTTCTTACAGACGATTATAAAGTCTTAGTCTCACAGGGCCAAGGTACAGATTTTTGTTGAAGAGCTTTGCGCGCTCTCGTAGCAGCAGCAAGACGGTCGTGTGAAGAATAACTGAATTTAGGTAATTGGACGCTCCTTATATACTATTATCGCCCTAATGATTTTTAGATCAAGTGGTAGGCTGAAAATTAGGGTCTAGATTTATGGTTCGAGATATATGGGAAAATACGTGTCGTAAATGTTTATATAAATTCGAGATACATTTCGTTAACCGCAGGTCTTTGTTGATGGGTTCGCGGCGCGTGTTATACTCTACAGTTCAACATGTAGTCCGGTGAGAGACCCTTACTTGTATTGCTGGGAATCTACTACACGGAAAGAAATGTTTGGTTGTGGCAACTACGTTTTCGATTTGCTGTACACGATGTCTAAAAAATTCGTTGCCTCAACCATATCGAATAGTAACCTCAACTATTCACGATCAATTCTCGCAAAATTAGTTAGGTTAAGTAATCCAATCGTTGGGACTACCTCTCGAATAGTTGGGACTACCATTCGAATCGTCGGTATTACCATTCGAATCGTTGGTATTACCATTTGAGTTGTAAGATAAATAGAATAATCGATTGGTTGTGTCAACTTATTTCTTGGTTATGGCAACTAATCTTTTTTTCCGTGTAGTAGCATGTGACATTGATGACGGGCTCTCGTCTGTGTTGACAGCAATCTTTCTTAACGGCAGTATTTATACTTGTAGTTACGTGAGACATAACATATACTTTTTGATTACTATGCGCATCGACAGATGATTCTTTTTTTTTCATCTTCGTGTATTCTTCATGGAATCCTGACTATTCTGCCGGAATAATCAACACCTCACTTAGAAAAATGTTATGGATGGTACTATGCAGAAATTATTCTGAGGTAACAACACTTTTATGGCTATTACAATAATAATTAATGGTGTCAATAAGTACGGAGAAAACAATAATCCTAGGCCAAAAAATCTTTTGCCAATATAGTGACACTACGAATAATTTTGTTAGAAAAACTACGGAATATGTTTGTTGAGTTATTGAAACTTTTCACTAAGCTTGCAAATAACGCATGCTGTATCTATATTAGCAGCAGATTTGCTAGCCTAATCAAATATTTCCGTCAGAATAACTATTGATGGACGTAACGTGATAAAATTCAGTTAGTTGCCGTATTGATTTTTCTCAATGACAGTGCCAATTATTTAGTATTTTATTTTAGACAAGTACAAGAGAATGACGGAAAAGTGGACAACAGCTTAGAACGTGACATGAAAGCATAAAAAAAGTAAATATAGTGGCGAACCGATGTCAATCAAATTTTCATCCCTATTGACACTTTCTAGTGATTTATATTTAGTGTTCACAGATTTCAAGGATCGTTGAATCCACAATTTAACCTCAGATTCAATAAAATTCGGCTCTATTTGACTCCACCCTAAAGAGAACATATTTCGAGTAAAAAATCATAATTTATTAACGAATATTTTTTGTTCCCATGTAAAATTAAATCTCTATCTTCAAACACGGAAATATTTAGAAAGATTAAATTTTTTGTTGATAATGAAAAATATGTAAATAATTATATTGATGTGGCGATCATAAAGTAGCGAAAAAACCCTGATTTACGATTATAACCAACTAGCCCTGTCATCCCCTACGGAGTGGCATCCGACGAAAAAAAAAATAAAAGACAGAAAAAACGTGACATAAAAATAGTAAATATAGTGGCGAACCAACGTCAATCAGATTGTCATCCACATTTACACATTCTAGTGACAGTAGCTATGTTTATATATACGTTTACCGCTCACGAGGTCCCGAGACCTTTGAGTCGAGCACACAGAGTGAAAAACAGATGAGAGAGATAAGAGTGGAGTGTGCACGTGGATATATTATGCATAATAGTACGTGGCTTCTGCGAGAGTGGGTAATGACAGAGGCATAGTTGCCCTCGGCTCGTAGATATACATATTACACATAGAACTCTTCTCTCGCTTCAGCTCAGGACGAAATCAATAAAATAAATAGCGTCGGGTGGTCCGACGTCGTGTTTACCGAGTCCCGCGCCGACGTAATAATCTAGCTCGAGCAGCGACAGTGCCGCACGTAAACGAATGACTCGAAACACGCGACGTCGCTCCTCCGAACATGGAATCGGCTGACCAGTAAACTCTATATCTACTGCTTGATATATGAGTCATTCCATACCAAGTGGGCCATTAATCTGCCATCCCGCCAATTTTTCTGTAGTCTGTAAGCACACTAACGGAAATTCTGTGAAATTTTGAAAAAAATCGGAATAGTCTGGCTCAAAAAAAAATATTGTTACTTTAATTTGTCAAAAAATGGCGGAAATTTTTTTTAACGGCTATTCAACATTTTTTATAAAAAAGTATATTTAAAAACTTAGAGTTTATACAGGAATAAATTTTTTGTACGATCGGTAATTTTAAATATACAGCGAATTGAAAAAAAATGAAATAAATAAAAACGTTATTAAATTTTGGGAAAACCATAGGTGCTAAAATTCTGAAATAATTTATGGATGTTCGTGATACTCTAAACAACTTTTGAAAAAATTATGAACACTTTTTGGGTCCATGTTTAATTTGGATAGTCCACTTGGTATGGAATGACCTATATATATGTATATGCGTGTACAGTTGTAAGTCTGGAGACCGGACGAACGCTTCCTTCTCTACGAGACACACGCTTTCGTATCGGATAAGTGGGTATACCTAAATTCGTGCCAGAGGGTTACATTGCAGGGTGTATTAAGGTGAGCAACCCTTGAACAACCCCTGACGCGATAGGGCCTCGAGGGTCACCAACAACACCTACCCACTACTGCCACTCAGTTTTATCTCGCGAACACTCGACGGTCAATCGTGTTGATCCATCATCATTAATAAATTATATCTAGATTAGTGCGAGAACTGTAGACAAGTTGAACTCGACCCTTGGGCCCTTAGTTTGGATGTTATAATCAGAGACACGCAGTATACGAAATTGTATCCAAAATAATCTTGGGTTTGGATGAATTTAAAAAACAGTCCTCAAAAACCACTAGTAATAAACTTTTTTGAAGATTAATAACTTTTTGTGATCTATCTTGCTTTCGGAAGTAATGAATAATTTCGACACTTAGTTTCACGGTTTTACAATTCCATCATTTAATTTTATTAATATTTATCGTATGTCGGTTTATTGGTATTATTTTTCAATGCTTATCTGCGATTTTAATATTTTTTACAATTTACATGGCGTCAATATTTTCTTATGCTTTTGCGGAAGTTTTCTTGATAAAATGGGGACGTACATTCGATGCATCTAAAAATAAATTAAGTTCCGTTTACCTGCATCTTTTTTCACCATTTCTCAAATAAATAAAAGTTCATTATTCTTAAAAATATTTAAAAATTAAAAAATCTGTACGTACACTGTTAAAAATATTTTGAAAATTAATAAATGTATTGGAAGTTCTTTTTCAGATACAGTATATTAAATTTCATTTAATTTCATTTAAATTTATTTATAATTTCATAAATTTCATTTAATATACAGATATGTAGTAAAATTCCAATAATTATATTATAAACACAAGTTTTATGAAGTATCTAGTATACTGTATATTAATTTTACAACAATTTCTTTGTATATCAATTAACATTTGTGTATCAAATTTAATATACGCGTATCCGCAAAAAAACTTCCAATACTTTATATTAATTTTCATACAAAAATTTCTAACAGTGTAAACACTGCAGGCTATTTTGATAATATTGTAATTACACAAATAATTTCAACCGCAATTTATATTCCAAAAAGTAATGGAAGTTAGCGAGGTAACTAACCTTCTAATTTTGTATCGTAACCAGTCGTCGATCAACGTTTGGTCCAAGTAAAAATTTAAAAAAAAGTCCTAAGTAAAAATAATTCATATCCACAAACACTAATAAACATGTCTTCCAGTAAATCATTTTCAACCTTTTAACGGCCAAAACCCTTTCCCGTGGCAAAAAAACTTTTTCTAATTTTTGGAACCTTATCTCCATAAAAATGATAAAAAAATGTCATTTTTAATATTTTCACATGTAAATGCGTTTTTTATTCACGAAACTAAAATGTAGAGTTCATTCCTAATAGAATCGCCGCAGTACGTAAAATGTTTCCAAAATCTTTTAATAAACATTTTTTAAGTTGTAGCTATATTTTGGATATATTTTCATTCATATATTGCTCATTTTCGATTGTACTTACTGCAATAGTGGAGATCTGAAAGTGATCCTTTTGTGGAATAATTTCTTTTTTGTGTTTTCAACAGAAAAAAAATTATAATAGAGAACACAAATGGCTTCTTATCGGGTTCGAGCAATCAGTTATGCAAGTTCTATCGATTCAACAGTTCCGGAAATTGGTGTAAGACGAGTGCAAGCAACGAATAGATAAAGGGGCGAGGAATCGGTTGTACAGCACTTAGAGTGCACAATGATGGAGTTCGCTTGACAAGAATACTGCATATGTAGTTGCGCTTCAGGGTTTTCGCTGAAACAAAAGCACAGGAAGCCAGTTAGGTATACGCAAAGGTCTCATGAGTCAACTCTGGGAAGCTCTCCGTACAAATTCTCGGTTAATTTATATACGCAGTTTGAAATACTGTGAGATATAGTACGTGACTTTCTTATAATGGCATAAATGAATTCTTGAATTCAGAGATTTTTAATTTAAAAAGACACTTAATTTCTTCTATTATTTACTTTATTTTCAAGTCATTAGAAATTATTATTTCAATACTTGACGTGAAAGTTAGTATTATCAGCATTAAAGAAACAGATTTCCTTGCCGCAGGTCTCATTTGAAAGAGAAAAAAAAATAAAAAATATTGAACCTGACACATCTTTCGTTCTCGACGTGTGGTCAAATATAATTCGAGTTATAATTTGAAAACGGCCGGTGAGTGGCCGCCTTTGGAATAAATAGTAGCAGTAGCGACAGACAAATCGTAGTGTGAAGGCAACATTAATTTCTTTTTTAACTTGGCGTCGAGTCGCTACCGCGACTCTTGATTTTTATTATTATTACTGCGAAATATTGTAAAAAAATAATTAGTAAATGATTCACAAATTATTACAAAAGCATCTAAAATTTAATATCTACACAACAAATAGATACACGCATCTATTTTGAAAATATTTTTAACGCTGTTTGGTTCAACATGAAAAACGTCAATTTATTTGATTATTTTTTCAACTCCAATTTCGACCAATCAGAGCGCGGTATTCAACATCACGTGGTACAGCTAGGGTAAAATTATATCGATAATTTTTCGAAAATTTCCCGGCTCGGTTGCTAAGCGATAAACAATAATTTTTTTGACACTTGTAACCTCTGCGAATCTTTAAAACGTCAAGGTACTATTAACGGTCGTCAATATGAGTGAGTCAAAAAAGCGATTTGGTGATGAATCGCTTCAGAACATCGCTAAAAAAATAAAACAAAATGTCCCGGCAAATACAGAAAAGAGTAAAAAATCGATTTGGGCGCAATTCACTGCATTTTGTGCAGAGAGAAAATATGTGTTGGATGCAACATAGGTTTTTGTTCTGATTATGAAATTTCCTTGTCAGAATGATAATTTTTGTCTCATGGTGCAATTCCATTTGTCGCAATTTGAATAGAAAAAATAATCCCCCGAATACCACTCGAGCTTCGAAATTAATCTGATATTTCCCTCCAGGTTCCCTGCAAACAAATAAACTCGTCAAGTTTTCCAGAAAAATCACTCGCGCTACGCGCTCGTGATTTTTTAACCTGGAAAACTTGACTCGTTCATTTGTTTGCAACGAACCTGTCAGGAAATATCCGATAATTTCAAAGCTCTTGTGGTATTACAAGTGATTATTTTTCCCATCCAAATTTCGACCAATGGAATTGCACCATACGACTTCACGTGGGGCAAGCTACACGGTATTATACTGATAATATTTTGGTAATTTTGCGTGTTGGTTATATATATAAAACAAAAAATCATTTAGCCGCGACAACCGTCTGTCAAACTGACAGATTGAATTTTATTGTGGCAGTCAAAGGATTTTTATTTGATATGAGTAGGTTTGGAGTTGAATCCTTGCAAACTATTGATGAAAAAGTGAAGGGAAATGTCCCTTGTTAATACGATTAAATCAAAAACCTCAGTCTGGAATCAATATACAAATGTCTATAACAATTGTGTATTTAACTGCAATACTTTAAACATGAATTAAAAGGTTTTTGTTCTGATTATGAAATTTCCTTCTCAGAATGATAATTTTTGTCTCATGGTGCAATTTCATTTGTCGCAATTTGAATAGAAAAAATAATCCCCCGAATATCACTCGACCTTCGAAATTAATCTGATATTTCCCTCCAGGTTCCCTGCAAACAAATAAACTCGTCAAGTTTTCCAGAAAAATCACTCGCGCTATGCGCTCGTGATTTTTTAACCTGGAAAACTTGACTCGTTCATTTGTTTGCAACGAACCTGTCAGGAAATATTCGATAATTTCAAAGCTCTTGTGATATTACAAGTGAACATTTTTCATTAATTCTTCGAAGTATATTATAGTCAAGGCCTGTTTTTTTCATCAGGTGAAAACCATAACTGAGATGCCCAATGACGGCAGGACGAACATTCAGCAATGTATGAAGAAACCATTCGACGACATTGTTGTTACTCCTACGATATATTATTCAGAGTAAAAAAACGAATAACGAAGCAGAACAAAGTCACGATTATTTATTTATACAGTTATTTTTAATGCTTTTCTATTCAATATGAAACTTGTCAAATTTCGTTTTTTTTTCTAGCGGAATGATTTCTAAATTAATATCATTATAATAATAAACGATATTTTTCTCATCAGGTAAAAACAATCAGTGAGATGCCCGAACGATGCCAGGCCGAATATTTATCAGCGCGTGAAGAGACAGCGAAAATTCTCCAGTTTGCTGACAGGAAAGTCGAGAGTGCAAAACAACGAGCGATTCGAATACGAGAAAATCCGACATCCGTCGGACGAAATAATTACCCCGTGCAAATATTCGTAGACGCTTAATACGCGAGATCCTGCAGTGCGTTTATAGAGAACGAGGTGCAGTGGGAGACAGACCCTAAAGGGAAGTGGAACGAAAGAGGGAGAGCAACGTGTTCGCAGTCCGAAGAGAGCTTGGTCAAGATTTACATAAGAATAACCTGAAACAACAAACCTTCGGACAATTACGCCCCTTTTTAGCGGGCCACCCCCGCACATTTTCTCTCCTTTCTGCTTCTACTCTATCCCTTGGAGTTTCACAGTCCACAGCCGCATATTATTTCAATGGCCAACTGCAGACTCCTCGACTCTGCGCTCGCCTACGCACGTGGATGAACATGTGAAGATAAAATTGAAAAAGGGTAAAATAAAAAAAAAACGGAAAGCTAAAAGCGGTGGGAAGAGAAAAGGAAAATCCGCTGCTAAGCCAATGTGTTTTGTAACACGTGTAGGAATGGCCAAGGCTTTGTTATATTATGCATTATTTTCTCAAGGCATTGTTCGTCAAATAAAAATATCGTACAGCATTATAGGGATAAGATAAAGCGTACTCGTTGCGATTATGCTAACATATTTAATACAGGATGGCCGCAGTCAGGAAAAACCGGGAAAAGTCAGGGAAAAAGAAATTGGTCAGGGAATCAGGGTATCTCAAAATTGGTCAATGAAAAAAAAAATTGGCGTCAAATCTCCCATAAGAAGATAAAAAGTACATAAAAGGAAGTTTTGATTTTAAAAAATTAGAAAAATGATGAACAAAAAAACAAGAATAAACCTTAATATTATAATTACAATTTTAATATAATTTGTCAATTGAACCCGATTGGCAATACCTGATGTGGATTTTTTTAACACGATTCTGCTCGGTATCGAAGCACTTAAGAAAAATTTTTAAAAAATGTTATATATTAATATTTTTATAAGAAGTATAATATAACATGAATTATTATAATATTGTTTAATGTGATGTAAAGCTTTATGACTCCAAAGATCGTTTACGTAATTTAAGGTTACAAAATACATACAGAAAAAATATGTTCATTGTTGAATGGAACAATAAATCTTTTATCGAAGACGTGCACTTGTTTTGGATACATTTTTATTGGCATCATCAATAAAAAAAATAGAAATCTCCGGAATTTTGGTCAGGGAAAAGACAAGGAATTTTTTTCGACGAAAAAATGGCCACCATGTAATAGAATGATATTTGTAAAATGCTAAATATCCTCGCAGAGATTATATACGAGGTTTTAATAGAACGATATTTGCCGCATTCGGTGCGATAATGGACGTTTTACGCACGCGTGTATAAAACTCTCGTTTTCACACCTTGTGGGGTAAAATTTTGAACAATACTCGTTAGAATTTTTATTCTTATCTCATGCTGCAAATTCAAACTCATCGCAACATGTTTTGCTGCACGTGGATCGTAATATACTATTCTGTAATGATGAATATGTATTTTGTGTGCATCCAATTCATTAACCGCGCGTTGTTTTTCTTGTATGCTCCATTTGAGGTTAATTCCTACGTTCAATTAGCCATGGGAAAGCTCTCGTCTCTTTTCCTACACAATAAGAGATCATCCGCCGGGAGATATTTGCCGGAAGTCGCCCAGCAGAAGCGGCAACAACAACCGACTCTCGATACGGAAACCAGAGTGGCTTGCGATGCACAATAAATTCCACTCTCGATTCGCCAAACCGGCTGCGGGTCGTCGCATTCGATTTTCCAGGAGAAGTTTCTCTCTCTCTCTTCCCCTCATTCTCTAAGGTTTCCGTACCCTGAGTGCATCTCTGGACTAACGCGTCAGTGACTTTCAACCTCAACGATTTTTTTTTGCTTGTTCGGAATTTTTCGCAATGACAGCGTTTTACTAACAAAACATGTCAAGTGAGTATTTACTTTTCATAATTTTTTTTTACCTATTTATTCTCCGATCCAACAAAAATAAATTATCTATCACAAGTATTAAAAACTTTAAATTAAATTATTAAATAATATCGCCTCCCACAATTTTTCGTCAAATTTTATTAAAAATCAATTGCCCTTGTCATGTTATTCGAACATGTCAATATTTAGTTATAACCACTGCAGGTTATTATTACGAAATATTAGATATAACAGTATTATGACTGTGAACAATTATTTTATAAAATAAATGAGAGCTGCCAATATACCAATCCGTATATTTTTGTCTTTTGATACCAACAGCCTCGGTGCTGTACAACCCGTCGCAACCCCTATGAGCGATACGACATCATTGTTTCCCTTTAGCAAAGGACACTACATTGGAACCCTTTCGGTCTAACATTACAGAAGCCCAACGATTAGCTCTCGGCTCATCACTTTCCGTTTCATTTCCTTTTTTTCATAAAATAAAAATGTTAATTTTTCAGAAATGCCATTTTAAAAAAAGTGGCCGTCGATGGATTAAAACAATTTTAAACTGTTTCGCACTATTTAATTATCCATTGGCTGAGGGTCCAAAGTAAATGCGTATATTTTTCGTCTTTCTTTTGATACTCCCAGCCTCGATGCTGTACAATCCATCGCTACCCATACAAGAGATACGACATCATTGTTTCCCTTTAGCAAAGGACACTACATTGAAACCCTTTTGGCCTAACATTACAGAAGCCCAACAATTAGCTCTCCGCTCATGACTTAACTTTCCATTTCCTTTTTTTTCATAAAACAAAACAGTTAATTTTTCAGAAATGCCATTTTTCACAAAAAATGGCCGTCGATGGATAAAAACAATATTAAACTGTTTCGCACTATTTCCTTATCCATTGGTTGAGGGTCCAAAGTAAATGCATATATTTTTCGTCTTTTGATACTCGCAGCCTCGATGCTGACAACCCATCGCAACCCCTATGAGCGATACGACATCATTGTTTCCCTTCAGCAAAGAACACTACGTTGAAACTCTTTCGGCCTAACATTACAGATGCCCAACGATTAGCTCTCTGCTTATCACTTACCGTTCCATTTCCTTTTTTTCATAAAATAAAAATGTTAATTTTTCAGAAATGCCATTTAAAAAAAAGTGGCCGTCGATGGATTAAAACAATTTTAAACTGTTTCGCACTATTTAATTATCCATTGGCTGAGGGTCCAAAGTAAATGCGTATATTTTTCGTCTTTCTTTTGATACTCCCAACCTCGATGCTGTACAATCCATTGCTACCCATACAAGAGATACGACATCATTGTTTTCCTTTAGCAAAGGATACTACATTGAAACCCTTTTGGCCTAACATTACAGAAGCCCAACAATTAGCTCTCCGCTCATGACTTAACTTTCCATTTCCTTTTTTTCATAAAACAAAACAGTTAATTTTTCAGAAATGCCATTTTTCACAAAAAATGGCCGTCGATGGATAAAAACAATTTTAAACTGTTTCGCACTATTTCCTTATCCATTGGTTGAGGGTCCAAAGTAAATGCGTATATTTTTCGTCTTTCTTTTGATACTCGCAGCCTCGATGCTGTACAACCCATCGCAACCCTTACTAGCGATACGACATCATTGTTTCCCTTCAGCAAAGAACACTACGTTGAAACTCTTTCGGCCTAACATTACAGATGCCCAACGATTAGCTCTCTGCTTATCACTTACTTTTCCATTTCCTTTTTTTTATTAAATAAAATAAAAATAAAAAAGTTAATTTTCAAGAATGTCATTTTTTACAAAAAATGGCCAGATTAAGATAATTTTAAACTGTTTCGCACTACTTCCTTATCCATTGTCTGAGGGTCCAAAGTAAATGCGTATATTTTTCGTCTTTCTTTTGACCCGCAGCCCCGATGTTGTATAACCCATACAAGAAATACGACATCATCGTTTCCCCTCAGCAAAGAACACTACATTCAAACCCTTTCGGCCTAACATTACAGAAACCCAACGATTAGCTCTCCGCTTATCACTTACCTTTCCATTTCCTTTTTTTTCATTAAACAAAACAAAAATAAAAATGTTAATTTTTCAGAAATGCAATTTTTTTACACAAAATGGCCGTCAATGGATTAAAACAATTTTAAACTGTTTCACACTATTTTTTCATTTATTGTCTGAGGGTCCAAAGTAAATGGGTATATTTTTCATCTGTATTTTGATACCCGCAGACTCGATGCTGTACAATCCATCGCAACCCATACAAGAGATACGACATCATTATTTCCCTTCAGCAAAGGACACTACATTCAAACCTTTTCGGCCTCACATTACAGAAGCCCAACGATTAGCTCTCCGCTTATCACTTACCTTTCCATTTCCTTTTCTTTTCATAAAACAAACAAAAATAAAAAAATTAAATTGCAGAAATGTCATTTTTCACAAAAAAATGGCCGGATTAAAACAATTTTAACCTGTTTCGTCCTATTTTCTCATCCATGTTCTAAGGGTCCAAAGTAAATGCGTATATTTTTCGTCTTTCTTTTGATACCCGCAGCCTCGATGCTGTACAACCCATCGCAACCCCTACAAGCGATACGACATCATTGTTTCCCTTCAGCAAAGGACACTACATTCAAACCCTTTCGACCTAACATTACAGAAGCCAAACGATTAGCTCTCCGCTTATCACTTACCTTTCCATTTCCTTTTCTTTTCATAAAACAAACAAAAATGAAAAATTTAAATTGCAGAAATGTCACTTTTCACAAAAAAATGGCCGGATTAAAACAATTTTAACCTGTTTCGTCCTATTTTCTCATCCATGTTCTGAGGGTCCAAAGTAAATGCGTATATTTTTCGTCTTTCTTTTGATACCCGCAGCCTCGATGCTGTACAACCCATCGCAACCCCTACAAGCGATACGACATCATTGTTTCCCTTCAGCAAAGGACACTACATTGAAACCCTTTCGGCCTAACATTACAGAAGCCCAACGATTAACTCTCCGCTCATCACTTAACTTTTCATTCCTTTTTTTTTCATAGCAAACGTCACGAGGAGGAAAGAACATCATGTTCGCTGGCTCGTGTCACATTAGTCGAGGAAGTGCACTCAGCTATGTTGTCACTCTACGATGCACGCTGTAGCTGCAAGTCCGTTAGTCAACCGACTGCTTCCTCTATGTCGGCAGATCGGGACGCACGACGAGACACACAAACAAAAAAAAAAAAGAAGGAAGAAAAAAGAAGAGGAAGAAAGAAAACCACCGAGAGGATCTCGCAACCCTCGCTGAAGAAAAACAAAACATTCCGCAAATAATCCTAATCGTCGGAGCAATTCTCTTCGCTTCATGATGCGCCTCCAGTTACGAAGAAACAAACGTCACGGATCGTCCAACCAAATGCTCCCATTCGGTGATTTCCGGCTCTGAGGTTAAAGCACAAGTAACCTCCACTTTACTCCGAGGAAACATGGAAAAAAAATAAAGTACAACGGAGATATAAAATACCGAGTAAAACCGAAGAGTGAGAAAATATTTCGAAACTCTGCCATTGGAGAAAATCTCGTACCCTCACTGCATTTAGTCGGCGAGCGTACGATTTTATAACAATAAAGCTCTTCGTCGACTACCAGCCTCGCTAGAGCTTTTCACATTTAATTCTACCCGCGCCCGTTAGCCGAGAGGGAGTGGTTCGTTCTCGCGGATTAACCTCCGCGAAATATCACGGAAATATGTAAATATATCGAGAGGTAGTAAGCGCAGTGTCGAGGGGGAGGTAGCATGAACCAAAAGTACAGTAGGTTTTCAACGTAGCCCAAAGAGGGATGAAGGGTTTCGTTAAAACGGAACAGAAAGCTTCCGAACAGCTTTCACGAGACGCACGAGAGCCATTGAAAGATTAAAAGTATAAAAAAAGGCAAAAAAAAGAGGGACATCCACGGATTAATCCTCTAGTAGTTTTCAACGAGAATTTCTACCAATATATTTACCCACTCGTTTGTATTAGCGACGTGGATTTTACGAGACCGTATTTAGCGAAGTGAGGGACACTCCAGAGGGATCATCCCTCAGCGTGAGAGGAACGCTAGCCAAAAACGAGTTGGCCTCTCTTCTGAGTCTCTAGCTACGAATATCAGAGACCGGGGTAGTTAAAACACTGTTGGTTTGCCATTTTGTCTACTCATCGAGAAACTCTGTTTTCATGGATATTTTTTTTCTTGAGATTTTCATTTGAGAAAATTTAGAATCATCCGAAATGTTGAGAAAAATAATCCAGAAGGAAAATACCCGGGGGCGTGTGAACCGGAAAATTAATACATAAGTTAAGCAACAGCTCCACTTTGTATGGTATAATTTTTTACAAAATGTATGCAAAAATTTAGGTTCTACGTCTTAACATTTTTTTTTTTTTACAAAAGATGGATGTTTATTCTAAACTACGTAAAATTTCAGATTTTTTTTCTAAACAATGAGTGGAGATGCACTTCTGTTGTTTGATATTGAATTAGCTGAAGCGTGATTGCAATTTTATAGAGGTTTTGAATTTTTCGTAAAATTTGTATTAATTGTTGCAAAACTTGATATAGAGAGCCCAAATTTTCTACGTAAATGAAATAATAATCGTTGATTCAAGATAAATAATTTAGTGGAGCTCGTTAGAAGGAATTGTATAGAATTTTGAATCTTCCTTATTATTTCGTGAGGACTACAATTTTTCTAAACCTTATTTTTTTTCAATTCTTTTATTTAAAATAAGGCAGCAAAGTAGAACATTTGCATATTCATGGTTACGATGGCCAGAAAAATATTCACTATTGAGTGCTAATGCTATACACCCATAAATTGTATACACCCATACAATTTAGACCGCCCATAAGATATTTTTAGAATGCCACATAAGAATCACACATAGACTTTCCATCAATGATTTTCTACACGTAGAAAAAAAGTAGTTGGTTCCACTAATTTTTTATGAGTCCGCTGTCCATGAATTGTGATAATCATTTATATATTTACGAGAACCGAATAAATTGCTGCCACCACTCATTTATGGCGAACTTATAATAAAGTAGTTTTTTTTCTCAGTATGGAAGAGTATCTAAGAGTTACATAGAACGTCCAAATTTTAACGTCAGTGTTTCAACCAGGGATTCATTCAATGAAAACGTATCAAAAATACTTTTTGCATTAAATAACTATATTTAATCAAAATGCAAATTTTTAAACTTCCACTTATCTGCAATAATTATAAGTTTAAAAAATAAATAAATAACTAAAAAAACGGGCTGAAGGACCTCGGTCAATGGCCCAATCAAAATGCAAATTTTTATACTTCCACTTATCTGAAATAATTATAAGTTAAAAAATAAAAAAATAAATAAATAAACGGGCTGGCTTCACCAATCGGTGCAAAAATACGCCTGCACTTTTATGCACAGAAAAAAAAAAAAAAAAAGAATATGTATCGCACATGTAGCCAATAAAAAAATCGTTTACTACTACTACTATAAGTTATTTAGATTAATTATTATTTTTCAATTAATTGTAACATTCTTAATAATCCTCAATAATTTAATCTTGAAAGTATTCCAAATAAATTTTCATTGAATGAATGCCTGGTGTCAACTTGCCCCATGTTTCAGCTAGCCCCGGTCTACTCTATTATAACATATACTTGACTGAAAACTGTTCTCCGCCTAAGCCTAGGTCATTCTGCGATTTTAAGGTGCACGAGGCCAGAGAAATGGTAGAGTTTTAAAGCTCGCACATATGTACATGTATTACGGTACGAGTGGCTGTAGAAAACGAACCATGCGGCGGAAAAGCTCGACCGAGCGAGGGCTTCTCGGTTTAACGTTTTAGTTTATTTTATTGGGAAGAAAGGAAGGTTCGTCGTTGCGGAGAGTCGTCGAGAGTCCCGTGGAATACTTTTCGTGGAAGGGGCTCGGGATACTACTACTAATACTAATACTATACACGTTTTGCGAACGAACACGAGAGCTACACCTGCTCGGACTAAAATCTCGTCCATTGTTCTTTCCGTAGGTTGCTGCGCGCGGTCGACGCTGTGGAAAGAGAAGAAAAGCTGTGAGACCCCGTTCGCCGACGTATAGCCAAGCACACACCGCACCACGGCTTAGTTTACACGGGATAAACGCGACTTTGCCCGAAAGAAGAGAGAACTCGAAGCTACGTTTATACTATAATACCCGAACAGGAGATTCGCTGCACGGTATGCCGGAATATACGAATACGTCCACGAGGGGGATGATACACCCCTACTCTTACTTTACGTCTCTACGTATACGATCCGGCTAACAGCATATGGTTATTCTCCTAACCCTCTCCTACATTTCACTTCTTTTCGTTGGGAAACCGAATTATAGAAAGCGGGAACGGGCGTTTAAGTTCTTTAGGGATATAAGGATAACTTGGAAAACAATGGCTGAGGTTGTACGTGGAGGTAAATTGTTTGGGATAATTTTAAAAAAATGGGAAATATTAATTATGTTTGAGGAATAATTTTGTTCATTTTAGTCAAAGCGACTGAGGCACCAAAAATTAAATTATTTTGGAACTGCATATATTAAATTATGCAGAATCATAATAATAGCAAGTGAGATGCTAATAAAATAAAACACTTTCAGGAGTGATTTTTTTATCTGTTTTTGTCTGTTTTCAGATTGTTATCAAGATGAAGTTGCGATAATAGACCAAAAGGAATAAACTTGTCGACCAATGCTACAAAAAAATATTCCCCTCATGGGATTAACGTAAAGTAGAAACATAAACAAGGATGCAAAGTAGAACCTTGCACATTGCTTCCTCATTATTTTTCGCTTTTTACAAAGCTACCTCTATGAGGAAGTACGTAATTCAATTTTGGCTCCCTCATAGAGGAAGCTTTGTAAAAAGCGAAAAATAATGAGGAAGCAATGTGCAAGGTTCTACTTTGCATCCTTGTTGTGTAAATTTTCATCTCGATTCGTCACGCCGTTCGAGAGTTATGAGCAATTCTATTTTGGGACAAGCGGTTATTATAAATTTTAAAAAATAAAAATTATATGTGAAGCAATGTGTAAAGTTCTACTTTGCATTCTTATTTCCATTGAGTACAAACTTTTGTCTCGCATTATCAACTTTTGCTAATGCTAGAGCGAAAATCGTTTTTTTTTTGTAAATTTCAAAATGTCGTAAAATTTGAACCACTTTACCGATCATCGTCAAATTTGGTACGTGGCATAGCTGCATGTTCCTTTTCGTCTGTAAAACATTTCAGTTAAATTGGTGAAATTCGACGTGATTTATTAAAAAAAATGATTTTTTTCGAAAAATTCAAACATCTGTAAAATCTGAACCGCTTTACCGATTTCACCCAAATGCAATGCCAAACAACATATTGAACGTATATTTATTTATAATCAATTATTTAGCAAAATAGTCTAATTTTTACGAAAGTTAGAGCGACCACGCCCTTTTTTCAAAATATTAAAAGTACCATAAAATCAAAATGGCTGATTTTTTTTTCAAAAATTTCAACATTCAAAGCGGGGCAACTACTTCACTTGCGTGCCAAATTTCAGCCATATCGCTCGAATGGTTACTGAGTAATAGTTCATCGAATTTTCGGAGCCCAGGACACACACACATACATACGGACATTTTTTCTAAACCACTTTTCTCGTCGTTCTGAACAATTCTAAGCATACTGGCATGAAAATCTCCAAAACAATTTTTTTCATTAAAACAAAGCTTCCTCTATGAGGAAGCAAAATGAATGCATTTCACTGAAAATGATTGTACATTCTAGAAAAAAATGGCGAGCCAAGATGACGTTTCATATGATGATGAACTTATTAAAGAGCTCCACTGTGGACAATTTTTTTTACGCCAATGATCATCATGCATAATTTCATATATTCATTCTTAATCTTTTTTTATCATTCCAGCAGTTTTATTTACATATTCGAAAATAGTCAATCAAACTTCTGCAAGTGATTACAAATACAAACAAAAATGGGTAAAAATGGTACCCGTTTTCATACTTTTGATATCAAATTCGAAATTATGATATCCGCTCAAACTTCTCTGAATTCGGCTCAATTAATTTTCAAACTAAATTTAAATCATCCTCATTGTTAAGCGCAGAATCGTGTTTTATTTCAAATAAATAATATGTTCAAAAATGAATAATAATATTCCATAGACATGGCAATTCCCAATTTTTTAACCAAACGAAAATTAACAATAACTTTTCCATCTGAATGATGTCCATTCCGGCATAAGATTTATTTTCAAAATATTTTTAGCATCGTAAAAGTGAACGCTACGATCCGATTCGTCTGAATACGATTTCCGAGTCACGAAAGTGACACGAAACGAGCTTTATTTCACGACCGCCATGAGCATATTATTCTTAATTTCCTCAGCACCGTGTATGAAATCGTTTCTTACTTCACTCGGTGTGATAATGAACGTTTTATGTCACTTCCGTATCTTGTGAAGTAAAATTTTGTACAATACCTCCCTGTAAAAAAAATCTACTTGAAATTGAATGTAATTTTACTGGAAGTTTTTATGCATAAACTAGTATATTAAATTTAATATACAAGTGTAATATAAAATTAATGTGTGGTACAGCACATTCAATAATTTACTTTATTTTAACAGTAAAAGTACTTGGATTTTAATAATTTGCTTTAATTTTACTGAAAAAGTATATGAATTTTATACCACAATTGTATATTAAATTTCAATTTCACGTTTATACATAATAACTTCCAATATTTTCTAACAATCTTGTTGGAAAAACGCTTTTTAAAGAATTTTAAACACAAAAATTGAAAGGAATTTTAATGTTAATAAGATGTCTGCTTTGGCAAAAATCAGGAATAACTTACTGATCCTTCCTAAAAAAAAAAATAATAATATTCCATAGACATAACAATCCACAATTATTTATCCATACAAAAATATACAATATTTTTTCCATCCGTATGATGTCCAATTCCGACGTAAGATTAATTTTCCCTACATTTTCAGCATCGAGAAAACGAGCTGAATAATCCGATTTGTCTACCTCCGATTTCATGGGCATATATTCTTAACTTCCTCAGCACAGTGTATGAAATCGTCTTTTACTTCTCTCGCTGCGATATCCAAAAAATTTCATTATCGATAATAAATTTTTACGTCACTTTTGTACCTTGTGAAGTAAAATTTTGTTCAATACTTGTTGGGAAAACATTTCTTAACGAATTTTAAACATAAAAATAAAAACGAATTTTTATGCCGATATAAAAAGGTGCCTGCTTTTGCAAAAAAGATTAATTTTTCCTACATTTTCAGCATCGTGAACACAAGCTCAATGATCCGATTCGTCTATCTCCGATTTCCTAGACACAAAAGCGACACGTAACGAGCGTTAATGCACGTTCGTCGTGAGCACCTACTCCGAACTTCCTCAGCACAGAGTATGAAATCGTCTCACAACGAACACGATCTCCACCAGGAATAATCCGATCGTGGAAACGTTGCAGTTTCGCACCAAACGAGACTCATCGTAATATGTGCCTAACGTTCAGAGCGCATGTGGCGCGAAAACCGTAGAAACCCTTCGGTGGAAGGGAAAGAGTATATCAAGATGCGATAGGGACAACCATTCTATAGGAAACGTGTGCGAGCCAAAACGTTCTCGTTGGCTGCATACATTCGCGTCAGAGGGGCGGTTATGGTTCGAAAGATCGAAATCATTGCTGCAGGGCAAAGCGTCGCGCTCACCGCGACCAAACGAGCAGAAGGGCTCTTCTCATATACACATAGTATAGTTTTGCTCGTGCTCACTACATGTTAAATTCCTTATTCCACCATCCAACACTAATGTCTCCCGTCGTGGAGTTGCGTTTCGAATATATGTTGGGGGTTGGTGGGCGTAATCACACTACCGCGAGCCTCTCTTCCCTCTCTCCATTACTTTCCTCTGTCTTTCTCTCCAAGTTATACCACCGGGCACTATAATTACGTGGCAGAAACTCGTGGGTTCTGATGCATCGCTAACCCAGCCGCGAGTGAGATACCGCAGTGCTACTAAGAGGTATAGTATACTACATTACTCTGTATATATGAGCCATTCTGTGTCTGTCGAGTCACTATTAGTTTTGAAATTTTTTTTTTCTTTGCTCGTGCATGCGAAATCCTCGTTTGCTCACCGTTTGCAGACATTCAAAATGGCCGGTTGACGCACTAGTGCGCAAAACATTTTGCGCACTGGTTCCCTCATTTTGCACACTGTTCATTGGATTTTGCTCACTGCTTGAAGTTGCAGCTCATTTTGCATGTTTGTAAACGTCGGACAAACTCGGATTTTCCATTGCACTCGTAAAGAAAAATATGGTTCGATACACCCAGAAAAAAGATTTGGTAATATTAAATAAAATTATCTATTCAAAATTGAATTATTTCAATCAACGAAAATTTACTTTATGCCATACCTGTGCGCGAAGAACGATTTCGCGCACGCTCCGCTTTGCGTCGTGTGTGCGAAAACGCACTTCGCACACTGGTAGCATAAAATTTTGTTCGGAACTTGTGCGAGAAACTACTATTCCCTCCACCAAATACGTATTTCATTCAATTTTTTAGTTTTTTTATTTCCAACATATTTATTTATTTGAATCAACCTTCACTGTGCAGCGGACACTAAAAAAATATTTTATTTGTCGCTACTAAATACTTTCTTAATCCGGAAAAAAGCTCTAGTTTAAACGATCAAATACATGTATTAGATATTTTTTAATAAAATCAATTAGAACTATCTCATAATCCAATATATATTTATTTCCTTTCATCATTCGAGTTTATTATTATCAACATGCAACATTTACCGATTTAATTTAATTCTTGTCGTATATTTATATAAAAATTATATATTCTTTAAATCGGCAGCAGTGGGCGCGCGGTCGGTTCGTGGCTCGGCGGTCTCCAGAGTTAAGCAGCATTATTTGCGGTCTTAACTTGGATGGGTGACAGCTTAGCCGCGCACTGGTTTGCGCGCCAACTGATGAGCGGGAGGCAGTTTCTGAGCTTCTAAGGGATAAGTGACGTAAATGCCAATAAATTTTTTTTTTAATCAACATTTATATGTCTGCCGATCCAAATAAATATTTCTCAGATTTGAATATATTTACTATTCAATAAGTATATTAATTACAAATAAAAAAATTTATTCGAGGTGAATGGAAGTCTAGTAGGTCGGCATCCAAATAAGAAATTTTATTTCCGATGCGTCCCGTTAAATAGTACATTACGATACGAGTGCGAAAAAACTTTTTCTGATGAGTGTGAATTTGCAGCACGAGCCGAAGGCGAGTGTTGCAATCACACGAGTTAAGAAAACGTTTTTCGCATGAGTATCGTACAAAATTTTATTTCACGAGGTGTGTAAACGATGTTTGACGCACGCGAAGCGTGCATAAAACCGTGTTCTACGCACTGAGTGAAATAAAATATTTTTTTCTGGGTGTACAGGAGGCCAAAGGATCATTCTGCACACTGCTCGTGTGAAGACAGCTCGGCTTGGCCGAGGCTTCGTACTGTCTTCACACGAGCAGAGCGCAAAACACTCCTTTAGCCTCTTGTACCGTAATATACTATTTTTTACTTCTTCACATATTTTTGGTACGTTTTGTCAATTTTTAAATAATTTCTGTATGGGACACGAAAGTTGTGTCAAATTGAGTAAAAAAAATAATGAAAAATCCTCCGTTAATTTAGATAGATATATGTTTTTTTATATAAAAAATATAATTTTTAAATAATTTCTATATAGAACACGGAAGTTGTGTCAAATTGAGTAAAAAAAACAATAATGAAAAATTCGCCGTTAATTTAGATGGATATATGTTTTTTATATAAAAAATATAATTTTTAAATAATTTCTATATAGGACACGGAAGTTGTGTTAAATTGATTAAAAAAAACAATAATGAAAAATTCTCCGTTAATTTAGATAGATATATGTTTTTTTTATACAAAAAATATAATTTTTTAATAATTTCTATATAGGACACGGAAGGTTGTGTCAAATTGAGTAAAAAAAAATAATGAAAAATTCTCCGTTAATTTAGATAGATATATATTTTTTTAATAAAAAAAATATAATTTCTTAATAATTTCTATACAGGACACGAAAAGTTGTGTCAAATTGAGTAAAAAAAAATAATGAAAAATTCTCCGTTAATTTAGATAGATATATGTTTTTTTATATAAAAAATATAATTTTTAAATAATTTCTGTATAGGACACGAAAAGTTGTGTCAAATTGAGTAAAAAAATAATAATGAAAAATTCGCCGTTAATTTAGATAGATGTTTATCGTATTGGTCCTGGGATGTTAAATCCCCTAAGGACCTGAGTACAAAAAAAAGCAACATAAGTAAAAAGCATACAAAGAAGGATGATTACAGAAAATGATCTTAGACTCAATTTAGATAGAATCTAAGGTCACTTAAAAAAAAACCCTCTTGTGCTTTTTCCTTATTTTTACTCACTTACACAGTAAAAATAAAAAAGTAATTTTTGTAATATGAACAGAAATTTTACCCCTAAGGTAAAAAAAACAATGTCATGAAATGTTACATTGCTATTAAAAAAAAATATTCCGTCATTTCTACACAAAAAAAAATTGCCCTATTCAGAAAAATAACAAAAATCTTTCTGTCACTTTTCACATTTAACATAAAATTCGAAAAAAAAACAGCTGTCTAATTAACAAGACAAGTCTGTTACATACGAAAACTTTCACACAATTAATTTTTTACTATGTAGTCGTAAAATCTGCTTAATAAAAGGACTTATTTGATCAGCTCACAAAAAAAAAGTATCTGGAATTAACAGTGAGTTCTTCATATATATTATATCTATGTATGGGAACAAAGTATGTAATATTACATACATCATTACCATCACGACCACTCTCTCACATATCACGAATACTCGTTAGCAGGTTGCAAGAAGCTATTTATATTTACTATAATACGATTGTCAGTACTTTTGCCTCTGCGCATCAAGAACTACTGCCGGTCGAGTATGTTATGCACTCCGGGGCAGAATTAATGGGTCACGGATATGAGTGTGGCATATGCAGAGGCAAATCGATGGGGTACGTCTCGTTAATTTAATTTTTTTTTTCTCTTTGCCTTATATTAACAAAAGTTCACCTGCAGTTGGGCAAAGGATATGTTGAAACGTATGGAAATGGTCGAATGTATAGTTCTGGGGCCGATGATGCTCTTGCTGTAGGAATAACGTGGCATATGTAGCTCATATACGAACATCGCGAAACTTGGCCGAGTCGACTCATACACTACATACAAGGTTTATTCGCGTATACGATGATACGGTCGAGAGGAATATATGCGCTCGCAAGGAGCGCATAAACCGAGACAATAGCCGCCCGAGGCGATTCTGAGAGTACCGCACGGACCGGCCAGCCATTAGGAACCCGTCCAGCATTCTACGGTCTCCGCTGTAACATCTCTTGGGCTCTCGTCGTCGTTGTCGTATAACCGGCGTGTTTCGCCCTAGGGGACACGTCCAGAGCTGCTGCTCCACCTTCTTCGCGTGGGCCTCGTACTTCATCCGAAAATTGCAACAAATTTTGTGTTTACAAATTAACGTACAGTGGATAACTATACAAATCAATCACGCGCTGTGAACATCTGATTTTCGTTACAAATTATGGTAGCACGACTAAATATGTAACGATAAAACATCTTAATATACACTGTAAAAAATCTACTTGAAATTTAGAGTAAAAGTACTGGAAGTTTTTATGTGTAAACTGGTATATTAAATTTAATATGCAAGTGCGATGTGAAATTAATGGATGGCACAGTAATTTCAATGATTTACTTGAATTTTACGGTAAAAGTACTTCATTTTTAATGATTTGCTTTAATTTTTCTGTAAAAGTACATTAATTCGATATCGCAATTGGACATTGTATTTAATTGATGAGTTTATGCATAAAAACGTCCAGGCTTTTCTGAGTAAAATATTTAAAATTAGAAAAAGTCATCGTAATTTGTTAAAAAATTTATGTATAGTGAATAACTATATAAATGAATCTCAAATTTAAAACTATATGATATCTAAATCCACAATATTTACGATATTCGAAAAATCAGGAGCTTCAATGACACATAATCTTACACTGAAAAAAAATGTCATTGATTCAATAAATTTATCGATTGCGGGCTGCCAAAAGAAGTATTTTTGAATTAACTCTAGTTCTTATTCGCTCAAGCCCATTTAACATTGAAATAATAAAATACGATTTTGCTTATTTTAACATTATTGTTTCGATCACGTATAGAATTGGAGAAATTAGAATTCAAATTAAGTTGATAACGCTTGTTTTTGGCAGCCCGCAAATGATGGATTTATTGAATCAATGACATTTTTCAGTGCATTTATAAAAAATAAGCTATATTTCTGATATTTAAAAATAAGGAAATCCTTATAGTTATAAATACAGTATTGTAAATATGCTTTCAATATTTTCACTACAATGCACTCCTGTACGATGCTTACATTTTTCAATACATTTTACATTTTTCACTCTACCAAGTTCCTTTCCTTTTTTACCAACATTTTGTTATAAAAAATTGAATAATAGTCAGGGAAAGCCTGTTGGAAGAATCACTGATTACAAATGATTCAAGCACTTGAGAGAAAAATTACTCAACAATATCCCCTCATAAATTTAATAATTTAAAAGAAAAGAAAATAACTAATTGAATGTTCCATGACCATATTTTTTTGAAAATAAATATGTAATGATTGTAAAAATTAGCACGGATAAAAATGATAAATAATAATACGGTTTTACACTATTTTCACAGTGCCGAAAAAGTATACATATGAATTTCTCGTTTTGAAAAAAGTATTCTGACAGCGTGAAGTAATAATTACTAACAAGATAATTCAATGACATCTGCTCCAATTTTTGCAATTGCGTTTCTCAAAAAAATTTACATAAACCATGCCAGGGGCTACTTTCACTTTGCACGCAACTGCATTCTAATGAAGCTAAGCGGTGCATCAAATTATCTCAAATTCTTTTTCGGAGTTTTAGGAGGCCTTAGAAAAATTACTTGGTACTTAGAAAAATCCTTGCCTTGCAAAACTGTATGAGAGAAAAATCGCTCAATTTTTCCCCTCATAAAATGAATAATTTAAAAGAAAAAAAAATAATAAAATGAATGTTACATGACTATAATTTTATCAAAATAAATATGTAATGATTATAAAAATTGGCGGGTATAAAAATGATAAACAATAATAGGACTTAACACAATTTTTCACAGTGCTGAAAAACTATACATATGGATTTCTCACTCTGAAAGAAAAAGCATTCTGACAGCGTGAAGTAATAATTACTAACAAGATAATTCAATGACATCTGCTCCAATTTTTGCAATAGCGTTTCTCAAAAAAATGTACATAAACCATGCCAGGGGCTACTTTCACTTTGCACGCAACTGCATTCTAATGAAGCTAAGCGGTGCATCAAATTATCTCAAATTCTTTTTAGGAGTTTTAGGAGGCCTTAGAAAAATTACTTGGTACTTAGAAAAATCCTTGCCTTGCAAAACTGTATGAGAGAAAAAATGCTCAATTTTTCCCCTCATAAAATGAATAATTTAAAAGAAAAAAAAATAATAAAATGCATGTTAGATGACTATAATTTTTTTCAAAATAAATATGTAATGATTATTAAAATTAGCGGGTATAAAAATAATAAACAATAATACGACTTAACACAATTTTTTACAGTGCTGAAAAAGTATACATATGGATTTCTCGCTCTGAAAGAAAAAGTATTCTGACAGCGTGAAGTAATAATTACTACCAAGATAATTCAATGACATCTGCTCCAATTTTTGCAATTGCGTTTCTCAAAAAAATTTACATAAACCATGCCAGGGGCTACTTTCACTTTGCACGCAATTGCATTCTAATGAAGCTAAGCGGTGCATCAAATTATCCCAAATTCTTTTTAGGAGTTTTAGGAGGCCTTAGAAAAATTACTTGGGACTTAGAAAAATCCTTGCCTTGCAAAACTGTATGAGAGAAAAATTGCTCAATTTTTCCCCTCATAAAATAAATAATTTAAAAGAAAAAAAAATAATAAAATGCATGTTACATGACTATAATTTTTTCAAAATAAATATGTAATGATTATTAAAATTAGCGGGTATAAAAATAATAAACAATAATACGACTTAACACAATTTTTCACAGTGCTGAAAAAGTATACATATGGATTTCTCGCTCTGAAAGAAAAAGTATTGTGACAGCGTGAAGTAATAATTACTAACAAGATAATTCAATGACATCTGCTCCAATTTTTACAATTGCGTTTCTCAAAAAAATTTACATAAACCATGCCAGGAGCTACTTTCACTTTGCACGCAATTGCATTCTAATGAAGCTAAGCGGTGCATCAAATTATCCCAAATTCTTTTTAGGAGTTTTAGGAGGCCTTAGAAAAATTACTTGGGACTTAGAAAAATCCTTGCCCTGCAAAACTGTATGAGAGAAAAAATGCTCAATTTTTCCCCTCATAAAATGAATAATTTAAAAGAAAAAAAATAATAAAATGCATGTTACATGACTATAATTTTATCAAAATAAATATGTAATGATTATAAAAATTGGCGGGTATAAAAATGATAAACAATAATACGACTTAACACAATTTTTCACAGTGCTGAAAAAGTATACATATGGATTTCTCGCTCTGAAAGAAAAAGCATTCTGACAGTGTGAAGTAATAATTACTAACAAGATAATTCAATGACATCTGCTCCAATTTTTGCAATTGCGTTTCTCAAAAAAATTTACATAAACCATGCCAGGGGCTACTTTCACTTTGCACGCAACTGCATTCTAATGAAGCTAAGCGGTGCATCAAATTATCTCAAATTCTTTTTAGGAGTTTTAGGAGGCCTTAGAAAAATTACTTGGTACTTATAAAAATCCTTGCCTTGCAAAACTGTATAAGAGAAACATTGCTCAATTTTTGCCCTCATAAAATGAAAAATTTAAAAGAAAAAAATAAAATAAAATGTATGTTACATGACCATATTTTTATCAAAATAAATATGTAATGATTATAAAAATTGGCGGGTATAAATATGATAAACAATAATACGACTTAACACAATTTTTCACAGTGCTGAAAAAGTATACATATGGATTTCTCGCTCTGAAAGAAAAAGTATTTTGACAGCGTGAAGTAATAATTACTAACAAGATAATTCAATTGCATCTGCTCCAATTTTTGCAATTGCGTTTCTCAAAAAATTTTACATAAATCATGCCAGAGGCTACTTTCACTTTGCACGCAACTGCATTCTAATGAAGCTAAGCGGTGCATCAAATTATCCCAAATTCTTTTTAGGAGTTTTAGGAGGCCTTAGAAAAATTACTTGGTACTTAGAAAAATCCTTGCCTTGCAAAACTGTATGAGAGAAAAATTGCTCAATTTTTCCCTCATAAAATGAATAATTTAAAAGAAAAAAAATAATAAAATGAATGTTACATGACTATAATTTTTCAAAATAAATATGTAATGATTATTAAAATTAGCGGGTATAAAAATAATAAACAATAATACGACTTAACACAATTTTTCACAGTGCTGAAAAAGTATACATATGGATTTCTCGTTCTGAAAGAAAAAGTATTCTGACAGCGTGAAGTAATAATTAGTAACAAGATAATTCAATGACATCTGCTCCAATTTTTGCAATTGTGTTTCTCAAAAAAATTTACATAAACCATGCCAGGGGCTACTTTCACTTTGCACGCAACTGCATTCTAATGAAGCTAAGCGGTACATCAAATTATCCCAAATTCTTTTTAGGAGTTTTAGGAGGCCTTAGAAAAATTACTTGGGACTTAGAAAAATCCTTGCCTTGCAAAACTGTATGAGAGAAAAATTGCTCCATTCTTCCCCTCATAAAATGAATAATTTAAAAGAAAAAAAAAGAAAATGAATGTTACATGACCATATTTTTATCAAAATAAATATGTAATGATTATAAAAATTGGCGGGTATAAATATGATAAACAATAATACGACTTAACACAATTTTTCACAGTGCTGAAAAAGTATACATATGGATTTCTCGCTCTGAAAGAAAAAGCATTCTGACAGTGTGAAGTAATAATTACTAACAAGATAATTCAATGACATCTGCTCCAATTTTTGCAATTGCGTTTCTCAAAAAAATTTACATAAACCATGCCAGGGGCTTCTTTCACTTTGCACGCAACTGCATTCTAATGAAGCTAAGCGGTGCATCAAATTATCCCAAATTCTTTTTAGGAGTTTTAGGAGGTCTTAGAAAAATTACTTGGTACTTAGAAAAATCCTTGCCTTGCAAAACAGTATGAGAGAAAAATTGCTCAATTTTTCCCCTCATAAAATGAAAAATTTAAAAGAAAAAAAAAATAATAAAATGAATGTTACACGACTATAATACGACTTAACACAATTTTTCAGAGTGCTAAAAAAGTATACATATGGATTTCTCGCTCTGAAAGAAAAAGCATTCTGACAGCGTGAAGTAATAATTACTAACAAGATAATTCAATGACATCTGCTCCAATTTTAGCAATTGCGTTTCTCAAAAAAAAATTTCCATAAACCGTGCCCGAGGCTACTTTCACTTTGCACGCAACTGCATTCTAACGAAGCTAAGCGGTGCATCAAATTATCCCAAATTCACACGCGAAATGCATGCGTCAATAAGAAGTAGTACACCCAAAGTCAGACTCTCGTTGAAAAGTGTATACGAATCGTCGAACGATCAAAAATTACTATAGCTCGGAGCAATGCTGGTTGGGTCCAAGTCCCCCTTCACCCTTCCCCCGTCCTTCCCCCGCCCCTCCCCCTCTTTCAGGCGCCTGATCGTGAAGAAAAGGATGGAGGGAAGAGCGTACGAACGAGAGAAAATATAGGGAGGAGAATTTCGTATGACCTGAGGGCGAGGGAGGTTTCCTCGAGTGGATATATGGAGGGCGGATGGATTGTGCAGTGGAACTACGCGCGCTGAGTTGCATCGACGCACGCAGTCTTCGTCAATGTATGTAATATATATACATATATATATATATATATAAGTTACTAAAAGAATGTAGTGTAGTTCCGCAAGCACAAGAGTAGGTAGAGAGAAGGCGCATCGAGGGGGGCTTCACCCAAGTAAATAATAAGCACCTGCCCGCCTTGGAAGCAGGGCACTTGATTCATTTCGCGGTAAGTACAGAGAGCGAGCGCCGTGGCCTCGAGCACCTTCAGTTGCGAGCTTCTTCCTCCTCTTCGGCGTCGCCACCGCTTCACTCTTCGAGATCGGGACCGCGCGACGCCTTAGGCTTTTTGGCAGCAAGCCGGCCGACATCCATGACGTTCAACTGAAGAAAATAAAGTGGCGAGAATCGTCAGGAATGCCAGAGCCGTAATTTCATCATTATCAAATATGGCTGGAAGATATGTATTTAGACAGTTGGTCTGGAATGGCGTAGAATTCTTTTTTCTTTCTTTTTTTTGTAGCTTTGTTTTAGTATCAGGTCGTCTGGTGGCAACTAAGGTAAGAAAAATATAAATATAGATTATAGAAAATTATTTGCAAGTCTTTACCAGAGTTTTAAGATTACATTTTACAAATACAAATTTGTGGTACAATTAATTTTATAATAATAATTTAATACGGTCATTAATAAACGTTTAAACTTTTGTTAATTGCAGCGGAAATTTTACGTTGGTAGTATTTTTTTTATTTTCGTACAAAATGAATAACAGTTTTCGTCGGGGAAAAATACATCGATGTAGCGACTAAAAGGAAAAATTAATATTACGTTTTTTTATTTTTTAGCACAAAATTCAAGGTTTTGCTAAAAAGACTATAATTTTCTACAAATGTGTAAGAATATAATCGTATTCACAATATTAATTTCACAGAATCTTGAATAAGGGTAGTCTACGGTTGAATAGTGGTGAGCTATCGTTTAGCCCTAGACCGATAGGCACACTGAGAGAAATTGAGATGGTCCTGATAACTATTCAGTGATAATTATATTTTATTAGTCCAGGTGACTATTTTCGTAGTTAAATTAATAGTAACGTAGTTAATGTAACTACGAAAATAGTCACATTAACAATAACGTAGTTAATGTAACTACAAAAATAGTCACCTGGACTAATAAAATATAATTATCACTGATTAGTTACCAGTACCATCTTAATTTCTCTCAGTGCAGTACAATTTGATACTTAGAGATTTGTCAGAACGTTTCGGGCGATCGCCGAGACTACATCATATTAGTTTATTATATTTATCAATCATTAATTTATAACTTATCTGTTCACTTTTCCAAAACCTTGGCCAAGGATACGACATGGAAATATTCCAGTGTGCATTCAATTGAAAAGATAAGTAAATATAAAACAGAAATTGATGATCAGAACTGAAATCTTTTGATGATTGTGAATAACATATATATATATTTTGTTTTGATGACATCTCACAATATGTGATTCAATAACTTTGTTAATTGTATAAATGTAGGAGAGATGGGGGCAAAACGGGCAGCTCCATTAAAAATCGGGATTGGGGGCAAAACGGGCACCGTCTCAACTTTCGTAAAAACGATTTGTCTCAGTTTTTTACGTTCCTTAGATAGGGAAAGTGCGGAAAATACGTCAAATTGGTGATGAAAAAAAATTGATAATCTTCATCAGATCAGAATTTTTTTAACCATCCGTTCAGAACTTTCTTTCGATACTTTGTTGAGCAAAGAAAAAAATATAGTCAAATGAATTTTTCAAAAAATGTATAATCACATTAATTCTTTGAATAAAAAGTCGGTATATCATAAAGAAATCAATTAGAACGAAATTCTCATTTTATGATTTGGTGCCAATTTTGACCCCGATACTTATATTTAGCCGAGATGCCTGTTTTGCCTCCCTGCCGGTTTTATTGACATCACTAATTATTTTCCGAAATTTTCAAGTAAGAAATGTCAGAAAATTGAAAAAAGTCGTGTTCGAAAAAGTTGAAACGATGCCCGTTTTGCCCGCAATTGTCATTTTCAGTCGTGATGCCCGTTTTGCCCCCTGCCCGTTTTGCCCCCATCTCCCCTATGTATGCGTGTATTTATTAAATAAGGATTAATTGTTATCAAATATTTTTGGCCATTTACACCTGACAATTTTAATAATTTATATGTATTGTGAATTATCATCTCGAAAGAATATTTATAAATAGAAAATTTTATTGGCCAAAACTAATGTCTTTCGTATTTTTTATTTCTGATTTATTAATATGCCATACTATTTCAGTATTAATGTGCCAATAATTATTATTTTATTTTTAATCTATGCCATGTTTTTCTTTTTAAATGTTTCCATTTTCCGTTATTTAAATCTACAATTCAATCTAACTTATGCCCATTAGTTTTTTTTTTCATTAACTAATAAAAAGGAAAAAAGGATTTATGGACTTATATTGAAAAATCTTTCTTTAAACATTTAACTCTAAAGTCACAAAGTTAAATTATATCATATTTAAAAAATAATGTCATTACAAATGGCGTTGTGACTCCGGTTTGCGCTTATTTTCTTCGCAGTGAATTGAGCTTGAAAAAATAATGTGGCAAATTAGAATTCGTTGGGTATTTTAACTTTTTAAGTACACATTTTTAAAATTGAACCGATGAAAATTCTTGTATACCGTTTTTCGCTTTCTGGTAAATAATCTACAAAATTTTTGTAGCATGAATTTTAGTTAAAATTTGTCTTACAAAAAATTCTTCATCCGAGACTGCACACATGCTTCAACTTTTTAATCCGAGCCAATTTCAGCATACTTCCAACCGCACCATTTTGTCCAATTGGTCTCGACAAATGATCTTGACAAATAGCTAAATCGTGTACAAATAGCTCTCCCAAACTATCGTCTGACAGTCAAAAAGTTGTTGAAATTATTTCCCAAAAGTTGAGGCTTCAAAATAATTTCCTAAAAGTTGATACCTCGAGTTATTCCTTGATTTCACTTCCTGCTACCAAAAGCTATTAGCAAAAACGAGACTACCGAGTTAGGACCTCGATATCGGATTTTGTTAGCTTCGTATACACGCCTTAAGTGCGCGAGTATACCACAAACCACGTAGAAACATTAAATCGACCAAAAAAAAAAACAAAAAGACAAATACACAAGAGACTCCACAATTCTATTCCCTGCTAGTAAAGGCAATGCAACGTTCCTACAGTTCTCTCGTACATCTCGCTTAGGTTGTCCGCCGATCTCACTTCTGGCAAACACACACCAGTGAAAAGTTTTCCCGATAGCCACTGGCAACACGGCACGACGCGAGAGATCATTGGTAATTCATGCGAAGCATCGTCCCTCCGTTTTCCTTGTTCTTCCACCTATACGCGGTTGGCAACATTGCCTATATAAACTGACGGTTTTGCTCGACGTCAAAACTTCGGATATTCGTCCGTCAAACGTATCTCCCGTCAACTTTCGCTTGTCTGACCAAACCCCGTCGTTTTCTACTGGGTTCCTAGTTTCCCATGTTTCGCGAAGCTTTCGAGCTTTTCTCGATAGAAAATGATAAGCTCATTTGCGGTGGCTTTTCCCGTATCTTTCTTCGGTTTCTCTCTCGTGAAAACAAAATCGCTTTATTCCCAATTTCTTTTTTCACTTTTTCTTTCTTTCGCCCCCCACATGCAACAAAAAGCTGAACGCGTTTATAAGCGTCTGCGGTGTAGGTAGAGACAGCCACGACGGGTAATCGAATTACCAGCAGTTTCTGATGGTTTTGCTTCTATTTGGGGGCTTGGTTTTACCGGCACCACTAGAACCAGAAGCAGAAACGTCGGGATAACGTCAAAACGCGGTCTACGTGACCACGAACGTGCTGCTTTGGGGTTGGAAGGACGGTTCGTGCTTTCGGTATACAGTCTATTTTCTTCGAACTCGCAGGAATTATCGAGAAGCACTCGGCTGCTCTCACCATTCTGTGTCAGGGATTGGCAGGAGTGAAACGGTAAGGTTGTCATACGTGTAAGTAGAAGCAGGCTAGTTGTGTAGGTTTTGTTGTAGTCCCTCTGCAAGTAGAATTTGTCACGTGCGACCATCGAGCTTTCTGGGAAAAACAGCTTCTGTTGCTATTTGCTAAGTGTATTTTATACGACATTATACGTGAGATTATTGCCAGGTTTATACGGACATTTGTGATATCCTTCCTGTGTATACTTGGACGGGATCGAACTGATTGAAACAAGTTCTAATCTGCGATTATTGTTACAAATTGTGTATGCTTATTAACTAATAAAATTTGGAGGTTTTTACGTGTCGGTTGGTTGTATGTCTAATTTTATCATAGGGAGCAGTTTTGAAAGAATATAAATCTTCCATAGAAGATTAAATCAGTTCATCTTCCACCAAATTCCATAGAAAATTAAAATAGAAGATTAAATCTTCCAGTCGAATTGTAAGCTGAACCAACCTCGTTTTTACATTGCTTAGATTAATCTAAAATATATTAGGTACATTTCTTACAGTCTTTTTTTCGTTTATTTTGATGGAATTAGACACCTCCTTTAGATTACTTCTTATGGATAAGATTTTGAAAGAAGTTGTAAATATTTATGGTGTAACGCTACTATAATATATTAAATTTTGCAATACTAATTAATTATTCGTACTTACTACTTTTAAAAATAAAAGAAGCATTTTCTATTTTGATTTTTTAAATCGATACCATATCTAAATTTCGTTATATGAAAATCAATATGAAACCGTTTGTTCAATCTTCTATCATTTTTTTATGTTCCTTGTAATTAAGAAGGATCAGTTGTTATTCGATAAGTAATAAAAGTACAAAAAAATCTAAATTAATTTTTTTGTTGAAATACTCCATGAATTTTCGCCAAATTTTATACAAATCATCGTTTAATATAATCAACTATTTAAGTCGAAAATATTTGAATCAATATCTCGCAATTTGCGTGGATTAGTGCACCATATATTTGTTTCAATATTCGAAATGCGTTAAAATTTGATCCACTTGATCGATTCACACGAAATTCAATCTCCAATTTGAGCCCAATAATTAAACAATTACGTAGGCCAATTGGTCAACAAGAAAATCCAATCTCAGTATTCTACCATGAAAATCTAAAAACTAATTTCATAAAAATTTCTCTCTGTCTAATACTTGGCGTATGATAGATTGGCGACTGATAATTAATAATTCTGAAAAACCTACAATTATTATTGTTTTAAAATAAGTGATAGCATTTTGTACAGATCCACAATAATTTAAACTAAATACTATATTTCAAATATTTGTTCCACTCTAGTGGTAAACTCTTTTCCAAGGTCTTCATATGACACAAATTGGCATTTCCTTTCCCCGACTGTGTCTTCCAATAAAATAAAAGCCTTTCGTGAAAACTGTGAGGTCTTTGATGCTCATAAAAATGTTTATGCAGTACCTCGCGAAGAATTAAGTAGTGTACGAAGTGTCTGGGTTTTGGAGTTTAAACGGGTCATATAGCTTTTCCAGTGGGTATACAGTCCACCTGGCGTTACCGAAGCGATATATAGGGAGAGAAGAAGATACCTACGAAGGAAAATATAAACTACGGTGGTTTAACGCGTAGCGGCAAACGCGAAGGGGGAAGTTTGATACGTAGAAACACACAAATACGTTTGGCGAGATGAGGGCGCTTTGGAGTATACACACTCCATATCCCTTCGGGGGTAGAAGATTCGGAAGCAAAGCGTGGCAGAGTGCAGAGAATATATATCGCGTTGAGTGTCGAGTTAAATGTTCCATAGACTCTCCAAGGCTCACCGAATATTTCGCGGACTCTCGCTCGGCTGCGTCTGCAGAAACGCTTTTATTTCGGCCGTAAAGTTGCGATTAGGCCGAGCAAGAATTTCCTTGCAATAGCAAGATTGCAGAGTCGAGTTTCGGCCAACCGGAACTCACGGACATTCAGAATCCTCGCGCAACCATCAACCTTGATATCTCGTATATATCCTCACACCTGCAACATCAAAACTCTCCACAACTTCTCTGTACAAATTTTGATATTTTCGAGCTGCAGATACCCACCGTTAAAAACGCTTTTCCGCTTTAATTCGCAGTGGATTGCTCGGTTGGTGGACTACAAGAGCTACTGAATTCTACAATCCTGGAAAGAACGATTGCTCTTGCACGCAATTGTGCTTTTCTCGTTGGTATTGTTGGGATAAACGAGGTGGAAAGATGGCGTGAAGTTTACTTCGTACGTGTTCGCTCTATTGAATTATTTCGACGGCTTTTTTTAATTGTCAATTTCATCCGAGACTTTGTATGCTTTATCGTCATCAAATGGCAGGGTATAATAGCTTGCGGACTTAATTTGGAGACGGTAATACTTTGCCCTTTCTTTTGGATTGATGTTCTCACAGACATTCGCACAAACATTAACTCTCACTTAAGCACCGACACAAATATTCAAACAAACACTTACACAACACGGAGAAAAAAGGTTAGTTGGAACAACTCCCATTTTATGAGTTGGCTATAAATGAGTTGGTAGAACGATTTATTTAGTGACTATAACCATTTTGAGAGTTGAGACAACGAATAAGTGGTTGTCCCAACTCATAAATGCCTGGTTATATGGACTAACGAAATGTAAGTCCGTGCAACCACTTTTTGAGTGTGTCCAACTCTTTTTTTTTCTCCGTGAAACACTCATATTTTTCGTGTCTGGGAATACTATAAGTTTCACTGGAAACTTCATCGAAGTGATGCCTAAGAACACACAAGTGTAGTACATCATTAAGTACATTCGGGTAGTGTCATCAGTAAATGAACAGTTAAGCTGAACGATTTGTTTATCATGGGTTTCTATAACATGGAATATTTCCAGACTGACTGCGAAAACTTTAACGGATGACCAGAATGTCGAATCATCTGATGAAAAAAAATATCGTATTTTTATCGGAAAGTATATTTTTTAAAAAATACTAAAACCAAAAATTCAAAACCACCAGTAAATGAACGGGCCAATCTAATCCACACTTTTAGTCGAAAATAGACTTCCGTGACAAAATAACCACAGTAGACAGTTAAAAAAATAGACAAATTAAAAATTCAGCCAAATCGTTAGAATTTCTCATGAACTCTCAAAAAGCTCATTCACTGGTGACTGTTCAATTACTGGTATATCCACCCTACAATATTGATTTAAAAACGATTACTCCTGTACTAAAGGTGGTGTGAAGTTAACTTCGTACAAAGAGAGAAGGATGATACTTTTAACCATATTTCTAGTAAAAAGTATCGTAAATTCCTGGCACAGGGTCACATGACGCCATCTATCAAGAAGTACGAGAGCTACGAGAATTTTTATCACGAAATATGGTTAAAAAACCTTGCACATTGCTTCCTCATTATTTTTCGCTTTTTACAAAAGTACCTCTATGAGGAAGTACGTAATTCAATTTTGGCTTCCTCATAGAGGAAGCTTTGTAAAAAGCGAAAAATAATGAGGAAGCAATGTGCAGGGTTCTACTTTGCATCCTTGTTGTGTAAACTTTCATCTCGATTCGTCACGCCGTTCGAAAGTTATGAGCAATTCTATTTTGGGACAAGCGATCATTATAAATTTTAAAAAATAAAAATTATATGTGCAGCAATGTGTAAAGTTCTACTTTGCATTCTTATTTCCATTGAGTACAAACTTTTGTCTCGCATTATCATCTTTTGCTGATGCTAGAGCGAAAATCGTTTTTTTTTGTAAATTTCAAAATGTCGTCAAATCTGAACCACTTTACCGATCATCGTCAAATTTGGTACGTGGCATATCTGCATGTTCCTTTTCGTCTCTTAAACATTTCAGTTAAATTGGTGAAATTCGACGTGATTTATAAAAAAAAAATATTTTTTTCGAAAAATTCAAACATCTATAAAATCTGAACCGCTTTACCGATTTCGCCCAAATGCAATGCCAAACAACATTGAACGTATATTTATTTATAAACAACTATTTAGCAAAATCGTCTAATTTTTACGAAAGTTAGAGCGACCACGGCCTTTTTTCAAAAAATTAAAAGTACCATAAAATCAAAATGGCTGATTTTTTTTTTTCAAAAATCTCAACATTCAAAGCGGGTCAACGACTCCACTTGTGTGCCAAATTTGAGCCATATCGCTCGAATGGTTACTGAGTAATAGTTCATCGAATTTTCGGAGCCCAGGACACACACACACACACATAAATACGGACATTTTTTCTAAACCACTGTTCTCGATGTTTTGGACAATTCTAAGCATACTGGCATGAAAATCTCGAAAAAAAAATTTCATGATTATTTTTTCCACTCGGTTTTCGGCCAATGAGAGCGCAGTGTTTGAAGCTACCCAACAGTTTTATATCGGAAATTTCTTAAAAATTTCCGATGAGCTTTCATATGACATAAAAACAGTTGGTTACTTTAAACGTGATTGAAAAATGAGTCGCTTTGGAAAATTTTCTCTAAAAAAATATCTAGATGCTGTTTCCTGCACTCTGATTGACCGAAGTCCGAGAGGAAAAAATAATCCGTCAAATACCACTCGTGCTTCAAAATTAATCGGATATTTTCCTCAAGCTTCCCTGCCTAGGCAACGAAGCTGTCGGAAAATATCCGATAATTTTGAAGCACTAGTGGTATTACTACTGAAAACAAAGCTTCCTCTATGAGGAAGCAAAATCTATGTATGTGGTAGATATTCTTATAGTTCTCGTACTTTTCGTCAGGTGGCGGTTTCCCTATACCAGGCGCGTTTGATAATTTTTACCATAGCATCTGGCAAATTTTATCAGATCCTTCTCTCCGTGTACGTGTTGGCTCTTTTGAATTAGCAATTTTGTTGCGATAGAGACTAGTGACATCAGTTTTGCAGTGCTGAGAGACATAGAAATGGACGACATGGGTGTCTCTCTATACCTCATAACTTCTCTCGCAGATAAAAAGGAGCAAAAGTCGTGGTGTTGAGAGCGTGGTGGTCGCGGGTCATGCCGAGATGAAACTATCCTCGAGGTCGAGACCCACAGACGTACCGTTCATAAATAACTGAGACGAGAGTTTGACACCTTGTCGAGTCAGACGTTTGGAGAGGCTGTCTCATGGTTTTGTCGTTTTCCTCTCCCGACCTCCCGTGGGATGACTGTACTTTTTTTTTCTTCTTCTTATTCGACGCATTCGAAAGACGTCCATTACTTTAGACGCCTTTATTTCATTGTGAATTAAATATACGTTGCCTAACACATTGACTACAGTGAAGTCATTCTTATGTTGACACGCTCAATACTCGAATGATTTATCACGAATTAAATTAACTGAATATCATTAAACTTGTGACAAATAACTGATTGTATATTATTGTATAATAGACCAACTTCGGAGTCATATATTTTAACTTGAATGAAGAATTTCAAATAATTTTAGACAAATTGGCAGTTTTCTTCACGATTAAAAAAAATGAGAAAATAAAAAAATATATATTTTAAAAGAAAAATGACAAATTTGTTAATATTTTATTTTTGGATTTTTCTTTTTGCAAAAACTAAAATTAGCAACAGAAGTCGATTTAGAATTATCATTTACCATTAAACGAGACATATAAAATAATATTTTTATTATTAATACTATAATGTCTTTTCTTTCGAATTTGTCAAAAAGATGGAATATCGTTTTGACGAAATAATGTCAAAGATCTGCCTTAAACATGTGTTGTACTTGCAACTTTTTCAATAATTCTTATAATACTATAAAGGATAAAAATATCAGCAAATTTTGTTGAGAACTTTAAAGCTTTTGTTTCTATTTCGTATGAAATTATAAGCATTAGAAGTAGAATTAAAATAGTCTGTGTCTGGGGCATCTCGAAATAGAATTATTATTGGATCGATTCATAACATTTTTGTTGTGGCTTCTATAATATTGGCATCTATCTCCCTGTATGCGAATCGCCAAATTATTAGCGACGTTTTCGAATTTTCCACAGTCCGCCATTGTAGCAATCGTCCATTGCAATCGTGCTTAATATAAAACTTTTAATAATACCCAGTACAATGAAAAATTCATTTCAGGCGATATGATGACGCGTTGACCGGGAGGCTTTGTCACCACACCACAAATCCGATTCTCGCTTTATCCATTTTTCTCTCTCCCCATTCCACCAGCTCCGACATAGTCAATCACACACGGCAGGCAAACCCTCCGGGAAACAGGCTCATCCACAATCAAGGGATTTTCTCGTCCTCGATAGCTTATACCAATTAAATTTTTTTACAAAATTGTCGACTTCTTTGTGGATATTTTTATATGTATTTATTTTCGTCATCTATTTACTTTCCACATCTTCATTGTAATAAGTTCAGATTTACTTTTATTATTCGATAGACAACAATCACTTTTGGAAATTTAAAAAAAAATCGCTGAGAATTCGAAAAATCTGGCGACTATAAAATAATTTGAAAAGAAATATTTTCAAATGTTTAATCAACATATAAAACTTTTCTTCGCTTTTATGTCGATGATGTATCTTAACTTTAATTTTAATATGTTATAAATTCAATTTTGCATTTATATATTTTATATATTCGTATTTATTTATATTTTTATATTTTTATTCTGAATTATATATTTTAAATATTGTTTGAAAATGTACCAAGTTACGTCCGAGATAAACAAGGATTTAGAGATTTGTGCTTCAATTATCGCACTTGTTTTTCTTTACACGGAAAAAAAAGATTAGTTGCCATAACCAAGAAATGAGTTGACACAACCAATCGATTATACTATTTTCCTAGTAACTCAAATGGTAATAACAATGATTCGAATGGTAATACCAACGATTCGAATGATAATTCCGACGATTAGTTAACCTAACTAATCCAATCGAGAACTAATCGTGAATAGTTGAGGTTACTATTCGGTATGGTTGAGGCAACTAATTTTTTTAGACATTGTGTACAGCAAATCGAAAACGTAGTTGCCACAACCAAACATTTTTTTCCGTGTAATATAACTAAATTTAATACACAGCCTTATTGGGTATTAATTAATTAATAACATGATAAATTTATTTAAAAAATAAAGTAACTGTTATTAACGGCGCAGAATTTATAACGTAATTCAAGTTTATAATAACAAGTGTATGTATTCATGGTTTGAAGTGGACTGGAGTAGGAAAATGGTCAAAGTAAGCAAGAAAACGTGAATACGTTATTAAGTGTGGATTTTCGGACCGTGAGACGGCCCAAAACTGCTGAGTACGCGCTGAACACGCGCAGCCAGCAAAATAACATAGTATAATAAGAAAAAGGTGACAATTCGTTAATTACTCGCGACTATTCGCGAGCGGATGTAAATAAGTAGAAATACTATATTAACGTCCGGCGGGATTGAAAGATCAGCGTCTGGACGATTTCCTGTAAAATTGAAGAAAAAAAGTGAATGCAGTAAGAAGGTTTAAGTGGAGCAAACTTCTAGAGAATAATTAATTTAAATATCAATAAACGTTCATCGACAGAAAAATGATCATCACCTAACATATTTCATATATTTTTCGTGTACATTTGTTACATACCATCTTTTTTTTTCTTTTTATTTTACCAATTGAAGCAGACCAGAAATAACAAGATTTATTTCCAGTCAAATTAAACGAAAAAATTTCGGCGTCACATAAAACGGATGTACTTTGGATCACTCTGTACTGTAATCATCATTCGTATAATTATTTCGCGAAATATATAATCCCTGATAGATCAAACAAACGTCGGATTGAATTATTTTTATCGTTGTTAATGGCGTCGGCTTTCGTACCGGGGTTTCGTTTCACAAAGCTCGGCACTAAAATCAATTCGCGTTTCACGAGAAATCCATAGTATATGAGGCACAGAGGCTGCTGAGCGATCTCCCTCGACAAATGCTACTGATACTACACCTCCCGATATTCTACATACGTGGATATCATCGCTGAGCTGTACATATATACATATATATACACACCAACACAATAGTAGGCTATTGTGGAGATTCCGGACGTGGTCGTACGAATACTAGTAGCGAAACATGCATATTAGGTGTCACACAAGCGGCCATTTTTTTTTTTTTACAATACGAATGTATTCGTATTCGTCTATGTGTACGTTTGTGATTCGTCGAATGGTTCGTCAATCAGAATTCGCAGTGAAACGCAGTCATCGTTTCGATGAATGCATTGAAAAGATTTCACCTGGATATGAATTACAAAAAAAAATGTCCGTTCTTACTAATTGCGTTTGATTATAGATCCAAACAGTGAAAACCTCCCACATCTAGTTGAGGAAGCACCATAGAATGAAAATTGCAGCCTTCAGCCATAGCACTGGTATAAATATTGCAGTAATGCAATTATTATAATTGACCAGGGTCTTAATTTACCTGTATGCTAATATCGCAGTCGAAAGAGGTCTCTCTGCAGAGCGAGCATTCTCATCTCTCTCCCGTCGCGCACAGCCCACCCATAACGCGCTTATGAATTATTAATTGTGAATTATACGGTGCGAATGCGGTATTATTTATTATTAAAGCTAAGCTCTGCGGGGGCAGAAGTGGCAGCATCAACCACGCATTATTACAGCATCTTTGTAGGGTCTATTGAACATTGCAGGAATAAAATAAAAATCAGTCGCAATACATGTCGTATCCATAACATTCACTGCGAGGCTTTGCAGCTGATTATTATCCTTTAAAAGCGTCAATATTAGATTGTCAATATTTTCACCTGTTTTTTTTTCTAATTCTCAATCAAGAATTATATTATTTTTTATAAAAATAACGTCAAAAAACCTACAAGATAATTTTATAAAAATGTAATTCCCAATTATATGATCGATTCCAATAATGAATAAATCCATATTTGCTATGATTTTAGTAATGCGTAAAATTCTTCTATCAATTGTACTCCGATATTTCTTCAAAATAGAAGATTGCATATTTATATTTTAAAAAGTACACTCAAACGTTTCAAGTGTATATAATATTGCATATAAATAAGTATAATGGTTAATTGTTAATACCGCCTAATTTACTTCGAAATTATTGGGGTTTGACTTTATTCATTTTTTACCGTTTTAATTCTCTTATTTTCTATTTAGTTTCCTTACAACATTCCCAAATTTTTTTAGATGTTCCGACGCTTAGTCTTCTTTTAGTATTTGAAATCTTGTTATTCAGTCCGTGAACAAAAAGTGCATCCTTTTCCATTTTTTTAGTTTTTGCAACTCGCATAGATTTCTTTATACATTTGACTCAAACTTAGTTCTAATTATCTGCAAATATTAATTTAGTTGTGAAACAATATTGAGCTTGATATCTCAAAACTTGCGGAGCTTAGAGCGTTTACAGGAATTTAACATAAAAATTCATAGCAAAATTTATACCATTTGCGTGAGCGGTAAAAATACCCTGGAAAAAAGCTTTCCGGAAAAAACCTCCAAATATGTTTTTTTCGTTGACAGGGATTTTTTCCGGAGGCATTTTTTCCAGGGGTTATTTTTACTGTGATTAAAATAAAACATTGGGCATGAAGAAAGACTGTCGCAACGGTAAATGCCATGGAGACTAGAGGTAAGGAGTACGAACGACTGAGGGAAATGCGGTTCTCAACTGTTTGACGAACCGCGGAAAATTCTTTCGTCGCGGACCGAAGTGAAGTGAGCGGAAAGTTGGCTGGAACCAATGAAATGAGCTCGCGCATACTTCATCTCGGTCCGCGGTGACATTCAGTGGTGCTCAAACCCCTGAAATTTTACACAGTTTCGCAAACGTTTTCTTAGCATTGCGTTCGTACTCCTTACCTCTAGTCTCCATGGTAATGCTGTCGAAGTGATCCCCAAAACGACAGAGGCGCGGCGGGCACTATTCACCATGAGAGCGGGAATTTCGAACAGATCATTTTTTACTTTAGTTCGTACGTGACCATACAGAACATGTTAACACTGTATGTAACAAAATTATATTCATAAAATTTTCTAAACAATTTTTTTATGTTTTAGTTATATCTTTTCTGCATTATATTTATATATAGCTAATAGAGTTAAGCTTATGCTTGAGAATGTACGTGTAAGATATTCTTAATCTTTCAAATACTGGAAAAAGTCTTCGAACGCTTCCTCTAGAATCGAACAAAAAAGTATAAGTTGGAGTTTATTTTAAAACGTAGCATGTTGGGCATGTAATTGCATGCAATTTTTTAGAGATCTATTATCTGTTAGAGGTTTTTTAGAGGCGTTTATTATCAATTTAATATCATGTCGAGTAATGACGTGCTCAGCGCGTCGTCCGCAAGACTTGAAGGGAAGAAAAAAGCGTAAGTTTATTTTTAAACAGCAATTAAATGTGGCGACTACCTTCTGTGTAAGAAAAGAATAATACTGCATGCACTTTAAAAAAACTTTGCAGACAGTTAATTCCGCCAACACAATCGATTTCAAATCGTTTCTCAACACTCACTTCGCTCTATCACCAAATGCTTACTTCACGTCGGTTTATAGCGATGACAGCGATGCTCGTGGTGATATTCAGAACAAACCCTGGCCGACGTTTCGGGGACCAAATTTTTGCGCCTTCGCCATGGCCTCCTTTACTCTAGTCTCCATGGTAAATGCCAAACGAGGTAACCAGCTAATATAGCCTACAAAAAAATGTTATAAAAATGTAATGCCCAATAATATGATCAATGTCAACAATGAATAAACCCACATTTCCGAACATTTAACGAATGCGTAAAACTCTTCTATCAACTACAGAGTTGTACATCCCCATTAATTCAGGAAATATAGATTACAGTACAGTTTGCTTTATAATTTTTATTTCATAAAAATAACCTATATTGATTCAGTGTAAATATTTGAATACCTGCAAAAAATACTAATCCTCATTTAAATATTGAAAGAAATAGTTTAAAAATGGCAGAGTTCGGTTTCTTAATGCATCAATTATGTTTTTCTATTTTTTCAGAAGGATTACCGTGAAATTTTGTAAAAATTGACATTTATTGCAGCTGTTTGTAAGTTTACACATTAAATTATAATTGCGCAATTTTTATATTATGAAATCATAATTATAGAGTGAATTGTATCAACATCCTTATTTGTATAAAGATTTGGCATTTCCGAGATTTTATAAAAATAGAAGATTGCACATTATGACCAATGGACGACCCCAGTAGATATATGCAAAATTGTATATTTATATTTAATTAGCAAAATAAGTTTTCGTTACAATTTCGCACGTGCCCTGGCACATTCCGCGATCCACTTGTATCAGTAGACAATCGGGTCGTGAGAACCTCGCGCTCGGTTTAACGCCGCTCGCGCCGTTACTCAATCGTTCTCTCGCACGAGGCTCCACTCTTATGCTCTCGCAAAACATGAACGCACATTTACTTATTAAGAGCGTGTAAGCACAGGTATAAACTCAAGTTGGTCCTTGGGCTCATGCGAGACTCGAGAGTCGCTAATTATGCTCGCAATTAGCTCTCGACCGAGTGCCAGTACGTATATACCATATATGACCTACGCAGCCAGTACGCAGAAAATCATGAAAAAATATATCTAAAAAAAAAAAAACCAACAAGTGTTTCGCCGTCGGTCGAGTGTCTCGCCAGACGAGGTACGAATACACCCCAGAAAAATATATATGGGGATTTCTCCGTCACTTCAGCCACTATAACTTTTCGAAAACGTCTTTTCCCCGCCATTATTTTTGCACACTCAGCCAATTTTTCTAATGCTTCTGTACGTACCAATGAAATTCGTGTAAAATTTGCAAACAATATAAAAAAAGGTTTGTATGAGTAAAAAAAAGTTCAAAATTTGGGCCTTGCATAATGTTTCCTCATTTCACACCTTTTTCAGAGATCAATGTTAAATATGCTAACCAAATTTTGGCTTCCTCATAGAGGAACATTTGAAAAAGGTGCAAAATGAGATGCAACGTAGAAAGTCGGACCTTGCAGCCTTTTTTTAAAAATAACTTCAAATAATTCAATGCTCTATAAAATTCTAGTGCCTCAGTAATTTTTCACCATATTAGGTACCAAAAATTCTTGCAGTTTATTGCTATTATTACAATACGTACATGATTCAAGTTTTAACCCGTTTTGTCTGATGCGTTAAAAGCAAAAGTGGTATGAAGTCGAAAAATTAAAACTGCTATAAAATCCGAAGTCATCTATACATCTTTTTCCAAATATAATATCTAGCATTGTTAATTCATCCCTGTAGAAAATTTGAACCAGTTTTGTCGAAGTTGAGTCCATTTAGAACGACGTCAATTTTTCGGTAATTCAAAATTCTATAAATTTCGAACCTCATTGCCGATCTCCACCAAATTCAATATCTACTACAACTGGATATTAATTCATACTTGTAGAAAATTCAAGGTAAGTTGATCGAAGTTGATTTGACTTAGAACGACAACATCAATATTCCGAAAATTCAAAATCCAATAAAATCCGCACCGCTCGATTTTGGAGATTTAGCTTACATTTAATACTGGCTCCCCTTTTACATTACTTTATTAAACCACAGTATATTATAGGCAGCGACCGTTTATTGTTAATATTAATTTTCATCGTATGCGACTATTCTCGGTCAATATTTCTAATGATGGAATTTTGCGAAGCACATCTCGGGTCTGAGACAGTGATCGCTAGATTCAAAGCGCGCGAAACCGAAGCCCAATTCAAATTCCACTAATGCGAATCTTTTACAAATATCGACTGTAGCTGCTTAATAAATTAAATTAATTCATCAAGCAGCCACAATCGACAAATTTTAATCTGAAATAAATTGTGAAAAAATTCCGCCTCGACCCGGGTTCGAACCGGGAACACCCAGAATAGTTCTTTATTAAGAACTGTTCAGCTCATTAGCTTAAAAAATTGCGGCAGGTAAAGACTTTATTCGAAAAATTCAAAGTCTCATTAAATTTGACGAGATGGTCCAATTTTTGTATAATTTTTTGCACAGAAATGTTTGAATTTTGCCCGCAGCAGTTTGATATATTTTCTAAACCACTTTTTTTGACGATTTTAGACCATTTTGAATAACCAGACATCAATTTCAGGAAAAAAAATTCTTTTCGCGAAAATAAAGTTTCCTGTATGAGGAAGCAAAAAATAATAATTAAAAAAAAGTCACTGAATTTACGGAGAATGCCTCGTATATAGGCCAGAAAAATATCACGATTGCAAATGAGGAAAAGAGACGAAGATAGAAAATGCAGCGGTGTGTACACGCTCTGCAAAATACTCTCATTCGCCTCGGAGCGTATATTACGCGCTGTGAACTCTCGCGGTGCAGCTGAGTGCGTAATATGCGGATCGGACGAATTGAGTAAGCAACCGAGAGCCGAGTGAGTAATTACTGTCGAGGCCGCGTGCATGCTTACGCGTAACGAGGTAATCATCGCGAATCAAGGGCCGATGGGCATAGACGGTATATGTACTGCCGATGGCCATCGCCGAAGGAAGGATCGAGTCATATAAAGGAAATTAAGAAAAAGAGTAAAAAAAATATATGTATATATATATAAGTAAAACCACAGGCCTAATTATCGTTGCCTATTGAAGAGAGTGGCGTACATAACTCTTGGCGAATTAAACTGGCGGCTATTTGTTATTATCCATATAAGACAGAACGAATTTCTCGTTGACAGATTCCTTGTCGACGAGCTTTGCACGTTTATCACTCTTAAAATAGATGCTACAGTCTCTGAGTCTCTTCTATTCACAGTGGAGCTCAAAGCTTTCGACGACCACTCGGAGCAAAAGTGAGGAATTCCCTTGAGAGTCGTGTTTTTTATTTCTGTGTGACTACCAACAATCAGACTAAACACATTAGAAGTTGGTATTCGTGGTATTCTAATGGACAATCTATGAGACAGATTCGTTACTACGATATTATCGTTTTCGATTATAGTGCTATCTGGTATAACGAGCGAAAGCTCTTTAGGCGTGGGACAGGCGTGCTGCCAATCGTTTCAAAAGCATTTATTATCCTCACGCACGATACTCTATCGCTGGGTGTGTCAGAAGCGAGTGACGTTGTGTTTTAAGCCATTGGAATTAACCAGATTCTGTAATCTTTCATTTATAGGAATTATTATGAGCTTATCGATGTTTGAAAATTTATTGATTTTTTTTTATTGTTAAAAAGTACATTCAAACGTTTGAAGTGTATATAATATTGCATATAAATAAGTATAATTAAATAAAAAATATATTTCTATTTCTATGTGGGAAAAATCTGTATTAAAATTAATACAAAAGTGTTGGAAGTTTTTGGGGAAGGCAGTGGCGCAGTGGATAGAGACGCGGCCTCTCAAAGCAGGGGGCCCGGGTTCGATTCCCGGCCGGGCACCAATGGAATTTTTCTATGTGCTTTTTTATGTAATCCCCGGTGGTTCGGAACCCACCTAAAACTGTAGGTCCTGAATATCCATCGCGCCGTAGTTATCAAGGGGCTTGCTTCGTTTACAAAGAAAATAAATAAATAAATAATGATTAATTATATCGACTAATTTACTTCGAAATTATTAAGGTTTGACTTTATCAATTTTCTATCATTTTAATTTTTTTATTTTGTATAAAATTCCCTCACAACATTCCCAATTTTTAGTAGATTTTTTTTACAGTGTAATGTTTGAGACATTGTGTACAGCAAATTGGAAATGTACACTGTAAAAAAAATCTACTTGAAATTTAGTGTACTTTTACTGAAAGATTTTATTCATAAATTAGTGTATTAAATTTAGTATACAAGTATAATGTAAAATTAATTTATGGTACAGCACATTCAATAATTTACAATTTAATTTTACAGTAAAAGTACTTGAATTTTAATAATTTGCTTTAATTTTACTGGAACATTACATGAATTATATCCCGCGCAAAAATGGAAGTATGAAAATAGTATTTCCCAAATATTAAAAGTGTCTTGAATAATAGTATGCCAAGGCTGGCGTAGTGGAATAAGACATACGGAATAATATTTCGCCCAAATAAAGAAGGTATTAAAACAGTATTGAAAATCTTTCCAAACGTAAAAAGTCTTAAGTGTGATCTATTGGACTGAATAATAGTAAAGTATATCTCCATGGCTTTAGGTGTCCAGGTCGATATCTCCATGGCTTACACTGTCCAGGTTAATTTCCCCATGACTTTAAGTGCCCAGTTCGATATCTCCATAGCTTCCTATGTCCAGCTGTCAAAACTGTTGAAAAATATACCCAGACATCGGAAACTATGGAGATATCGAACTGATCACTGGAATCCGTGGAGATATCGACCTGGATACAAGAAACCATGGAGATATCTACCTTGACCCTGCAAGCCATCAAGATATCGACCTGGGCACTGAAAGCCATGGAGATATCGACCTGGACACCGAAAGCCAAGGAGATATCGACCTGGACACCGAAAGCCATGGAGATATCAACCTGGACACCGAAAGCCATGTAGATATCGACCTGGGCACTGAAAGCCATGGAGATATCGACCTGGACACCGAAAGCCAAGGAGATATCGACCTGGACACCGAAAGCCATGGAGATATCAACTTGGACACCGAAAGCCATGTAGATATCGACCTGGACCATAAAAACTAATAAAACGGTGCAATATTCTTTTTGTAACACGTGCATGAACAACGGTGCTTTTCATGGCAGTTTTGCGGGCCGAAAGTGGCTAGTTTCATAGCAGTGTTGAAACGATAGGTTGGCGCATGCGCAGTACGCGATTCCTTCACTTTCGACCCTAGGGTGGAAAGTTGGTAACCTCACTTTTCACTGTTCGTCCCGCAAAACTACCATTCAAAGCACCACTATTCATGCACTTGTTACAAAAAGTATGGTGTGCAACACGGGCCAAAATTGACGTTTGCGACTCGTGTGATTGCAGCCCTCGCTTCGCTCGGGCGGCAAACCTCACACTCGTCGCAATCGCCAACTTTCGGCCCTTGTTGCACAATATACTATTACTATTATTCAGTCCAATAGATCACACTTAAGACTTTCTACTTTTGGAAAGATTTTCAATACTGTTTTAATACCTTCTTTATTTGGGCGAAATATTATTCCGTATGTCTTATTCCACTACGCCAGCCTTGGCATACTATTATTCAAGACACTTTTAATATTTGGGAAATACTGTTTTCATACTTCCATTTTTGCGCGGGATACGACAATTGTATATTAAATTTCGATGACGAGTTTATGAATAAAAACTTCCAATCTTTTCTAACAGAGTAGTTGTCACAGTCAAATATTTATTTCCGTGTATTGATCAGCAACATTGTTTTTCTGTCAACAACCATAATCTACTAGTCAGGCTCGACTTTTGCATTCAACATGCATACGATCTTCGGAAAGTGAAGAACACAAGAGTGAAGAGGTACATACACACGCAGATGAGAAAATAAAACGAAACCAGAGAGGAACAGACAGGACATGGAGAAAGAGAGTCGCAAAGGTAAATGCCAAACGAGGTAACCAGCTAATCTGGCCTACCCTCATCTCATTCTGGGCCGTCGCGGCACTCCCTTCGTTTACCACTTTCTCTTCGTTGCCTCTTACGCCTTTTCCTCTTCCACGTTCTCTCACCACGAGCCCACTTAGAAGCACTTAACCTGTTTGCTAAAAATATTAAGCCCTGGTAAATATCATCGTGAAATAGGACAAATTCGTGTCGAGTGCGTTTGAGGTACAAGTGCGACTGCTCCAGCCGGAGTCTCTTTGTAGATCGAGTGAGATAGCGAGAGATTTTTTTTCCTCTCTTCATCCACCCACTCACACTCTTCCGACAATCTCACGAGGCTCCAAACCCTTCTGCACGGTTTGACTTTCGTGTTTCACCCTCGGCGCTCTTAATGCATTATGTCTGAGGGTGTTGGTTTCGAAAATTTGAGTCCGCTATTTGCGTATTCGTTAGAATGTATCATCAACGAGCACTCGTTTTAATTTATCAATTAATCCTTTTGAACGTTGCTACAATATTTAGAATCCTGTATTTCGGGGATTCCGTTTGAAGTTACTGGCTTCATTTGAATTTCCATTGCTTGGCACAGTGGAGGTTTTAAAATAGTTTTTATATTTATCATGTACTAGATAATGAAACGGGCTGATTAATATTTCAATTTAATCAGAAAAATTACTTGGCATCACTGTTTTTTTACTTCCTCGTAGAGGAAGCTTTGTTTTCGTGAAGTATTTTTTTTTCCAGATTTTAATTTTCATGTCTACCTGAAATTTGGCATGCCGATGGAATATCAATGCGCCTTCCTTTGTGAAAATTTACAAAAAAAATTCAAACATCTTGTCAGATTTTATAAGACTTATTGTTCGAAAAAAGTTTGCAAGCTCTCTAGCTGTCGCAATTTTTTGGGTAATGAGATAAATAATTCATAACAAATAAAGTAATATAAAAGAACTGTCGGTATTAAATTTCAGTTAAATCTATCAAGCAGTTTGGATTTTACAGAACTTCGAATTTTCGAAAAATTAATGTTATCGTTCTAATTCACTCAACTTCAACCAATTCAGCTTGAATTTCCTACAAGGATGAACTAATATCCAGCTGTCGTAATCTTAGACACATTTACATAAAAATACGAGAAAAGGGTCGCGCCTTTTCCATTGCATACTTATTTTTCTTTAAGATTCTCAAGTCATATATGAGCCATTCTCTGTCAGGTCAGCCACTTTTTTTTCGACCCTCTCAGATCTATTCCATAATTGGACACATTTTAGTACCACTTGAAAGCACTCTTTGTGAATTTTTTCAGATTTTTAAAACAATCCATTTGAGAAATGTATTTTTTTTATTATTCATATAACTTCGATGGAGTAAGTCTGGCAGAAAAAATACATATACAAAAAAATGTTGTTTTTCACTCAACTTTGTAATACAATAGGTCTCATATTTTTATTCGTGTTGCAAAAGTGATATTCAGCAAACAAAAATGTTAAACCATTTTTTTCATTCATTCGGACATCTTCGATATTACTTTCAATTTTTTATAAGCTGTAGGGACATGTATAGAACCTATAAAAAAATTGGTATAGTGGGCATCGACTACTTGAAGGATTAAAAAACGAAAGAAAATTAATTAAATTTATTTAATTGTTTTTTTATTTTTATATATTTTTTTATTTCACTTATTTTTTGTTGTTCCTTCAAATAATCAATCCACTGAGCTACTTGACGCGTAACGACGACACGGCCTTCAGGGTTTACATACAGTTATTCGTGCGTATAGCCATTTATTGGTTCGAAAATTACGGAAAATATTTTTTTTCTCCTTAAAATGGTCGATGCCCACTATGCCAATTTTTCGTTATGTTTTTCACATATCCCTGCAGCTTGTATAAAATTGGCAGTGATATCGAAGGTGTCCGAATGAGTAAAAAAAATTGTTTAACATTTTTTTTGCTGTAAATAGCTTTTGCAACACGAATAAAAATATGAGACATATTACAATACAAAGTTAAGTGAAAAACAACATTTCTTCGTATGTGTGATTTTTTTGTCAGATTTACTCCATCGAAGTTATATGAATAACAAAAAAATATACTGTAACACGGTAGATTTTGTAACAGCTCCACCCCGCAGGCTGGCTCGAAGGCCATCACACTCCGCTTATATTTTGTTTTAGTATTTTAGAGCAGTATTTTTGGATTTAGTTTATAGGAATATTTTGTGTAGAAATTCCCCCCTTTACCCCCCTTCCCATCCCTAGTATGAATGTGGAATGAATAATAGCCCCCCCGAAGACCATGGAGGCCCTCAAGGACGAGATAAGAGGCTACGGAAGCTTAGACAGAGTGACGTGGGGAGAGTGTGGGCTGGAAAAACCATCTGACCCCGGACAGCATCCGAGCCAGCTGATGAGTACACCCCGCACCACACGAGTAGCCTCCACACTCGTGTGGACATAAGTTGGAGTTAGCCGCCCGACTGCGTGGGTGTACTCGCACTACTAGGATCGCCAGCGGCACTCAAACGGCCCGCGGCGATCACTCCAGCCAGCTGTGCTACGCTGCCTCGCCACTGCACTGCTCGAGCGCCACTGACCAGCCACACTCGATCCGTTGATCGATGTCGAAGCTCCGTAGTGCTCGGGAGCCGACGAGTCCCGAGGATCGACGAGGGTCTCCGAAAACATCGAGGAAGAAGAAGGATGACGGTTTCTTATCACTTCGAGCTTCGCCGTCGCCGTGTCCTCCCGAAAACATTATAGTAAAGTTTGCGAGTCCTCGTGGGAGTTGTCCACAGGACTAGGATTGTGTGTGTGTGTGTGATAATTAGCGTGAGTAATTTTTATTTGTTCTGAGACCCCTTTTCCCCCTTTTTGCCCTGTATTTTTTAAGTCATTAGAGTTTGTATTTTTTCATTCTTATATCGAGTCAACCGGCTGCCACCCCGTGGAGACCGGCACGTTTTCCTTAGTCTTAATTAGCGATTATTTTGTGTTTTCTGCGTGCGAGGTAGTGTGGTGGTGATCGCGACTATCTCGGCGATATTTAACCTTAATTTTCTTTCCCGATTTTATTGATATTTTTGCCCCATTATCGAATATTCCCATGCCACCCCCCCCCCCCCCCCTTTCAGCCATACCGAGGTAATAATTAAGAAGCCATAGAGTTCGGGAACCCTCCCCCCTGAAATCGTCTCTATTTTGGCTAGCCGAGTTACCCCACTTTTTGCCATATTTTTGTTATTAATTTTTCCATATTTTGCCATATTTTTGTTATTAATTTTTCCCCATTTGGCCATAGTTTGGTTATTAATCTTTTTTTTTGTCCCCTGTAGTTTGCATATTTCCCCCCCGTGACACCCAGAGTCCCTGCCACCGGTAACCCCCGCCATTTCCCCCACCCGACCGTGCTGGACTCTGAAATTTTTCGACGTCGCCCGGACTTAGAAAGTTTTCGACAGTCTTGGGACTTAGAAAATTTTCGACCGAGTCGGACTTAGAAAAATTTCGACTCCTCTCGGACTCTGAAATTTTTCGACGTCGCCCGGACTTAGAAAATTTTCGACAGTCTTGGGGACTTAGAAAATTTTCGACAGAGTCGGACTTAGAAAAATTTCGGCTCCTCTCGGACTCTGAAATTTTTCGACGTCGGCCGGACTTAGAAAATTTCCGACGTCCTCCGGACTCTGAAATTTTTCCACTGTCCTACGCCGTACCCCTCCCCCCCCCAACGGTGCTACACGTCACGTAGCTGGCGCCCATTTTAGTTTTGCCATTTTCTCCCCTCCCCCTTGCCATTATAGTTAGTTAGATAATTCGCGTTATTATATTCCTTTTATTTAGAGTTATTGTATTGAGTTTTTCTTTTGTTTTTTTATTGAGATTTTTGTAGTGTCATTAAATCGAGTTTGGTTATTTTTCTTATAATTATTTTATTTTTATTACGTCTTTTCACTAACCCCTTCCCCTCCTAATAAAAAGGGAAGCCGGTTATAAATTGGCGCCCAACGTGGGGCCCGAAAAATTTCCCGCATTTTCCCTAAAAATCGCGCCGAAATTTATTAGTTTTTTTTAAGTGCTCACCTCGGTACCCTCCCCCCATTGCCCCCTATAATATTTTTGGTATTTTATTTTTTCTTTTCTATTCTTGTTTCTTTTTTTTCCTCCCCCGATTGATTTCTTTTTTTTGGTTAGTTTTTTTTTTCCTCCCCTCATCCGTTATCGGCCTTGGGGATTCGAGTTTTTTTTTTTTTTTTGCCCAAACCTAACCTCCCTTTTGCGTGATTATACGCCACCCCCACAACCGTGCTTTCGCCCTTCGAGCTCTTTTGCGATTATTTTTGGTACTATTTTTTTTTTCCTCCCTTCTGGTAATCTGACCCCGTTGATCAGATTTTCGATTTTGAGTTTTTGTTTTTTTTAGTTTCAGACCCGTTTGGGTTTTTTCTATTTTTTTTTGGATTTTTATTTTTTTTTATTGAGTGCCCTTTTTCCCGATTCCGTGTATTATCTCGATTTCTTGTCCGACCCTTAAGCCTTGCCCCCGCCCCTTTTTCTTGATTTCGAGCATTTTCTTTTTTTCCCTTTGTTAAATTTGACCATGGACAGTGCTAGCATGGCTAATGTCACTGGTACGTGGTCCACCCCTTCCAACTTACCCCCACCCTTGACACCAACCCCCCTGGTCAGCCCTGTTATCTGCGAAGGAGTTGCACAGCTCAGGAGAGATGTTACAGCCATCGAGAACCTCTGCGACCTCCTACGGCTGTGCGACGAGGCCGGTCTCAGTACCACCGGTTCCCTAGATGAGTTAGGTGATCGTTATTGGCGACACAAAGTCCGTGTCCTGTACCCCGAATTTTCCATCCCCTGGGACCCTGCAGCCGACGAGCGCGGGGATGAAAAGCCCTTTACTACGTACGCTGCCTTGCGTAACCTTGACAGTTCCCTTGACAGTTCCGAGTATGCCCGCCTTTTGAGGAACATGGCCCCATACCCCTGCCCAGTGGCGTTTGAACCTTCCCCTGTATGTGACCCTGAAATTACCTCAGCATCGGAACTGTATCCCTCTGAGCTGAGTATGGAGCAAACCATCCCGGAGTCTGCCCCAAGACCACCCCAGCCAACCCACACCCTTATTGAAGAACCCCCCTCCCCAACTTCGAGTGTTCCCCTGCGCCCCTGTACCCCCCGGAAGAAGAGGCCCCTCGATCATGCCCAAAAGTTAGTGTCCCGAGCATTTGGAAAGAGTTTTGAGGAAGGAGGAAAATTGCTCGCCAAGTGCGCGAGAATTTTCCGAATTCAGACCGCCAAAAAGCTAAAAGCTGCGGCGTTAGGAAGATCGAGTCAGTCCCCGAATATAAAGTCCCCACCCCAAGACCCACAAGAAAGATTGAGTCCTCCAAGTCCCGAAATTCATTTAGAGCCCACCCTGATAGGAAATGACCCCCTCCCGAGCCTTCCGTACCCGACCCAAACCACCCCGTTAGTAGATCTTTCCGCCCCGCCCGTCACCCAAACCACCCCTTTAGTAGAGCTTTCAGCCCCTCCCGTCACGCCAACCCCCCTTTATCGAGTCAGCCGTTCCAGTGCCCCGGCGTCTTCTGAGAGTAGCCGGAGGGGCTTCCCTGGACCTGGTCAAGAGACCAGCAGGAACCATGGGAGGTCCCGCAAAGGCACTGGTTCGGGTTTTTTGAGAACGACCGCTTGCCGAAGCAGCAACGACCGTTCTAGGTTTTTTGAGCCCTTTGAGGATGAGCGAGATCCCCCGAAGTCCCGTTGCCCGTCATCGAGTCACTCGGGATCATCCACGCACCCCAGGACCCCAAATTCTCGACCCTTTTCGCCCAATGGAAAAATTTCCCCACTGATGGCGTATCCCGTGCCATGCCCTGCCCCGTGCCCGGAAGTCCCGGCCCTCCGGAAATTTTTAAAGCCACCCTTTTTACCGCAACGACCCCCTTCGCTGAACCACTCCCCTTATCGTCACGAGGAGTCAAGGTTTCGCCACCAACCCAGCCCACCAAGACCCAGAAGTTGGCCTGAGAGGATCTCGGGACCAACAGGACCCCAACAACCCCTTCGGCCTTTTTACCCTTCCTTCCCCACACCACCGGGATTCCAACCAGGGCCCAGAACCCACCCCCGGGGTCCCTGGAGCCCAGGAAGTCCCCAAGGTCCCCAGGTGCAGCCCTTTTGGTCCAGAGAGACCCGTCCCTTATCCATAACCACCCCTCACTTCGTCCCTAGTCTTTTTGATCGCCCCGTCCACAGCCCTTTTGGTCTAAGGAGACCCAACCCCTGGTGAAGAGCCCTTTTGTGTTTTACAACCACCCCCGTTCCTTTTTTTCGCAAACCCTAGCCCCCAGACCTGACCCAATATTATATTCCCCCCTCTAACCCCATTTTGCGTACCCCCTTGCGTTCCCTATCAAACCCCCCACCCCCCCGGAGTGATGTGTGAATGCTCAAGTTTTCGAGGAATAACTTTCGTTTAAGCGGGGGGGAGTTTGTAACACGGTAGATTTTGTAACAGCTCCACCCCGCAGGCTGGCTCGAAGGCCATCACACTCCGCTTATATTTTGTTTTAGTATTTTAGAGCAGTATTTTTGGATTTAGTTTATAGGAATATTTTGTGTAGAAATTCCCCCCTTTACCCCCCTTCCCATCCCTAGTATGAATGTGGAATGAATAATAGCCCCCCCGAAGACCATGGAGGCCCTCAAGGACGAGATAAGAGGCTACGGAAGCTTAGACAGAGTGACGTGGGGAGAGTGTGGGCTGGAAAAACCATCTGACCCCGGACAGCATCCGAGCCAGCTGATGAGTACACCCCGCACCACACGAGTAGCCACCACACTCGTGTGGACATAAGTTGGAGTTAGCCGCCCGACTGCGTGGGTGTACTCGCACTACTAGGATCGCCAGCGGCACTCAAACGGCCCGCGGCGATCACTCCAGCCAGCTGTGCTACGCTGCCTCGCCACTGCACTGCTCGAGCGCCACTGACCAGCCACACTCGATCCGTTGATCGATGTCGAAGCTCCGTAGTGCTCGGGAGCCGACGAGTCCCGAGGATCGACGAGGGTCTCCGAAAACATCGAGGAAGAAGAAGGATGACGGTTTCTTATCACTTCGAGCTTCGCCGTCGCCGTGTCCTCCCGAAAACATTATAGTAAAGTTTGCGAGTCCTCGTGGGAGTTGTCCACAGGACTAGGATTGTGTGTGTGTGTGTGATAATTAGCGTGAGTAATTTTTATTTGTTCTGAGACCCCTTTTCCCCCTTTTTGCCCTGTATTTTTTAAGTCATTAGAGTTTGTATTTTTTCATTCTTATATCGAGTCAACCGGCTGCCACCCCGTGGAGACCGGCACGTTTTCCTTAGTCTTAATTAGCGATTATTTTGTGTTTTCTGCGTGCGAGGTAGTGTGGTGGTGATCGCGACTATCTCGGCGATATTTAACCTTAATTTTCTTTCCCGATTTTATTGATATTTTTGCCCCATTATCGAATATTCCCATGCCACCCCCCCCCCCCCTTTCAGCCATACCGAGGTAATAATTAAGAAGCCATAGAGTTCGGGAACCCTCCCCCCTGAAATCGTCTCTATTTTGGCTAGCCGAGTTACCCCACTTTTTGCCATATTTTTGTTATTAATTTTTCCATATTTTGCCATATTTTTGTTATTAATTTTTCCCCATTTGGCCATAGTTTGGTTATTAATCTTTTTTTTTGTCCCCTGTAGTTTGCATATTTCCCCCCCGTGACACCCAGAGTCCCTGCCACCGGTAACCCCCGCCATTTCCCCCACCCGACCGTGCTGGACTCTGAAATTTTTCGACGTCGCCCGGACTTAGAAAGTTTTCGACAGTCTTGGGACTTAGAAAATTTTCGACCGAGTCGGACTTAGAAAAATTTCGACTCCTCTCGGACTCTGAAATTTTTCGACGTCGCCCGGACTTAGAAAATTTTCGACAGTCTTGGGGACTTAGAAAATTTTCGACAGAGTCGGACTTAGAAAAATTTCGGCTCCTCTCGGACTCTGAAATTTTTCGACGTCGGCCGGACTTAGAAAATTTCCGACGTCCTCCGGACTCTGAAATTTTTCCACTGTCCTACGCCGTACCCCTCCCCCCCCCAACGGTGCTACACGTCACGTAGCTGGCGCCCATTTTAGTTTTGCCATTTTCTCCCCTCCCCCTTGCCATTATAGTTAGTTAGATAATTCGCGTTATTATATTCCTTTTATTTAGAGTTATTGTATTGAGTTTTTCTTTTGTTTTTTTATTGAGATTTTTGTAGTGTCATTAAATCGAGTTTGGTTATTTTTCTTATAATTATTTTATTTTTATTACGTCTTTTCACTAACCCCTTCCCCTCCTAATAAAAAGGGAAGCCGGTTATAATACATTTCCTAAATGGATGTATTCAAAAATCTGAAAAAATTCACAAAGAGTGCTTTTAAGTGGTACTAAAATGTGCACTGAGAGAAGAGTTTGTTAACAGTTAACAAATCTTGGTTAAATATGGCGAAATGAACCATTTAGTTATTCTTATTGAATCTCACTTGAACTAAATAAGATTTGTTAACTATTAACAAATGTCAGCGAGCTTCATTTGCGACAAGCAAATTTTATTTAGCTCAAGTGAAATTCAATAAGAATAACTAAATGGTTCATTTCGCCATATTTAACCAAGATTTGTTAACTGTTAACAAACTCTTCTCTCAGTGTGGCCAATTATGGGATAGATCTGATATGGGATAGAAAAAAAAGTGGCTGAACTGACAGAGAATGCCTCATATTCTATTTTTTTAATACTGCGTTTTTTAGCAGAGACGGAGTGATTTAACAATCATGGGAAGAATCATGTCACATAATACACATTCATAAAAAAAATAAGCAACATTCCCATTTTTAAGAGAATTGCAATCTCACATGGTATTGCAAATTTATATTATATATTATAGCACATTGATCATGTTTATCGAAAGAGGTATGAGAAATTGAAGATGTTGTGGGATACGCAACATCTGAATGTAATCCATGATGTCTCTTCAATGCTTCTCGTATAGATCTTTGTATGTATGTACATGGAATACACAATATACATTATATAAGGCAGATATATTTCATTCCCCTTGCAGCTTAAGACGACCACAATAATATTCCAAGCCGCTTACCCGAACTGTATTGACATATAATATTCCGAGGATGTACAGTTGGGTCCATTCGTCACCAATCCTCGTCGAGATTCTGAGTTATGCAAGATTCCGCACCGGACAATTGAGGCTTATTTAAGGCACGGTGTATTAAATCCTTTGTAAAGGAAAGCACATGAAATTGTATCGAAATAAAGCAACTGTATTCAAGCAAACCCGCAATAATTTAAATAGAATTCTCTTTAATTGATTGAACTATTGAATAATTAATGGGATTTCGAAAGGACGAATTTTTGCATCAAAAGAAAAATTTGCTGAATTTCATCAAATATGTAATTTCTTCAATTTTATCTTTCTTTTCATTATTTGTTATCACATATTTCATTGGTTCTTTATAATGATCAGTGGAATCATTTTTTTTAATTTCATAATTTACATAAATATTAAATTCTTTTAATACAATATTTATTTTATTAATATTAGTTGCAAAATATAATTTTATATTTCATTCAAACGAATAACATTTTCAATACAGAAATATATATCGACTTTATATTGTTATAACTTAATAGCAATGAAGTAATTTTTACAACAAAATTATTAGTATTATCGGTATCAATATTCTTATAATTAAAAAATAAGTTCTTATTATATATTGTAAAAAAAAGGGTCTTCATCGACAATCGATAAACTTTACGCCTGGACTGTACGTCGATGTTCGGCATTTACGTGTGGGAAAGTACAGGTGTCTTTAGGTAGCTGCCCCTAAGTAGTTCTTACCGTGGAATTACGTCTGTCGTCGTCGCTCCACGTTTCTACTTGTTCACGATTTTTTGCTTCTTTCATTTCACATAGTATCGACCATTTATATTCCTCGCATTTCTATTTCCTGATACCATTGCGTTCTTGATACGCAAAGACTTACTTTCGCTCGAACGAAATTGATACTTCAGATGTAAATTTTAGGTCGATGTGTCGCCTTTGTCGAAATATGTTGAAATTCTTCGACGATTTTGTACGATTCAATCGTACAAAAAAAACGTTTCTAATTCAAAATGTAAAAACAATTGATAAGAACATAATAATACATTTTAAAAAAACATATATGGTTATAATTATTAAACAGACTGACTTATGTGTAATAAAAATTATTTTCACAAAAAAAACAGTGAAGTATTAATTGCCACAAAACGACTAAAATAAATTTTTTTAATTTCCAGGCTTAAAGTTACATTTCAAACTCAATAACATTTTTTTTAACAAAAACGTGTTGATTTTTTAATGAAAAAGTATATATGGGGCATTCCACCCCGTTTCGACCTGAATTTGACCTCGACCTTTCCGATTTGGCTCATTATTTTTTACAGGCTTAGTTGGACCCTCAACTGCACAAATTTTTTTTTTTTAAGTCCATTTTTTTTAAATATATTTTTAAAGTGACATAGAAAACCCCATAATTTAAAAAGCTGATAAAATTCTGAACAATACTTTGTTCAATAACAAAATTATCTAGCTTATAGTCAAAATGGGGAAGATTTTCCTTCTTACAGTTTTTAAGCTTTTTTTATTTAAAAAAATTATTAAAAAATAGAAAAAATAATTAATCTACTACAGGAAATTAGTCAAATGTTTATTTATGTAAAACCGAATTTTTCAGAATTTTTTCAGAATTTTAGGAAATTGTTCAGATTTTTCCGAACTATGCAAATTTTTTAAAAATATTTTATTAAAGTGACATATGGGGTTTTTTTAAAAACCCCATATGTCACTTTATTAATATTATACCCCATATTATACCCCATATTTTTTAAATCTGATAAAATTCTGAAAAATACTTTATTCAATAACAAAATTATCTAGCTTATATTCAAAGTGGGGAAGATTTTTCTTCTTATAGTTTTTGAACAATAAGAAAAAAAATCTTACCCACTTCGACTATACGCTAGATAATTTTGTTATTGAATAAAGTATTTTTCAGAATTTTATGAGATTTTTAAAATATGGGGTTTTTTGTCACTTTAAAAAAAAAAAAATTTTTTAATTTGCATGGTTCGGAAAAATCTGAACAATTTCCTAAAAATCTGAAAAAAATCTGAAAATTTCGGTTTTACATAAATAAATATTTGGCCAGTCGCCTGTAGTAGATTAATTATTTTTTCTATTTTTTAATAATTTTTTAAATAAAAAAAGCTTAAAAACTGTAAGAAGGAAAGTCTTCCCCACTTTGACTATAAGCTAGATAATTTTGTTATTGAACAAAATATTTTTCAGAATTTTATCATATTTTTAAATTATGGGGTTTTCTATGTCACTTTAAAAACATATTTAAAAAAAAATGGACTTAAAAAAAAAATCGTGCAGTTGAGGGTTCAACTAAGCCTGTAAAAAATAATGAGCCAAATCGGAGAGGTCGAGGTCAAGTCCAGGTCGAAACGGGGTGGAATGCCCCATATATACGGGGATAATAAATGAAATGACTGATTGGTGTCTGATGAATGATTATTTCCACGACCAAAAACAGTAAAATATTGTCAAGAGACATGAAAGAGTGATGCAATGAAAATTCGAACGAAACGCGAGGGTCTATTGATTTTTATGAAACTAGCTATATAAAGGTGGACGTAAAATGGGTCTCTGGAAAAAATATGCAATAGCGGGTTCAACACTGTCATATCCGGTATTGAACCGATCCATGCTAGACGTACAATAAACAAGCCGATATTACCAATCATTATTATTCAGTTGAAATCAAACGAACCTGCAAGCCTGACGCACCAGAGAGGTGAAAGCAAGGGAGGAAAAATGGCGGGAGGGAGAGAATAGTAGACAGACTCGTTCGATAGGGTCAAAGCCTGAAATATTTTCATCAAGGGCTCACACTGATTTTTTTTTATACTTTCCAGTGGCTCGCCGTTCGATTATCAAAAAATGATTGATTCCGGGGTTGACATATACTTGTTCCCAGAACAGACGATTTTTTCTGTAACTTTCATGAGCGAAACCGATCCAAATTGGATTCAGAGTTTAACCTAAGATTTTTTATCGAAAAATCAACTTCATATCTTTTTTCAGACACTTTAACTTAACGATATTATTATCTGTCGGTTTAACCGAAAGTAATGTGGATTTACCTTACCTAAGAGGTTGAATAGTCAGAAAAAAAAACTCTTGCTTAAAAATGTAAAAATAAAGTCATTAAGATTAATTCTCGGTACGAAAATGTTTTAAAAAATCTTGTCTATACATTTTTGACTTGTCTGAAAAAATCAATAAAACGTTTATGTCGATCGGCGAATAGTCCTTAGATTCAACTCCCGGCGAAAACCTTAATTTTCTTAAGGGCGTTTCTATAGAACAATTATACAAATTTTACTCAATTGCCAAAAAGGACCATTATATTTTTAATAGACACCATTTAACTTCATTTTTCGAAAATCAGGAATGTTTTTTGCTTCCTCATAGAGGAAGCTTTGTTTTCATGAAATTTTTTTTTTCGAGATTTTCATGCCAGTATGCTTAGAATTGTCCAGAACGTCGAGAAAAGTGGTTTAGAAAAAATGGCCGTATGTATGTGTGTGTGTGTGTGTGTCCTGGGCTCCGAAAATTCGATGAACTATTACTCAGTAACCATTCGAGCGATATGGCTCAAATTTGGCACGCAAGTGGAGTAGTTGCCCCGCTTTGAATGTTGAGATTATTGAAAAAAAAAAAAATCAGCCATTTTGATTTTATGGTACTTTTAATTTTTTGAAAAAAGGGCGTGGTCGCTCTAACTTTCGTAAAAATTAGACGATTGTGCTAAATAGTTGTTTATAAATAAATATACGTTCAATGTTGTTTGGCATTACATTTGGGCGAAATCGGTAAAGCGGTTGAGATTTTATAGATGTTTGAATTTATCGAAAAAAATCATGTTTTTTATAAATCACGTCGAATTTTACCAATTTAACCGAAATGTTTTACAGACGAAAAGGAACATACAGCTATGCCACGTACCAAATTTGACGATGATCGGTAAAAGTGGTTCAGATTTTACGACATTTTGAAATTTACAAAAAAAAAACGTTTTTCGCTCTAGCATCAGCCAAAGTTAATAATGCGAGACAAAAGTTTATAATCAATGGAAATAAGAATGCAAAGTAGAACTTTACACATTGCTTCATATATAATTTTTATTTTTTTAAATTTATTATGACCGCTTGTCCCAAAAAATAGAATTGCTCATAACTCTCGAACGGCGTGACGAATCGAGATGAAAATTTACCCAAAAGAGGAGGATAAACTCCGTTTTCGTTATTTCGATTAAGGTAGTCCTTGCGCATTAAGCTGAGGTCAAATAAGTTTTCGAAAAATGGGAGGGAATTGCAAACACTTTTCGCCAATATAAACAAGGCTGCAAAGTAGAACTTTGCAAATTGCTTCCTCATTACTGTCGGATTTTTACAAAGCTTCCTCTATGAGGAAGCCAAAATAGATTAACATGCTTCCTCATAGAGGTAGATTTGTAAAAATCCAACAATAATAAGGAAGCAATTTGCAATGTTCTACTTTGCAGCCTTGTTGAGTACTGTTTTCACGATTTTACTTTATTTTCCGAACTCCAGTTAAAAGGACACTTTTGGTCATTTAACTTAATCTTTCGAAGGCCAGGAATGTTTTTTGAGTCTTCATTTCGCGATGTTACTTAATTTTCAGAATTCCAGTTAAAAGGACACTTTTGATTACTTTAATTCATTTCTATAAGGCCTACAACGCTCCGCGTGAGTGCTTTTGTCATCCAGGTGGAAAAGTGGTTCCAGTGAAAACGTTTTCACATAAAAAAGTGCTTTCTGTGAAAATCGAAGAAAATAGTGAAAAGATGATTCATCGGACGACGAGAAGGAACAAGCGGTGTGCATCTTGATCCAACTAAACATCACGGGTTTGAGGGATAAAGGGAAAGGGCATACCGATGCCTGATCCATTAGAGTAATTGCAATTTATTTAGCAATTACTTTAATTAGCGAGTAGTCGAGCTTCGTAAGGTTGGTTGTCGGTGGACGTAGAAAGAAGACGCAGAAGGTAGAGTGGAACAGAGACAGAGGAATTGCAAGTTGAGTGAGCAAGAGGAAAAGTCCGTGAGCTCGACGGAATTAATTAATGAATTAGCCTCGAGGGATAAGGCGTAAAAACAAGTGGAAATCGGTAAAAGCAAGCGATTAAAGTAAGTGGAGTAAGAACGTAAGTAAGTAAGTAAGTGGAGCGGAGGCCGAGGGGAGATGCGACACACCAGGCGCACAGGGCTGAAACAGCTCTTCCGCTCATCTCTGCCGTCGACATCGCCCGCGAAAATGAAATGAATTAATGGGCCATCCCTCGTTCTGCTTCCCGCGACCTATTCCCTGAGTCGTTTCTTAATTCGTTAAGACGATTTGATGCAAATTAAACAAACATCGTTTCGTAAATCTACTTCGGAAACCCTTTCTTCTCCCTTTTTTTCTTCGAAAGTTCATCGCTAATGGCTACTTTATTTCCTAATTGAAAAAAAGGATTACGCACAAATGGTGTTGGGATAAATTTTACAAGTGCTCCCTGCTAATTCTGTACTATTTAGGCCTGAAAAAAATTGTCATTGTGATTGAAATTTGTGATAAAATTTTGCTAATCTTTAATTGGTTTACTATTATGCTTATTAAGTTGGCTCATCCACTTGTAATGTCCCCTTTTTTAACTCGAATGTTTATCGCTAATGTTCTTTACTTATTGAAAAAAATTACTTGAAAGTCTTATGAAATGTCTATGACATTCATAAGTCCTAGTCGTTTTTTGAGACTTGTGAAATGGAAGAGTGTATGTGAGAGCTTTTTTTGTGCTGGCTGGTTGCCCAATCAACGATATTTATCTGTGCACTCAGAGAAATCGTAATAGTACAGTCAACTATAAAGTGACAATTATTCATTTTTATTACATGCAACTATTTTTATAGTTACGATAACTACGAAAATAGTTATGGTAACTATTTGCTAGTTATAGTAACTATTTGATAGTGTCAACTATAAAAAAATTGTTGTACCAACCGCAAGTAAATAGTTGTCACTTTATAGTTACTAATACCATAATTTTCTCTCAGTGTGTGTATCACATCAAAATGAATCAACAGTATTGAAATTTGCTATTAAAGCTGGCAACATTCAAGCTGTTTGACTTTCGTGTGGGATGGTTTTTAAAAAAAAGTACGAACGAAATGTCATGTCTGACCATCACAGGGTGACTACTGTGGAATGGGTCTATGGTGTAACCCAGTATGCCGAGCGCGTAATTTCTCCTGTAATTCAATTATCCGTCTGCTATTCGTGAGCTACTCAAGCCTTGGCTATCCACTACTTTCATTTTCATGCCGCTGGTAAAGTACTAGAAAGGGACGAGGGGTTGAACCGGAAAAAGTAACGGTTGGAGAGAGAGAGACAAAGGGGCTACTCGAATGTTGGAAGTCGAACGAGTGTACAGACGTCCGGAGAGGTCAGCAGTGTCGTTCAGTTACTCTCCTAACTACTCCGAGGGGAACTCTCATGAAATTTTCAGAGTCTCTCAATATCCCTAATACTCGCACACACAAATCCCTCGAATCTACAACTGTCGTTTGGCCCCCAACACAACCAATTTAATCTCTTGGCTGTTAAACATAAAAAATTAATCAACTCGAAAAATTTTAACGCTTATACATTCAATAATTATTTTCCATATCGTGTCAAAACGGCAGTACGAGTTCTTTGAATACTAAATAAACGGAGTAGCAAACCTTACATTACTTGCGATTCACCATATTATAGTAGTAGTAGTAAAATGTATTTATTGACATACGCACAATGAGAATTACAATAATTGCATGGACAATGACAGTAAGAATTAGTAATGCCAATTGGCCATCGACTGAAGTCCTTCAGCCTTGGTTTTTTTTTTTTTAACATCAATCTCGGTCTGTTTTATATGAATACTAACTTAATAAATAAAATCATACAATGAAATAACCTTGCAATTGATTAATCTATTTCGTTTCATAGATTTAACAGTTGTTGATATGTGGTATGACTCGGGTGTTTAGCTTTCCGTGTAATATTTAGTACGGGTTGGCTACAAAGTGGTTTAATATTGTTTACTTGACTAATAGCGAATCGCCTTGATAAGTACCGGGTTCTTAGTCTAATCGGTGTAATGCCAGTAGCTTCGTAAAGAAAAGTGTTTCGTGGGTTATACAGAGAGTTATTGGAGTGGCGGGTACGTGTCAGGCGTCGGATAGCGCTGGTTTCCGCGGTTTTTACTTTTTTGGTCACTGTTTCTTTACAATTTATAAAAGCTGGATGGCCATATTCTAGTAATGGCCGGCATATGGATTTATACATCTTGGTCAGGTGTTTTTTGTGAATAGCTCGATTTGAAAATGTAATTTTCCGGAAGTGAAAAGCTCTTCGTGTGACTTTATTTTTGCATTGTTGCAGGTGCCATATTATATTTACTCACTATATTGATAAAAAAATTCAATTCATTAAAAACTACAACGAAAATCAGAGTAGTGGCAGAAATGATTGGCTATTATTTTTTTTATTATTCTTTCGTAGTTTATTTTTTGCAAATTTATGGACATATTTTTTTTTAATATTGCAAAAGTTTGTCCATTTTTTTGCTTCCCTGTAAAAGAAGCTTCGTTTTCGTAAAAAAAAATTTTTCCAGATTGTCATCTCAGAATGATCAAAATACTGTAAAACGTCGAGAAAAATGATTTGTACGAAATGTGTGTATGTGTGTATGTTCGGATTCTTATTGCCACGATAGCGTACGCAATTTTCAAGATATCGCTCTGGAATTTGGCACACATATATAGAGTGGGTAGACAAAGGCTAAGTTCAAATTTGACACGAATCCGTTGAGTGGTTCCAAGATTATGACAATTTGAATTTTTAAAAAAATCACTTATCATGCTCTTACTTTCACATTTTTAAAGATATTTGGCTCAGGTTTGGTCTACGAATAGACTGTTGAATATCACTAATATTTTTTTTTTTTAATTCCATTGCCAACTTGATACCACTCGCGAGAAATTCTATGTCCAATTTGATTTTAAAACAAATCGTAGTTTCCACAATTATGCATTTTTTTGACAATGTACGATTTTTTATTTTTTTTGAAATTTCGAATTTTTTTTATTTTGAAATTTTTTAAAATATGGTTAGCATACTTAACAAAAGAAAGATTATTCTCATCATGTGGATATATTTTTTTTAATAATTTTTTTTTTGTTTTAAATCTCCGTATAGAGAATAATAAAACGGAAGGGAATTTTAACAGAACTGTTTCCGATTCAGCACACAATGTACGCAAAAACTAAATTTTATTGCAGATAGAAGAATTGTGCGTTAAGTGAGCGCTATGTACGTGAAGTAGGCTGAAACACCGGAAGTAATAACGCTGCAAATGCGAAGAATTACATTTTTTGGTCGAGACGTCTAATTAAGTCGTAACAATTGATCGCTCATTACATCCATATGAGTATAATACCACGTAAGATATATCTATATACGGTCCGAAATTGTTTCACGTATTCGCCGTCTCTCAGTGGCTTGACCATTGGCCGCGTCCGAGCGTTCTGCTAAATGACATAATTTGCGTGTGCGGTGGGCCAATTGGCAGTAATTAAAGAGAAGGGGAGGGGAGGAAAGGGTGAATGGCAGTAGGTAGAGAAATGAAATTAAGTCGACGCGCGGTGGAAGACGGGCCGTTTACACGGGTTCCCGCGTTTCTCAGCATGCACACACATACCGACAGCCAGACAGCCAGTGACAATAAAACGAATTTGCATAGAGAACGACGCGCCGCTACCGCGAAATGTCCTGGCTCTACGTCAACGGACATACTTTCCTCAATTTTCATTGCCCGCCATGAATTTCCAACACGCCACCGCTCGTCTCCTCACATCTCCTAGAAATAATAATCAGCTTCTAGAAACTTGCAAAACAAAAAAGGATAGGAAACTCAGAAAAAAAATTACTACGAAATTCTTGGAAAAACTTGATGTCAAGTTTATCCGGACATCTGTAAAAAAGCTCTGGGAAAATATAGTGTAGAAAATAGCATCGCTAACATGCCATTGCTCGTCTACTCATATCTCCTTGAAATAATAATCAGCTTCTAGGAACTTGCAAAAAAGGATATTAAACTCACAAAAAAGTTATCGGAAAATTCTTGCAAAAACTCGATGTCAAATTTATTCGGACATCTGTAAAAAACGTTCTGGGGAAGTATAATGTAGAAAATAGCATCGCCAACATGTTATTGCTCGTCCACTCACATCTCCTTGAAATAATAATCAGCTTCTAGGAACTCGCAAAAAAAAATTATCGAAAAATTCTTGCAAAAACTCGATGTCAAATTTATCCGAACATCTGTAAAAAAAACTCTGGGAAAATATCGTGTAGAAAATAGCATCGCCAACAGCTGTTACTCGTCTACTCACATCTCCTTGAAATAATAATCAGCTTCTATTAACTTGCAAAAAAAAGGATACTAAACTCACCAAAAAATTATCGGAAAATTCTTGCAAAAACTCGATGTCATATTTATTCGGACATCTGTAAAAAAGTTCTGGGAAAATATAATGTAGAAAATAGCATCGCCAACATGCTATTCCTCGCCTACTCATATGTCCTTGAAATAATAATCAGCTTCTAGAAACTTGCAAAAAAAGGATATTAAACTCACAAAAAAAATTTTCGGAAAATTCTTGCAAAAACTCGATGGCAAATTTATCCGGACATCTGTAAAAAAAACTCTGGGAAAATATAGTGTAGAAAATAGCATCGCCAACATGTTATTGCTCGTTCACTCACATCTCCTTGAAATAATAATCAGCTTCTAGGAACTTGTAAAAAAAAGGATATTAAACTCACAAGAAAAATTATCGTAAAATTCTTGCAAAAACTCGATGTCAAATTTATCCGGACATCTGTAAAAAAGTTCTGGGAAAATATAATGTAGAAAATAGCATTGCCAACATGCTATTGCTCGACTACTCACACCTCCTTGAAATAATAATCAGCTTCTAGGAACTTGCAAAAAAAAGGATATTAAACTCACAAAAAAAAATTTCGGAAAATTCTTGCAAAAACTCGATGTCAAATTTATCCGGACATCTGTAAAAAAGTTCTGGGAAAATATAATGTAGAAAATAGCATTGCCAACATGCTATTGCTCGACTACTCACACCTCCTTGAAATAATAATCAGCTTCTAGGAACTTGCAAAAAAAAGGATATTAAACTCACAAAAAAAAATTTCGGAAAATTCTTGCAAAAACTCGATGTCAAATTTATTCGGACATCTGTAAAAAAGCTCTGGGAAATATAGTTCAAAAAATAGCATCACCAACATGCGACACACCTCTTAGTAATCAGCTCCTAGAACATGCAAGAAAAATTCGCCAAAATTCTAGAAAAATTCATACGGATGTTCCCTCGATGAATAATTTATCCGAATGCTTGTAGAAATGCTTCAGGAAAATATAGTGTAAAAAATGACGTTACCAACGCACTCGTCCACATTCACCTCCCAGAAATAATCATCAGCTTCAAGAATATTGCAAAAAAGTAAGACCCAGAAATTGTAGGAAAATTCAGACAGATGCACCCTCAATGATCAATTTATCCGGACGTCCGTAAAAATACTCCAGGGAAAGGGGGCGTCCATTAATCACGTGATGCATTTTTATAAAATTTTTTACCCCCTCCTCCCCGTTCGTGATCAGCCGTAATATTTCGACGGACTCGTTGTCACGTGCTTTTTTGTTATCGGACAGATGTAAAAAGGATAAAATTAAAAATAAATATCTCATATAATTATATTTTATATATCCCCCCCCTCCCTTCCAGATTCTCACGTGACTAATGGACGCCCCCAAATATATAATGTAAAAAATAAAGCCACACGCCCTTGAAAAATAATATTCAGTTACTAGAATACGCAAAAAAGGTCCAAAAATTCCGACAAAATTCGTACAGATGTTCTCTCGATGACCAATTTATTTGGACATCTATACAAATGCTCCAGGAAAATACACTGTAGCGTTGCCAACATCGCTTTCCTCGTCTCCTCACATCTCCTAGAAATAATAATCAGCTTATAGAATATGCAAAAACAAAACAAAAAAAGACACAAAAATTCCCGGAAAGGTCGTACAGATGCTCGCTCGATGACTAATTTATTCGGTCGTCTGTGGAAAAGCTCCGGGAAAATATAGCGTAGAAAGTAGCGTCACTTGCGTTACGCTCGCTTGGGTAAGACACGGTGTCTGTTTCTACTGCTCAAGCAGCCAGAAAGGATGAGAACGTCCTTACTGAAGAGGAGGGGGAGAATAAGACGGTTCTGGTGGCTGCTAGGCAGGTCGTATACATTTCGGAGGGTGCACTGCACCTGCAGACACGGGAATCTGCAACCCTTTCCGTATTCGTGACGTCTGCTTTGTACAGCAGCTACTTTTCTTGCACACCTTAGCTGGTTTTTGCTCTTCTGGCCGGTTCGGGGGTAACCTGTACATTTTTTAACGGCAAGCAAATAAAACAGTCTTGTACAAGAGTTTGGGGACGTTCGGGGTTACGGAGCGTTTTATATTCTACATAACCAACAGCGAGGGACGCGTGGTTGTCGTGTGATTCTAATGGCACTCCGAGATAAGGTAGTTGAACAGTAAACACATAACTTGATCCTACGTATTGTCTTTGATCCCGAGAGCATATTTTTCCCCTTGGACTGGGGATATCTCGTACATTATTGCTTTTGCGACCTAACCCATCTGCATACACTTTCACTGATAAAAAAAATCGTTAGAATCAACAAAACGTGCGCTTGCGGGCGGCGAAAAGAATATTTTGTCGATTGAACCAAATATTTGGCAATGGTAATCGAATCATTTTTGGATTCTATCAGCTGTAGTAGTAGTAGTAATATGTATTTATTGACATACGCACAATGAGAATTACAATAATTACATGGACAATGACAGTAAGAGTTAGTGATGTCAATTGGCCATCGACCGAAGTCCTTCAGCCTTGGTTTTTTTTTTATACATCAATCTCGGTCTGTTTTATAAGAATACTAACTTAATAAATAAAATGATACAATGAAATACCCTTGCAATTGATTAATCTATTTCGTTGCTTAGATTTAACAGTTGTTGATATGTGGTATGACTCGGGTGTTTAGCTTTCCGTGTAATATTTATTGCAGGTTGGCTACAAAGTGGTTCAATATTGTTTATTTGACTAATAGCGAATCGCCTGGATAGGTACCGGGTTCTTAGTCTAATCGGTGTAATTCAGCTGTTGCTTCGATGAATTACATATGTCATTCGATGAAAAGAATATTTTTTTCGCCGCCCGAAAACGCACGTTTTGTTGGTCCTACCGATTTTTTAAATTAGTGTAATGGGTCAGTGAAAACCGAAAAAAAATCAGATCAATAGAGAAAGGCCCTTACTTAGAAGACTTAGATTGAAAGTAAAAAAAATATAATTAAATTTGACGCGATTCAATAAAATTGGGAAACTAAATATATAAAGAGTACGTTAAAAAACGAGAATTTTCGGATTTTTTACGTTACAATATGCTTTGGGGTGATCGAGATATCATTAAACGAAACAGAATATAAGCAAACGGTTTATCTCGAAAACGGAACACCGTAGACTCTTGAAATTGAATTCTTTTTCCGAAATTATATAGTATTACAATGCCGCAAAATTACAAGATTTTTCGAGAACATTAAAACAAACGGATGGCTGAATTGGTGTGAAATGTCTTATATTGTCTGCCTATTTCTCAGCTTCGTATTGAACTTGCAAACATATTCCTACTTGTGTCCCCCAATCGAACCTCCTTGTGTTATCTCATAGTCGAATATCTCTAGAATTGGCTGAGCAAAAATAAGATTTATTGTTAATATTTTGTTAGTAATTTCTCTGTCAAAAAAGGACTGATAGAAAAGTTTGTTAAGGAATCTTTCCAGTGTGACGGCCCGAAAAATAGCCTATTTTCACGATTTTTTTTCGGACGGTTACTATACGCCGATCAATCTGAAATTCTCATGATATATTAAGGTAATCATGAATGACAGAAAATGATTTTTTATAAGACGATTTTTATTGTTTAATTTTTTTTATTGTTGAAAATAATGTTGATAAAAAAGATAGCCTTATGGTGATCTAAAAAAATTTGATCTAAAAAAAATACCCAAAGGATTATTAATTAGTATGCGATTGGCTATCGCGCTATGGAGGCTTTTTTAAAATCAAAATTGACAAAATCGCGGCGGTTTGAACAAAAAGTACCGATTTTAGCCGTTTTTTTCGACGGTATTTCTTTTAAAAAAATGGGAAGATTTCAAGAAACAAAAAAGCTTCCATAACACGATAGAGAGTAGCGTGAAGAAGTTCTCCTAAAATTTGAAAATGATGGCTTGAAAACTGTTCCCTGGAGAATGTCCACCGTTTTGAAAAATGTCGTTTAGAGTATGCGTTTAAAGTTTCGAGTGTAGAAATTTCATATGCCTAACTTGTGTACTTACGACTAATCGGCGATGCCAGGTCCATAAAGTATGCCAGCGAAGTATTTCGAATTTCGCTTTAAAAATTTGAGAGGATGTTTTCGACCGTATATACTAATGGATAAGACAAAAAAAAATCGATTTTTTTTCACACTGGAAAGATCCCTTAACAGTTAACAAATCAAGTGTTAAATATGGCGAACCAAACCATTTAGTTGTTGGTACTAAATGTATGTTGAGCCAAATAAGATTCGTTAACTATTAACAAATGTCAGCGAGCTTCAATTGGGGCAATTCAATGTTATTTAGCTCAACTGAGAATCAATAAAAATATCTAAATGGTTTATTTCGCCATATTTAACACTTGATTTGTTAACTGTTAACAAACTTTTCTCTGAGTGAGGAGTCGAATCGCTACCAAGTTCCATCGACTCCACCGTAGTCTAAATTTCACCATAATTGCGCCAATAAGTGGGACAGTGTACGTTGATTTTGTGAGAAGGTTTACGATTTGTGCCTGACACTCCATGGCTACAATATCATCGATGAAATATTAAACTTCCGATTGAACGCATCAACGGCAGTGCGTTGAACTGTTCCCATTGGACTTCCTTCGTTATAATGCTGATATTTAATATATATATATATACATATATTATTATAAAGGATACCTCTCCAGAATGCATGTTCTATACGCACCCATGCAGTCACTGTCAATCGTTTCGACAATCGCAATTACTAACTAACTGGCGCCCATAAATACATTTAATAGTTAAATATTTCGTCAAACAGAATCCTGTCAGACATTGTTACAAACCGCACCAGGTGAAGACTTCTTTAAAATAACACAAAATAATAATAATTTCTCTGTCAAAAAAGGAATCGAATTGCTACCAAGTTCCATCGACTCCACAGTAGTCTAAATTTCACCATAATTGCGACAATAAGTGGGAAAGTGTACGTTGATTTTGTGAGCAGGCTTACGATTTGTGCCTGACACTCCATGGCTACAATATCATCGATGAAATATTAAACTTCCGATTGAACGCATCAACGACAGTGCGTTGAACTGTTCCCATTGGTCTTCCTTCGTTATAATGCTGATATTTAATATATATATATATACATATATTATTATAAAGGATACCTCTCCAGAAGGCATGTTCTATACGCACCCATGCAGTCACTGTCAATCGTTTCGACAATCGCAATTACCGCGGCAACGATTCCCACAGGGCGCCTCGCTAATTAATATAACCAGCGCCGATTCGTTCGCGATTGACAGGAAAATGCAGCGGTAAAGCTACCGCCGCGGCGCGGCGTGGCGATGGAACCACGGGGTTTGAGTATCGGTGGCTCGGTGCGTGGATAGGGTGCCCGGGGGTGCACACTGCACCGGACACATACACCGAGAGAGACCCGAGCTGCTGTTGCTGCTGCTGCTGCTGCTGCTGCTGGTTTGCAATTTGTCAGGTGACAGCGGAGAGACGGGAATAAATGGACAATTACACAAATACAATGTTTGACGTCATTTCAATGACGCGAGAGACACCTGTGATTGATTGTTAATTGCCTCGGTTTGTTACCCCGAGCTGAGGGGGTTGGAAGGGCGCAAGCGGGAAGGGCAGGGAGGATGGACGCACTGGGCACGGGCTGCCAACGAGTAATTCAATTGAACCGATCGATGCAGAAGAGGTTTTCGTCGCTTTTTTTTCCCCCTCGGTTTTCTCTCCCCCCACTCAGCCCCTCACCGCGTTTTTGTTTTGAAGCCCTTGGATATACGGGTATGTGAAATATATATATATATTTTTGTTTGTTTGTAATTTTGACGTATACTCTCTATCGGGTTTTTAGAGCACTTCCCTTTCACTTATCACTTGACACCGCAATTTTTTTTTCTTTCCACCCTTCTCTGTGATGAATTCGCAGCTGACTTATGACCCACTATTGTATTTGCGTCGTGCAGCAATAAGCGGTATCGATAGAGCATACGATCGTGAGTAGAGATCGATTAACGCGACCGGTTACTTTGCAGAAGTTTTATTGGTACGTATCCGATTTAAAAATTAAGTATTTGATCCCCACAGTAAATCTGCAGTTTTTTTTTCAAATTTCCAATTTCATGTCAAGTCACTGCTGGCCAGCGAAGGTCCCCTTGAAAAATATAGAAATCCTGTGGTAGCTAATATTAGATTATATAAATGCTTTTAGCCTCATCGTCATTAATTAAACAAAATTTTGATTAAAAAAGAACTTCGAAAATGTTTTCAGGTCCCACCTATCTAAATGCTACCGATCGGTAATTATTTTTTTGTAACGATACATTTACTTAAATAAATTCTGATCGGTACATTTTTCACAAAATGCTGGGCCGGTAATTTCACAACAAAAGATTTCAAGAAAAAAAGTTGCCATCATATTATGGTAAGAACTTAGTATCTTTTTGATTATTATTGTACCATATTAAAATTTGACGGTATTTTTGCACTTATGATAGTGAAACGTTATTATTGGTATTATTTAAGTCAAGCTCGATTTTACGCCATTTGGTCCGTCGTGCAAAATAATTCTAGGCCATATTTTGAAACATCCAAAAAGCTGTAAATTTATACAATCCGTTCCAAATAGATTCCAAATAATTTCAAAAATTCAACCACCAAATCGGTTAGTTCGCGTCTTCCATTGACACTAACTGGGCCGCTCACCTTATGGTTCTATGTGGAAATAAAGGAGCTATGTACTGAGGAGGAAAGGCGGAAACGATCCTCCCCTTAGATTTACTGCAGCTTTCGAGCTTAGGTTCTGTTTCCACGGTATACTGGCTGTATATTCTACGACATCAGCGCACACCTCCACAATAGTTTATACCGACTTCTCGCAACTCGACTCTCCTTACTAGTGCATTCGTTGAGTTATATACACGTACAGTGCGTTGCGCACGATGAAATTTACTTTACGATCGGAATTAACATAAATTATACCTATCCGTTGTGTTCATTATTTTCATTCTCTCTTCCATCTCCCTCTGTCTTCCTTGGTGCGTATTCACAGTCCAATAATTATCCATTTTCTGTTTGCATTGTTCTTCACGGAGTAACCAACAATTTAAGAGAATTTCCATAATAACATCTGTGTGTTTGGTTATGTTAGTCGAGGGCATAAATCTCGAGTTCTTCGTCTCGGTTCGACCTTTGCCCTTGCAAAGAGCGTCGACGAGAATCTCAGATGAGCGATAACGATCACACTACGAGGTTTTTTTATTTCCATACGATTATATCGGACTGTATGGTGAGCGAACCAGTTGCTGACAGTATAAAGCAACTTTCTCAGTCTACTTATACAAAACCATAGGAATAAACAAGAAAAAATGAGTGCACCAGTTACTGATATGCATTTCTGACTTGACCGATTGGCTGTTAATCGAATGGCGGGGGAAGCAGTCTATTTCAGAAGCGCCACCGTCAGAAATGAAACCTCCTTTAGCAACAGGAATATTTTTACCTTACCACCAACTTTTAAGAGGAGAATGGTCCGGCTTAAGGAGGTTGGAGCTCTTCACACTAGTCAAGTCAGTGCTAAATTTTTAAAAGCGTTTCTACAATTTCAGACGGTTTAATAATCGGTTCCAAGGTGTTAATCACATAGCAGCATTAGTTCTTGATATTCAAATACATTCACAGTTGTGATATCAACAGTAAATCGATCCATATCGGCAAATTTCCGATGTTATGTTTTTTCATCCAGTTTTTTAAAAGGATATAGCGTAATATCAGTCCGATTATAACGACCAACAGCTCATTTTGTTTACTAAAAGATATTCTATCGATTGGCCGTCTATTTTTTTAAGCCGTATTAGTAGTTCAAAAGATACAACCGTTTGTTTATCCTATCGTAACCTAACATCAAGTATACAAATGGCTGTAACTTTTGAACGCCTGATACTATAGTAAATCCGGACGGTCAATCGATTAAGGATCTTCCACTGATCAAAATGAGCTATGTTTCGTCATAATCGGACTGATATTACGGTTTATCCTTTTACAAAACTGCATGAAAAAACGTGACATCGGAAATTTGGAGATATTGATCGATGTACTGTTCATATGACAGCTGTAAATGTATTTGAATATCAAGAACTAATGCTGCTATGTGATTAACACCTTGGAACAGATTATTAAACCATCTGAAATTGTAGAAGCGCTTTTAAAAATTTAACACTGATTTGACTAGTGTGGAGCGCTCTAACCTCCTTAAAAAAATCAGTGGGTAAAATATCTCGCATTTTCGATATAAGTATTGTTGTCGGTTTATTCGTTCTCTGATGGGCTGCCGGGTTGCCTAGGTGCTAATGAACAAGCAGTTTCAGTCGTGTTATTGAACTTTGACAATTCTCGTGAACTGTCAAAATGACAGTTCTTGGGAACTGTCAAAATGTGTTGTATTATGGTAGTTTTAGAGTACAAAATAATTGCAACTACGAGAAATGTGTGGTGTGAAAGAGAAAATTACAGGGAGAGCAAATATTTAAAAAAAATGAACGCCGAATTCAATCCCAAACCTTGTCTGATAATAGTCTACTTGTGTACGAAATTTCCGCAAGGTATCTAAAAAATTGTGGAAATCGGACCGAAAACAAACTTTTGAAACAAAATTACAAACTCAGCAACCCCTGCAATATATCGTATTTATCACAGAAAACTGTGCAATATAAAAACTAAAAAATTCTCGTAAAAAGAATGACTGATAATTGTAACATTTGCAGGTTTTGGCCACAGGATGAACAAATTATATTCTGGAGATGCGGAAAACAATTAAGTTTATTATAAGACACTGTCTGAAATAACAATAATACGTTTTAGAGGAAAATGTTCAGGTGCAAAAAATGTAATTAGATAATATTACATCAAATGGGAAAGTGCCCGTATGGGCTAGTGATACAAATAGCCCAATGGTTGTCCATCCTGGATGGAATGTTGCGTCCCCTATTTCTATCAATACATGGAAAAAAATTCTTGGTTGTGACAATTACGTTTCCAATTTACTGTACACAAAGTCTCAAACATTAGTTGCCGCAACCATATCGAAAAGTACCTTCACACGATTAACGATTTCACATGATAAACCGAATATAGAAGGCTTGCAATGTTTCAGGGTTGAAGCGATGATAATATACTTCAATAAACGATACATGCAAAGTTACTGGAAATAAATATTGAAATCGTATATGCAACAAAACGGCATATTTGGAACTATCATTTTGATGATTGCTACTATAATTATTTTTGCTATAACCATAAAATACAGACGTTCCTCCTGGGAATTATATTTATGGTTCATCCAATTATTTTCTTATATTTGCTATAACCACAAAACAGAAACGTTCCTACACGGAAAGAAAGGCTTGGTTGAAACAACCAAGTGCTATGGTTATATATGCGCCAGACGATTAATTGGTTAGACCAACCAAGTAATTTGTTAGGCTACCAATTTCTTGGTTGGACTAACCAAGTCACTTGGTAAGCTAACTAAGTGACTTGGTAAGCTAACCAAGTGACTTGGTAAGCTAACTAAGTGACTTGGTAAGCTAACCAAGTGACTTGGTAAGCTAATCAAGTGACTTGGTAAGCTAACCAAGTGACTTGGTAAGCTAACCAAATGACTTGGTTAGACCAACCAAGAAATTGGTAGCCTAACAAATTACTTGTTTGGTCTAACCAATTAATCGTCTGGCCAAGTAATTTGTTAGGCTACCAATTTCTTGATTGGATTAACCAAGTCACTTGGTAAGCTAACCAAGTGACTTGGTAAGCTAACCAATCAAGGACTAGCCAAGTTACTTGGTGGCTAACCAACCAAGGACTAACCAAGTTACTTGGTAAGCTAACCAAGTGACTTGGTAAGCTAACCAAGTGACTTGGTAAGCTAACCAAGTGACTTGGTAAGCTAACCAAGTGACTTGGTTGTTAGGCAACCAATAAATTGGTAGCCTAACAAATTACTTGGTTGGTCTAACCAATTAATCGTCTGGCGCATATATAACCATAGCACTTGGTTGTTCCAGCCAAGAATTTTTTTCTATGTACTGGGAATTATAGTTTATAATTAGATTATCGTCGGATTAACTATATTTTTTATTGAATTACTATATTTTTCTCTCAGTGTAATTCTCGCGAGATTAATAAGCGTAACCAATCCAATCATTAGGACTACCATTCAAAACGTTAGCACTATCATTTGAATTGTAAGGGAAATAGAATAATCGATTGGTTGTGTCAACTCATTTTTTGGTTAGGCAACTAATCTTTTCTTTCTGTGTGAAATTCCACTCCCCCACGTTCTTAATATAGTAGAACATCGGTAAAGCTACATGCTAGTTTTGTATATATGTATGGGACCTCCATCAACGCCACAATGCAGAAACCATAAGCCGTAACGTTTATATAAACGGTGGGTAAACGCGTCACTCTTAATGGCTCGCGGTGCTTTTGAACAAGAGAAACTTTGAACCGAGCCGAAGCGGAACTGTGCGTTTGGTATGGGAACGTGGAATAAGATGTTGTGGGTACTTTAATGGAGGTGCAATAAATTCATCAGAAAATTACGACCATTCATTTTCCCGATTTGGCTTGAGATTATTGTTTAAGTGGGCTGTTACTTATTATGGCTTTGGTGTATATGGGAGGAAGTATTGTGAGCTTTGTACATCCTGAAGTATTTATCTTACTTACATAGAAATAGTCAAGTCAATAAAATTTAACTTACAAAAATGATAACAAAATCTCAAAAAAAAAATCAACGTCATTGACCAGACTAGGTACATTGTTTTTGTATAATGATAGAGACAAGTTGGTGAAGGGTTTAAAAAAAGTATTTAAGAACTTTCAGAAATCCTCATTTTTTTCTCATGGAATGAAATTGCGGTTTTTTTTACAAACAGATATGTCGGATTCAAGATTTTTTCACAGGTTTCTTATTTTTGACTTCGATAATTCTTTAAGGCTAGTTTCAAAATTTGAAACTTCTAACCTTTTTTTTATTAATATAAAGAAAATTTCTGGATTGCGAAGAAAACAAATTAAAAAATCATGCGTATTAGGAATAAATTGCATTAAAAAAATCAATTTTTCTAGCAGTTGGCTAAACTATTTTTTTAAAATCATATTTATTCATATCTATTTGGCATCATTATTATTATTCGAAATCAACATTCTTACTACCTTAAATGACACGATTTTTTTCGTGACATTTTCAAATTCAAATCCAATCAAACGTTTGTTTAGGAATCCTCCCCTAAGCACATATAAAACTTCTTTAAAAATGAACACAAGGGATTTAATTCGGTACAATTTTCATTAATAGAAAATTCACTACTGACAAAACCTCAATTTAACATAACAAAATTTACAATATACTTAACGAAAAAATAACTAAATTCTATATTTAAAAATTCTTGGTATGCATTTTTGTGAAAATAAATAAATTGGTTAAATTTTTTTTTTCTCACCGAAGATTATTTAATGTTTACAAAAGCACGTGCATTAAATTCAAGCCATTCACAAATTCCATATGTATGGCGAAGCATATTTGTCGCCTCTTGTGCTGTTTCACCGAAGCCACTGCGATCAAGAGGATTCAAGAGAGCTCCGCTCTCGTGTGTGACGAAATGTCTAGTCCTCAGCCTCCCCGGTATGTCGGAACTCGGGCTTTGGTTATGCAAATTTGAATCGGGGGACTCTGCGTGTGTAACTAACCACCCCTTCTGGGGCTAGAGTGTCTTCTCGACGTATTTATAACCCCTTCCTTCCCGTCAGCGTACTCAGAGTTCCGGCGTGTCCTCTGATGAATACCCGGCGCCTCCCCCTCCCCCTCCCCACCCCTCCCCATACCCCCTTTGCCGCCGATGAAAGCTTCAAGTTTATTAAACTTAAACTCTCTCTTGCGCTCTTCCGCCGAAAATTATGAATAGTTTGCATCTATTGTCCCACTATGAAAGTGAACCACCATAAATCTGAAAAAAAATAAAAAATCTCCCACGGAAACTCCACAAAGTACAAGCAGTCTAAAATTCTGTTACATATATATAGATAGAATGATATAATTTAATACGAACGTTAGTTTTAACCCCTGTCGCTCTAATCTTCGAGAATTCGGGCGAAATGCTACGCCAACCGTGTAAAGTGATGTAAATTTTAACGCCTAAGCCGCGGAGATTCAATGCGAAGACACAAACCAACGTGTGGGATCTCGAGAAACGTCGCGAGTCATGTACAAGCCAACCGCACAGTGTTTGTCTTACGTTTTGGGAGATTCGGGAGGAAATGCTCAGGTTCACCCCTTCCTCGAGTCAATGTATCTGTCGTGAGACTTAGGGATTTGATTTCTCACATAAATATTAATGTGGCGTGTGTCAACTACCTCTTCGATGAAAGGATTTCGAATAAAGCCAAAACCAGAGCCAAAATCATCGTATTGGCTTTGAAATTGGGTATTGTATTTATTTATTTAGTTAGTGATTATTCATGGAACATCACGGAGAGAAATTTATTTGTCATGACAACATAAAACGGTGACAACAAAAATCGTCACGTTGGGCTGACAAATCAGTTTTGCTATGCTGATAAATCTTTTGTTCGGCTGACAAATGTTTTTGCTGAGCTGACCAATTTTTTTTGTTAGCCTAACAAAAAGATTTTTGTTGTCACTGTTTTTTGTTGTCATGACACAGAAATTTCTCTCCGTGATTTTTCTAGAATTTCCTATGTATTCCTAAACATTGATAAAAAGTGTATAGATATATAATTTTAAAAAAGGCTTTGTATAAAAATGTTTTATAAATTGGTCTGGAAAGCGAAGTAAAGGCCATTATGCAATATTATTCAAGCATTTGAATTATTTCATGAACAAATGCGGAAAAGAAATTCTTTGCTTTCAATAAAATGTTCATGTTTTTTATTATCAATATGATAAAATATTCTGAAAAAATAATGAATATCATATTACTTATAAACAAATAGCGATTGTTAGTTTGTTTTTCGATTACGAATCCACAATTAATTTTTCAAGCAATGTACAAGGCTCAACTTTTCTTATAAAAAGAAATTTAAAATGGCCGACGCTTTTTTGAATAAAAATAACTTAAAAACAGCACTTTTGTAAAAATCACTTTTAAAATATTTACTGTTTGACAAATTTGTACAGAATTTTTCAGACGAAATTAGAAAAGGTTATTTTAAGAAAATAGTGACATCACCAATATAGCAAATATGATACGTTGGCAATTGAAGTGTTTCTCTTCCACAAGTGCAAAAATTTCCTCGATCGTCATATCTACTATAACGAATGGACACAATTTCCGAAAAGACAATTTTCCTTCAACCAATATTTCTCTAATTAACGTAATTAATATACACTCGGTACAATATAACGCCATAAATTTCACCCTCCAGCTCGTCTTTTTCCTCGATAATTTAATTAGTCCATTATTAATAATCCAATACATCTTCTCGTGGTCGTCGGTTGCTGCTCCTCGTCTTATAACGTTACCGGAGGCGAAATACCCGAGCATATCTTAGGTACATAGTATCTAGAATAGAGACGGGGTGAAAGGAAGTGACGCGAAACACGGATCGATAATATAGTACACGAGACGGTTTGCGTATGGCCCGGTTCGTCACGAGGCACAGCGGCACATCGCTGGATTGTGATTAGGGGCCGCTCGGCAAACAATGCCTAATTACATAATTATTGTGTCGCGGGACATAATTAAGACACATTACTCCTCCTGCATGCAGGTAATTCATTACGCTTAATGTCGCTTTCCCTCCCACCGTTCCCTCCCCTCCCTCCTACCCTTATCCACGTCCTGGCCCTACGTTTCATCGTGGATGACAGTCGACTGGAACGTTGCTACTACTAAATACCGTTACTGTGAAATATTGCGGTGTTACATAGTATATACAGGGTGATTCATGCTAATGTTATACATTTTTTTCGTAGGTTATAAAGTTGGTCATCCCCTAAATAAAGTTACTTAGTCATTTTTCGATATTCCCAATAGTTATTTAGTTACAACCATTATAAATTTAAATGTATAGACCAATGAGAGATAAGTATTTTGTCGCGCCGGAAGCTGAGGAACTTCTTCATAAGACGATGTCGAAGGGCCATCGGAATACTAGCATCGTTTCCTGAAGAATTTTACTGAGCCATTTTTATCGTAATTCTTAATAGTTATTGAATCACAAGCATTATAAATTTCAAAAAATTTGACCAATATGAGTAACATATTTGCACGGAGAAAATGGTTTTACTACACGGACAAAAGGCTTGGTTGGAACAACCAAGGGGGTTGGTTGTTCCAACATTGGTTAGACCAACAAATAACTTGGTTGGTCTAACCAATTAATTGTCTGGTGCATATATAACCAAGGCACTTGGTTGTTCCAACCAAGCCTTTTTTCCGTGTAGGCCAGCTAATCTTTTGTTAAAATTGTGATAACATTACATTATTTGCTAGCCTAACCCAAAAATCGGTTGATCTTACACACTGACATAAGAGAGAAGCATATTCCTTCCCTGGCAAACAGTGTCACCGACTTTTTAACCGGTGTTTTAACCAGTCTCGATTAGCCCCTGTTTCAACCAGTTGAACTGACCTATTAACCGAAATTGTCATTTTTTAAGCAATTTTTACTGGTGAATTAACCGATTGTAACCGACATTCTTACCGAATTTAAAAAAATAATTTTGTTTGGTGAATTCAATCGATTTTAACTGACAATTTAACCTAACGAAACATTTTTAATCGGTTAAATTGTCGGTTAAAGCCGGTGAAACAGTGGGCTAATCGAGACTTATCTTTTTTTGGTTAAAAAGTCGGTTAACTTCAGTTATTTTCGGTTAACACTACGGTGACACAACTTGCCAGGGTCCTGGGAATTATAGTTTATAATTAGATTATCGTCGGACTAACTATATTTTTTACTAAATTACTATATTTTTCCCTCAGTGCAATTCTTCTTGCTATGTTAACAAATGTTCTTGCTAAGCTAAAAAATCGTTTTGCTAAGCTAACAAATCTTTTTGCTAGGTCAGCAAAAAACGTAGGATATCACTATAATAACAAAATATTTGCTGGCCCAACAAAAATGTTTTCTCCCTGTGGCCGCTACGGGAGCTGTCAACAAGTGGAGGGCAAGAGCCCATAAGGCAATCTTGAAGCTCCTCCCGATAGCCAGCGATAGCAGCCTTGAAGAGAGTTACTTAGCCATTTTTCGAAATTCCTAATAGTTATTTAATTATAAGCATTATAAATGGATCAATAACATATTTTGGCGTGCCGGGAACTGGTGGGGGGGGACACATCTCTGTAAGGCGATTTATCAATTCTCCCGACTCCCAGCATCATTTTCTAGGCAAAGTTACTTAGCCATTTTTTTACATTGAACATAGTTATTTAGAATTTGAATTAATGACCCAATCGAAGGAAAGTTCCTTTGAATGCCATATTGGGAGTCGTGGGGATGAAAGTCGGCGACTCTCCCGACCCAGCGCGGGAAGACAGGTTCATCTGATTGGTCCATTTATTCAAATTTGTAATGCACGGAAAAAACGGCTTCATTGGGCCAACTAACTATTTATTAGTTGAGTGAAAATTTCTTACCACAACCATGCAACGACTTGGTATTCGTCACATTTACCATTCCGATTTAGTTGACTTAAATAGGTCACATAACGAATTTTATTCGTGTTCCAACTAAGTAAGATAGTTGGGGCCAAAATAGTAGTTGGCCCAACTAACTATTTTGTTCGAGCAACGATCAGAGCCGACCACCTGAAAATAGTTGATCTAACCAAGAAATCGTCTGTCTAATTAAGTATAAATAAAGTAAGCACTAAGTCACTTGGTTGGGTCCAACTATCTTTTACATTACCGTATCGAAGTCGTTTTTTCAGTGTGCTTATAATGAAATAACTGTTTTAAATTTCAAAAAACGACTAAGTATCTTTACTCAGGGGACGACGAACTATGTATTAATAAAGTCGTGACCGATATATATGGGGCATTCCACCGGTTATCGACAGGGTCGCGACCCTCATATATGTATATATTTTTTTCCTTTTGAAATGTTGTAGAGTAATATAAAAATACACCCTACATTTTTTTTTAGATTCACAAAAAAAAATTGTGTTTTTTTAATTACCTAAAATATGATATTCTCAAAAAGTACGTCGACGATTTTTTTTTACATTAAATTCTGGCTCCAAAAACAACATTTTTGAGCCTAGCCCCAGAGCGAGGCCTAGATTAGCAGCTAAAAATAAAACAACATTTAAAAAAATGGTATCCCAAACTTGAATCTTTCTAAAAGTACGTCGATGATTTGAAAAAAAAATTTTATAGTAAATTCTGTGCCCAAAAACGAAATTTTTGAGAAAATCAAAATTTTAGGTAATTAAAAAAAACAAATCTAAAAAAATGTCTAGAGTGTATTTTTATATTGCTCTACAACATCTGGAAAGAAAAAAAAAATATGAGAGTCGCTACCCTGTCGATAACCGGTGGAATGCCACATATATAATATATGGGTATTCTGCGGCAATATTCGGACGACGAACTACATCGCCAACCCAAATGATTATCAATCATTCTGAATCATCCTGTATACGTAAACTTCAGAATTTACCCGAGAGTTGCAATTAGAATTAGCTTCTATTTTAGCTCTTCTCTTTCCTCCGTCACGTTCAAATATTGCAATGATAGCTATACACCAGTTGAACTGTGCTCAACCGGGCGCAGATATAGAGAGAGAAAGAGAACTGTCCTCCGTTATTTGCACGAGTTTGCAAATAGTCTCGGAAATCGAAGCCAACCGAACCGAAGAATTGATAAATTAGTTATTCTGTCAGTCGGAGTCGGAGTCGCGTAGTCGTCGTACGCTTTGGTACCACTCGGCTATATATATGCTATGTCTCCATGTGCACTGGGTGTTTGATCTGAGGTTTCCGTGAATATACGAGCACTGGGTATATCGACGATTTTACCTCTCGAAGTTACTTCCAAAAAGAAAATGTTAACGGTTAATCCTTTAACGTCCAAAAAATCCAAAAAATCCTTCACCGGTAAAAAAAAAACTTAAATGTTGGAATCCTAAATAAAAATAGTGAAAATTGGCAGTCAAAAAAACATCGCCTTCTAAATGTTTACATGCAAATGCGTTCTACTTTAATAAAATATAAATGTACGATACATTATTCAACGAATGTCATTATTTGTCAATTATTTTGCAAAATTGTTTGAGAGAAATTAAAAAAGATGTTTTCGAAAATAATTATTCCCCGATGTAACAAACATGAAACGTTGGCAGTTAATGGGTTAAATGTGTTGTGTGGAAAATTGCAATATGTACTGAAATTCGAGTTGCATCAAAATCAGTGATATTAATTTTTGCATTTTTTACTTGTTCGGCCGCTGGTATTGTGTGAATAAAAATATTTCCAGTATTGAACACTTGATCAAAGAATTTTTTTATAGTTAGCAAAAGCATGTACATACTCTGAGTCACCTACAATATATTTTTTCATTTTTACCCTCTGCATACTGTTATTTATTATTTTGAAAGTAGGCCAAAAATTCCGAAATAATTCTCAGTTTGGCATAAAACGTTTCCTAAAGGTTAAAAAAAAATGGTCACCATTCATATTATTTTCAATTCTGCAATTTCAGCTCGATCTTAAATCGCTCAGCTCATACTAAAAGAATCCAACTTCTGCACAATTAAAAATTATTTGAGAATATTTGACCTTTCGGTTTTCTTACTAAAAGGGCTGCAAAGTACAACTTTGCAAATTGCTTCCTCATTATTGTTGGATTTTTACAAATCTGCCTCTATGAGGAAGCATGTTAATCTATTTTGGCTTCCTCATAGAGGAAGCTTTGTAAAAATCCAACAATAATGAGGAAGCAATTTGCAAAGTTCTACTTTGCAGCCTTGTTTATATTGGTGAAAAGTGTTTGCAATTCCCTCCCATTCTTCGAAAACTTATTTGACCTCAGCTTAATGCGCAAGGACTACCTTAATTGAAATAACGAAAACGGAGTTTATCCTTCTCTTTTGTATAAATTTTCATCTCGATTCGTCACGCCGTTCGAGAGTTATGAGCAATTCTATTTTGGGACAAGCGGTCATTATAAATTTAAAAAAATAAAAATTATATATGAAGCAAAGTGTAAAGTTCTACTTTGCATTCTTATTTCCATTGATTATAAACTTTTGTCTCGCATTATTAACTTTTACTGATGCTAGAGCGAAAATCGTTTTTTTTTGTAAATTTCAAAATGTCGTAAACTCTGAACCACTTTTACCGATCATCGTCAAATTTGGTACGTGGCATAGCTGTATGTTTCTTTTCGTCTGTAAAACATTTCGTTTAAATTGGTGACATTCGACGTGATTTATAGTAAACATGATTTTTTTCGAAAAATTCAAACATCTATAAAATCTCAACCGCTTTACCGATTTCGCCCAAATGTAATGTCAAACAACATTGAACGTATATTTATTTATAAACAACTATTTAGCAAAATCGTCTAATTTTTACAAAAGTTAGAGCGACCACGCCGTTTTTCAAAAATTGAAAGTACCATAAAATCGAAATGGCTGATTTTTTTTTTTTAAATCTCAACATTCAAAGCGGGGCAACTATTCCACTTGCGTACCAAATTTGAGCCATATCGCTCGAACGGTTACTGAGTAATAGTTCATCGAATTTTCGGAGCCCAGGACACACACACACACATACACACTAGGGCTGTTCAAAAAAACATAATTTCTTTATAATCGGTTGCTCCTGAAATGCTGTATTGATTATCACAAAAAAATGTTTTCGCGAAAGCTGGGAGTTGTGCGAAGATATTAAGGACTGCCGCATCAAGGGCAAAATTCATTAAAAACGGCGATTTTTAGAATTTTTTTTTTACTTGGTGAAGCGCTCATGGAGATAGTGGTTGCTTTCGATAGACTATGAAATTGTGTAAAGGCAGAAACATGTTCGATAATGTTTAGTACTACCGCATCGATATTGAAGTTAACAAAATAAAAAATGAAATCCTTTAAAACATTGAAATATTCATCTGCTCATCGACTATTTCGCGCGTTTTCAAATGACAAAATGGCTCATGAAACGGGAGACCTGTATGATCAAATTTAATACTGCCGCATCGATATCGCAGTTTCTCAAAATTCGAAAATCGCTTATCATCATCATGTTTATGATCATACATGAGTCCCGTTTCAAAAGCCATTTTTTCATTTGAAATCGCACGAAGTAGTCGATGAGCAGACGAATATTTCAATGTTTTAAAGGATTTAATTTTTTGATTTTGGTAACTTCAATGTCGATGCGGCAGTACTAAACATTATCGAACATGTTTCTGCCTTTACAGAATTTCATAGTCTATCAAAAGCAACCACAATCTCCATGAGCGCTTCACCATGTAAAAAAAAAAATTATAAAAATCGCAGCTTTTCATGAATTTTGGCCTTGATGCGGCAGTACTTAATATCATCCCACAACTGCCAGCTTTCGCGAAAACATTTTTTTTGTAATAATCAATACATCATTTCAGGAGCAACCGATTATAAGAAAATTATGTTTTTTTTTAACAGCCCTAATACACACACATACATACGGACATTTTTTCCAAACCACTTTTCTCGACGTTTTGGACAATTCTAAGCATACTGGCATGAAAATCTCGAAAAAAAAATTTTTCACGATAACAAAGCTTCCTCTATGAGGAAGCAAAAAAGTATCAAGTATAAAAAGAAATTATTGTGTAATAATTATTCATGTTAATCGGCAATTTCAAACTCCTAAAAGTATTTCTTCTCGATTTACAATATGCATGGTGAGTCAAAGGGTTAATAGCAGCATTATTGGATGAGGCATTTCAGTTTGTGGAACAGCGAACACGTTTGCTTATCATTAGATAAGAGCCAGTGTTAGAAGGTGCGCCTTTCCACCTCGAATTGCCACCCTATCCCTTTCGGTAAACAGGGTTAAGGGTGTTATGACCGCCGGCGTTTGCCTTTTGACTTGAAAATCTTCTTCCGTTCCCTCCTCACGACTGGCCCCACCGATTTCCCTTCGTGATTCGTGCCTCGGGGTCTATACCATTCCAAGCTATCCAATTAACTCTCTAAGAATCCAATTCTACGCTGAGATAATTCCAAGATAGTATTACGGTCTCGCGTCGCGTCGAGCGACGGATTAGAGAGGCTAATATTTGTCGAGAAGATCTTCTACGCGCTTCGGATCCTCGCGGAAAGTTACGTTTACGTTGTACCATCTACTGCTGCTGCACTACTAACGTCTCCTCTGGTTTCTCGTTTGTATCGTCACCACATACGAGAATTTCCTTTAGTCTTACAGACGTCATTGCTGCACCTGTGAATCTCTGCGTGCAAAATAAACAAGTCGATTATTTTTACTCTCTGTTGATATTAACATACATTATTATTTGCACGTTTATATTAAATCGTCGAGCGAAGTATCAAAAAAACAAACTTGGAATTTAATGTGCAAGTAGGGGAGATGGAAACAAAACGGGCAACGTCTCAACTTTTGTAAAAACGATTTGTCTCAGTTTTTTACATTCCTTAGATAAGTAAAGTGCAGAAAATACGTCAAATTGTTGATGAAAAAAAATCGATAATTTTCATCAGATCAGAATTTTTTTAACCATCTGTTGAGAACTTTTTTTCGAAACTTTGTTGAGCAAATAACTTTTTCAAAAAATTTATAATCACATTATTTTTCCGAAAAAAATTTGGTCGAATGATTTTTTTTTAATATATAATCAAATCAATTCTTAAAAAAAATGTCGGAATATCATAAAGAAATCAATTAGAACGTAATTATCATTTTAAGATTTGGTGCCAGTTTTGCCCCAAATACTTACATTTAGCCGAGATGCCAGTTTTGCCTCCCTGCCCGTTTTATTGATATCACCAACATTTTTCCGAAATTTTCAAGTAAGAAATGTCAGGGAATTGAAAAAAGTCTGCACATTATTTCTTCATTGTTATCCAGATTTTACAAAGCTGCGTCTATGAGTAACTATGTTTAGCAACTCTGTCTTCCTCATAGAGAAACACTAAAAATCAAACATATTAAAAATGTGTTGTTTCTTATCTTTTACATTGTGATGACTTTTTACACACTTTAAGCATGCCATTGGTAATTTTCGTAACAGTCTTTCCATCAAAGTTTTGTAAATTTTTAAAGACTTTGTGTAGATGTATTTATTTTTAAAAAAACATAATAAAACACAAAAAAATAGAAATAATTTTTTCTCCATTTTAGCTCGTGAACAAAAATTTTTGTTCTTCACCGCATTATTTTTACCAGATTTTCAGATGAAAAAAAAATGGAATTTTTTGTTCAGCTTTAAATACTTATAATTAAAAAACGATATTAAAAAAAACTGAAAAAAAATTCTACAGAATTTTTTATGTGGAAGAATAACATAAAAAATCGCGAACCATATTAGGGAAGTTGAGGGTCGGCCGTTGGTTCAGTTGAAATGGAATGCCCCATATATATTGTTTTTCCAAATTTATTATTTACAATTTAAGTATACACCTGAAAAGTGCTTTATTTTTATAATTCAGCTTTCTTTTTACTCTAGAAGGACATTATTTTACATCACAATTGTGCATTAAAATAAATTAACCGATTTATGCACAAAGACATTTAAGCGATTATAATAGTGTTATAAATGATAAATATTAATGTTTTAGGTATGTTAGAGATCCAGGAAATGGTACATTTAAAGGACTGAGATATTCTGGCTCCGCCGGGCACCGAACTGCATCTGCATCCATTCACTGGCACATAGTATATATAGTTATGGCAAGAAAGGGACAGTATGCGTAGTATCGAAGCTCTGGTGCACGCGTGAAGAGAAATCGAGATCGCGAGTAGGAAGCGAGTGAGAGTGAGTGAGCGAGGACGAGGTCGAGGTAGTTTGAATGGGGCTAGTTTGAGATAGTTAGCGGGCCTTCAGGAGCACAATCGGCCACGATTGCTGGGCCTACAATCACACACCGCATTATACATCCTTTAGCGGGCGACCCGGGATCTTGCAAATCCTGGCACGCACCGTTTTAACGATCGACTGCTGAAAATTATCGGGTTTGATCTCGAACTCCTACATATTCTACTATATCCCACGAAGCACATATAGTATAGATCGTTTATGAATGTATTGGGAGTTCTGCAAGCTTAACCTATCATCAATTCATTGAAATTCTGGTTCACTGGAATAAGAAAAAAATTCTCATTAAATAATTTGCAACCTAATTTTTTTTTCTCACTTTAAGCATAAATTACAAATTTGAACAAATTATTGTGTAAGTCAAAATAAAAAAGGATGCTAAGTAGAATCTTGCACATTGCTTCCTCATTCTTTTTCGCTTTTACAAAGCCGTCTCTATGAGGAAGTTTCTTTATTTTATTTTTGGCTTTCTCATAAACGAAGCTTTGCGAACGATGAAAATTATTGACAAAGTTGATGATTTCTGACGTTTTACGAAATCCACAGCGACAGCAATAAATTGTTAAAAAATTCAAAATCACTTAAAATCCGAACGGCTTTACCGATCATCACCAAATTTGGTACGTAGCAGGGCTGAATGCTATTTTTCCTGTGTAGATAATTTCAGTCGATTAGTTGAAATTTTACCTAAATTAGAGCAAAATGAAAATTTTTCGAAAAATTCAAAATCTCATAAAAACCGAACTGCTCTACCGATTTGGCCCAAATTTAATACGAAAGGTCGTATAACTTTGTTCAATTTTGATACGAAGTTTCAGCCCGATAGCTAAAAATTCGTTCGAGCTAGAGCATTTACGTATTTTTTTCAAAATTTCAAAATTCTTATAAAAATGAAATGCGTTAAGTGATTTTTGTAAAATTTATACCAATTGAAGATTAGCCAGTACTGTATATGTTGTTTAAATTTTAGCTGATTCGGTCAAATACTTTATGAGTTACAGTAGTAGTAGTAGTACAAGACATTTATTGGTCGAAATATATACATTCATGTTGGTTAATAATTAACAATCCTTGATTAATTAATTTGGCAAATATTTATTCATTCGACCAATAGGCCATCGATCCGAGTCCTTCAGCCTGTGTTTTGGGTGTTTTTTGCCTATTTGCTTTCTTTCAGTGAGAAAAGAAATAATAAAAGCAAAATTAAAAAAAAAATTAAAAATTAAACAAAAAAAAATTATAGAGTTGGCTATGTGTTGTGAAGCGCCGTCAGAATTTCTATCATAGTGCGTATTGGCTTAGTGCGTTAAGATGCCAGCGCCGCTTGTGGTACACCTCGGCAACAGTTGATATAAAAAAAGCATTGATTCTTATGGTAGAATATAGTTTACAGAAGATTTTCCGATTATACTAAATGAACAACTGAAAAGTATTGTCATAAATAAAAAATAGGTTATTTAATTTATTTTTTTGTAATTTTGGTTATGGTAATAGCTTTTTGCTATTCGATTTATTTCGTAAAAAAGGTACATAAATTTTCGTGTGCCCGGTGTCGTCTGCACTTTTCGCCGGTGTTTATGTTTATGACAGCTGACAGCAGCATTAAAACAGCATTGAAAGATGGAATTGATAATCAGAACGGGATTCAAGGCGATAACGCATGCAATTGATTTTAATCCACAAGGTATTATAAAAGGAAAGGCGTTATCTGTATGCCATGTGCGTCTAGTGGAGGAGTAAACAAATTTAGACAAACGTATCTTAATAAAGTGCAGCGTTATTCGCCAAACGTCAGTGACACTTCCACTACTACACCGTACAAGGTGAAATTGGAAGTAAATATTGTAAAGTTTCAATCCTAGTAACAGTATTTTAGTCTATAACTTTTTATTGATTAGAGAACATTTAGTTCGTACAGTAACTCTGAAACTTTTTTTTTCGTTTAACGGAGGCAATCCAGTCCTCGCGCCTTTTCTGCTTGAAAACTTGGATCTTTCCTGTAGGGAAACTGTAGAAATGTACACCCGGTGAATTTACAGAGGTGTTTTTAGAATTCACGACGCAACACGGCATTGAGGCCTTCCCTTTTAGCGCACTCATAGTGTCGATTTATTAAAGAAATGTAAATAATATCGTTAATTAACGTACGCTAGCATGCTTTACTGTGATAATTTTTTATCAACTGTTGCACAATTTCGCCGCTTCGAACGCTGACTGTCCAAAATGGCCGCGAATGAAGGTCACGCACGAAGCCAATTGGGAACTTGTGTCTGGGTCTTGTATTGAGAGGTCGGTTATTGCATAGTGTTGTGATGAAATCAAGATGAGAGTGTGCAAATTCTGTGCTAAGGTGTTTGTTGCGCTCTTGTATTGGAGTTATCTTAGAGCATTCGTATAAAAGGAGATTTGGAGGATTATGTAGAGGGTTGTTCGGGTGTCGTATCTTCGTGAGTTTTCTTAGAGCTACTGTTTCGGCGGTTGCAATGCTTTTTTTGCTGGATTATTACAGTTAAGAAAAAGAGTGTGTCCATATTCTAGCAGCGGGCGAAAGATGCATTTATAAATCTTTGTTGCTTGTTCTACAGTGATTTGTTTATTTTTTGAGTTACAGTTATCTGAATTTTTGGCCTTTTATCACACACGCACAGACACACATACACACATCCGTACAATTTTGCTAAACCACTTTTCTCGATGTTTCAACCATTGTAAACGTTTCGACATGAAAATCTCGAAAACAAAGTTTTTCATGAAAACAAAGCTTCCTCTATTACTAATCAAAAAAAGATGCAAAGTAGAACCTTGCACATTGCTTCCTCATTATTTTTCGCTTTTTACAAAGCTCCCTCTGTGAGGAAGCAGTATGTTATTCAATTTTGGCTTCTTCATAGAGGAAGCTTTGTAAAAAGTGAAAAATAATGAGGAAGCAATGTGCAAGGTTCTACTTTGCATCTTTTTTTTTATACCTTGTGTCTCTTTTGCAGAGGTGTTTAATACAGCTATAAATCACCTCTGCAAACACCGTTACATCTAATTTTGATTAGATACAAATTTTTGTCGTACTTTCTCAACTTTTCCGGAAGTTATAGCGAAAATCTACATTTTTTTTTAAATAAAAAATGGTGTAAAATCCGAACGACTTTACCGATCATCACCAAATTTGGTACATGGCATTTCTGAATGTTATTTTTCGTCTGTACAAAATTTCTGTTCATTTGTTGAAATTCGACGTAATTTAGATCAAGATCTATTTTTTTCGAAAAATTCAAAATTCTATAAAATCCGAACCGCTTTACCGATTTCGCCGAAATGCAATACCATACAACATTGAACTTATATCTAGATATGAAGAACTATTTAGCTAAATCGGCGAACTTTTACGAAAGTTAGAGCATTCACGTCCTTTTTTCAACAAATTAAAAATTGCATAAAAACTTAATTACTATATATATTTTTTCAAAAATTGCAGTATTCAAAGGGGGGCAGCTACTCTACATGTGTGCCAAATTTGAGCCCGATCGCTCGAACGGTTACTGAGTGAGAGGCGATTGAATTTTCGAGGCCCAGCACACACACACACACACACACACACACACACACACACACACACACACACACACATACATACATACGGACATTTTTTCTAAACCACTTTTTTCGATGTTTTAGGTGATTCTAAGCATACTGACATGAAAATCTCGAAAAAAAAAATTTTCACGAAAACAAAGCTTCCTCTATGAGGAAGCAAAAGAAAAACAAGATTTTCCACAAAATTCTACTCCGGTACCCTTCAAGTACTACAGCGTTCCGATTCAATGAACTAATACAAGAGCATCGTTTCCGTCGTCATTGCGTGCTCGACGTAGCAATATCGAACGGTGAACCTCGTCGCTTTTGACCGACCGCACTTTGCTTCGTGAAAATTGAATTTCCCCTGCCAGCGGGTAAACGCGACAGGGCTAGCTATTTGCGCGGCCTTAATAAGGATGTTTGACGTTGCTCGGCTTTGCCTTAACAAGCCGGCTAATATCCTCGGCCCAGCACCGAACGTCCTGAGACCGTGTCGACGGCCCGAGAATATAAGCGTATATAGAACATAGCCGCAACACTCGTCGCTTCCTCTTCGTCACCTTCGCCTTTTACTCCTTCCGCGACGGCAACGACGACGACGACGACGACGGCGATGAACGAGAACCACCAAAGCTTGAAAACCGAACAAACTCAGTTACAGAACTCTCGGCGTGAACCTCACCACCACGTCCCACTCTGAGGGACTTCTGTTCCATACATCATATATCACATATATATAGATATATATGTCGTCTATCACTATATGTGTCTAGTGGTTGCACATCCGTAATTCAGCTTCAGCGATTTCGCATCCGGTATAGGATATTCGAAGGCCTGTTATAACATGGTCATCATCGTGGTGATCCCTCTTGCGTGCTGTTCCGCGTCAACGATGTCCCTGTCCTCGAGAAGCCCCCGACCGCAACCTCTGTTGACCGCCTCGTTGCCTTGAGACTATGAGATGCGTCAGCTATGACAAGGAGTTGCACTATTTTTCTATAGCAACTATAGTCTATAGCAATAAGATTGTCGGCCTTTAGGTTCATTGTACCGTATTTTATTACTTGTGTGACGTAAGAAATATTTTATTCAAGCTTAAAAAGGTTACATAAAAATAGACTAAGCCTTAGACGTGTTGTTTACACGTACACAAAGTCTTTCAGCGGTTGACGAAAATGATTTGTTAATTTTTCCAAATAGATATGAATTTTTTCTTTATTTTGAATTTTGACAAATGTGCGAAAAATAACAAATTTTGGATATGCGTTTGGCAAAAAAAATCTTGAGTGTAATGGATGGTTTTTGTGCCAAACGCATATCCAAAATTCGTTATTTTTCGCGCATTTTTCAAAATTAAGAAAAAATTCATATTTATTCGGAAAAATTGACAAATCATTTTCATTCGAAAAAAAAAATGTTAGGTTGCCGGGTGATTTGGTCAACAACTTTTTTATTCATCAATTTGGTAGTAACATTTTGGAATTATTAATATGCAAAATCGATATTTTCAACACCTTTTTATCCCATCGGGAACTGTTCGAATTTTTCTCTGAAACACACGTTTGGTGGGACTGTACCTATCCTTAATCTGTTTCCTCATTTTATATATTTTTTTCATTCCATATTCTTCACTTCATATTATATGGCAATTAAATATGCGAATATCCTAAACACAAATTAGAGTCTATGAAGCAGCAGATTATCACTTGTAATACCACAAGAGCTTTGAAATTATCGGATATTTCCTGACAGGTTCGTTGCAAACAAATGAACGAGTCAAGTTTTCCAGGTTAAAAAATCACGAGCGCGTAGCGCGAGTGATTTTTCTGGAAAACTTGACGAGTTTATTTGTTTGCAGGGAACCTGGAGGGAAATATCAGATTAATTTCGAAGCTCGAGTGGTATTCGGGGGATTATTTTTTCTATTCAAATTGCGACAAATGGAATTGCACCATGAGACAAAAATTATCATTCCGACAAGGAAATTTCATAATCAGAACAAAAACCTTTTAATTCATGTTTAAAGTATTGCAGTTAAATACACAATTGTTATAGACATTTGTATATTGATTCCAGACTGAGGTTTTCGATTTAATCGTATTAACAGGGACATTTCCCTTTACTTTTTCATCAATAATTTGCAAGGATTCAACTCCAAACGTACTCATATCAAATAAAAATCCTTTGACTGCCATAATAAAATTCAATCTGTCAGTTTGACAGATGGTTGACGCGGCTAAATGATTTTTTGTTTTATATATATAACCAACACGCAAAATTATCACTTGTAATATCACAAGAGCTTTAAAATTATCGGATATTTCCTGACAGGTTCGTTGCAAACAAATGAACGAGTCAAGTTTTCCAGGTTAAAAAATCACGAGCGCGTAGCGCGAGTGATTTTTCTGGAAAACTTGACGAGTTTATTTGTTTGCAGGGAACCTGGAGGGAAATATCAGATTAATTTCGAAGCTCGAGTGGTATTCGGGGGATTATTTTTTCTATTCAAATTGCGACAAATGGAATTGCACCATGAGACAAAAATTATCATTCCGACAAGGAAATTTCATAATCAGAACAAAAACCTTTTAATTCATGTTTAAAGTATTGCAGTTAAATACACAATTGTTATAGACATTTGTATATTGATTCCAGACTGAGGTTTTCGATTTAATCGTATTAACAGGGACATTTCCCTTTACTTTTTCATCAATAATTTGCAAGGATTCAACTCCAAACGTACTCATATCAAATAAAAATCCTTTGACTGCCATAATAAAATTCAATCTGTCAGTTTGACAGATGGTTGACGCGGCTAAATGATTTTTTGTTTTATATATATAACCAACACGCAAAATTATCACTTGTAATATCACAAGAGCTTTAAAATTATCGGATATTTCCTGACAGGTTCGTTGCAAACAAATGAACGAGTCAAGTTTTCCAGGTTAAAAAATCACGAGCGCGTAGCGCGAGTGATTTTTCTGGAAAACTTGACGAGTTTATTTGTTTGCAGGGAACCTGGAGGGAAATATCAGATTAATTTCGAAGCTCGAGTGGTATTCGGGGGATTATTTTTTCTATTCAAATTGCGACAAATGGAATTGCACCATGAGACAAAAATTATCATTCTGACAAGGAAATTTCATAATCAGAACAAAAACCTTTTAATTTATGTTTAAAGTATTGCAGTTAAATACACAATTGTTATAGACATTTGTATATTGATTCCAGACTGAGGTTTTCGATTTAATCATATTAACAGGGACATTTCCTTTTACTTTTTCATCAATAGTTTGCAAGGATTCAACACCAAACCTACTCATATCAAATAAAAATCCTTTGACTGCCACAATAAAATTCAATCTGTCAGTTTGACAGATGATTGACGCGGCTAATTGATTTTTTGTTTTATATATATAACCAACACGCAAAATTATCAAAAAATTATCAGTATAATACCGTGTAGCTTGCCCCACGTGACGTCGAATGGTGCAATTCCATTGGTCGAAATTTGGATGGGAAAAATAATCAAAAAAATATCAGTATAATACCGTGTAGCTTGCCCCACGTGACGTCGAATGGTGCAATTCCATTGGTCGAAATTTGGATGGGAAAAATAATCATAATTATTTTTTACATCTCATCAAAAAGTTAAGCTATGTTCATGGTTTTCTTCTTTTTCGATCATTAAACAACAACACTTGACCTTCGGCTTGTTAGATCATGATCATAAACGGTTTAGCTTGAAAAAGGAAATCGCCATTACGCAACGAAATTAATTATTGGTTGCCGTTTCCATTAATACAGTCGACAGAAGGAAAAGAAAAAACTAATCTTACTGTGATGCTGTTAGAAGTTTATTTATTTGAAATATTAACGACGAATTGGAAAATTGATTCTCAATGCTCGTATATTATATTATATTATTGTATTACTATTTAAGGGGAGGGAGTCAGGTCAAAAAAATTGATTTTGGAAATTCAATATGCTACTAATCCTGTTGCATATAAAAATGACCAGCGCACTATATTGTTGGTACTCGATGAAAGGATTTTTTACTGTCGTCTGACATGCATATGATTTTCAATATTTTTTTAAGCAAAGTTCTTAGGTTTTCCATTCTGCGCATGATTCAGATCAAACTACTAGGCCGATTGGAATGGTTGACGTCTCATTTTATTCTCCATGAAATGATACATCGGCTAAATGGAGCCAACTATTTTTTTTCATTCTGAAAGCAAAGTTAATCACTGATTTAGAAAATAGCATAACATTTATTTATGAATAATTATGTCACTTAAAAAATATTACCTTTTATTAACATTTGCTCCATTTAGCCGGTGTATCTTTTCATGAAGAAGAAAATGAGACGTCAACCATTTCAATCTGCCTAGTAGTTTGATCTGAATCATGCGCAGAATGGAAAACCTAAAAACTTTGCTTAAGATAATATTGAAAAGCATATGTAAGTCAGACGACAGTAAAAAATCCTTTCATCGAGTACCAACAATATAGTGTGTTGACCATTTTTATATGCAATAGGATTTGGATGATATTGAATTTCCAAAATCAATTTTTTGACCTGACTCCCTCCCCTTAATGGCAATTGTCACTATCCGGTTGCGTAAAGATTATGCGATGCTCAGCTTAAAGAAAAACGCATTGCGCAACAACATTAATTAGTAGTTGCCATTAACATTAATGCATTTGGACGGTGTAAAACAGTAAATCAATCGTTTCGTAGTTTTTCAAGAACATTTATTAAAAATACTAAAGTTGAATTAGAAAAATAATTCTCACTGCTTATATACAATTGTAATACTATGAAATGGTAATCATATAATAAGTAGATGTAGAAGTTGTGACCCTTGTACTGTACTCCTGGCCACCCTTAGTGTTTTATGAGACACTTTACTAAATATACTGTGTGCAATTTTATTTATTGAGCATTTAAATTCGTCAATACTTTTTAGTAACTTATAATTATTACTACATAATTATTCCCTTATTTTGTCACTTTTTAGCGGAATGTTCATTCTAATTGTGAGTATATGAAATTATAGACTTTTACGTGCTAAACTATATTTAACAAAACGTAATAGTTTTAATAATTATTTTTTCAAAAGTTCAAGGGTGGCCATGATTGGTATAATTGTAATGCTATAAATTTGTCATCAGGAATGAGCAATATTCGAGTTAACTCGAGTCCCTTTATCCCTCCGAATAGCTTTAGAGCAGAGTTGTAAATCCCCATTAATTCACGAGATATAATTTACAGTACAATTTGTTTTGTAATTATGATTTCATAATAATAATATGTAGTAATTATAAAATAGAGTCTAAACATTTGAATAGCTGAAAAAAATACTAATTTTCGCTTTGATATTGCAAGAAATAGTGGAAAAAATGGAAGAAATAAGTAATGCATTACTCATTTTTTTCCATTTTTTCAAAAGGATTACCGTGAATTTTTATTGAAAAATAATAATTTTTGCAGCCATTCCAAAGTTTAATCATCGTATTACAATCGCTACATATTATTATTATAAAATTATAATTATAGAGCTGATCGTATCACCATCATTATGTCTATAAGTATTAGGCATTTGCAACTCTGCTTTAGAGTCGCTACCGCGACTCTTGATCGGAACTTCGATGTTTGCATTATATTCGCGACTTTGAAAGCCGACGTGTGTTCCTTGTTTTCAACCGAGCGGACTAAAATCTCAATCACATTGAAAGTTATTAAAAAGACGGTTACCTAATTACAGAAAAATATATATATATATTTTCAATGAGTCAGAAGAGGACCGATCGTGCTTCATTGAATGAAGCACCGAGAAAAGTCTACTAAAGTCAACTAATTTTCCCATTTTACTTTTTAGTAAAACGGGAAAATTAGTCGAATAATCAATGCGTAATTTTGGGAAAAAAGTGCGGGTTTTCTGGGGAACAACATTTTGCGTCGGCGTTGCCCACATGGAAATAGAAATATATGCACGATATATTCGACATATAGAACTTTTTGGCGCTAAACGTATATGAAATATATTTTACATATATTCCATACATATATCCCATATATTTTGAATATATTTTTGCACACATATATGCAGCATATAGAACTTTTTGGCGCCATATATTTAACGTATATGTTACATATATATTTTTCTATGTGGGTGGATATGCGCAGAGAGAATCGCGTCAGAAAAAAATCCGAGGGCTCAAATCATGTGGTTAAACGCTTACAAAAGCGTTACGAAGAACTTTGAAGATTGCAAAAAAAAAATCTTAATGACGATTGGCGGGGAAAATTTTAGAGCCGACGAAGCAATTTTAAAAAACGCGAACAAAGAGTAGAAATAATTTGCGACGAAAAAAGTGATGTTAGCATTGCGTTGAAAAATAACGTCGAAATTTTATATCTGGTCAGTGCTCAATCGTAAAAAAAAGGTTGAAATTGAAAATTATAAATACAGTGGAGCGAAAACGCGTTGAATTTGGCGATGAAAGGAACAGTAGAACGAAAAAATTTACTAAAATCAATGTAACCGAAAACGATGTTTTTGCAAAGCCACGTTTTAAAGTGTGGATCGACGAATGACCACCGAACACACAAGAAAAAGTAATAGCAAAATTCGAATTAAACTGTATTTCAAATAATTTTAGAGCCACCTAAGCAATTTAAAAAAACGCGAACAAAGAGTAGAAATAATTTGCGACGAAAAAAGTGATGTTAGCATTGCGTTTAAAAATAACGTCGAAATTTTATATCTGGTCAGTGCTCAATCGTAAAAAAAAGGTTGAAATTGAAAATTATAAACACAGTGGAGCGAAAACGCGTTGAATTTGGCGATGAATGGAACAGTAGAACGGAAAAATGTACTAAAATCTAACCTAAAGTAACCGAAAACGATGTTTTTGCAAAGCCACGTTTTAAAGCGTGGATCGACGAATGACCACCGAACACACAAGAAAAAGTAATAGCAAAATTCGAATTAAACTGTATTTAAAATAATTTTAGAGCCACCTAAGCAATTTAAAAAAACGCGAACAAAGAGTAGAAATAATTTGCGACGAAAAAAGTGATGTTAGCATTGCGTTTAAAAATAACGTCGAAATTTTATATCTGGTCAGTGCTCAATCGTAAAAAAAAGGTTGAAATTGAAAATTATAAACACAGTGGAGCGAAAACGCGTTGAATTTGGCGATGAAAGGAACAGTAGAACGAAAAAATGTACTAAAATCAATGTAACCGAAAACGATGTTTTCGCAAAACCACGTTTTAAGGTGTGGATCGACAAATGACCACCAAGCAAACAAGAAAAAGTAATAGCAAAATTCGAATTAAACTGTATTGAAAATACTCTTGAATAAGTAGAAATATTTGGTTAGAAACAATTACGCATGTTGTTCCACAGAAAACCTGCACTTTTTTCTCAAAATTACGCATTGACTATTCGACTAATTTTCCCGTTTTACTAAAGAGTAAAATGGGAAAATTAGTCGAATAGTCAATGCGTAATTTTGGGAAAAAAGTGCGGGTTTTCTGTGGGACAACATTTTGCGTCGGCGTTGGATATGCGCAGAGAGAATCGCGTCAGAAAAAAATCCGAGGGCTCAAATCATGTGGTTAAACGGTTACAAAAGCGTTACGAAGAACTTTGAATATTGCAAAAAAAAAATCTTAATGACGATTGGCGGGGAAAATTTTAGAGCCACCAAAGCAATTTAAAAAAACGCGAACAAAGAGTAGAAATAATTTGCGACGAAAAAAGTGAAGTTAGCTTTGCGTTGAAAAATAACGTCGAAATTTTATATCTGGTCCGTGCTCAATCGTAAAAAAAAGGTTGAAATTGAAAATTATAAATACAGTGGAGCGAAAACGCGTTGAATTTGGCGATGAAAGGAACAGTAGAACGAAAAAATTTACTAAAATCAATGTAACCGAAAACGATGCTTTCGCAAAACCACGTTTTAAAGTGTGCATCGACAAATGACCACCGAGCAAACAAGAAAAAGTAATAGCAAAATTCGAATTAAACTGTATTTAAAATAATTTTAGAGCCACCAAAGCAATTAAAAAAAACGCGAACAAAGAGTAGAAAAAATTTGCGACGAAAAAAGTGATGTTAGCGTTGCGTTGAAAAATAACGTCGAAATTTTATATCTGGTCAGTGCTCAATCGTAAAAAAAGGTTGAAATTGAAAATTATAAATACAGTGGAGCGAAAACGCGTTGAATTTGGCGATGAAAGGAACAGTAGAACGAAAAAATTTACTAAAATCAATGTAACCTAAAACGATGTATTCGCAAAACCACATTTTAAAGTGCGGATCGACAAATGACCACCGAGCAAACAAGAAAAAGTAATAGCAAAATTCGAATTAAACTGTATTTAAAATACTCTTGAATAAGTAGAAATATTTGATTAGAAACAATTACGCATGTTGTTCCACAGAAAACCTGCACTTTTTTCTCAAAATTACGCATTGACTATTCGACTAATTTTCCCGTTTTACTAAAGAGTAAAATGGGAAAATTAGTCGAATAGTCAATGCGTAATTTTGGGAAAAAAAGTGCAGGTTTTCTGTGGGACAACATTTTGCGTCGGCGTTGGATATGCGCAGAGAGAATTGCGTCAGAAAAAAATCCGAGGGCTCAAATCATGTGGTTAAACGGTTACAAATGCGTTACGAAGAACTTTGAAAATTGCAAAAGAAAAATCTTAATGACGATTGGCGGAGAAAATTTTAGAGCCACCGAAGCAATTTAAAAAAACGCGAACAAAGAGTAGAAATAATTTGCGACGAAAAAAGTGAAGTTAGCTTTGCGTTGAAAAATAACGTCGAAATTTTATATCTGGTCCGTGCTCAATCGTAAAAAAAAAAGGTTGAAATTGAAAATTATAAATACACTGGAGCGAAAACGCGTTGAATTTGGCGATGAAAGGAACAGTAGAACGAAAAAATGTAACCGAAAACGATGTTCTCGCAAAGCCACGTTTTAAAATGTGGATCGACGAATGACCACCGGACAAACAAGAAAAAATAATAGCAAAATTCGAATTAAACTAAATTTAAAATACTCTTGAATAAGTAGAAATATTTTATTAGAAACAAGCGGCAATAACGATTTTCTACGATTCATTATTTCGTTTTTCCTTTTTTAATTCAAGGGAAAATAAATGTTTCGATAGGTCTCGAAAATTAGCTTCGAATATTACTCAAACCTGACCTCAATCGTACATTCTTAACATTCGCTTTTCTATCCTCATCAGAGCCACAAAAAAGCTTGTTGATGTGCTCCACTTGATCTATTCGTGTCAATCGCTTCATTCTCGAAGGCTTTGAGAAGAAAGTTACATTTCTGCACATTTCCTTCTGAAATGTTTTTGTTATCACGAAAAATTGTCGACCCAGTTCCACGGGAATGACAAGAATTTTGCATCACAAAGAACTGCGACTATTTGAGTAAACTTTACGTCGGTAGACCATTTGAAATTTGGCGTTCCGGTCTCTGAAATAAAACGGAAATTATAAAATCAACAAATAAATAGTTTGACGATTAAATTTGATTACATTAGTCGGCAGGACATTTCCTGATCTTGGCCTTCGTACGACTTCCTTCATCAGGAGATCCAAATTTGCTTCATTGGCCGACGACGAACGTGGCTGCCAATTTCCACGTCCTAAATTAAATTGAGGCTCTGGCAACCACCTGTAAAAAATCGAACACCATCAAACTGACATAATTATTAATACTTGGGATAATTTTCATCCTGTAACATTTTATATTTCATTGAGTGCTACAATAAAAAAAAGGCATGCGTTTGTTTTAAATTCACCTGCGCGCTGGAAAAAGAACCTAAAAACTAAATTATATTTAGTTAATAACAAAATATAATTTAATAAATCTAGGATTTTTTTTCATTTTAATTAATTTATAAAACTATCATTCATTTTTTCTTTAAATAAAAAATAATTCCTTCCAATTCAATAAAAAATTCTCCTGCAGATTTTTTAATTTTTTAATCAAAGACATTTTCTTCAGTGCTTAAAAAAATAGTGATTCTGTTAAATTTACAAATTAAATTAATCAATTAAATTGAATAAATAGTGATTTTGTTAAATTTACAAATTAAATTAATTAATTAAAATGAATAAATAGTGATTTTGTTAAATTTACAAATTAAAAAAAATTTACCTGTGAATCACCGGTGAAAGCAAATCTCTATTGATCGACGTTGGATTTATCGGTCCAGTTAGCCAAGTGACGAAACCACCGACCACAATTACGACTCCGGCACCCAAACCGGTGATCCAATGATAAGAGAGACGGTAAAGTGGGAAAACGTCGTCCTCACTGCGAGGTCAATAAAATCATTACCTCAACAATTATTTCAGGAGAACAATTAACACGCTAAAAATGCGAATTTGCGAGTCTTACTAGGGGCTCTGTCTAAACTGCTTGAGAAAATTCTCAGTCAAATTGGCTGGGCAATAATCGAGGGGCACCGGAAGCTTCTTTGGTATCAACAATTCCGCCCCAACTGCGTAATTCGCACCGAGACTTGCCCAACCAGCAATCACGAATCCTGCAACTGCACCTACAAATGCACCCTATTGAATAATAAAAAATTATAAAATAAATGTACATATTAAAAATATTTTAAACATAAAAATAATTTTGTTGGAAATTTTTATGCCGAAATGGTGTATATTTAATCCCTTTTGAATAGTTGCGAGGAAAAGCACTTTTTAACATTGATTTCCCAAAAAAATGTGCAAAAACAATTAGACATATGTATTAATTTTTCTAAGTATATTTTCACGAAATTCGATCAATTTCAGTTTTTTCTATTACTAAAAATACAGAATAAAAAATTGAATGCTGCAGATAATTGTTAAAAAAGAAATTATCCAGCGAAATACATGATAAATGACATAATGGAGGTTCAACAACCCTGGTCTGAATATATAAAAATATTGTGCAAATATTAATATATTAAATTTCATGTAAAAGCGGTTTCTGTACAAAATTTGTATATTCATGGTGGCCGCGGTAAGGGAAAGTCGGGAAAATCGAGAAAAGTCGGGGAATATCGAAATTAGTCAGGGAAAAAGTAGATTGTTGTCAAAGTTCCAATAACTGAATAAAAATCCATAAAAGAAAGACTTGAAAAAAAAACAACCGAAAAATATTTGAAAAGAAAAAAAAACAAATAAAAATTCATATAAACATTACAACATAAACACTGTTACAGTTCAAAATAACAATATACAGTCTAAAAAGTATTATATATTACTAAAATAAGTATTACACTTCACATCAGTATTTAATCGGATTTAAAGCATTATAATTCCAAAGAACGTTTATGTTTTGAAAGAGAAAATATATCTTCAAAAGTACTATTCGTTGTTGATCGAGAAATAAATAACTTATCAAAAACACGTATCTGTTTCTAATACATTTTTTTTATTCGCGTTATAAATTTTTTAGTGGGTGTCCTCAAAATTTCGATCAGGGAAAATTGATAAATTAGTGAGGGACAAATTAGGGAAAAGTCAGGGAATTTTTTCCGGAAAAAAACGGCCACCATGATATTGTTTATTGTAAAGAAATATCTTTACAATATACCTTTGAATTGGTCCAAGGGAACAGCATTCCTAGCGTGAAAACACCGAATGATGTTCCAGCTGCAATGGCAGCCAAACTTCCTGTTACCTTAAATTTATAAAAAATGAAAAATTAATTTGAAACGTAATTGATTAAAAATATTGCAACTCAAACTCGCCGTCTGCTTCGTTGAACGTGTATTACTGAATATTTCATCAATTCGAGTTCTGCGGTTTTTTTTAAATGTCATCATAATTATTACGAACTTACTGCAAGTACGCCACCCAATTTTTCAACGAGAAAAATAAATCCCAGTGCCACGAGACCCAAAAGTATGACGATAGTTTTGACAAAAATAGTTGCGGTACGATCGGTCGGTTTCAATCTGAAACAACCCTTGACAAAGTCCTCGAGAAGCACGACCGAAGTCGAGTTGAGACCCACCGAGAGAGTGCTTAAAATTCCACACAATTTTTTTACGTGACATGAAACTTTTTTTTTTTTGTTTCATACTTGTAATAAAAATTATCATGCTTGAATAAATTACCTAAGGGCTGCTCCAAATATTCCTGCAGTAAAGAGTCCAGGAATTCCATGAAGATCACCAGCAATTTGCATGACAAAAGCTGGTAGAAATTGGTCATCGGCATTGATTAATCCGATTGCACGTGGATCGCACTTTGGCGGTGCCCACCATGCTATCAAAACAAGGCCGCACCAGCAACAAACCGAAATAAATATCATTACGCCTACTGTAAATATACCAATTGCACTGTAAAAATAAAAACATTGTAAACTTTATGTTATTACCGTATATACACAGTAAAATTAAAATTGTAGTTTTTGTATGTTTAACAAAAAATTCAGAGAACCATTTTGTTGACTCAAAAGAATAATTTGTTAATTTATAGGCTTTGCTGATAAATAACGAAAATAATTTGTTAAAAACATTTTTTTCTTTTTTTTTTTTAAACGGAAAATCTACTATTTTTGGCACTTCTAATTTCACAATTAGTAAAAGTTACTCGAATTTTTTTCACTTCGTGTCTTATAAAAATTACAATTATTCATTTTCCAAATTCACAGAATTTTTAGTTGCTTTGCAAATTGATCAAGAAAAATCGATTATAAAGACGAAAAAGAATTAATTTACAACATATGTTTATTATTTATAAAAACAGGTAGAATGATGTCATAATATTATTATAATTGGCAAAAAAAAAATGAATCATGCGTGCTATGATTTCATTGTCCTTACAGCAGGTTTAATAAAAATCGAGAAAAATGCACTATTAAAGTCGCTCAGCAAAATAAACGTCTCATGCACAGCAGTTTTGTGTTTTATAATTTTATCTCATGAATAGTGATCGACATTCTTAAAAAATTTATTTGCTCATTGTCATATAATTTTATTAGGTCTGATCCGCACATTCCGTACCCACTTACATCTTGCAATTCTTCTCAGTAGGCAATGAGCTGTACCGTTGAACCATCGTTTGATTAACAGCGATATACGCCGTGCTATAAATAAAGGATCCTATGAGCACCGTCCATACAGTGTGTCTTGTGTATGGCGACGTATCAAAACTGTAATAATAAAAACCATTCTAATATCACTTGTACAATTAGAAAAAAAAGGGATGCAAAGTAGAACCTCGCATATTGCTTCCTTAATATTTTTTACGTATTACAAATTTACCTTTATTAGAAAGTATATTCATCAATTTTTGATGCCTTAAATAGAAAGCTTTGTAAAAAATTAAAAATAATGAGAAACCAATATGCAAAGTTCTACTTTGCATCCCTGTTTTAAATAAACTAACAATTGATGCGCGCTTCGCTCTCCATCAAACCTCGGTATTAAAATTTTTATTAGTGTACTGTGACTTTTACAGATTATCGTGGCTGAAATAACTTGCATTTTCGAAATAATAACTCGTGCCATTTTATTAGTTTCGTGAATTTTTAAATCAGAAACGAAAAAAAGGGCTCGATTTTTTAAATCATGATAAGAAGGCTTGTAGCCGGTACATTCCGAGCTACAAAATGCAACTTGAGAACGATAGTGAAGGCCAAAATTTGATATCTTGAAGAAAAAAAATGTAGGTTCTTTAGGTTGGATTTTCCGACCAAAAGTCGGATCTCTGAATTCTGAAATCAGAACCGACCAAAAGTGACTTTTTAAAAAATTGTCGTAACAAGGCATGTAACCGGTACTTTCTAAGGTACAATATACGACTTGAGAACGATAGGAAAGGCCAAAATTTGATATCTTGAAGAAAAAGAAATTTAGGTTCTTTAGGTTCGATTTTTCGACCAAAAGTCGGATCTCTGAATTCTGAAATAAGAACCGACTGAAAGTGACTTTTTCAAAAATTGTCGTAAAAAGGCATGTAACCAGTACTTTCTGAGGTACAATATGCGACTTGAGAACGATAGTGAAGACCAAAATTTGATATCCTGAAGAAAAAGAAATTTAGGTTCTTTAGGTTGGATTTTTCGACCAAAAATCGGATCTCTGAATTCTGAAATCAGAACCGACTAAAAGTGACTTTTAAAAAATTGTCGTAAAAAGGCATGTAACCGGTACTTTCTGAGGCACAATATGCGACTTGAGAACGATAGTGAAGACCAAAATTTGATATCTTGAAGAAAAAGAAATTTAGGTTCTTTAGGTTGGATTTTTCGACCAAAAGTCGGATCTCTGAATTCTGAAATCAGAACCGACTAAAAGTGATTTTTTCAAAAATTGTCATAAAAAGGCATGTAACCGGTACATTCTGAGGTACAATATGCGACTTGAGAACGATAGTGAAGGCCAAAATTTGATATCTTGAAGAAAAAACATGTAGGTTGGATTTTCCGACCGGAAGTCAGACTTATGAATTCTGAAATCAGAGTCGGAAAAATGTCACGATTTTTAAAATCATTTACAACTGTCAAAATGAACAACATGCCTGAAATTGTTCGCCGACAAGTATCAACTTCGCGCTGTTACGACAGCCATTTACAGAACGAATAAAATGACAACAATACTTATATAAAAAATGCGAGATATTTTATGCACTGATTTTTTGAAAAGGGGTTTGAAAAACTAAATCTCAGCCAAAATTTAGTCGTCAAGAAATAATTTTGAAAAATTCCATTTCCTATATAATCATAATATGAAAAACTATTTAGCAAAATATCGGAAATTTTACAAAAGTCAAAGCGACCACACGCTTTTAAAAAAAAAACTATGAAATTAAAATTTTTGCAAATAGTATTATTGAAAAATGTAACATTCAAAGACGGGTGGCTGCTTTACTAGTGTGCGAAATTCTAACTTTATCGGTTGAACGGTTCTTGAGTTATAAGTGATTGAAATTTTTCAAGCCTTACGCACACACACACATACATACATAAGGATATTTTTTCTAAGCCAATCATCTCGGTGTGTTCGAAAAAAAAATGAAAACAAAGCTTCCTCTATGAGAATGCACAGATTATATTTACTTCAGAAATTGGATTCTATTCATCTCCGCTGATCTTCGCCAGACTTCCAACGGTCCACCAAGCTCATAAGTTCCCAATGCTGCAACTGTTATCACAGCGAGGAGCATAATTGCAACTTGAAATGCGTCGGTCCACACAACGGCTCTAAGGCCACCCTGTAACCGAAAAAATTCCAACCTGGAAAAAACAGTGTATGTGAAAGTATACTTTGACATATGAGATGTTCCTACACTGTTAAAAATTTTAATACAAAATTACAGTACCAGAGTGTAAATTTTTATTCACAACTTATACCACAAATTTCTTGACAATCTATATTAGATATTTAAAGTAACAATACTGAAAAAAATGTGAGAAAACTGTAAATTTACTATTACAAAATACTACGAATTTGCATTCCGTATTTTTTTTTCTAATGTCGTAAGTACATTTCATACACATGTTTATTATAAAATCAAAAGTTACCTATTACTTTGTAGGTAACTTTGTAGGAAATTTAAAAATTTCAAAAACATTGTGTTCTTACACAATGTTTTTGAAATTTTTAAATTACAGTTGTGAAATTTTACAATTTTGTAAATTTTACAATTTTGGTCATGCAAAAACTAGATTATACTACAGAAGTTTTGTAATTTTCATTAAAATATTGGAAAATTTAATATTCACGTACATAAATTTATGCTACTAATGTTAATTTTACAGTGAATATTATAATAATTATTTCATACATCAGTTTTGTTAATTTCATATTATTTGTCCCAGTAAATATACAATCTTTTTTAACAGTGTAGCCTTTGAGCCGTTCTCGTTGACCCAATATTTTTTATATGAAAGAAGCGTTTGGATTTTTTTAGAGACCTAAACATAGTCATCCTGAAGCCTATTCAAAAAGTGGGAAAACACTTTGTTATTCAATTAGAAGTAATTTAAAAAAATGTTTCGGCAAATCCTTCAATTCAATGAATTTGTAGTACTCAAGCTAAAACTTTATTTCATCACATATAGATTTCGAAAAAAAATCATGAAAAATCAAAGGTCTTTTTTTCAGCATTTATATAAAAAAAATAGAAACAAATCGGAATGATTTAACGTTTTACCAAGTTGGCCAAAAATACCTCACACAATATTTATATAACATATTTTTCACGAAAAAGTGAAGATATTTCCCATATTTTAAATTATACCTGCCAAAATATTCTTAAAAGTACACAAAAATATATATTTTCCTTTAAATTTAATAATATCATAGATTTATAACTTTTCGCCAAAAACTTGATATTTTTCAATTAAATTTTGAATAAGTTTTTCGAACATTCTTCTATATCATCGGACCCATGACAAGACTTTGTATCACGAAAGTTCGTTGGCAAGTTAGGAACTTCCGAAAAGGGGGTTTTTGCTAGTTGCAAGAGTGTCTCGTGCCATTCACAAGGCCTTTTCACGTTGCTGTAAAGCTTACAATAAACAATTTCCCTAAAGGGTTGACTCATCCACGATAAATCCCCATTAATTCAGAGTTTAACAAATTGTTCTGATAATTACGGAAGAGGGAGGAAGGGGCTCGATTAATCACTTTTGCACGAGGCTTTGTGACCCCACGCGACTGAACCATCGTGGCTGGTTTCGCCACTCGATGCTACGGTATAACCCATTGTCTAGCTTGGCTCCATTGTCGTTACGACCCCGGCTTTTGCGTCCATAAACATTTCACCAAGCTCAAAGCATCTTCCCGACATTGTATAACAACCAGGCGTGCAGGTTTGCTCCTCAGGGAAAATAGTTTTCTCGCGTTTCCTCGTCAACTCTTCGAAGGGAAGGGAAGAGCTGCATTTGCCATGAAACATGCGTATATAATGTGGGGGGGTTAATACAATACATAGCTGAGGCTGTCAGTGTTGCAATTAATCCGGTAATTGGGTAGCACGATAGAGCGATACACGCTGCAGTATCAATCTCTTAATGACTACACGAATCGTGGCAATGCTGCGTTCAACACACTTGTACCACTCAATTGTCGGGAATTTGTGATTCATCGGATCAAGGGTGAATGGGAATGGTTTTGCAGTTATGCAATCTGCCTCTTCTCCCGCTATGCGTCTATATTATTCAGAGAAATGAACGTGTGACAATATTATTACTATTAACGTTTCTACATTGTTTTATACCGATTAAAGTACAAATTATTAATTTTTTTTAATGCAACTAACTATAAATTCAATTGTTACGCTGGACGAAATTGTGGCAGTCTTAACAGCTATTAATTATTAGTCTATGCGCACTGAGAGAAAATTATGTTATTAGTAACTATAAAGTGACAACTATTCATTTATGTTTGGTACAACAATTTTTTTATAGTTGACACAACTATCAAATAGTTACTATAACTAGCAAATAGTTACCATAACTATTTTCATAGTTATCGTAACTATAAAAATAGTTGCATGTAATAAAAATGAATAGTTGTCACTTTATAGTTACTAATACCATAATTTTCTCTCAGTGCGACGATTTTTTAATTATATTCAGTCTTAAACTGCAAAATATTTGCCGCATTGGAGAACCATTAGAAATTTCCGATAAAAATTAATAAACATAAATTTTTTATGGAATTTCCAAAAATTGTATTCTATTGGTAATGCATCACACACTTATACTTTGTGGAAATAAACGCATTCCCGCGTAAAAGTTAGAAAATCAATTTTTCCGAAAGATTGATCTTTTCTTTATTTTTGTTCAGAAACGGGTCCAACTTTTATGAAGAATTTTTTCAAAAGATTAATAATTGCCACTGTATTAAAGATTAATAATTGTCACGTAATTAAAAGTTGCTGGTCTACCAGAATTAATCTTAGTATGGTATTTCTATAATGATTGGACTTTACCTGCAATTACCCACAGAAAGAAAATTATAAAGTATAATTAAGTCATTCCGGACAGATCTGGCTGCTATTAAGGTGACAACAATTAACTTGGAAGTCATGCAATTATTTTAACGGTCACATTCTGATAACTGACATTCTATTACATTCTATTATCACTAACTTCAATTAGTTGTAACTATTAATTAGTCAGTGTAAATACGAAAATAATCACATGAACTTAAGATTAATGTTTGTCACTCACCAATTGCCACGATGTATTTAAGGCATTCATAATTTAGCGTATGTATTCTGCAATACATACTTTATATTTTTTTTTTTGCTTACCAGAACTGTATAAAACATGCAGACGAAGCAGACGATTGACCCGATCAAGTATATGTTGATTCCGCTGACTGAAATCCATTGATTATTAATTATATAGATATATGAGATGTTTTTTCATAATATAATATATAAATTTTTGTAAATCAATAAATATATATATAAAATTTTGTATATAAATAAATATAAATTTTTGATACCTTGATTCAGAGCTAAAGATGGTACGTAAACCACAATGGACTGATAGAGTATGACATCAATAACGAAGATGAGGGATATAAGTATTCTCACGCCACGATTGAATCTGATTTCAAGATACTGTAAAGAACTTTTGATTATTTTCATACACATCTGCACAAGATGTTTAAAAAATTGATACATTATTAAGATTAAAGTGTGACGACTGTGCAAACCTCGTAAGCGGAGTTTAGCTGTAATGTCTTGAAAACTGGAAGGTAGACATTAGCGACTACAATACCGGAGAACATCAGGGATATTATTGTGATCCAGTACTGCGTGCCAAAATTGTAAATTTCGGCTGGAGTGCCCAGAATTGTGACACCGGAAATAAAGCTGTAATAAGACAATAAAAATCGATAATTAATATATTGTTATCAAGCTATGCAATTAATGACATTTGCCATCGAATGTGATTTCCCACACTGAGAGAAAATTATGGTATTAGTAACTATAAAGTGTCAACTATTCACTTATGGTTGGTACAACAATTTTTTTCTAGTTACTATAATTAGTAAATAGTTATCATAACTATTTTCGTAGTTATCGTAACTATAAAAATAGTTGCATGTAATAAAAATGAATAGTTGTCACTCTATAGTCGACTGTACTATTACGATTTCTCTGAGTGCACATGGAAGAAAATTTTTGTTCAATCTTCGAAAAATCTCATGCAGGTATAAAACTTTTGTACGTTATACAAAACGTACAAAAATGGGTATATCCCAGAGGCCTTTGACTTTTCCAGTAAAAAAAAATTAATTTCATTTTTTCATCTTAAAAATGAGGCTTCCAAAAAGTGAGGTCTCCATATGAGGCTTGGTAAGTCCAGCAATTTTTCAATTACATTTTTTCTCACCCATGCGAACACTTTTTAATCTGTTCTTAAATTCTTGTAGCCTACACAAAAAACAATCTACTTGAAATTTAATGTGCAAGTAAAAACCAATTATGCATAAATTGATTTCAATAATTTTCTTCCATTTCGCAGTAAAAGTATTTTAATATTTATAATATGCTTTCACTTTACCGCAAATGTATATTTATTTTTTATCACAATTGTATATTAAATTTAGTTGACGAGGTCAGGCATAAAACCGGTATTTGCAAGCTCGATATCAAGCCATCATTCATTATATTTACGTCCTTTGCTGACAGGCACTTGAAACCGAAACATCGCACTGTAATTCGCTGAATTGTTAGAAGCGATAAGGCCCTTAACTGATGTTTCATGTGTCCATTTAGAGGCAAAACGCAAGCAGATTAAACAGCGTGCATGTATATATACTGCAATAGCCGCAATTTATCATATCACCAAAGCTCAATTAAAGTTCTTTTCCAGTTTTACAAACTTTCAACATGTTTTACGCCTTTTGTGGTGTTCGAAATCTCGATTACAAATTATATTTAAGATCGAAATTACAGTTTAACATTATATCATTACAGTTATATATTTATATGCGCGGATTGATAAACGCGAATTCCGTGCTTTTTCACAAACAAAATCATCGTTGAATCTTTTTCGAAAATTCTGTCATAGCACACTGAGAAAAAAAATCGTTAGAATTAACAATACGTGCGCTTGCGGGCAGTAAAAAGAATATTATTTTGATCGAATGAAATATGTAATTGATCGAAGCAAGAGTTGATCAATCCAAACATTATTCGATTACCATTGCCAAATATTTTGTTTAATCGATAAAATATTCTCTTCGCTGCCCGCAAGCGCACGTTTTGTCAGGTCGAACGATTTTTTTTTCTCAGTGCACGACTGGCCACCTTGGATAATAGGAACCCAGAGTGTAAATAGTGTACAGTGTAAAAAAATCTACTTGAAATTTAATGTACTTTTACTGGAAGTTTTTATGCATAAACTAGTATATTAAACTTAATATACAAGTGTAATGTAAAATTAATGTATGGTACAGCACATTCAATAATTTACTTCAATTTTACAGTAAAAGTACTTGAATTTTAATATTTTGCTTTAATTTTACTGGAAAAGTACACGAATTTTATACCACAATTGTATATTCAATTTCGATGACGAGTTTATGCATAAAACTTCCAGTCTTTTCTAACAGTGTAGATGCACTGTTTTGGCCATTATTAGTCCAGTTTTGGACACCAAGTTCGAACGAACAAAATTATAAATATTGTCGAATCCAGAAAAAGAACTGGTGGATAATCTTGTTAACTTGTATAAATGCCATCAAAGTATCAATATGGGAAACGACGATTTGTAATAATAATAAATTATTGTAAAAATGATACAGTAACCACAATCAGTTCATCTTCTTAATACTTGACTGCCTTTCAGCACGTTCCATAAAACCGCGATGGAAATGAATAAATTTGTAAATTGAAATTGTAAATTGATTTTACTGTAAATTCTTAAAGTAAAATGATTTACTGTAAGAAGACAGTAAATCTGTCTTCGAGTAAATAAATTTTTTAGAATTGCGTAGTTTTAGGATTATTAATATAGTTGAACATTTTTCACTTTGCAGATCCAGGTCTATAAATGTTAAGTTTAATGTAAAAAAAAGTAAGAGAGTAATTTGTTATGGAGAAATCTGTTTAATGAATAAAAAAACATTGTGTTATATTATAAAATATTAATATTCCTACCACAAGAATTCTCTACTGTTTCAAGATAAATAGGCAACGACCTGCCGTTAATTTCTGAACGTGTAACTAAAAAATTACTCCATCCTCGCATTAATCTATTATCTGTTATATTGCTTCCTGATTATTAACATTTTTTTAGAAAGCTTCCTCATCGAGGAAGCCAAGATCGATGAAGATACTTCCTCTTAGAAATACATTTGTAAAAAGATAAAAAATAATGAGGAAGCAACCCAGTAAACACGAACAGCCGGTTTCGTTTCTGTAATATTACAATTTCTTATTCATCAATTTCCTATTAGAGTAATCACTGTATAAATTGTGTTATCTAAGAATATGCAAAGTCCTATTTTGCATCCTTCACCGTGAAAATGTCCATTATAAAAATTAATATACTTTTATCGGTATATTTAATTTAATATACAAGAATGATGTAAAATTAATTCTCAGTATATTAAGCACATTGAAAAATTCACAGTTAATATAAAAGTATTGTAATATTACATTAAGAAAAAAAATCGTTAGAACCAACAAAATGTACGCTTGCGGGCAGCAAAAAGAATATTTTGTCGGTTGGACAAAATATTTGGCAATGGTAATCGAATAATGTTTGGATTCATCAGCTGTTGCTTCGATCAATTATATATTTCATTCTATCAAATGAATATTCTTTTCGCTGCCCGCAAGTGCACGTTTTGTTGGTTCTAACGATTTTTTTCTCAGTGCACTATATAATGATATATTAAATTTAATATGTCGGTTTATCCATACAAACTTCCGATAAATGGATATTAATTTCCTGAAATTTTTTTAGTGTTGTTTTACCATATTTTGCTTCCTCATAGAGAAAGCTTTGTTTTTTTGAAAAAAAAAATTTCGAGATTTTTATGTCAGGGCACTTAGAATTGTCCATAACGTCCAGAAAAGTGATCTAGAAAAAATGCCCGTATGTATGATGTGTGTGTGTGTGTGTATGTATACAACTCCGAAAATTCGAACGCCGATAACTCAAGAACGGTTTTGTATATCGCGCTCAAATTTGGGACACTAGTGTAGCAACAGACCCTCTTCAACTGTAGCAATTTTCGACAAAATCTGTGCGAAAATTTCGATTTTATGCCGTTTTGAATTTTTTGAAAAAAGGACGTGGTCGCTCTAACTTTCGTAAAATTTAGTCTATATTGCTAAATAGTTGGTTATAAGAGTAGGTGAACTCAATGCTGTTTGGTATTGAATTTGGCTCGAATCGGTAAAGTGGTTCAGATTTTATGGAATTTTGAATTTTTTAAAAAATTGACATTATCGCTCTATTGTAACTTTTGGAAAACTTGAAATAGCGAGCTCAAATTTTGTATATAAATGAAACAATATTCATCTATTATATATGTATAATTTAGTGACAAACGGTACGAAATTTGTGATTTTATGGAATGTTGAATTATTTTTAATAATATACGTTATCACATTTACTTTCGAAAACGCTCTAATAATAACGAACTAACGGAATAACGAAATAGAAAAAGCGAATTCACAACATGTTTATTTATCTAATTTAAAAAAGGATGCAAAGTAGAACCTTGCACATTGCTTCCTCATTATTTTTCGCTTTTTACAAAGCTTCCTCTGTGAGGAAGCCAAAATTGAATAACATACTTTTTTGCTTCTTCAGAGAGGAAGCTTTGTAAAAAACGAAAAATAATGAGGAAGCAATGTGCAAGGTTCTACTTTGCATCCTTTTTTTTAATTAAATTTTTATAAATTTATCCCATTGCGAGATGCCCATATCTTCGCAGTATACTTTATTTTCTTGGATTAATCACCTGGCTACGAGGGAGGAGGCAACAGGATAGAGTCCCATGTTACGTCCACCCAGTAGATACTCGATAGCGGTAGATTTTCTGGCTTTTCTATAGTGCCAGAGACCGGCAGAGGCGGACAATCCGAGCATAATTCCAAACACGAGCCAGTCGCCCCAGTGAAAGTACCACCTCTCCTTTTCGTCAGTCATTTTATGCAAATGACAATTGCCGTGGCTGTAAAAAAAAAAGAAAAATATTCTACGATCGTAAACTCGCACTCAAGCATCGTAATAAAATATAATCATCCAAATATTCATTTTTTATGCAAATTTTCAACCCGTTTTTAAAAGTATAATGAAAAAATGATACGCGATGGAAACCCTTATCAAGAAACGCGACTATACAGTCACACACTTTAACGAGACGAAATTACCGCCACGTGTTTAATAACACGCATGGTCATGGGTCAGTAGCTCGTGAACGTCAACAATAATATGACACGCAGTCTGCTGAGCAAAAACTCGCATATCCACTTTATTGTCACAGCCATAAAATTTAAATCATTCTAAATGGCATTAAAAAATATATACATACAAGAATTACTAAAGATTCCATGGAAAAACTATTTTTATTTTAATGAAATAAATATTCTCTGTTTGATTATTGAATGAAAATATATTTAGATAATTATAAAAAATAATAATAATCCGGAAAAAGAATATTTAAGTGATAAAAAAAATAATATAGCAATAATTATTGTTATCACTATTTAAAAAAATACATCATGAAGATTAAAGTGTGACGAATTAAAGATTTCATGGAAAAACTATTTTTATTTTAATGAAATAAATATTCTCTGTGTGATTATTGAATAAAAATATATTTAGATAATTATAAAAAATAATAATAATCCGGAAAAGGAATATTTAAGTGATAAAAAAAATAATATAGCAATAATTATTGTTATCACTATTTAAAAAAATACATCATGAAGATTAAAGTGTGACGAATTAAAGATTTCATGGAAAAACTATTTTTATTTTAATGAAATAAATATTCTCTGTTTGATTATTGAATAAAAATATATTTAGATTTAGATAATTATAAAAAATAATAATAATCCGGAAGATGAATATTTAAGTGATAAAAAAAATAATATAGCAATAATTATTGTTATCACTATTTAAAAAAATACATCATGAAGATTAAAGTGTGACGAATTAAATATTCTCTGTTTGAGTATTGAATAAAAATATATTTAGATAATTATAAAAAATAATAATAATCCGGAAAAGGAATATTTAAGTGATAAAAAAAATAATATAGCAATAATTATTGTTATCACTATTTAAAAAAATACATCATGAAGATTAAAGTGTGACGAATTAAAGATTTCATGGAAAAACTATTTTTATTTTAACGAAATAAATATTCTCTGTATGATTATTGAATAAAAATATATTTAGATAATTATAAAAAATAATAATAATCCGGAAAAAGAATATTTAAGTGATAAAAAAAATAATATAGCAATAACTATTGTTATCACTATTTAAAAAAATCCATCATGAAGATTAAAGTGTGATGAATTAAAGATTTCATGGAAAAACTATTTTTATGTTAACGAAATAAATATGCTCTGTTTGATTATTGAATAAAAATATATTTAGATAATTCAAAAAAATAATAATAATCCGGAAAAAGAATATTTAAGTGATAAAAAAAATAATATAGCAATAATTATTGTTATCACTATTTAAAAAAATACATCATGAAGATTAAAGTGTGACGAATTAAAGATTTCATGGAAAAACTATTTTTATTTTAATGAAATAAATATTCTCTGTGTGATTATTGAATAAAAATATATTTAGATAATTATAAAAAATAATAATAATCCGGAAAAGGAATATTTAAGTGATAAAAAAAATAATATAGCAATAATTATTGTTATCACTATTTAAAAAAATACATCAAGATTAAAGTGTGACGAATTAAAGATTTCATGGAAAAACTATTTTTATTTTAATGAAATAAATATTCTCTGTGTGATTATTGAATAAAAATATATTTAGATAATTATAAAAAATAATAATAATCCGGAAAAGGAATATTTAAGTGATAAAAAAAATAATATAGCAATAATTATTGTTATCACTATTTAAAAAAATACATCAAGATTAAAGTGTGACGAATTAAAGATTTCATGGAAAAACTATTTTTATTTTAACGAAATAAATATTATCTGTTTGATTATTGAATAAAAATATATTTAGATAATTATAAAAAATAATAATAATTCGGAAAATGAATATTTAAGTGATAAAAAAAATAATATAGCAATAATTATTGTTATCACTATTTAAAAAAATACATCATGAAGATTAAAGTGTGACGAATTAAAGATTTCATGGAAAAACTATTTTTATTTTAATGAAATAAATATTCTCTGTGTGATTATTGAATAAAAATATATTTAGATGATTCAAAAAAATAATAATAATCCGGAAAAGAATATTTAAGTGATAAAAAAAATAATATAGCAATAACTATTGTTATCACTATTTAAAAAAATCCATCATGAAGATTAAAGTGTGACGAATTAAAGATTTCATGGAAAAACTATTTTTATTTTAATGAAATAAATATTCTCTGTTTGATTATTGAATAAAAATATATTTAGATAAATATAAAAAATAATAATAATCCGGAAAAGGAATATTTAAGTGATAAAAAAAATAATATAGTAATAATTATTGTTATCAATATTTAAAAAAATACATCATGAAGATTAAAGTGTGACGAATTAAAGATTTCATGGAAAAACTATTTTTATTTTAATGAAATAAATATTCTCTGTGTGATTATTGAATAAAAATATATTTAGATAATTATAAAAAATAATAATAATCCGGAAAAGGAATATTTAAGTGATAAAAAAAATAATATAGCAATAATTATTGTTATCACTATTTTTAAAAATACATCATGAATATTAAACTGTGACGAATTAAAAATTTCATGGAAAAACTATTTTTATTTTAATGAAATAAATATTCTCTATTTGATTATTGAATAAAAATATATTTAGATAATTATAAAAAATAATAATAATCCGGAAAATGAATATTTAAGTGATAAAAAAAATAATATCGCAATAATTATTGTTATCACTATTTAAAAAAATACATCATGAAGATTAAAGTGTGACGAATTAAAGATTTCATGGAAAAACTATTTTTATTTTAATGAAATAAATATTCTCTGTGTGATTATTGAACACAAATATATTTAAATAATTATAAAAAATAATAATAATCCGGAAAAAGAATATTTAAGTGATAAAAAAAATAATATAGCAATAATTATTGTTATCACTATTTTAAAAAATACATCATGAAGATTAAAGTGTGACGAATTAAAGATTTCATGGAAAAACTATTTACATTTTCATAAAATAAATATTCTCTGTTTGATTATTGAATAAAAATATATTTAGATAATTATAAAAAATAATAATAATCCGAAAAATGAATGTTTACTTAAGTGATAAAAAAAATAATATAGCAATAATTATTATTATCACTATTTAAAAAAAACATTTATAATGTTAACATGATATACACTTTTCAAATGTATTGTTTCGTTTAAAGCTATGCTTGAAGTTGCTGCCAATCTTAGGCGCGATCTACGACTAAATTCGATTTAAATTCAAGTGGAAAACGCTATTAGGATCAGACGCAACAATTGTAAACTCTTTGAAATTGTGTATAGAAATTAATATACAACCAATGATCACACACACAATCGAGTGCGCGAGTTTTGCACCACAACCACCAATCTCAAAGCTAACCGTTGATACCTACTTTCAAAGACTTATAAATAGTTTCCTTTATATTTAGTAGGTATAAGTTTAGTGGTATGGCATCCACGTGAGTCGAGCTAGCAGTTGTTGCCTCTGTGCCGAAGATACGCCGACAATTTGCACGTTATACATCAGCCTGATTGAAATAAATACACGGTTAGTTGTTATCTACATACTTGTATCACGTAATGTTCATTTTAAAATATATAGTCTTTTCAATCACCTTGACCTTCATTACAAAATTAACAAACTCCTTATATTCCGATAGTTTCTATTTTTCACTATATATACACAACATATATCCTCTTCTCTTCTCTTCAAATCACAAGAATCTTCACAATTATCGAGGGCCAATCAATTGACTCCCATAGAGGCACTTTAAACGTCACGTGTTTACGCATCAACGATTTCGATATAAAAACAATGTGTTGCTTTTCAGAAACTTATTCACAACGCAATGAAAAAAATTACAATGAATTCTGTAGTGTCTGATTAGACTTAAGTACCGATTTTCGCACGTGATCGTTTCAATTCGCGAACTGACGTTCTGGAATGTCTAGAGCACGATCGACTACCGATCGACCGACTGACTGCACCGGTCGCGTGCGTCTGAAGAGCTGTAGAGCGAACGCACAGCATTTAGCACACGCCAATCGAGCCAGCGAATAAAATCGGTTGTGCCGATGTTGTACACTAGAAAGTTTCCACTGCGGCGTTCTTGTTGCTTGAGAACCCAATCATCTCCCCTCCTCCAAGTCTCGACGAACCAATGAAGAATTATGCCTGCAAGACGCTTGGAATCCAGTTGCCGGCGAGAATCTTAAGGAACGCTTGAACTTTACTTAAGTAGTGTAGTAGTAGTGTCACACTAGATGCAAATGTTTATTTGTGTTTCTGTCTTTTTTTTTGCGTCGTCTGAAGCGAAAAAAAAGGAGTTTCGACCGCTACGAAGTTCGTAGGCTTTAACATTTTTTTTTTTGTATTCGAGAAGATACTAAATATAGATTCTAGTCAGCATGAAAAATGGATAAAAAAAATACTCTCGCCGACCGCGGCTATTTTTTATGCGTTGAAAGGCAAGTAGAAAGGTCAAGTTTAAAAAAAATATACAAAATTTTTAACACTGAATGATGTCACCCTTAAGTGGGAACGAAATACAAATTTACGACCAATGACGCAGCGAAAAATAGTATTTTTTATAGCAAATTGTTTGTGTAGGTCCAACAGAACAACGGATCGGTAAATAGAAAATATTGGACTTTGTCTCAACACTCTATAATTATATTTCCGTATACGGTATGGATTGGTGAACGTAGCATCTCGTTCAAGGATAACATTACCGAGAGCTCGTATTTTGTTGGAGAAATTTAATTGGCGGGAAACTTATTTTTGGTTTATTAAAACCAATTAAAAAAAAAAAAATTTCAAAACTTTTTTTTTTAAATACAAACGTTTTTAGCATATTTAGACAATATTTAGACATATTTAGACAATATCCCTGGTAAAATTAAATGATGAGAACGAAATACAAATTTATGACCAATGACGCAGCGAAAAATAGTATTTTTTACAGCAAATTGTTTGTGCAGGTCCAACAGAACAACAGATCGGTAAATAGAAAATATTGGACTTTGTCTCAACACTCTATAATTATATTTCCGTATACGGTATGGATTGGGGAACGTAGTATCTCGTTCAAGGATAACATCACCGAGAGCTCGTAATTTGTTGGAGAAATTTAATTGGCGGGAAACTTATTTTTGGTTTATTAAAACCAATTTAAAAAAGAAATTTAAAAACTTTTTTTTTGAATTACACACGTTTTTAGCATATTTCCAATATCCCTGGTAAAATTAAATGATAGAAAACGATTATAAAAAATTCTATCGTTCCGAATACGGACTTTGGTTCGTGAATTTACGATGTACTATCATAAATTTATGATTGAAATCCTGTATCTTTCGTCCATATCCTATAATCCTACAATATTATTATAAATAATATAATTTTTGTATTTAATTTAATAATAAAAATATACGATTGTACATATATACCCATGATGTACTATTCCAAGCAAAAAAAAAAAGAAATCGACCGGATAATTACGTTTTTGCTTCCTCATAGAGGAAGCTTTGTTTTCGTGAAAAAATTTTTTTTCGTGATTTTCATGTCAGTATGCTTAAAATTGTCTAAAACGTCGAGAAAATTGATTTAGAAAAAATGTATGTATGGATGTGTGTGTGTGTGTGTGTGCGTGTGCGTGTGCGTGTGCGTGTGCGTGTGCGTGTGCGTGTGCGTGTGCGTGTGCGTGTGCGTGTGCGTGTGCGTGTGCGTGTGCGTGTGCGTGTGCGTGTGCGTGTGCGTGTGCGTGTGCGTGTGCGTGTGCGTGTGCGTGTGCGTGTGCGTGTGCGTGTGCGTGTGCGTGTGCGTGTGCGTGTGCGTGTGCGTGTGCGTGTGCGTGTGCGTGTGCGTGTGCGTGTGCGTGTGCGTGTGCGTGTGCGTGTGCGTGTGCGTGTGCGTGTGCGTGTGCGTGTGCGTGTGCGTGTGCGTGTGCGTGTGCGTGTGCGTGTGCGTGTGCGTGTGCGTGTGCGTGTGCGTGTGCGTGTGCGTGTGCGTGTGCGTGTGCGTGTGCGTGTGCGTGTGCGTGTGCGTGTGCGTGTGCGTGTGCGTGTGCGTGTGCGTGTGCGTGTGCGTGTGCGTGTGCGTGTGCGTGTGCGTGTGCGTGTGCGTGTGCGTGTGCGTGTGCGTGTGCGTGTGCGTGTGCGTGTGCGTGTGCGTGTGCGTGTGCGTGTGCGTGTGCGTGTGCGTGTGCGTGTGCGTGTGCGTGTGCGTGTGCGTGTGCGTGTGCGTGTGCGTGTGCGTGTGCGTGTGCGTGTGCGTGTGCGTGTGCGTGTGCGTGTGCGTGTGCGTGTGCGTGTGCGTGTGCGTGTGCGTGTGCGTGTGCGTGTGCGTGTGCGTGTGCGTGTGCGTGTGCGTGTGCGTGTGCGTGTGCGTGTGCGTGTGCGTGTGCGTGTGCGTGTGCGTGTGCGTGTGCGTGTGCGTGTGCGTGTGCGTGTGCGTGTGCGTGTGCGTGTGCGTGTGCGTGTGCGTGTGCGTGTGCGTGTGCGTGTGCGTGTGCGTGTGCGTGTGCGTGTGCGTGTGCGTGTGCGTGTGCGTGTGCGTGTGCGTGTGCGTGTGCGTGTGCGTGTGCGTGTGCGTGTGCGTGTGCGTGTGCGTGTGCGTGTGCGTGTGCGTGTGCGTGTGCGTGTGCGTGTGCGTGTGTGTGTGTGTGTGTGTGTGTGTGTGTGTGTGTGTGTGTGTGTGTGTGTGTGTGTGTGTGTGTGTGTGTGTGTGTGTGTGTGTGTGTGTGTGTGTGTGTGTGTGTGTGTGTGTGTGTGTGTGTGTGTGTGTGTGTGTGTGTGTGTGTGTGTGTGTGTGTGTGTGTGTGTGTGTGTGTGTGTGTGTGTGTGTGTGTGTGTGTGTGTGTGTGTGTGTGTGTGTGTGTGTGTGTGTGTGTGTGTGTGTGTGTGTGTGTGTGTGTGTGTGTGTGTGTGTGTGTGTGTGTGTGTGTGTGTGTGTGTGTGTGTGTGTGTGTGTGTGTGTGTGTGTGTGTGTGTGTGTGTGTGTGTGTGTGTGTGTGTGTGTGTGTGTGTGTGTGTGTGTGTGTGTGTGTGTGTGTGTGTGTGTGTGTGTGTGTGTGTGTGTGTGTGTGTGTGTGTGTGTGTGTGTGTGTGTGTGTGTGTGTGTGTGTGTGTGTGTGTGTGTGTGTGTGTGTGTGTGTGTGTGTGTGTGTGAACGGCATTCAAAATTCAAACTTGCATATCTCAAGAACGGCTTTAACATTCGGTCTAAAATTTGGCACGCATGTGCGGCAGGTATACGCCATTGCTTGTGATAATTTTCAAAAAAATTCAAAAATATGTTCAAATTTTATTTAACTTTGCAATTTTCGAAAAATGTCTGTACGCGCTCTAGCTCCCGCAAATTTTTAGCTATAGAGCTAAATAATTTTTTATACATAAAGCAGCCTTAAAAAAGGATCGGTATTGAATTGGGGGCGAATCTACAAATAGGTTCCGTTTTTATGAGATTTTGAATTTTTCAAAAAATTTACGTTTTGCTCTAACTCCTGTAAAATCTCACGCAATCAACTGATATTTTCTACAGATGAAGAATAACATGCAATGCTGCTATGTACCAAATTTGGTGATGATCGGTAAAGGGGTTCGGATTATATAGGATTTTGAATTTTTTGAAAAATTTATGTTTTGCTCTAACTCACGTTAAACATTAACAAATCAGCTAAAATTTTATACAGACAATAAATAATACTCAGCGCTGCTACGTACAAAATTTGGTAATGATCGGTAAAGCGATTAAGATTTTACGTGATTTTGAAATTTTGAAAAAATGAAAAGTAACGAAATAAGTTGCAAAGTTGAACTTCGTACATTCCTTTGTCATTAATTTACATTTTTCACAAAGCTTCCGCTATGAGGAAGCCAAAATTAGTAAATAAGCTTCATAGAGATCGCTTTGTGAAAAAAAAAAAAAAATAATGAGGAAGCAATGTGCAAAGTTCAACTTTGCAACTTTTTTTTCTGGTCACACATCTTTGTAGTGACCGCGGCCCAAGCTGCTTAACTTTCATGATCTCTGATAGACTGCCTAACTATTCCATTCAAACTCGTTCTTGTACGATAATAAACATCAATAATATATAAGCCGCTTCATGTACTTATGAGTAACAACAGTAAATTGAGCAGTTTTTTTTACTAAATTATTTATGTTAATTAACTCTGTAAGAATGCTTCACGTATACATTCTTTACCGAAAGTTTTATTTTATCCGTATTTAAGTACTTCGCAATACGAGAAAAATCTAATAAATAATCAAGCATATCAAGTTACTAATAAGACCATTGATTTCGCATAATAAGAGGTCTAAGAATTTATTAAAAAATCAGTTTAAAAAAAATTATAAAATATTATAAATCCGTTAGTGTTACCATACATCCCGATAACGTATCTATCGTATTTAACCAATAGAAAACGAAAACTAAAGGAAACTAATAACAACGCTTCAATTTGTATAAATTGATCAAAGTCCGAATAGATAGAGATGATAACATACGATTAAATCCCATTCAAATTCTATCGATCTCTATCAATCTCTATAATATATTTTTACCAGGGATTACTAATGCATATCTTGCTTAAGAGCAATAAACATTGGGTAAAATTATACATCTGGATCTGTTCTCATTTTCTTACGATTGAGTCACAAAAAAAAGAAAATAACTGCAACGAATTTTTGGTTTCCACAGTTTGGAATGATTTTTATTCGACATTCAATCGATAATGATAAACGCATATGGTACAACATACATCTCAGCATCACATCAAAACCACACACGAAAAAAAGTTTTGTTTTTTTTTAGGTTTTTTTTCGATCGCACTTATTTTACAATGCTTATAAATTTTATTACATTACGATTATATTATATATACGAAACGATAAACGTGAGAATCTCAGAGGTTCTTCGTTTTTTTTCTCCCGAGACGTCGCATACAAAATTACGAGTGTATATCACTCTCTATATCTCTTTTGCGTCAACGTCGTACGAGGGCGGGTTTAACGATCGTACATATGCAATAATTGATGATTGCGATGTAAAAAGAACACACGGTTAAAAATATTTAAAAAAATTATATTCCGCATAGAAAATTTTATTGCAAATATCGCGTTTCAAATTAATTTTAATGTACGTACTCTCATTATCAACTCGACTTTTACGTCTTTAGAATACATTTATTTAATATCGTACTTGTACATCAAAATAAGGAATAACGAATTTAATTACAGACAAATAAAGAAACACAATCCTGAATAAAAATAATTTTCGGCTGCATTGCACAAAACTTAATTGATTAAAGGCTGTTCTTGATTTAATTAATTGCAACAACCCTTAAATTTGATTTCCAGAGCCTTTTTTATATAAGCATTATTATTGACAGTAAGAGATGTAAATTAACTTAATGATTTTTCTAAAAACGGAATTTTTTGTAAATGAAAAATAAAGAAATTAGTGAAATGCTAATATGCGATTTCTGCAACAAAAAAATTCTGTCCAGTATATTAATTTTAATAATGAAATTTTTAACAGTGCCGTGATCAATTTGTCATCGTAGTGAATGCGTTTTTAATAAAAGAACAGCAAAACATCGATCGTGCAATTGCAACTACCGTGGTCGTTCTTTCAATTGACACTTTATTCATTTGAATTCTAGAGACTAATCTCTAATTGGATATCTACAATCGTGCAATCCACCCTACGCGCCGAATGAGTGGAATGTAAGAAAGCAAAACGATTGTAACTTTTCTTTTTTCATTCGCAGATATCCCTTTTGTCGTCTATAAAGTTTTATCCACAATTAGGCTATCCCAATGTCGTTTGAATAATTTTTTTTTTTTCAAGTATGCCTAAACATTTCTTTTGCCAAGGCGGGTTTGGTTCTTGAGATGAGCAATTACCTCGTACATAAATATCGTGATGTTACACAGTAACACAGTCTATAACCCATAGAGTTGTTTCGCGTGGTACTTTTGTCTATGGGCATCGGGATCAAAAGGCAGCGGAAATGTCGAATAAAATACAAATTATTGAAGTAACAATTTGTCGTGTGTTGCGCGTAATTTTTCTCTTCTACGCTTGGCACACGAAAAAGAAGAGTATAAGAAGTGGCATTATACTCACGAATTCGCTAAGCAATTAACCATAGAACAGCATATTTATAACGTAACTATTTACCCCAGAAATTGTATCGAGAATTTTTATTTTAGCATCTACTCAGATATTTTCATATAAAATCATCAATTTCTACTTTAGCGAATAAAAAAAAAGAACTCACAACTGTTTGTTATTGTCGGTGAAAAAAGTACTGCTATTAGAATAAATTAAAGTCTGATGATTTCTTGGGGTAATTTGTTACCCCAGTGTCCCGTTCATAGGCACATCCAGGCTTTGTGCCGTTTCTAGGGCTAATGAAAGTTGTAGATTTGAATATTCGTGGCAAAGGACGCTGCCTGTGTGCGCGAGTGAAGTATTCGTTTCATACTCCGACGTAAACTTTACAAATAACAAAATGAAGAATACGTGACTCGAGTCTCGTGAGGACAATTAAATCACAGCTTCTGGCCTCTTCCCTCACCGAACAGCAATCGACACACCCTGTCGACCGCCCAAGCTGCGGTGAAGTTTACCAGTAGTACTAGAACTAGGGTGTTTCGGAACTGAAAAAAAACAATCGGAGAAAGATTACAAAGTGTTGAATAAACAAACAAAAAACGTGGAAAACGAATTTTATTCATTTTTTACCTCGCTCGGAAAATCGACGACTTCCAATTGAAAGGCTACGCTCGGCATAAAACCGCACGCAAGCCCCATTATCAAAGCAGCGCTTCCCAAAAGTGAATATAACAGAGCCTTGTTTTCCATTAGACTCTCCATGTAAGGTTGACCCTGCAGAATATAATATTCATACATTTAAGGATCATGGTTTGAAATCTACACGCAAAAAAAGCTTGGTTAAATACGCGCCAACCAATTTCTTGGTTAGACCAATCAGATTGTTGGTTATTATAATGCGCTTAGTGGCGCTGACCAATAACTTGGTTGGTCTAAACAATTAATCGGCTGGCGTATATATAACCAATCATTTTATTCCGTGTATAAAATGCACACATTTTTCATCGATTTTTTGACAATGTAGAAAAATCGGAAATCGTTCTCAAATAATTTAAGGAACTTACCCTGTAATTTATAGCGAAAGTCGAAAGTTGTAGTGCCATCGAGATTATGTAGACCGTACTATTTATCAGATTGACTTCGTACGGCTCCTCTTCTTCGCCGCTGCTTGTGCCGGACGAACTGGAATCGTCGGTTACATTTTTCGGAGCAAGAAGTTCCGTCAGATTTCCATTCCTAAAAGGCAACGAAGGAATATATAAAAGAAAGAGAAAGAAAGAGAAAAGAAAATATGAAAATCATGAGTATCTAAATTTTCAGAAAGTATATTTGCAGATTAACTTACTTTGTCGAGAATGCTGTGGCTTCTTGAACGAGATAAATTAGGCATAAGAAATGAACAGCGAATTGAAGCAGCACAGTCAAAATTGTATATAGATTAAAAATATTTGGCAAAGGCCTCTGTTTTGACAGAGTTTTTAAAGGTTTAGATCTCGTAATAAACAGGAAACAGGCGGCGAGCAGAAGTCCTTGCAGCGTTGCCTGAGCGTCGCTGAATTTTATACCGTTCACGTAAAGTACCGACTGACTGTAAGCCAAAACCAGCGCGTTCAACGCGAGAATTTTGAACATTTGCAATGTCGTCACTAATGTGCATCGTCCTTGTTTGATTACGTGGCATACTGAAAGAATATCAATAGGTTAAGAGATATATTTTTTTAATTGCAAGCTTCTTAATGTTTATCGTTAAATTTCGAGGCTTACTGCAAAGAATTGTTGAGAGTTTGCTTGTGAAGGGAGCAGCGATCGATGCATCGCCGAGTTTAACGATCGTAGCCGGATCTTGTTCTTCTAATTCTTTCAAAATCTTTTGCAACTTCGCTGGAGTATTGTTGGCATGTTGCTGTCTCGCTGAGTGTCTCGGGCCGTTATTCGCGACTGCATTTTGGGTATTGCTGCTCGAAGTTTCGCGGCGTTCGTTATTAGCATGTTCTGGAGGTGCCGACAATATCGCAACACCTAGAAGGAAAAACATTTTTTTAAAGTGAAGGACTAAAACGCTTCAAATTAGAATCGCAAAGAAATTGCAACATTTTATTTGGTAACTTTTAATTTTCGGATTTCTTTATTTGTAACTTACCAACTTGAGCATGCTTTAAAGCCCCCACGTCGTTAGTTCCATCGCCACACATTAAAGTCGTGTAACCTTGATCTTGCAGCGAAATAATTATGTATTCTTTTTGTTTGGGTGCGCAACGCGCGAATACAACAATATGTGGCAATAATTTGTGCAGAACAGCTGGATCGTTTAGTTTCAGCCACGTCAAACCCTGTGAAAGATAAATTGTTATGGAAAATCTTTTACGCTTCTTAAAAGCGTAAACTTCGGTCCGCGTAAAGCTTTACACTTATTAAGGATGTTCGTCTGTTTCACACTAGTCAAATCAGTGCTAAATTTTTGTAATTGTTTCATTAAAATGCATTAAATAGCAATAGTAGAGAGTAGTTTGAATTGAAGCATGTACGATTAACCCATAGAAAGATTAATGGTGCCGAATTTGCATACAGATTAACTAATTAACGTTACCTTTCAATGGGATACATTTTCGTTCAGTTTTTTTTTTTCAAGAATAATCTATAATTTTTTGCCACTTTTGATGAGTGATGGCTCATTCTCTTACTTAAAAGATGCTCTACAAATTGACCAGCTGGACATTTGATATTATTGATCGTTTAATAATTATAGCCTGTTGTTTAACAAAACTTAAAATACTTTCATAAACAGATAGCTATAATTATTAAACAATCAATAATATCGAATATCCAGTCGGTCAATTTGTAGAGCATCTTTTAAGAAAGAGAATGAGCCACCACTCATCAAAATTGGCAAAAAATTATCGATTATTCTTGGAAAAAACTGAACGAAAATGTATCCCATCGGAAAGTAACGTTAATCAGTTAATCTTCATGCAAATCTGTCACTATTCATTTTTCTGTCGGTTAAGTGTACATGCTTCAATACAAATCAACGCTCCACTACAGTTACTGAATGCATTAAACTTTAATGAAACAATTCCAAAAATTTAGCACTGATTTGACTAATGTGAAACAGTTGAATATCCTGAAATCAGTGCTAATGCTTTGAAATTATTTTTATAATTTCTGTTAGCTTGATTACCTCTTTTGGAGGATAATTTGCATAGCCATATACATTCTTAATATATAGAAACATTCAAAATTATATAATTGAAATGAAACTGATAAAACTCCGCTGATTTGCAAAAAAATTTCTTCTTTCCAGTTTTTCAAAAGAATAAACGGTTGTATTGATCCAATTACGATCACGGCAACAGATTCTTTTTTTTTCAAGTTACAGGAATTAATTCGCCTAATATCGATAAACAAACGGTTATAACTTTAAAGCAAATAATAATATTTAAAAATTCCAGTATTCTCAGTCGATTGTCCGAAAAATAAAGTGTGAATGATTTCGTATATTAGGACATGATGGTACGCAAGAGATCCTTTAAATATCAACATTATTGGAAATACTTTGGCATCGATTTATGTACATAACTATTTTCATACCTCGCCAGTCATGCAGAGCGTATAGTTTCTCCAAATTTCGATGCCTCGCATGACATTTTTCGGCGACAGTCGCAGTTTCACCGACTGATCAACACTTTCCCACCACCACTCTTCTTTATCACCACTTCCAAATTTCGTTAATATAAGAGTCACGTCGTGTTTCGTGAAATGTAATTCACGACTGACGTGACAAGCCGTCAGAGGATTGTCACCGGTAATCATGACTACCGAATGCGAAGCATTTAATATTTCTTTGATGACCGCTTTTGAATCCGCTTTTAGTGGGCAACTGATGCTGACAAATCCGACAAATTCCAATTGACATTCCAAATCCTCCCGCGACATTTCTCGAACTTCTTGCGCGGTCATATCGGAGGGAAGATGACGATGACCGAGAGCCAACACTCGGGCTCCTCGACGCGACAACGACAAATATGTTGAATCGTAGTTGTCGGGAACCGAAGAGAACTGAAACGATAATTTGGTAATTTTCATAAATATTAAAAAATAACTCGAATTTATGATAAATTAATAAATAAAAATAATAATAATCCAAGCACAATTTAATGAAGCATGTTGAATAAATAAATAAACAAAATAAATAAAAATAAAAACCGGGCTGAAGGACCACGGTCGATATCGATGGCCAATTGGCAAAGTATAAAGTACAATGTAGCCAAGAGGAATTATAATTATAATTTAAATATTCGAACCAAATAATTATGTATACCTTGTCGATAAATCACGCTTACTACTACTAAAAAAATAAAATGAAATAGAAAAAATAAAAAACATTAGCAATAATGATTGTTCTTTCCTCGTATCTATACTAGGGCTGTTCAAAAAAACATAATTTTCTTGTAATCGGTTGCTCCTGAAATGCTGTATTGATTATCACAAAAAAAATGTTTTGCGAAAGCTGGGAGTTGTGCAATGATATTAAGTACTGCCGCATCAAGGCTAAAATTCATGAAAGGCGACGATTTTTAGAATTTTTTTTTTATGTGGTGAAGCGCTCATGGAGATTGTGGTGGCTTCCGATAGACTATGAAATTTTGTAAAGGCAGAAACATGTTCGATGATGTTTAGGACTGCCGCATCGACATTGAAGTTAACAAAAACAAAAAATTAAATCCTTTAAAACATTGAAATATTCGTCTGCTCATCGACTATTTCGTGCGATTTCAAATGAAAAAATGGCTCTTGAAACGGGAGTCATGTCTGATCATAATCATGATGATGATAAGCGATTTTCGAATTTTGAGAAACTGCGATATGGATTCGGCAGTACTAAATTTGATCATACAGGACTCCCGTTTCATGAGCCATTTTGTCATTTGAAAACGCGCGAAATAGTCGATGAGCAGATGAATATTTCAATGTTTTATAGGATTTCATTTTTTATTTTGTTAACTTCAATGTCGATGCGGCAGTACTAAATATTATTGAACATGTTTTTGCCTTTACACAATTTCATAGTCTATCGAAAGCAACCACAATCTCCATGAGCGCTTTAAGGCAACAAAAAAAAAACTCCAAAAATCGCCGTTCTTAATGAATCTTGGACTTGATGCGGCAGTACTTAATATCATTGCACAACTCCCATCTTTCGCGAAATTTTTTTTTTGGTGATAATCAATACAGGATTTCAGGAGCAACCGATTATAAAGAAATTATGTTTTTTTGAACAGCCCTAATCTATACATATTTACCTAAATTAAAATTTACTTCAATAAGCCCGAATTCTTTTTCATCAACTTACCATGCTCTTTAGAGTTTCCGGCGCGCCCTTCACAGTAACGATGTAATTCATATCCGTCACATTAGAGGCCAACGCGTATCCCGATACAACGCACATTCGTTTCAAAGCTGACGAGAAATGATGCCTGTGATGGATCTTCAACACAGCCGATTTTCCTTTCTTAGGAATCACAACATCGGCTGAAAAAAAAATACAATAAATTTCAATCGCCTTCATTGATTGACCCAATTAAAAATGTGCTTTCATACTTTTTGTCAAGTTCCAATTAACAGCCTTCAAAGTAACTTTTTCAAGCGGATCTCCGACAATTCCCTCGTCGATTTGCACCAGAGAGTGACAAGTTGCTAGCACTTGAGCTGTCTCCAGTGGAGCTTCTTCAATTGGCCGAACTTTCGGATCGCCTCTATAACAATATATATTAAGGTACACTGTTAAAAAAGACTGGAAGTTTTTATTCATAAATTTGTCATCTAAATTTAATGTTTAATTATGGTATAAAATAATCGTACTTCTGGAGTAAAATTAAAACAAATTATTAAAATTCAAGTACTTTTACTGTAAAATTAAAGTAAATTACTGTATTTTCTGTAACGTATATTAATTTTACAGCACACTTGTATATTAAATTTAACGTACCAGTTTATGCATAAAAACTTTCAGTACTTATACATTAAATTTCAAGTAGATTTTTTTTACAGTGTAGTAAAAAAACGTGATTTAATACCCTTCCCTCAAATGCACTGTAGTAAACATATTTATAAACCATAAACGAAGATAACGTACTTTATGCCCGCTACGCCTTCGACGACCAACTTGTCACTAGTCAGAGTGCCGGTCTTGTCGAAGCAGCAAATTTCAACCTTTCCAGCAAAGGGAATTCTAAAGGGTTCAGTACAGAAAACCCCCAATTTTGAGAGAGCAAGAAGCGAAGTATTCACTGCAAGCGACAACTCGATTGGCAATTCTGGGGGTACGACCGACGTCAAGATCAACGTACACTCCAGGAATAATTTGTATTTGTTTCTCTTCGGATCTTCGCTACCTAAAATTGAAAAAAAAATAAAATTTTATCGAGATTAAAGAGACATTTGCCTACATAGGGAAACCATAGAAAACCTATGACGAGTATAGTTAACCATAGCCGATTTCCTGAGCTCTTTTATTATTATTTTTATTATCATTATTAAATATTTTTGTACCTTTAACCCATAAATAGCCGGCAGCGGCAATCGCGAAGATAAGAAGGAAAAGGATAAAGCCAAAAGTCTCCAGGTTATTAGCCGTAACGCGTTTTACTCCGAAAAGTATCGTTCTCAAGAGTTTTCCCTGGGAAGTCGAAAAACCTGTACGTAAAACGTAGCCTACGCAGCCGTTGTCAGTTGCTATACAATACAAAGAAATACACATATATTATATATACATTAACATGGCGAACGTGTTTCAATAAGACATATTTGCAAGTGAAATTAGAACCTCTGAGACCCGATGAATTTTTGCTAGGCGGCGTATGCTGCACGACTTTTGTTCCACCGAACAGCACATGAAGTTTGTGCTCTCCTTCTATGTCCAAATCACGATTTCCTTCTATTTCCTCGACGGGTTCCTTCATTTGTGGTACCGATTCACCTGAAATTTTTTATTTACTTTTTAATTATACAGCTACGATTTATTCTCACATTTGGATGAAACAAAATTCGTAAAGAGCAGTAAAAAAAAAATAAAACATTAAGATTGTTACGAAACTTTGAATAATGCATAAAATTCTGCAACAACATTCCAATATTTTATTATTCTCTTGTGATTTAGTAGTAATTTATTCGGGAATAGTTAGAGTAACGATAGCGCCTTGTTAAAATAAAACGAGATGTCCCTGCGTCTCCAAATATTTTAATGATTGCTTGCAGTGCGATTATAAGTTATTATTATACTCCAAAAAATTTACCTGTTAGCATACTTTCGTCAACAACACACGGCCCTCGTAAAAGCAAAATATCGCAAGGAACGAGATTGTCGTTCTGGGATCGAGTTATTGAAATTATATCTCCAGGAACCAATTGATCGGTAAAAGTCGATCGCCATCGTCGATTGCGGTAGACCTGGATAAAAGAAAGTAGTTAAATTTATGCATGTGAACTTCATCGGATTTATTCAAGTTTACTAACCGAAATCATGTAGGGCTTGTTTCCCATTTTTCGAACTTCAGTCATATTTCTCATCTGCTGTTGCACCAATGTGCCCTCGAACATTACGAGCATTATGAGAGTAAAGATACTGTAGTACCAAAATTGATCCAGGCACCACAGAGCCACACAAAATACTTGAAAAACAAAGAATGGCGCAATCGCTCGTTCTTTAAAGAGTTCCCAAAATTCGGGAACCACCATATCCAATCTGTAAGCAATTTTGTTATTTCATAAATACTTACACTAATGTCATCATTTGTTAATATTGAGATTTTGAGTATTACGATTGAGATCATAGTTAAATCTGTTTTTGAAAAATCTGTTCAGTAGTGGTGATATTGTGTAACTGATTTTACATCATCTGATAAAATCTTTGTTAAAATACAATATATTGTAAAAATGCAAATGCCAATAAATATTCTTCTTATATTTAAAAAATTATTTAGTATTTCTTGTGTGTAACGGCCCCTTAATACAAATATTTAATCCTTTTTTATATAAAACGCCGCATCAAACATCCTTGCGCCAACGATAAGACGGTCGTCCCGAGCGTGGGATCGCTGATGCGGCGTTTTATATAAAGAAGGATTAAATACTTGTATTAAGGGGCCGTTACATTCCCCCTCTTATAAAAACAATGCTGCTGCATTGAGACAGTTACAATAAGTTGGTTATATGTGACTCGATACAGTGAAGAAAATATATAAATGAAGTATTAAGGGTCGTTACGTGTGAGATGTATAATTTTTTCCATGCTTTCAGATATGTATAATAATCCACCAATATATTTATACTGCTCAAGAGTACAATTTTTTTTTAGCTTGAGATAAAATATTGATGTAACTGTGTTTATTGGTGAAAATATCACACATTTCTATAAATTCTGATTATTCAGCTTAAAGACTGGATTGTGTGCTTACTTAAAAAAATAAATTTCATGATGACCAAATAAAAATGTGTCCTAAAAAATCGATATTTTTCACTTTCTATTTTTCTCTACCAAGATATAAATAGTATTAAAAAATGCTCCTATGTAAAGTACTCAATAAATTCAGCTAATCCTAAAAAAATAATTTCTAAAAAAGTCCACAAAAAAAGTGACGGAACTGACAAAGAAATTGTGTATGTACAAGACCCACAAGTTTTTATTTGCAACTAAATAAGTCTAATATTAAAAATATTAAATCTTGAAGAGAGGATCATTCGACTTGTTCTTTCCATATTTTTCTTCCGCATTTGTAACATTCTGTTCATCCTGATATCCCTTCCACTCTCGATAGCTATAATATGCTTGATATGTATAATAATCCACCCAATATTTTTATAATGCTCAAGAGTCAACATTTTTTTCGCTTGGAGACTAAATATTAATGTTACTAAGTTTTTTGGTGATTATTTTTTCCACTCGGTTTTCACCCAATCAGAGTGCAGTGTTTGAAGCTACCCAACAGTTTTATATCGGAAATTTTTAAAAAATTTCCGATGAGCTGTCATATGTTTCTCCTCATTTTCGGCGCATTTCACACTAACTATTCTATGCGACATAAAAAAAGGGGGTTACTTTAAACGTGATTGAAAAATGAGTCGCTTTGGAAAAGTTTCTCTACAAAATATCCAGATGCTGTTTCCTGCACTCTGATTGACCGAAGTCTGAAAGGAAAAAATAATCCGTCAAATACCACTTGTGCTTCAAAATTAATCGGATATTTTCCTCAAGCTTCCCTGCCTAGGAACGAGTGTGTCAAATTTTGCAGAAAAATCCCTCGTGCTTTGCACTCTGGATTTTAAACCTGCAAAACTTGACACAATCGTTCCTAGGCAACGAAGCTATCGGAAAATATCCGATAATTTTGAAGCACTAGTGGTATTACTACTGAAAATTTCACACATGTCTATAAATTCTTATTATTTGGCTTAAAGATTCGATTCTGCTTACTTAAAACAAGAAATTTCATGATGATCAACTAAAAAAATATCCTACACAATCAATATTTTTCTCTACCAAGATATAAACAGAATTAAAAAATGCTCCGACGTAAAGTACTCACAAAATCCCACTAAACCTAAAAATAGTATATTTCGATACAAGTGCGAAAAAACTTTTTCTGGCGAGTGCGAGTTTGCAGCCCGAGCTGAAGGCGAGGGTTACAACCACACGAGTTAGAAAAAGTGTTTCGCACGAGTGTCGAACGATATTTTATGTTACGATGTGAGAAAATGCAGTTTAACACACGCGAAGCGTGCGTAAAATCGCATTTTACGCACAGTGTGACATAAAATAAATTCTAAGACCAAAAAAACAGTGAAAGAACTGACGAAGAAATTGTACATGTACAAGTCAATTCCACAAATTTTCATCTTGAACTAAATAAATCTAATATTAAAAATATTAAATCCTGAACAGAGGATCATCCTACTTGTTCTTTCCATATTTTTCTTCCGCATTTGTAACATCCTGTTCATCCTGATATCCCTTCCACTCTCGATAGCTCTTGATAGTCTGATGTACAGGAAATTCGATACCTCGAAATTGTTTTTTATCGGGATCCCACGAATATTTAGTTTTTTGAAAAATAAACCATGGTTCCCTATCCTTGCTGTGATGTAATCGAACAAGTTCGGAACTTCCATTATTCGGTGTAGGAACAACTTTCACGACAAGCGCCGAATATGGATCCTTTGACTGAAAATATAAAATCCAAATATATATAAATAACATCCGATCGAAAATTCAATTGAAAAATACGCGCCACCTGTGCCACGTGATTGCAGCCTAGCAGACGAATTTGAGTGGCTGCTGTGAGCTGCGAATGCCACGTTATCTCAACATATTGGCTAGGCCAATTGATTCGTAAAAAAAAATGTGCGTAAAATACGAGAATTAAATATTAGGAAAATAAGTGGGAATAAAATGTTTACAAACCGAGCTGCAATTTAGAAAGCAGTGAACGTGGACCGACCACTGGCAACCGAGACAAGCGAGAATCTGCAATACTCCGATCACAGCGATGCCCACTAGACCCTCGTCATAATACTCGTCTGCACCGTAAACGAATAACCAGCCATATATCCACACTGCTTGAACTATTAGAAAAGGCAATACGTAACCGTTGAACAACAATCTACGCGAATTGTGCAAACTGACGGATTGCACGAGATCGTCCACCCGTGGCGATGATAACGTCGCCATGATTACGCTGCGCGTCCACGACAAGAGCCGCGGCCCGGCTGTTCTATGCGAGGCACCAAACTCCTAAGGTTAGGTTGGCTCTCAAATGTGACGAACTGCGCCGTCGCAGATCGTCGGTAAAATAGGAACCTATTAAATTGATATAAACGCGAACAATTACGTGGCGCGAATTCAAATATTAAAATTGAATATACCATGCCTCTGCCCGGCAAAACTCTCGAGCATCATATAATATTTCTACGATTTATTTTTAAAAGGAAATATAACAATAATATAGAAAGTCACGAGTTTGTCTCTGCAACAGCGTTACAAAAGTCACACACATTACTAATATTTTCAAGGATGTTATAAATCTCAGTAAGAGTTTTAGCCACATGCGAGCCTTTAGAATAAAAGGAACATACATTTGTAAACTCCTTTGGTTCGAACGCACTTGGATTCTCAGAAACCCATAGAAAGTTATTTACTATCTTTTGTTAAATACACGTGCAGAAATTACAGAAATCGAACGCCGAGCCTTTTCGAGTGTGGGAACCGAATTGTTGGTGGTCCATTTGGTAAAGGACGATTACCAGATGGCCCACCGACTTTTTCGAAATTTAAAGTTTATGACCGTCGCCGGCTCTAGGGTCTTCGAACGGTCTGGAACAAAAGGGGCTCGGTACTCGGTAAAAGAAAGTGCAGCGTTCGAACCAGAGTTGTGCCAAGCGAAATGCGCTACGTCCCCTGCGAGGGAAAGGGAAATGCGTGGGCGTGTGTATGTATTTAAAGACATGTATGATTGGTCAAATTAAACGCGAGACAAACTCATCCTCCCGTTTTTCCAGTTTCAGCGATAGACGCTGCAAGTATTTAGATTTTTCTTAGAAGATAGCAGATTGTGCTTGGCTCTCGTTGTCGTCGGATCGCGTTGTACTCGTTTCGAGAAGCCAAGACGCAGACTAGTTATCGCGCTAAATTGTATTTTATTTTATATTTGTATCTTCAATTTTGTCTTATTAAAACTATAGTGAACGGAAATTCCTATTTTCAATTATTTACAGATATTTACAGCAACGAATCCCGGACAATTTCGCGGCCTTCGACTGGCCAATCACGAACGCGTAAGATATACGCGACTCGGTGGACGTAACACAAAAACGATCGTAGCTCCCTCACAATTTTTCTTTAGGAAGTGTTTTCAAAATGACACAATATGTTTATTTTTTTTTTCATAAATAATATAGTGTTCATTATTTTGTTAGAATATTTTAACGTATTATTTTTTTTAAATATATATAATAAATATAATATTAAAAATAGTAGTAGTAGTAGTATGTTTATTGACAATACAATACAGGTTACAGCTTTACATATAAACATCTATCGCACTATTTTTTGTTGTATATTGTCTATTGTCAATAGGCCATCGACCTAAGTCCTTCAGCCCTGGTTTTATACATATTTTTGTACTATTGAATTACTAAAATGTGTAGTGTGTTAAGCGCATATTTATATTACTTGGTGTGTGTGTGTGTGTGTGTAATAATATAAATGTTTGTTACTTATTGGTTAGCCATTAGTTCTAGTTGTTGATATGTAGTGTGTGTGGGGTGTTTAACTCTACGAACTATGTTTTGCGAAGGTTGAATACATAACGGATTGATATTTTCTATTTGTACATTTCTGAATTTCCTGGAGGGTTCTATTATTCTTGTTTCTATTGGTGTGATGCGTGTCATTTCATAGAGAATGGTATTACGTGGATTGTGCAGTGGGTTGTTGGGGTGCAGTATTCGTGTTAGACGCCTTAAGGCACTAGTTTCGGCAGTTTTCATTTTTTTTACTGCTGTTTCCTTACAATTAAGAAAAATAGGATATTCATATTCAATTATTGGCCGACATATAGCTTTATATATTGTTGTTAGGTGTTTTATATGAATCTTTCTGTTTTTAAACATGATTTTCCTGAAGTGTGAGGCTCTTTGTAATATTTTGTTTTTACATTGCTGCAGATGATGTATTAAAAATATTAAATCCTGAGCAGAGGATCATCCTACTTGTTCTTTCCATATTTGTAAGATCCTGTTCATCCTGATATCCCTTTAATATATATTTAACCTGTTAATATATATTTAACGAAAAGGGTTAACATATAAATTTATTATGAACTGAATAGCTCTGTAAACTTGGAAAGCAATTGGAATCTGATTAATTATTTTGTTAGAATATTTTAATGTGTTATTTTTTTTAAATATATTTGAACGTAAAGGGTTAATATATAAATTTATTATTAAATGAATAACTGTATACTTGGAAAGGAATTGAAATCTGATTACATTATTTTGTTAGAATATGTTACTGTGTTATTTTTAAAAAAATTATTTGAACGAAAAGGGTTAATATATAAATTTATTGTGAAATAAATAGCTGTATACTTGGAAAAGAATTGGAATTTAATTAGATTATTTAGTTAGAATATGTTACTGTTATTTTTAAAAAATTTATTTGATCGAAAAGGGTTAATATATAAATTGATTATGAAATGACTAGCTGTATACTTGGAAAGAAATTGGAATCTGAGTAGAATATGTTACAGTGTTATTTTTCAAATATTTATTTGTACGAAAAGCGTTAACATATAAATTCATTATGAAATGAATAGCTGTATAGATGGAAAGAAATTGGTGGTCACTGCTCTGATTGTATTACGTATTCGAAAACTATCACTTCGGTATTTTTTTCTAGTTACTTTGTATTGATTTACAAAGTGATTGGACATACATTTACAGTGGAAAAAGTCAATAATTGATAAATAATGCAAGTTATGTATGGGAAAATTCTGTTTATTTCTTATGTTAATTAAATCGTCAATTATTTACATAGATATAGTATTTACATATACTAAATGGAAAAGAATGAGAATTGTAAAGTTTATGGTGAAAAACACACATTTATAGTCAATTACTTCACATATTTCTCCACGCTCTCAAAAAAGCAAAAAAAAGTTAAGCGAAAAGAAGCGTAAAAAAGTTTATTATAATAAACTTTTTTATATTATATAATTATAATTATTTATATTATATGTTTTATATATAAAAGTTATTATAATAACTGTAGTTGTAGTAACTATAGTTACTTATGTTTTAAAATAAAATCATAAGAGAGCGAAAAAAGTTTTACTAATAAGTTGGTAATATTTAGAAAATTTATTTATTTAATATATATTTTTTTAATTATCAACATTCAACTAAGGTTGTTAGTTATGATTTATTATTAGTAGTATGCTTTGTTGATTGTTAATAATGGAAATTGAAAAAGAAATTAAATAAATAAATTTTGTAAATCCTGATAATATGGAATAGAATCTTGTTTGCACACTTTTTATTTTATTTTATTTGGATGCACACGTAACGGTTCACTCTTTTTTTCGGCAGGATACAAAAATGAAAGGGGTGAATGTAGGTCACCCACTAAAATATTATGTTTATTTATTTAGAAAATATATGGTTTACTCGGCTTAAAATCTAAATGTACCTTCATTTGTAAGCATAAACCTGCGGAATTTTTTAAGGTTTCAAAGTACCTACAGTAAGAAGTATATACTATGCAAAGTTTATTAATATAATCTATTCCTCACTGTGATAAAATTTCAGAGACGTCAGTTCCTTCTAAAGTATTCAAATTTTTTATTCATATGTAGAAAATATAAGTTTTAAGAACTTTCACACGCATTACTTTTTTTTTTAGAAATATAGTCACTTTAATTTTTATTTTCAAAGTATTTAAATATTCCTCAGTTTATTGTTTAAAATATAAAACTAATTTTCAAAAACTGCTGCATTTTTTAATGCATCAAAATTTGCAAGTACAATTTTAAAAAAGTTACACTTATTGACGATTGTGATCGATCGTGGCCTTAAAAACTGCTAAAATAATCTTTGATTTTATAAAATACTTATTAACCGTACAAAATTAGTCAAAAAAATTTTCTACCATCAAGAAAGTGTTGATCAAATTGTAAGCGAGATTTAGGCTTTGAAAACTAAAAGCTGCTGGTACCTTTGAGGGACGCGCGATACGCGCATGGCTAATTGTTATAATCATAGGTGCGCAAACGCGATTTAGGGATATGCCCATATAAGGGCTATAGCACGTTCGCGAAGGAAAACGACTTCCGTCTTCTTGAGACGATTCTTGAGTCGTTGACGAAACGCGATAGAGTAAGCACGTGCGTAGTGTACCTTACAGTTTCGGGGGTTCGTCATTAGTCAAAGAGTATTAATTTAAACTTAGAATAGACAAAGAAATAGATAATAGAAAATCGTGTATTTAGTTAAAACCAACAACGCGAACGGCGCAGACCCGCTCATTTATAGTAACGCTGGTTAATTTCATCAGTTTTAAAATTGTCTCGTTAATAAAGTACAACGCCACGTGGGAAAATTACGCCGGATCATTCTTATCCTTCTACCATCCGGTCTCCTGACACAGCTTTATTTAAGCAAACTTATGCTACACTGTTAGAAAAGACTGGAAGTTTTTATGCATAAACTCGCCATCGAAATTTATTATACAAGTGTGGTATAAAATTCAGGTACTTTTCCAGTAAAATTAAAGCAAATTATTAAAATTCAAGTATTTCTACTGTAAAATTAAAGTAAATTATTCAATGTGCTGTACCATACATTAATTTTCCATTACACTTGTATATGAAATTTAATATACTAGTTTATGCATAAAAACTTCTAGTAAAAGTACATTAAATTTCAAATAGGTTTGTTTTACAGTGCTTACAAAATTTACTGACAGAAAATGAAGTATCTCGAGTTTTAGTCGAAAAACAAAAACAGAATTTGAACACTCAAGTAGTTTCCCGCCGGACTTAGGCACGGATTTCTATTCGCCAGGTGCCAAAAAGAAGGGTCGACCAATCAGAATTCGAGTAAAGCGTAATCATCTGGTTCGTCAAACACAGCATTGACTGAAATTCCGCGTCCACCATCATATCGCACTTTTTTGTCAGTGTGTCGTTTTATTTCGAGTTTGGGGTTTAATTCATAAGGAACATCGTATATAAAAGTAAATAAATCCGAGAAAAATGTCCACGAGTGCACGTCCAACATTTGACGGAGCTCGGGGAGGTCAAGGACGTGGGGAAAAAGACCTTAGCGCGATTTCGAAGCAGTACAGCAGCCGTGATCTTCCGTCACATACTAAACTCAAATATCGGTGAGTTTTTACACTCACGGCGTATATGTTCGATTATTCTATTATTATATAAATCGCCGCTGATTATTATTCATAAATTATTTAATGATCGAGTATTTTAACAATCTTGTGAGTCCTAACCTCAAATTTTCGCAATTTTATTACCTCTATTATTATTAATGCATTGTAACTGTGATTTTGAGCGTTATTAAGATTGAGCAATAGATGCAATAACATTTATTTGTTTTTCTTTTTCAATTCTCAGTGAACATGGCCAAAATACAATGGACGAGCTTAGAAATCGTGACTTTCGTAAAGAGCTGGAGGAGCGAGAGCGTGAGAAAGAAAAGCCCTCTAATCGGCGGATGATCGAGGCTGCCAGAGAAGCTGTAACTTCAAACAACAAGAAACAAAAAATCGACCAAGCTCCTGCTGCAAGCTTGGATGCTGACGATCCTATTGATGATGAAGATTCCGATTCTGATAGTGATGCTGACGATACTGCCGCGCTAATGGCTGAACTACAGCGAATCAAGAAAGAAAGAGCAGCGGATCAAGCCAAAAGGGTATAAAAACGTTTATTTCTTTTCCATTTACGATACAGGGTAAGACATATCATTGATAATAACTTGCTAAAAACCTGTTTCTCTAACAATCATTTCAAACAGGTTTGGGACAGGTACTTTCTGTGGTAAAATATATGATTTTGGAACAATAGTAAGATCTAAAAATTGATCTTAGGAAAAAAAAATAATTGTGTACTTTATTAAATTTTTCTACCGAAAGTCCAATTTATGAATTCTGATACCAGAACAATAAAACCTTTTTTTCTTTAAATTGCTTGACCATTTGAAATTGTGTTTTCTATAGTGAAATATACAACTTAAAAATGAAAGTGACGGTCAGATATAAATATATTTTTTAAAAAGAATTCGTGGATTCGTTATTGTAATTTTTTTTTGTAACAAGAAAAACAATTTTTTAAAATATTTCTGCACAAAGGTTTGAACCGAGTGTTTTCTATGGTGAAATATACTACTTGAAGGCAACCGGTGCGATGGTCTAGTGATCAGGGTACTGACCTTTAGTCCAGAGCATCGGTAGGTCGCGGGTTCGATTCCCGGTGCCGTCGATTTTCGTCGAAAATATAAATACGGGCGCGATGAAGCTCCAGATGTATACACGAGACCCACACAGGTATTTCTACCTGTGGAGGTCACATGTATACAGCTGTAGTCCGTGTTTACGTTCTCGACGAAACGTGACATAGCTCCAGTTCCGGGAGGCGAACTCGAGACCGGCTATATCGGCATAGGTTTTCCGAAGTTTCCCTATGCCCATAGCAGAAATGCTATGGCAAGTGCGATATAGAGGGGGAAGTCGGATGCGGCCGCATGGGGACCTGGTTACTGATCCGGACCAGACCCCCAGGGGGGACTGGCTACTGATCCAGGCCGACCCTGTAATAGGCGTAATGCCTGCAGACGGGGGGAAATGCAACATAAAAAAAAATATACTACTTGAAGGCAAGAGTGCAGGTAAAAAATATATATCTAAAAAAAAAAGAAAAATTCGTCGTTTCGTTTTTTACATTTTTTTTACCGTAAATCGAATCTACAAATTATGATATCAAAAACGACATCAAACCTTTTTTTTTCTAACGCAAAAAGGGTTTGAATCGGATGTATTTTTTTGTGAAATATACGACTTGAGAAGGACTGTGAAGATCAAAAGCCACTGCCAATTTACTAATAATTTAATTATTAATAATGCCTCAGAATATCAGTGCTGCCGCGTCTGTGGTTATGCCTATTGGCTATCAAAATCTGCTAAAATATTACCTCTATGTTTATGCCTTTGTTTTGCAAAGATTTTAATTTTTGGTCTTTAATTTGTTTCAGGAAATGGAAAAACGTCAAGAGGAAGAGAGAATCAGAATGGAAAATATTCTCTCTGGAAATCCTCTGCTGAACTATACAGCTCAGCCGACGCGTACAGATATGAAAGTCCGGCGTCGTTGGGATGACGATGTCGTCTTTAAAAATTGCGCTCGTTCGGAGCCGAAAAAAAAACACGAAGTTTTTATCAACGACTCGCTGCGAAGTGAATTTCATCGCAAATTTATGGAAAAATATGTAAAGTAATTGACTATAAATGTGTGTTTTTTATCATAAACTTTATCATTCTCATTCTTTTCCATTTGGTATATGTAAATACTATATCTATGTAAATAATTTACGATTTAATTAACATAAGAAATAAACAGAATTTTCCCATACATAACTTGCATTATTTATCAATTATTGACTTTTTCCACTGTAAATGTATGTCCAATCACTTTGTAAATCAATACAAAGTAACTAGAAAAAAATACCGAAGTGATAGTTTTCGAATACGTAATACAATCAGAGCAGTGACCACCAATTTCTTTCCATGTATACAGCTATTCATTTCATACTGAATTTATATGTTAACGCTTTTCGTACAAATAAATATTTGAAAAATAACACTGTAACATATTCTAATCAGATTCCAATTTCTTTCCAAGTATACAGCTAGTCATTTCATAATCAATTTATATATTAACCCTTTTCGATCAAATAAATTTTTTAAGAATAACAGTAACATATTCTAACTAAATAATCTAATTAAATTCCAATTCTTTTCCAAGTATACAGCTATTTATTTCACAATAAATTTATATATTAACCGTTTTCGTTCATAAATTTTCTAAATATTACCAACATATTAGTAAAACTTTTTTCGCTCTCTTATGATTTTATTTTAAAACATAAGTAACTATAGTTACTACAACTACAGTTATTATAATAACCTTTATATATAAAACATATAATATAAATAATTATATAATATAAAAAAAGTTTATTACAATAAACTTTTTTATATTATTATAATAATTATATTATATAATTATATAATAATTATATATTATAATTTTATAATATAAAAAAGTTTATTGTAATAAACTTTTTTTATATTATATAATTATTTATATTATATATTTTATATTTAAAGGTTATTATAATAACTATAGTTGTAGTAAATATAATGATTCTAATGATGCAGCTCTAATGAATTCAGAAGTCCATAATAATTTTAGTTAATGATAATAATTAATAGCTTCCTATCCTCGCTATCAATTATCGAGAATTCAAACCCAAATACAAAATCTATCGGATGTTCCTGAGATCGAACGAAAAACGCTTTCGCCGTGTCTGTAAGTAATTTCGATTGCGGTCACACGGTCATTGGCCGTAAAAGGTGTAGTCTCGATATTACTCGAACGAAGAAGACTCTTGTACGATGAGGAGGAGCATCAGTAAGTATATTAGAACCAACAGAAGAGGAGATCCAAACAGTCACAATGATCCACATTTCACCGATGGCCAGTAAGTGAAATTAGTCGGTGGGAAACATCGGAAGGAGCTGGTAAAACCGGCTATACTCATCATATAAGGCACACTTTCGGTGGGGAGGTATCAGTTCGAAAGTGCGAGCCAACAGGCAAAGACACTACTTAAGTTTTGTTGCGCTCGGTGCGAAATGCAGGAGCCGCGAGTGCTGGATTCTGTGCTACTCGCGCTACTCGTGCTTAATCCTGGTAAGACCGGGTTACCGCAATTATAATTAATCACGAAACTCGAAATAAACGCTGCAACGACAACCTGACCTACTAAATCCATTTAAGCACGAAATCTCTAAGACTCAAATATCAAAATTACATTCCTAAATTCCTCAAAAAAATCAAAAGTACGAAAAATTTGTCGAAGGAAAAGTGCACTTTAATATACCGGAAGTTTCACTTCCTTTCGTGCTCCGAAGTGAAAACGTGCAGTGTGCATATACAGAGTCCATTTCTCGCTGACCAATGCTACGTCTTCCGCTGTAATATTATATTATCGTTACCGTTATCATTATTATTGTTGTCATTATTGCAAGTGCATTCGAAGCAATTTTCTGTCGATCATGCGGCAAGACGAGAAAGTGATACGAAAATTGATATCGCTTAACTTCGCTGCTCTTGCCTGACGTTAGATGCTTTTTTTTCGTCGTGGGTAATATCGAAAGTTGAGAAAATTGATACAATGACTGAGTTTCGTGATTTTTTTGATTTTTTTTATATTGAAGTGCGTGATTTTTTGGCGTTTCAATACTATATTTTTAACTCCGTGCGCAGGTATCGCAACTGTGAGAGGAAAAGAAACTTCGAGCCAAGCGCCCTGTATTGAGGACAGCAAGTTCTACCGGAACCCGAATACTCCAGCTCATGCTGTTTGGTCACCGTCCGAGTGCGCAAAATATTATCTCTGCTTAGGTAAAAAATATTTACACTGTAAATAATATTAGGAAAATTCATATACGGTATAGTTATTTAATGTATTGTATTTCTACTGACTCGTGGTGGAATTCCAATTTAATATACGAAAAAAAATGAAATTTCAATGTACGTGTGGTAAAATTGAATTTAACTTAAATTAAAAAGACGATTTTTGTAACAAATTCAATACAGTAACGGTAAATTTTAACAAAACAGATGTGTTGTAAATTTCAACGTTTTCCTAAATTTGTGTAAACACAGATGTGGTGCAAAATTACAATACATTGTATGAAATTCAACGTCAATTTCATACATGTATGAAATTCCAACTATGACGTTGAATTGAATAAAATTTATTCAATTTCAACTATGACGTTTATTCAATTCCAACTATGACGTTTATTCAATTCCAACTATGACGTTTATTCAATTCCAACTATGACGTTGAATTGAATAAAATTTATTCAATTCCAACTATGACGTTGAATTGAATAAAATTTATTCAATTCCAACTATGAGATTGAATTGAATAAAATGTATTCAATTCAACGTAAACATACAAAATTTATATTTGTAAACTTCAACTTTTCAATTTTTTGTAAAATTCAACGTCATAGTTGGAATTTCATACATGAGATTTCATATATGAAATTCCAACTATGACGTTGAATTTTACAACACTAATGTGTTGTTAAATTACAGTACAGTAACAGTAAAATTTATATACCAGTGTTGTAAAAATCAACGTCGCAGTTGAAATGTCATAAACGGTTTCTGTAAAAGTGCTTCCTGCACATGTTTAGTAATTTCACCTCGGATTTCTTTTAACAGTGTATAGTTTTCGTTTGCTATGGGTGTGTACGATAGATACGTGGTATGTATGGTGCACCAATGGATTTATAATATTTTATAGTGAATTTACGTTACGTCACTTATAAATTTTTAACCGTTTGTGGTGTATCGTATTATATCGTAAATATATATGATTCAACATTAATCATTCGCAATGAAAGAGATATCAATAGCGTGATCCTATATTTTCTATCGTCTCACAATTATAGAAAGTACATCGGAATAAATCGTGTGTGTTTAGACTGAAAGAATTATCTTCATTTATCGTAAAATCCTGATATAAATGAAACAGTTTTTTAAATCATTGACACAATAATTTCATGCTGATTAAATCGTTTCTCTTTTCATCGTTTCACAGCTATAGAATGTCTACCATAATAAATCTTGAAAATGATAAATATTTTGAATTAAAAAATTTGTGGATGAACTTTTTTTAAAATGAAAAATGTAACATTATTAATATTACTCCCACGATCGTATATTTTATCATTAAATTTAATACAAAAATTATATTATTTACAATAATAATAATATTATAGGATATAGAAGAAACGTATAGGATTCCGATTGTAAATTTATGATAGTCGTTCGTAAATTCGCGAACCAAAGTCCGTATTAAGAGCGATAGGATTTAAAAAAATCATTTTCTATCATTTTATTTTACTAGGGAACATTTTTTTAGAAGAAATCCATGTATAAGTCTATACAATTTATTTATAACAATAATGATCAACATTAGACAACACAGACGTATTCCTGTCGCTGTTGAAAAACAATTAGGATAGAAACTACGAAACATATGCAGGAAACTCTCTTAAGGAAATTAATAATCAAAAAGTGTTCTACACCCAGACTTTTCAAAGAAAAAGCATTCAACTCTGAAAAGTACCTTTACACTACTCGATTTATTTGTAACAAAAATTAGGAGACGAAAAAAATTATTTTTTCCAACATTTCTATAGTATTTCTGTAGCTTGAAAAATCTGGAGTGTAATTCGTACACCTATGTAAAAAGCTCTTATGCAGAAATTATTTAGAAAATTTCAAACGCATCGTTTAGTACTATCGATCAGAATGTTTATTTTTTAAATGTTTAAATTTGAGTTCTATTGTTACATTATGTGTTGAAAAAATTCTTCAACCACTTCTTAATAATCAAAGACGGAAATATCAAATATATTATATGCAAAATTGAATTAATGTTTGATTACAAATTCTAAACAACAATGTATATCAATCGTTATTTACTTTACATACCAAAGAAAATTTCAAAGCTTTTGTAAGCCATAGCATTTTTAATAAAAATTTTTTGAAATTTACCGAACCGGACATTTGGCGAAAAAATACAAGCAAAAATGCATTCGGCAACGGCACTTCATGCCGCAAATAATCACTAATACTGCGTCGTCATAAAGCCGCATTATGGTAGCATTAGATGACTGAAAAAGGAGCAATAGTACCACCAAATTCATAGCACAATATTATATTTTGTACAATTTAATGGCGACGCAGAAAGCTAGTTAATGGTGGCACATTGCGCGAATTTACGGCGACAAATTGACTCTAATATGCTCCTATTCACTTTTTAGCTTCACGTTTTTCTAGCTGGGATTAGAGTACTGGAAGTTTTTATGCTTAAAGTAATAAACAAAATTCAACATATAAGTAAGATCTGAAATTAATGTACCGTACAAAAAACGTTAAAAGTCATTTAGTTTTTATAGCATGCACTTTAATTTTATTGTGAATATGCATTAATATTACATCACAATTGTACATTCAGTTTAATGACCGCGCTATGCATAAGAGCTTTTAATCTCTTACTACGACTGACTAATTTTGTTAATAGTAGGATTATAATCCTTTAAAGAAAAGTTATTTAAAAAATTTGAAATATTAAAGAAATATTAACAAATTTTGAAACATTAATAAATTTAAAAAAAATTGAAATACTGAAAAATTATAAAAAAGTCTTAATAGTAGCCAACATTACATTTGCTCGAATAAAAAAATGCACCTTTCTAGGGCTGAGGATTTTGTTGTACATTAGTAAATTATTTAAAAATTTGGAATATTTTTAAACTATTACAAAATTTGGAAATACTAGAAAATAATTTAAAAAAATTGAAATATTGAGAAATTATTAAAAAGTCTTAATAGTAGCCAACATTACACTTGCTCGAATAAAAAAATGCATCTTTCTAGGGCTGAGGATTTTGTTGCGATTTACAACAATTAATAGTTTAGAACTGATTTGATTAATGTGCTCCAAACTTGCTTAATGAAAAATAAATGAGAGTAAATTGCGAATACCATTCACCCACTAGTATATAGATACAGTAGCCCCGAGTGACGGAACTCTAGATACGGTTATATTACACAAGCAATAACCCCTTGATCGGCAATACCTCATTACACGAACATTCTTTCTAATGCCTTGCAACTCGCGGTTGAAACGCACTCTCAAATTAGAAGAGTCAATCCTCGTCGCTCCGTCAACTTTTCCGTTATGTACACGTTCCCGTCCAATGCACTTACTCGTTTCCAGTCGTAATTTCCTCATTTTCAAATTCTAATTCAACGTGATTACAGAAAGCGTATAATTATGGCGACGAAGTACAGAAGATTAATTTAAATTAACTAACTAAATATTTTTTAATTGATATTAAAACACACATTTAATCAAAATTAGTGGCGAGCTAATTTAAATATTTAGTTCGTTGAACTCAATATTTAATGGACGGAACTAATTGAACATATGTTTAACTTAATATTTCGTTGTTTACATTTTTTAAATTAATATACTCAATTAGTTTCGTAAGAAATAAAAGCTATAATCAAGCCGGAATCTTGTGCACAACTGTGAATTATTTGGAAATTATTCAATGACTAGTTTTCTAGTAAATTGTGATAAGTGTAAAAAAAACCCATTAATTTATTTTAGCGTACACATCAAAGCTAGTTACTTTTTGCACATACAAAAATATTCTTAGTTTGAAGGGTAAACAACAAATATATTTAAAAATAAATATCCTCAGCTAAAATCCTGGATATTTGAATAAGAAAGTCACTAATTCTTATTTGACTCCGTCTCCTTAAGGACGATCGGTGACGACTGTCAAAATCAAATCAGAAATAAATTTTTGTAATCGATTCTTCAAAGTTTAATGCATTAAATAATAGCTGTGGAGGGTGATTTGTATTGAAGCATGTAGACTTAATCCAGAGAAAGATTAATAGTGACGGATTTGCATAAATATTAACTGATTAATGTTTCTTTTCAATAGGATACATTTTCATTCAGTTTTTTTCAAGTATAATCTGTAATTCTTGGCCGATTTGAATGAGTGACAGCTCATTCTCTACCTTAGAAGATACTCTACGAATTGACCGCCTAGATATTTCATAGTGTTAATTGTTTAATAATTCTAGACTGTTGTTTAACAGAAATTAAAATACTTTCATAAACAACAGGCTATAATTACAAAACGATGAACACTATGAAATATCTAGAAGGTTAATTCGTAGAGTATCTTTTAAGAAAAACAATGAGCTATCGTTCATAAAAATCGGCAAAGAATTAAAGATAATACTTGGGAAAAACTGAACGAAAATATATCACACTGAAAAGAAACGTTAATCAGTTAATCTTTATGCAAATCCGTGATTATTAATCTTTCTCTGGATTAAGTCTACATGCTTCAATACAAATCACCCCCACTGTTATTATTTAATGCATTAAACTTTAAAGAATCGATCGCGAAAATTTATCTCTGATTTGACTTTGGGAGTGGCCACCGATCCTCCTTAACCAGACCAAGAGACGCGGTAAAGTCTTGACGACAAGTCCTTAAAAACAAGTTTTCAACAAGTCGCCATCGACGAGACTTTTACCGCAGTATATTTAGTTAGTTGATTCAACTATTTTCTTCTTTCAGTAGGTCAAATTTTAATTCCGATTATTTTTGCAGATAATGATGTTTTTGAATTTAAATGTTCGGAGGGTCTCTTGTTCGACGTTTCCCGACAGATATGCGACTTCAAACCCAACGTAGACAATTGCGATGTGACTTCGGGTATGCAATTGAGAGTTGAGACGAGCTAAAATAAAATATTGCTATTATGTAATACAAAAAGAAGGTTGACTTAAATTTTGAAAAGTATTTTCCAGAGGAACAACCACCGAAGCCTCTGTTGGAGAAAGGCGAATGTGAACAGGACACTCTTGCTTGTGGAGACGGCACATGCCTTCCCAACAATTATTTCTGCGATGGGAGTGTCGACTGTCCCGATGGTTCGGATGAAGGGTGGTGCGGTAAGATTATTATATTTTTCTGTGCGCTCAGAAATCGTGACGGCCTGATAAATATCAATCCTTTAAATGCCATTATAACGTATCTGTCCATATTTTAAGAAACAGCTATTTTTAAAAACATTTTTTTAAATATGAATCCTTAAATTGTGGATAAATTTTTTAAATAGTGGAGTTTTATTAACATGGTGGCAGTTTTTCTTGTCGAAAAAATTTCCTGACTTTTCCCTGACCAAAATTTCGACGATTTCGATTTGTTGCTTCCTCATAGAGGAAGCTTTGTTTTCATGAAAAATTTTTTTTTCGAGTTTTTCATGTCAGTACACTCAGAATGGGCCAAAACGTCGAGAAAAGTGATTTAGAAAAAATGTCTGTGTGTGTGTGTGTTACACGATCGAAAAGTGTAAACCTTTATAACTCGGGAATGCCTTAAGATATCAAGCTGAAATTTGGACCATAGATAGAGGGATGAAGCCTCATCGTTCATACAGATTTTTGTTAAAATCCACTTTATCGTTAAATTATTACGCGTTTTTTAATTTTTTGAAAAATGTCTGTTTACGCGATAACTCTTTCAATTTTCGAGATATTGATCTTAAAATTGGTATGAATTTGAGCTTTCATACGCCGGTAATCGCTATTGAATTTGGTTAAGATCGTTTGAACCGTTAAAATTTTATGATGTTTTAAATTTTTCAAAAAATTGACATTATCGCTCTATTGTAACTTTTGCAAAACTTAAGATAGCGAGCTCAAATTTTGTATATAAATGAAACAATATTCAGCCATTATATATGTATAATTTAGTGATGAAAGGTATAAAATTTTTGATTTTATGGAATGTTGAATTATTTTAAAAAATATACATTATCACATTCACTTTCGAAAATGCTCTAATAATCACGAAATAACGTAATAACGAAATAGAAAAAGCGAATTCACAACATGTATATTTATCTAATTAAAACAAGGATGCAAAGTAGAACCTTGCACATTGCTTCCTCATTATTTTTCGCGTTTTCACAAAGCTTCCTCTATGAGGAAGCCAAAAATTGAATAACGTACTTCCTCATAGAGGTAGTTTTGTAAGAAGCGAAAAATAATGAGGAAGCAATGTGCAAGGTTCTACTTTGCATCCTTTTTTTTAAAGTTGATGATGCCAATGAAAATGTATCTAAAACAAGTGCACGTCTTCGATAAATGATCTATTTTTCCGATAAACAATGAGCATATTTTTTCTGTATCTGTTTTGTAACCTTAAATTACGTAAACCATCTTTGGAGCAGAGTTGTAAATGCCTAATACTTATAGAAATAATGATGATGATACGATCAGCTGTATAATTATGATTTTATAATAATAACATGTAGCGATTGTAATACGATGATTAAACTTTGGAATGGGTGCAAAAATTATTATTTTTCAATAAAAATTCACGGTAATCCTTTTGAAAAAATGTAAAAAAATAAGTAATGCATTAAGAAAGTAATGCATTACTTATTTCTTCCATTTTTTCCACTATTTCTTGCAATATTAAAGCGAAAATTAGGAATTTTTTCAACTATTCAAATGTTTACACTCTATTTTATAATCACTACATATTATTATTATAAAATCATAATTACAAAACAAATTGTACTGTAAACTATATCGCATGAATTAATGGGGATTTACAACTCTGCTTTGGAGTCATAAAGCTTCACATCACATTAAACACTATTATAATAATTCATGTTATATTATACTTACTACAATAATATATAAAAATTTTTAAACTTTTTTTCTTAAATACTTCGATACCGAGCAGAATCGTGTCAATCGGGTTTAATTGACAAATTATATTAAAATGGTATTTATAGTATTAAAGTTTATTTCTCTTTTTTTTTGTTCATCATTTTTCTAATTTTTTTCAAGAATTCTTTTATGTACTTTTTATCTTCTTATGGGAGATTTGACGCCAATTTACTTTTTCCCTGACTAATTTTGAGATTCCCTGATTCCCTGATCAATTTTTTTTCCCTGACTTTTCCCGGTTTTCCCTGACCGCGGCCACCCTGATTAAGAATGTATCCTTCATTTTTATTTTGTCAAAGAAAAACGCATTGTCACATAATATTAGCAAAAGTCAAATTCTCAAAAAATCAAATTTTCTACTATTTTGATTAAAAAAAGATTCGAAAATTTCAGAATTATTATTTTTGCAAATGACAACTATTTGTAATTTTTTTTTCATTTCAATAAAATTTATTGTCGTTACTGAAACAGTGGAAAGATTTTGTTCCAAAATAGTTGCCAGATTCAAAATTGCAGATTTTCTATTTTTTTAAATTTATTAAGTTATGTTGTTGGACTTTGTGCTCCGAAAATTTATTCCCGTTTACTTACTTAAGTTCTCGTTGAATTAATTTGAAGATGGCAAGAGTGATCCCAATGCTGCGGGTGAATGCGAGCCCTGGAAATGCCAGCTTCCCGACTGCTGGTGTTCCAGTGATGGCAAACATATACCGGGAAATTTATCGATCTCCGACGTTCCGCAGATGATAACGATCACCTTCGACGATGCGGTTAATGCCGAGAATTTCGATCTTTACACCAGTGAGTGGATAGTATCTAATCACACGTAATTTACGGCACAAGCAAGACCTCATTTTACACGGATTATGAAAGTGGTTTTGCTTTTTCCTGAAGCGAAAACAAAAAAAAATTAAAAAATATACCGTAAATAAATTGAATTATTTATAATGTGTAATTTTTGTACACTGAGTGAGAAGCATATCGTTGATTTAACGATTTTACATGATAAAACGAATATAGGAAGGCTTGCAATGTTTTATGGTTGAAGCGATGATAATACAGTACAATAAATGATACTTGCAAAGTTATTGGAAATAAACGTTGAAATCGTATATGCAATAAAACGGCATATTTGAAACTATTATCATTTTGATGATTGCTACTATAATTATTTTTGCTATAACCATAAAATAGAGACGTTCTTCCTGGGAATTATATTTATGGTTCATCCAATTATTTTCTTATATTTGCTATAACCATAAAATAGAGAAGTTCCTCCTGGGAATTATAATTTATAATTAGATTATCGTCGGACTAACTATCCTTTTTATTAAATTACTATATTTTTCTCTTAGTGTAGATTTAATTTAAAGTATTTAAAAAAAAAACAGAGAATTCTCTATTTTTTTAAAATAGAGAAGTTCCTCCTGGGAATTATAGTTTATAATTAGATTATCGTCGGACTAACTATATTTTTTATTAAATTACTATATTTTACTCTTAGTGTAGATTTAATTTAAAGTATTTTTTTAAAAAATAGAGAAGTTACTCCTGGGAATTATAGTTTATAATTAGATTATCGTAGGACTAACTATATTTTTTTATTAAATTACTATATTTTTCTCTTAGTGTAGATTTAATTTGAAGTAATTTTTTTAGAATTGTTCAGTGACGATCGTAAGAATGCTAATGGCTGTCCCATCCGAGGCACTTTCTACGTGAGCCATCAGTACACGAATTACCGTGACGTTCAATTTTTGTGGAACGCCGGTCACGAAATCGCTGCTCACTCGGTCACGTAAGCGATGACCTTATAAGATGATGCGAAGAAAGCCCTCAGTGAACTCAATGTATGTGACATTTTACGTTTTTAGACACCGAGGACCCGAAGAATGGTGGACCAGGAACGCTACCATAGAAGATTGGTTCGATGAAATGGTCGGGATCGCTAATATTATTAATAAGTACGGAGCTGTAAGAATGGAAGATATCAAAGGTAAGAAAAATAATATGCAGTAAAATCTATTAAATTATCATCTTCATGAATTGTCCAAAAAAGTTTGTGCTATAAATATTCCTAAACTACATAAATGTTTCGTTTTCAATACTCAATTTATTAAATAATTTCCAGTAACAAAATTAAAATATGGAGAAATAAATAGATAAATATTGAAATTGAAATGAAATAGTTAAAAATAAATAGATATCATCCTCCAATTTTGCTCAAAATTCCTCGTGACATTTTATTTTAAAAAATGCTCTTCGCTGCTATTCGAAAGTCATTTTTTTCATACATGTAATGCAAGTTCTTACGACAAAATAGCGACTATGATAATCATTTTACTATTAGTTTGTATTTAAAGAACCTTTGCTAGAAATTTATTATTAAAGGTAAGACATCTGTAAAATTTCTCATGAAAATTAATATGCAGTAAAATCTATTAAATTATCATCTTCATGAATTGTCCAAAAAAGTTTGTGCATAAATATTCCTAAACTACATAAATGTTTCGTTTTCAATACTCAATTTATTAAATAATTTCCAGTAACAAAATTAAAATATGGAGAAATAAATAGATAAATATTGAAATTGAAATGAAATAGTTAAAAATAAATAGATATCATCCTCCAATTTTGCTCAAAATTCCTCGTGACATTTAATTTAAAAAATGCTCTTCGCTGCTATTCGAAAGTCATTTTTTTCATACATGTAATGCAAGTTCTTACGACAAAATAGCGACTATGATAATCATTTTACTATTAGTTTGTATTTAAAGAACCTTTGCTAGAAATTTATTATTAAAGGTAAGACATCTGTAAAATTTCTCATGAAAATTAATATGCAGTAAAATCTATTAAATTATCATCTTCATGAATTGTCCAAAAAAGTTTGTGCTATAAATATTCCTAAACTACATAAATGTTTCGTTTTCAATACTCAATTTATTAAATAATTTCCAATAACAAAATTAAAATATGGAGGAATACATAGATAAATATTGAAATGAAATAGTTAAAAATAAATAGATATCATCCTCCAATTTCACTCAAAATTCCTCGTGACATTCTATTTAAAAAAATGCTCTTCACTGGTATTTGAAAGTCATTTTTTTCATACACGTAATGCAAGTTCTTACGACAAAATAGCGACTATGATAATAATTTTACTATTAGTTTTTATTTAAAGAACCTTTACTAGAAATTTATTATCAAAGGTAAGACATCTGTAAAATTTCTCATGAAAATTAATATGCAGTAAAATCTATTAAATTATCATCTTCATGAATTGTCCAAAAAAGTTTGTGCTATAAATATTCCTAAACTACATAAATGTTTCGTTTGCAATACTCAATTTATTAAATAATTTCCAATAACAAAATTAAAATATGGAAAAATAAATAGATAAATGTTAAAATTGAAATAAAATAGTTAAAAATAAATAGATATCATCCTCCAATTTCACTCAAAATTCCTCGTGACATTCTATTTTAAAAAATGCTCTTCACTGCTATTTGAAAGTCATTTTTTTCATACACGTAATGCAAGTTCTTACGACAAAATAGCGACTATGATAATAATTTTACTATTAGTTTTTATTTAAAGAACCTTTGCTAGAAATTTATTATCAAAAGTAAGACATCTGTAAAATTTCTCATGAAAATTAATATGCAGTAAAATCTATTAAATTATCATCTTCATGAATTGTCCAAAAAAATTTGTGCTATAAATATTCCTAAACTACATAAATGTTTCGTTTGCAATACTCAATTTATTAAATAATTTCCAATAACAAAATTAAAATATGGAAAAATAAATAGATAAATGTTAAAATTGAAATAAAATAGTTAAAAATAAATAGATATCATCCTCCAATTTCGCTCAAAATTCCTCGTGACATTTTATTTAAAAAAATGCTCTTCGCTGCTATTCGAAAGTCATTTTTTTCATACATGTAATGCAAGTTCTTACGAAAAAATAGCGACTATGATAATAATTTTACTATTAGTTTTCATTTAAAGAACCTTTGCTAGAAATTTATTATCAAAGGTAAGACATCTGTAAAATTTCTCATGAAAATTAATATGCAGTAAAATCTATTAAATTATCATCTTCATGAATTGTCCAAAAAAGTTTGTGTTATAAATATTCCTAAACTACATAAATGTTTCGTTTACAATACTCAATTTATTAAATAATTTCCAGTAACAAAATGAAAATATGGAGAAATACATAGATAAATATTGAAATTGAAATGAAATAGTTAAAAATAAATAGATATCATCCTCCACTTTCGCTCAAAATTCCTCGTGACATTTTATTTTAAAAAATGCTATTCGCTGCTATTCGGAAGTCATTTTTTTCATATATGTATGCAAGTTTTTATGACAAAATAGCGATTATGATAATAATTTTACTATTAGTTTTTATTTAAAGAACCTTTGCTAGAAACTTATTAATTTCGTCGTCTCTACAAAAGGTTTGCGGGTTCCATTTCTGAGGGTTGGATGGAATCGTCAGTTTCTGATGATGTCCGAATTCGGTTTTGTCTACGATTCATCGATGATTGCACCATTTTCGGATCCACCTATATGGCCCTATACCCTAAACTACAAATCTCCGCACGAATGCGTCGGTCCAGGACAACTTTGCCCGACTCGTGCCTATCCAGGTCTATGGGAACTTCCCCTAAATGAGCTCATATCCGGGGTATGGATTTTTTTATATTTTAATTTTCGTACTGTGACTCGTGTGAATATCCTAGATTCTTGTATACTCGAATGTTGAATGAATTAAATGATTGAGTCGAATACGATGGATTTATTAGGCGGCATCAGAGTTGTAAATCCCCATTAATTCATGAAATATAGTTTACATCACAATTTGTTTTGTAATTATGATTTCATAATAATAATATGTAGTGATTATAAAATAGAGTGTGAATATTTGAATAGCTGCAAAAAAAGACTAAGTTTTGCTTGAATATTGAAAGAAATAGTGGAAAAAATGGAAGAGATAATTCATGCATTACTTACTTAATGCACTACTTATGTTTGTTTTTCAAAAAAATTACCATGAAATTTTATTGAAAAATAATAATTCTTGCAACTATTCAAAAGTTTAGTCATCGTATTATAATCACTACATGTTATTATTATGAAATCATAATTATAGAGCTCATTGTATCATCATCTTTATTTTTATAAGTATTAGGCGTTTACAACTCTGGTTGGCACATTTCGGAGGAGTGAACGTTACAAAGAATATATGGTTTTGATAGTTAGTGAATTTGAATGTGAAGTGTACTTGATGAAAGTTAGAGCAGAGTGAGAGAATCAAAATTAATAATATTGCAGAGACAAGACGAACGTCGCGTGCTCAGACGCTTCGCGACGGATTGTAATTAACAAACAGTAACATTGCTAATTTACCAACACAGCCGTAATTCTATGTAATTAGAAAAATCTAGGGTGGAATTACTAGACATGTGTAGAAATGATTTAAAAAATTCTAAACGCGTCGTTGAATGTTAGACAGTAATATTGCTGTAAAACCTGCATTATCAATCTGTATGTTTATACAAAAATTTTATAATTTTTGTCCAATAATGTATTTTTACTGCATGTGTTAATGCAAATTCTTCAACCACTCCCGGAAAAAAATCATTATATATGGTCATATATAACCATATATAATCATATAGAATTATATATAATTATATATGAATTTTGTCTCCATAGACACATTTTTAATATATCGTTATACATAGTTATATATAATTCTATATGGTTATATATGGTCATACTTGATCATATATAATCATTTTTTTTCCGGGCTTGTTAAAAATCAAAAACGGATGTATCAAATATACTATGAAACGTTGAATTAATGTTTCATTAAAAAATTGACAACACATGTATATCAATGGTCATTTATTTTGCCTAGAGAAGTAAATTTCAAATTTTTTGTAAGGAATAGCACTGTTGATAAAATCTACTTGCCATTATTATACTGAAATTTTTTATCTGTAAACTATTAAACTGAATTGAACACATAAGTGTGATCTCAAATTAATGTACTGTACTATAAACGTTAAAAGTTATTTAGTTTTTATAGTGTATACTTTAATTTTACTCTGAATGGACTTTGGTTTACCTAAGTAACTTTAACTCGCGTTAAAGTTGTTATTCTATCTAGGAATGTATGATGGGATTTCTGTGTTATAAAAAATTGACGAATTTAAGGACTGTTACAGTACTAAATATTTTCGTGCAATTAAAAAATGTTTCGGTATCTTCTTTGAATTTTAGGAATACACTTGTGCGACAGTCGAGCCTTGCGCGCAAAATATGTCCGGTGAAGAAATCTACAAGATGTTGATGCTGAACTTTAAAAGGCATTATATTACAAATCGCGCGCCGCTCGGTCTTCACTTTCATGCTGCATGGTTCGAGGATCCCGCTAATCTCTACGCGTTCACCGTGAGTTCGATGACATTGGCAAACACCTCTCACATAAATTGTGGCAAATAACGATAATACAAGAATTCCGTTGTACTTCCAGAAATTTCTCGACGATTTACTTCGACTTCCGGATGTCTATTTCGTTACGAGTCATCAAGTGATCGAGTGGATGAGAAAACCGACTCCTCTTAGAGATCTCGGAAGTTTCGAGGCTTGGCAATGCCGCAGGCGACAATTCGAACCGTACGAAGTCGCTTGCGACTTGCCAAGCTCCTGCAAACTACCGAGCAGAGTTCTAAAGTCTTACAGGTACTTACAAACGTGTTTCGAATGCCCTAAACAATATCCTTGGCTTAGGAATGAATTCGGCACGGATTAGGCTTGTTTTATTAGCATGTTTCAGTCAAACTAAATTACTAAGGGTTTTTCCACTTCATTTTATGAATTTGTATGTTGTGAATATTTAAAAAAATTATCATAACATAAGTATTTAAATTACAGCTGTTCACACCAATCAAATCAATGCTACATTTTTGCAAACGTTTTTACAAAGATTTTTATTATTATTCGTTTTTCATTGTTTTTTGGAAATGTTCTATAAATGAGCGAATTACTTAGTTGTTTATCTAGCAAAAAAAAAACTTCTCCATGAAGAAACGACTATAATTGTTAAACGATGAACGCTATTAAATATCTACATGGTAAATTGGTAGAGAACATTTTGCGAAAAAGAATAAACCCGGCCGAACTAAAATCGATATAGATTTGTTGATTTGTTCTTGGAAAATATTAAACAACGTACTTCCTCAGAAATTAACATTAGTTGATTAACGTTTCCCCAATACCATCGCTCAAAATGTTTCTTTGCATTAACAAATTTTGGATTACAAATTATTCCCAACTACTTGTATTTATTGGATAAACTTTACAGAAAAGCTTACAAAAATCGAGCACTGATTTGATTAGAGTGAAGCGCTCCAATTTTCAAATTTAACTTCGTGTTAATGGGCGAAAAAAGCTGAATTCGATAAAACGGCTATGAATAATCAACATCAATACCCTTCTACCGCTATGATTTATGCCTGAAACATGTATCTCTTATAAAAATATCGCAAAATTGTGAACCTTTTGTAAACCGGTGATTTAATGACCGCATTTATGAATAGGCATATTCATAGTACAGTATTTTAGTGTAATTGTGTAATTTTATACACCCATTGTATTCGATAGGAGAAGGCTAAGATATGTACTTGCAAGTACATAAAATATTTATTTGTGAGAAGCAGGAATAAAGAAATTTTATGACAACAAAACCTGTTTGTTTCTATCAGAAATGAAAAATACATATTTTATTTGAATAATTCGTTATGCTGCGATTGATACATTTCACTTTGCATCAACCTTTCCATTGAATGAATAAAATTATAGATTCCTAATGATTTACCCTATAATTGTATCGAATTAACCATCCTGTTGTATGAATGGATTTTGAATGGATTCCATACCATCAACAGGACAGATTAGTACTACAGAAGTACCACGACACACTACAAGGCCCAACATTCTTGTGCCCTGGTTTAATTTGTATGGATCATCAGGATCTGAAAAAAAAAGAAATTATGTGAAAAAAAATTTAAAAAGCCCCAACCTTGCACATTGCTTGGACATTAATTTTGACCTTTTACAAAACCATCTCTATGAGAAACTGTAATTATTAGCTTTGTTAAAGGTCAACATTGATGAAGAATCATTGCGCATGGTTTGACCATGTACATTTGCTGTAGATACTAAATATCATAACTTTTAATCTCAATGTTTCAACTGGGAAGAACAAGACAGTAACTTTCTTTGTAACTAAATTCACGAACAAAATTTTAAAAACACGACTATTTTAATAAAAATAATGCTAAACTATTAAAAAATTGTCTGAAGCTTCATTTTTACAGAAGATTGATAATCATCGCATTTGCATGCATTCCTTAATTTTCATTCTATTAAATATGTGTACCAAATTTTGATTAAATAGCTCAAAATTAGCTCACTAAAAATAGTATAATTATTTTTATGCAGTTAAAATATCAAATTGATCTACTTAAACGTGCAATAATGCAATTAAATAGCTCAAAATTAGATCATTAAAAATGGTGTAATTATTTTGATGCATTTAGAATATCAAATTGATGTACTTGAATGTGCAAAAAACAGAGTATGAACAAACTTTTTAACAATTGCAAATACATAAGATTTGTATCTTTTGACCAATTCATGACAAATTCAATTCTAAAATATATTTGTTAATATTAAATTTGTGGACTAAATTTATATCCAGTATCTCAAAAATCCCAGGTGATAGTCTTAACAATGGAAATATCTTGTATGTGGGTGATTTCGCCGATTATTGACAAGCGCATGAACCTCACCTCCTCGGAATCGGCTACAACTTCGCACATGTTATGTATTAGTAAAAAACGGCTGCCTTGAATTTTTTCAGATTTTTTCGGGGCCTCGTTTACTATGACTTATGCCCATGAAGTTCTTGAGTTTCTAGAAATGTTCACTTGTAATAGCTTCATTGGAGGCTTAACAATGCCCTAAAACGAAAAAAATCATGGGTCATCTTTCATGTAAAAAAGTCTCAGCTTTCCAAAAAAAAAAATGAATTTTGAAATCGCGATTGAGCCCGACCTTCTAAAACTCATTTTTAATATTTTTTTGCAATTTTGAGTACGTTATCGCATAGTTATCGTAAAAAAAGTATTTTTTTCTGAAAGCTGAGACTTTTTTACATGAAAGATGACGCATGATGTTTTTCGTTTTAGGGCATTGTTAAGCCTCCAATGAAGCTATTACAAGTGAACATTTCTAGAAACTCAAAAACTTCATGGGCGTAAGTCATAGTAAACGAGGCCCCGAAAAAATCTGAAAAAATTGAAGGCAGCCGTTTTTTTACTAATACACAACATGTGCGAAGTTGTAGCCGATTCCGAGGAGGTGAGGTTCATGCGCTTGTCAATAATTGGCGAAATCACCCATGTGCACCTGCACATTTTTAAAAAAATACTTTTTGCAGTTTTAAACTATTAAAAAAAAACTAACATGAAAATATTGAAAAAAAATTATTTGGGCACAAATAAATTTTTTTTTCTAAGAATATAAAAAAATGCTTTCCAGTTTATGAAAATTGTACCTCTGAGATACTCGGTAGTATTATCGAGTACAAGGTTCAGAAGAGGGTCATATCCTTTCAGAATTCCAGCAGTCTCTCGACCTCCAGCGAACTTTACTCTTATGTTTTTCTCAAGGTACTTGGACAGATCTAAGATGCTTTCCTTTCTCTTTTTCTCCTTGTGATCGCCATGGGCATTCTGAGGCTGTGAGAAAACATCTCATGATGAGCATACCGTGAACATTTTTAGGTTAATCGAGCTTTATCTTTAATTACCTGTTTTGCTGCCTGAAAATGTGAAATAAAAAAATCGTTAATCAGTGCTTCGTGACGTGGACTATCACATAAGTTAATTTATTTATTATATTTTTTCATACTTACAGACATATTTGATTAACGTTTGGAATCGATGGAATGTCTCTTCGGGTTTTTAAATAATAACAACGCATTCTATTTTCTTCTCTCTTTAGCTATAGAAGCGAACCCAAGCGCCATCTTTCGGATGATCGATAAATGCAGGTTCGACGTCTCGGCTAATACGCAAGTTACCAAATGTGATCTATCGGGTAGGTATTCGCATTACCGACCGAAAAAAGAGTAAGTTTCATCTATTTTTTTAAATTTAGGAATTTATTTATCAATGGGAAGATCTAATGTATGCAGAAGAATACAGAAAGAAAAAGCGTTACACAAAGAAAAGGAAGAAAAAAATCGATAAAAATAAAAATATTGTATTATTCTATAAAATTAAATTATAAGATTATGTCCCTTAAAAATTTAAAGGATAAGATTCTGAAAGCCGGTTTTTGTATTTACTTAATAGTTTAAAAAATCTCTAATCGCAGCATAAAATATACTAATAATAATTAAGTGATAATTAATAATAATAATAATTAATAGCGTTTTTCTTGTTCCGGAAAACCACTCGTTATTTAATCTCGAAATAAATAATAAGTGGAAATCTATTCGTCATTTAATTTTTAATTTAATCTATTCGGTATTTAAACTCAAAATCAATTATGAGTGGATAAAAAATCATTATTTAAAATCAAAATAAATTGTGAGTAAAAAAGACCTCGTAATTGATTTCGAGTTTAAACGATGAGTGGAAAAACATTCATTATATACACGCGAATAAATAATGAGTGGAAATCCATTCATTATTTGGCATCGAAACGATAATGAGTGGAAAAAATCATTATTTAAAGTCAAAAGAATGCTGAGTGGAAAACCACTGATTATTTTATACCTAAAAAGATAATGAATGAAAAACCTCTGATGATTTGAACTCTGAAAGATAATGAATGAAAAACCTCTGATGATTTGAACTCTGAAATATAATGAGAGGAAATCCACTGATTATTTTAAGCGAAAATAAACAATGAGTGGAAAAACATTCATTTTTTTACTTTTATTTAAATACATTTTGCCCATCTATATGGCGAACATATATAATCGATTCTGATAACTTTTCCGTGTCAACAATAAAATTGCTACTTTGGAGATTGGAGAGTCCCGTCGATGTTTATGGTAGTTGGTCTAAATGTGCAAATCTCCAGACGCTAACGCATCTTTTAATATGAATATAAAACATACAATGAAGCACAATTGTAAATCTCTAAATTCTTCTAGAAATATAGTCGATGATATAATTGGTTCTATGATTACATTTCCATAAAATTAACATGTGGTGATTATAATATGATATTGAAACTTTTAAATAGCTGTAAAAAATATTAATTTTCGGTTCAATTTCATGGTAATTTTCTTGAACGAATGAAAATATGGAGAAAAAGAGTTAATGCATTGCGAAAATAATGGAGGGTTGTACTCTTTCATTTTTTCCGCAGTTTTTTCCTAGACTAGTTTAAAAATGAGATTTCTTTTCAGGTATACAAAAGTTCACATATCATTTCATAAAAGCTGCAGGTTATTATTGCGAAATCATTACTGCAAAACGAGTTGTACTTTAAACTTTATTTCTTAAAGTAATGGGGCTTTACAAAACTGCAATGAAACAGAGTTGTAAATGCCTAATACTTATAGAAATAATGATGATGATACGATCAGCTCTATAATTATGATTTTATAATAATAACATGTAGCGATTGTAATACGATGATTAAACTTTGGAATGGCTATAAAAATTATTATTTATCAATAAAAATTTACGGTAATCCTTTTGAAAAAATGGAAAAAATAAGTAATGCATTACTTATTTCTTCCATTTTTTCCACTATTTCTTGCAATATTAAAGCGAAAATTAGTATTTTTTCAGCTATTCAAATGTTTACACTCGATTTTATAATCACTACATATTATTATTATGAAATCATAATTACAAAACAAATTGTACTGTAAACTATATCTTATGAATTAATGGGGATTTACAACTCCGCAATGAAGCAAACAGTTATCCATTATCTAATTAATAAAAGCGATTTTGTCAGTAGCAGCAAATACTTAGTATTAAATCGAATTTACTGACTTTCGCCTCCGCAATAGTATCATTTAAATCGGTCCGCCAATCTCTACGCGTTCACCGTAAGTTCGATGACATTGGCAAACACCTCCAATGTCGCGATTGTAATATGATGTTTAAACTTTTAAATAGCTGCGAAAAATATTAATTTTCAGTTCAATTTCATGGTAATCTTCTTGAAAAAATTGAGAAAAACAGCTAATGCATTGCAAAAATAATGAAGGGTTGTACTCTTCCATTTTTTTTTCAGGTATACAAAATTTGACATATCATTTCATAAAAGAAAGAGAGAATTGTACTTTAACCTTTATTTCTTAAAGTAATGGGGCTTTACAACACTGCAATGAAGCAAAAAGTTATCGATTATCTAATTAATAAGAGCGATTTTGTCAGTAACAAAAAATACTTAGTACTAAATCGAATTTGCTGACGCTCGCCTCCGCAATAGTATCATTTAAATCTCACCACATATGATCGAGAGGCTCGCCATCGCGCCTCCAGAGGCGCTCTTTTCTCCTCTGTCAGTCAATAATGGCGCTCACCGTCGCTAAATAACGAGTGTATTAAAATCTCGCTTATTTACTAGGAAAATAAAGACGTTTTGCGTGATCCACGTGACGTGATCTGTGCTTGTTTAATAATCGCTGTGATAACCGAACGTGTGAAATTAAAAATCAATAATCGGAGGCGTTGGTCGAAGCTTCGGGGGCTCGTCCATAGGTCCGTCAATAAACTGGATCATACACAACAAATACGATACGGCAGAGCTTTCCGATTGGCGGGAGCTTGTGCGTAAGTTGAAACTTTGTGATTTACCGTCCCGTCCTCTTGATTATCTCTGTGAGAAGCGTGATCCGAAGGTCGTGCCCGCACTATCTCCTATAACCGTTTGCTGTTTATAGTCATTAGCTTATTGGTGTTGTATGAATTGTGTAAAAGAAATCGTTGATTATCAAATTGCATGGTAACGCGTTTGGAATCTCCTCGAGACTGTCTCATATTACACGCTATTTATCCAAACAGTCTCGGCGATTATGATAAGGTCTTACTCGTAAATCATTCAGCCGGTTTTTGCTCTTTAACTTAGTGATTGAGCTTAATACTCATTTCCGCAGATTTTCTGTCAATAATCAATGTCTTGGTCTTCGGTATTAGTGGAAAAAGAAACGAGGCGGGTGAATTTCCACTTAATATATAAATTAGTTTGCTTTTTGTTTTCTTTATATTATATCGGTGATTGATTCACTCGAGAAATGTAAATTTCCGCTTAATATATAAATGAGTACATTTTTTTATTATAATCATGATCGATTCACTCAAGAAATGTGAATTTTCTCCGAATATATAAATCAGTACATTTCTTATTATATGGATAATTGATTCACTCGAAAAATGGAAATTTCCGCTTACACTGAGAAAAAGGACTATGTATTTCCAACAATAATACCATAGTAAAGAATGTATAATATGTGGAACCATATTTTATAGTTGAATCAGCTTTTATATAGTTTACCGAACTATTGTCGTGAAGTTAAGGAAACTATGCAGTTGGATAGTGCATCTACAGGGAAGGATTTACCAATAGGCTGAGTAGGCTGAAGCCTAGAGCGGCAAATTTTAGGGGGCGGCAAATTCTTCGTGCTGGAAAAAAATTTTAAATCGAAACTTTTTCAACATTTAAAAAAAGAAAAAAAAATGTTACTTTATTTTTTGCTTTATTAAAAATATTTTTTTCGGTATTTCCGAAAAAAATTTAGCATTGCGATTTTTCAAAATTTATTACACACGAATTCAATCTTCTTTGCATTTGTTATTTTTTGTGGCAAAACATGATAATTCCACGTTTATACGATTCGTGATTCTACGTGATTCTGTTTCTGCTCCATTATTTCGATTTAATCGACATTCGATGTGCCATGTATTTTGTTTACGGTAAGAAAAATGTATTCTATTCCACAACTGCAAAAAATACTTCATCCGAAAAAAAAAGATTTTCCCCATTGATATACTGAACCCACGTATTACAGAAAGAGCGGCAATTTCTTTCGAGCCTAGGGCGACATTAGTGGTAAATCCGCCCCTGTGCATCTAAATATGGGCCACACTTAAGAATACTATAACTTATCGTTAAAACTGTAACAATAAAATTATGATATACTTAACACGTTTATGAAATAAACACTGAGAGAAAAATATGGTCAGAGTAACTATATTTCTACTATAAAAAACTATGTTTCCCTGAGATAACGACTATGCTTTTATGGTTATCGTAACCGATAAAAATATCATGCGCCATATTTTCGTAGTTATGGCAGCTATTTCTGCATATTACTTGCAACTATTCGTTCTTTTACTATTTATAAAGTATTTGGTACCGATGGAGAACAATGAAAGCATATAAAATACATAGTTATTTTCCAATCATGTTTATTTATTCCTATCATCTAGTATAGTAAATACTAGATACTAGTCTAAATATAGAATACTAAATATAGAAGAATAGAATACCATATAATACTTTTGTCTACTATAACAAAAACATGGTGTAGAACGAATGCTTAGATGTGGATTTATATACCATGTGAAATGACTTGTGAATAGTATGTTTTACATTTATTATGGTCTACACTCACATTCGATTTCGTTGATAAATCGAAGTGTTTGTGGCAAATAAGTGTTTTGTTTATAATTACAAGTAATATTTATATTTTTACCATATTCACCAATAGTAGTGAATATAGATGAGCGGGATGTCGGCTTAGAGCGACTGTTTTTTCCCAATATCCACTGTTGCCGCTGCTCAGTTGCGAATCGGACGTCGCGGAGTTAGACAAAAATAAGAAGTGACAAAGATTGAATATTCCACCTCTTATATAAGGGCCAGATGACAATTCGCTTGCGAGAAAGTCCTAATGTCCCGCTGGCCATCTATCGGAACCGAGGGAACTAAGCAGCACGTGAGAATTGCATCATGGACGCTTGCAGACAACAAATTGATGTTGAATATAACAATAAATATTGCAGCGAATACTATGCATTATTATAAGCGTCCATGCAGGCTCTTCTTGAACTCTTATCCAAAATATTGGCTATCATAGCTGCAACAAAATTGAAGAGAAAAGAGGAATGATTAAGATCGAATTTTACCCGCAATTTCGATCTTAAAACGAAGCTGAAACTGATTTTTCGAAGTTATCAAGTAAAGATGTTACCAAATTTTAAAGTTACCGAATATACCAAATACGGTGACAAAGTTCGTTGGATAAAAATAAACGCTATATAGTTTGTTAAAGTTAGAGCCAAAATGAATTTAATTTCTCCCTCACAGAGGCTGTTTTAAATACGCAAAATAATATGCTTCTATTTTGCACTTCTTTTTCTATACACCCCTTTTCAACTTAATATTCATTTTGCACTCATAACACATTCAGCAATTTACAATCAACGTCTCGCGTTTCGATGATAGTCAATTATAAATATATTATAAATAAGCGTATAAACGACGTAGTCGGTAAAGAGAAAAGAAAATGTCAATTAATTTTAAGTGAGTATGAGTTACGAATCATCATTCGCGTCGTAGGGAACACTCAACTGAGATACGTGCATAATGAGATAATTACGAAGACAATAAATGAGGGTAGTATCGTTATCGTCGAGCCGCTGGGATATTGTTATGAAAATGCATAACAAACTCAGGCTAACCGTCTCGAAGTGTTTCTGCACGTGCTTACGAGGATTTATCTATCAAAATACGTACGCAGTTTTCGATGATCCTGCGGACGGCCTTGATGGCTGAAAACCCAGTAGAAATAATAAAAAAAGAGGTAAACGTAATAAATCCACCAATTGACGCATTAAAACAAATTTCTTGATTCGAAAAATCGATAAAAATAAAAATATTATATTATTTTATAAAATGAAATTATAAGATTATGTTCCTTCAAAATTGAAAGGATAAGATAAGATTCTGAAATGGTTTTTATATTTACTTAACATTTAAAAAAACTATAATCGCAGCACAAAATGTACTAATAATAATTAAGTGATAATTAATAATAATAATAATTAATAGTGTTTTTCTCGCTCCGGAAAAGCACTCGTTATTTAAACTCGAAATAAACAATAAGTGGAAATCTATTCGTCATTTAAACTCAATCAAAGGTCAAAATACGTACGCTGTTTTTCAATACTCCTCCGGACGGCCTTGGTGGCTGAAAACCCAGTAGAAATAATAATAAAAGGGGTAAACGTGGTAAATCTGGCAATTGACGCATTAAAGCGAATTTATTGATTCGAAGCTGACTACAAATTGAATTTAGCATTGTTTTTTTTTTAGCTTTCAGGAATCTCGATTCGCCGTGACTGCATTTGGTGAAAGGGTCAGCCGGGCTAAATGTGATAGTCAGTATCTTTTCCTGCTAATTCTTTCTGATGTCACATCAAACGGGACTTTCCCATTATTTATTGAAATGCTGGCATTTTTTTTTGTTTCATTCAAATATTAAACGGTAAATGAAGGATAACGATTAGTAGCATTTAAGGGGAGAGAGTCAGGTCAAAAAAATTGATTTTGGAAATTCAATATCATCCAAATCCTATTGCATATAAAAATGCCCAACGCACTATATTGTTGGTACTCGATTAAAGGATTTTTTACTGTCGTCTGACTTGTATATGCTTTTAAATATTATCTTAAGCAAAGATCTTAGGTTTTCCATTCTGCGCATGATACAGATCAAACTACTAGGCAGATTGGAATGGCTGACGTCTCATTTTCTTCTTCATGAACAGATACACCGGCTAAATGAAGCAGATGTTAATAAACTGTAATATTTTTTAAGTAACATAATTATTAATAAATAAATTTTATGCTATTTTCTAAATCAGTGATTAACTTTGCTTTCAGAATGAAAAAAAATAGTTTGCTCCATTTAGCCGGTGTATCTTTTCATGAAGAAGAAAATGAGACGTCAACCATTTTAATCTGCCTAGTAGTTTGATCTGAATCATGCGCAGAATGGAAAACCTAAGAACTTTGCTTAAGATAATATTGAAAAGCATATGCAAGTCAGACGACAGTAAAAAATTCTTTCATCGAGCACCAACAATATAGTGCATTGGGCATTTTTATATGCAATAGGATTTTAATGATATTGAATTTCCAAAATCAATTTTTTTGACCTGACTCCCTCCCCTTAAACAAATTCACTCTGTATTACAGTATCTCTAATAGGGAATAAAATATTTGAGATTACACTTATTAAAGGGTGAAATCTTCACATTTTGCTTCCTCATAGAGGAAGCTTTGTTTTCGTGAAAAAAAATTTTTTTTTCGAGATTTTCATGCCAGTATGCTTAGAATTGTCCAAAACGTCGATAAAAGTGGTTTAAAAAAATGTCCGTATGTATGTGTGTGTGTGTCCTGGGCTCCGAAAATTCGATGAACTATTATTCAGTAACCGTTCGAGCGATATGGCTCAAATTTGGCACGCAAGTGGAGTAGTTGCCCAGCTTTGAATGTTAAGATTTTTGAAGAAAAAAAATCAGCTATTTCGATTTTATGATACTTTTAATTTAAAAAAAAAGGGCGTGGTCGCTCTAACTTTCGTAAAAATTAGACGATTTTGCTAAATAGTTGTTTATAAATAAATATACGTTCAATGTTGTTTGGCATTGCATTTGGGCGAAATCGGTAAAGCGGTTCAAATTTAATAGATGTTTGAATTTTTCGAAAAAAATCATTATTTTTTATAAATGACGTCGAATTTCACCAATTTAACTGAAATGTTTTACAAACGAAAAGGAACATGCAGCTATGCCACGTACCAAATTTGACGATGATCGGTAAAGTGGTTCAGATTTTACGATATTTTGAAATTTACAATAAAAAACGATTTTCGCTCTAGCATCAGCAAAAGTTGATAATGCGAGACAAAAGTTTGTACTCAATGGAAATAAGAATGAAAAGTAGAACTTTACACATTTCTTCACATATAATTTTTTTTTTTTTTTCAATTTATAATGACCGTTTGGCCCAAAAAAAATTGGTCATAACTCTCGAACGGCGTGACGATTCGAGATGAAAATTTACACAACAAGGATGCGAAGTAGAACCTTGCACATTGCTTCCTCATTATTTTTCGCTTTTTGCAAAGCTTCCTCTATAAGGAAGCCAAAATTGAATTACGTACTTCTTCATAGAGGTAGCTTTGTAAAAAGCGAAAATAATGAGGAAGCAATGTGCAAGGTTCTACTCTGCATCCTTTTTATAATTTTATAAATACGTAAATAGCGCAAAATTTTCTTTCGCGAGATAACTTCTCTTAACAAATAGAATAATATAACAAATTGACAAACTGCAACGCCTCCGAAATAAACCCTCAACGGGGGGCAAATTCTTTAATTAAAAAAAATGTTTAAATTGCGTGAAAAACGAAAGTATGCAATTCGTTAAACATCGGAAGCGTATAACTTGATCTTCAGACATTTTTTATTTCTGACGTGAAAATGTTTTTAAAAAATCAATATTATACGATAATATGTTACTTATTTTTTTAAACCGTGGTTATCTCGCACTGAAACATTACGCTATTTCCAAGTTTGTAATGTAGCACATGTAAACATGGATGTAGCACACAACCTCTTTATTTTGCAGACTTGGCAGTCGATCGATTGACTGACGTATTTAGATTTAAACAAAGAACAGTTTTAAAATAGCGCGGTTTTAACTCCCGTCTTCGTATGTAACTCGAGCACACATATATCTTTGTATTGTGAAAGTTGGTCATGAAATTTCGATTTTCTAACATTATTCTACACTGTAAAAAAATCTTGAAATTTAGTGTACTTTAACTGGAAGTTTTTATTCATAAACTAGTATATTAAATTTAGTATACAAGTGTAATGTAAAATTAATGTATGGTACAGCACATTTAATAATTTACTTTAATTTTACAGTAAAAACACATGAATTTTATAACACAGTTGAATACTAAATTTTGATGACGAGATTATGAATAAAAACTTCCAATCTTTTCTTTTCAACAGTGTATCAAATCTTAATACATTATATCTCGCTGAATATCCGTTAATTGCACCGATTGAATTATGTTTCAATCCATAAATAATTACTTTTTATTTCAGCTTTTTAATTTTTTAATTATTACTAACTATTAACATTAATAGTAATTATTTGATTTACTATTGACAACGCCTCTATGTAATTTTTAAGCTGTGATTATATTTATAAAAATATTATATTATAACACAATGTTTCTACGCTTTAGTTAAATTTGTTGTATCCTTAATTAAGTGTACTGTAATTATGACACAATATGTATTTATGAAGTTTATGAGTTCTGAATTAACCAGCGATCGCTTAGTATATTTCAGAGTTGTACATCCCCATTAATTCATGAGATATAGTTTACAGTACAATTTGTTTTGTAATGATGATTTTATAATAATAATATGTAGTGATTATAAAATAGAGTGTAAACATTTGAATAGCTGAAAAAAATACTAATTTTCGCTTTAATATTTCAAGAAATAGTGGAAAAAATGGAAGAAATAAGTAATGCATTACTCATTTTTTTCCATTTTTTTCAAAAGGATTACCGTGAATTTTTATTGAAAAATAATAATTTTTGCAGCCATTCCAAAGTTTAATCATCGTATTACAATCGCTACATGTTATTATTATAAAATCATAATTATAGAGCTGATCGTATCATCATTATTATTTCTATAAGTATTATGCATTTACAACTCTGGTATATTTATATGAAACTATTATACAATTTGCATCAAGAGTTTGTTAAGTATAGTTATACTTTAAAAAATATTTTCGCGTGTATTTCGAAAGGTGCAAGGGGTTTAAAATTTTCCGTTTAGTTTAGAAAAGCGGTGAGGTTGTACAAAGCCGGAACCCTAAACCTTGGGTGTGCGTAAAATAGAATCGTTTTGAGCGAATCGTGATTCATAAAGCCCGAGCGGCTATTCTTCTCTATAATGGCACAGGCTGGCCGGTATATTGATGTATTATCCCTTCCCTCAAAGTATGAACACTTTCCATCGTAGTACGTGACTTCCTGCACGTCCTTGCGCCGACCACAATCAGGGACGGGTTTACTCATAGTCTATGGTTTTGAGTGGAAAGATTTTGGCAGTTTTTTAATATTTATTTTTATTCTAATCAACACTGAAAAGGAACTGTTTATTAATCTACACAACGATTTCGAATGTGTCAATATGTAAATCAAATTTTTGAATTGTTTATTATCTGTAGAAATACAAATGCAATTTTTTTTACGCTCATCATTATAGCAACATTGCTAAAATTTTCACCCATTTCATTAAATTTGTTCATTTTTGTTATTTTTTTATTCTACGATTATGCACATATTTTTGGGACTTAAAAACTTGGGTCCGAACCCTTAGGATGGAAGTATAAATTTAATATATTTTTGTGGGCAATATGAGTAATAATAATAATAGATTCTACAAAAATTATGCAAAGTAGAACCTTGCACATTGCTTCCTCATTATTTTTCGCTTTTTACAAAGCTGCCTTTATGAGGAAGTATGTTAATCAATTTTGGCTTCCTCATAGAGCAAGCTTTGCAAAAAGCTAAAAATAATGAGGAAGCAATGTGCAAGGTTCTACTTTGCATCCTTGTTATATTTTATTCTTGTTTTTTTATGTTTTACGAAATGCCGAACGACACCAGTCAATTTTTTTAAAATTCAAAATAACGTAAAAGCCGAACCGCTTTACCGATTATCACCAAATTTGATACGTTATTGTTCCAGTGTAAAAAATTTCAGTTGATTTTTTGAAATTTTACCTGAATTAGAGCAAAACGAAAATTTTTCGAGAAATTCAAAATATTACAAAAACCGAAACGCTTTGCAGATTTCGCCCAAATTCAATACCAAAGGTCGCATTACTTTGTTCCATTTTTATACGAAGTTTCAGCCCAATAGCTAAAAATTCGTTCGAGCTAGAGCATTTACGTACTTTTTTCAAAATTAAAAAATTCTTATAAAATTTAAATGTGTCAATCGATTTTTCCGAAATTTATACCAATTAAAGATTAGGCAGTACTGTACATGTTGTTCGAATTTGAGCTGATTCGGTCGAATAGTTTAAAAGTTACAGTTAAATGAATTTTTGGCCTTTCATCACACACATACATACATCCGGACAATTTTTCTAAACCACTTTTCTCGACGTTTTGGATCATTCTGAGTGTCCTGACATGAAAATCTCGAAAAAAAAAAATTTCATGAAAACAAAACTTTCTCTATGAGGAAGCAAAATGGGTTAAAAGTACAATTCCAGTGGGAAAAACTACTATATCTTATGGTTGTCGTAAAGGTACAGCCGCAGCAAAATTCGCAAGAAAATTTCCGATACTTACAAGAACTTAAACTGGAACTTACAGAAAACAATACTATTCTTCAACATTGTTATCATTCCAATGATTTTGTATTCATAACTTTATTTTATAAAATCCCGCCTTTTTTATAAAAATTTCCATCAAAAATTCCATAGAAATTTTCCAAAAATAAGTAATGAGCATTACTCATTTTTTTCGTCCTCTTCTTCTGCTTCTTCTCCCTCTTTTCTCACCAACATTGTAAACTGGAACTTACAGAAAAAATACTATTCTTCAACATTGTTATCATTCCAATGATTTTGTATTCATAACTTTATTTTATAACATCCCGCCTTTTTTATAAAAATTTCCATAAAAAATTCCATAGAAATTTCACAAAAATAAGTAATGAGCATTACTCATTTTTTTCGTCCCCTTCTTCTGCTTCTTCTCCCTCTTTTCTCACCAACATTGTATACTGGAACTTACAGAAAAAATACTATTCTTCAACATTGTTATCGTTCCAATGATTTTGTATTCATAACTTTATTTTATAAAATCCCGCCTTTTTTATAAAAATTTCAATAAAAAATTCCATAGAAATTTTCCAAAAATAAGTAATGAGCATTACTCATTTTTATCGTCCTCTTCTTCTGCTTCTTCTCCCTCTTTTCTCACCAACATTGTAAACTGGAGCTTACAGAAAAAATACTATTCTTCAACATTGTTATCATTCCAATGATTTTGTATTCATAACTTTATTTTATAACATCCCGCCTTTTTTATAAAAATTTCCATAAAAAATTCCATAGAAATTTCACAAAAATAAGTAATGAGCATTACTCATTTTTTTCGTCCCCTTCTTCCGCTTCTTCTCCCTCTTTTCTCACCAACATTGTAAACTGGAACTTACAGAAAAAATACTATTCTTCAACATTGTTATCATTTCAATGATTTGGTATTCATAACTTTATTTCATAACATCCCGCCTTTTTTTATAAAAATTTCCATAAAAAATTCCATAGAAATTTCACAAAAATAAGTAATGAGCATTACTCATTTTTTTTCGTCCCCTTCTTCTGCTTCTTCTCCCTCTTTCCTCACCATTATTGTAAACTGGAACTTACAGAAAAAATAGTATTCTTCAACATTGTTATCATTCCAATGATTTTGTATTCATAACTTTATTTCATAACATCCCACCTTTTTTTATAAAAATTTCCATAAAAAATTCCATAGAAATTTCCCAAAAATAAGTAATGAGCATTACTCATTTTTTTCGTCCCCTTCTTCTGCTTCTTCTCCCTCTTTTCTCACCAACATTGTAAACTGGAACTTACAGAAAAAATACTATTCTTCAACATTGTTATCGTTCCAATGATTTTGTATTCATAACTTTATTTTATAGCATCCCGCCTTTTTTATAAAAATAAGTAATGAGCATTACTCATTTTTTTCGTCCCCTTCTTCTGTTTCTTCTCCCTCTTTTCTCACCAACATTGTAAACTGGAACTTACAGAAAAAATACTATTCTTCAACATTGTTATCATTCCAATGATTTTGTATTCATAACTTTATTTTATAACATCCCGCTTTTTTAATAAAAATTTCCACAGAAATTTCACAAAAATAAGTAATGAGCATTACTCATTTTTTTCGTCCCCTTCTTCTGCTTCTTCTCCCTCTTTTCTCACCAACATTGTAAACTGGAACTTACAGAAAAAATACTATTCTTCAACATTGTTATCGTTCCAATGATTTTGTATTCATAACTTTATTTTATAGCATCCCGCCTTTTTTATAAAAATAAGTAATGAGCATTACTCATTTTTTTCGTCCTCTTCTTCTGCTTCTTCTCCCTCTTTTCTCACCAACATTGTAAACTGGAACTTACAGAAAAAATACTATTCTTCAACATTGTTATCATTCCAATGATTTTGTATTCATAACTTTATTTTATAACATCCCGCTTTTTTAATAAAAATTTCCACAGAAATTTCACAAAAATAAGTAATGAGCATTACTCATTTTTTTCGTCCCCTTCTTCTGCTTCTTCTCCCTCTTTTCTCACCAACATTGTAAACTGGAACTTACAGAAAAAATACTATTCTTCAACATTGTTATCATTCCAAAGATTTTGTATTCATAACTTTATTTTATAACATCCCACCCTTTGTATAAAAATTTCCATAAAAAATTCCATAGAAACTTCACAAAAATAAGTAATAAGCATTACTCATTTTTTTCGTCCCCTTCTTCTGCTCCTTCTCCCTCTTTTCTCACCAACATTATAATATATTATAGGTCCCTCCCTTGGTGAAAAACTTTAGGGGCGGTCATGGTGTTAAATCCGCCCCTGTGATGATATTTTCACCGGTTTCTCCCTCTTCAATTTTCCGTTAGTCCAATCCTCAGTTTGTGACGTTCTATCAAACACTCAGAACCAAAAGCCACTGCAACTTCGACGAGGATTCTACTAGGTATCTATACGTTCTTTCGCAACTGCCTTAAGAAGTCATCAAGACAAATCGAACCTGAACGGCGAATTACCGTGACGGTACAGCTGGCGACAATGCGATATGAATCTTCGTCGTCCAAACGGATAGTAGGAGAAACTCACAAGGAAGATAATCAACAAGACTCGCGATGCTTGGCACAATGAGTTTGGCACTCGTTGATTAAAGACGTGCACGCATTATACTCCACGCAGACCATTAATCGCTCAAGTGCTCGAGTGATCAATGACTATTGTTCGTCTAGTGTGAACGTGCAGTGCAGTGATTAAAAAAAACACATTTTGTTATCAGTGAAATACTAAATGAGCGTTTGTTATTAATAAATCGGATTAAAAACTTCGTGCAGTCATAAAGACTTCGTTGTAAGTATCAGTGCATGTTGATAACGAATTGTATATGGGTTTTAATTGACGTTTTGGGTATTTTTATTTATTTTTAGTGTAATGTAACAATTGAGAGGATTTTGCGGTGATTTAAAAAAAATGTTAAATACAACCTTTCAGGAGATACATTTTTCATTTCAACTCAATGTATTGTACGGAATATTGTTTTACGAAAAATTGTTTTGCTGGAATGTGAATTCTATACAAAAAAAAGGACTATTATACATCTTTCACGGTTTAATGCGGTATCAATTTTACTCAATGTCTGACAAAAAAAATGAAAATATGTATTTGTACAATTTTGCATGTTTTTTATTTTATCAAAAAATTACAACATTTAAAAAAAATTTGTTATCGTAATAGCCTTTTTGTGGAAAATTGTTTTTTGTGATAAGGAATTTTTATTGTGATGCTCAAGTAAAAAAATGCATTTGTTTAACTGCTATCATATGTCATAAAAATAAGAACCTTTGAATAAAAGAATGAGAATATTGCTGCCACTTTTACATTGAAGTTATCAGTTCACTGTGACGATTTGTCAACAAATGGAATATATTCACATCATAGTGACTGGCTTTCTTTTCCCGCTTCGCAAGAACGAATGACAATCATCGAGACACCCTCGTCATTTTTACTCCTCTCTGGAGATAGCAAGTCCAGTTTCATTGCGTTAATCTTACCGAGTGTTTTTAGTCATACTAACGGTAAAGTTGTTTTAGTCACTGCTTCGAGGAAATATGTTAACTGCTCATAGAGGAAGTTTTGTAACAAATAAATAATGTGTTTTGTGGAAATAATGAGGAAGCAATGGTTTTACTTTGCATCCTTGCTTTAAATAAATATATTTGAAAACTGGAAATGAGCGAATCTTTAATCATCAATAAATAATAAACGAAAATGTATATACCAATAAAATACAAAATCTAATGAATTTCACAAAATTAGATATACAGTATCACTGAACATTGTTTCGTTCACGTAGAAAATTAGTACGCGCTAGATTAAATCTTGTGAAAGTTGATGCAATAACGTAGATTTAAAAAAAATGTAAAAACTCCATAAAATCCAAACTACTGTACTGATTTTGCCAAAATTTAATATCAAAGGTCGCAGGACTTCGTTCAAGTTTCATGCCAAGTTTCAGCCCGATAGCAAGAGTTAGAGTGATTTTAAATAAATATATTTGAAAACTGGAAATGAGCGAATCTTTAATCATGAATAAATAATAAACAAAAATGCATATAAAAAAAGTTGATGCAATAACGTAGATTTTTTTTTAAATGTAAAAATGCCATAAAATCCGAACTACTGAACTGATTTTGCCAAAATTTAATACCAAAGGTCGCAGGACTTCGTTCAAGTTTCATGCTAATTTTCAGCCCAATAGCAAGAATTAGAGTGATTTTAAATGAATATATTTGAAAACTGGAAATGAGCGAATCTTTAATCATGAATAAATAATAAACAAAAATGTATATAAAAAAGTTGATACAATAACGTAGATTTTTTTGAAAATGTAAAAATGCCATAAAATCCGAACTACTGTACTGATTTTGCTAAAATTTGATACGTTCAAGTTTCATGCCAAGTTTCAGCCCAATATCAAGACATTTGGTCGAGTTAGAGTGATAATAGACATTTTTTTAAATTAAAGAAATCACAGAGATAATATTTGAATTGATTTATATAAAATGTATAGCAAAGAAACAACACTGTATATATCAATGAAGTTTAAGCTGTCGAATAGTTTACGACTAATGCAGGTACGAATTTTACCTCCTCTATCACATACCTACGGACTCTTTTTCTAAAACACTTTTCACGACATTTTGTAACATTTTTAATATATTGACATAAAAATGGCGAGAAAAAAAAATGAACAAAAAAATTGCTCTATGAAGAAGCAAAATGGAAGGAATTACAATTAACCGCTTAAACCGGTTTTGTAGTATTAAATCTGACCTTGCATAATCGTACCGAATACGGAGCATAACTTAATTTTTTTTAAGTTTAGTTCTTTTTTACAACTTGGAAAAAAAAATTCACTGCTACCATTTATAATAAATTTATATAAAGTATATAAATTTACATAAAGTATATAAATTTACAGAAATTATAATTGACTATTGAGAAAAAATAATAAAAGTTTTTAAATTATAGAAATTTAATCCATTTGAAAAACCCCTATAATAGACATTGAAGATGATAGCTTTAAAGTTCGTACGGTACTTAAAAAACGTTCTCATTGCTGCTGCTAAATTTGTTATTTTTTTTAGGTACAACGAATTTTTTGAGGTACATTAATTTCTACAATGCTGAAAGTTCAGTTTATAGGCAGTTTGTGAAATTATTAAATTGTGGTTTACTGTAATGAAATCCATGAGAACAGTAAACTGAACCGTTGTAGACGTAAAAATGGTTGAAAGTTTGAATATTCGCAATTTAAGTCGGCTTATCAATCTTTAGCAAATTTTCTTTTATGAAATCATTGTTTAGTTTGATCACAAGAAAAATGACATTTTGGACCATGTGATTTTAAACAAAAAGGCCTATAGGAACGTAATATTAAATTACTTTTTTTTAATACGAGTAACGGGCGCTAATTCGCAAAGGAAGTTCAAATTTCGTCATTGTACGCGCAGCTAATTGGATATTATGAGTTCACAATAATTTAATCTCCACGGAGAATATCAATGCCTTATTATGAGTGTTAAGAATGATTTTAGGCGCTCTTGATATGGCATTAAGATGTTGCCCGTTATCTACAACACATTAAGAGGATAAAAATAGAAAAATGAATGCCACTCAAGTTATCTATTTTCAAGCACGGATTTACACATTAAATAATTTGTTGCTCTAGGTTATTTCTCCTTTATTATTTAAGTTTATTTATGAAAATAAATTAACTGATTGAAAAAAATGTGATGGAAAAAACCTTGCATCAGCTGCTCCGATATACATGACGTAGCGAAGGGGTTAAATTTCTTTTTAGTATATTCCTGCGGCTACGTCCGGAGCAGAAGGAGCAACAATCTCCGATAATATCTCTATTCCCTCTTCAAATACTGTCCACAAGATAAGAAAACTTCATTCGGCGCCGTGACGACTTCCAACTTATTTCTCTCTCTGTCATATCGTGAGACATGTAAAAGATATTGCGAAGCAGTGAGCGAGGGATAGAGTTATAGAGGAGCAAAAACTCTGATAAAGTGTCGCGTGCTCGTGCGTACATTATTCAGCTCATAATATTCCCCGGTTCCGCTTGCTCGCTCTGATATCGTTACACACATTAGTGATACACGCGGGATTCGCGTGAATAGCTATGTGAAAATACCGTCAAATTCACATCCGGTTAAATCTATAATAAGATAAAAATCAAAAATCGACAATAAAATGACTTTGACGTAATTTTTTATACATTTTTGTGTTGTAATATGATGGTCATAAATACAGTTAAAAATATTTTGAAAATTAATATATGTATTGGAAGTTCTTTTGCAGATACGTTATATTACATTGCATTTAATATACACATATGTTGTAAAATTCCAATAATTATATTATTAACACAACTTTTATGAAGTTTTTAGTATACTGTATATTAATTTTACAGCAATTTTTTTGTATATTAATTAATATTTGTATATTAAATTTAATATACGCGTATCTGCAAAAAAGCTTCCAATACTTTATATTAATTTTCATACAAAAATTTCTAACAGTGTATTTGATGAAAATTCATCGTAAAAATTGAATATATATATATTTTAGAAAATTTGTCGATACGAATAAAAAAAAGAGCTGGTCGAAATACCGAAAAGTACAAGTTATTTAAAGTATTTTAAGTACTAGGTATAAAGTACAGAACAATCTCAATGTACTAATACTTCGGATATGTACTTTGCAATTTGAAAAAGAGTTTATTTAATCTGGAAAACGAGTTTAAAAAAGTACTACGGAAAAGTTGTATTGCTTCCTCATAGAGGAAACTTTGTTTTTGTAAAAAGAATTTTTTTTAGATTTTTATGTCAGGACACTCAGAATGGTCCAAAACGTCAAGAAAAGTGGTTTAGAAAAAATGTCCGGATGTATGTGTGTATGTGTGTGTGGAACGCTTGCAAAATTCATACCGCTGTATGTCGAAAACGGCTTTAACAATCAATTTGAAATTTGGCATGCCGGTAGAGAAGCAACGCCCCTTCCTACGTATACATTTTTGAAAAAATTGAAAAAAAATTCAGATTTTATAAGCCTTTCAATTTTTCGAAAAATGTCTGTATGATAATAGAGAAATGAAAAATGAAGGTCGGTATTGAATTTGAGTGAAATCCATAAAGCGGTTTAGATTTTATAAAATTTTGAATTTTGGAAAAAATTTCGTTTTCGTTCTTATTCAAGTTAAGTTCGACCAAACCGGCTCAAATATTTAGCAAGGTAAAATTATCATCGAGTTGTAGTAGATATCAAATTTGTTGAAGATTGGTAAAGTGGTTCAGATTTTATAAGACATTGAATTTTTCAAAAAATCTCTGTATGTTTTCTCACTGCCACAATTTTTTTAGATAATGAGCTTAAACAGTTTTTGACGTATAAAGCAATGAAAAATGACGATCGGTATTGAATTTAAGCAAAATACATAAAGCGGTTTGGATTTTATAGAATTCTGAATTTATGAAAATTTTTGTTTTCGTACTTCTTTAATTTGTATTTGAAACAAGGATGCAAAGTAGAACTTTGCACATTGCTTCGTCAATAATTTTCATCTTTCGCAAAGATTCCTCTATAAGGAAGCCAAAAATAAAATAAAGAAACTTCCTCATAGAGGCGGCGTTGCGAAAGATAAAAATTGATGAGGTAGCAATGTGCAAAGTTCTTTGCGTCCTTTTTTAACAATTCAGATAAAATACTTTTTATACAGAGTATCGAAAATGAGCTTTTCAAAAAAATTCGGACTATTTAAAGAATTTCGTAAAAGTAATTAAAAAAAAATCGAAAAGTTATTTTTAAAAGTATTTCGACAAATTGTTTTCAAAGTACTTCGAGAAGTTGTTTTTAAAAATACTTCGAATAGTTTTTTAAAGTACTTCGAAAAAGCTCATTTCAAAAGCAAATGCTTTTTTGTCTTCTTATTTATAGAATAGGATATTTTTAAAACAGAATATTTACCATACTGAGAGAAAATTATGGTATTAGTAACTACAAAGCGACAATTATTTATTTTTAGTTCGTACGACCAATTTTTTTTATAGTTGCCACAACTATCCAATAGTTACTATAACTACCTTTTCATTATCATTATCATAACTATTTTCATAGTTACCGTAACTATGACAATAGTTGCATGGACTAAAAATTAATAGTTGTCACTTTATAGTTGACTGTACTATTATGATTTCTTTGAGTGCATAGGATATTTTTTTGTAATTGGAGTTTGAAAAGTCGAATTTGAATAAAGCTCTGTGATAGAATCTATTATTTTTGTGGTGGTAAAAAAAATACGGTAAAATTGGCGGTTGCCGTGACCGCCCACATCTTTACGCGTGAATGCTTGCTAATAATTAGTAGGAACAGCATAATGGGTGGTGACCGACGACGAAGTAGACTGCAACTGCTTGCACTACGCTCGGGGGTTAGTGCTCTCGCCTTTGAAGTTTTCTGGCTTCCCGAGGACGGTAACTGGTCAAACCGGAATGTGGGGGATAGTTATATAAGTCTTATTACTATAGACTTGAGAGCTCGACGGCGCGGTCACAACAGCCGCAATATCTTGCCAGTGAGTGAGGGTTTCGTCTGTCCGTCGGTCGCACGAACGCGGGAAGAACTTTTCTCGCGAGACGAAACCTCATCTTCGGCTCTTCTATCTCACTGCAACACGATTCAAGCATCGCGGTTTATTTACAGGTGTGATAAAAACGTTCGGGACGTTGAGTGAAAGATTCTCCATCGCAAGGTGGGAAACTCATAGAGAACGTCTGGGGGCTGCCCCACCCCCTCCCCTCACAACCCGATAAACGAAGGGGACGAAACATCATGAGGAGGTAAAGCCGGCTATCAATTTATTATCGAGGCCACAAACTTGCGGCCCGCTGGTAAAGTCCTCAACTTCGGCGATGTCTTCTTCGGCATCGTCCAACAGGCTCCAAGTACTTTGGGACAACTTTATTCATGCTGAACCCCAGAGTTACGAGGTAAGCGAGATTCCCATTGCGTCAACTTTTTCGAATTATTGCGTATACTGCAAAAATTAAAAAAAAAAACATAATGCTTGCCAAGTATTTTTCATGTTTTATAATGCCACTTTTTTTAAGAAAATGGTAACCGCTAGTGAAGGAAAATCTAGTTATCTTGGAAATGTTAGGGTATATTAAAAATGGGAAGTTGTGGTTAATTCAGGATTTTTTTTTGTTTTTTAGAGAAAAGCTCAGTAATTTTTTTATTGGTCAGAGAAGGAACACGATTTTCTTTTTGGTCAGGAACAATTCAGGAAATTTTTTATTTGTCAGGAAAACGGTCGGGAACTTTTTAATTGATCAGGTAACGAATATTAGGACATTAAACATGGGAAGTTGTGGTTAATTCAGGAATTTTTTTTATTGTTTAGAGAAAAGTTCAGTAATTTTTTTATTGGTCAGAGAAGGAACACGATTTTTTTTTTTGGTCAGGAACAATTCAGGGAATTTTTTATTTGTCAGGAAAACGGTCGGGAACTTTTTAATTGATCAGGTAACGAATATTAGGACATTAAACATGGGGAGTTGTGGTTAATTCAGGAATTTTTTTGTTGTTGTTTATAGAAAAGCTCAGTAATTTTTTTATTGGTCAGAGAAGAAACACGATTTTTTTTTTGGTCAGGAACAATCCAGGGGATTTTTTATTTGTCAGGAAAACGGTCGGGAACTTGTTAATTGATCAGGTAACGAATATTAGGACATTAAACATGGGGAGTTGTGGTTAATTCCGGAATTTTTTTGTTGTTATTTATAGAAAAGCTCAGTAATTTTTTTATTGGTCAGAGAAGAAACACGATTTGCTTTTTGGTCAGGAACAATTCAGGGAATTTTTTATTTGTCAGGAAAACGGCCGGGAACTTTTTAATTGATCAGGTAACGAATATTAAGACATTAAACATGGGAGGTTGTGGTTAATTCAGGAATTTTTTTTTATTGTTTAGAGAAAAACTCAGTAATTTTTTTATTGGTCAGAGAAGAAACACGATTTTGTTTTTGGTCAGAAACAATTCAGTGAATTTTGTATTTGTCAGGAAAACGGTCGGGAACTTTTTAATTGATCAGGTAACGACTATTAGGACATTAAACATGGGAAGTTGTGGTTAACTCAGGTATTTTTTTTTATTGTTTAGAGAAAAGCTCAGTAATTTTTTTATTGGTCAGAGAAGAAACACGATTTTTTTTTTGGTCAGGAAATATCCAGGGGATTTTTTATTTGTCAGGAAAACGGTCGGGAACTTTTTAATTGATCAGGTAACGAATATTAGGACATTAAACATGGGGAGTTGTGGTTAATTCCGGAATTTTTTTGTTATTATTTATAGAAAAGCTTAGTAATTTTTTTATTGGTCAGAGAAGAAACACGATTTTCTTTTTGGTCAGGAATAATTCAGGGAATTTTTTATTTGTCAGGAGAATGGTTGGGAACTTTTTAATTGATCAGGTGACGAACAAAAATAACATTTCTGTATTCAGAATTATAATTTTTTTTTAAAGTTAAGCTAGAGATTTTCAATCAATAGAGATATAATAGCTTCTTCTATTAAATTTTGACGACTTGTTATTCAGTGGATCATTATTGCGGCTTAATTGATCAGAATTTAGGGCACTAAAAACAAATTGGTACCGTTATCTATATCTTTCTTATTACGTTGAACAAAAAATTGTTGAAGGAAATTATGTTTTCAACAAAATATTATATTATTCAAATATTACTTTTGGTCCAAAGTGATATCAGATAATAAAGACACTTCAATTTGTACTAGAGATGTTTTTAGATAACCTCACTTGGGGTTCACTTGGGGTTTGATAAAGCTAAAGAAAACGTGAAGGTTCTCTGCTCGTGAGTGGTTTTCATTGAGTACATGTAGCCACTTACAAATATGTACTGTCGAGAACTTCAAGGATGATTTTACCGTAACGATGATTGCGAAAACATCCATCGAATATTATTTGAACACACTTTTCATTTAAGTACTTCGATTTTGAAAAATAAAAATATCAATGAGATATTGATAAAACAACAAAAAAAAATGTACTAACACATAAAAAGCTTGTATCTTTTTTTCTTATGAAATGCATTTGCCAGATTTTAGAATACACATGTTTTTAGAATATATATACGATTTTTAATTGCTTAATTTAGAAAAAAAACAACATTTTTATAGATTTTTTTTTTCTCAAGATGGTATAATTTTTTTTTAAATCGCATGTTTAAGGGTAAAGCAGAGAAATTATTGCACAGATCTTGGTTTATTACTAGGCCATAAAATTTTGTTAAATTATGGACTTCGCAATATCAGTTTTGCGTTACAAAACTGTGTAAGTCTAGTTGCCACAACATTATAGCTTAATGGTATATTTTGCACGACGGTCGCTGGTTTAAATGCTGTCTACCGTCGCTTGTGGGATGACGTACAAGTTTTGCATCTTACTCACACGATATGTACCTCGCCGGTTACTCGTGATGTGAGTTTCGAAAGCAAACAACACAAACAACGTCAAACCGATCGATCGGTGCGTTTCCGGTTTCCGGATGACTTACAAGTACTTTTAAACACAACAAGGAAAAAAAGTGTATACAAAAAAATATGAGGCATTCTATTCAACTGAAAACAAACAAAGTAAAACCTTGCACATTGCTTCCTTATTTTTTGTCCCATTGTCCAAAAATGCTCTTCTATGAGAATGTAACTTGCTCAATTTTTCTCATAAAGCAAGCTTTAAGGACGATGGGCTAAAAAAATTAGGATGCAATGTTCAATATTCTACTTAGCAACCGTTTTGTTAACTAAATCTTATTGTAATCTGTCTATAATCACTATCAAACCTTCAATGATTCTAGTTGATCAGTGTACAAAATATCATATTACACACTTGAATCGACGAGAAATATCTGTATTTATGACCCTGAAAATATTTGCATTCAGAAAATAAAATTTTTGACATGACAAAGTGTTTTTTGAATTTTTATCGTACGAGAGTGACTCGAGGCCTATTTTTTCGTTTTGTAAATCTCTAGATGAAGGTATTTTTTAGATTTTTTTTGTCGGCTATTTATTCGGTGGTACAACTAAAAAAGTGCAGATACCTTTGACTCGACGTAGCACCCTTAATTTTTATTTTTTATTAAAAAGAAAACATGCAATACTTCAAATATTTTTCTACGCAATACCTAACATATTTCCGTAGGAAAAAAAATCAAAGCCACACAGAATCGTAAAAATTTATACATTTTTTTTTCTTTGGTTTAGTTTGTAAATTTATATACGTGGTTCTAGATTCTATTCAATGTTGTGTGACTTTTATTTTCTTAATATGCGACTTGTATTGAGCCTATATTCTCAATATTTTCTTGTAGGTCTTTTAAAAATTTTTTGTTGGAAAATATTGTAATTACGATTAAATTATGGACGATACACTGTAAATGCCATCGTTCTGAAATTCTTATAGAATGTTAGCCAATCATTTTTTAAATTTTCTGCAGAATTTGAATCTGATCGCCTACCGTATTTCGGAATTATTCAATATCAAAGTTGCTCATGCAGTATACGCCATAGGTTACACTCGCTTAGAAAGAATAGATGATGAAATGAAAAAGAAAAAAATCCAAAAAATTTTGTCGAGACGAGAATTTTCTTCCCCAACTTGTGTCCAAATTTCAAGTCGATTGCCTACTTTATTTTTGAGATATCATTAGAGAAAGTATCCGTTCTCTCTTTGACTCATGCATTTTCGGGTTATCACGATCTCTCGCACCAACGCGTTGATTGTTTGTCTTGCACGGAAAACAATTGATATCTGCTCTTCAGACACCTGTGTAGCGGGCGTCCATACGAACACCTTAAGAGGCAGTGGTACTTCCCCCACCACACCTCAAAATTTCGAAAGCTGTTTTCTCTCAAAAAACAACACAGATTGGGCTTGCATTTTGAGGGAATACGCCGACGTATCGTAGAATTGGGCTTAGCTTCTGGCTCCTCAGTTGATTCAGTCGTTTTTTTGTGAGAATTAAAAGAAAAATAGTGCGAGAGAGACAGAGCTTTGTGCGAGAGAGACAGACTTATAGGCCTTTAACATTGGGCGAAGAAATTCTCACCGGTGTATCATTGTCTCTTAAGGTAGTTCTGTCGTGAAGGCAATCCAAACTCATATGCAAGAATTTTTGACATGTTGTAATTTAGCTATTCAATTTAACTTGCACAAATTCTTGAAGGCTTTTACCGAGTATTTGAATGAACAATTTAAACTTGAAAATCGATCTTTTTACACGGCGCTCACGAGAGGGCTGGAAAAATTGATCTTTAAATCGAAAATTAACATATTTAGATCAAAGATAGAGAAAAAATAAAAAGTACTACGGATTCGCAAATCATTCAAGAATTGATGCATCATGAAAAAAGGTGAAGTCTCCGGAATAATGTTTAATTGAACCAAGGTCAAAGTGCACGATCCCGGGCCAAATGACGTTTCCTAACCTAATTATCATAAAAATGAAGTCAAATCTGCACTAAACATATCAACTATTTACAAATAATCGTTTTAATTTGATTACGACAATTTCGAAGGATTCTCGATTATTTTTGATATTATTATTGAGGCAGTCAAAGTCATGCGTATCATTATTTTTTAATGCCATATAGACTCTGAGATTTATGACTCCGGCATACCGTCAGAACTAACTTAAGGTAGTTCTGTCGTGAAAGCAATCCAAACTCATATGCATGAATTTTTTACATGTTGTAATTTAGCTATTCAATTTAACTTGCACAAATTCTTGAAGGCTTTTACCAAGTATTTGAATGAACAATTTAAACTTGAAAATCGATCTTTTTACACGGCGCTCACGAGAGGGCTGGAAAAATTGATCTTTAAATCCAAAATTAACATATTTAGATCAAAGATAGAGAAAAAATAAAAAGTACTACGGATTCGCAAATCATTCAGGAATTGATGCATCATGAAAAAAGGTGAAGTCTCCGGAATAATGTTTAATTGAACCAAGGTCAAAGTGCACGATCCCGGGCCAAATGACGTTTCCTAACCTAATTATCATAAAAATGAAGTCAAATCCGCACTAAACATATCAACTATTTACAAACAATCGTTTTAATTTGATTACGACAATTTCGAAGGATTCTCGATTATTTTTGATATTATTATTGAGGCAGTCAAAGTCATGTATATGATTATTTTTTAATGTCATATAGACTCTGAGATTTATGACTCCGGCGTACCGACAGAACTACCTTAAATCAGAAATTTAGATGAAAAAATATGCACGTTAAAGATCCGTAATTCCGGAATTACTTTGTCTTGAAAAATATTACAAAGGCAAAAAACCGGACTCTCAGCAACCTGAGACAGTAGTGACCCATCTCGACTTACACCACTGGATTTCCGAGTCGTGCAGTGATCTAGTATCATACCTTGTTTACGCGGCTGGTAGTATTCTATTATCTTTGTCTCGAAAGACAGTTATATATTTCTGTCTGTCTTTCTTGTCCTTCGGGCTTTATGACTACACTACGTTTAAACGTAATGCTTCGTGGTTTCATCAAAGCGACTTAATTATAATCGCTAATAATGACTGTCGAGAAATTCCACTAAAAGGTCGAAAGAAGAAATTTTTGTTGTAGCAACGCATAAATGTATTTACACACGCATATATTGTAAGCGTAGATTGTGATTGATAACAATGCCCAAAGATATTTTAATTCTCCCTGTTTAATACTCTTCTTTTTAAAATTCAGGTTACACATGAAGCGTTAGCTAGTAAGAAAAAATGGATTGACAAGATTTTCCAAAATTTTATTTTTATTTTTATTTCTTATTAAAAAATCTTCTGATTTTTGCGAACGCATAGGAAAACACCTGAAAAATAAATTCCGTTTAGTATAAAATGTAAGTGAAACTTTAACCAATCTTAGTCTTCTGTTTTGTTTCAGAAATCTTCGTGGCTCGACATATTTCTTGCCGAATTACTCGCTCAAGTTAAGGAAGGTCGTGACGTAAAGGATGTTCTCTCCTTTTGGTAAGAATTCACTTTTCTTTGAACTTATTTCTCAAAGAAATTTTATGAAATTTTTTATAAAAATTTTATTTTCTAAGCTATTGTTAAATGATTTGAAAATCTTTTTATAAAAGTGGCAAATCAATAACTACTCAATAGGTTCTTGACAAATGTTTATCTGAACAAATAGAGGTTTATATCTCTGCTCGTAGCAACCTCGAAGAAACTGCATGACGCACTTACGAATCGTTTAGTGACATAACGATTTGGAGACGTACAAACTGTTTGAGCGGCAAGAGGAGGTGTCAATCATAATAAGCCTTCACGCGAGGGACAATATCATGACCTATCTCAAAAACAGAAAGGCCAATAGAATGTCTGGAAACACTCTGGCCGAGTGGCGCGATGCATCCGGATATTTGCTTTCAATGCGTTTTCCGGAATGTGCAATACACACATTTAAAGATGTGCACCTTACGTTCGTTTTCAATTTATTAATAAATGGTCAAAAAATTGTGCGGTATAAAACTATATATTTAAATTTTGTGTAAAGTCCTCTGAAAACATTTTTTTAAAATTGAATTGCATTAAAAATAGTAATTAAAAATGAATCGACTGGAAAAAAGTAACCACTTTATTGTGATTCGTTACTCGCTAGATTTGCTTTTCAGCATTTTTATCATGAAATTATTTTACAAAAAGAAGAACAATTTTGAAGAATTCGTACAAAATCAAAATTCGCAGCTGCATACCGTGTAGATATGTCATTTTTTAAATATATTTATTAACTAATAGATAAAATGGAAAAGTTTGACCAAAAAAAAAGTGGACCAACTGATAAATAAAAAATGCAGGTTTAGTAATAGAAACAGGTGCCAAATCATTGCTGTTTCTCTTATATAAATTATTGAAAACATGTAAGCCCCATTTACAAATCAGCAATTATTTGGTGTAAGTTAACTTGTGCCTGTGGGAAATATCGAGTAGTTGAGGTCGACTCGACAAAGTTACCGAACCGGTTAAATCGAATCCTGCATCCCTCTAACATTCTTCGATAAACTTGCGTAACTCATACGAGTAGCATGCGAATTAAATTGAGGACATTATTTTATACGTGATGTCATTATATGTTGTCAGATTCCCAGTAAACTTTTCTGAGATTTATTTAATAACTGCAAGGCAATTTTAAGTATCTAGACATAAAAATCTCGGACTTCTTTTTTTTTTTTAACAAAAACAACAAATCTATGAAAAAGTACAATTATTAATTTATGAAAATTATGAAAACGCGGAATATCTTAAGGGTCGAATTTTGAACGTCAGTGCAAACTTAAGATATTACCAGCCAAAATTAACGTCCGTTAAAAATATGAATAGTTATACAATTAATAAACGTCATATAATTTGAAATTACATTTTTTCATGACGACTTAGTATGTAAAAAAAACCGGTTTTAATGTACTACAATATTTTCATGTTATTATTGCAATAAATTATTCATTCATTGGAAAATGGTTCCGTCTGCATATTAAATCTATGATGAAACATATCTTGAGTCATACTTGTTAATCTACTATGCTTTACTTCACTTCACCGGTAATAAAAATTCTTTGGAGAGATGCCTCGAGTCATCGCATGACCTATCCCAATTCTAAAAGTATTTTGAAGGCCCACGAGAGCAAATCTGATGTGCGATGTATTACGCATGAATGGAGTCAACTCATCTATCGTACGATGTAATCAAGCTGCTAAAGATATCCCATTCAAAGCACATAATTTTATCTCGGTTTCTAAACGCTCGGTATCTACAGTTATATAAAACCAATCTGAAGGTACGCTTTTATGGATGCTTGACATGTACATTCTCAACCAAAAGTGTTATCCTATATATGTAGCATTCTCTGTCAATTCAGCCACTTTTTTTTCGACCCTCTCCGATTTGCCCTGTAATTGGTTATATGAATGTACCACTAAAAGACACTCTATGTGAATTTTTTCAGATTTTTAAAAATAATTTTTCAGAAAATGGGTTTTTTTAATCAAGTGCAAATATCGCAGAATTTTGAAGTTACTGAAAAAAAATGTCAGCACATAAAAGTTCTCGTTTATTGTTAGCTTTCGAGCGGAATATTCCAAATAATTGTCACGTTCCTGTGAGTATGATTTTTTTCCGAAAAATGGAGGAATTATTTTTTAATTAAAAAAAGGATATTTTTTTTTACTGAAAAAATTACAGAGTATTGCTACATGACTGTTGATATCACAAAAAAATCTCCAGAGTGGCACCGATCGATCTTCTGGTATTAAAAAATGCATTTGTGTGAAAGTTCCGAAAAACGGGGGCATTATTATTTTTTTTGATAAAAAAAAGGTTACTTTTTTTGGCTTATAAAATTACAGAGTATTCTTGCATGACTGTAGATATTGCAAAAAAAATCAGAGTGGTACGGATCGAACTTACGGTATGAAAAAAAATTATTCGTGTGGAAGTTTCGAAAAACGGGATTTGAATAAACGGGCACTTGAATAAAAAAAGCCATTTTTTGAAAAATTATTTTAAAAAATCTGAAAAAATTCACATAGAGTGTCTTTTAGTGGTAAATTCATATAATCAATTACAGAGCAAATCGGAGAGGGTCGAAAAAAAAGTGGCTGAATTGACAGAGAATGCTTCATATATTTTAGTAAAATGCAACAATTAAAAACCTGACTAAAAAACGAATACAGTTTTTTAAACGAATTTATTGAATAATTTATTTTAAAAAAGCTGCAAAGTAGAACCTTGCACATTGTTTTTGGCATCCTCATAGAGGAACTTTTGGGAAAGATGAAAGTTATTGATGAAGTTGATGATTTCTGACATTTTACGAAATCCAGAGCAACACCAATAAATTTTTTAAAAAATCAACATCACGTAAAATCCAAACCGCTTTACCGATCATTATCAAATTTGGTACGTAGCAGGGCTGAATGTTATTTTTCCTGTGTAGAAAATTTTAGCCAATTAGTTGAAATTTTACCTGAATTAGAGCAAAACGAAAATTTTTCGAAAAATTTAAAATCTCATAAAAACCGAACCGCTTTACTGATTTGGCCCAAATTCAATACCAGAGGTCGTATCACTTTGTTCAATTCTAATACGAAGTTTCAGCTCGATATCTAAAAATTCGTTCGAGCTAGAGCATTTACGTACCTTTTTCAAAATTAAAAAATTCTTATACAAATGAAATGAAATTTTTGTAAAATTTATATACCAATTGAAGATTAGCCAGTACTGTACATGTTGGTTAAATTTTAGCTGATTCGGTCGAATACTTTATAAGTTGCAGTCATATGAATTTTTGACCTTTCATCACACACACACACACATACATACATCCGGACAATTTTTCTAAACGACTTTTCTCGACGTTTTAGACCATTTTAAAGGTTTTGACAAGAAAATCTCGAGAAAAACAAATTTCCTGAAAACAAAGCTTCCTTTATGAGGAAGCAAAACTAATTTATAAATGATATCGTAACATTACTTAAAATTGTTGTTTTTTTATTGAGCTTTTTGTTTTCGCAAAATACTAAAATTTTCATCGCGTACATAACGCATTCTTCGTTCCGTCTGTAAAGGACGTTTCTCGTTGACTTCACTCGTTGCACCTCGATGACATAAGTGAATGACCCTGGGTATCGTGACTAGAATGAATATATTCATGGCGCATTCTGTGACTCCCACTTGAAATGTAAGATGCGTGCACATATAGGAAATTCCAGCTCAAATCTACAGATCCTGTAACCTTCACACTCTGGAATTCAGTCCCTAATTTTTTATATGGTTGCTTCAACTTTGAAAGTCGAAATGTGTTTTTTTTTGTTAATTTTTCCAGCATCCATTTTTTATCCTCCATAAATAGTTATACAAATATTCTTACATGAATGTTTTAATGTAAATTAATGTATCGTTACACAAATTCTTATAAGAACAGTTCTCCATAAACAGTTAAAAATAAATGTTACTCCATAATTAGTGCGAAAAGAAACTTGAAAAATTGACAGAAAATAGTCTTAAATAGTAGTAAAATTTGACTAATTATTTTTTTAATTTCAAGAGACTAAAAAACGAAATGACAGGGAATGCCTAATATATAACGCATTACTCGGTTCTAAGCACGAGCGGTCATGCAACGAGCCTTCCAAGCTGTGATTCGAGATATAAAACGTTCACTCTGGAAATCTCAGAGTCCCGTGAGAGATTCCGTAGTCGCATTGTCCTAGTCGAAGCGAAGCGAGCGCGTTGCAGATAATAGTAACCGTCATCTGTAGCAGCGATAAAAGCAGGCCAACGTAATTTTCCACAGGCAATTCATCGGAAAAGCAACTAACGTGCCCCCAGTAGCGTAAACTTTCGCCGGTATCTCGACTCCTCTCCTTGCTGTTCTTTTATGAAGTATCGGATACTTTCCACTCAATCCTACTTACATTATCGTTGTTGTGCTCGTATTGGAACTATTTCTTTTATTTCAATTGCGGCATAAAACGAATGAAAAGGATATTGTTTGTACTTGGCTTTTTCACAGAGGAGGCTTTGTGCTGCATTCACAATCATTCTAGATCGAGATATGAAAACATGTTGTTAAAAAATAATTTAGTAATCAGCAAATCCTGAATGAATCACATCTTTTTAAAAAGAAGATATTATGTGAATCACATATTTTCGTATCAGATATTAATTAACGAGATATCAATCCAGACGATTTGACAAGACGTTGAATAGTTGAAACATGACATAAAAAATTACCGGGTCATTTTTTTTTATCCCCTTTCTAATGAAGCCACAATTTTTACTTCACTTTTATTTCACAAGCCGCTTTATTTTTGTCAAAAGAAATAGAAAGCTCATTTTTGCTTCCTCATAGAGGAACCTTGTTTTTGTGAAATTTTTTTTTCGAGATTTTCATGTCATACACTCAGAATGGTCTAAAACATCGAGAAAAGTGATTTAGAAAAAATGTCTGTATGTGTGTGTGTGTGTTACACGCTCAAAAAATGTAAACCCTTATAACTTGGAAACGCCTTGAGATATAGAGCTGAAATTTACACCATATATAGAGGGGTCAATCCTCATCCTTCATACCAATTTTTGTTAAAATCCCTATGACCGTTAAATTTTTACGCAGTTTAGAATTTTTTCAAAAATGTCTGTTAACGCGATAACTCTTTTAATTTTCGAGATATTAAGCTCAAAATTTGTATGTATTTGAGCTTGCATACACCGGCGATCCCTATTAAATTTGGTTAAGATCTGTTGAAACGTTAAAATTTTATGAGATTTTGATTTTTTTAATTTTTTGATTTTTTTTTTCTGCGATACGAATTTTGGTATCAAATATCGAGCTGGGAGTTAAATGAGTTCCAGATTCATGATTAACAGAAAAATACGTCAGATATAGCCCAAAAATGTTGAACGGAACCATATTTTCATAGCGATGTTGTTCAGTCTATATTGCCAAAAGTAGCGATTTATGTCGTAGAAACTGGCCATATCTTGCTTCCCAATGAAATTTCTAAAAACACCGGTTTCTATCGTGTTCTAAAAATAATAGAGAAGATAGAGTCTTCAAGGAAGTTTCCGGACTGTTCGTCCTTATTATATTTTCACAAAGCAGAAGGGTGCGCTTATTTATTTATTTAAAACAAGGATGCAAAGTAGAACCTTGCACATTGCTTCCTCATTTCGCCTTTTGCAAAGCTGAGGAAGCCAAAATCAATGACCATACTTCCTCTTAGAGGTTGCTTTGTTAAAAGCGAAATATAATGAGGAAGCAATGTGCAACGTTCTACTTTGCATCCTTTTTACGTATTTTTGTCTAAAAACACATATTTATTTCACCAATTTTACCCGTGTTCTATATTTAATACAGAATGTGTCAAAAAATACTCAAGAATTATATCTACAATATTTGCGTAGCAAACAAATAAAACGCACAATCGTACAAATGTATACGATTTTTATTATATTTAGTTTTTATCTTTTTACGACGCACATATTGTAACTCTTATCATGACTATTTTTAACATGTAAATAAAAACCTTTAAATTATTGCAGTTCCGTCGGTGGCGGTGGAGTTTCGACCCTTGTGGCCTGCGAGCTTCTATCGGACGTCCACGAATTGTGCGCCGCTAGAAACGACGGCGGTGAATTAACAGGACTCCGAAAATATTTGGTCGAAGAGAGAGGATGGCGTTCCCTGGCGGTTCTTCATCTTCTGGGCGTCCGCGGGCTCTCTTGTGGCCGAGAACTCGTGGCTTTGCTAGTGGCTCTCTATCCAGTTGCCTTCCAGGAAGGATCCGACCCAGTAGCTCCAAATCCTTACGTGCGTTTTCACTGCAACGACGACACAGTCGACACAGTCGACATAATTCCCCACACAAAACGGAAGAGCAGCGCAAAGAGCAGATCCTCAAACACAGATCCACCAAATCCTTCAAAAAAGCGCGCGAGAAGACACAGCACAGTAGGAGCAAGAACAGCTCTTCATCAGCGCCAAAAAATCATCGGTGAAGCTAAACAACCAACGGAGAATCCGAGCAGCGAATCTGAAATGCTAACCGACGGTATTGACCAAGCTCGATCTCTAACACTGAAAATCCGCTTAAATCCCATGGATTTCGAGTATTTCACCTCCGTAGTCCGCAGCGACGAGGAACATCGTTGGGAAGCAACACTTTACGAACTTCCGCCACGTCCCATTCGCAAAACGTGGCAAGATTTTGCAGACGACCGAATAAAGGCTGTTTTAGACTGTCGCCTAAGTCACTTCGAGACGAGCCTCTTAATAATCCAACTTCTTCAAGGTCTGCGAGACTACGCAACGCCCGCAGAACAAACTCCAGCGGTCCAGGTTCTAAAATTCGCTCTGGACACTCTTTGGGCTTTGCAATTCGGCATCGACGGAGCGAATCTCACAGGCGCTGAATCGGCAACCTTAAAAGCAGCCGCAGCGCGTCTTATGCTCGGTGCGATGGAACGAGTTTTACGCGCCGATGAGCCAACAACAGCGGTTATTCACAATGGGCTTCTTCCGATGACTTTGCGACTCCTGGAAGACGCCTGCAGTAAACCAGTGACTGTATTGAGCCCTGAGGAGGGTTCTCTTCTTCAAGAATTTATTTTCGCCACCACATACGGAATAATTACCTTTTTATATTGCCTTTTGCATCAGCGCGGAACGACAGAGAAGCTCAAAGACTTTTTGGAGCTCTTTCAGCTTTTTACGGAAAGTCAAGATGGCAAATTGGTGGAAAGAACGATTCTCGCGATTGTTCATCTACCGAGTGTCGATCAAGCGAGGTCAGTGACTCGAGCGAGGAAAGTAATTGACATGATCGGTGCCCTTACGAGTGCACTCAAGCGCGTAAGGCAAGATCTTTGCCACATGGGTCAGTGTCAGAGATCAAGACACAGATCGTGCACTGATGGGCTCATGGCGCATCATCACTTTGACATACTCGGTGTTGCTTACGCGCAGCCTACAGTGGGAAGCATAGCTAAACAGGCTTGCTGCATTTCCTCTCTCTTCATGACCCTCACTTCTCTCACAAAAGAGGCTCATTCTTTCGTAATTGAGCTACAAGTCAGACTGTTAAAAGTCATCGCGGCTGCAGGAACTTGTTGCTGCTTTCCACCGAAAACTTTACTCTCGAATATCGTGACTTTTCTGAAAAAACGTAATCCCCAAACTTATGGACCGGCAATGGCGCTTCTGGAGCGAACACTCTTCAAAGAACTCGGTGCTTATCCGGGACAGGACACCTGCAATACTTGCAGCAGACCTACAAATTATTCGTGGGATTTTCTCGAATATTACAGCGAGTTACTCATTCCTGATGATCCGAAGTTGTGCTATGTTGTTATGGCTCATCTGCTCAAAGTTACGCCGAATTCCAGCTTTCATGTCAGGAGAGAAATGCTTTTTAGAGTTTTTTATACAGCTTTTCTTAATGCAAAGAAACGATACGAAGAAAATGCCAACGACTCGGCTGCGGAGTTTCTGATACAATCTTGCTTGTCGATTATTTCCAGTCTTGTTGTTAATGCACCGATGTGCGAGAGATTTACGGAAAGAAATGGGCTGGAAGACGCGCTGGGTCTTTTGCCTAATCCCGCTTTTACGAGGCACGTTTATACTCTTCTGGAAGTTACGGTTATTATGGAAATTTGGAAATCTGATTGTGAGGATCCAGCGGAACTTAGGCTCGCGGAAGCGCCGGCGCTTACTGCTCTCTTTGAAGCTCTTGAGCGGGAAACTACGAATATACTTTTGGTTCTTGAGAATCTTAAGGATGAGAGACTAGAAGAGATTCTCGACGAATCGCTGGAAAATCAACGAGTCAGATCGACCAAATCATTGGATCCGGAGTCGGTGCGGTCGATGAACAACGATGAATACATATATTCATACTCGGAGAGAGATAAAACGACTGATAAAACGTTCGCTGATTTTGAAGATCATTTGTCACCCAATAATAAAACGGGGAGCGAATGGGACACGAGCAGAAACAACGAGACTGAGGAACACTTTCAATCCGCCGATGAAGACAAATTACGCGAAGAATTGGTAGATGATAATAAAAATAACGGCGGTGGAGAGAATATGCAGAAGAAAGTGTGTCTGTTTCAAGCCAGCGCCGCTTGGAGAGCTGCGGCTGGTGTTGCACTCTCCAGCCCGAGATTTCGGGCAGAACTCTCCAGGAATCCACTGGCTGGGAAAGCTATGAAACTCTTTAAAGTCCTTGCCGTTTTAATCGCTACTGATAGGATCAAAGGTAATTTTAAATACTTTCTGTATGAACTGGAATCACTACTTTTTTAAAATTTCCATGCAGTTTTTAGCCACTAGTGCCTAAAAAATCCAATCGAAAATTTACATCCTTCAAGTATTGTTAGGGAATTAATTACCTTCTATTGAGTTTATGAGTAGCAGTGAAAAAGATGATCAGTGCTTATAAAAAAAAATCGGTCTAAATAATTTATTATGTTAAATTATTTTTTTAAATATATTTTTGAGATGTATAAACAATTATTTTTTAAAAGAATTAATACAAAATTTAACCATGTTCTTATGTAAGCTGCAAATCATTTTTGCAAAATAATAACTATAAAAGCAATTATACCACAATTGTTTAATTAAAGAAATAACGGAGGCTTAGAACTTTAAATATACTGTCCAATAGTTAAAATCAATATAATCATTTTTCGTACTGCTTTAATATTGCGTGTCTACAACCTGGATTTTTCAGTAGATTCTACATATATTGTAAGTCCTGTTAAATTTTGAGTGAAATTAGATCATTTTGCCAGAAAAATATTTTTCAAAACTTAAAATGCGAAGTTGAATTTGCATTCAATAGTTCGCAAAAATATTCATTTTCCACATTGCAATATTTTTTTTAATGATGTCTTCCTTTACGGTAAATTTGAAAGAAAATGTAACATTTAAACTGATGAAAAAACTAACAAGACGAAGTAAAGTCTGGAATATTATTCCAGAACATATACAAAGAATTTCAGAAAAAAAGGACTTGCATTTACAATTGTATTATTGAATAAAGGAAATCTAAAAAAAACTGATTCATTAACGTATTCGATCATAAATTGCGTTGTGCTGATTCGAGAACTACTATTCAAAGACTCAACGAAAACTATAGGTACCATAAGAGGACTATATTAAAGATCTTTATACACTTTATCCCTTTCATTCGACACACGTTCAATAAACACTGCGCACGTTCCACATCACGCACTTTATTTATGACGTCCGTCTTTCTTTTCATTGCAGACACAAGTAAATCGGCACACCGGCTGATCGAGGCCTTAATCACGTGTTGCCTGACATCTCCGTTGTGTAAGTTTGTAAATCCATTCGTATATTGTATAATTCATTTGTATTACAACGGCAATGGGGAGGACAAGTTTTTCTTTTAATACTTGTTATACTATATTGATAACCCTCGAACACAGCTGCGGATTAACGTATCGGAATACCGTAGCAAAGCATCTGCCGTGAAAACATTTCTCGGAGAATACCTCGTCGGTTAGATACACTCATCCAGTTGCTCGCAAGAGACGCGCCAGTACATTACGTTTTAATCTTATTTCATGTTTATTCGTTCCAGAAGCGCCCCACCTACTTCAGAATCTCATTAGTTATTATTTGTTAAATCTTTTTAGTATTTTTAAGATCAATTTATTATAATTAGTGCAATGGCTTGTGGTAATACAGGTGACTGTGATGTCGTGAAGGAACTCGGCGAAGCTCTGATCAATGCGGGAATAAAACTCGGACGGGGAATTGCTATGCTGGTGGAAGCTCTGCTGAGAGTGTCGATGCTCAGACCTAGTCAAGAACAAACGATGCCGCAGCCCACGCGACCGAGGGTAAATTTCATTGAGTGTCCATATTGATCTTCCAATAGTTTTACGATATTTATCATTTTCGCTCGTTAAGCGATTCATTCCCTGAAGGTCAGATATTTCTCATCATTAGATCGAATTTCATCACTATTTGAAGTTATGTTTGTAAAAAACTAGTTGTATCTTGGGTGGCAAAAATTGCATAAAAAGAATACTCTGTGAGAAATTTATGGTTTTATACGATACTTTAAACGTAAGTTTGACTTCTTTGTTAAAATTAAATTAACCAGTTTTTTTTAAATCTATGCATTCAATAACTAAAAATGTGTTAAAGAATATTATAGAAAAGATAAATAGCTATACTTAAGTGCAAAGTTACAATAACATTCACAATTCCATAAAAAATGAACATTTTTTCCCATGCATACAAATCGTGTGCATTTTTTTTCCTTCCAAGATATAAGACGTTATAAAAAAATGTAACTCCTGAATTATTTGGGTAAAAAATTGGGTGGGGGTCAAAATGGCGAATGGCTAAAATAGCGAATTCCAAAATAAGGAAAGCCTGAATCTAGAATGGCCATCATTATGAAATTTGCTATTTCAGTCATTCCCTATTTTGATCATTTGCTATTTGATCCCCATCTTATTAAAATGTAATCAAAATAGCGAATGGCTAAAATAGCGAATTTCATAATGATCCCATTTTATATTTACACGTTCCTTATTTTGAAATTCGCAACTTTAGTCATTCACTATTTTGACCCCCACCCAAAAAATTATAGGAAATTTGCTATTGAAATCTCGTTTTTTTTAGCTTCCTACAATGACGTTGGATACGTTGCCCGATTGCGGTGGTGAAGATAGCAGTACCGGAGAATATGTTACGGCCGATGACGGTTACGAAGCTGACGTTGAGGTTCAAGGCAGAAGCCCGCCGAACAGTATGCCTAAAAGAGTGAATCCTCTGGGTCCAGTGGTCGAACCGAGGGGGCATGCTAATGCTCATCCGGCGCTCTGTTCCCTGGCTGTCGATCTGTTAATACATTTTAGTGAACAGTAAGTTGTCGCCCCGTTAATTTCGTATGACATAAGAAACATCCTTAAGTTCTAAACATAATATCCTTAATGCTTCATGCACACAAAATGTATTGATATGACAAAAATTAAAACATAACTAATTGCCTTTATTTGCAGAGGCTTGGAGGGTGATCGAGGAGCCATTGTCAGCGGTGGATTGAGAAGAGTGGCGGTAACTTGTAGGGAGAGCGCTTCGAGTTGCGCTGCACTCGCAGGATCCGGAGCTATAACAAGGATACTCAATGGATTTCAGGAAATCCTGAAGAGCAAAGACCCACATCATCAAGGTGAGATTTACGACCGCTTCTCCGTATTATTTAAATTTCAATCTCCTTTTTTAGAGCTCATTCAATATTTCAATAAAATTACTTTTTGATAAGAAGAAACAATTCATTGATTTGAAAAATGTAATTTTGGTTTAACAAATTGAATTTTATTTCAATTAATCATGTCTTTCAACCAAAGCAATAAGTTATTAAAGCTATTGGATCAAATATGTAACTAATTTCAGTATTTTCTTTTCTCTCCGTATAATAAGCGGCCTTGTTTGTCAAGTGAACGTTTTTTCTACCTATTTTCTCTGTGTAATATTTGTAAAAACTGGCTCTAATAAATATATTTATTATCTAATTTTACAGATTTACAACACGCAGCTTTAGAAGTTTTCACGCTGTTGGCAACACAGTCCATATCCCCTTCAGAACTCGTATGCTATCTGTCCCTTTTCAAAGTCAAAGCTCCACCGCTTCTTCCCCTCCTCGAGCCACTCTTTCGTTTGGTGCTCGCATCACGCCCTCAGCCAAATTTTATTCTATCCTTCCCAGTGATAACAGACACTGAAACCGTAACAAAATGCAACGGAGAGCAAAGCAAAAATTGCGAAAAGGCTGAGAACCTCATGAATAATTTTCGAAAACGACACTTGGCTTCGGGAATATGCAGTCCATGGTCCGTTCACGCTACGTGTTTGCCAGTTGGACCCGAATTGTCGTGGCCAGTTTGGCTAAATGGCTGTTCAGCCTCCATGTGGCTCAGAGTTGAAAGAGGATTGTCTGCCGGTGGCCGAGGTACAACAGTTTCCGTTGCTCCAGTTCTCGACTCCGAAAGCGAAAGTCTATCAGATTGGGGAGTTTTATCTGATAACTGGAGCCGTGAAGGTTTGTAAAAAATTTAATTCATGCATGGGAGCATACAATCCTCCTTAAAAGCAAATTTTATAAAATGGATGCAAGAATAGTATTATTTTTACATTGCAAATGTCAGTAGTTGCTGGTTCAGTGTCACCGCCTATACCAACCACTATTATCCACCTGATGTCGGTCGGATTCGAATCATTGGTACTGGAGACTTGGTTGGATTTAAGATCAGGTATGATGCTCTTTTTTTGCAGGGTCTGAAGACAGTTCTAAACCTTAATTATTTTATGAAATTGAAATTTATAGTATAATTAATTTCAGAATTATTATCCTATATTAAAGCTTATTAAAAAAAAGATCAATCTTTTGATTAAGTGGAAAAAAGAATTTACTCGGCGTTCTAGACCATTTTTAGCATCTTACCACACATTTTTTCGTTAAGTTATAAAAACAAAGTTTTTTTTACGACAAACGATAAATTTAGTAAAATCATTAAATTGTCCTGCACTTTCAGACAAACTTATTCTCCGCCTCACACGACCGGACGATAAGACCAACCGTACAATTTCCGAGACGTCAATAAACGGAATGTTGCCATCAGGTCGTTGGCATCATTTAGCGCTAAATTTCAAAGACACAATTCTAAATAAACGCAGTGCAGTGGTAGAAGTAACAGTCTGGATTGACGGTTGGCGCGAAGCAAGTGCTCAACTTCCCTTTGACGGTCTTCTCGTGCGAAAGCCAGGAACGACTTGCATCCTTCTGGGCCAAACGGGTCCAAGCGGAAGTGGAGCGTGGTACATGGGCAATTTAATGCTCTTTAGATGTCCCGTTTTTACCCGCGAAAAAGCATTGTACCTAGCGAGTCTCGGTCCCAATTACACAAATCTAGCCGACTGCATATTGAACTCCGTAAAACCCGATTTTGCGCCACTAATCGCTTCCGGGGCGTTAAACGGAGTTCGGGAGCTCAAATTTGAAGGAGGAAAATTCGATCTTAGCAGAAGAAAATCTTACGGCGGTACTTATTTGCGGCACGCCGTGGAAACCAAAATATCCGATACGAAAATCGATTGGGAGTCTGTTATGGACGCGACCAACTCCCATTTGGGCGAATTGCAAGACAATCTTTTATTAAGCTACGAAGCTCAGACTCCGAATACCGTTCATCTCTATCCGCAAGCTATTGCCAATCCCAACGTTGTGAGAAATTTGTTTCCCGGTCAACCGGGATTTCGAGTCGTTTCTGCGCCGGAAAATCGTGTTTCTCAGCAGCCTCCGCTTTCAATAGCTCCGATTTTGTCGGCGAAGCTCGAATGTCAGCAATACCGAGGTCTTGTGCCTGCAGCGAGTCTCGTTGGAGGGATCCCAGTTTTTCTTTATCTTTTTGCGCGAGTTGTTGAATTAAATTCAACGGAGGAAGAACAAGCGTTGGCTTTATCCATTGTTCTGCATTTAGCGCGCAGCGATTCGGAATTGTTGAATCAGTACCGATCGGAAGGAGGTCCTTCGCTTCTTCTTCGAGTTTTGGAGTCGCCCAGATGCCACGCTGGAAAACATATACTCAAAGCAATATTGGATGCCGCCTGCGATAGTTCGATACTGATTAAAGATATTAGCACGGGAAATCATTCGATTTCGCAAAATTGCGAAGCTGTCGTAACGGATCCGGAGCTTATTAAAGGAGCTCTTGGAGCATGGAGAACATGGGCCAAATTTGACTCTCTCAACTTGTTCCTTCAAGCGCTTCTTTTGTTGTTGAGGGATCAACATTCACAGAGGGAGTTTAACTCCTCACAATTTAATAGAGTGGGGATCGTCGAGACGATTCTTCTGCTGTGCAAGGTACGTTTGCTGTTATTGAAATGTTTATTTTACAAAAAAAGAAAATAGAGTTGATATTAGATTTCGTCGATTATTTTGTTCTGTAAAGGAGATATGCCTTGTCAACTGGACCACTTTTTGTGGTCGATGATTTTTTTTATTTTGTAACAAAATAGTTTTTAAAGAAAATAAATCTTATAGATATGTTTTTTCTTTCAACTTATGGTATCATGGTACATATTTGTTACTGAAAAAATGTATTTATTTTATTTATATATCTTATTGTTTTGATTTATATTTAATGCCCAACTAAGTCACAATCATAATAAGTAAAAAAAAATGTTGTAAGCGAATTCTGCAAAAAAAATGCTGACGACCAGAAGTACAATATTTCACGTACGTTATTTTAATCTTATGTGTTGCAGGAACATTTTCTTTACGAAGATCTCGGTGCGGTACTCGATCCAGCAACAGGAAATGCTGTCGTGGAATTGATACGAGCCTTGATGGGCGCGCCACCCGAATTTCCACATTTGGTAGCAATCACAGATTATCTGGTGCTCGTACATCAAGCCTCGGAGACTTACGTTACACACTCGCGACACAACATTTACTTTTTGTTGCCATCGTTAGACGAGAAGAAAATAAACTTAAAGATCGGCTCAGTGGGAACTGTGAGTTCATCCGAAGAGTCGCTAGGCACGTTGGAAACCAGCAAATTAAACAAAGCCTTGGCTAACGTACAGGCAAGTACATTTTGTGTTCTCACAATAAAATATCTTGCGTGGAAAAAAACCCTGAGTATGCCAAAAATACAGTAATTGAGTTTATTCATGATTGTGAACAAACACATTTACGAAAGTTTCTGAAAATTGCTTTGGAGTGTTTTTTTTTAAGTCCCTGTAATAATTAAATAATCAGCTAAAGGCTTTAACAATTTATCTTGTATAGATTCAGAGAGATCGCGCGGCGAGAAGGAAAGAACGTCGCAATGGACCATCAAAGGAAACTAGTGGCGGTGAAGATTCTGGTATCGCTGCGAGCGATGGTTCGAATCATCGGACAAACGTAAGTCACTCTTACGAACACATATTTTCAACTATGCCTCACACATACATAGAATAAGTCGAGAAAATTGCTACTAAGGCTTCTAATGCGTGATCACAATAATTAGCAAGGAATCTTTGATTTATAGTCATTACTAAACTTACAAAAACAAAGAAATCATACTAATACAATTGGAAGAATTCTTGCGATTTAAAATGTTATTTATCATAACCATTGGAAGAAAGCAATTTTTGACTCGACTTTATTAGAAGTGCTAATTGCTTTGCAATTATTTAGTTTTGATTATTCAAATTCTAGTTGTATGATTATTATATCTTCACAAGTTCTTTTTCTACTTCAGGAAAAACAAACCACGTGGACGGACGAAAGACGCGCATGTCAAGGTCTCGTGTGCGAAGGATTATTGTTGCTATTGCGCGACGCTCTCAGAGTATTGCCAGACAGTCAAGTGGGATCTGTACTTAAGCACGTGTTGCGAGCCGAACTTTTGCTCGTACTTGCCAATAATCCAGACACAAGAGTTCGTACGGCTCTAATCAAAGTCGTACAAACTTATTTGCAACGAGCTACCGATGAAGATATTAATAAGTTCATAAAACAAAAGTACTTTATGCATTTGGCCAATCAAATCGCATTGTATCCTGGAAGCGAATCGCTGGCTGTGGCACTAGAAAGTCTGGCTATCAGAGGCCCAACTTTAGCAGCGATGCCACCACTTTTGGCTATGATGACCAAAGCCGCAAGCACAGATCCAAGCATTGCTAGACCTATGGTGTCTTTCATTACCGACATGGTTGCCAAGGTAAAATATTATACAACAGTTTTACATAATTTTCTTTCTCGTAGGGGTAAACTTTTTAAGGTTCTTTTGCAATTTTTTTACAGTGATCTCTGTGACTAAGTACATAGATTTTTTGCCGGCTTTATTAGAGATGGAAATTCATTGAATGAAAATGTATTTGAAATACTTTTAGGACTGAATGGTTATGAATTATTGTGCCTATTAAATATTATAATTTATTTATAAGCAATAATTTTTCTATCTAATAATTGCTGAAATTTGGATATTTAAAGTCTTGCATAATAGTTAATCATAGTTATTTGATTCGAAAAGATATTTTAAAGACACTTTCATTACATGAATGCTCATCTCTGGGTCTCATAGAGAAAGTTGACAAGAGTGAATAATAATGAGGAAGCCTTTTAAAAAGCCTTGTTTCAAATATTGACGTTGAATTTCTCTTGCAGAATAGCAGTTCCTTAAAAACGCTTTTGGAACAAGGCCTAGCGGAATCATTAGCTCGTGCACTCGTAGGCGGTGCTCACAAAGGAAACTCAACGTCGCTATTCAGCGACATCCACGTTCTTCTTGTTGCCATTGCAACGAAACTCTTAGAATCACCGGGAAATCACCACATGCAGGCAGTTTCCGATTTGCATTTGGTACTCAACCACGTGGAGTTGAAGGAAAGATCACAGTGTGGGACGAGCACGTCCTGCGTTTCAGTCGTGAGGGATGCTCAAGTTGTGCTCTTTGATGGCGAATTGGATTCTTTGATGTCCAAAGTATCGAGCCATTCTGGATTTCGATTACGAAGCACCGCATCTTATCTCGCTTCGGCATCCTATTTGACATCCGGTAAGATTAAACCCATCCGAACCCATTAAAAAGTCAAGAATCTCTTTAAAACGATTTCTAATATGTTAGACACTTAAGGTGGATGAAACGCTTCACCCTGCTTAAATAAGAAAATATTTAAGATGTGCAGTTCCGATCAATGAATTTTCTTTCCATTTCTACGCATAAAAGCGCGATTTTTAAGTTAATATAAATATGTAGGATGCAATCCAAATAAAACTTTTTTGTTTGCCTACTTTTTTTGTTGTTAAACATGAAAAAACTGTCCTCCAAACGCTGAATGTATTCCTGTCGGGAATATTATGAAGAACATTTCGCAAAAAAATAATAAAAATTTAACTACACTGTTAGAAATTTTTGTATGCAAATTAATATAAAGTATTGGAAGTTTTTTTGCGAATACGCGTATATTAAATTTAATACCCAAATGTTAATGAATATACAAAAAAATTGTTGTAAAATTAATATACAGTATACTAAATACTTCATAAAATTTGTGTTTATAATATAATTATTGGAATTTTGCAACATATCTGTATATTAAATAAAATTTCATATACAGATATTAATAATATATTAAATAAAATTTAATATACTCTATCTGCAAAAGAACTTCCACTACATGTATTAATTTTCAAAATATTTTTAAGTGTATAACCTCCACTTAAGCTATTGATATAAATATAAATTAGCCACATATATTTACTGATTTTTTTCTTCATGTTAACAGTTTTAACAACATCTAGTGAGCAAAGTGACCACGAATCCCGATCGTCGAGTTATGGGAGCCTTCACAGCGGTTCCAATTCGTCTGTTCGTGAACCGGGCAGAGGAGAGCTCAATGAACGTTTTCGTACGGTGTTGATACGAGCGGTGGAGTTTATAACAACCGCTGATCAGGCACCATCGAGTAGTGAGTTACAACTTACGAGAAGATTATTTTCTATGCTTCTTCACGGTCTCTCGAGTCCACCGGAAAAGAAAAATCATTGGGGAGGCGCGTGGTCATCACGACCGGCATTGAAAAAAAATACAGCGAGAATAATGGTCTGGCTACTCGGACCGCATCAGAGCAATAATATCAGAGTTTACGCTGTTAGATGTTTGATGGAAGAGCCGAAGGGTCGGGACATACTATCGTCGCTATTGGAAATACATCCACAGGTAAATAGATGAATAAATCACTACCAGATGCAGAGTTGTAAATGCCTAATACTTATAGAAATAATGATGATTACACCATCAGCTCTATAATTATGATTTTATAATAATAACATGTAGCGATTATAATACGATGATTAAACTTTGGAATGGCTGCAAAAATTATTTCAATAAAAATTCACAGTAACCCTTCTGAAAAAATGGAAAAAAATAAGTAATGCATTAAGAAAGTAATGCATTACTTATTTCTTCCATTTTTTCACTATTTCTTACAATACTAAAGCGAAAATTAGTATTTTTTGCAGCTATTCAAATGTTTACACTCTATTTTATAATCACTACATATTATTATTATGAAATCACAACTACAAAACAAATTGTACTGTAAATTATATCTCATGAATTAATGGGGTTTTACAACTCTGACCAGATGACACTTAATTCCTTAAGTTTATTCGAAATTACATCTTCCACGCATGAAAAATTAATAGATCGCAGATGATGCAAATTTCTAACGTAATTTTAAAGACGGACAGTTCGTCATCGACTTGCTAAGAAATTTAATAGTAAAAACAATGCGTTACATGAGAAATTAACATAGTTGTGTTGTTTTTATGTTGTTGATTATGATTGAGATTATCATTGTGCAATTTTATAGGTGGAACAGAAGTTCACCGTATTTTTCTGGGATCTTCTAAGACGACGGGACGAAATGCCAAGCGCCGATGCTCGAGTATGCGCCGAATTGAAAGAAGCGTTAAACATCTGGGATCTCGTGAAAGGTATAGAGCGCGCAACGCCTGGATTGTGGGGCGAAGAACTGGCGATGCTTCGTCGCGAACTTATGAGGGACCGAGATATTTGGTTGGAGAATAATTTATCAGCGATACACAGGTGCGTTTGAGTTCGGTTCATTGCTGCTAGCAAATATAACCAATAGTTAACATATCTAAGTTAAGATTTTGAACGAATAAGGAATTATGTATCTTGGCAGGATCGGCAACAAATTCGACGTAATGGCTAAACAACTGGCAGAAAGCGCGATGACTATAACACGGTCTGTCGTCGAGGAACAAAATCGTGAACGCAAAGTTTTAATGGAGAGACTTAAGCATTCGCGAGCTATGGAAGCACAAGCGATGGCTAGATGGAGAGACTTAGCTAGGCGCCTCACCCATGAAAGAGCACCGTGGTATTTTTCAGAATGTTATCCACGAAGCTGGGAACTTGATCCAACGGAAGGACCTGCTAGGGTCAGAATACGATTACAGAGATGTCATCTGAAAATCGACAAGCGATTCCTCATGCCCGATCATCAGGAGAAATTAGGTAAGCATTATACGTTACCTCAATTTTTTTTAGCAACGTTTTCCTTTTATTTTACATGAGATATAGTTTACAGTACTATTTGTTTTGTAATTATGATTTCATAATAATAATATGTAGTGATTATAAAAAGAGTGTAAACATTTGAATAGCTGAAAGAAATACTAATTTTCGCTTTAATATTGCAAGAGATAGTGGAAAAAATGTTAGAAATAAGTAATGCATTACTTTCTTAATGCATTACTTATTTTTTTCCATTTTTTCAAAAGGATTACCGTGAATTTTTATTGAAAAATAATAATTTTTGCAGCCATTCCAAAGTTTAATCATCGTATTACAATCGCTACATGTTATTATTATAAAATCATAATTATAGAGCTGATCGTATCATCATCATTATTTCTATAAGTACTAGGCATTTACAACTCTGGTTTTAAAAAGTACCAGACATACGAAACTTTTTGAAATATCATTGAAATGGATATTTTTTAAATCAATTGATTTTTGTAATATTCAACAATATTAAACAAAAAAAATTGTCATGTTATGTTAAAATATTTTGTAATATTCGACCACAATATCGCATCAATATTTTAATTGTAAAGATCTATCGGAAATATCTCTATAATATTGCTCCAACATGGGAAGTGCAATGACCATCAAAATATGTATATCATAATACATAAATGGGTTTGGATCCTCTCATACTTAATATGGTCGTTAACCGATTATTCTAGAAGCGGCAAACGTCGAGGGACCACTATCTTACTTATTCATGACAGTGCGACAAGATACTAATGCAACCGCACTCATAGAAAGGTTACACACGAGCGAAAGAATTCGCAAAATGTCTCAAGCAAGAGTAGTTACCCCGCGTGCAGAATTGCCCGGCGAGGCTCTCATTGGGGAATCTTGCCTATATTTTGTTCCGGACAAGCCTGATATGCCTCTTCATGCCGATGTAAGTAATTTTTTTGTCATATAAGTTAGTGCGCTCAAAATTATTGTATGCTTCCACGGTTTGGTCTCCGCATTATCAATGTTACTCGAAAAAATTAGAAACTGTCCAACATAAATTCTTAAGGCTGCTTGCGTTAAAATTGGGAATTCCCATGTCAACCGAAGACCACAGCTACACGAACACTTCAAAGTTAGCAAATATACCGAGTTTAAATTCTGTGAGATCGCTGGGGGACGTGTGTTTCCTTTTCAAGGTGTTATCATAAAATCGCCGACGCTCTTAAACCGCGTTGCTCTAAGAGTTCCAAGGCAAAATGTGCGGTCAGCTACGTCTAGACTTATCTATGAAAGTCAAAATAAGACAAATGTAGGAAATAACTCAGCGATCTCACGAATTGCGAGGCTCGGGAATCAGTATGAAACACTGCACTTTACAGGAGTGTCATTGAAGGGTTTACAACGCAAGCGAACGAAACCGTCCTCAGATATGAGTAGAAGGTTCAGCAACAACATTAAATTGTCGAATTAAAGGAATGCAATAAGTAGTAAATAAGAGACACCCGTTAAAATCTTTGTATAATATCTCTTTCATCACATTGGATAGTATCTGATTTTCCTTATTTGTTTAAAAAAAAAGATTGTATGTATATTTATTAATAATTTCTGATCTCGTGTGTTCGAATCACGCAGTGTAACTACATATGTACAGGAGAAATCCGTAAATAAAATAATAATAATAATAATAATAATATAACCGTTCAATATCAGGCTCAAAAATATCGCTTCTTTGTCTTTTGTATGACAATTTTTGTGATGTGACGAGCGTAAATATCAAGGGTTGTTGTACGCTCGAATATTTATTAAAATAAATATATAAGTCAAATAAAATGGATTTATTAGTCGGAAACATTCGGAGGAGTGAACGTTACAAATAATATATGGGGATTGATTGCACGTGAATTTGAATGTTATACATTATACAATTATACAACATTATACAATTGTATGGTCTGTGGATGACATCTGTGACACTCAGTGACAATGACCGTAATTTATGTCACAATTATGGCTTATCCAATGAATTTACATTTTAGATTGCTCTGGGTGGCTTGGAATTAGCAATGGCTGGTGGTACCGCTTGGCGACTCGAAGACATTCGGGAATTGCACAGGCGCAGGTATCAACTTCAGGAGAGAGCAATAGAAATATTCCTCGTCACTGGAAGAACATATTTGCTGGCATTTAATTCATCCAAGGTAATCAGCGCTTGAATTCAATTGAACCATCTGAATACCAATCTCCATTCAAACTCTCGATAAGCAGCACAACAAAAAAAGCCTTTTTTTTAAACCGTTCGAGTGTTGTTGAATATTTTTTATTTGCTTTTCATTCAGAACTTAATAAAATCTCTTGCTTATTTGGTATTTAAGAAGTATCCAATTGGATGCCATTTTTTTTTCTTTTTGGAAAATATATGAATATGAAATGTATGAATAATTCTAGTATTGAAAGGGTTCAAAATATGTATCAAAAGCGCTTTCAAAAATATGCATTATAGCTTGACAAATGACTTTTTATTGCGAACAGGAGAGAGATGAGTTTGCAACGGAATTGTCTGCCTGCAATTTGCCTCGGCGAGTACCGGGTGACGATCTCGGAGAAGCTCTTGCGCTTTGGCGCAGCGGTGCGTTAACCAATTGGGAATACGTGACTTGTCTCAACAAACTCGCAGGACGATCTTACAACGACTTGATGCAATATCCCGTCTTCCCATTTGTGTTGTCCGACTACACAAGCGACAAGATCGATCTCAACAACCCCAAGATTTACAGAAATTTTGAACGCCCGATGGCCGTACAAGATAAAAAGAACGAGCAGCATTACATCCATAACTATAACGTAAGTGATGTACTAGCCATCTGCATTGATGTTTTTGATGAATCGAAATATTTTTTACAAATTTTACTTTTTTCGGAAAAATTGGAAATCGTACAATTAGTCCAAAGCTAAACGTAAATTGCTAAAATTTATAAAAATGCAGGAATATACTTAATGCATTCAATAATTTATAGAGCGTCATACGACCCATAATTTTTTGGAAGTTAATTTTTTGTACCCATTTTTATATAGTTTTTAATTTTTATTTTCTAGTACCTGAAACAGGCTTTGGCTGAGGGGTTAAATCTTATAGCCCTCAATCAAGAACCATTTCATTATGGTTCGCATTATAGTAACTCTGGAACCGTCTTGCACTTTTTAGTGCGACTACCGCCCTTCACTAGCATGTTTCTTTCTTATCAAGGTAAGAAAATTAAACAAGAAGTCTTCTAAAAAAGATTATTAACGCATTGGATATTTGAAAATTCATTGTCGGTCAAATAAATTACACGAACAGCAATTATTTTTGATTTAATATAAGATAACTCGAATTTATTTTCATTTGTGTGCAGACGATAATTTCGATTTACCCGATCGAACATTCCACGCCCTCGCCACAACGTGGAGACTAACGAGTTGCGACTCTACGACGGATGTCAAAGAATTGATACCGGAATTTTTTTATCTACCTGAATTTCTGCTCAATTCTGAAGGATTTAATTTCGGAAAACGTCAAGATGGATGCAGAGTCGGTGATGTCGAATTACCACCTTGGTGTGGCGGTGACGCTCGACTTTTCGTTCTCGCTCACAGAGCCGCACTCGAGACTGACATGGTTCGCGAAGTTTTGTCCTATTGGATCGATCTTGTATTTGGATTCCGGCAGACAGGACGACCGGCGGTAGAAGCTATTAACGTCTTTCATCCTGCGGTAAATATAGTTTATTTTTTGCAAAACTCTTGAATAACGAATAACTCATTTGTTTAACTTCGTTTAAAACCAAATTACGAACACACGTCACGTATTTTCCTGAATAAGATAAAAGGCGACCCCTTTAAATTTGTATTCTTCAATATATCCACTTTCATCCTTCACTATCATTTACAAATCGTACATACCATCCTAGAAAAAAAATACTCATTTAAAAAAATTGTACTGCGAGTTCGAAACCGACAACAGTGGAGGCGCGGTCGGTGTGTGGCTTCGGCGGTCCCCAGAGTTAAGCAGCATTATTTGCGGTCATAACTTGGATGGGTGACCGCTTAGCCTTGCACTGGTTTGCGCGCCAACTGCTGAGCGGGAGGCAGTTTTTCTGAGTTTCTAATGTATTCTCATACAGTAGAAACTCAGTAAAAATAAAGCCGCCTGTATCGGCCAGGTTTTCCGCAGTTTTCCTGTGCCCTCGTGCAAATGCGATACAGTAGTGCATTAGGATGAGTGGCTGCGGACAACACTCTAGAGGGGTCTCTATGAAGGAACGGGGAAAAGGGGAGAGGGGAAACGTAAAAGCCTGAAGAAAGCATACGGAAGAAACCAATAATAATAAAAATAAAAAAAAATACTGCGATTTCGAAAAAATAGTAGTAGTAGTAGTACAAGATTTTTATTAACCATTACAAAAATAGTGAATGCGTGTACAATTGTGTGCGCATTAATATGCCGTGATCGAGTTTCCATGGTTAAATGGCCATCGACCGAGGTCCTTCAGCCCGTTTATTGTGATATTTTGGAGTTTCTTTTTTTGGTGTATAAACGGCTGTTACTGTATAAAAGAATAGTTACAAATTTAGTGTAGTTTGAGCTGTGGACTTATTGATTATTGTTTATCGTTGACAAAATTTGTAGTATTGTGTGAGTTGGCAGTTTGTGTCGAGGTGTTGTTGTGCGAATTTGGCGCTCAGATTTCTTGTTCTTTCGGTAATAGGTGTTACTCCAGAGGTTTCGTAAGGAAGTATATTTGATGGGTTGTATAGAGGATTATTCGAGTGTCTGAGTTTAGTGAGTTTATGAAGAGCTATTGTTTCTGCAGTTTTTATGTTTTTTATCGCCGGATTATAACAGTTTAGGAAAAGTGGATGGCCATATTCCAGCAGTGGGCGACATATGCTTTTGTATATTTTCGTTGACTGTTCAATTGTGATTTGTTTATTTCTATATGTTATTTTCCGGAAGTGTGCTGCTCGCGAGGTTGTGGCTGTTTTGATGTTCTTAGTATGATTTTTCAGGTTTAGTTTGTTGTCTAGTGTGACGCCTAGGTATTTCGCCGAAATACCTAGTTTCATGTCTGTACTGTACATGGTAATAGTGGGTGAACTGTCTGTGATTTTATGGTTAAATAAAATTAGTTTGGATTTAGTGGGGTTTGGTTTTAGGCGCCATTTGTTGAACCAGTTTATGCATTTGTCTGATAGTTCTTGTAGTGCTAGTGTTGAAGCTTCCATGGATTTGTTGTGTGAAATTAGTGCCGTGTCGTCTGCGTATTGTAGGAGATAGCAATTGGGATCGTGGTGTGTCTTATCGGGTAGATCGTAATTATAAATTCGAAAAAATAAATTGATTAAAAATCAATAATCTTCAAATCTTCAAATTCAAATATTCCGAAAAACTAATTTTTCTAGCTGAACTGTTATTGAAATGTATGAAATTATTAATAATTTGTCGGCATTATTATTATTATTAATCAAAATTAATATTTAAAATATCTACAATTTTCAAATTAATGTTCTATCTGCTGTTATGAAATATATTAAATTTAGTTTCCTATCTAATCTATTTATTTTTCCAGACCTACTATGGATTCAACGTTGAACAAATAGCAGATCCGTTGGAACGCCAAGCTTGGGAAACTATGGTAAAAACTTACGGCCAGACACCGGCTCAATTGTTCAAGGCGCAACATCCATTGCCTATTCAGAGTGTCAGTACAGTTTTGGCTTCCAACAGCATCCCTCAAGTTATCGAGGGCGTGGATGGTGAGTTAACACGAATTTTCGAATGACTGAACGTCTCGCGTTCGCCAAAAAACAATAATAGACGAGAATAATAATACATTGTTGCTCATGTGGTAGGCATTAAGTGGGGCAGTTACGTTGGCGCTCCAGGAAACGAACCTGTGCTATGTTGGAAGCATAAACATAGAGCTCCAATGGCCTCACTTGTTCCCCTAACGACCGGTGACGTTTTTGGTCTGCCTACTAGTACGACTCTAATTCTCGGATACAACAAGGAAAAAGGTTTGTGCGACTCGACAACAAAAAACATTGATATTTCCGACAAGTGTAAATATGATAAATTGCTATTTGCCTTTCCAGGAGGGACAAATATGTTGAGTGGCACATCCGTATTAGGCGCCGCACTCGCATCCTGGGGTGGCAATGATGGAATTGCGAGGCTCAAGTCCAAAAAGGAACAACCACCCAGACCTTTGATGAAGTCCTCTGGTTTCGATCCGGTAAATATACGAAAAAGAAACGATAATTCTAATAACTTATGAATTTATAGTAATTTATGAAATAATTATTCATCAATATTAGTTATGTACAGTAATGGAATTTCATTAGGAATTCATCCTACATTCTAATTTTATAAAAGAACAACGCATTTATACATAAAAATCGAAAAAGCAAATATTTCAAAACTGTCATTATTCCACTATTATTAATCACAATTCTCTAATATTTAAGAGACATTCTTTGTCGTTTAGTATGAGTATTGGCCGTTAAAAGGTTGTTAAAAAAAGCCTTTTATGAAAAAAAAAAAAATTATAATAACATGCTTAATTATGGTCGCTAATATTGTGTCCGCCAACTCGGTATTTGAACTAAAAAAAATCTAGAAATTAATGATTGTAATATTTGATTATTATAGATCACAATTCTGGGATCGGCTGCGGATTGTGGCGAGCTTTGGGCCGGGCATTTATCCGGAAGAATTACAGTTCACTCTTACAACGTCGGAACGATAGGAAAAATAGAATTCAGTTCCGGTCCAGCATCTGTTCTTCTCGCTCACAGAAGCGCTGTAAAAGTGATCGCGTTGTCGCGAGCCTTCAGCATAGCTGTGTCGGGAGATGCTTCTGGAGTAATTGTTATTTGGGACTTGAACAGCCTCTCGTACGTGAGATCGATATCCTGCGATCCGGGCCACTCTATAAATCTCTTGACGATCAGCGAAACACTCGGAGACATCGCAGTCACGTGTGAAGTTACTAAATCTACGACGACTAATAATTCGGAACACAAGTCGGAACTCAGAGTGTTTACGATAAACGCACGGCCGGTTGGATCTGTGCTTTCGAGAAGAAGAATTACCGCTTTGTGCTACAGCAACGCTCCGGAGGGAGTTTCGGTTAATGTCATCGCGACTGGCATGGATAATGGAGTTATACGGTAATTTTATTTTATTTTTTCATCTGTTACGTCCCGAGCTAATGAGAGATTGGAAACGAGTATATTTTTGGGAGTTCTTGTTCGATTAAAAGTTGAAACTCAAATTTCGGATTGACACACACGTATATTTTTTATTGACAGAACCGAATTGAATACTTTTATTTAAACTGAGTTTTAACTTTTAATTAAGGGGATACAGTCACCTAAAAAAAGTCATAAGAAAAAAAATTGTTTGAATAATACACTTCTTTTGAAAAATCTTACATTAAAACCTCATTAAATACATAACAAGCATTATAATTCTGCAATTTTATAAAGACATACAGTGCACCAATGGTGTAACGTAAAAAGTAAAATTTTTCACTTGTAGCTTTCAGACCAAACCAGTGAACAAATTTTAGTGCTCAATATCTTATTTTATCTGTCAAAGGGTGCATTCTGGATTGAATATAAGAATTTTTATTTCAGGTCTTTATGACAAAGCTATGATTTTAAATGTGTAAATAAATCTCTGTATTAAAAACTCACTAAACAATTGATTACAGTAAATCTAATTTTGACTGCATCCAAAATCGCTATATTCAATCCAGAATGCACTCGTCGACAGATGAAATAAGACATCAAACACTAAAATTGGTTCAAAGCTACAAGTGAAAAATTTTACTTTTGACCTGACACCATTCTTGTGCACTGAATGACTTTTCAAAATTGCAGAATTATAATGCTTGTTATGTACTTAATGAAGTTTAAATGTAAGATTTTTTAAAAGATGGGTATCATTTACAAAAGTTTTTTTATGACTTTTCTTAGGTGACTTGGTCCCCATAAGGATTTGTTAGAAACAAACGGTTAATGACATTGTGCAACATTTCTTACTTTTACTATAAACATTGTTTAACTTTGTTCTAGGCTTTGGAGCAGTTGGGACTTAAGACTGGTCAGAGAAATTGTGAATGGAGGAAAAGGCTGCGGAGCTATAATCGCCGTAGCTTGGGCATTGGATCAACATCACTTATATGCCGCAACCGAAGACTCTACGGTTTTAATATGGGAAGGAATGAAACGTCTGAGCAATGGAACTCCAAAATTCATAAATCTGACGTCTCTCTGACAAAAAGAGACGTCGAATACTCCGCAGGCGTAAATTAAAAACAACCGTTGATACTGTAGTGTATAATTTATGAATTTTAATCATATTACGAAAGTTCTTCATTTTATCGAACAACGAATTAAGCGAATCCAAAAAAAAAAAAAATCATCGATACGAGCGGTTTTTGGCCGATAAAGTTTTTATCCGGTCGAATTTGTTATTATTTTTTATCAATGCGAGCTTTATCGAGTCATGCAGGCTTTACTCTGTACGTCCTATTTAGATATTAAAACATAACGTTCAAATTAATTGTAGTCATTTTACCGAAAAAAAAAAAAAAAGTTCTCGAGTCATCGAACAATTTTTTTTATGTCGTCCGAACGTGTTTAATCGTAATGAAACTATGAAATTGGCTCGAAACTCATTACGAAATGTTATCTGATATTTCATAGATACGAAATATCGTTTATTAAATGTTGAAAAGTTTCGTAGGCGTTACTCGAAGCGACGAACAATTAAAAAACTATAGTATTATTTTATAGCGGCCCTTTCTTTTCGATTTCGAATATTCAACAACACTCGTGATGCTTCTAGTGACATCAAAATATATATATACATATATTTTTGTACTCTATGATATTATTATTATTATTACATCTGTAAAAATGTATATCTATAAGTCATGATTTTTTTCATACTATTTACCGTTGAGATATTTATAGATTTTCAAATACCGATAGAGATGTAAAAATGTGTTGTTTTTTTTTTAATTAAAAGATTTATATTTACAGCCTATATTTACTGTTTACAAATATCGTATATTGTTTTACCATTCCAATTGCAGAGCAACAGTTTTCCTGTCTTGTTGAACCAGCTGCGGAATGTATTTAGCGTTATTCCCGTTATATCTCTTAAATATAATTTAAACATGGCTCTATCATTTCGAAGAGCGGGTAATATTTTCCAGTCCTTGTAGCTATTTGCTGAGGAGTATCACCACTGTCGTTCACTACACTCGGATCAATTGCCGGATGAAGCAGCAAAAGCTGAAGAGCTGGAGCGTTGTAGGAACTCGCGCATACTAGATGCAGAGGCGTTTGCTTTCCATTACTCCGTGCATTTATGTCTACGTTCGCTGCTATCAAAGTTGCTATACACCCGACGTTGTTCCAACAGCATGCTGAGTGTATAGGCTGCCAGCCATCTATTGTCGTTGCATATTTGTTTGCCCCCTGTTCCAGTAAATACTGACAGAATTTTCCAAGTTAATTGAGGTTTGTTAGATCCTGAACGATTAATTAGTAAATCATCAAATTTGTGATTTTGAGAAATGTGTATTCTTTATCAAATAAGCCACTTTTTTTGGACGTTTGTTCGATTGTTTTCCAAAATTTGTCAGTCCATCCAAAGTTCTAGGGCTAAAACTAATGTTTTTTTCTGACGTCTGATATTAAGATGTCATTTTATGGGAAATATTCCAATTGTTACAATTGTGGAAGAATTTTTGTTAAAATCTCATTGAATCATAACAGACATTTTTTTTTATTAAAAAAATATCACTTTCTTGGGTCTTTTTATGAGAGCATTTTATTTGTAAGTCTAATGAAATTTGATTCAATAAGGCAAAATACATCACTATGTACAACACACAAATAAAAGATTAATTTTTTTTTTTACATATTGGCAAACAATACAGTTTGATAAAAATAGCTGTAACTGTAACGAATAATGGTACAGGGACACAGACTTAAGCTTGATTTCCTCACAATGAATTAAGCTTTCAAATGCCATATTCCAAATTGAGATTAGTTCAGTTTTTAATATTTTACAGATTTTTTAAAACTTTTAAGTTAAAATTTAACAGAGCATCACAATTTAAGGTATGTTAATAATATTTTCCATGATATACTAAAACAAAAGGAGCAAGTTGTATTTAATATTTTTTTTGTAATCCACAAAGCTCATCCCGAGTAGTACTACAACCTAGAAAATTTTGAAAAACATTCAAGAGATTGAGAAGACAAAAAGTTAGTTGACAAAGAATGCTTCATATTCCATTGAATCTGCAGACGTTTTTTTATCGAACACATTATAGATTTAGCTGTACTGAATCAGTCTCCTTCCTTTTTACAGAAAGTCAATGAAATGGTAGAAAAAATTTAAGTAATAAAACTATCAGCAGCGGATGTGCAATCAGTGTGTAGCTTGAGCAGTCCCCAGAGTTAAGCAGCATTTCTTGCAGCCATAACTTGGATGGGTGACCACTCACCAGCTCACTGGCTTACGTGTTAACTGCTGTGGGAGGCAGTTTTTCTGAGTTTCTAATATATACACTGTTAAAAATGTGAATGAATTTAATATACAAAACCATATGAGATTTACAAGATGGGTATCTGAATTCCATATTGACATACTTTTATTATAAATTTAAGAATAATATAAGAAATCTATGATACTGGCATTTGAAAATTACAGTACATGAGTATTGTAATCTTTATTTTAATATAACAATATTGTATCTGTCAATGATGAATGCATTTGAAAATTAATAAATGGTATATGCATCCGAGCTTTATATGCGTTATATTAATTAAAAAAAAAAAATTTCACAGTGTAGTCTAATACAGTAGAAACTTAGTAAAAATAAACCTGCTGGAATTAGCCAGTTTTTCCACAGTTTCTCTATGCCCTTTTGAGCAAATGCGATACAGTAGTGCATCAAAAAGAGTCGCTGTACATACTCTTAAAGGGTCTTGAAAAATGTTATGGGGAATAAAGGAGGTATTGAGGAATAGTAAAAGCCAATAGGTCAACTTGAGGAATATCCAATAAAAAAAATATATATAAGTAATAAAACGAAAATAATAATAACAATAACAGTAAGAATAAAAATACAAGTACCTCGACAACTTCTACATGATTCCCGTAGCAGGCCTTATGGAGAGGAGTGTACCTGTCCAAGTCAACGCAATGTAGTAATTTTGGATCTTGAGAAATCCACATTTGGAGAATCTGCAGATTACCATTTTCGGCAGCTATAAGTGTAGCTTTTTCGCGTGGATCTAATAACAACAGAGTAGCGAGTGTCAGAGGCGAGTGTAAAATGCGACAAATAATACGAGTAAAATAGTGTCAAGCGAGCGAAAGTCTTAAGAGAGTTCCTAACCTTTCGGATAGCGCGACGTTTCTACACCGGTGTCATCGTCTTCCCAGGCGCTTACTTGCATACGCTCGCTTAATGGCAAGCTCATCATTTTGTCTCGAATTGCTTCCAGATCTTGTACCTGGTCATCTTCCTCGTCTGAAGACATTTTGTATGGGTATTTTTGTATTTATATGGAGGTTGGGACTACAATGTAACGTCAACAAAAAACGATAGCCACAGCAACAAGCACTTGTCGTCGACAACCGGTTAACTGCACAACTTCATAACAGACTTGTTATCCCCCGACATCAGCGCCAGACACGAATTTAGCCAGAACGTAACTCGTCGAGACACGATTTTTCTAGATTTTTCTCGATTTTTCTCGTGTTCTCTACAAGAATAAAGTAAGTATTTATTATCAGGACTGCTTATTTTACCGAAGGGCGATCTTTTTCGATAAAGTCGATTAATATTAGGTTACTACTGTCAAAAAACTGATGTCCGAGCTTAGTAATATTAGGATGGTTGCACCCTACGAATTTTAATGAGGGATAAATGCAATTTTTTCAATATTTTGCAGTTTTTCTTTTATAATTTATGCATTGGACTTGGCACACAATATGCGTTTTTTAAATTGTTGCAATCATCCTTTTTTTATTAGATAAATATAACAATTTAATCACAGTTGAAGGAAAAAAAATAGAAAAGTGCCGATTTAAAATCGTAACATCAACTTCCTATTTTTCGTCAATGTTTGTAATTTAAATATTATACACTTGTTATAGTGAGTCTTAATTGACTAATATTGCCAGTAGATGGCTCGTTATATGGATTTGAATTATTAAATATATTAAATTAAATTAGATATTTTCCCTCGACGTTTTAGAACATTTAATTGTCTGACATAAAAATTTCGATTTTTCTTTCTTTCTCTATAAACCATGCTTAGAAAATCCTATATAGACCAATAGGATGGACAAAAAACACCATTCGTACCGATAAAAACTATAGTGAGTCTTAAGGTAGTTCTATCGGTACGCCGGAGTCATAAATCTCAGAGTCTATATGACATTAAAAAATAACCATACGCATCACTTTGACTGCCTCAATAATAATATAAAAAATAATCGAGAATCCTTCGAAATTGTCGTAATCAAATTAAAACGATTATTTGTAAATAGTTGATATGTTTAGTGCGGATTTGACTTCATTTTTACGACAATTAGGTTAGGAAATGTCATTTGGCCCGGTATCGTGCACTTTGACATTGGTTCAATTGTACATTATTCCGGAGACTTCACCTTTTTTCATGATGCATCAATTCCTGAATGATTTGCGAATCCGTAGTACTTTTTATTTTTTCTCTATCTTTGATCTAAGTATGTTAATTTTCGATTTAAAGATCAATTTTTCCAGCTCTCCCCTTAGCGCCGTGTAAAAAGATCGATTTTCAAGTTTTAATTGTTCATTCAAATATTCGGTAAAAGCCTTCAAGATTTTGTGCAAGTAAAATTGAATAGTTAAATTACAACATTTCAAAAATTCATGCATATGAGTTTGGATTGCCTTCACGACAGAACTACCTTAATTGACTAATATTACCAGTAGATGTCTCGTTAAGTTATATGGATTTGAATTATTAAGTATATTAAATTAAATGAAATATTTTACCTCGACGTTTTAAAACATTTAATTGCCTGACATAAAAATTTCGATTTTCCTTTCTTTCTCTATAAACCCTGCTTAGAAAATCCTATATAGACCAATAGGATGGACAAAAAACGCCATTCATACTGATAAAAACTGATACGATTTCAGTAGGACTTTATGAATTTAAATGGGATCAATGGGCTTTTTTAAACAGGGAAATCCGCTAACTTCATAAAAAACATTCATGGCAATTTCGATGGTCCGTATAATTGCGTTATTACAAACGGAATTGACACTTTTCACTATCTACTTAGTAGATTATTTGATTTTAATTATCATAGAAAAAATGGAGTGCTTAAAGCTGTCCGACACTTCAAATATATTTGGATACAACGGAACGTGCATCGGACTCGAGAAGTCTTATCTCCTACAAAATTCTCTGCTGATTTTGCAACAAGAAAATCACTTCCGAAGGATTTTTTACTGGGGCAGATTGAACGGTGTACGAAACGATTATCACATAGCTTATGGCTACGATAAGGATGTTCTCAATGGTCAAATTTATTTCTATAGGTAAAACATTTTTTTGTTACTCTCAAAAATCCATTATAATTTTTTTTATACATAAATATTAATAAAATCTAAAAAAGATGCAAAGTAGAACCTTGCACATTGCTTCCTCATTATTTTTCGCTTTTTACAAAGCTCCCTCTGTGAGGAAGCAGTATGTTATTCAATTTTGGCTTCCTCATAGAGGAAGCTTTGTAAAAAGCGAAAAATAATGAGGAAGCAATGTGCAAGGTTCTACTTTGCATCTTTTTTTTTATACCTTGTGTCTCTTTTGCAGAGGTGTTTTATACAGCTATAAATCACCTCTGCAGACACCGTTACATCTAATTTTGATTAGATACAAATTTTTGTCGTACTTTCTCAACTTTTCCGGAAGTTATAGCGAAAATCTACATTTTTTTTAAAATGAAAAATGGTGTAAAATCCGAACGACTTTACCGATCATCACCAAATTTGGTACATGGCATTTCTGAATGTTATTTTTCGTCTGTACAAAATTTCTGTTCATTTGTTGAAATTCGACGTAATTTGGATCAAAATCTATTTTTTTCGAAAAATTCAAAATTCTATAAAATCCGAACCGCTTTACCGATTTCGTCGAAATTCAATACCATACAACATTGAACGTATCTTCAGTTATGAAGAACTATTTAGCCAAATCGGCGAACTTTTACGAAAGTTAGAGCGACCACGCCCTTTTTTCAACAAATTAAAATCAACATAAAATCTTAATGACTTCACATATTTTGGCAAAAATCACAACATTCAAAGAGGGGCAGCTACTCTGCTTGCGTGCCAAATTTGAGCCGGATCGCTCGAACGGTTACCGAGTGAGAGGAGATTGAATTTTCGAAGCCCAGCACACACACACACACATACATACATACGGACATTTTTTCTAAACCACTTTTCTCGACGTTTTAGGTGATTCTAAGCATACTGACATGAAATTCTCGAAAAAAAAAAATTTCATGAAAACAAAGCTTCCTCTATGAGGAAGCAAAAGTTATAAGAAATCGCTAAGAGAGTCGAAAAAAGTCACTAACAATATTTCATACGCATTGTTTTCGATTGCTCGTAATTGTTTAATTAAAATTCAACTCCAGTATGATAAGGATGTTCTCATTGATTAAATTTATTTCTATAGGTAAAACCTTTTTTTGTTACCCTCTCAAAAATCCATTATAATTTTGTTATACATAAATATTAATAAAATCTAAAAAGTTATAAGAAATCGCTAAGAGAGTCGAAAAAAGTCACTAACAATATTTCATACGCATTGTTTTCGATTGCTCGTAATTGTTTAATTAAAATTCAACTCCAGTACGATAAGGATGTTCTCATTGATTAAATTTATTTCTATAGGTAAAACCTTTTTTTGTTACCCTCTCAAAAATCCATTATAATTTTGTTATACATAAATATTAATAAAATTAAAAAAGTTATAAGAAATCGCTACGAGAGTCGAAAAAAGGTACTAACAATATTTCATACGCATCGTTTTCGATTGCTCGTAATTGTTTAATTAAAATTCAACTCCAGTACGATAAGGATGTTCTCAATGATTAAATTTATTTCTATAGGCAAAACCTTTTTTTGTTACCCTCTCAAAAATCCATTATAATTTCGTTATACATAAATATTAATAAAATTAAAAAAGTTATAAGAAATCGCTACGAGAGTCGAAAAAAGGTACTAACAATATTTCATACGCATCGTTTTCGATTGCTCGTAATTGTTTAATTAAAATTCAACTCCAGTACGATAAGGATGTTCTCAATGATTAAATTTATTTCTATAGGCAAAACCTTTTTTTGTTACCCTCTCAAAAATCCATTATAATTTCGTTATACATAAATATTAATAAAATTAAAAAAGTTATAAGAAATCGCTACGAGAGTCGAAAAAAGTTACTAACAATATTTCATACGCATTGTTTTCGATTGCTCGTAATTGTTTAATTAAAATTTAACTGCAGTCTCGACGGTATTGAATGGTTATTGATGCCAAAAGCAAACAAATGTGGAAGATTTTTGGCTCCTCTGGCGGTTACCGCTTTCGAGGGTGATCCAGCAATAGTGACAAATGTGTACAACGCGAATCCACCATTTCCTCCTGACGAAGATACCAGTAAATTATATAAAGTAATTGTGAACATAAGCAATATCACTCATAAATATTGACTTGATCTATACATTTTTAACGCTAGTTAAAATAGCTTTAATGTCTCAATAAAAAAAGTTTTGTCAACAAAACATTTGCTGGCCTAGCAAAAACATTTTTTTTTGTGGTGTAAACCAACCAGATGAATGCTTTTATTATCATTGTAGCCTCTTATTAAATATAAATAGGGGCCTGTACCGAAAGAACTAAAGGAAGAAGATCGCTTAGCAGCTATCGTTGAACTAATTAACGAAGACGCTGCGATAATTCCCCGAGGAGGTTGGTTTAAGAAACCTTCTGGTGAAATTATCGAAAACTTAGCATTCGAAGGATTGACGGCAGCGGAAGCGAGTGACGAAAAATCATATCTTCACGCTCGGCCACCGCAGCAGAAATGGAACACGAATTTATTGACGAGGCCTGACTACAATTATGCTATTGATTTTCTTGACACTATTGACATGGATGTTCCTAAAGGTATCGAAATAATTATTTAGCCTTCAATGTTCCCTCTTCAAAAAATCAGTGGACGAAATATTTCGCATTTTCGATATAAGTATTGTTGTCCTTGTATTCGTTCCGTAAATGGCTATCTCGTCGATACTCGTCGACGAACAATTTCAGGCATGTTGTTCATTTTGACAGTTGTAAGTGATTTTAAAAATCATAACTTTTTTCCGACTCTGATTTCAGAATTCACAGGTCCGACTTCCGGTCGGAAAATTCAACCTACATGTTTTTTTTTTCAAGATATAAAATTCCTTCACTATCGTACTTAGCCTTCACTATCGTACTCAAGTCGCATATTGTAAGTCAGAAAGTACCGGCCACATGTCTTTTTACGATGATGTAAAAAAAAAGTCAATTTTGGTCGGTTCTGATTTCAAAACTTATAGATCCGACTTTTGGTCGGAAAATCCAACCTAAAGAACCTAAATTTTTTTACATTATGATATCGAATTTTAGCCTTCACTATCGTTCTCAAGTCACATATTGTGACTCAGAAAGTACCGGTTATATGTCTTTTTCCGATGATTTTTGAAAAAGTGACTTTTGGTCGGTTCTGACTTCAGAATTCACAGATCCGACTTTGGGTCGGATAATCCAACCTAAAGAACCTAAATTTTATTTACTTCAAGATATCGAATTATGACCTTTACTATCGTTCGTAGTCACATATTGTACATCAGAAAGTACCGGTTACATGCCTTTTTACGATGATTTTTGAAAAAGTCGCTTTTGGTCGGTTCTGACTTCAGAATTCACAGATCCGACTTTTGTTCGAATAATCCAACCTAAAGAACCTACATTTTATTTTCATCAAGATATCAAATTTTGGCCTTTAATATTGTTTTTAAGTCACATATTGTACATCAGAAAGTACCGGTTACATGCCTTTTTACGATGATTTTTGAAAAAGTCGCTTTTGGTCGGTTCTGACTTCAGAATTCACAGATTCGACTTTTGTTCGAATAATCCAACCTAAAGAACCTACATTTTATTTTCATCAAGATATCAAATTTTGGCCTTTAATATTGTTTTTAAGTCGCATATTGTACCTCAGAAAGTACCGGTTACATGCCTTTTTACGATGATTTTTGAAAAAGTCACTTTTGGTCGGTTCCGACTTCAGAATTCACAGATCCGACTTTTGGTCGGATAATCCAACCTACAGAACCTAAATTTTTTTTTCTTCAATATATCGAATTTTGGTCTTCACTATAGTTCTTAAGTCGCATATTCTGCCCTAGAAAATACATGTCTTTTTACCATGATTTAAAAGATCGAGCCTTTTTTCCGTTTCTGATTACAGAATTCACGAAACTAATAAAACGGCACGAGTTTTTATATCGAAAATTCAAGTTATTTCAGCCACGATAATCTGTAAAAGTCACAGTATACTAATAACATTTTTGTAATGTTATTAAATAATGCTGAATAAATAAGGATTTTTTTATTTTAGGTTCTTGGAACCTGCAGCTTCACCAGGGAAGCCACTTAGTAACTCTTCAGAGCTTATATTGGCCAGGAATGACTTTCTTCCATAAAGTAAATACACCGCATTATGGAGCTCTTTATGTGGGATATGGAATGAAAAATCTCGACGTACCTTTCATGATTTAGTATTAGTCCTTTTGAGGTGATTAATAAATATCCGAAACCCTACGATTAGAAAATACTGATTCTCCCTGATAATGGCTTTCTTCTAATTGATTATTTTAGGAGAATAATCAATTGTTTTGATGACACACCTTTCGTTGTACTAGAAATTTTACAGAATGTATCGTAATATTTTTTGAATCAATAAAAAGTCGGGAATGTAGGATTTAAATTTAAGTGTGCGTGTGTGTATGTGTGTGACAGGCTTGTAAAATTCAAATCGCTGTATCTAAAGAACGCCCTTAATAATCTAACTCAAATTTGGTATGCCGGTAGAGCATTAATATTCCTTCATTTCTGCAAGTTTACAAAAAAAAAAAAAATCAGACATCTTGTCCAATTATATAAGACTTTGAATTTTTCGAAAAAAGTCTGTATGCTCGTAAAGGTAATATCAGCGAAGAGATATCGCTGATATAATTTTTTTTCTCTTATGACATTCATCAAGAAAATCACCTAAAAAGACAATTTTTTCAAAAAATTTTTTTATGATGATTGTTCTTCAGACATTAATGTTATGATAAAGATTTCTTTTACGATATTACTACATATTTATCAAGAAAATCACCTAAAAATATCGATGTTGAGGCAAAGAAAAATCCTTATTTTAATTAATCGAATTGTGCCCATATGGCACAAATCCTAATCATAAATCACCCTAACGACCCTTTCTTATCATAATAAATTCTCAAAAAAAAAAAAAAATCGTTTCAATTTCCAATACTCGAAAGGGTCATTTACCCTCCCGATCCATGTATCAATAATCCATCAGTCAATCGTCCGGCGAGCAATGCAACACAACTGTTGCGCGATCGTTGCACCAAGACGTCTCGAAATCATACGTTACGTTGCTATTACCCTGCAGCGTGAAGGGCAGAAGAGAGAGGCGACGTGCTAACATCTTGGACGCCTCGGTAACGAATAACGAGATCGTGGCACGATCGTAAATAGAATCGATCAGCAAATAGATCGAGCCTGCCGAAGCTCTTCTGGTGTGGCGTGCGGGGTGGGTGGGTATTTGTGGCGAGGGGACGACGGCTGATTGCCTTTGGCAAAGCTTATCGTGACACCGTTTCGTGCGCCGAGTGTTTCGCCGAGGCTACTCTCCGGCGCATCACCGGAACGTTAACACACATCACATCATTGTTCGTCGATCGTAGTGCAGTTATCTCGTCCGGGTTTGGTGTGAGACTCGTTAAGCGTCACGAATGCTTCGACATCATCACGAGTGACCATCGACAAACAGACGAGAAACCTTCGTTTCTAATATCCTCGGCGTACTCAATCAAAAAAGTTTTTATTTATTTTTTTTTCATTCCTCACGCTGGCAAGTATCAAATTACATACATACACGCTACGTACTAAGTAGAATGTGTTTTCTTCCGGTTCGGAAACTGGAAATTGAAGATCCGGAATTGCCTAAATGTTTTCCGTGTATACATAGATACACTGTTAAAAATATTTGCGAATTTACATTATCGAAACTTTTATTCATCAGCTGATATATTAACAACTTTGTATATTAAATTTCATATTTTTCACAGGATGTAGCGGAGACATGTAGTTTTACATTTCTCTTGCATATCAAATTTAATATACCAGTTTATGTAAAATAATGTCCTTTATCCGCAATGAAAAATATTTTTAACCGTGTAGATAAATACACGATTTGTTTAGTACTTTGGAACCAAAAAATTCTGCGTCACATAATATACATTTTATAATTGATATACAGTAAACGGTAATAATGGTAGAATTTATTTAAAAGGTAAAGCTACGGAAAATAAAATAAAATAAACAAAATGCAAATACACTGTTAGAAATTTTTGTATGAAAATTAATATAAAGTATTGTAAGTTTTTTTGCGGATACGCGTATATTAAATTTAATATACAAGTATTAATTAATATATAAAAAAAATTTTGCAAAATTAATATATTAATAATAAATAAATTTCAGAAAAAGTAAAAAATAAATTTCATTTAATATACAGATATATTGTAAAGTTCCAATAATTATATTATAAAAACAACTTTTATGAAGTTTTTAGTATACTGTATATTAATTTTGCAAATTTTTTTTAAAAATATTAATTAATATTTGTATATTAAATTTAATATACGCGTCTCCGCAAAAAAACTTCCAATACTTTATATTAATTTTCATACAAAAATTTCTAACAGTGTATTTGAAATGAAATTTGATATACCGTATCTGGAAAAGAACTTCCAATACATATATTAATTTTCAAAATAATTTTAACAGTGTATTGAAGAATATAAAAATAAAAATAAATTCTTATCTAGGATGGATATAATTATTAGTGTATCAGGATGATAGGTTGATATGACAATAACAATAACAATGACAATACATACAATATAAATTGAAAGAAAAAAAAATCAATTAAGATACTACAAACGTGGAGATACCTAATTTAGGAATACATGATAAGCATCCCCTTAATCGCTTTTCGTGTTCCAACCTAACACATGCTCGAAACAAACACAAGAAGACGATGACTACGATGATCGGCTGGCAGAGACATTGGAATAAACGAACTGCTGCGCGGGGTTTATAAGCTCGCCACGCTCATTACAATATCCTTGGGATTATGACGTGGAAAAATAATCAAAGGTGCTTCGCAATGAACGAGGGATGTTCGATTGCGTAATCGTATCGTTTCAGTCGTCACTATTTCTGTTGATCTTGGGCTGATTTGTGCTACCGAACGACGACAGTGATATTGAATCAAAAAAATGGCATTCGTATAAAGTGCATTATTTTGTTTTCCATTTAATCACAAAATATATAATACGTCATGAATTTTTTATTCGCAACGATAATTACGTAATAATAGCTGTAGAATTAAGGATGCCTTAAATTCCTTACTAAAAATTCGGTTCAATGACAATTTGTGTACTTTGCAACAAGGAAAAAAAATCTCCAAATAATTTATCATTGAAGATACTAAAAAAATTGATTTTACATAGATATGCATTTTTTAAAATTACTTTTTAACAATTTTGAAATTCTTGTTTTCAAAATACAAGAATAAATTCTGAAATGATTTGAAAATTCTGTTTAAAAATATGTATAGAAATAAAATGATATAATAATTTCAGCAGGTTAATTGTAACTTTTTGGCATCGAATCAAACTTTCATTCATGGAAATAAGTTTATGGGAATATGTGAATGAAGCTGTAGGATATTTTCATTTGGAATATCCTTGCGCTATAGGACTTATCGAAAACCAAAAGGAAACATCGAACCTTCTGTTTTGACGAACGGTAACGTCACTCGTCACTCAATTAAGACACTTAAGGATACACATACGTTCCCAACCAAAAGATTATTTCGATTATAATTTAAGTACTACGTGACAAAAACAGAATGCAAAAACTAATCAACGTCATTGAAGATATTTAAAACATTTATCTTTTATAAACAAAATAATAGAATTATTAATAAATCTGTTTAAAAACAATGTATCGATAATATTTTAGAAGCTTTTATTTTTTTCTCCTGAATCTAAAAAAAAATATTTTCTCGATCATAAAACAATCCACAACTTTTTCAGAATTAAAAAAAAAAGTATTTATTAACAATTTGTCATTATTATTTATTTTTTAAATTTTCTATTGTGTTTTCAGGGTTTTATACATCTCAACCCCTTAACCACTTTCCCATTTCATTTCTTTCTTTAAGGACGTTGATTTGATTTTTCCGATATTTTTCTTGTGGCGAAGTACTGAAGTTTTAACTAAGCAAACTTTTCATTGGAAATGCATGTGTCATACGCTCTTAAGAGTGTAATCAATACGTGAGCCGATTTGGTATGCTCGAACGAGCGGATCGTTTTACGGGGGAACTTCGGAGCGGGCTGAGCGCCTCGAAGTCGCGCGTCTGACTATTTCGTCGGTGACTACTATTTCGCTAAACGCGGCGACTAGTCGCTTCACTTTGTTTTCGATACGAATTTAAAAAAAAAACGTGAAATATATATTCATATATATATTTATAAATATATATTTTTAATATTTTTTTGGTCTGTTTGTTTTGTTGTAGATGTAGAACGACATGTCGGTGGTAAACATTAAGTTCACGAAATTCGACAATACGCCATGGGGCTTTCGACTGGCGGGCGGAAGCGACTTTCCTCAACCACTTACTGTTATTAAAGTAGGTATAGCCATTTTGTTTTTTTTTAAATATTTATTGTAGGTGCTTAGAATAATTATTCTAAATTATTCTAATAAGCAGAGTTGTAAATGCTAAATACTTATAGAAATAATGCTGATGACACGATCAGCTCTATAATTATGATTTTATAATAATAACATGTAGCGATTGTAATACAATGATTAAACTTTGGAATGGCTGGAAAAATTATTATTTTTCAATAAAAATTCACGGTAATCCTTTTGAAAAAATGGAAAAAAATAAGTAATGCATTAAGAAAGTAAAGCATTACTCATTTTTTCCATTTTTTCCACTATTTCTTGCAATATTAAAGCGAAAATTAGTATTTTTTTCAGCTATTCAAATGTTTACACTCTATTTTATAATCACTACATATTATTATTATGAAATCATAATTACAAAACAAATTGTACTGTAAACTATATCTCATGAATTAATGGCGATTTACAACTCTGGTAATAAGTAACAGTTATTTATTAAGTTTAAAAAAAAGTAATAACATTCTTCCTGTGAAATTAATTTTCTAATTTTTCTGACAACATTTTCTTGAGGATTTTTTAAACATTTTTTAAAGTTATAAACTATATTTCTCAATTTTTTAGTTTTATTCTCGCTCAAATTCCATTAACGCATCTTGTTTTATCAATTCATATTTTGCGACAAAAAATGTCACAAGAAAAATACAAAGTGACAAATATTAATTATTTATAAAGTTTTGAATGCACAAATATTTTTATTTCAATTTGTTTCTAAACTATACAAAATTGTTCATTTGTGCAACAAAAGGAAATAAATTCTATTTTTGCTCATTCGAAGAATAACAAAATCAACTATTTTTATCTTCGAAGATATAAGAGATTAAAAAATAAAATATTTGTCTCGAAGAAATTCGAAAAATTCACAGAAAGTAATCTCATATTAATAGTAAAATTAAATGCACATATGTATACGTATGTGATTCCCAAAAATGACAGAGCTCTTCATCATCATTTTTCATCAGTTTCGAATATTGAGATTAAATATGGAAATTTAATGGTGAACTGACAACGTTCGAAAGTGGTGAAAGTAAAAAGTGATAAATTGAAAAAAGGGCTACTGGCTCAGAAATTTTTATGGGTAGAAAGTGACGATGTAATATTGTTGTAGGTCGCGGAAGGAGGACTAGCGGAATGCATGGGTCTGAAGACGGGCGACGTCGTTACGCGACTGAACGATCGCCCAGTGAGCAGTTTAACACACGGTCAAGCCCATGAGGCCCTAATGCTTGCCGGCAATAACTTCGTTCTCGGTGTCCTCAGGTTGAAATTTCAATGCTGATATATTCACTACAATTAATACATGTCAAGATCAGTTTATGCATCAATGTTTGATTAACATTTATTGAAAAAGCCAATTACTTGGCTTCTAATCGAAAAACATTGTAAGCAGTATCAAAATATTACGTTTAAAAAAAACCGGAATTAATTGTTTGGCTACGTGGAATACAACGTAATTACGAGACTCGAATCATGACATCTACTTAATTTATTTAAATAAAAAATTTAAAAAAATGAGACGCCAATAATGAAATTTCGTTTGTGACTCTAAAAAGAATTTCATCATCTTTTTCATAATTGTCTAATAATCTATAGTAAATTTATTTTCATTTTCATATTATTAAATTTATTCGAATTTGATCTCGTGTGCATCAAAATCAGTAAATTTCATTTTCATGTTATTAAATGCATCATCATTTTTATGGGATAATTTTATTCCGAAAAGGTAGATAACCTTTTGTTCAGAGGTAAATAAAACTTTTTTCCGTGAAAATAATACTTCTTCGAGAAAGTTTAAATAAATTTAAAAAAACCGGTGCAAAAAATACATTTCAATAATCTTTTTATGAATATTCATTGAGTATCAATGACTGATAATGTGTCAGCTACAATGTCATTGTAAGCAACATCAAGATGCTATAATTAAAAAACAAAATGAATTATTTGGCTTGGTGATCGAGAGTACAACAGCATTAAGAGCCTTGACCGTAAATCCCCGCCAAATCGGACGCTAGCCAGGCGATATTTATTTTTAATAAGTTTTCAAAGTCCCTTGACTCAGTGTCTTCGTTGTCTTCGAGCTCGTCGGTGCTCGAAAAAAAAAGTTGCGGTTCGTGCATCGCTACGCTTTTTATTTATTTTTATTTATTTTTTTCGTCGGCTTTTGCGCTTAGACCCGCGGACTCGCTTCAGGCTATCGAGGGAATTCAGGACGACAATATCGTTCCTTACACGATACCTGTAAGTTTCACTTTTGGATTTTTTTAAAAATTTTCCCGAGTTCAAAATTAGACCCTCTTCAAAACCTAAATGTAGGTTCCACCATTCCTCTGACACTGATCAAAACCTCCGAAAATGGCAGATATTACCCGAATGGAGTAAACGAAGTTTACTGCCCTAGCAAAACCGGCAAAGCAACCAGTCGTTTTGTGCAAAAATGCAACCACTCGTTACAGTGCAGTTTTTTTGTTGGAAGCAACCGAACAAGCGACTGCTTAAACAACCAGTCAAGGTACCATTACCATGGTTGTTATTAGAAAAACAACCGTACGAACAACCGCTGAATAAACCAGTGCCACTGTCATGGTTGCTATAACATTAGTATTGTCCATTTGTATTTCGTAGAGTAACATGTACTACTGCAAAATGTATATCGAAGTGTATTAAAAGTTTCAAAAATGTTATAAAAAGGTTAGTTCGGTTCTTTTCTATTAGCAACTATGGTAATGGCGCCTTTACTGGTTGTTTAAGCGGTCGCTTGTTCGGTTGCTTCCAACCCTAGCAGATCCGGTCACCGAACAAATCACCGTGGTGGTTTTGTACAAAAAGTTCACTTAGAATTTTGTCGAAACCACTACTCCGAGATTGGTTTAAATCTCAGCGTGGTGGTTTACGTGGTGGTTTTGTCAAAATTCTAAGTGAACTTTTTGCACAAAACCGCTATAGTGGAAAACGGGTCTGCTAGGGAATAAAAAAAACCGCACTGTAACGAGTGGTTGCTTCCCCAGTGGTTTGGGTGGTTGCATTTTTGCACTGGTTGCTTTCCTTGTTCTTGGTTCCTGGTTCACGGAAAAAAAAGGCTTGGTTGGAACAACCAAGTGCCTTGGTTATATATGCGCCAGACAATTAATTGGTTAGACCAACCAAGTTATTTGTTAGGCTACCAATTTCTTCGTTGGACTAACCAAGTCACTTGGTAAGCTAACCAAGTCACTTGGTTAGAACAACCAAGAAATTAGTAGCCTAACAAATAACTTGGTTGGACTAACCAAGTCACTTGGTAAGCTAACCAAGTCACTTGGTAAGCTAACCAAGTCACTTGGTAAGCTAACCAAGTCACTTGGTAAGCTAACCAAGTCACTTGGTTAGAACAACCAAGAAATTGGTAGCCTAACAAATAACTTGGTTGGACTAACCAAGTCACTTGGTAAGCTAACCAAGTCACTTGGTTAGAACAACCAAGAAATTGGTAGCCTAACAAATAACTTGGTTGGACTAACCAAGTCACTTGGTAAGCTAACCAAGTCACTTGGTAAGCTAACCAAGTCACTTGGTAAGCTAACCAAGTCACTTGGTTAGAACAACCAAGAAATTGGTAGCCTAACAAATAACTTGGTTGGTCTAACCAATTAATTGTCTGGCGCATATATAACCAAGGCACTTGGTTGTTCCAACCAAGCCTTTTTCACTTGGTAAGCTAACCAAGTCACTTGGTTAGAACAACCAAGAAATTGGTAGCCTAACAAATAACTTGGTTGGTCTAACCAATTAATTGTCTTGCGCATATATAACCAAGGCACTTGGTTATTCTAACTAAGCCTTTTTTGCGTGTTGTTAGTGTGGTTGCCGCGTTTGCTAGGGTATAGACTGAAATTCTTATGTTTGGACCTCCATTTAGGTTGTACAGAGTGAGATGAAGTTCTTAGACCCTTGTATAAACTTCCAAAAATGGCATATTTAACCCATTTTAATTCAACCAAGGGTGTTAGAAGGGTTTAAATTTTAACTCGGGTTGTATGAATGGTGCGGTTTTGAGTATTTTCGGACGTTCTGGATGCTTTGCAGTTGGACCAATTGCCACCCGTATTCCCGGAAGAAATTCTTACGGTGCCAATCGAAGAACTCACAATAGAGGAACAAGTGATTCCGGAGGTTGAAGAAGAAGTCGAAGAGCCAATTCCGGAAAAACCCCGCGACGCCAACAGCGAGGTCGTGCCAAATAAAGATCTCACTGACGAGGAAATCGCTCAGCTGATTTTGGAGGAGGAAGAACTGTTAATACCCGATCAAGGTGTACTTGGGTAAACGTATTTACTTTTTTTTGCAACTAATAGCTTTACAAAATAATAATCTTCGAAAATGGTCGCTACGAGCTTCATTATTTAATAAATGCTATTAATCTGACAAGCTAAAAAAAAATCACCGTCATTAACGATACTAAGAACTTTGATTCTCAATAACAATAATTCCAAAGTTATATTAATACGTCAGTTTAAAAAATTTTCAACAAATTCTTTCGGAATATAGTTTTTCTTATGAAATTAGTATTTTTCCCAATATGCATAGAATTTTTGTTTTTATTGACAAAATCAAGATTTTAATGTCAGAATATTCAAAATTGTCTAAAACGCGTCCAGAAAAGTGTCCAAAAAAAATCGCCGGTTTTTTGCATGTTTGTTTTAGGACAAATCCAAGGTTTTCACTTTTAAATGGCTTATAAATTGAGAATCGATTGATCTACTCAACTGAAATATGACATAAATAAAACGGAGGTTCCTTATTATACGTGATAATTTTTATTAAAAGTTGTAATGGCAACATTTTTGTATTTTTTTAAAACATAAAACCACGTAATGTGCAAATTTCAATTACCGAACTGAAACTTTCTCCAAAAGTGTAGTTATGACTAAAGTCGGTTGCTATTGTGTTTGGGTGCAATCAATAAAAAGGTTTAATACTTATATCATTTTTTTTCGAAAATTACTTCTACTTCTATTAATAAAAACCTTATAATTCAAGAAGTATAGGACAAATCTGTCTGAAGTTTGGCACATAAGTAGAGCACTTACTATGTAATCATCATCCTGAAATTAATCATATTTTATAGGAGACTGACATTTTATTAGAGTTCTATTTTTTGTTATGTTCTATAACACGATGTACATTCAGTAAATTGTGACTATTACGAGATAACCAATTGAAATGTTATGCATCATTGTAGTTGCAAACAAGGTTATTTTGGAGTAAATTTCGCCTGAATCGACAAAGAGGTTCATAAGTTATGAAATATATTACATTATCTCAATCAATGGTCCACAATTATGACTTTCAAATTGCTTCCGCATTTTTTTATTTTTCACACAGCTTCATCTGTGGCAAGGCTCGATTTTCCACAGAAGAAGCTTCCTCATAGAGCTATGTCCACGTTGCAAAATAAGTTCAAAATATTGTGTGTGTGACGAATGTCCTAAAATTCATACTATCAAAACTCGGGAAATACTCAACCGAATGGATTGAAATTGTAACATTACAATTTCAATTCATTCGGTTGCGTTGTAATGTCATTCGGAGTACTGATCAATGTTTACTTGGTACAAATTTTATAAAAATCATCTGATGCGTTCCGTTTTTATAAGATTTTTAAATTTTTGAAAAATGGTCGTCAACGTTCCAACCAGAACAAATTTTTAGCTATCAGGTTGCCACTTTGTATGAAAATTGAACAAAGTAATACAACTTTTGGTATTGAATTTGGGTAAAATCAGTAAATCGGCACAGGTCTTATGGAGTTTTGGAATTTAATAAAAATATACGTTATTGCATCAACTTTTGCAAAATTTGATGTTGCGAAGAAAAATTTTCCACGTAAACGAAAAAATGTTCAGTGATACTAAATATCAATTTTAATGAACATCGATAGAAGGGTTCAGATTTTATAGGAATTTGATTTTTGTTTATTACTTTCTAACGACTAAAATATCGCGTTTAAACATTGTGTTTTAACATTTATTTATTTGATTCAAAGTAGAACCTTGCCCATTATTTTTCGCTATTTAAAAAGCTTCCTCTATAAGAAGGCCATAAACGATTAACATATTTTCTCATAAAGGTAGCTATTTAAAAATAGCTATAAAAATAATGAACAAGCAATGTCCAAGCTTCTACTTTGTATCCTCGTTTATTTTGTTGAGGGTTTTAAAAAGTTCTGAATTTCTCGTATTTTTTCGTAGAAACATATATTAACAATCTAAAAAAAAATTTCAGGGTAAACTTCAACAAAATCCGTCCCAGAGTACCGAAACTGAAAGAGTCAAAAGTGCTCGAGGAGCTGCAGAAAATAGCAGTTGAGCCACCTCCGCGGGTACAGGAGCTTAAGCACACGTCGACATTTTTGCAAAAGCCTCAGCGTCCGGCGCCGCCATCGAAGAGTGATCTCGAAAAGCAAGAAAGAGGAGAGGGCGAGCAGTATAAAGTGGTGATAAAGAAGCAACAAAAAAAGAGCGTAACCGAGCGTCTCTTGGAGAGAGGATTATTGGAGCCGAGAGAAGAACAGATTCCCGAACCGCCGATCGAGGTAAACACTACAGAAGGGCATAATCTTCGCGATCAACTTACATCCGCGACGATCGTTCCTCAGGAGATCAATTTGCTTCAAGTAATACCGCGAGTTCGTCAAATTAATATAGTCCAAGATAATTCGCGTTCTGATATTTCTTCAACATCCGCGACGACAAATTCTTCACCGCAAGAATCCGCGCCTAATATGCGAGATTTGTTGAATCTGCTCGACAGCGTTCAGAGTCTCGAAGCTTTGCTTCTTCGAAAATGCGCTGAACAGGAAAAAAATCCTGCAGAAAATAACGAAAGCACTTCTCGCGAAAATTCCTCATCGCCAAATCCAAATATTTTGCAGGAAAATTGCGAAAACGATGAAGACACTTCAACCGTTAATTACACGCCGTGGTGTAACGTTTTTAAAACCGAAGTACAGCTCGTGGTGCCAAATGATGACGTGTTTGCAGAATTCACGATAAATATTGGTGATAATAAAATAGAGGAAATTTCTTTAGCTGAATCGGAGGTAAATGAGGAAAATGTTGGGGAATATTCTTTGGTAGACTTGGAGAAAAATGAAAGTATTATCGAGATTAATGAAGTAGAGTCTGAAGATCGAGTCTCTCGCAGCATCAAAGATATTCCTATGCCCAACGTGCGTCGACTTAGAAAGCGTCTGCGACGCAATCGTTGCTTCAAATCGTGTCTCCTGGGCAAGAAAGCACCTAAAGATAGTAAAAGATTCGTGTCATCGACCGGTAGAGTGAAATTGCGTCGGCGTGGACGTTATTTGGAAAATTATCTAACCCGGAACATCGCTTCGTGGTGCAGATCTTTCAACCGGTTTATTGGAAGTAAAAGGGCAAAGGGCTCCAGGCAAGAATTCTCTAAGAGAAATCTTTGCGGCGTTGCGCGTGCCATTAAGAAAAGATTTGGTATTATTAATTCCGGAGAGAATTGTTTGATGAATTTTGAGAAAAAGAAAAGCTGCAAGCAAGTAATAAACTTCCGAAAGCCTTCGAAAGCATCGAAAAAGAGGAAAATACGTTGTAGGGGTCGATACGTTGAGAAAATTTCACGTTCTTTGTATTTTTACGTTAAACAATTAGTTTCCAGAGAAAAATCTCAAGTCCAAGATACGAAACGACCAAACTTTTTGTTTGAAGCTTTTACCGATTTAGCACGATCGACCGGTTGTCTAGTTTCTGACAGAATCTTTCACCGAGGAAGAAAACGAAGACTTTCGCGAAAATGGAGATACGCGAATAACGATTTATTATCGAGAAGTCGCGATTTTAATCTTTTGGAATCTTACGGTAGTCTTAATTCTGAAATTGATGCACTTTCTCAGGAGAATGCTGACAATAACTCCGACGACGAGGAAAAGTATTGTAACGATGGGATTGAAGATGTTGACAAAGAAGATTTTTACGAGGAGCGCGAAGATTTTGAAAATTCTGACAAACGTAGATCTTCTATCGTATCGGAAATTTTAAATTCGTGCGGTGGTAGCTTCACGAAACTCGCTGCTTACGCTTTAGTGCCGTTTACGTCAATTATTTTGCTTTATCTTTACAAGTAGATTCATACCGAACTCTCAGATGCCGAAGTATCATTCAGTTATTAATCATTTTCTGTACATTTTTCTAACTATTTAAAATATTGAAAATATTTTTACTCTCAATTTTCTTTAGAGAAAAATGATATGTTCATGACAAGAAATTAATAAAGGCAATTAAGTTGATACTCGCGTTTTGTTTGCTCGGAAACGAATGAATTAAAAATAAAAATCGAAATGGTGGAATTAATAAATATTTAATAAAATTATATATTTTAAATATATAATTAGCATAAAAATAAATTATTTAATTTTCCCAATTTTTAAATCACGTAATTCAAATGTGGTTATTATTTTTATGAATATTTTTTGCGGCATCCGAGAGTTAATTTCAATCATTGCTACATTAATAATCATTCTTCTGTTTACATTTGCATAGAAAAGGTACTTAACGGTAACGGGTTGACAGATCACCAAGGGTCATCTACATTGTGATGAAAAAGACTTCATTGCGTTCGTAAAATACTATGCGGTCATTTCACTGATAAATAACCTAAATCACCTGAATATTAGCATCAGCATGTCTTAAATCTATCTCACATACATTACATACAGAGTTGTATACTTCATTACTTATTTAAATAAAAATTTATGGTTGAATTATTTCCACAATTATTATTTTATGATAATAACTTGCAATTTTACAAGATTCAACGAGTAAATTGAGATTCATATAAAAATAAGTATAATTTAAATTTAAGTGCGTGGAAACACATTTTCAATCAAATGTCAGTAAAATCATGAAATATTGTTAAAGAAAAAAATTCCTTAGTATTTATTTTAAAAAATTGTAAACGTTTCGATAAAAACTCAGATAATTGTTGCAAAACAATAATTATTGAGATAATTACACGATAAATTTTTATGAATAATAATACAGTGAAGGCTTACAAATCTAATTGCATATAAAAATCGCTTGCTAACTGGCTTAATTAATTACTATAGCGTAGTAATATAGAAATAAGAACATAGTAGCTTTGCATCCATTCTATCATACCAGCATCTACCACCACATGGCAGCTCCGACAGGATGCATGAAATTACGACGTATCATTTTAAATAGTTAAAACAAATCTCGATATTGTTCATCCCATAAATCACCAAAGACAATAAAATTGACGATTACATCTATGATAGATATCGCGTTCGATAATTCCTTGCCGGTAAAAATCGTAGTTTGCAGGAACTCATTTAAACTGAAGATCGTCCTTAAGTCCTGTCCACTGTCCACTTGTCGCATTGTCCATTAAGGGGGGAAAGCCTTACGTAACCAACTAAATATAGGATGCATTTTGCGATTATAATTTTTCAAATTTCCACAGTATTTTATTTTAAATAAATTCAGGAAATATTTTGGTTCATCATCGTCAAGTGATGCAATTCTTTCATTTAAAATGTTTTTTATTGTCTGGGTTATATAATTTCTGATTTTTTAATTGAAAAATCAATTTATGTTTTATCAAACTTAGCTTAAGATATCGACAGCACCTCGATTCTACAGAGCTCATCTCTACACAGCCTCATTTCTACACGAGCATTTGTACACCGAATTTTACTACACGCACCAAATTTGCACGACGAATGTTGTACACGCCGCGAGCTCTACACGCGAAAGTCTAACACCGCGAAATTTCGACAGGCCATAGTTCGACACCGCAAAAGTTCAACACAAAAAAATTCTACACCGCAGAAGTTTGACACTGCAAGAGTTCAACACGCAAAAATTGTACACGCAGAAGTCTGATACCGCATAGTTCGACACTGGAAAAGTTCAACACGCCAGAGTTCTACACGGCGCATCTCTACACCGTCATAGTTCTACACGGTGCATATCTACACCGTCATAGTTCGACACTGTCTCATCTCTACACATGCTCATCTCTCCACGCGCCATATTTGAATAGTTACCGACCGAAACTGTTAAAATATGGCCCGTGTAGAATTTTGCGATGTCGAACTCTGGCGTGTTGAACTTTTGCGGTGTCGTACTGTGGTGTGTCGAACTTTCGCGGTGTTGGACGTTTGCATGTCGAACTCTTGCAGTGTCAAACATTTACGGTGTAGAACTTTTTCGTGTCGAACTTTTGTGTGTGGAGCTCGCGGCGTGTACAACTTTCGTCGTGCAAATTTGTTGCTTGTAGTAAAATACGGTATACAAATGCTCGTGTAGAAATGAGACTGTGTAGAGATGAGTTCTGTAGAATCGGGGTGCTGCCAAGATATCCTACAACCAAACAAAAAAATGCTTGCAAAAAAATAGTTCACTAATAAAAAAATTGCAAACTAAACATTTCTTGCAAAAATGTTAAGCCAAATAATACTTGGCGTCGAGACGCTTCGTCCCTTGACAAGTTTCAAAGCCATCCCCGAATTCATTCTTCAACAAAAAAAAATCTTTAATATCACCTTATTTTTGGCGAGTTACAAAAGGCTGCCACCTTAATTTTTTCTTTGAATTTGCACGTTGGTTAAATTCATTAAAAAATGAATCAGATAAGCGCGCCAACTGTGACACCGGAACCAGGACGCTTGTCACGTCAGGAAGCTGAATCCCGGCCTGAATCCAAAGCGGAAGTGTTGGAGTTAGTTCGTTCGGAGCAAGGAAGCGTTTGCGAAGTAGGCGAGCGAAGGGAAAACGAGGATCAAACGGATCAACCGGAGCCCAGTGTTCAAGAATCTGCCGACGAGGAAAACAGACCAAGCGAAGAAATGAGTTGCCGACCTCAGACCCCAAAATACCCACCGGTTCCTACTTTTGACAAGGCTAAGGTCAAGGAACTTGTATCGACGGAAATCAGCCTCGAGAAACAACTGGAATGCGTTCAGAATCAGCTACTAGCGCTCAAACAATTACCTAGCGAAATTGAAAATCATCTGCGAATAGTTTCTGAACAGTTGCACAAAATTATGGAACTTAGCGGCGTTAATGGAGGTGAGCGTGGCGGACGTCGAGAGTCGTCAGGTAGTGCAAAGATTTTTTTAAATATTTTTTTACGTAGTGTTCCTTGTTATTCAGTGTGTTATTTATAGCCAAATAATAATTTTTCTCTCAAATGCGGTCTTAGCAACCGAGCCATTGTTTTTCATCGACCTTTTGGACATTTTTCAATATTAATTAGTTTTTCATATTGCTTCGAGTTCGGTAATTTTTTAAAGGTTTTGAAATGCAACATTTTGGAAGTTTTCTTTCAACTCATTGTGTCATGGAAAATATCGATCTTCCAAACAATTTTTAAGTATTTTAGTGTCTATTTCTTGTCTATTTTTTTACGTCGTTATTCAGTTTGTTGTTTATAGCCAAATAATTAATTTTTTCTCAAATGTGGCTTTAGCAATCAGCCCATTGTTTTTCATCGACCTTTTAGACATTTTTCAATATTAATTAGTTTTTCATATTACTTCGAGTTCGGTAATGTTTCAAACGTTTTTAAATGCAAAATTTTAGAAGTTTTCTTTCAACTGTCAGATAGACAGTAGTTTGTTTTTAGATGAATAATCAATGTTTATTTTTTTCATCCAAGAAAATTAAACACAATGCCGCTTTCTATCGTGAAAAAATAGATCATTTAATCAATATTGATTTCCCAACCTGATTTGTTTAATTTCTTTCTGTAAATTTTAATTCGATTTACAAGATTTACTTTAAGAAAGCGTTTTTACAAATTATTTCTAAAAAGAATTTTGTATTTTTATCTTACATATATTTCACCGTAAATCAACCTCTAATAAAATTATTGTTGATGAGAAATTCTGATTTGCGCAATATTTTGATTAAAAACTCAATAAAAAATCATGTTTAAGTTTAATTTAACTAAGTTTTATCAGACTGTTTAAGATATGATTTATTCAAATGCCTAATTATTGACGATATTCCTCACAGATAAAGGAAGTAATGTCGAGGCGCGAGCTCAGATAAATTCAGATAAACGGTGGTTTGTTTTCAATTCAATCAATCAATTGTCATTTTTTCATCCAAGAAAATGAAAAGCACCAAATTTTTCAGTTAATTAATATTTATTTCCTACCTTATTTTTTTCCATTTTTATCTGAAAATTTCAATTCAATAAGTAAAATGTCGTGTTACTCATTTATGAAATGAATTGTGTGTTTTCATCTTACATTTAATTTTAGACCGTAATTCAACCTCTAATAATATTATTGTGGACTAGAAATTCTGATTCTGAGGCGCGAGCTCAGATAAATTCGGATAAACAGTAGTTTGTTTTCAATTCAATCAATCAATTATCATTTATTCATCCAAGAAAATGAAAAGCACCAAATTTCTCAATTAATTAATATTCATTCTCTACCTTATTTTTTTTCCATTTCTATCTGCAAATTTCGAATCGATAAGTAAAATTTCGTGTTACTCATTTATGAAATGAATTGTGTGTTTTCATCTTACATATAATTCTGGACCGTAATTCAACAATATTATTGTTGATGAGAAATTCTGATTTGTGGAACGTTTCGATAACTGTTTACGATACGATCTATTTAAATGCCTTATTATTGACGATATTCCTCACAGATGAAGGAAGTAATGCCGAAGAGCGAGTAACGAGGGAATATCAAGCGTCGCCGCCACAGGAAGAACGAGATGTCAGTGAGGATCATCTGAGACCTTCGGAGCCTGAAACGAGAGAATCGCCGGCGACAGTGGCGAGTGACGAGCCACCGATAATCGTAGAGCCTGAGCCTGAGGAGGAAGAAGAAGTTACGGAGACGAAAGAGTTGGGTGAGGTGAACGTTAAGAGTGTGGTGGAGGAGAGTCGAGTGAAGAAGTGCATCGCCTCGTATCAGACGAAGGTCTTGAAGTCACGAGAACCCAGTCCAGCGCCTTCTCACGGTGAGCAACTTTCACGAACTTTGACACTTCCATCCTCATAATATTTTATTTTAAGATTATTATAAGGATTAAGTACATTAGAGTGGTTAATTTGTAACATAATTTTTATTATTTTTATCTGCCACTTGAAACAAAGATGACAAATTATGGTTTAAAATACTCTTAAAGTATTAGTTGCACAAAAAATGACTGTATTAATATTATCTTTTCGGCAATCAGCCAATTTAATTTTTTTTTCATATTTAGACGCCATTTACTATTTTTTGGATTATTTTTATCAGTCGGAAGAATAAAATAGTATTATTCGTCTGAGAACATAAAAAAATCAAGGATATTAAAATATTAGGATGAAAAATTTCTTTTTTTCGTTCCGAAGAAACGTTCCGAAGAAATATTAAAAAAATTAATGTCAATATCTAAAAACTTGTCATCTGAGATGATCTATATAATATTTTTATTTACTATTTGTATGCACTGATAATTTAGGCTACTTTTTCTGTATTAGACATCACTTTTATAAGTGGGTGATAAAAAAAATGGAGTTATAAATTAACCACTGCAAAGTATATGAAAAATGAATTACAATATTCTAAGTGTTTTAATCGACGATTTGCAGAAAAAAAATACTTTTTCCCCCGAGTTTAATTGGCATTATTTTCATACTCTGAAATCCGGCATTAAAATTCTAGGAAGTTATGAACCGGATCCAAATCTTTCCCCGCAAGATCAAGTAATACAGGAATTGAAGGTACCAACCAACGACCCGGTTTATTGTATCTCACAATGGCATTTTTTTCTAAATTCTCGTCCTCTTGATTTTGACTAATTAATTTTTCCAATCAATACAATTGGAAGGAGATGGAAATCTTACAGATTTGTAGTTACTAAACAAAATACGCCATCTCATTCCATTTTTTTACTAAACGAAAAGAATTAAATTAAGAACCGACATTTTTGTCTCCCTTAAGGATTTTTACATTAATGACAATATTTTATTGACGATAGTCCTTTCATCACCCCAGAAAAAGTCATAAATGGATTAAAAGCTGCTAAAAGGATTCGAAGTTGTCCATTACAACATTTTATTAAATTTTATTTTGCTATAATTTGTCACCAAATCAATCACTGCTCCCCTTAAGGATTAATATACTAAGAATTATCATGATAACGGTTGATTGATAATCCTAAAAAAATGTTGTAAATTTATTTACAAAATCAATCAGAATTAAATTTAATCGGTAAGATTAGTTTTTTTTTGTTATAATTTATCACGGAAGCAAAATAGTCCCCTTTAAGATTAGTATAAGAAGGATTAGTATGAAAATGGTTGATTGATTATCCAAATATAAAATGGCGTAAATTCATTTAAATAATTTAATCATAATAAAATTTAATTGGAAAGTTTCAATTTTTTTCTTATAATTTACCACGAAATCAATCTCTTAAAGAATTACTACGATGATGACATTGTTTTATTGACAATGGTCGATTGATTATCCCAGAATATCTCCTATCGTTAGAACACGCCCTGCACTTTCGTATGCCATTCGTTAATTGTCATGTCGACGTTTTACTTGTAGTTTTGATGTACGTTTTATGTAGGTGTGCGATAAGTGAACTGTCATTGCTGCAGCTGTTCTTCCTTGTCAATCCCAAGTGGTCTATTCATATTGTCTGAGATAGATGGATTTTCTATATATAACACAATAAAACTATGTTTATCTTGGTACCGTAGCAAAGAGGAGGAAGAAGGCGCTCGAACGAGCTCTGGCCCCAGGCTAAACAGCTGGAGCTCACTTACGGCCGAAGATGGAGGTGTCCGAACGATTTCTTTAACGACGACATGATAGCTGAGGTCTTGTCCTCCCAGGCGGAAGTTATTCGCGGCCGAGCTATGGGGTATTCACATCTTATCAATTAGTAGATTTTCAGTCTATTTATATAAAATTATTAACGAAAAATTATTATAAAATATACAATTAATGATTAATACCATTAATTAAAACAAAAAGCATTTTCAATGCAAATTTTAATGTGTTTGGCGGAAGTTATTCGCGGCCGATCTATGGGATATACACATTTTGTCAATTAGCAGATTTTCAGTTTATTAAAATAAAATTATTAACGAAAAATTATAAAATCTATAATTAATGATTAATACCATTAATGAAACCAAAAAGCATTTTGAATGCAAATTTTAATTTGCAGAGCTATGGGATATCCACATTTGATCAATTAGTAGATTTTCAGTCTATTAAAATAAAATTATTATAAAATATACAATTAATTAAAACAAAAAGCATTTTCAATGCAAATTTTAATGTGTTTGGCGGAAGTTATTCGCGCCCGATTTATGAGATATACACATTTTGTCAATTAGCAGATTTTCAGTCTATTAAAATAAAATTATTAACGAAAAATTATTATAAAATCTACAATCAATTATTAATGCCATTAATTAAAACAAAAAGTATTAAATGCAAATTTTTATGTATTTGGCGGAAGTTATTGGCGGCCGATCTATGGGATATACACATTTTGTCAATTAGCAGATTTTCAGTCTATTAAAATAAAATTATTAACGAAAAATTATTATAAAATCTGCAATTAATAATTAATACCATTAACTAAAACAAAAAGCATTTTCAATGCAAATTTTAATGTATTTGGCGGAAATTATTGGCGGCCGATCTATGGGATATAGACATTTTGTCAATTAGTAGATTTTCAGTCTATTAAAATAAAATTATTAACGAAAAATTATTATAAAATCTACATTTAATTATTAATACTATTAATTAAAACAAAAAGTATTTTAAATGCAAATTTTAATGTGTTTGGCGAAAGTTATTCGCGGCCGATCTATGGGATATATACATTTTGTGAATCAGCAGATTTCCAGTCTATTAAAATAAAATTATTAACGAAAAATTATTATAAAATCTACAATTAATTATTAAGATTATTAATTAAAACAAAAAGTATTTTAAATGCAAATTTTAATGTGTTTGGCGGAAGTTATTCGCGGCTGATCTATGGGATATACATATTTTGTCAATTAGCAGATTTTCAGTCTATTAAAATAAAATTACTAACGAAAAATTATTATAAAATATACAATTAATTATTAATACCATTAATTAAAATAAAAAGCATTTTCAAAGCAAATTTTTATGTGTTGGGCGGAAGTTATTGGCGGCCGATCTATGGGATGTACACATTTTGTCAATTAGCAGATTTTCAGTCTATTAAAATAAAATTATTAACGAAAAATTATTATAAAATCTACAATTAACGATTAATACAATTAATTAAAACAAAATGCATTTTCAATGCAAATTTTAATGTGTTTGGCGGAAGTTATTTGCGGCCAATCTATGGGGTATCCACATTTTATCGATTAGCAGATTTTCAGTCTATTAAAATAAAATTATTACCGAAAAATTATAAAATCTCCAATTAATAATTAATATCATTAATTAAAACAAAAAGCATTTTCAATGCAAATTTTATGTGTTTGTAAAAAAAATTCTGTATGTTCTTATTGGAGGTTTTTGTTGATTTTTCGCATCTTTTTAAAGTTTGAATTTTGGTTTAAATTAATTATTTTTATTTTGAAACTCTTTTACAATAGCATTTTTTTATTTATTAAATTATAATGAAAACTGGTCTTGTGCAGGGTAAACTTCAAGAAGTTTGAGAAAAATTGGCTGCCAAACTACGATCATCTTATGGGCTCCAGTGTCTACAAAATGTTGCACAAAATGGAACGAGAGCCGAAGACAGGGATTCCGGTGAGACCACCGAAGGTTAATGCAGCTGAGGATATTATCGAGAGAGTGGTAAGCTAGATAGACGTCTATGGTGTATCATAATGCAGTAAGCCTTTCACCTATTTGATGACACTTTACATTATTACTGGCGAGTTATCTGAGAGCAGGAGAAAGATTTTCATTCGCTTCATCGAATATGTAGTAAAAAATATCCGGTTCCACAATATTCCCAAACAAAGAAAAAATCAGGTGCTCCAATAAAACATATCAATATTTTCCAAACCTGAATTATTACAAATGTACAATCATCAATATATTATAATAGAATAAAATATTTATCTCTATTTAAAAGCACAGAGCTTAAAGATACAAACTAGCTACAAAAACAAAAATATTAAATGATATATAAAATATAAGAAAGTAGCTTTAAAAACAAAATTGCGACTAGAACTAATATTGAGATTACAATCATGTATTTATGAACAATTTTGATTGTATTTGGAAATTTACGACTTTTTTCTCATGATTATCATTTTTAATACTTATTTTTGTAATAATTTATTAGTTTTTAGATATTGTGAATTTGGATATTTTGACGTTATATATTTAGTTACAAAGCAATTTAATAGATGATAAAATTTCCAAATAAGTGAAAGTGCACTGTACATCCTTTTTGGAGCCCCAATCGTAGATCGTAGTCCCGATTTATCGACAGCCAATAAAAATATGCGACCTGAAATGAAGTTTTGTCGCTGTTCCAGAGATCTCCAGCACTGAGCGTTGCCGATGACAGGAGCACCCGAGGTATCAGCCATTAACACTGACTTACGATTTAATCCATTCAACAACAAATATTGCAAATAATTATTACTGTGTAATCGCTGAATCATATTCACGAGAGAGGCTTAATCTAATAGAGCCACATACCCGATTTACTTTTATAATAACTATATACGTTTTCAACACTCGACTCCGTGTATTTGCTGTGTATAATTCGTGTACATATATCTTGTACATAAAACAAATACAGAGCTAATCAATATCCGAAATGTGTCTGATAAGTCCAGGTGTCGTTTTTTTTATTTTCCCAATTATCCATCTATAATATCTATCATATGGTTATAATTAATTAACTTAATAATAACAATAATCATAATTACAGTCAGCTCACGTTTCGCACTTAAGGTAGTTCTGTCGGTACGCCGGAGTCATAAATCTCAGAGTCTATATGACATTAAAAAATAATCATACGCATCACTTTGACTGCTTCAATAATAATATTTAAAAAATCGAGAATCCTTCGAAATTGTCGTAATCAAATTAAAACGATTATTTGTAAATAGTTGATATGTTTAGTGCGGATTTGACTTCATTTTCACGATAATTAGGTTAGGAAACGTCATTTGGCCCCGTATCGTGCACTTTGACCTTGGTTCAATTAAACATTATTCCGGAGACTTCACCTTTTTTTATGATGCATCAATACCTGAATTATTTGCGCATCTGTAGTACTTTTTATTTTTTCTCTATCTTTGATCTAAGTATGTTAATTTTCGATTTAAAGATCAATTTTTCCAGCCCTCCCGTGAGCGCCATGTAAAAAGATCGATTTTCAAGTTTTAATTGTTCATTCAAATACTCGGTAATAGCCTTCAAGATTTTGTACAAGTAAAAATGAATAGCTAAATTACAACATGTCAAAAATTCATGCATATGAGTTTTGATTGCATTCACGACAGAACTACCTTAAGGGGAGGGAGTCAGGTCAAAACAATTGATTTTGGAAATTCAATATCATCCAAATTCTATTGCATATAAAAATGCTCAATGCACTATATTGTTGGTGCTCGATGAAAGGATTTTTTTCTGTCGTCTGACTTGCATATGCTTTTCAATATTATCTTAAGCAAAGTTCTTAGGTTTTCCATTCTGCGCATGATTCAGATCAAATTAGAAGGCAGATTGGAATGGTTGACGTCTCATTTTCTTCTTCATGAAAAGATACACCGTCTAAATGGAGCAAACTATTTTTTTTCATTCTGAAAGCAAAGTTAATGACTGCTTTAGAAAATAGCATAAAATTTATTTATTAATAATTGTGTCACTTAAAAAATATTACCTTTTATTAACATTTGCTCCATTTAGCCGGTGTATCTTTTCATGAAGAAGAATATGAGACGTCAACCATACTAATCTGCCGGGTAGTTTGATCATGCGTAGAATGGAAAACCTAAGAACTTTGCTTAAGATAATATTGAAAAACATATGCAAGTCAGACAACAGTAAAAAATCCTTTCATCAAGCACCAACAATATAGTGCATTGGGAATTTTTATATGAAATAGGATTTGGATGATATTGAATTTCCAAAATCAATTTTTTTGACCTGACTACCTCCCCTTAAGCAAGTCGCATAAGCATCATGAAAAAAAAAGTTTTTTTTTTTAAATATTCGGTAATTTATTACAGTTTTCTGCAAAATTCTAAATGTATTATCAAAAAATAAATATACCAAAAAATCGATTTTCCAATATCTTAGTAATTAATAATTTCAAGTCATCTACCAATTGCATAATGAATGGTAGGAAATTTACAAATTGCACCAAAATTAATGTTGTCTATTATACAATTGTTGTATTTTCAATGTGCGAAAAATGGGAAAATTTCTTTTTGGGTAATTCTTATCTAAATTCTTATGGGAAAAGCTGTTTTTAAGGTTGGAATATAAGATTTAAAAGAAATAAAATACGTAATCGAAACATGTTATTGTTCAATCGCGCATCACTCGTTAATATAAGTAATCAAAGCAAATTCAAGCAGCATGACTCAACGAATGACTAATATCATAGTAGAAAGAAACGGGTCTTTGGACCACGCGCATTATCCACTCGAGATTCTCTCGAGAAAGAAACGGGTGTCGGTGCTCGTTCTCTCTGTTTTTTTTTCTTCTTCTTCTATTTTCTATCTCTTCAGTAGCAGAGAATCGAGAGGAATCGGGTGAGTGTCTGCTTATGACTATCCGATTGCCTACATTATAATTGAACGATAATACGCAGAGACAGGAACCTCTGGATTCGCTATTTGGGTGGTCAATTTATCTCAATCAATTGGTGCATGCTATATATGTATATGTATATTTGGTACACCATCTATATGGGACATTCCACGCCAATGGTAAAGATTTTTTTCTATTGTTTATTTACGTCGTACGAAGTAACGATTAAATACTTTTTTTATGAAACACAAATAGATTGAAAATTGAAAGTCAAGGAATTTTGACAATAAATGGAAACTCATTTTCCGATCAATATATTCTTGGCCTTGTGGTGTTTTTCATATTGACGAATAAATAGAGAATTAATAAAGATCATATTTCTAATTTAGTTACTTTTGCTGCAATCCAAATTAAAGGACCAATTTTGAACAAACCGAACAAAAATTATTTTTCACCAAAAAATGTATAGTTAAAAAAAAATCTTCAACGTAACTAACTTTTTGAAAAAAAAGAGATTCAACTGTTTTTTTTAACGAAAAAAATAACATAAAAATATAAGTGCCACGCGTGTGTCAATTTAGCCGGAAATATCCCATATATTTAATATACCCTATATACTACATCAGCTATTACAGCTCTGTGACCGCGAAGCTAATGCAATTCTCCTGTCAGCTCTTAAGTGTTTTCATTTCTTCCTTTACTTCCAGTCAGTCTACTCTCCATGAATGAACGCTCGTGAGTTCGCAGTAGTTTCCGTGAGAGAGTTTGTACTGTTACTTTGACTATTCGCAGCCTGCACCTCTCCGAGTGAAGGAGGCTAGACCTGAATGATGGACGAAAAGCGCGTAACCGCGTTCTCTTCAGCGTCTCTGCTGGATGCGGTTGAGTCATGCGTTTATACTTCGCAGTGTATATAGAGTATGCTGCGTACTAACTGCCGCTGGTGCTGATGTTGTTGGTGCTTCTGGCCAGGTTCCCTAAGTCGTGAGACTACGTGTGTTACAGCAGTGGCAAGTCATCCATGTGTAACTGGCCAACCAAAGAAAACTCACCTCATGCGAGAGCGCGCCCTCGTCTCACGCGGGGTTCGAGAGCGTGACGTAGGCCCCGAACAATTTATGTAAAGCATTCTAGGCATGATTCACGAACTAGTTGGCGGTCTCCCTCGTGACCGCCACAAGGCGCATATAATGCATCTGGCTAAGAGATGAAGAGGGTGGTCCTCAAACTTCGTTTGTTGTCATGTTCAGAGGCTGCATCTTGAATTGTGAAGTCATACGGAATTGATAACCCAAATTCCAGTCTCATTTCTATGTAATTACGAATTTTATTTTGGAGCTTTGAGGAATTTTTGGTGACATCGTTAGGATGAATGTGTTGGTAGATTTATTGTAATTTTGGTAGATTTGGTAGAAAAGTTTGGTAGATTTAGTGTAATTTTATAAAAATGGTAACAATGGTTTGTTATGACGACTTATTTTTATGATGATTATGCTATGACTGCAGGTGCTATGACAATAATTATTATGCCAACGATTGCTACAATGGTTGTTATGGCGACATTCACTATGTCGACATTGATTATGGCTACATTAACTATGGCGACGTTGACTATGGCGACATTGATTATGGCAAAAATGACTTATGGCGACGTTGACTATAGCAAAAATGACTTATAGCGACGTTGACTATGGCAAAAATGACTTATGGCGACGTTGACTATGGCAAAAATGACTTATGGCGACGTTGACTATAGCAAAAATGATTTATAGCGACGTTGACTATGGCAAAAATGACTTATTGACGACATTGACGATGGCGACATTAACTATGACGACATTGACCATGGCGACGTTGGCTATGGCGAAATTGACTATGGCGACGTTGACTATGGCAACAATGACTATGTCGACGTTGACTATGGCGACATTGACTATGGCGACGCTGACTATGGGGATATTGACTATGGCGACATTGACTATGGCGACGTTGACTATGGCGACGTTGACTATGGCGACATTGACTATGGCGACGCTGACTATGGGGATATTGACTATGGCGACATTGACTATGGCGACGTTGACTATGGCGACATTGACTATGACGACATTGATTATGACGACATTGACTATGGCGATGGTTGCCACGACCACTATTGCTAGGACGACCGTTGTTATGACAATGGTTATTATGGCGATGAGAGCTATGGCGATAGTTGCTCTGTGCGACGGTTGAAGAAGAGGGCGATGGATGAGCTAAGATTTTAGGTATGAGGAAAAACTTTGGAACAATTAAATTCATTCCAATACGAAGAAAATCTTAACTTTTTGTTGAAAAGCACGAAAACACGAAATCTTAAATTCTCTAAAAGTTTAGAAATATTTGCTAAGACTTTTGGATACATATAAAGGTTTTAGACCTATTGACTGGCAACGCGCAGGCAAAATTCCAAAGCATTAAATACAGTGATCGTGAGAACGTACCAGTTCCATCGGACATTGATAATCGATGAGGAATAGAGATAACCAGGAAAAGAAAGAAACAAAGTGAATCTAAAAGCATCATAAGTATACAGCAATGTTCGCCTTGAAGAAGATGTTATTTGCTTTTGTCTTCATTGTCAGGGACTCGGAGAGAAAAAAGTGCATCAGGGACGAGGTCGTTGAATGCTCAGTAAGCGGGTAGTATAGTGAGGGTACAGGAACGACGAGTCTCCGCACGGTCTACGGCTGGTACACCACTAATACGTACTTACACGTTATATGAGGCATTCTTTATCAATTGGTACCCTTTTTTGGCACGAACTCTTGGATGATTCAAAATTTCAGCTTCAAAATTTGTTACCTTATAAAACTGCTCGAAAAGTAATTCAGCAACTCTTAAAAAAAATTTTTTAATGCACATTTTTTTTAGAACTTCTTGTATTTTTTCTAATTCTTTATTTCAACTCAAATAATCGTAAAAATTAGTATCAGACATTCAAAAAATGCACAGGAATATTAATATTTTAATTTTTTATCCGCCACCCAATTAATTTATAGCTATAATATAACGTCATTGAAAATCAATAAAATGAATAAATTCGTCTTTTTGTATTTATATTTAATTTAAATAAAAAATTTAAGCGCAATATTGTGTATTTTTATACATTTTGACGCTGTCAAATTTTTTTGTGGTTGAGAAACAACAAAAATATTATATATAGGCATATAATATTTTTGTTTTCTTTTTTACGAGATAGAAAACATTTTTTTTTACATCAATAAAATACTTCTTAAGGTGCGCTATACATTGACAAATTTTGAAAAACATCCAAGAGATTGTCCCGGTTGATAAAGAATGCCTCATATATAGTATGTACGTGTGTATGTAGGTACTTGCGATGTGTTCTCCCGCTGGTTTGCAGCCGGTTGTGAACGAAAGAGAAAGACTGTCTTCCGAACGCTTCAATTGAAAGTGTATGCTTTGCTGCGGAAGAGCGAGTGAGTGTGGGAGAACATCGAACAAAGAAGAGATAACGTTTGCATCGCCATATCCCTTATATCTCTCCTGCCCCGAAATACATATGTGAATAACACTATGGCAAATGCATGCAGCATACATATTTATATTATCGTCCTGGGCTCCGGCTTGTTCCGCGTAATTCATGAATGTTATGGATGCTCTACACATACATTCACAATGAAAAGTTCCATTTCATCAGAATTTAAGTACCATGCGACAAAAAATTGAAAAGAACACGTCGTTAAAGATGAATGTGAATTATGGAAAATAAAAATACTCTTAAAAACTTATTTATAAGAAAGTTAACGAATTTCATAGAATACTTTTTATTTATGTAACATATGACTTCTTAATATTAAAAAAAGGGTTGTATAAAAACAGCCTGAAAAAAAATCTCTAAAACAGAAATTTTCTAATTATTAGAAGACTTATAAAAAAAAATATACGTATTTCGAAATTTTTTTTTTGCATGTCAGAAAAATTAAAACTTGTTTTTTTTTTAATCATATAAATGAATTTTTTATCATTCGAGATTTATTTTTTATGACTTACTATATGATAAATTTAATCAACTGCAGTAGAATCGATATAAATAAATATTATATAATTATAACAATTTAATTTTAATACAGGTTGCAATTTAGAGCTTTACACATAGTTTCTTGATTTTTCGACTTTCTCAAATTTGACTTCCTCAAGCTTTGAGAAAGCTGAAAAAATGAGGAAGAAATGTTTAAGACCTGATTTTGGAAATTTAGAAAATATGGAAATAAGTAAGAAAACATCAAAGTTCTATAAAATTGAACGCCTATGTCGTTTTTCATTAACTTCGGTATCAAATAACGGTGCACATTATTATATGCGTGTCTAAAGTTTTGGCCCATTTTGTTAGATATGTTGAAAACAAAAGTAGTTTGAACTTGATCCTCTTTTTTGATCTTCACCAAATTTGATATCTAGAACTGTTGAATATTACTTACTTCGGAATCTGTAAGGAATTTAATCTGTACTGCTCGAAGTTGTCGCGACTTAGAGGTCAATGACATATTTTTAAAAAAATCAAAATTCTCTAACATCTGAACAGCTTTATCGATTTAACGTTCACGAAAACAAATTTTCTTTTATGAGAAAGCAAAATAAAAATTAAATTAAACGATAGAATAATAATAAGCACAATTTATTTAATATTTATTCATTTATTTATTTAGTTCTTATTCAATCTGTTTATATTAATAATAATGATATATAAAACAGAAATGTCCAGGCTGAAGGACTTCGGTCAATGGCCAATTGGCCCCTTAAGACATATTGCGTGCGATATAAAATAATACTGTTTATATATACATATTTGTATATTTTATTTTACGAAATTTTATTGACCTCTTTACTATTGTAAAGAGGTCAATAAAATTTCGTTTACTACTAATACTATTACTACTACTACTAATAATAATGATTCTTGAATTTAAATGACTTTTATTAACCCGTCCGTTCTGTAGTTGAGTCGGAGCCCTGCAGGGCCGGTCAGGCATTTTTATATTAAATAATAATAATAATAATAATAATAATAATACTTTTTTGTAGAGTGGGTGGAAATGTATAAAAAAAAGTAAAACATTTCAAAAAAATTTTTAAATCTTTTACTCGCGGTTTCGGACTATATTCTTTGGTGAATATTACATGACAGAATATATTATTATTATTATTATCATTATTATTAATATATAGATATCCTGTCATGTAATATCCGCAGAAGACTATACTACGAAATCGCGAGTAAAACATTTTTATTAACCGCCCTAATACTCCATCTGTACATTCATGCCCCGGATGCACCAATTACCAGTATAATATATCCCCCTCCGCCAAGTGCAAACTGCAAATGCAGATTTAGCAGATATTTAATGCACACACATCTGTATGCACATCATACAGCAACGATGGCATTCTACAACGACTATATCTCTAATAGCTAACACATGCATGAAAAGCACCAAAAACCCCATCAAACCACAAAAGAGAACGAGTGAGACAAAGAGAAAGAGAGAAAGAGAGAAAGAAAGAAAGAAAAAGAGACATAACAAAAACAGCCGGCCTTACGCATGTTATATAGGTGCTAACGTAACGCAAGTACGATTGTGCACTGGTGCACTGAAGAATCGTGCTCGTAAGGTGCTTCTCCAACTTCCACTTCTCCAGCTCCTTCCTCTGGGTCTTTGCCACCTCCGTTTCTCCAGGAAATCTCGTTGTCCTCGTCTTCTTCGTCATCGCGTACTGGGAACCGAAGGCAGAGCCGTAGTAGTGTAGTCCTTAGTTGCGGATGGAGAAGTGGAAGGCATATTGAAACGAGACAGAGATATATAAGTTAAGTCTTAAGGCAGACGGAGAGCAAAGCAGTACACAACACAGCGTAGAGAAAACCCGGAGGGATTGGCGAGAGAAGCAAAGCGAGTGGAAGGGAGACAGAGTGAAATGTCGAGAATGCCGAGCTGCCGTATACACGCCGCTGTGTATATGGGTAATTCCATACCAAGTGGGCCACCCAAATTTAGCATGATCACGCAAAGTCTTCATAATTTTTTCAAAATTTGTTTAGAATATCACGAACATCCACAAATTATTTCAGAATTTTATCACCTATGGTTTGCTCAAAATTTAATAACGATTTTTTTATTTCACTTTTTTTCAATTCGCTGTATTGTCAAAATTACCGATCGTAGAAAAAATTTGTTCCTGTATAAAATTTAAGTTTTTGAATATACTTTTTAATAAAAAAATTTCTATAGACGTACGAAAAAAATTGAGCTATTTCTTGACAAAATACAGCTATAATATTTTTTTTCGTTGAGACAGAGTATTCCGATTTTTCTAAAAAATTCACAGAATTTACATTATTATGCTTACAAACCACAGAAAAATTGGCGTGATGGTAAATGAATATCTTCTCAAGGGTTGGTTTGGATATTGGCTAAAAGATATTAAAATTATTTTTAATAGTTGCTTTTTTCATATGACAGAGTTGAGACTATTCTCAAAAAACACTATTTGTAATAATCTTAAGACAATTTACATTTCCCTTAGTGTTATCCTATATAATCCCAAAACAACATTGAGTGTCAAAAACTTGAGCGGTATACTATGTATGTTTACAAAAAATTGCGAAATAACCAGAAAACATCGGATATTAAGTTTTTTTTACACATAGTGTTTTTTTTTGGGGATAGTCTCAATTCTGTCATAAGAATAGAGCAACTTTTAAAAATGATTCTTACATCTTTTAACCAATAACCAAATCAAACCGTGAAAAGATATTCATTTGCCATCACGCCAATTTTTCTGTAGTTTGTAAGCATATTACTGAAAATTCTGTGAAATTTGGAGAAAATTTCGGTCGACAAAAAAAATATTATTACTTTATTTTGTCAAAAAATGGCGGAAATTTTTTTTGGACGGCTATGAAAATTCTTTTATTAAAAAGTATATTAAAAATTTTAATTTTATACACGAACATATTTTTTATATACAGCTAATTAATTTTCAATATACAGCTAATTGAAAAAAATGAAATAAAAAAATCATTTTTAAATTCTAGGCAAACTATAGTTGCTAAAATTCTGAATTAATTTATGGATCTTCGTGATACACTAAACAAATTCTGCATTGAAAAAATCAATTGAAATTGAAAAAAATGAAATAACAAAAAATCGTTATTACATTCTGGGCAAACCATAGGTGCTAAAATTCTGAAATAATTTATGGATCTTCGTGATAATCTAAACAAATTTTGAATTGAAAAATTCAATTGAAATTGAAAAAAATTAAATAACAAAAAATCGTTATTAAATTCTGTGCAAACTATAGTTGCTAAAATTCTGAAATAATTTGTGGGTCTTCGTGATACTCTAAACAAATTTTGAATTGAAAAATTCAATTGAAATTGAAAAAAATGAAATAACAAAAAATCGTTATTAAATTCTGGGCAAACTATAGTTGCTAAAATTCTGAAATAATTTGTGGATCTTCGTGATACTCTAAACAAATTTTGAATTGAAAAATTCAATTGAAATTGAAAAAAATGAAATAACAAAAAATCGTTATTAAATTCTGTGCAAACTATAGTTGCTAAAATTCTGAAATAATTTGTGGGTCTTCGTGATACTCTAAACAAATTTTGAATTGAAAAATTCAATTGAAATTGAAAAAAATGAAATAACAAAAAATCGTTATTAAATTCTGGGCAAACCATAGGTGTTAAAATTCTGAAATAATTTGTGGATCTTCGTGGTACTCTAAACAAATTTTGAATTGAAAAATTCAATTGAAATTGAAAAAAATGAAATAACAAAAAATCATTATTAAATTTTGGGCAAACTATAGGTGCTAAAATTCTGAAATAATTTATGGATCTTCGTGATAATCTAAACAAATTTTGAATTGAAAAATTCAATAGAAATTGAAAAAAATGAAATAACAAAAAATCGTTATTAAATTCTGGGCAAACTATAGTTGCTAAAATTCTGAAATAATTTATGGATCTTCGTGATACTCTAAACAAATTTTGAATTGAAAAATTCAATTGAAATTGAAAAAAATGAAATAACAAAAAATCGTTATTAAATTTTGGGTAAACCATAGGTGCTAAAATTCTGAAATAATTTATGGATCTTCGTGATACTCTAAAAAAATGTTGAAAAAATTATGAAGACTTTGCGTGATCATGCTAAATTTGGGTGGCCCACTTGGTATGGAATAACCTATATGTTATACCCCACCGCTGAGCCACCGCTGCTCTGTGCCTCGGGACGCACGCGCTCTATCGACTTACACCGCGTTCTCCGCTCATTTTGCCTCGTTTAAAAACGCGTGGAAAGTCCTCCTGGCCGACTAACCGGTCAGTTTTACTTTACTTCGGTTTTTGCGTTTCCACGGGAACGATCGCGTCGTGCGACACTATTTGCTCCTCTCCACACGACACAATAAACGCGTTTCATTTATAAATACAGTTTACAGTCACTATATATATATATATACATATATATTTACGAAAGTGTCTGTGTGTGTGTATATATAGCATATGTAATACATACTCGAGCCCGCGTTTTATAAGCTGCGATTTATATATACATATATACATATTTTTGTATATATATATGTATGTACATACAAATATAGATACAACCTGCGACTCCAGCAGTATATAAAACAAGAGTATAGGTTTTCACGGACGGGAACCACGAATAGACTGGCGGTGAGCGCGGGTTTCAGTTTGAGAGATAGAGCGAGCGGGTCTCGATCTCCCGGTGCCGAATAAGAAGAGGAAATCTTTGATCGCTCTTGTCCGTGAGTTCGAGAAGAGATTTTTTTTTTTCGTGATTTTTCTTCGTGGTTTTTATCTTCGGGTGCTGATCTTCAGTTTGGAATTTGGCGGAGATTCTTGAACACGCGACGACGAATTGTCATCATCCCTCTGTGACCCGGTTTTAACCGGTCGACGTCACTAATCAAACGCGATTTTTCTTCTTTTAACGAATTATCGAAGACTCCATTGCTGAAGAGGTTTTGAGGATATTTCGGAGGCCCTTTCGTTATTGCTTTCGGCTTTGTTACTGCACCAATCTTTATTTCGTTTGCGTGAGTGATGGCGCAGCTGATCAGCGTCAAGTTGTCCCGCTTCGACGGATCTCCTTGGGGCTTCCGGCTTCAGGGTGGAAAGGATTTTGGAACACCACTTATCGTTCAAAAGGTAAGAATCGGGTTCTTATTTATTTATTGGTATTTATCTATCTATGTATAAGCTAAGCCTTCAATCCAATACATATTGGGTTGAAGGAGCTTAGGAAATTTATAGATATTTTTCCGTCGTTTTCGTACGTAAATCGGAAATATAATGAAAAAATGTAAAAATACTTAATAAACAAGAAATAGAAAAAAATTGTTATGTAAAAAAATGCAGATTTAGAAGAATATGAAAAGCGGACTTTAAAAAATATTAAACAACAATCTCAACCCTGTTGAATGCAAAGTGCAATTTCAGATTGCATTTTAGCTATGTTCGACTCATAAATATTTTTTTCTTGTAAATCGGAAATATAATGAAAAAATGAAAAAATTAAGAAACAAGAAATAGAAAAAAAAAATTATGTAAAAAAATACGGATTTAGAAGAATATGAAAACTGGACTTTAAAAAATATCAAGAAACAAATTCAACCCTGTTGAACGCAAAGTGCAATTTCGGATTACATTCTAGCTATGTTCGACTCATAAATATTTTAACGCGTGGGAGATTTATAGATATTTTTTTTGTAAATCGGAAATATACTGAAAAAATAAACACAAAATAGAGAAAAATTTTGATGTAAAAACGTACGTATTTAGAAGAATATGAAAAATGGACTTCAAAAAATATCAAGAGACAATCGCAACCTTGTTGACACAAAACGCAATTTCAGATTAGATTTTAGTTATGTTCGACTCATAAACATTTAAACGCGTGGGAGATTTATAGGTATTTTTTTTTTTTGTAAATCGGAAATATAATTAAAAAAATTAAAAAATTAATAACCAAAAAATAGTGAAAAATTTTGATGTAAAAACTTACGTATTTAGAAGAATACAAAAAATAGTCTTTAAAAAATATCACGAGACAATCTCAACCTTGTTGAACGCAAAGTGCAATTTCAGATTACATTTCAGCTACGTTCACTATAAATATCGTACACTATAAATATGTCAAAAAATTTCAAACAAATTGAGAGCGCTGTTTGCGAGAGATAAAATTAATAATCCTATTGCATCAGAAAATAGCACAGATATTGTCTAAATGATAAGCCATAAAATTATATTCGAGTGTATGTTGAAAATATAAATTAGTAATTTTTGTAGGATTAATAGTTTCCATGTAAAAAAATTAGCTGAAGTAATTTTCGATATTTATTACCGAATAAATATCGAAAATATAAAGTTATAAAATCTAAAAAATAATCCTGGATTTGTGGGTCATTTTGTATAAATTTCTATAAAATTATGAACGATTTTTGTTCATGTAGAAAAATTGGGTGGGCGACGTGACGTTTTGCTTAATCGTATGTAGAATATAATAATAATAACATTAGTCTGGCGTGTAGTATTGACTGATGACTATACGATGAAATTGCGAATGAATGAAAGCTCTTTCGATATATAGTATGTCATATGATGTGTATAGATCATTGCATCGAAGAACCACGATTAATTCATTGATCGATGGCGGATCGTTGCTATTCAGAATCTCATAACATGTACTAGAAACAAAAATGTCTACTAAAACATAGCTGCTTAGTTCAACTATAATTTTACGTCACGAATTGGGCTAATTGTGTCAACCAAAATTTTGATTAGATTCGAAATTTAATACTTTGCGATAAGAGAAAAGATTGATAAGAATCATCATTATTGAAAATACAAGGAATATAGATTTCGAATAATAATAATAATGCCAAAAAGTCATTTGTAAGTTATTAAAGATAATAATAGTTTAAAGATCTTTTAGAGAATTTTTCCTTTTTCAAATGAAATTCATTTACTCGTTTTTCCTTAAGCGTTTTATTTTTTGAACAAGTTTTTTAACGATTTCGAATTTTTTATTATTTTTCTACTATTACACATTAATTACACATTTACAGTTCGAGATTGCCTTTATTATAAAACTGTATTTTCAATAATCCTATACATTTTTTGTAGTGACATCAAACCTTTTCTTTAAGACATATTCAAAGTTCGTGAGTTATAATTTTACAAAACACAAAAAGAATTCTAAATGAAAAAAAATTTAAAAAATATATTAACTGCAAAAAAAAAAACAAAAAAAAATTCTATAGAAGTTGAAAAATTATTATTTTTTAACTACTTTACCTAACTTTTTATCATCATTATCATTCTAAATCAATATTTGTAGTATTCTTAACAATGTCGATTTTTTCCAGACTTTCTTCTTCTCGCAAAGTACTTAAATTTTTATTTAAAAAAAAACTGATCAGTCAAAAAATAATCAGCTTTTAAAAAACAACGAGATTTCTGCTTTCCCAGACATTCAATTAATTGATAAACCAATCGGAGAGCCGAACCCATTTTTTTTTTTTTTAATGCTCCAATAATACCAGAATTTCTTCGATCGGAGCTTCGATCCATGTTTTTCGAAAATGTTATTTTGGCATCGGGAGGAACGATTGCCGGGATGTGTACGTGAGGAACCGCGGGAGAAGCTGAAGTAGATGAAGAAGAGTAACAGCCGCGAGCAGACACCAGCTCACAAGAGTTACGTAACAGACACGGTGAACGCCAAATTTCACGCGCATCGACAGAAATCGCTGCCAACTACGCGCCGAAGTGGTGGTCGCGGGCTAAGATTTGGCAGGACGTCACGCTGGTAACTCGAGATGGGTCACGCGAGCCTTCGACTTTGAATGTTGATAAAACGTTCGCTCCCACGAAATCTCACGATGTCTCGTTATCATTTTGTCAATTAGTATTATTGACAGAGCACCAAAGAGATTTGAGTGCAGGTAGATTGATAATCATGCGAATGATAAAACTGATTCATATCGGTCACCGATCTGAAATATATAACGTATTATCAATGACCATTACTTTTTTTTTACTGTTATTTTTATCATCACTTCATTTTTCACCTCAATTTTAATTTCATAATATCCGGCAGTGTTGATAAAAAATGATGTTGAAGTTTGCATCGTTGGAATGCAACGAAAATTAACAAAAAAAATTATTTTGATAGACTCAAAACATCGAATTGGATATAAAATGTTATTATAACGATTAATCGTCATAATAACTTATTAGAACCGTTAGAATAATTTTTTTTTTTTAATTTCGTTGCATACCAACGATGCAAACTCCAACATCATGATAAAAAAAGGTTCTCAAGATTTTGTGTAACCAAAAAGAAAATTAATTATCCATAAAATTTTGAGATTAACGCAAAATGTATTTTTGTAAAAAAGGTTGTAAATTATTGAAGTTCATTATGAGATGTTTATGAAATTAAATCGTCACGATTTACGTCTCTGAATGTGGATGAATCCCAAAATATTTTGTTTTGTTAATTTAAGAAACGATAAAATGTAAAATTTTTTAAACATTTTTTTTTATTACGGTTATTTATAGTAGCATCAATTTCGAGTCGCTATCAAAATGTTGTATGCTCATAAAAAGAAATATTATTTCTTCAAATTTCGACTAATATTATTTTTATCTTCAATATATCGATGTCGCTAAATCTCTCATAATTTAGATATGCTTTATTGGCATTCAATATTTGTTCAATCATTTGTGGTTCTTCATTTGCTTTGAACATACATTTTTACAAGTTTGCTAATACGCACTTGAAATCCATTAGAGTGGAGTGGCCAAAATTTTGCCGAGTCGACAGGTGTATTTGATTTTCACAATTTCGATGAATATTAATTTTTTAAAATTATTCCATTATTAATATTAATTTCGAAGACTATTTATTAAAAAATCCCAACAACGATCGTTGACATTGACGAAACCTAATTAAGGGTATCAGCCAAATGGATTCTGCAACGTTAAAGTGAATCTGATAAAAGCCTAAAAATCAAGAATATAAATTCATTCAAAATACGACTTGACAAAACCGAAGAAATTGAAGATTCTCATAAGAGCAATTTTTTTTATTCTTGCTTAATTCAACGATTGAAATTTATTGCAGAGCTCAGACTGCACAAATGGATTAAATTAGCTTTACAATCTGAACTTACACTTAATTGTCTACAAAAGTAAATGTGTATACAAAAAATTCTTACACGAATGTAAATCTTCTGCCAACCATAAATAAAAAGTCCTATACGTAGACCAAACAGATTGTCTGTGCAAATTTAATATTGCAAAGCCGATTTACCTTATCGGTGTAACCTGAACTTGCAAGGAATTTTTTTTTAACAAAGTTTCTGTGTAAACAAAAATTTCCTACAAGAACTTCAAATGAAAATTTCTATACTTTGATTAACCTAACGAACCTATAATAGTTGCAAGACACATTTTAATCTGTAACTTAAATTTACAAGGAATTTTTTTTCACAAAATTTACTGCGTAAAAAGAACTTCCACCAAAATTGTGTATATCTTCAGCACGAATAGAAATTATGAACATAAATTCCTAAACTTGAACCAGACAGATTGTTTGTATAAACCGAATAAGACATTACAAAGCCAATTTGATCCATTTGCAAAGTCCAAACTCTTCCACAAATAAACTGAACTCCCCAAAAAGAAAACCCTTGTTGAAAAGTTAGTTTTTTTTTTCTTAACGTAATTTTTGCTAAAGTTACAAGATTTAATGTAACACCACAATTTTACTTTCATGCTAGTCGGAGACGACGCAGCCTCTTTAACGAATCATGTCAAGGCTTCCCAAAAACAAATTTTGGCTTTAAATATGAATAGGATGTTATTTACTTTCAGTCGCATTTCAATTTATCTCAATGTAAAGAATAATTATAATAAATTCTTTCACGAGTTCGGTCATGTCAACGACTGGTAAGATCAGTCATATGTATTCAGCTATTGAATAATAAAATGCATAATGATGGAATAGCCGCCAGCTCAGAGAGATTTCCCGCGGACGAGACGCGGACGCGCGCGTTATAGGCTGCGGCGCTGGTAATCCGAGGCAAATTATTTGGGTGTTCTATTTCGAGAAGGTGCCTTTGCGAAACTCGCGAGCCGGGGCCAGGCCCCGTGCGACGCCCGAGTCTTGCTTCTTCCTGCCCGTGTAGTCACCGCGAAAATAAATTTTACACTTTAGAGAGAGAGTATCTCTCTCTCTCTCTCTAACACATCTCAGTTTCCAATCCCGTAAGTGTTGGTGTCTCTCTCGCACCTCTTACGGGAAACCCGCACGACGAAAACAGCGAACCCTGACCAGTCGACTCAAACTAATTCGACGTCTGAATCACGTGTTACGTATGAACTTTGATTCGGAAAAACATCGTTAGCGCCTCTCGTCGTATAGACCAAAAAGACTATGTGTTTTCTCACATTGTTTCTTCATGTTTTCTTCGTGCTGTGCCAAATGTATTTGTCTGTAGTAGTATTTACAAATGACAATAATAATAATAAATGAGAGGGAAAAATATAAACATGAATTGCTGCCGGGATGACATTCTGACTTATAAATTGGTTTATAATAAATAACGTAAACAATTTTATAAATATAATATGTTTAATTTTAATTATGTCAATTTTGTGTGGAATAATTGATACAATTAAAATTCATGGTGTTTTTTTTAAAGATTCTGCTTATAATTTTGGAATTAGGCGAAATAATCGGTTCGTCAGAACAACCAACTGATCTTGTGAACTGAATTTTTAAATTGGTTGGTCGAACCAACCAATTCACAAATTGGGCTACTAAATTAGTTTGTTGAAAAAAAGCAACTATGAAGTGGAACCAACCAATTTTATTGTTGGAAAAACCAACTGATAAGTAGAATCAACCAATTTTCTTTTTGAAAAAACCAACTGATAAGTAGAATTAGCCAACTTTCATGCACGGAGAAAAATCATTTGCTAGCATAGTGACAGCAAACTTAATTTGTTGGCCTAGAAAATGTATTTGCTAGCCTAACAAATAATTTTGCTGGCCTAACAAATCTTTTTGCTGGTCTAGCAAATTTTTTGACAAGCCTAGCAAATAATTTTTGTTAGGCTAAGAAATAAGGCTTTGCTGTCACTATATTAGCAACTGATTTGTTGATACAACAAAAGTTTTCTCTCCGCGTGTTGGAAAAACCAACTGATAAGTAGAATCAACTAATTTTCTTGTTGGAAAAACCAACTGATAATTAGAACCAACCAATGTTTTTGTTGGAAAACCCGACTGATTTGTTGAGGTAACCAATTAGTTAACAGGTCCAACAACTGACTAATTTATCAATCAACCAATGCTCCACTAATCAGTGAATTGACACAACCAACCCAACTGATTAGTAGGGTTTAGTAGGGACAACGAATTAGATTGTTGGTCGACCAACTAACTGACTAGATGAATCTAACCAATTAATCAATCGACCCAACTGATCCAACCTAAGTGGGTCTAGTCTATTAATTGTTTCTTACAACCAACTTAATGGTCTTCACCAAACGTAACCATGCAGTTGCTTCAGCCTCACGGAAAGAAAGGCTTGGTTGAAACAACCAAGTGCTATGGTTATATATGCGCCAAACGATTAATTGGTTAGACCAACCAAGTAATTTGTTAGGCTACCAATTTCTTGGTTGGTCTAACCAAGTCACTTGGTCAGCGTACCAAGTGACTTGGTTAGCTTACCAAATGACTTGGTTAGCTTACCAAGTGACTTGGTTAGCTTACCAAGTGACTTGGTTAGCTTACCAAGTGACTTGGTTAGTCCAACCAAGAAATTGGTAGCCTAACAAATTACTTAGCTTACCAAGTGACTTGGTTAGCTTACCAAGTGACTTGGTTAGTCCAACCAAGAAATTGATAGCCTAACAAATTACTTGGTTGGTCTAACCAATTAATCGTTTGGTGCATATATAACCATAGCACTTGGTTGTTCCAACCAAGCCTTTTTTTCCGTGCTGCTAAAAGATTTTTCTTCGTGGTATAGCCAGAAGGAAACTTCGTTGTATCAATTAATCAATCGTCCCAAAAGATCCAATCTAAGTTGGTCCAGTCTATTAATTGGTTGTAATAACCAACTTAATTTCCTTCACCAAATGTAATCATGCAGTTGCTTCAGTCTGCTGAACAATTTTTCGTCGTGCACGCAAAAAAAATCCTTGGTTAGAACAACCAAGGCGCTTGATTATATATGCGCCAACTAAGTTATTGGTTAGACCAATCAAGTTATTTGTTAACCAACCAAGTTATTGATTGAATAACCAACCAATCAATCAAAACTAAACAAGATCATTTAGTTGGTATAACCAATAACTTGGTTGATCTAACCAATAACTTAGTTGCCGCATATATAACCAAGCGCCTTGGTTGATCTAACTAAACCTTTTTTCCGTGTGGTATAGCGACAAGGAAACTTCGTTGTACCAATTAATCAATCGACCCAACTGATCCAATTTAACTTGGTGCAGTCTATTCAAATTGATTCTAATAACCAACTTAAGGGGAGGGAGTCAGGTCAAAAACATTGATTTTAGAAATTCAATATCATCCAAATCCTATTGCATATAAAAATGCCCAACGCAATATATTGTTGGTACTCGATTAAAGGATCTTGTACTGTCGTCTGACTTGCATATGTTTTTAAATATTGTCTTAAGCAAAGATCTTAGGTTTTCCATTCTGCACATGATTCAGATCAAACTACTAGGCAGATTGGAATGGTTCACGTCTCATTTTATTCTTCATGAACAGATACACCGGCTAAATGGAGCAAATGTTAATAAAATGTAATATGTTTTAAGTAAAATAATTATTAATAAATAAATTTTATGCTATTTTCTAAATTAGTGATTAACTTTGCTTTCAGAATGAAAATAAATAGTTTGCTCCATTTAGCCGGTGTATCTTTTCATGAAGAAGAAAATGAGACGTCAATGATTCCAATCTGCCTAGTAGTTTGATCTGAATCATGCGCAGAATGGAAAACCTAAGAACTTTGCTTAAGATAATATTAAAAAGCATATGCAAGTCAGACGACAGAAAAAAATTCTTTCATTGAATACCAACAATATAGTGCATTGGGCATTTTTATATGCAATAGGATTTGGATGATATTGAATTTCCAAAATAAATTTTTTTTACCTGACTCCCTCCCCTTCATTTTCTTCACCAAATATCACCATATAGTTGAAGTTCCGCTTGCTGAACAATTTTTCTTCGTGGTATAGCGACAAGGAAACTTCGTTTGTGCGACACCCACCTAGTATTCTGTATCTATGCGATGTAAGCGTAGCGTCGTATTATCGCTTCGTTATGGTCGCCCGTTGAATGTACGTGAAATTCCGAAGGCGTTTATACGATCGGCGACGCTTCAGTGATAAGAAAGCATTTTTACTGCATTCAACTACTGCACGATGTGACCAACGTGTCCGCAACCACGAACAGGAAGCGAAACCCAGTTCTGTGCTTATGCGCCCGTATAAACTCTTTGCTACAGCAACAACGACTCAGAAAAACACTGACAAAGCTATTCCCCACAGGATGACGACGGAATTCACGAAATTTGATCATTCACTCTCCTTCTGAGCCTCCGGCTATGGGTCTACGTCATTTCGATCGATGATCATATCGTATGTATTATACCGAATCGCCCGGCAGCTGACGTGCCGAGTGACGCATCATCCCGTCCAGCACAGGTTCCTGGAACGATTCTCGTGGGCCGCCGGCACGTATAGTGTAAATGTATACGTGACGGGAAAGCGTTTTCTCTATCCGTTCATTCATGAATCGTGATGGATGCGTCCATTGAAACGTCATCGGTGAAATTCTTTAGGGGACTTTCCCAACAATGCAACACTCTGAAAACGACCTTTAATAACTCATTAATAGTCTGTAACATAACAAGTTTGTATTGTGAGTTTTTTGAAATATGTTTTTCCAGACTTGAAGTGGTCAATTTAGGAAATGTTTTTATTCAAATTATTAGGGATATTAACGAGAACTGCAATTCGATTTTTATATACTCTTCAATATTGTTATGGAATTATGTCTATAAAAAATAGGCAATGAGATTAGGGTGTAATGGAAACATTTTGAAAATTAAAAAAAAATGGAAAATTACGTAAATTAGCTAACTTTATGGTAACAAAGTATCAAATTAATAATTGATTGCATGACAAAAAATATTGCAGTATTGCAATTGGCGAAAATCAATAGAAGGGTTGAAAAGCAGGTCTTTTTTTCTTGAAAAATGAATACAAACGATTTAATCTTGATAAGTCGAGAATTATATATACATTCGAGCTTAGATATACATTCACGGCTAATATTTGACATGCGAGTAAAGCATACATTATAAAAATTGATAAGGGGACTGAAATTTTCTGACAGCTTATTAATTATGCGACATTTTGGAATCTCCAGACTGAAGCAAATTTAACCGTCTGGAAATTGTCTACCTTAAACGTTAGAAAACGAATATCGGAGAAAAACATTTAAAAAACTACAAACCATAGAATAAAAAAAGTTTTTTAAATTTCTTGTTCAACATAATCGAATTTTCTCCTTTTTCAATGAATCTTTATATGAATGGTTTGAATATTAAAAAATATAATATCGTATTAAATAATATTCGATATTCACTTTTTTCTTTAAATTATAAAAACAAAAATGCTTTCATAATTTTAAGTAATTAATTATAATTAATTAATAAAAAAAAGAATTATTTGCATTGGTGCAATAATCTTGTCGCAGGCGATTTTAGATCACGCAGAACTTAGAAAAATGAGACTTTCCGATAAAGTCCTTTGATCCTGGTATCGAGATGCAATAAAATAGCATTCTTTCGATACTAATCGCGAGGAAAGCTAAGATCGTGGTGTCCAGTGCGGATGTATGTCATTCTCTTGTACTTAAGGATGCTTTACACATTCACTCACAACCAAAAGTTTGATTTCATCAAAATTTCAATACTTTGCGATAATATAAAAATCTGAACACAAAACATCAACGCCATTGAAGAACATTTACTTTGCATAATAACAATGTCGGAAAATGATTGATACAACAATTTTTTTAATTGCTTAATAAATTCGATAGGAAATTTAATTTTTTTTTATCAAATAAATATCCTGTTTTTTTGGATCCTAATGATTTTTTTATTTTATTTTTTCTAACAGGTTTCAATTTTCTGTTTTGAAGAATATTTAAGGCTGCTTTCATAAAGCTGTTAATTTAATAGTCCTCAAACTTCTTATATGTAATATGAAACCTTTTCACGAATAAAAGTCCAAAACTAATGGCGTTGCGACCATTTACAAAAATGAAAAAAAGATTAACATTTTTTGGATAATTGCGTTTCAAAAATCATATTGATTCAGAAAATCGCAAGATTTTTTTTAGCATCTCAATGATGTAAAGGATATCCGTAGCAAAAGTCGGTTCTTTTCAATTTTAATAACATTTTTATCTAGAGTACAAAAAAGTGAGTTTTATCGATAGCCGTCTTCCAAAATTGGGTTTACGGTCCTGTTTTCGAGAAATTTGTCGATTAGGAAAAACGAATATGCAATTACAAAGTAAAAAAGCACAGCTTGTACATTATACTTAGATATTTTCGTGATAAATTCATAGTTTATTTCTATTTTTATTACAAAATCATATACTGTAAGTCATATACTGCGTTTCAACAGCAGTAGCAATCGTAGCCGACAGGACTATTTCGTAACTAGAAAAAATTGAATCTCTTATTACGTCCATACTAAATGAGACGACTTGATGAGTGTACGAATATTATTTTCACGCATAAATTATAAACATGTCATGTGAACGTTTAGCATAGAGCAAGTAAAGTTTTATTTTACTTACAATAGCGAATAGATAATAAATACATAGATAAATGATGGGATGGAAAAAAGCACAAATAAAATATTTGGGTAAGACCAATTTAATGTCAGTACGGAACAAAGAGTTTGTTAACATTAGACATAAATAGGGCCGTGCAGTTCGCGACGATTCCCCATGGCAAGGCCGTAAGTCGCTCGGAAAACTCGACACGATTCAATTGTTTTCTGGACTTAGAATATTTTCGCTGCCAGTGGACTTAGAAAAAAATCGTATTTGTGTGTCTCTGACTAAATTTCGCTATGCGGGACATAGAAAAAATTCGTAATCGTTGCACGATTATTGTCCTTCCTTCAGATTTAGAAAAATGTGATTTTCTGTACGATTTTTTAGCAAGTCCATTGGCAGTGAGAATATTCTAAGTCCAGAAAACAATTGAATCGCGACGAGTTTTCCGAGCGGCTTACAGCCTTGCCATGGGGAATCGTCGCGAACTGCACGGCCCTAGACATAAATATAGGAAATAGCTTAGTTTCATACCACGGTGCCAATATCACGGCAATACACACGCGCATCGCGATTCGCACGAGACTAAAAAAACACCATCGATGTTCGGGGGGAAAAACATCGACAAAATCATTCAATCATTCGAGAAAAAAGATGCAAAGTAGAACCTGGCACGTTGCTTCCTCATTATTTTTCGCTTTTTACAAAACTACCTCTTGGAGGAAGTAAGTATGTTAATTAATTCTGGCCTCCTTATAGAGGAAGCCACAAATCGAACAATAATGAGAAAGCAATGTGCAAGGTTCTACTTTGCATCCTGGTTTTAATTAGATAAATAAATATGTTGTGAATTCGCTTTTTCTATTTCGTTATTCTGTTATTTTGTTATTATTAAAGCATTTTCGAAAGTGAATGTGATAACGTATATTTTTCAAAATAATTCAACATTGCATAAAATCAAAAATTTCATACCGTTCGTCACTAAATTATACATATATAATGACTGCATATTGTTTCATTTACATACAAAATTTGAGCTTGCTATCTCAAGTTTTGCAAAAGTTACAATAGAGCGATAATGTCAATTTTTAAAAAAATTCAAAATTCCATCAAAGCTGAACCCCTTTACCGATTCGCGCCAAATTCAATCCCAAACAACATTGAGTACACCTGCTATTATAAACAACTATTTAGCAAAATAGACAACATTTTACGAAAGTTAGAGCGCCCGCGCCCTTTTTTTAAATGCAAAATGGCATGAAATCGGAATTTATGCGTATAATTTATCAAAAACTACAACAATCAAGGGGTGGGGGAATGGTGCTTGTGTACCAAATTTCAGCTCGATAGCCAAAACCATTCTTCAGTTATAGGCTATTGAATTTTCGAAGTTGTATACATATACACACACACACACATACATACATACGGACATTTTTTCTACACCACTTTTCTCGACGTTTTAGACAATTCTGAGTATCCTGGCATGAAAATCTCGAAAAAATATTGTAACATGTGCATGAACAGCGGTGCCTTTCATGGCAGTTTTGCGGGCCGAAAGTGGCTAGTTTCATAGCAGTGTTGAAACGATAGGTTGGCGCATGCGCAGTTCGCGATTCCTTCACTTTCGACCCTGCTGTTTCACTTTCGACCCTAGTGTGGAAAGTTGATAACAAAAAGTATGGTGTGCAACACGGGCCAAAATTGGCGTTTGCGTCTCGTGTGATTGCACCAACTTTCGGCCCTTGTTGCACAATATACTATTTCATGATAACATAGCTTCCTCTATGAGGAACCAGAAAACAATGTGTCAAACAATCGGCAAACATCGTCCATCCCTACCAGAAAACCCCCGTCTCCCCAGGCCCCTCGCGTTTCTGGTAAGGATAACCTTAATTTCCCAGATAGAAAAATGTCGGCAAGATGCCGCCAAAAATGCGGAAGGCACCAGCACGCTGTGGGTCAAATAACGTGACATGTACTACAGCATTAAACTGCGTATTTGACGGCATGGTGTGCTGATGCCGGCAATGTGTCTGCAAAGTTTCGACACGCTGTGCAGCGCCACAGCATGTACGGAACTAGCGCCACAGCGTGTACGGTGCAGACAAAGTGGCGGCATTCGTGACGTTAAGCGCGCCATGCCGTTAGTAATGCAGCTTAATGCTGCAGTACATGGCATATTTTTGACGTCAAGGTGTGCGGCACGTTTTTCTATCTGGATCTGAAACGATTTTTCTCTTGTCACGTCGTATTTACTAAAATGGACAAAAACTTTTGTTCGCGAATGTACGTATGAAGCATCCGTAACTATCCTATTGACCGCGCATGCAAGGGCCGAGACCGCAATCTCTTAGTCGCAAATCGATCTCGAGGGCATGCTTGGCGTGTTTGCGTTGAAGCAGTGCACGTACAACTAGTATATAGGGACCGAGTTGCGCGTGTTGACCGCGCGTTGTGCCGTCGTCGCACGCGCACGTTTCTCGATGGCTATCGTGTTTCGTTAATCGAACGATCGGAAGATCCGCGAACGCTTTTGCGTCTCTTTCTCTTATCCAATAGTTGTTTATTTTTCTTCCTCGTTCCTCGAGAGCTATATAAGTTCGAGACACAAGCATCACAGCATCAGAGAGACGCTAGCTAATCGTTGCACGACTATCTCCCGAAGCCCGCACGTTACAAAATACACGAGTAATGTCTATCGAGAGCAAAATGTCCACGGTATAAACCCCTTCAGTGATAATATCTACACAACTCGTTCTCCTTATAAGTACGAACAGCGAAAAGCCTCGGGACTGCATTGCTTCAGTTTTTCTTAGCTTATATTCACAACCGATCTCCAATATTTATCTGCATATAGTATATATATTATTATATGTTAAACATATTTTTCTCCGCGTCACAGAAATAGAGGTTAGGTACAGGCATTTGTCCAACGTCGTCGTCGTGGTGAACTATCGACTGTTTATGCTCGGCTTTTCAGAGCTACTATGCAATAAGCCTCGAGAGGGGCGGGGATAGGCGTTCTCTCGCGATTATATGAGAGAAAAATAAAAATAAATTCGAGACACTAGAAACAGAGAACGGATAAAAAGACGATGGCGCCAGACGCCACTTGAGTGCGCTCTAATAACTCTTCTCGTTTCTTTCTCGGACGTTTCTTGATGGTCGTTGCAGAATCTACATACTCAATGGTTTACATATTAAGTTTTATTTTTTCTTCATAAAAATTGATTATTATGCTAATGACGTAATGTTTGAACATAAAATTAATTGGAGGTTAGAAAAATGTTGAAATTATAGATTTTCTTTGGATCCCCGTGTCTAGACTATTTAGTATTGCTGTTTTTGTTTCATTTTAAAAAACGGAAACGTACACGCGCGCAAAAGTGTCTCCCACGAAAATTTGATTCCACTGCAGCGCTGCCATACAAAGTCTTTCGACGCTTCTGTGCAATAAAGTTGATAATTTTTACAAAAATGGGTACAACGTTAGGCAATAATGGAGTAGCGCCTTAGACTTGAGCTTGTTTTTTTTTTTTTAACGAATCAAGCTTTAAAAAGCCATAAAACGAATTAGAATTCGCTGAGATTTCATTTTTTTGCAGATTTTTAAATTTATAGCAGCGAAAATAAAAAATATTTGCATACTCTACGCCTTTGACTTATTTTCGGCCATTTTTCTAACTCGCGGGTGCAAAAATTGAGGTAATAATAGTTGCGCTTCGTTTGCGGTGCGCCCTTTGATCAAAAAGGAAAAATGGTCAACTAAAAAAAAAGTATGATCAAGCACAATTTTTTAATTTTTGTAATGCTGCCTTTAAAGGGCTTAAAATTCCAAAATCAAATTTCGACTTTTACTAAATTTTAAAACCCTATTTAATCGGAAGTTTTCCAGTGATTACGAAACTGCCATTTTATAAAGGTTATTCATATTTTTCCACAGAATTTTTCAGTTATCAATATAAATAAAATTGACATCAAATAAAATTAAGAATAAATAGATTTGATTATTAAATGAGAAATAAGTATAATTAGGCTGAAAGACCGCGATCGATAGCCTAGTGTCAAAGTATAATATATGCAAATCGGAATTATAATTTGCAACATTCGAAACAAAACAATTATGTACATTTCTTAAAATACTTAAAATAAAGTATATATCATTTTATTTTCATCTTTGTCAATTTACACAGAAAAATTTCTGTAATCACCCTGAAAATTATGCCGAATAATATACGGCCGTTTTATTTTATTTTTTCAAAAGATTTTTCTATAGTCGCAAAGTGGTAAAATTTTCATAGAATTTTGGTTGTATGTTAATGTATACAAAAAAGCACTAAGTATATATAATTTTATTTTCATCTTTGTCAATTTGCACAGAAACATTTCGTAATCACCCTGAAAATTCTGTCGAATAATAAACTCCCGTTTTATTTTATTTTTTCAAAAGATTTTTGTATAGTCGCAAAGTGGTAAAATTTTCATAGAATTTTGGTTGTATATTAATGTATACAAAAAAGCACTAAGTATATATAATTTTATTTTCATCTTTGTCAATTTGCACAGAAAAATTTCGTAATCACCCTGAAAATTCTGTCGAATAATAAACTCCCGTTTTATTTTATTTTTTCAAAAGATTTTTCTATGTTCGCAAAGTGGTAAAATTTTCATAGAATTTTGGTTGTTTGTTAATACATACAAAAAAGCACTAAGTATATATAATTTTATTTTCATCTTTGTCAATTTGCACAGAAAAATTTCGTAATCACCCTGAAAATTCTGCCGAATAATAAACTCCCGTTTTATTTTATTTTTTCAAAATTTTTTTCTATGCTCGCAAAGTGGTAAAATTTTCATAGAATTTTAGTTGTTTGTTAATGTATACAAAAAAGCACTAAGTATATATAATTTTATTTTCATCTTTGTCAATTTGCACAGAAAAATTTCGTAATCACCCTGAAAATTCTGCCGAATAATAAACTCCCGTTTTATTTTATTTTTTCAAAAATTTTTTCTATGCTCGCAAAGTGATAAAATTTTCATAGAATTTTAGTTGTTTGTTAATGTATATAAAAAAGCACTATTAAAATGAAAAAAAAATAAATAAAAAAAATTGGTTATTAAGTCATAGATTAATATCATTTTATTTCCAACTTTATAAATCTTAGCATCCGTTGATAGTTCACCCGTTGCCGTCTATATATCTATGAGCGAAAGAGCAACCGAATGATCGTAACGTGCCAAATGGAAGCGTTACTTGCTTTTCAAATAAGCTCGCAAGCGTCACGGTGACGCGATCGTGTCTGCGTATCACGTTGACGATGCTGATCGTTGTACGATCTCTCTGTCTTGCTCTTACACGCGCTATTCAAAAGGGCGAATGATGATCGACATTTCACAGAGCGAGAGAGAAGGAGAGATATATAGAAAGAGAAACGACGAAGACAACCACGATGGCAACAGCGACGGCGACGAGGTCTGTGGTCTGCGCGGAGGCGCGTACTCGCGTGGGCGTTTTGGCCGGGCTTGTCCACTATTACCAACGCGACCAGCAGCAGCAGCCCCACGAATGTCCAAGGATTACGCGAGAGCTTGCACACGGTACGAATACGCGAGCTATCTTGGACAACTTCTGCCTCTATTCGCAAAATATGTTAAGGATGTTTCATACATACATTCACAAACAAAAATTTTAATTTCATTAGAATTTAAGGATGTATCATAGGTACAATTCCGCCAAACGTTAGTTTCAGAGAAAGTTTCAAACACTTCCCGATGGGGTAAAAATCGGAAAAAATCAAGCATGTTAAAAGTGCTGCAAAGATCGATTTTGCATAATAATAATTCGAAAATTTTATTAACAAATTGATGAATAAAAAAATTGTTGAACAAATCACCCGACAACCTAACGCTTTTTTCGAATGAAAATTATTTGTCAATTGATCGATATTAATTCTTTCCGAATTTTTTCTTTGTTTTGGATTTTTTTTTTAATTTTGAAAAATAATCGAATAGAACGAATTTTGGATATGCGTTTGGCAAAAAATATCTTGAGTGTAATGGATGGTTTTTTTGTCAAACGCATATCCAAAATTCGTAATTTTGCGCTCATTTTTCAAAATTAAAAAAAAAATAAAAAAAAAATTCAAAATAAAGAAAAGATTCATATGTACTCGGAAAAATTGACAAATAATTTTCATTCGAAAAAAGCGTTAGGTTGTCGGGTGATTTGTTCAACAATTTTTGTATTCATTAATTTGTTAATAACAATTTCGAATTATTATTATGCAAAATTGATCATTTCAGCACCTTTTACATGCTTGATTTTTTTCCGATTTTTATGTCATCGGGAAATGTTCAAAATTTTCTCTGCAACTGACGTTTGACGAGACTGTACCTATCATACATCCTTAAGTACTTTGCGGCGAAAGAAACAATCAACGTCGAGTTGATTTTTGAGCTTTTTGGAGATTTTGGAGATTTTTGAGCATCTTTCTCCATTCATAAAATATGTTAAAAATGTTTAATACATACATGCACAGAAAAAAATATGTATTCGATTAGAATTTAAGTACTTTGCGACGCAAGAACATCAAATCACCGTCGAGTTGATTTTTTAACTGTTTTTGTCTACATCTCTCTCCATTCATAAAATATGTTAAAAATGTTTAATACATACATTCACACAACAAATTTTTATTCGATTAGAATTTAAGTACTTTGCGACGAAAGAAAATCAAATCAACGTCGAGTTGATTTTTGAGCTGTCTTTGTCAACATCTTTCTCCATTCATAAAATATATTAAGGATATTTAATACATACATTTATCAGCGAAAATGTGATATGATGAGAATTTAATTTAACTACGTGACAAGTGAAACAAAAACTTATTAGAGATACAATAACTTTAAATAATAATAGTGACGAAAATTTGTAAATAAAAATTGTTGAATAAATGTGATTGAAAACTTTATCTTCATATTTGTGAAATAATTTTTTTGGTTTTTTAAATATATACAATTATTTAAACGATTTTTAAATAATTTAGAAATTTGATTTCTTTTTTAAAAAAATATTATAATTATTATCGTGACGGATTTAAAACTTAAACTCTTTTACAATTATTATGAATAACTTAGAGTAGTCATTTACAATTAATCATTTTTTTTGACCTTCTCTAAAATAAAAAATAAAACAACTTTAGTGTCATAAAAACAATTTTTAAAAATCGTCGGAACTGGCAATTTCAAAACTGTTAAAAATTGGATTCAGAAAAATTCAAAGAATCTATTACGTATGAAAAAATTTCGTTTATATCGAGTTTGTTGAAAAATATTTGTCACCGAATTATTAATACCGAAAATACATTTTTTAAATACATTTACAATGATGTTGATTTTATCGGGTATTGCGAGGTATTTTAATCTCCATTAAATCGAACTCTTGATTGGGAATGTACGTGGGAAGGAATTCACCTAAACATCCCTTAGCTGGTGTTTTAACGACTGTAAATGAAGGTATAGGTATCTTCATCCTAACATGGCGAGTACGAATCGGACGAGCTATCGTATCTCGTTTCTATGCTTATGAAGGGATAGCTCGCCCACATCCGGTTTTGCAAACACCGATAATTCGTTCATTTTCCACACGGTCGACAGGTTATTCGTGCGCTATATTACCAAGTGAAGTTGCGACTGTCACATTATTTTCGTACTCACTTTTCATGATTATATTTCCTATACATTTTTTTCTATGAATTAATGAGACGCAATCACCTTAAAACCGTCATAAGAAAAAAAATTCTGTAAATAATACTCTTCTTTTAAAAAAAAGTTAAATTTAAACCGCATTAAGTACACAACAAGCATTATAATTCTGCAATTTTGTAAAGACATACAGTGCACAAGAATGGTATGAGGTAAAAAGTAAAATTTTTCACTGGTCGTAGCTTTCATACCAAACCGGTGAACCAATTTTAATGTTCAATGTCTCATTTCATCTGTCGCAGAGTGCATTCTGGATTGAATACAGCGATTCTGGATGTAGTGAAAATTAGATTTACGGTAGCCAATTGTTTAGTGAGTTTTCAATAGAGAAAGATTTATTCACACATTTAAAATCATAGCTTTGTCATAAGGACCTAGAATGAAAATTGCTATATGCAATCCAGAATTCACTCTTCGACAGATAAAATAAGACATCGAACACTAAAATATATTCACTCGTTTGGTCTGAAAAATTTTACTTTTTTCCTCACACCATTTTGGTTCACTGTATGTCTTTAAAAAATTGCAAAATTATAATACTCGTTATATATTTAATGAGGTTTTAATGTAATATTTTTAAAAAGAAGTGTATCATTTACACCATTTTTTTAATGACTTTTTTTTGGGTGACTGAGTCCCTTAATGTTGTTACAGAATATTAATAGAAAAATTTATAATTTTAGAAGCAAATTTAAAAATCAGAGTGAATTAAGTAAAAACAAGTAAAAAATGTTATTCAAAATACTAAGAACATTAAGTTGGTATAATAATAATTGCGATAAATTATATTACTGAATAGTATATATGAGACAATAAATTAATTACTGAAAACGAATAGTGTTGGTTGTCATAGACAATATTTCATAGTTAATTAAGGGGAACGTAATAGTCGGTATTACATAGACGTGGCCGTCGATGGCGATGTTCCAACAGCTTAACATTATCCAGCTGTTTGCTGGTCACCCGCTCATGATTTATTCTGTTTACAATACTAATTCTCGTAATAGTTTATTATTTCTAATTCTGTGTATTATTGCACCGAAGTGTACGTCTCCGGAATTTTATTGTCTTCAAGAAAAACAAAAGCTCAACATCCACGATTCGTTTCCTAATAAATCAAATAGTACTTTTTTTGCTTCCTCAAGATACTTTTTTATTTTCTTTCAGTTATTTTTAAACAATTTTTCGTTTTTATTCTCGCGATACCAATAGCTCATTTTCCGTATTTAAATTTAATTATTTAATAATCGTTACGAACTTTTCAACTCCATATTTAGTTACAAGATTAAAAAAAAAAATACTTTCTGGAATTGCAACTTAAAAATTCTGTAAAATCTTAAGAAGCAGTGAAGCATTTTAAAGAAAGTTAAAAAAAAATTTCCTTTGGATTAAAAAAAATATATTTTGATACAGAAAAGTATCGACCAATCAGCATTTTTAATTTAACCAGGAAAGAGGATTGAGATTGATTTATTCGTATATAAAAACGTGATATTTTAAATAGATTTTTTTACATCAACTTCAGATCATTATTTTTGTAATTAGTCGTTCCGATGCATCGACACATATGATAAATCGTTAGTAAACGAGTTACTTCTTGACTCATGTCGAGTTTTTCCTCGGCGCTCATCTTTCGTTTACGCTTCCGTTCCTCCTGTAACAGCCGAGTTTTTACGTCGAAAGTCGCGACGTAAAAACTCTAACGAAAAGCCGAGTCGAACTGATCCGCATCGAGTTGCGAGCTGCGGACTTCTGTCGAGGCGTTCGAAAGGAAGCCCGGCTCTGTGGATATTAATAGAGAGCCTGAAGCCCGGTGCTCTGCGCGCGCTCAACACACCGCGAAGCTTTACTCCCGCGGTATATAAAAATACCGAAAGCTTTTATTCCGTGACGACGACGACTACAACCGAGACACATCCACGCGGTGGCATATTTTTTTTCTCTTAGTTTATAGCGCATTGGCCTCCGTTTTCGATCGTTAGGAAAAATGGAAAAAAAAGAACAACCCAAGACTGTCTCGGTTTACCGAAAGCTTTGCTTACAGCGCGCTTAAAACCTGTTAATAAACATATCATTCTATTGATATAACGTGGGTGGCCAAAGCGTCAAAGATAATCCAGTCAAATTGAGCATTTTTTGAAACTCGTTTTTAAAATTTTTTTTTCTAATGTCGATAAATAGATAAATGTCATTATAAAAAATGTGTAATATACTGTAAAAAAAATATACTTGAAATTTAATGTAAAGTATTGGAAGTTTTTATGCATAAACTGGTATATTAAATTTCGTATGCAAGTGTAATGTAAAATTAATGTATGGTACAGCAAATTCAATAATATACTTTAATTTTACAGTAAAAGCACCTGAAATTTAATGATTTACTTTAATTTTATCGTAAAAGTACATTAAATTTAGATGACAAGTTTATGCATAAAAACTTCCAGTCTTTTCTAACAATGTAGTTATTACAACAAAAGTTGTATTAAAAAATGAAAAATTCGCGGTATATAAAAATATCGAAAGCTTTTATTCCGTGACGACGACGACTACAACCGAGACACATCCACGCGGTGGCATATGTTTTTTTCTTAATTTCGTTTTTCTTAAAATCGTTAGGAAAAATGGAAAAAAAAGAACAACCCAAGATTGTCTCGGTTTTCCGAAAGCTTTGCTTACAGCGCGCCCAAAACCTGTTAATTAAGGTATCATTCTATTGATATAACGTGGGTGGCCAAAGCATCAAAGAAAATCCAGTCAAATTGAGCATTTTTTGAAACTCTTTTTTTTTAACATTTTTTTAAATGTCGATAAATAGATAAATGTCATTATAAAAAATGTATAATACACTGGAAAAAAATCTACTTGAAATTTAATGTAAAGTATTGGAAGTTTTTATGCATAAACTGGTATATTAAATTTAGTATGCAAGTGTAATGTAAAATTAATGTATGGTACAGCAAATTCAATAATATACTTTAATTTTACAGTAAAAGCACCTGAAATTTAATAATTTGCTTTAATTTTATCGTAAAAGTACATTAAATTTATACAACAATTGTACTTTAAGTTTAGATGACAAGTTTATGCATAAAAACTTCCAGTCTTTTCTAACAGTGTAGTTATTACAACAAAAGTTGTATTAAAAAATGAAAAATCCGCGGTGTATAAAAATACCGAAAGCTTTTATTCCGTGACTACGACGACTACAACCGAGAAACATCCACGCAGTGGCATCTTTTTTTTTCTTAATTTGTAGCGCATTGGCCTCCGTTTTCGATCCTTAGGAAAGATGGAAAAAAAAGAACAACCCAAGACTGTCTCGGTTTACCGAAAGCTTTGCTTACAGCGCGCTTAAGACCTGTTAATAAACATATCATTCTATTGATATAACGTGGGTGGCCAAAGCGTCAAAGATAATCCAGTCAAATTGAGCATTTTTTTAAACTCTTTTTTTTTACATTTTTTTTAAATGTCGATAAATAGATAAATGTCATTATAAAAAATGTGTGATCGCTGATTAACAAATAATTCGCTTGTGGAATAAAAATGTTGTAATTTATATTTTACTTCTGATTCTCGCTATTGTTGAATTAATGAAATATCAGATTGCTTTTTTTTAAAAGTTATTATTCTATTTCTTTTTTTGAACAATTTTCGATTTAGACAGAACGCAGAATTCAAAATTAGAATGTTTATATTTCGAAGTTAGAATTAAGCATTGCTCACTTACAATTTGAAATTTTTTTAAATTTCATTTAGAGCTGAGAATTTAAAACCTAAAGTTTTAACCCTTCACTGTGTAAAACAGATATTCCATAGTAATACGCGAATAAGGTCGTTTAGATGTATCATTTAAAATTCGGTATTCGATACCCAAAATATTTTAGGGAGTTTTCACACTTTTTAACTTTAAATTAATAGGTAAGAAGTAAAAATGGTTTTATTGCAGTAAAAAATCCAGAACTTTTCATTTAGCAAACAGAATGCAGCAATCAACATTTTTTTTCAAAAAACAAAAAAACAACAATTTTTTCCATCAAACATCTAATAATTTAATTTAAAAATTCAGAATTGAAACATTTTCATTCACAATTTTAAATTGAATTGAAAAATTCACGGTTTTTAACTGAAAATTCGAAAGTAACGGTTTTCAATTCACACTGAGAGAAAAATCGGATAATTTAAAAACCAAATAGTTAGACCGACGATAATCTACCTATAAACTATAATTCCCAGGAGGAACATCTATATTTTATGGTCATAGCAAATATAAGAAAATAGTTGGATGAACCATTAATATAATTACCAGGAGGAGCGTCTCGATTTTATGGTTATAGCAAATATAATTATAGTAGCAACCATCAAAATAATAATAGTTTCAAAAACTATTCTAATCGTTTCAAATTATGCCGTTTCGTAGCATATACGATTTCAACTTTTCTTTCCAATAACCTTGCAACTATCGCTTATTACCATATTATCATCCCTTCAACCATAAAACATTGCAAAGCCTTCCTATATTCGTTTTATCATGTGAAATCGTTAAATCAACGATATGCTTTTCTCTCAGTGTGAAATGCAAATTTAACACTTTTGTATGTAGTGGCGATTTCTAAAATGCGGTAAAATTGTTGAAACACTCGGAGATAAAGTCAAAGATCAAGGAAAATTTAACGATTGTTTCGAAAGTTGAAGATACAAGTCGACAATTGTCGGAAATTCGTATCGGTGGTGAGAGAGTAACGCGACACCGTCGTTAAGCTCTGTTCTCGCAAGAGCTTTTTGCACCCGTGCGCAGAACCGATGCCAACTCTCTCTACACTATTTACGAGAGACGAACGAGCTAAATGTTGCAGCAGCGAACTTACGCTCACGTTCACGCTCACTCGCGCGGCCGCGTGCCTCAAGATGACTCTAATAACGTGTGTGCCCATGAACTTCTCTCGTCACGGACACACAGCACCACCAGCGGCACTAGCATCAGCAGCAGCAAGTAGTATAGAGAGAAGAGTCGTCTCGTTCGCGTGATGGCGGCATTAGTTTCAACCGAGATTTCCACATAGTTTCTAGTTTCAACAACTATACTCATCTCTAGTATTGGTTGGTCGCCTTTGCCCTATATTCCTGCTGTATATTCTTTATTATCTCTGCGAGAATACGAAGCCAAGGGCTTAACGCTTCTTTGAGGGAGTCCTTGGCTCATCTTTCTCATCCCCGATTACCATGACACAGTTATTATTCTCACTTTAAATATATATATATATATTTAAATGTGTGTGAGTAATAATAGAAAATATTTCTAAAGTTATTCCAGGAGGGATTGCAAGTCTTACTATATAATTTGATGAATATTTAGCGTGTAATGAACTTAATAGTTATTATTTTTTAACAATTATTCAAATATATATGGGGCATTACCCTCAATTTCCGAGATTTGGCTCGTAATTGTTTGTAGGATTGGACCCTCAAATGAGCCAGATTTTTATTTTTTATTTTGTCTATGTACATTTTTTTTAAATATTTTTTTAAAGTGACATATCGTATGACATAGTTTGAAAATCTGAAAAAAATTTGAAAAATTCTTTGTTGAATATCGAAATTATCTAGCGTATAGCAAAAGTGGGCATGATTTTTTTTCTTATAGTTTATCCACGGGTTTCATGGAAACACGCGATTTTTTAGCCAACATTTGGTTAAAAATTGTTTATATTTTATGGAAATTTCATTGAAAAATTACGTATAAGCAATGACTTATACGATTTTCATTATTATATTCATGAAATGCAGTGTAAGCACTTCATTGATTTATATTTTTTTAAATAACCTCCATATGATGTTTTGTACATCAAATCCATTTTTTATTTGCGGTTTTACAAACATTTCCATAAATTCGATAAAATTTTAGGTTAAAAGGATGTTATTTTATTAGTTGAAAAAAAAATGTCTGTAGGTCCCTATATATATATCCTTGTCACAACATCAAAGATGTTCGATAGAGTGACAGACATAATTACTTTTTTTCCGCTGACAATGAATTTTTCTTTTGATGCCCAAAGTTTAACTAATTTTTATTTTTCAACAAAAAAGGGTTAAAGGGTTAAAAATATTGTAAAAAATCCCAAAATCCTTTTTAGGGATGCCAAAATGTGGCAAAATATGAGAAATATCTAAGAGGCTTTGACAAAAGTGTTTGAACTGACAGAGAATGTCGCATATGATAACAAAAGATGAGTAAGTTTATCCTTATATTATAAACTGTCCTTTGTGGTCATATTTATCCGACGGAGTATGAGTGGATGGCTTTATCTTTCTGCTTTTCTTTTATCGAGCTATACAAATAACTAAAAATAAATGTAACTCTTAAAAACATTGATTTAACCCTTTAATTAAGAACTGAAATAAACATGCATTTTCACGTTAAAAACAAAACCCATTCTCGGCCATTTTTCCACATGATTTTTTCTTTTGACCTCCAAAATTTGACTAAATTTTATTTTTCAACAAAAAAGGGTTAAAGGGTTTAAAATATTGTAAAAAATTCGAAAGTCCTTTTTAGGGATGCCAAAATGTGGCAAAATATGAGAAATATCTAAGAGGCTTTGACAAAAGTGTTTGAACTGACAGAGAATGTCTGATATGATGACAAAAGATGAGTAACTATCCTTTGTGGTCATATTTATCCGACGGAGTATGAGTGGATGGTTTTTTAAATAAAAAACCTATAAATTTTATTTTTCAACAAAAAAGGGTTAAAGGGTTAAAAATCTTGTAAAAAATCCCAAAGTCCTTTTTAGGGATGCCAGAATGTAGCAAAATATAAGAAATATCTAAGAAGCTTTGACAAAAGTGTTTGAAGTGACAGAGAATGTCTCATATGATGACAAAAGATGAGTAAGTTCATCCTTATATTACAAACTGTCCTTTGTGATCATATTTATCTGACGAAGTATGAGTGGATGGTTTTTTTCATTCTGCTTTCCTTTTATCGAGCTATACAAATAACTAAAAATAAATGTAACTCTTAAAAACATCGATTTAACCCTTTAATTAAAAACTGAAATAAAAATGCATTTTCACGTTAAAAACAAAACCCATTCTCAGCCCTTTTTCCACATGAATTTTTCTTTTGATGTCCAAAATTTAACTAAATTTTATTTTTCAACAAAAAAAGGGTTAAAGGGTAAAAAAATTCCAAAATTCTTTTTAGCTATGCCAAAATGTGGCAAAATATAAGAAATATCTAAGAGGCTTTAACAAAAGTCTTTGAACTGACAGAGAATGTCTCATATGATGACAAAAGATGAGTAAGTTCATCCTTATATTATAAACTGTCCTTTGTGATCATATTTATCCGAAGGAGTATGAGTGAATGGTTTTTTCTTTCTGCTTTTCTTTTATCGAGCTATACGAATAACTACAAATAAAAGTAACTCCTAAAAACATCGATTTCACCCTTTAACAAAACCCATTCTCAGCCATTTTTCCACATGAATTTTTCTTTTGATGTCCAAAATTTGACTAAATTTTATTTTTCAACAAAAAAGGGTTAAAGGGTAAAAACATTCCAAAATTCTTTTTAGCTATGTCAAAATGTGGCAAAAAATATAAGAAATATCTAAGAGGCTTTGACAAAAGTGTTTGAACTGACAGAGAATGTCTCATATGATGACTAAAGATGAGTAAGTTCATCCTTATATTATAAACTGTCCTTTGTGATGATATTTATCCGACGAAGTATGAGTGGATGGTTTTTTCTTTCCGCTTTCCTTTTATCGAGTTATACGTACCGCGGGGCCATCGGTCGAATCATCATAACTGTATGTTCGTTCTCGCCGATGAATCACGAAATTTGCTGAACGTGTTTGCAGACGCTAATCGCAAGATGCTGTCTGGAGGTTTGCCTCGAACGCGTGTGTTTACTCAATTATTCAAACATCGCGGATGGGCAGCCGTAGACTTTGCATCCACAGACACGTGTCTACGTCGAGACATTCCTTTTCTTCTTATTCTGCTTCTAATTCGTCTTGGGTTTTTCTTTTTTCACCTGTTCTACTTCTTGAGGGAATTTCTCGTTCCAACGTCATCGCAATGACGTTTACGTTACGTCTTCTTTGACTCATTCCAATTTAGTGGATGTTATAATCGAGGTTATCACATTTCTATATCTTATCGAATATTTACAAACATTTCACGAACGTAAATATACACAGTGAAGGTGAAAATATTGTTTGTGATATTCTTTACGATTTAAACAAAAAGTTTCTGTAGACATTTGTGGACAGAAACTTTTTCTTAACTTAGAGAAGATTTTTAGTCAATTTTTGAGTTCAATAAATTATTTCTGCAACTTTTTTTGTGTAGAAGGAATTGATCACATTATTTTTCTGTAAAATTAATGAAAGTTAAAATTTGTGGAAAAATACGTCTGTCAAAAATTTACTTTATTATTTACCGTGCAAAGAGTTGCATAACATTTTTTTTAATAAGCGAATCTTCTCTCAAGTTGCATAAGCGACAAATATTTTTAAGTATCTTCACGAAAAAAGGTCCCTCAATTATAGAATGTTTCGTAAGTTTCACACATTAATGTAAATAAACGTGGCCTCAGTATTGCAAAATTAACTGCGTCAACAAATTATATTTAAAAAAAATAGCCAGTAATATTAATAAAAAGTTTATATGGAAAAATATTTTTGTTAAAAAATTTCAAATTATTTTTACTGTGTAAAGAGTTGCATTCAAAATGGACAATTCAGCAAATCTTCTCTCAAGTAGTACTTAAAACTGGATATTTATTAAAACATCTTTACACAAAAAAGTGTCCCACTGAATAAAGAATGTCTCACAAGTTTCATACATAATGTAAATAAAAGTGATTACACTCCAGCAAAATTATCTGCGGCAATATTGACGTCATTCAGTCCAGCAGAATCGTAAAACATTTTGCGGCCATCTCTGTGGCCTGTGGTCTGCATTTCCGGCTTGTAAAGTACAGACGTTTCGCATAAAATAACGATTGAGCGAAGCGACTGCTTAACGCCCTCGTTGCTTATATTATAACTCTTCTAATTATAAGAAACGTTGTAATTCGCAGCGGGGCTCGCAGCATTTCTTAGGTATATGTATGTATAATCGGCGAGCGCTGAAACGCACGATGCGAAACAAACCGGCAACAGCAGCAGCGTAGAATTATGCGTGCGCGCACTAAAATAATTGCTCACACGCAAGGCCATGAGTCCATAGCCTCTGCATATTACTGCATGTATATATATATATATATATATGTATACATATATGTACGTGCGTGCCTCGCTGTGTCTGCATTCACCTCTTCTCTGCGCATGCGAGCAATGCGCAATGCGCTCGTTCGGGGAGATAAGAACGCCTTGCATGCCCGACGGACGTTTGAGCTACGTCTGATAAATTCGAGGACTATATCTCATCACACATTTATTCTTTGTCACGTTTCTACGTCGCTGTCACCCTGACGCATGGCAAGAATTCGATTTGGCCAAGAGTATTGAATAGTTTCAATTGCCGATTGAAAGTCGGGTCTGTGAGTTGTGGTATCAGAAATGGAAAAAAGGCACTATTTAAAAAATCATCGTAAAAAGGCATGTAACTGGTACTTTCTGAGGTAGAATATGCGACTTCAGAACGATAGTGAAAGCTAACATTCGATATCTTGAAGAAAAAAAAATTGTAGGTTTTGTAGGTTGGATTTTCCGACCGAAAGTCAGATCCGTCGGATCTGTGAATTCTGGTTCCAGAAACGGAAAAAAGTCACTTTTATCAAAATCATCGTAAAAAGGCATGTAACCGCATTTACTGCGTTTACATGCCTTGGAAATGCGGTAGAATGTGCGACTTGAGAATGACAGTGACAGCCAAAATTCGATATCTTGAAGAAAAAAAAATGTCGGTTCTTTAGGTTGGATTTTTTGACTAAAAGTCTGATCTGTGAATTCTGGTTCCAGAAACGGAAAAAAGTCACTTTTTTCTAAATCATCGTAAAAAGGTATGTGACCGCTATTTACTGCGGTAGAATATGCGACTTGAGAATGACAGTGACAGCCAAAATTCGATATCTTGAAGAAAAAAAAATTGTAAGTTCTGTAGGTTGGATTTTCCGATCGAAAGTCGGATCTGTGAATTCTGGTATCAGAAATGGAAAAAAGGCACTTTTTTCAAAATCATCGTAAAAAGGCATGTAACCGATACTTTCTGAGGTAGAATATGCGACTTCCGAACGATAGTGAAAGCCAAAATTCGATATCTTGAAGAAAAAAAAATTGTAGGTTCTTTAGGTTGGATTTTCCGATCGAAAGTCGGATCTGCAAATTCTGTTATCAGAAATGGAAAAAGAGTACATTACGATACGAGAGCGAAAAAACTTTTTCTGACGAATGTGAGTTTGCAGCACGAGCCGAAGGCGAGTGTTGCAATCACACGAGTTCAGAAAACGTTTTTCGCATGAGTATCGTACAAAATTTTATTTCACAAGGCGTGTAAATGAGGTTTGACGCACGCGAAGCGTGCGTAAAACCACGTTTTTACACACTGAGTGAAATAAAGGTCCTGTTTTTAATCATTGTAAAAATACATATAATCGGTACTTTTCGAGATAGAATATGTGACTTGAGAACGGTAGTGAAGGTCAAAATTCGATAGAACATAATTTAGGACGGATTTTTCGATCGAAAGTCGGATCTGTGAATTCTGATATCAGAAATGGAAGAAAGTCAATTAAAAAAAATTAATTGTTGATTCAACTGAATATGCTCATGTCGATTCAATTAAAAAATTATTTGGGGAAGTCGGTAATTAAGTTAATAGATAAGGACTAAACATATTTGAATTTCAGTTAAAAATGGTGAACTGTGTCATTTAGGAATCACAATGCAGCATTCAATATATTCATTTCAAAATGCGAAATTTTTATGCCAAACAACAAATTTTTAAAATCAAACATAAATAAATGTATTTGAAAATTACATTTAAAAAATTCCAATTTTTGACTTTAAAAAAATGTTTTTCAAAATATCTATTTCAGGTTATAACTGTCGTTTTCAACTACTATCTTTCACCCCAGAAAACACATCTTTCCTTTTAATAACAATGAATAAAAAAGTAATTTTTTGTGTGAATTTGTAATACAAACAAAAAGCACCTTTAGAACCATTAAACATTAGAACTCTACATTCACGATATAAATTTCTGCATCTTCTTTCGGTCCATCGCTACCTGAAAAAAAAATTATGAAAAAAAAAAAATTAATTTCGGAATCGAAAGCGATCGGAATTTGGCGAGCGACACGTTTGGCAAAGCAGTAGTGAGTGCCAGTAGAAATGGACAGTCCGGTCCAGCCGCACTTAAAATCGTGTGGGTCGAGGTTCCGAAGGCCCGAAGGAGGTCTGACGCGTCTGCCGCTGCAGCATCGATGCATTCCATAGCGCGGAACGGAAGGTGGGACGGATCCGTCTGTGATAACCCGCCCATTGGAATGCTTACCTCGTGCACCTTGGTATTCTCTACCGTGCTTCGCGCTCTTTCCTCACTTTCTCACTCTCTGTCCTTTCTCTCATTTTTTTTTTTTTTTTTTTTTTTTTTCTTCTTGTTCGTCGCGTCGGACTTGTTGGTCCGCAAAGTTGTGAGTGTTGCACACGTACACGGGGAGGGCCACTATTTTTAGACCGGTCCATGATTATTTTTAGTTGTGGCGTGCACGATGCCCACCACCGGTCTTCTTAACCCTGAATTACCGAGAGATTTGTCCTGAGTCCCCGAGACGCTCATCTAGCATCGCTATGAGCCTCGATGGGGTGTTTTACAATTTTTTTTTTACAAACACAATTAAATATTGATGAATTTTTAAAAATTAAGAATTAATTTTCGTTCAGTTTCTTCGAATATGTTTACAAATAATTGAACAATATTTTTTATAATAAGAGGGATAATTTAACACTGCTTTGGACCTTAATGGGTTGTTTAACTTTTTTTTTTCTTCTTAACCCTGAATTACCGAGAAATTTGTCCTGAGTCCCCGAGACGCTTATCTAGCATCGCTATGAGCCTCGATGGGGTGTTTTACAATTTTTTTTTGCAAACACAATTAAATATTGTTGAATTTTTTTAAATTAAGAATTAATTTTCGTTCAGTTTCTTCGATTATGTTTACAAATAATTGAACAATATTTTTGATAATAAGAGGGATAATTTAGCACTGCTTTGGACCTTAATGGGTTGTTTTACTTTTTTTTTCTTAACCCTGAATTACCGAGAGATTTGTCCTGAGTCCCCGAGACGCTCATCTAGCATCGCTATGAGCCTCAATGGGGTGTTTTACAATTTTTTTTTGCTAACATAATTAAATAACGTAGAATATTTAAAATTAAGAATTAATTTTCGTTCAGTTTCTTCGATTATGTTTACAAATAATTGAACAATACTTTTGATAATAGGAGGGATAATTTAGCACTGCTTTGGACCTTAATGGGTTGTTGAATTTTTTTTTTCTTAACCCTGAATTACCGAGAGATTTGTCCTGAGTCCCCGAGACGCTCATCTAGCATTGCTATGAGCCTCGATAGGGTGTTTTACAATTTTTTTTTTGCAAACACAATTAAGTAATGTAGAATTTTTAAAAATTAAGGATTAATTTTCGATCCGTTTCTTCGAATATGTTTACAAATAATTGAACAATACTTTTGATAATAAGAGGGATAATTTAGCACTGATTTGGATCTTAATGGGTTGTTTTACTTTTTTTTTCTTAACCCTGAATTACCGTGAGATTTGTCCTGAGTACCCGAGACGCTCATCTAGCATCGCTATGAGCCTCGATGGGGTGTTTTACAATTCTTTTTTTTTGCGAACAAAATTAAATAATGTAGAATTTTTTAAATTAAGAATTAATTTTCGTTCCGTTTCTTCGTTTATGTTTACAAATAATTGAACAATATTTTTGATAATAAGAGGGATAATTTAGCACTGCTTTGGACCTTAATGGGTTGTTGAACTTTTTTTTTTCTTAATCCTGAATTACCGAGAGATTTGTCCTGAGTCCCCGAGCTGCTCATCTAGCATCGCTATGAGCCTCGATGGGGTGTTTTACAATTTTTTTTTGCAACCACAATTAAATAATGTAGAATTTTTTTAAATTAAGAATTAATTTTCGTCCATTTTCTTCGATTATGTTTACAAATAATTAAACAATATTTTTGACAAAAAGAGAAATAATTTAGCATCGCTTTGGACCTTAATGGGTTGTTTTACTTTTTTCTCTTTCTTCTTTCTTTTTTCTTCTTAACCCTGAATTACCGAGAGATTTGTTCTGATTCCCCGAAACGCTCATCTAGCATCGCTATGAGCCTCGATGGGGTGTTTTACAATTTTTTTTTGCAAACACAATTAAAAAATATAGAGTTAAAAAAATAAGGATTTTCTTCTACTTTATTCGATTATGATTACAAATAATTTAATAATACTTTTGACAAAAAGAGCGATAATGTAGCGTTGTTTTGGACCTTAATCGGTTGTTATACTTTTTTTCCAAACTCAATTGAGAAATATAGAATTGGAGAAAAATGAAAAAAAAAATTTCGTCTACTTCCCTCGACTATAATTGCAAATAATTTATGGATACTTCAGAGTAAAAGAGGGATAATTTAGTATTGCGTTCAACCTTAATGGGATGTTTCAACTTTTTTTTCCAGACTCAATGTAAAAATGTAGAGTTAGAGAAAAAAAATGTACTTTCATCTACTTCCTTCGCTTATGATTACAAATAATTGATCAATACTTCCGACAAGAAGATCGATAATTTAACATTGCGTTAGGCCTCAATGGAGTGTTTTACAATTTATTTTCTTTCTCAAAAAAACTAAAAACTGACAGATGAAGAAAAAAATTAATACATATTCCATTCCCTTGATTATATATATAAATAATTTATCGATGCTTCCCATAAACGAAATTCTGAGTCAATAATTTTGTGTGGAGCCTAAATAAAAACGAAATGGTCTAATGGAATTTAGACAACCATTAAAATTGATCAACTCTCATAATTTTTTTTCTTCATAGATAAAGATGATGGCTATGAAATTATTAATTGATTCTTATTATACCGTATTTAAATGCTCATTAACGTGATTTTTCAATGAGCAATCTTATCAGCTTAATGTTCTCCTAATTTAATGGTTCTTTTACGACGCTTTTCGAAAGTCATTGGAAAAACATGTTTTTCTTCCAATAGATCAAGTAATGATAGTTAAGTAACACGATAATTTAATTGATTTGCTAGAATTATAAAATAAAATAATTGGATTATCGAATCGCAAAGTAATCGTGACGAATCTGATCTAATCCTCAACGCGTCGAGTGCTTCCCTCGTCCGCTATTACAGTAACAACAATGACGCAATTTCGTGGATTCTATTTGCGGATTCGAGAGCTGCGGAGCAGCGTTTGCACGAACTATTCGATTTGCTCTTCGCATGCATCATCCAAGAGTCTCTCCGCTTTTCTCGCAATGGCCTCGCGTCCTCACCCGCGTAAAAATAATGATGTCAAATTGAGATCTCAAATCGACATATGTCAAAAAGTGCCATTTTTGAGATGCGTTAAGACAAAATATCTTAGAAAATTTCAAAGGGATTTTGAGATCGATTTGATATCACGTTTACTGATACCAAATTCCAATTTGATGTCAATATTCGTGATATGCACAATTGATTTTGATTTTTCAAATGTACTATTAAATTTCAGCGCAATAATTGAGCTCAGATTAGTAAAAAAACTTGGTATCAAATCAATCTCAAAATGGCTTTGAAATTTTCTAAGATATTTTGTGTTAAGGCGTCTCAAAAATGGCACTTTTTGAGATATGTCGATTTATGATCACAATTTGACATCATTATTTTTACGCGGGCATCCTCGTGCCTATTTACTCATGTTACTTTTTTCGGACGAATTTAAAATTTACATTTTATAAAATTAATTAATATGTCAAAAATAAAAAATTGCGCCTGAACAATACAAAGTTAGAAATCTATTTTTTAAAATGAAAATTTGATTGCAATAGTGTAGTAACGTCTTTTTTTTTAACCAGACAAAATTAATTCCGCAAATTTTATTTAAAAGATTAGTTACTTACACTGTTAAAAATATTTTGAAAATTAATATATGTATTGGAAGTTCTTTTCCAGATACGGTATATTAAATGTCATTTAATATACAGATATGTTGTAAGATTTCAATAATTATATTGTAAACACAACTTTTATGAAATGTTTAGTATACTGTATATTAATTATACAACAATTTTTTTGTATATTAATTATTATTTGTTTATTAAATTTAATATACGCGTATCCGAAAAAAAAACTTCCAATACTTTATACTAATTTTCATACAAAAATTTCTAACAGTGTAGTTATCTTTTTTTTTAGCCTTCAAAACTTCATAACAAATAAACATATTTTACAGTGTACTTCTTTTATCCTATTTTTTTCTTACCATGACATAAATAGTTTTCAAAAATAAAAATTATAATCTAAAAAATTTAAAAATATAATCGTACTTTTATTTTAAATAGTTTGGAGCTTCACCGAAACTTCTCACAAATGCCGAAATTAAATAAATTCGGTGAATTTAATTGGAATTATGTGAAACGGCAATTTCCTACTTTTTCAAATTTCTCCCAAGAAAATTATTTATTCATTTTATTTTCGTGATTCGAAACAGTGCAAATATAATCATAGGTTAGTCGGTTGACATATAATATGGCAAATAAACCACGAATATAAGACGCACCGCAATAGGAAAAAAATCTCTGTCATCATTTCGAGCTAGAGATCGTGACTGCGATATAAGATCGAATATCTGGCACTGAATCTATGGAATGAGGTCCATATATCCACTGCATTGTAGTACAGTATAGCACGTATCTATAATAATACAGGAGAAGATAAAACTACGGATAATGCGTTTATGCTGCCGACGATGTCATCTCGATCGACCTACTTTTTGCATTTCGAGAATGAAAATCCAGTTCAACATATTGGTACCACTAGTATATTCATGGTTTCCATCCAGGGTTGTACGTTTCATTTATTAATCAGTTGATTAACTCAATAATAATAATTCAGGAATAAACATCTGCAGCTTTACGATAAAATTTAACATTTAAAAAAATAACTAGTAAAAATTTTGTGAATTTTTCACAAAATTTTGCAAAAATTCTCTGAACAAATGGTGACATATATTTAAGGATGTAGGAGCGCGATGGGGTGCTCAACTTCCTGAAAAGTGAGAATTCAGAGAGAAATTCGAACACTTCTCGATGGAATAAAAATCTGAAAAAAATCAAGCATACAAAAGGTACGGAAAAGATTAATTTTGCATATTAATAATTGCAAAATGTTATTAACAAATGGATGAAAAAAAAAAATTATTCAACAAATTATCCGTCAACCGAACTTTTTTCGAATGAAAATGATTTGTTAAATTTTCTGAATATGTATGAATTTTTTCAGAATTTTGTCTAATGTTTGAAAATTGCGGTTTTTTTTCTTGCTCGAGGTGTATTTGCAAATCTATTTGATCAATCGTTTCGAAACTTCTTGGGTGTAATGAGTGGTTTTGTGACAAGCACATATGAAAAATTCGCAACTTAACATGCATTAACAAAAAAATGAATTCCAAAAAACGAAATTACGATTAGAAAAAATTCTGAAAAAATTCATACGTATTCAGAAAAATTAACGAGGCATTTTCATTCGAAAAAAAAGTTAGGTTGACGGATAATTTGTTGAACAATTTTTTTCACCTATTTGTTAATAACATTTTGCAATTATTAATATGCAAAATTAATCTTTGCCGCACCTTTGGTATGTTTGATTTTTTCAGTTTTTTATTCCATCGACAAGTGTTCGAATTTCTCTCTGAATTCTTACTTTTCAGGAAGTTGAGCACCCCATCGCGCTCCTACATCCTTAAAGCATTGAAAAAAATGTATTAAAAAATTTACATTAAAGAAATGATTTTTGCACATAATTTGTTGTGAAATTTCATACAAAAATTCATTTTCAATTATTCGAAAATTAAGTGTGTTTTTAAATCCCTTCAGGTTATTTTTAGAAAATTTTATTATGAGAATAATTTTTATTCGAAAAAGTTATTGTGGCTTGCAACACTGTCTCCATCTCCAATGACCTCGTCGCGGGGGTGGACTTGACGACGAGATACTCAGCAACCTGAAGCCTCGGTATAAGACACGAGCCTGCAACTGAGCAATAAAAATAACGGCGATAAATAACGCGAGTATTTATAGAGACCTCTCTGGCCCGTGCGCGATCGTCTGCGATTGGGTCGAAGCCCATTAATTATTTCCTATGCTCTTTTCTCTCTGCTCTCACTTTTCCATGGAATCGAGGCCGATTCACGCTCGTATCTTCCATAACGAATAGCCGATCAATTTTATATAATAACGAAGCTTTTCGATAACGTGGGGAAAATAAGCCCTTTATATTTTATATCTTACTCAGCCTTTAAAACGTTCGAGATGCAGGAAACTACTTTTAGTTTCTGAAAGATAGCTACTTATTGTTATTATTTAAAATCATGCAAATTTGTCATGATTCTGACAAAAAAAATTGCAAATATTTTGGAAAAATAAAATAAGGTATGAAATTTATTACGGAAATAAGAAAATATAAAAACGGCTGCCGCCATTTCTCATCTTTTTTCTTGAAAAAAAAGTACCACTAAGCAAGTACAAGCCTCTTTTTTCAGCTTCAAAACTTTTGCTATGTCTTTGCATCATCAACAAAATTATAATAAATGTCGGTACAATAATTTAGAATTCTATAAAATATTATTGCAAAAATAATTGTAGGATTTTCTCAATTTAACGTGGTTGAAAGAGTCGCCAATTTTCTTCAGCGATTTGAAAAATTGTTCCGAGGATTATGCTGCTTCTTACTTTTTTTTACCCTCTAAATAGCTTTCCGATTCGTCGATTTATTCAATTTTATAATTATCACTACTTTCCATTTTTTTTTAATTCTTCTACTTAGTGTCCTCTTTTTTCAGCTTCAAAATTTTTGCAACGTCTTTCCATCATCAACAAGATTACAATAAATGTTGATACTTACAATTATTTAGAATCCATTTTTTCTACATCTTTGCATCATCAACAAAATTACAATAAATGTTGATACAATTATTTAGAATCCTATAAAATATTGTTACAAAAATAATTGTAAAATTTTCTCAATTTAACGGGGTTCAAAGATTAGCCAATTTTTTTCAGCAGTCTTCAAGTGAAATAAGGTCACGAAGGGTTGATGTATTCATTACAAGCATCGCTTTGCAGAACGTATGAATTATCTTCCTGTTCCAATTTCCGAGGGTTTTGGCGCTTCATTCATTTTTCTATCCTCTAAACGGCTTTCCGATACGGTGATTTATTCCGTTTTATAATTATCACCACTTTCCATTTTTTTAAAATTCATTTACTTAGTATCCTCCTTTTTCAGCTTCAAAATTTTTGCAACGTCTTTCCATCATCAACAAGGTTACAATAAATGTTGATACTTACAATTATTTCGAATCCATTTTTTCTACATCTTTGCATCATCAACAAAATTACAATAAATGTTGATACAATTATTTAGAATCCTATAAAATATTGTTACAAAAATAATTGTAAAATTTTCTCAATTTAACGGGGTTCAAAGATTAGCCAATTTTTTTTCAGCAGTCTTCCAGTGAAATAAGGTCAAGAAGGGTTGATGTATTCATTACAAGCATCGCTTTGCAGAACGTATGAATTATCTTCCTGTTCCAGTTTCCGAAGGTTATGGCGCTTCTTTCGTTTTTCTATCGTCTAAACGGCTTTCCGATTCGTCGATTTATTCCATTTTATAATTATCACCACTTTCCATTTATTTTTAAATTCATCTACTTAGTGTCCTCTTTTTTCAGCTTCCAAATTTTTGCAACGTCTTTCCATCATCAATTAGATTACAATAAATGTTGATACTTACAATTATTTCGAATCCCTTTTTTCTACATCTTTGCATCATCAACCAAATTACAATAAATGTTGATACAATTATTTAGAATCCTATAAAATATTGTTACAAAAATAATTGCAGAATTTTCTCAATTTAACGGGGTTCAAAGATTAGCCAATTTTTTTTCAGCAGTCTTCAAGTGAAATAAGGTGAAGAAGCGTTGATGTATTCATTACAATCTTCGCTCTGCAGAACGTATGAATTATCCTCCTGCTCCAGTTTCCGAGGGTTATGGCGCTTCTTTCGTTTTTCTATCCTCTAAATGGCTTTCCGATTCGTCGATTTATTCCATTTTATAATTATCACCACTTTCCATTTTTTTTTTAATTCATCTACTTAGTGTCCTCTTTTTTCACCTTCAAAATTTTTGCAACGTCTTTCCATCATCAACAAGATTACAATAAATGTTGACACTTACAATTATTTCGAATCCCTTTTTTCTACATCTTTGCATCATCAACAAAATTATAATAAATATTGATACAATTATTTAGAATCCTATAAAATATTGTTACAAAAATAATTGTAAAATTTTCTCAATTTAACGGGGTTCAAAGATTAGCCAATTTTTTTCAGTAGTCTTCAAGTGAAATAAGGTCAAGAAGGGTTGATGTATTCATTACAAGCATCGCTTTGCAGAACGTATGAATTATCTTCCTGTTCCAATTTCCGAGCGTTTTGGCGCTTCATTCATTTTTCTATCCTCTAAACGGCTTTCCGATACGGTGATTTATTCCGTTTTATAATTATCACCACTTTCCATTTTTTTTTAAATTCATCTACTTAGTATCCTCCTTTTTCAGCTTCAAAATTTTTGCAACGTCTTTCCATCATCAACAAGATTACAATAAATGTTGATACTTACAATTATTTCGAATCCATTTTTTCTACATCTTTGCATCATCAACAAAATTTCAATAAATGTTGATACAATTATTTAGAATCCTATAAAATATTGTTACAAAAATAATTGTAAAATTTTCTCAATTTAACGGGGTTCAAAGATTAGCCAATTTTTTTTAGCAGTCTTCAAGTGAAATAAGGTCAAGAAGGGTTGATGTATTCATTACAAGCATCGCTTTGCAGAACGTATGAATTATCCTCCTGTTCCAGTTTCCGAGAGTTCTGTCGGTTTTATCTTTTTCCTTTTCTTCTTCTTCTTCTTCTTCTTCTTCTTCTTCAACAACTGACGTGATTTTCTTGCCCGAGTGGCTGAGTCTTTCAACTAGGCCGAATGACGGAGCCGCGATGGCAGAGTGCAGAAAGCTCTCTGCAGTTGCGCCGACAAGTCGCGTGAATGGATGCACAGTCCGACAACGAGCGCACACGTCTTGGGCTTTAATATAGAATACTTAAATATAGTGGGACTGGAGCGGTCCACGGTATAGGAACGTCGATGATGGTGGCTCTTCGAGATGAAAACGAAGAACGGGGGAGGCAAAAGGCGAGCCCCTCTGCTGAGGCACCAGCTTACCGAGCAACTGCGATCGTCTTCGCACGTGCCCCGCGTCCAGCGTTACAGCTACGTAAAAATAGAAACCACACACCGCTGAACGAGAGGTTCGACTGGCTGGCTAACGCGCGTGTGCGAGCCTGCGGTTCTATCAATTAAGGCTACTCATAGCAGATAACGAGATGTGGGGATCAATATCGATATTGATAAATGGCTTCAAGCCTTCAACCGGTGAAATGAGCCTAACTGATTTATTTATATCAAACACGGGTTAGATAAATGCTATTTGATACCAATAAAATTCTATAAGACTGACATTTAAACATTTATTAATCGTTTTGATATTTTTATAACTTTTCTTATGAACTTTGTTTTGAAAACATTACAACCGGAAAGATTTGCCTAACGAATTTATTTATATCAAATACAGTATAGATGGGGCCGGGTTAAAGTTCGGAATGGTAAATACAAGAAAGTCTAAAATTTCGAAATTTAATATCTCACCTACATTTTTGACGCAATTCGCTCGAAAACATTTCGTCAAAAATGTAGGTGAGATATTAAATTTCGGAATTTTAGACCTTCGTGTATTTACCATTCCGAACTTTAACCCGGCCCCAACTTTACTTCCTCATAGAGGAAGTGTTGCTTCTGCGATTTCCTTTTAAATTTTCATGTCAGTTTACTCAAAATGGTCTGAAACGTCGAGAGAAGTGGTTGAAAAAAAGTGTTTGGTTTTGATGAAACAGCTTAAATTTTTGAGATATATAGAGTACTGGTTAATCTTTACTTGGTAAAAAGTTTATAAAAATTTCTCGAGGCATCAAAATTTTATGGAATTTTGAAATAAAAAAAAAAATGTACGTTATTGCATTAATTTTCACAAAATTGAAGATCGAGCAAGAATAAATTTTCTGTGTAATCAAAACAATGTTCAGTAATGCTAGATATATAACTTAGTTAAAATCGTTAGAAGGATTCGGATTTCGTAGGAAATTGAATTCTCTTTTAACTTAATTTTTTTTAAATTAATTTAAAACAAGCTAGAACCTTACATATTGCCTTCTCGCTATTTTTCACTTTTTTCATAGCTTCTTCTATGAGGATGTTAAAATTGATTAACATACTTCCTCAAAGAGGCAACTCTGTAAAAAGTGAAAAATAATAAGCAAGCAAAGTTCAAGGTTCTACTTTGCATATTTTTTATATATCTACATTTGCATTTTCTTTATTTCTTATTTCACAGTAATATTATTGACCTTAAAATTTTTTTGATTTTTTTTAATCATAGAGAATACTTCTGATGTATTACCTACTCTCATCGTACTGCCCAATTACCCACAGACACATTTAAGTATATAATAAATTTTTCTATGAATAAATTGAACGGAATGAAAAACACATTTAAAAATAATAAATTTATGTTGTTTGTAATAAATAAGTAAATAAATAAAAATAGATTTATTAGAAGCTTTCATAATCAGGTTAATTGCACTGCGATTTAGTTATCCAAAATTACATTACCAAAAAATATTTGCGTTTTCAATGAAACCTAAACCAGAAAATGCATTGCAGTCATAATTCTGTATTTAATTTTGAAATCTTTCTACTTTTCAGGTCAATGGTGGATCACCAGCAGAACAAGCTGGTCTCAGAGCCGGTGATGCGGTCATCAGAGTAAACACCACCGATATGTTCAACCTGAGACACAAAGATGCCCAAGATGTAATTGTCAGATCTGGAAACAGCTTCGAGATAACAGTTCAGAGGTATATTTTTCTACCAAGCTTGACCTCCCCGATTTGGCTCGTAATTTTTTGTAGGATGTTTGGTTAGACCCTCAAATGCACCAGATTTTTATTTTTTATTTTTTCTATGTAAATTTTTTTTTAAATATTTTTTTAAAGTGACATATCGAATGCCATAATTAAAAATCAGAAAAAATTCTGAAAAATTCTTAATGAATATCAAAATTATCTAGCTTATAGCCAAAGTGGGCAACATTTTTCTTCTTACAGTTTTTAAGCTTTTTAGATTTTAAAAAATTATTAAGAAAACAGAAAAAAATCTACTACAGGCAACTGGTCAAACGTTTATTTATATAAATTCGGATTTGTTAGAATTTTTTCAGATTTTTAGGAATTTTTCAAATTTTTCTGAACTAATACTATTCCAGTACCATACAAGCCACATTCTAGTACCAACATGCCATAATTGAGAAATCTGAAAAATTCTGAAAAATACATTTTTATATACAGAAATGTTTGACAAGTCGTCCATAGTAGCTTCATTTTTTTTCTATTTTTTTATAATTTTTTAAATCAAAAAAGCTTGAAAACTATATGAAGAAAAATCTTCCCTATTTTGGCGCTAAGCTAAAAAAATTTGATATTTAACAGAGTATTATTCAGAATTTTTTCAGATCTTTTAAATTATCCCGTAAATAATGTATTATTGTTTATGTAGTATTTAATTGCAATAATTTAGTATTGTTGTATGTTCTTACTTAAGTCGTCCATAGTAGCTTCATTTTTTTTCTATTTTTTTATAATTTTTTAAATCAAAAAAGCTTAAAAACTATATGAAGAAAAATCTTCCCTATTTTGGCGCTAAGCTAAAAAAATTTGATATTTAACAGAGTATTATTCAGAATTTTTTCAGATCTTTTAAATTATCCCATAAATAATGTATTATTGTTTATGTAGTATTTAATTGCAATAATTTAGTATTGTTGTATGTTCTTACTATGTTTAATGATATTAATTTTTTTATACGTTATCGCGCATTTAACTTACAGGGGTGGAAGCACATGGAGACCGAGCGTATCTCCGGTGACTCCATCGATTCCTTCCCCACAGCCGAACGCACCAGCATCTTGCATTTCTCCAGTAACGAAGACATCGTTAGCCGCGAAGAAACAGGATGCACCACTTATTGGTAGTGGTCACAACTTTACACCCAAACCTTTCGTAAGTTTCTCCTACACATCAAACTATCGCATAAGTAAAAAAAAACAAAAAACTGGAATTTGATACGCCCAGGCCAGTTCATACACATTTTATTCGATCATCTTAGAAATTTCTTTAAAAATATCACAAAAAAATAAAAGACTACTTAAGAGAACTTTCTGTAATGATTCCAAATTTTTTAATCGTAAATGGAAGAGTTGCATTTTAAAAATAATTATTTATATTTGAATAAAAAAGGTAAGAAATATGGAAGGCAGAAAATTGATTTTTTATCACTTTTCGTATTCGGTACGTGAATTTTAAATTTGTGAATTAAATTATTTCACAAGTTAGAAAAATAAAAAGAAATTTGATATACGAAGCCAATTCATAAACATTTTTTCGACCCTCTTAGAAATGTCTTATAGAATGCCGCAACAAATTATAATTTCTGTGATGTTCCCAGATTTTTCTCTCATAAATTTCGGTGATGTTCTCTGATTTTTCTCTCATAAATGGAAGTCTTGCATTTTTTAAATAAATATTTATACTTTGGAAAAGAAAAATAGGGTAAGAATTTTTTAATGACGTTTCGTATACAATAGTACTTGAATTTTAAATTAGTTTTTGAATCGAACCAACAATGAATTCTCTTTTGCAATGTCAAGTAAAACACAAGTTATCCGACGGTTTGGAAAATAAATTAATTTTATTATATATGCTAAAAAAAATCAATATTGTGCAGTTTTAAGAAGAAAAAACGACGATAATTACATTCAAAACTTGAAGAAAAAAATACTAATCTAAATTTTTCACCTTCTATTTTTCTTGTCCTATTTTCCTTTTTCAAGATATAAATTGTTTCAAGGTATAAATTGTGAACTGACAGGAAGTGGTAAATCTGTTAAATGTAAAAAAAATTCTAGGCGTCGTAAAGTGCATGAACTAGTAATTGAAATGTCGTTATTTTACTAAAGCTCAACGGAAGCAGCGAAGGACCGATAAAATCAATCGTTAACAAGCAGTACAACAGTCCCGTTGGCATATACAGCGAGGAAACGATCGCCGAAACGCTGTCCGCTCAGGCTGAGGTCCTTGCCGGTGGAGTTCTCGGGTAAATTATCAATCTTTCCTATCTTGTCGGGCATTTGAGTCACCGAGACGCTGAGCTCTTGATATATAGTTCAGCGCATATATATACGCTCGAGTATATATTACACGAGGGCTTAACGCGACTCACACGTGCAATGTATAATTTGCAGTGTCAACTTTAAGAAAAACGAGAAGAACTACAATGCTCAGAACAGCGAAGTCTTCAAAATGGTACAGGAGGCCGATAAGGAACCGAGATCGCCAGAACCTGGTTAGTAGATCACGATAAGTGAAATTAAATACGACTTTCGACAATTTGATATAATTCGGGAATTTTACTATTTAGCACTTCAATGACTTTACTTGAAATTCCGTTTATGCATTGTTTATACTCAATTTTTTACATATAATATACATCTACCTGAATTCACTTTGAAAATTATAATATTTAAAAATATAATACATTCGCGTGAGTTTGTATAAATATAGCGAGTCAAAATTTTAGGCTCGGACAATTAGTAAAAGGGAATATATTCAGTGTCTTCTTTTGAAAATAATTTTATTTATTTATTCAATTTAATTAATTTAATTAATTTATTTAAAATTGAGGTAATCGTATTTCGATAATTTGAGAAAAATCAGATTATCAAAAAATATCACGAAAAGCACTATGAATACTTTGGATAATAATAATGTCAAAACTTGTTACTAAATTAGTAAAAAAATGTTTTGACAATATAATTTTTTTAACGTTTCTTAATTTCCTGTTTAAGAAAAGACGTTTTATTTACATTTCTTATTTTCAGAAAAGCCAAAGAATTAATTTTATAGAAAAAAAGTGCACACACCGTTCTAAAAATTTACATGGTATCAATCTCTAGGTTGTTAATTTATGCATGATGCATTTTTCAAGATCCTAGCACATGATCAATATTACATAGTTCCGGAAATGCCGAAATCGATTTTATGTACTCTATAACATATTGGATAACTAAAAAATAAAAAAACAGCGGAGCCAGTACCAAACAGCGGCGTGATTTCGCCACCATCGCCAGCAATCGCCGGGCTAAGATCGGTATCGGCACCGGAAACGAAACCCCAGCCGACAACTCCACAGGGCAGTCTTCCACCAGGACAAAACATTTGCGCCGATTGCGAGAGGCTCATCGTGTAAGTCAATCAACAGGATTATGGATCGTCGACGCCATTTTCTTTTAGCACGAACAAAAAAAAATCGTTTCAGAATGAACAACGTCGAACACCGTCATCAGTGTCTTCGATTGAAAATATATTTTTTCATACATACTTTATTGTAATAAATTGTCAGGCTTAGGCAGATTTTTCCAAGCGCATCTTTAGGCCGCAGCCCCGAGATCGTTAAAACGATCGTTATGATCGGCAGCGAGCGTAAACAGAATTTAAAAAAAAAAAAGGTTGACGTAGAAAATTTCATCATCAGAGTGAGTCAAGGTTCCTGTTTTGAACTTGATGCCGTAGTTGCCTCGCGGACGGAGTTTTATTCCTCGGTAAGCCACGCGGTAGGCGGACGTGCGACTTCCCCGAGGTCGCCGACACCGTTGGGTCGTTCTTTGGGCCACAGCCAGCCGTTTACAAATTCCTACGATGGGGCGGCCGGGGCAACTCATGATAGACAACTGCACATCGATCATCAACGCCGAGACGATACGTCTCACGACCCGACCTCGCCGACATCTTCCTCATACGACAATACTACACACGACATTACGTTTTGTAGCAACTGCGACAGTCCGATAGTGTAACTACTTCATATGGCATTTTTTTAGAGAGATGTTATCGATGTTAAATTTTACTCCTTGGAACAACGAAAATACACGGAGAAAACGTTTTTGTTGGGCAAGCAAATTTTTTGTTATTATCGCGATATCATTTCCAGCAATCACGACAACTTTCATTTTTCCTAAAAACAACTGTCAAAGCGACCATAAAAATAACGCTCAATAGAAGTTTTTTTTTCGCACAGAAAAAACTTTCAGAGATGGTCAAAATGATCAAACCAAAAAATGTAATAGTTACTTTTTCGTCACTGGAAGCAATAATTTACAGTCATAACGATCTTTTGGAGGTAAAGTTGTTTTGACGGTAAGTTATTGATTCCAACGACGAAAAAATAACTCTAAGATTCTTTTGGTTTGGTTATTTCGAAGGTCATTTTGACCATTTCTGAAAGTTTCTTCTGTGCAAAAAACAACATCTGTTGAATGTTATTTTTATGGTCACTTTGACAGTTGCCGTGATTGCTAAGGATATGTTTTTTGCTGTCCGAGCAAAAAGATGTCTTAATCTAGGAAGAAGATTTGTTGACATAGCAAGAAGATTTGTAATATCAACCGATTTTTGGGTTAGGCTTGCAAATAATGTAATGTTATCACCATTTTGACAAAAGATTTTCTGGCCTAGCAAAATCGTTTTCTCCGTGTAGGTTCTTTTATCCAGCACCTCCGGAGACTTTTCAGTACGTATAAACAGAAACGAACCTTGTACAAAAAGTGTCCGAAAGAAGGTGCTGATGAAGAGGCCTATTTACGCTTTCGTAGAATTATCGAATTATCGGTGAAATTATCAAAACGGTACCAAAATATCGGGCGGAAAAAAAATTGGCAAAATATCCAAGATTGAAAGTCATTTCGTGACGATTTAGGCTTTAACAAAAAATTAATCGACTGAATAATAGCAAACAAATCGTAAACACTTAAATGTACACTTTAACTGAAAAACGCTATGGGCAATGCAATCACTACTGAGTAATGGAATATTTTATTACACAGTAAAAAATAAATAACATTTTTTAGTACTTTGATACAAAATGTTTTTTTTTGCCACAAATGTATGGCTTTTTGTTCACTTTACAAACAAAAATTGTCATTTTTCAAGTTTAAAAAGTGAAATACATACGTAGTTTGTTAAAAATTTAGTATTGTCATGTCACGAAATATATTTTGTGAATAAAAAAAAACATTCCATAGTTTGTGCAAAAAATACTAATTTGAACAATTTAAAAAATTGTAATTGCCACAAATTTATACATTTTTTAAAATTGTTACTTCTAATTTCATGAACAAATATTTGCAATTTTGACAACTTTACGTGGCCCCAGTAGCGTTTTTTTTAAGAGGCCAATTAATAGTCTTTCAAAAATCTCGTACCAATAGAGAGATTATTTGATTTTTTGGAACTAAAACTCTATCTCGAATAAAGACGATCGTGGAAGGAAACCGAGCTGTCAATGCTTACTGTTGTTGTTATAGATAATATGAAGAATTTTTTGTCAGTTTAGCCACTTTTCTTTCGACCGTGACAAAAATTTTTAATGATTAGCTAGATTTTACTACTAATTAAAAGTACTTTCTGTAATTTCAGAAAAGTTTTTTCCGCGTAAGTCCAAGTGTCGCATTTTATTTTTTAACTTCTTGGAGAAAACGAAAAATAGGACAAGGAAAATAAAAAAGATGTGTATTTTTTATAATGTTTTTAATCCAATAGTAGTTAAAAACTAATGTATTCAAACTCAAATTTTTTAAATTGTTGTGTACATTTATCAAATTATTTAAAAATTGCTCAATCTTCTATGTCGCTAAAAATTGTACAAAATTCACAAAAACATCGAAAATGTATCAATCAACTATTGGAGCATTTAACAAAATTTACTTCATGTCGATATCCTGCAATTTTGTACAAAAGCGGATTTTTTAAATTTTTCTTTCTATTTAAAAATCCGATGCCACGGCTAAGAATATTTTTTAAAGAATTCTAACTAAAACTATCAAAAGCCGTTAAAAATTTTGAAAAAAAATAGAAGATGTCCGATGGACCTAAAATTAAATTAATTTGATCAGACTGCTAAAACAATCAACTTCATTTCCGTTGAAAAATACATTTAAATTAAACTACTGCAATTGAAACTAATAGAGAGTTTGTGTCAAATTACAGAAAGTTTGAAATGGTAGTAAAGTCCGTTCTCTTTGTGAAAAATTTATAAGAAAAAAAGTGACTGTGCTGATGAAGAATGACTCATATATTTTTATTCCTGCACGTGCTGCAGTGCATGAAAGTCAAAGGAAATCCCTTGGACCACTTACGCAATTGAATTGTTAGTCATTGTCGTGCACGCAAATTCATATATATCTTCACTGAAGCTGAGATCATTTGTCTATCAAAAGACGAAACTCTGCCATTATCACTCTGGCTTATTTTACATTTCATTGCGAAATCTCGATCGCAATATTATTTTCAGCAGAGGCTGTTATACGCTTCACTGATATTTCTTCCTCGTTCTCCACCCGCATATCCGTGCTATATACGAGACTCTCGAGGAACATTTTTTGGCAATGTGACTCGGTAGTACAACGAGCCTTCGCCACAGAGAGTCTCGAATGCCTATTATTATATGCAGTAGTGATTGATCGCTTTAACATCTGTTTTGACTCAGAGGTCAATGATAACAGGGCCAAGTATGGCATGTCATTGAAGCGAAGCCCGGAATGCATCTTCGACACCCCCTATACATTTTTTTTTCACGTTATAGTTATATTCTTGTGTAGAGCACGGCCTTCTCTCTTTTCATCTTATTATTATGATTTTTTTAAAGCTGTGAACGTTCCGGAGAATATTATATGTATAGTACACTCAAAGAAATAGTTGTAGTCTTGACAACAGTTACAATTATTAATTTTTAGACCATTTTATTAAAATTTCCACGTCAATTCAGAAACTAAAAAATAGGCCTTCGAAAAAAATGATCTGTAAGTCGGATTATACTAGTCAAGAAATTCAGCGTGGTCCAAATTTTAGTAAAAGAAAATATTTTGAGTAATTAATTTATTCCTCATGTAAAAGTAAAAAGAAGAAAAAAATGCAGTTATTTATTTAGTATTGATTAATTGATTCTAAACCTCATTTTGTTACAAACTGGAAAATGCAAAAAAAAATTGCTCCAATGAATCGAGGTTCAAAAGAAAAAATGTAACTGATGAAAATCTTGTTGTTTTTTGTGCGTATCAATTGGTATTTTTCGTCAATTTACCGATTTTTTTCTATTCTATTGCAATTTTATTTTTATCATTTTTGAATGACACTTAATTATTGTCGGGACTACAAAAATTTCTCCGAGTGTAATAGCTCTTGCGCTTTATGAGAGATTATAGATGTACTCGATCGTTTATATGAATGCGCCGTTGTAAGATCCTACATACCAAACCATCAGATTATTCTCTAAGTGTCATATTGTTCTTCCGCTTTTGTAAACTATATCTTTGTGGTGTTACCAGTAGTAGATCATCTTGTTCGCTTATTATTATTATTTTTTATTTCTGTTTTTTTTTTAATTTTCACTATATTTCGGTGGATAAGACGTTGTTCGCTTTTCCTGGGTGGTTTCCAATCGGCTTGAGCAAAAACCTGGCAGACAGGATGCAGTTTTCCGGTTCAAAATTTTTATAAAATTTGCATTGTTTAAATTTGTTTAATTCCTTGCATTGAAAATCGTGCGAAAACCGAGACGAAACTACCCTTATTTGATAAATGTCGACGATTTACATAGAAAAAAAATATGTTCTCCATTAATTTTTGATCTCTTGTTAATACAGTGGAGTTTTCGTGAGGATCAAGGAAAAGAATTTGCACGTTGAGTGCTTCAAGTGCTCTACCTGTGGCACCTCCCTTAAGAACGTCGGCTACTACAACATTAATAACAAACTCTATTGCGACATCCACGCCAAATTGGTTGCCAGACAACAAGCACCTTCTGGCCTCACGCCCATCACCATCCCACCGTAAGTAGCATTTTATTTATGTGACTCTCAAATTATTTAAATTTATTTTAATACAAATAAAAAAAATATAAATTGTTAATACAAAAAGGTTACTAAAACGAAAGAAATTATGCATAAAATATTAATGTACTTTACAATCAATTGATAATTAAAATAATCGTAATATTCAATTTAGCCATAATATTATTTTTTTTCACTCAACAGCTATAATTTTAGCGGATAAAATATTTTGATTAATTTAACATGCCATAAAAGGTAAACTATGGTAAAAATTTTGGTGAAAATTAGAAGAGTTAAAGAGAATTCACTGTTTTATTTATGTATGAAATTTTAGTCGATCTTCAGTATTTCTTCTCGAGATATAAATATATTTAAGTTTTTAATGTCCACATTTTTGGATCCGGAATTTTTCTCAAAGCCATTAAAATGTTTAAAAAAAAAATTAAAGTATAGCCTCTTCCATGAGCAGGCAATGACATTGTTTAAAAAAATTAAAAGCTCCGATGTTCAATGAATTTATTATTTCTGTCTTAAGGGGTGGCAAAGCTCCAGCGGGTACAATTTCAGCAGCACTAGCGAATCTCGGTGGAGGTGCTCCATTGTCGCCGTCTCTAAACAGTCACGGATCGCCACAGCCCTTCTCCGTAAGTTCTCCAAACAATCACAATTATCTATTTGACTCTTTCTAAAATCTGTTGCAAATCATGAAAATAACGTTAAAGTGTTAAAAGCTTAAGTTAAATATTAACGCGTGTGTGCGCCGCTTGCAAATATCTCTTTTTACCAAACAACAAACAATTATCGTCCAAAGGCCGAATTTTTAGTCGTAAATTTGATCTTAAAATTGTTTAATCTTAACATATATAACAAAATTGAATAAAAAGAGAAAGAATTCTCTAATGACACTCGTTATAAAAACAAAACATTTTTAATTTCTATCGGAACATTCGTTACAAGTTTGATCTTAAGGGGAAACCATTTCATTAAAAAAAAAATTCATTTTGTTTAACCGTAAAAAAATATACGAAAAATTCCAAAAGGAGATCGAATTTTCAAAATCAGAAAATGAGCAAAAAATGAAATCTCACCTACAATTTTTAATATTCAGCACTGGAGATTTTTACCACATGATCAGAACATCATTATAAAAAATCAAGCCGATGAATTTTTTACTCCAATTACACTAGCGGTTAAAAAAACACTATTTTGTCTTAAAAGTATATAATTTAATTAACATCCCTTAACTTAAAACACAAGACCAAAATTACGACGCAAAAAATCGGCCCAAGACGTAGAGTTGAGTAATAATAATAATAATAACAACAGAGCTAATAAATTACAAATTGTGATGTGTGTGCCGCATTTGCCTACTAATCGTATTTCCAGGCGAGGAATAATCGTCGATCAAGCGGTGATCTCGGTGTGCCGCAAAGACGTCCGTCTCGAACGGATTTGCCGTCATACTACGCACCAATAAACGGTCACGACGCGCCGACTAACGGAACGATCATCTACGACGAGCGAGATTCTTACACGGAGCAAGATTCTTGCAACGCTAAAACATACACGAGCACCATCACAATAAGGACCGGAAACGAGGTTGGCCGTTTGAACGACAGAGTAAACGAACTCTACCTCGACGATAACCGTAACCCGACTAACAAATTATACGTTTCACGTCAAAGTGATGTAACGAAGCGTGATAACAACACAATTAAATCCTCGTCCTCTTCGCCACCCTTAAAAATAACGACAAACGGTGACGACGTATCGCGCTTCATTGTTTTCGAAAAGATCGGTAACAAAAAAGATACCGATCTTCTAAACGGAAGCAACGATATCGTGTCTCGCAATCGAGAACAAGAACCGGCAGTCGTTAATACTTGTGGGTTTCCTCGCTACCAGGTCACCAATCAGAGACTCAAGACCGGTAGCTTTTCCTCTTACCATCCATCCAATGCCAATCTCACTACGACAACATCCTCACATACCGAACAAGACGACCGGACGTCCGAGCCACATTCAAACGGCAAAGAGCCAGATTATTCAAACGCTATCCACGGCAATCGCGGTTACCAATCGGTTACCCAACGACTTTTAACTTCCTACGGCAGTTCTTTGGCTAGTCCTTCTGATCGGCTTGAAGATAACGTCACTCAGAGAGTTACCGATTCGCCGAAATTCGAATACGTCGAGCAGAATGTGAGAAAACCGGAGGGTTTGAATAAAAATAATTGTATCTCTGGCTTCCGGTCTATGAATGGACGTTCCGATTCCTTGACTTCTGCCTTTACTAACTACCGATCCCTACCTGAATCGTTTTCGTCCGGAGGAAAAAATATACCGACTGCGCCACCGCCACCACCAGAACCAACGATTCTGTCAACGTCATTGATGTCTTCAACACGGGTGCGAAGCACGGCTTATTTGTATATTTCTTATATGTATATATAGTGTTTTATCTTTATTTCGAACGCTTGACTAATTAACTAAAGACACTCTCTGTCGTAATGATATTCTTTCGATGTCGTTACGATTGGTAGAGGGAGGTAGGGACAGCACGTGATCGTTGTGTCGTATTGCATTGCAGCCCAACCGCCTTGGCACCCCGCCCGTCGATACACCCAGTTTTCGTCCAGTCCAGGTAACGTCCCCGTACCGATCGCCACTACTTCGCTCGTTGCTCGACAACGCGTGTTATTGTTCGTTCTCGTTTGACGTGTTTTTTAAGATAAGGTAGGATTAATGTGGCGATTATCGATGGTGAATTAATTCAGTGTTGTATTAGGGTGGAAAAAATCATATATTGGCGCCAACCCGCGTTGAAAATTAGACCCCTTCAAAACCTAAATGTAGCAGTCCCGGGGAGTAAACGGAGGTTCCTCCATTCCTTTGACACTCGTCAAAACCTCCGAAAATGGCAGATATTACTCGAATGGTGTAAACGAAGTCTACTGTAGACTGAAATTCTTATGTTTGGACCTCTAATTAGGTTGTACATTACGTTTGTTGTACGAGGACAACAAAAATCGTTACGTTAGGCTTACAAAAAAATTGCACACCCTAGCAAAAAGATTTGCCAGCCGAACAAATATTTGTCAGCATAGCAAAACTGATTTGTTAGCCGAACAAATATTTGTCAGCATAGCAAAACTGATTTGTCAGCCGAACAAATATTTGTCAGCATAGCAAAACTGATTTGTCAGCCGAACAAATATTTGTCAGCATAGCAAAACTGATTTGTCAGCCGAACAAATATTTGTCAGCATAGCAAAACTGATTTGTCAGCCGAACAAATATTTGTCAGCATAGCAAAACTGATTTGTCAGCCGAACAAATATTTGTCAGCATAGCAAAACTGATTTGTCAGCCGAACAAAAGATTTGCCAGCCTAACTTAACGATTTTCGTTGTTCTCGTTTTGTGTTGTCACAACACAGAAATTTCTCCCCGTTTTGTATAAACCTCCAAAAGTAGCATATTTTACCGATTTTAATTCAACGAAGGGTGTTAGAAGGATTTAAATTTTTACTCGGGAATGAGTTGTGCAGTATTTGTAAAGATGGAGGAATTAAATAGGGGACATAATTGGTTACATATTTTCGTACATACAGCACATGGAAAAAAAGTTTATACATCCGGGATAAAATTATACTCTCTTGATAAAATTTAGTTAGGAGATTTATTAGAGGGTTAAGATGTTATCCCTATATTGAAACGAAGGACATTGTCCGAAATTTGATTCATCGGATGATATAATTGATTTAACACAGGAAAGTGAAATTACAAATTTTTATATAAAATTTATAGATTTTTATCGGATTTAGTAGAAAATGCTGTAATCGTATATTAAACTTGTATTTTAAGAAATATATTTCTGCATAAAGAAAATATAACATTTTTATCAGGAAAATTTTTTTGCTCCAAAAATTTGATACTTTCAAGTATATTTTTTCCCGACTTCGTTAAAATAACCTAATTGCGTGTGTGTAATGCGGGTTCAAATTCATTTATTTGTAACCTCTTCATTACTCTTCTTAATCCAGTTTCATTACTCCCCAGGCAGGAAATGGTTCATTTCCGCCCGGCGGGAGTAATAAGAACCGTACTGCACATGCGCATTCGTCATTGGTTAAAAATCGTGACAACATAAAACGATGACAACAAAAATCGTTTTGTTAGGCTAACAAAAAAATTGGTCAGATTTATCAGCATAGCAAAACTGATTTAGAAGCCGAACAAAAGATTTGTCAGCCTAACGTAACGATTTTTGTTGTCACTGTTTTATGTTGTCACGACACAGAAATTTTTCTCCGTGCTGGTGATTTCTACACCCTCGACAAGAATTATACACTTCCCTCTCTTTTAGTATAAAATATTATATTCGACTGATTTTTGTCGGGGATAATAAGAAGCTATGTACATTATTCGAATTACCACGATTCCCGAGACAACATTTCGATTTTTAAATTTCTTCATTGCATCGGGATTACAAAACACATATTATCGAAAGCAAACGAGAACGAAAAAATATATATATCAATCATGTGCGGTTTGTCTAACGAGATTGTTACTCTTCTTATTATGTCAGAGTCACACGTCGAACAACATCAGTGGACCAAAGCCCTTCGGCGGTTCGAGCGTAGTTGCGCCTAGCAGCTTTGTGGCGGCGCCTGTTATCAACTCTGGAAGCAACACCTTGCCGCGTCCTCAGAGTCAGACAGTTACCGGTAAGTCTTTCACCAATTTTACTCCAACCCAAAATTCACTCGACGTTACTGCGGACATGAAATTACGTAGTTTTATATCTCTACCGGAAATAGTGTTACAAATATTTATGGATTGCAGTAAACTTCATTTAGGGTCGACTATTCATAGTCACATGTTCAAATTCAAGATCTATCATTAGATTTTGGTTAAATTTTTTATTTAATCTTAATTTCAAATTAAAGTTGAATTCAACGTAAAACTTTGCACTAATACTTTATTCTTTTTTCAATATTTCGTAATTTCAAGTTAATTCGTAACTTTGCAAAAAAATTGTTCACACTTAGGACAACAATTCGAAATTCTTGGAAGAAATTTTATTTTATTAATTAATTGATAATTAATTTTTAAATAAAATTGTGAATTCACAAAAACCCATATAACGAGACTGAGTAACGGGTTAAAGTTCTCGCTATGCATCGGCTCAACTGGTTAATTAATTAAGCCAAATTATGAAAAATTAATTTAACTTGACAGAAATCAATTTGATGTAGACAATCGCACTGTGCTTGCGATCTGCTTTCGATGTTTGATGTTATTACAGTATCTCGCACGGCTGTTAGTATACCTACTATATACATCGCCTTATAACATAAGAGATCTATGTTTAGTATTATAAATCGGGTCAATTTATTCGGTCGCGCCGTCGTGAGTACAAGCGACGGCTCGTCGAGTTCGCGATGCGTTTAGTCTACGAGTCTAAAGATCTATACTTAATCGCGCGTTGCGAGTCTTACTCTCGTTTTCTCTCTCTCTCTCGTTACAATTTTGATTCGATGAACGAGCAGCCGATCTCGGAACAGGCGAGAGAGAAGCGGATGTGTACAGCTCGTCTATATACACAGGAAATGTAGCACATCTTGTTAAATACCATTCTATGTGAATAGGTCGATTCTCTACACTGCCAACGGCGAACACTCGGCCCTTCCGAGGTACGACGTTACACTGAAAAAAAAATAAAAAATACAAATTAACGAAATCGACGTACACCCTCGTTCAAACGAATTTTTCGTTTAGAACACACTGAGAGAAAAATATAGTGATTTAATTAAAAAAATATAGTTAGTCCGACGATAATCTAATTATAAACTATAATTCTCAGGAGGAACGTCTCTATTTCAGGGTTATAGTAAATATAAGAAAAAAATTGGATGAACTATAATTATCATTTCCAGGAGGAACTATTTTATGGTTATAGGAAAAATAACTATACACTGACAAAAAAATTCTATTGCGGGCTGCCAAAAAGAAAGTATTTTTTAATTAACTCTAGTTCTTATTCGTTCAAGCCCATTTAATATTGAAATAATAAAATATTATTTTGCTTATTTTCGAGTTTTTGTTTCGATGTCGTATGGAATTGGAAGAATTTGAATTCACATTAAGTTGATAACGCTTGTTTTTGGCAGCCGCAAGCGGTGGATTTTGACATTTTTTTTTCAGTGTAGTAGCAATCATCAAAATGATAATAGTTTCAAATATGCCGTTTTTTTTGCATATACGCTTTCACTGAGAGGAAATTATGGTATGAGTAACTATAAAGTGACAACTATTCATTTATGGGAGGTACAACAATTTTTTAATAGTTGACACAACTATCAAATAGTTACTATAACTAGCAAATAGTTACCATAACAATTTTCGTAGTTATCGTAACTATATAAATAGTTGCATGTAATAAAAATGAATAGTTGTCACTTTATAGTTGACTGTATTATTATGATTTCTCTGAGTGTTCAACGTTTATTTCCAATAACTTTGCAAGTATCGTTTATTGAACTATATGATCATCGCTTCAACCATAAAATATTGCAAGCCTTTCTATATTCGTTTTATCATGAAATCGTTAAATCAACAATATGCTTTTTTCTCAGTGCAACCAAATGTTCAGTTTCTTCAATAATTATTTGATTCGGTTATCTACAATATATTTGCGGTAACTAAAATATTTGTTATACCAACTAAAAATTCATTTGAATGAGGATGTACGCCGATTTAGTTCATTCTAACTTTTTTTTTCTCAGTGTAGTGTATAAACAAAAAAAAGAGAAATACTTACTGTACATATCATTCTACTGACCTGGGCGATTAAAAAACGAAAAAAAAGCGTCACGCTTACCATGATTTATTGCCGCACTTGCTTCCGCAGCAGCGTTCATCAAATTTCACATCTATATCATTTTTCCATTAATACCCTTCGAGGAATCTAATCGATTCTCACGCATAATTATAATACAAATTCTATTTTGATTACGCGCGCTTCGGTTCGTGATTTTTAAGCAACACTGACAACGAATGAGCATTGTGAGCTGCACGCCCGTAGCGCTCACAATAAGTCAGTCAGTAGCGGTTCAAAATTGGAAAAAATTAGTATAATTTTGAAACTTTGTATTCGAGGGAAAAAAAAATATAATAAATTTTTGTTGTTGTGTCTTCCCAAAGAATTGTCATAATGATGCAAATCTGTTAAATAATACGACCTCTTAAGTCATTTTTGTCACTTTTAATATCCATAACATTTTTTTAATTGAGACCGGTTCACGCATCGCACTGAGAGAAAAGGTTGTTAACATTTGTTAACAGTTAACAAATCTTGGTTAAATATGGCGAAATGAACCATTTAGTTATTCTTATTGAATCTCACTTGAGCTGAATAAAATTTGCTTGTCGCAAATGAAGCTCGCTGACATTTGTTAATAGTTAACAAATCTTATTTGCCACAAGTGAGATTCAATAAGAATAACTAAATCGTTCATTTCGCCATATTTAAACAAGATTTGTTAACTGTTAACAAACTCTTCTCTCAGTGCGGTTTCGAAATCTGATCTCAATATGGCATTAACCCTTAGTAGAGTTTTTGCCGTTAGATCATGAGCAAAAAATTCGACTTTTACAATATTGATAAATTTTGGACTGCCTAAACATGTTAGCTTGAATTTGGTACTATCATTTTTCTTTCAATATGTCTTAGTACACTTAAAAAATACTTTATACCGATTTTCAAATTTTATTGGGGAGTTGGACTGGTTACAATAATCAAAAATATTATTTATGGAAAAAACGTACGTTGACATTTTTTTAACAGTATATTTTTTGTCAAAAAAACCATGTTTTAAATTATTCAAAAGATTAGTAGAGTGAAACAAAAAAAAATATTTGAAATGATATTTAAATAGGACTGTTCTCCATTTTCAAGCCTAAGTTATACTATATGTATATGGCAATAATTTAAAAAAAATAGAATGAAGCTATTTCGTAATAATGAAAATCTTCAGTTATTGCAGCCTGAACGATTGCTAAAAAAAAATCGAAGAATTGTTATTTTTTATACAGTCCTACAATATACTAGGAATAAAAATAAAATAGACGAAGATCACTCATCTGTATAGTTTGACATGAAATGCCCCACATACAAAGTTTCAAGATTCTATGAACTTTTTCAATTTACTTCAATTTATTGGTGTATTCGGACTGGCCTAAAATTGTCATATTTGTATCGAGAAGCGACGCCGCGATTTTCTTATCCCTATCTTATTTTTTGAAACAACAAAAAAGGTAAAAACTATTTCACACTCGATCTCGCCTCTTTTTTGCACGCTCTATCACTCTGTCTCTTCCCACGAAAAAAAAACCCCTATCTTTCGCATAATTGTATACTTCTTTTTTCTTATCTTTTTTCAGCAGCTCCGTCTTTCAACCCTAAGCCCCGACCCTTCTCCCTGACCCTCGCGTGAGTGTGGGCAGCTCTCAACGCGCGCGTCGCCGATGTTGTCCTCGTCGTTCTGTCTTTTTATTTACTGTCCTTTTATTTTATTTGCTTAGATCAGACTTTGTTCGAAACCCGGACGGATTTATATATTCACTCTGTATTTACGTAACTTATTGTTATATAAATAATTTATTTGCGAAGCGCCGAGTACTATAATTACGTGATGAATCAAATATACGATTGTGTAATGTCATCAATCATATCGTTGCTGGTGCATTAAAAAGATATCGATACAATTAATTGTACATGTTCACGAGACAACACTGAGTCGATTTGAATAAAAACAAAATCATTACCAACACGTCATAATTGACGAAATATCATTTCATTCATTCATATAATCGCTGATGCATTTTTACTGCATTTAGTATTTAAGAAATTATTGACTATATTTTGGTCCGGTTTCCAAATTTACACGTTAACTCCTCGCGACTTGTCCTTCCGCCTTTTTTTCCCCTGTAACTTTGTTGGCCAAATGAAAATACCGTTCAGTCGAACTCACGGAAAAAATACGTTTTTCGAATTTGTTAATTAAATCTGCTTAAAAAAAATACTTGCTAAGTATTCTTATATTTTTGTATAAAGGGGATATATTTTTCCAATATAACGTTAGTAGATGTAAAGATATTTACTTCTTTTTTATCACTCAGAAATAATATATATTATGTGGTATTGTAAGCATATATATATTTTTTCCTTGGGGGCGATTGTTGCCTTTTAATCGTTTTCATAGGTATAAATAGCTAGCTTTACGCGGACGTGACGCTAGGGTGGCTTTTTTTCGAACTTCATCAGTTTTAGACAACAAGAAAAGGTCCCTATAAGATCTATAGTCGTTATTGTAGGATTTGAATTTTTTCAAAGATCTCTTCAGGGGTTAGATTCGCCTGTAAATTGAAATGACAATGATATTTTGTTGCATTTACATTTATGCAATTATGCAATTTTATATGAAGTCTAATTTAATATTGGGGAAAACACATTTTTTCGATCCCCTTAAATCTCGGGCCATTTTTATTGCGCCTAAATGATATTAAAATTCATTGTAAAATAATAATTTCGCTAAATTATTTATAGAAGCAGTAATATGAGGTAAAATTGACTTCTACACAATAATTAGTCACAGTTATTTGCTTCGAAAAGTATTTAAATTTATCATTCAGATGTTGACCATAAATAAGCCATAAAAATAAAGATAACTCTTACGAGAATTTGTCATTTTTTAACTTTTAGTCAAGTGCCGTATGGTATTATGCTGCATAATTTCCTAAATGGAATTGCAATACAATATCAGTTTCATGATTTCCAGGTGACACAGCCCCCTTAAACACTGCTTTACTCTACAAATAATTATGCTTCTACTGCTTATACTAATCGCATAAATTTATTTTTTCTCTTTTCGTTCTATGTGTCTTTCCTAACGCAAACTAATGCTTTCCAAAAAAATCGCTAATCGTTCTGACTCGACCAAACCTATGTATCCCCTTAAATCCAATTTCCGCAAAACATTCCTTCACACTGGCTCAAAACCGAGTAGAAAGATATTACCAAGAAGACGACTACTACGAATCGATCGAGGCTCCTGTCGAGGAGGAGCCACCGAGAACTTGTTACGAGCAGCAACAACAGCTACAACAACAGCAGCTTCAACAACAACAGTTGCAAAACCAACAATCCCACTCATCAGTAAAGAACAAGAGTCTCGTCTGGCCTCCAGTAAAACCAATCGAAGATATCACCTATCCAACCGCCAGTCCAATTTGGATAGATCCCAATCCGGTCCTCGACAAACGACCGCGTCACAACGTGCGCGAGAAGCGAACAACTCTTCAGGAAGCAGCTGACAGTCGTTGCGGAAGTCGTTGCGGTAGTCGCTGTTGCAGTAGATACGAGGAACGCGAATACGAACGATACTCTTCATCATCGCGAGTAAATAACCGAGAATCAAGCATGGATCGAGCAAGTTGCTCACAGCCTTTCTACCGAAAGGTCGAAATGTCCGAAACCCGACGGGAATGCCGAGCCCCCGTTTACACCCCACGTCCCAGTTCGGTCGATGGTGTTCGCAGGTCTTTGACACCAACCCGAATTTCCCAACCAGTTCCTAGACCTTGGATGGCAACCGTGACATCAGGGACCAGTGTTTACGGTCACGTGGAGCCGCCGCCCCAACCCGAACCCGAAAGGGTTTGTCGCCAGGTCTGTCGTTGTCAGATCATTTGCGAGAGAACCTCAGGACCTCAGGGTCCGGAACACGAGCAGCAGCATACCTATCGTGAAGTGTCCTGCGAATTGTGTCGACCACCAGCTCCGCCTCAGCCGATTTGTTGCAAGTGTCCGGAGCCTCAGGAACCGGAGCCTGAAGTCTGCCGGGAGACCGACACCGAAGTAGTCGACTTGTCCAAGGTTGTACCTCCGGATGTTGCAATCTGCCCCAAAGGAGTCGATAACCAGCACAATCTGTTCACTGAAACAATGGAGAAGGATGTGGGTGACATACACATTAAGAAGACAACGATCTACGAAAAAACTGTGGAACTGCTGTCACCTGAGCGAGCGAGATCACCCGAACCTGAAGAGCAAGCGGCTCCATTGCAGGACGAACCTTGCCAGATCACATGTGAAGAAGAAACCTTCCAGAGGAGCTCTGCTACCCTTGATCGCGAAGTTGAACACATATCGGATAGAAGAACAACTGTTGAGTCCACCGAGATGCTAAGCTCGGCTATCGACACGGCGCAGATGATGGAAAATGCGAAGAAGGAGGAGGAAGCGAAAAGACGCGAATACGAGAAGATCTGTCGGGAAGAGGAGGAACGACTACGCCGCCAGGAGGCTGAATGTGAGGAGCAACAACGTCGCTACGAAGAAGAACGAGCACGCAGGCATCAAAAGAAACACGTTGCTTTCAGTGGAACCCAAAAGACCCACGTGATAAAGGAAAGTTGCAAGCCCGAGGAGTGTTATAGTCGCGAGGAGTACGTGGAAAAGATCTGCGAACCGGAACCTAGTGAGGAACGTTACAGAGAGCTTACCGAAGAGATCAAGATCCAAGAAAACTTCCAACAACTCGAAGAGGAACGCCGTCAGAGCTTGAGGGAACAGGTGGAGGTCCATCAGTGCATTCGGGAGCAGCAAGCACCGGAAAAACGCCAAAGTCTTCAGGAGAGACGACTGTGCGCAAGATTCCGAGACACTCCTGCGGAAAGGGAAGAGCGAATGGCCCAACAGCAGTCTCAGCAGTCTCAGTCTCAGGAGACTTGCCAGAGGAAACATGTCCAGTTCGTCGCGCAATCCGAAACTACAACTAAACCATTGCCACCGTCTAATATCAAGAACGCCACTGCCAAGGAATGGAAAACTGGAATGGTCCAAGCTTTGACAACTGCCCCGGAACGTCCCTACTCTCCTTTCGATGTTCCCTCCTCTCAACATCAGGAAGATAGCGAAACAACCTCGAGGACCATTTACAGCACGGAGGTAAGGTACGAAGAAACTTGCAAGCCGTGCCCAAGGCCAGCCCCACAGCCTTATCCGCCGGAAAGGCCGGTATCTCCTTTTCAATCGGCGCTCATAACTGCACCCGATCGTCCTTACACTCCTTTGGGTCGTGACGATGGAGAAGGTTATGACAGTGTAATCTGCGTCGACAGATGTCAGACTCCCGTTGATTCGGTAACCCGTGAAGGTTACTGTCATCCTGCTGAGATTCTTTATACTGATGACAAAACCCGAGAGGCACGCTCAAGGGAAAGAAATTTGAGGAAAGTGGAAGGGCCACAACCACTGCCAATACCGCCGCAGGATCATCGTTTGAGAGACTCATCGGCCTCCCCTGCAAGATCCCTTTCCCGACCGGGAACACCTAAAGACCGTTCTCTCATGACGGGGCTCAAGAAACCTGGAACTATACCGTCCTATCAAAGATATCTGGTGTCCATGCAGCATGATGCCGTCGAATCTCAGCCTTACGTGCCCAGCCGATCCCCGACACCTAATAGATGTAAATCTCCGGCTCAAGGACCTCCGGAACCACCATCATGCTTCAGGGCTCAAGCTCCCAGGATTCGCGATAGTCCTCCACCTTGTAAGAGAACTACGGGACCTCCTTGCCAACAAGCTCCTCCACCAGAACATCGGGAGTGCGTTTCTTATCATATGGAAGAGGACACACCGTCCGGTCATCGCGCTCAGGCCTATCACGGAATGCGAAGGTCATACTATTCCGACGATTCACGATGCGATGAGGTTCAGAACGTTTGCAAGAGTCAGAGGGTCGACGAGTATGAGAGAAGTGACGAAAAATCTTCCATCGCAGTGCAAAGACAAGATGAACATGATGACACGCCGGGCTGTGGCATCGGCAAAGTAAATCGCGTACAACCATCGCTTGCCTGTCCTCTGGCTCATTGCTCGGGTTCCGAGAGGTTCCCCAAAACTGGGGTTCGAGTTTTGCCCCCATGTCCTCCACCTGCGGCTAGTCAGTCCTACGAGACTCGCCGATACGTCCACGAACAGCGCACCTGCAGTAGCAGCAGCGCTTTCGCGTCCCAACAACAAGGACAAGGCGGCGAATGTCCCAATTCAGGAGTAACGATCATGCCCTGCAAAACCACTTCAGGATCAGGAACAAAGGCCGGTATTGTCATCATGCCCTGCGAAGGATCCGACAATACTTCTTGCTCTCGCGCTGGAATCTGCGTCACCCCGACACCCGACAGATCTGGGGTTTGCGTGTCGCCCGTTGCTCATGGAAAATCGGCGACAAATTGCGCCAAGCCTTCCGGAGGCCCACGTTCCGGGGGTTGCACTATTGATATCGGCAATTGTCCGGCTTCGGGTGTACGCGTTGCCGCTTGTGGAGACGGTTCCGTCTGTGTTGCTCCTTGTTCGATTCCCGGGTACGCTCCGGTTCAATGTCCCAAACCGATTCTAAAGAGTCCTGGATTACCTTATCCTCAAATCCCTTTACCATGTGATCCGCAGGAACCACCGAATCCCTGCGACAGTTGTCCTCTCAAGAGTCAGTCTGCTTGTCAGCAACAAGTGTCCGCTACATCTGTTTCCTGCACGACAAACAATCAGAGCTTTCAGCCGATTCGCGAGCCACGCACTAATCTCAGCAATCAGCTTACGCGACTAACCGTTAAACGTGACAAACAACACGTCGTACAGCTTTTCAAGCCTCAGGCACAGTGCCAATCCTCGAGCCAGTGTTTGATAACCGATACCCAATGTCAAACCACTACCCAGTATCGTGGACCTCAGAACCCCGGACCAAATTGTAATACCCGAAAAACAGCAGACCCACCAAATTTGTCGTCCCAACCGGATTTAGGTAGCGGCATCGGTGGACCTGGAGCTGGAGGCAGAAGCGGCAAATTCGCCGGAAGCACCGCACCTAAACGTGGCAGGGGCATTCTTAATCAAGCCGGTGGACCCGGATCTCGTCAACCTCTTTGTGGTCATTGCAACTCTCACGTCAGGTAGAGACGGCATCCCAGCGTGATTGGATGAGGCTTTCTTTGTCAACTGCGTCATGTTTATTTTTTAAACCTTTGGTCGTTTTTTAAAAATCCATTGTTTATTATGTTATTTGAGAAGAGCTACGGTGATTTAAAAAATTTGAAGCAATTTTAAGCGAAAACCTCAAAAACTCATTTTTCTGGTTTTCGACGTTTTCCCATGATTTTTCTTTTTAGTTATTAACAGAAACTTGGTCAGTTTGTGTAATACAAAAACTCTTACTTACTTCGAGCTTTTTGTATTTTATTTATTCTTTTTTATTCTATTTTATTTTTATTTATTTATATTATTGAAATTTAAAAAAATTAAAAATTAAATTACCGAAGCTCTTCTTACGAGTATAGTAAACTTTGAAAAAAAAAAGAGTGTTGACCAAAAAACGTAGCCAGGTTCATAAAGAATGTTCCATATATTTGTCGTTTGGCGTGTGATATGTTTTGGCAGGCATGATTACTTTACTTTTATTTCGCAATTTAAGCTTTCGCGTGGACAGCAAGAAACCATGGACGAGCACCATTCCGCAGCATTTAAAAATTATTAATTGTATCTTATATTTGTTCGATTAACTTTGTTTTAATTTTGTTTGCTGGCGATCAATATGTTTGTGCTATTTAACTAACATTTAATGCATGTTTTTCAACAGCTAATGGAGAAAACACTAACACCCTCAAAAATGGTCATGACCTGAAGGATCAAGTATGCTGCGTTTGCAACAAAGAAATTACCAGGTTTGTAATTAACGATCTGAATGCCATTTTTTGTCAGTAATCATGTGCTGGATAATTACTAACAGAAATGGAAAAATTTATATTTCTGAATACTCGTCAATATTGCGGTATCAAAATTCAAATAATGCTACGCTCGAAAATATTTTAAGCAACTTTTTGAAGTATCTTGGAATATAAATTTCTTTCATTCTTGATTTCTAATATTATATAAAACTTCACAAATGTGAATTATAATATGTATTTTTTTGTTTTCTTGAATATCAAGGGGGCCGTTCATCACAGCCCTTGGACAAATTTGGTGCCCGGATCACTTTGTCTGCGTGAACTCGCAATGTCGTCGAGCACTGCAAGACATTGGATTCGTTGAAGAGAAGGGTCAACTTCATTGCGAATATTGCTTCGAGCGTTTCATCGCACCGGCGTGCAACAAGTGTAATAGCAAAATCAAGGGCGTAAGTAGAAAATCAGAAAAAGCAAAAGCCTTTTAAAAAACTTTGCAAATTGCTTCCTCATTATTGTTGGATTTTTACAAATCTATCTCTATGAGGAAGCATGTTAATCTATTTTAGCTTCCTCATAGAGGAAGCTTTGTAAAAATCCAACAATAATGAGGAAGTCATTTGCAAAGTTCTACTTTGCAGTCTTGTTTAAAAAAATTTTTAATGTCATTGGTTTTGAACCCCTTGACAGATTCTCGCCAGATTCGAACTGATGCTTAGTTTACCCACACTCTACTTGTGGACCAAATTTGAGCCCGATATCTTAAAAATTGCGGAAGTTAGAGCACGAACAAAAAATTCAAAATGCCATAAATTTTTAACCCCTTAACGGATCGACGTCAAATTCACTCCCAAATTTTATTTAATAATAGTCCACTTGTGGACCAAATTTGAGCCCGATATCTTAAAAATTGCGAAAGTTAGAGCCCGAGCTGACAATCTCCAAAAAATTCAAAATGCCATAAATTTGAACACCTTGATGGATTAATTCCAAATTCAATCCCATACCTTGTTTAACGACAGTTTACTCGTGGTTCAAATTTGAGCCCGATATCTTAAAAATTGAGACGGCTATCGTGCTAACAAAAAATTGTGCACATACGCACACACATACACACACACACATACAGACATTTTTTCTAAACCACTTTTCTCGACATTTTAGAACCATTCTGAGTGTCCTGACATGAAAATCTTGAAAAAAAAAATGTTCACGAAAACAAAGCTTCCTCTATGAGGAAACAAAATTAACAATAAAATATCTAAAGAATTAATGGTATTTATTTATTTTTATTGCAGGACTGCTTGAACGCTGTGGGAAAGCACTTCCACCCTGAATGTTTCAACTGCTCCTATTGCGGAAAGCTTTTCGGCAATAGCCCATTCTTCCTGGAGGAAGGTTTGCCTTATTGCGAGGCTGGTAAGATAATGGCACTTTTCTTATTTCATTTATCGCGATTTAGACGATTATGTTGTTTTTTAATAAAATTTAAACAAACTTCCATAGATTGGAACGAGCTCTTCACGACCAAGTGTTACGCCTGTGGTTTCCCCGTTGAAGCTGGTGATCGTTGGGTCGAGGCCCTTAACAACAACTACCACAGCCAGTGTTTCAACTGCACGGTAATTTATTATCTTAGAAAAGAATCTCAAAAAAATTACCATTGCTCGTTATTTTCGCTCTTTTTTTCGAAACCTTTCAGATATTGCTCATAATTGACTACACTTTATAACCCCTTGGAAAATATAGTTTTCCAATTTTTTTTTAATTTCACAATTGTTGATAAAAAAATACAGTTGATCCCTAAAATTCTTAACGCAATAGGCAATTTCTAGAAATTCATATAAACTAATTTGTTTGACAGCTTAAATATTCACTGCGAATTTTTCTCAAGTTCTGTTGTAATTTTAACAAAATTCTTCTCCTCGTGTATGATAATATTATTTCAATACCATTAAATTATCTTTAATGGTGTTGAGTCCATTGAGAAAACTTATTTACGAAAATGTTATTGTCGTTTCAGATGTGTAAGAAGAATCTTGAGGGCCAGAGCTTTTACGCGAAGGGTGGTCGTCCCTTCTGCAAAAATCACGCACGCTAAATGAAGACCACGGATTATTATAGCCCAATAATGAGTACATCACGATTTCGTATAACAACTACAAACGAAAATTAAAAAGAAAAAAAAAAACAACGAAACTAAAAAGCGACTTAAGCGAGCGAGAAAAAAATTAACTCGTGACGTGTTTTTATCACGTTTATTGTTATTTATTGTTATTCATATTCGTTTTATTGTGTTTTACCATATCATGCGATGATTATAACGAACCCGCTATGCGCCGATCGACGTAGGGAATCGTGGATAACATAGTATATGTATATGGAACATTCCTAGTCAAATCGACTGAGTCGTGAATAATATTTTTTTATAAATAAAAACACCACCAATTTTTAGATTTTTCAGTACATTAGTTTTCTTACAATAATTCAAAAATTTTATTACTGAAAAAACTACGTGAAAGATTAATTAAAAATTATATTAAACTCTGCGTTGAAAAAAACTATTTTTTTGAGATCATTCCAAAGACGATCCTGAATCGGAAAAAATATTCAGCCTATTTTCAATTTTCCAATAATTTCGCCAAAATTCGAAAATATTCAGAATATTTTTTTTGCCACTAACTTAACTTCAAGCATATCACCGGAAGAGTTGAAGAAAACTTCTATTGACTCAAAGAAATGTCCTGCAATAATTTTCAAAAAACTCTTCGACGTAACTTTTCAGTAATTAAAAACACATTATTGTTTATTGTGAGCAAAAGAAATTTTTTAATCGAATAAGTGGTGGTCCGTGTTTTTATTTATTTAACCCTGAAAAAAATAAATAATAATAAATACGAAATTCACGACCCCGTCGATTTAACATGAAATGGCCTATATATGCGCGGTGTGCCTGACGAAGTGTGCCGAGACGTCGACGTCACCGTTCTCGGAAAAAATGAAAATCAACGTAATGTACGAAGACGGAAATATTCGGAGTATGATTTACTCGGCGTGCAATTACGAGTAACGAGGGAGACTTTGTCGGGCCAAATGCTATATATCGCTGTATGCTGTATTACCCACGAGTTCTATACATCGAGCGTACTTCCGTGACGATTTGCGAGTGTAACCAGAGAGCTATGCAGCGGTATTTTCGCGTGTCGTTGTCGTTCGTAATAATAATGCGTATAATTAACCGCGAATAGTCGAGCCGATCGTCAGGATTGCCGAGCTCGTCGTGATCCGAAGCCTCGCTAAAGTTATCCTTGGCTTGCTTATACGAGATAAGCTCTATACGAGGCATTCTTTATCAACCGGGCCATTTTATGTAATGTCCATTTGAAATTTTTCACAAATTTTCAATTTCAAAAAAATTAACTACTACAAAATTTAATATTAACAACAGTAAACAACACATCGGTGATTTTATTCAAAGAGTTTTGGATGTAGTTTTTTTTTAGAAGAAACTTGTTTGAGTCTAAAGGGATAAAAAAACATTTAAAATTTTTTTTAAAAAATCACTGAAGAATTTCTATCAAAGTTTTACTGTAAAATGGTGAATTTTGAAAAATGTCTAAGAGGACCACGAAAATGTGGCCCATTTGATAAAAAATGCCTCATGCATACAATAACGAAGCAAGCTTTGTGCCGTGCTTTCGACGAATCACGCAAAGGTCATCGGTGCAATTAGAAAATTACGCTAAATATTCTCTCGGTACCGCTCGCGGTTCTAATTGGATATCTCGATTGATCATCCGGAAGAGCGACGGCCACGTTAAATAGTTTCGAGGCTGGCAAAAATAAAAGTTCCTCGCCGTTTTATTTCCGTGATTCGTCGGGACGAGGCAAAAATGGATAGCTAGAGAGAAAGAGTGACGTATAAACGATAGATTGAAGGAGAGAATGTGCAAATTTCGGGCTGGGAAATTGAGCGAGTTTTTTAGTACTCCAAAGAGTTAACGAGTTATTGATAATAACTATTGAAAACTCAAGCTATTTGTTTGTTTGTTCCATGAATCATTTGATATTAGATGTGTTAAAAATTCTATATTAATAAAAAATATGTAGAAAAAAATGTTTACCAATATTTTAGAATATTCTGAAAAATATTTAATATCAAATCATTTATAGAATAAATACGCACTATGAGCGAGTCTGAAAATAACTTGACGGTCAAAACTTTGCTTGCGGAATATTTCATGGGGTATCGATACTTTTTCGATCAAAGTTCAATCAAACATTAGATTTCATTAGAATTTAAATAATTTTCAATCACCATTTAAAGTAAAAGATTTAAAAATGCTAATTTTTTTTTAAGTTTATTTATTTTTGGCATTATTATTATTCAATGTGATTCTCTTTTGGCCAAGTCATCAAATTCTAATTCAGCTAAACTTTGATTGAAAATGTATGAGTGATACATCCTTAACAACATATGGCCTGAAAAACTTGACAATTTCCAAAAAAAAGTCCGTGTGGTTTGAATCTGATCTGAGTGTTATAATGACGCGCAAAGCTTTATTCAAAATATATCAGTAAATTTAAATAAATGAGGACAATCGTGTCAGTCTTTGCTTTAATTATTTGGGGCAAAAGAACATGATGTGAATTAATCGGTGTTCACAAGCAAATGTGTTTCTGTAACTTATATAGCTACTCGATAAACAATATCGAGAATTTTACAATTAATTAACCCAAACAGCTAACATGCTTAAAAAAAATATTATTGAAAGAGGATGTTACCGATTATCGTGCCATTTCGTCGAGCACGTGCCAAAAAAAAAACAGTCATAAACATACGATACTATAAATATAATAAATATTTGGCACGGATTTAAACCAGTTAAGAATAGCAATGTTCGAGTAATTTAGCGTTTAAGGAAGTTACGCTACTAAGCTACGATTAAGCTTCTAAGCTGCATAGCCCAATTAGCAACGATTGTTAGAGAAATGGAAAATTTAATTAGAAGTTATAATGAGAACGAAAGAAAGCGCGAGAACGAATAACTGGACTAACGAATTATTCTTTTTTTTTTCGAATCGACTAAGCTTAAAAAAAATCGGACGATCCAAGATTGTTGAGGTATGGTTTTTACTTGATAATTACGAAATTTCTCGGTGAATACGGTTCAATTCATCTGATTTAAGCTGTGTATCATCGTGCAAATACCGAGCATCCGGGTAAGCCTATGTAGCTGTGTTACGTGTTGCTTAAAAATAAAATGATTGATTAGTCAACTGTTGATTATTTCTGGACCTTATATCAACGAAGATTGGACTACATTATATCCCTTTAAAACCAGAGTTGTAAATCCCCATTAATTCATGAGATATAATTTACAATACAATTTTTTTTGTAATTATGATTTCATAATAATAATATGTAGTGATTATAAAATAGAGTGTAAACATTTATAGCTGAAAAAAATACTAATTTTCGCTTTAATATTGCAAGAAATAGTGGAAAAAATGGAAGAAATAAGTAATGCATTATTTTCTTAATGCATTACTTATTTTTTTTCATTTTTTCAAAAGGATTACCGCGAATTTTTATTGAAAAATAATAATTTTTGCAGCCATTCCAAAGTTTAATCATCGTATTACAATCGCTACATGTTATTATTATCAAATCATAATTATAGAATTGATCGTATCATCATCATTATTTCTATAAGTATTAGGCATTTACAACTCTGTTTAAAACACAACAAAATCTTCATTCCTTTTGTGGAGACCCGTAATCAGACACACACTTATACGTATCCGTTTATAAATTATTTCCAAAGCACTTTGTTTAAAAAAGAAAATTTTTCATACAAAATAAAGCTTTCTTCGCGAGGAAGCAAAAATATTGCAGTATTAATCTGTTAAGCAGACAGAAAAAAAATCAATTAAAACCAAAAGTTTTTTCGATACCAATTTTCCAAAGTGCAGCGCATGCAAATAACTTTTTTTTCAAGTAAAAAATAAATAAAAATCTTCCAAAATTGAACAACTGAATACGATATAATATTCCACGATAAATTAACTTAAAAAAGGAGAGGCATATTTCAAACCATTACATTTAAAAATCTTTTGAAAAATCATCGACACTTGCTTCCAATTCGTCACATTACATCACTAGAAATTCCATTTTTGTCAAAAAAAAAAGAAAAAAATATTTCTTTTTCATCTCAAAACACTCACTTACTTCCAATAGTAGCGAATTTTTTTTTAAAAAATCCGAAATGGAAAAGTGTTGATAAAAAAAAGTATCAAGCAAAATATTATACACCTCCAAAATTCGCTTCCTACTTTATGAGAAATAACTCCGAATCAACCGATCGATTAATCGATGTGATGGCAAAAACAAAACAAGGAGAAAAAAACCTTAAGATTAAGTGCATCGTGACGTCTTAAAGTCGCTTCCGCGCTGCCGTTTTGCGAGACCGAGAAGCAAGGAAGGATAATCAGCGACGTAAATTCCGCGGAAAGTTCATTCGCCTATTGTCTGAACAGTTCCAGCTGTCGAAATGCGTGCAGAGCCAGAGGCACGAACCGCGACAGGATCGGGGAACGTCACCAGTCTGTCGTACTTTGCGTTCGAGGAAGGAAGTACTCGGCGTTCGGTCTCCGGATAGAGACGATTCATCGATCTTCTCTACGTAACCGTAACCTTGCGCCGATACACGTGGCACGCGACGAACGAAGAAGAATTTTTTTTCTGTGAGCAAACAACCCTTGTTGGGCCGACGAGAGGTGCTGCCAACGGCGAAAACCGCTTTGCAAGCCAAACCTGAGGTCTGCTTATCTCGTCTTCATTGCACATAAATTTAAATCGTACAATATTAGTGCAAAATATCTTCCAAAAATCCTCGTAGACAATCACATACACGATTAAAAATATTTACTAGAAATTTACGTTACAGGTAGTAAAAATCTCCTTTACAGAAACTTGTATATTAAATTTTATATGCGAATATAAAATTACAATACTTTTTACTAAATCCTGAGAAAATTAGGAAATTTAATATAAGCATTATTTATTTTACTGCACTCGTATATTAAATTTGATATGCGAATGTAAAATTACAATACTTTTTACTAAATCCTGAGAAAATTAGGAAATTTAATATAAGCATTAGTTGTTTTAGTACACTCGTATATTAAATTTGATATGCGAATGTAAAATTACAGTACTTTTTACTAAATCCTGAAAAAATTGGAAATTTAATATAAGTATTAGTTATTTTACTACACTTGTATATTAAATTTGATATGCGAATATAAAATTACAGTACTTTGTACTAAATCCCGAGAAAATTAGGAATTTTAATATAAGCATTTTTTATTTTACTACACTCGTATATTAAATTTGATATGCGAATGTAAAATTACAGTACTTTTTACAAAATCCTGAAAAAATTAGGATATTTAATATAAGCATTATTTATTTTACTACACTCATATATTAAATTTGATATGCGAATATGAAATTACAGTACTTTTTACAAAATCCTGTAAAAATTAAGAAATTTAATATAAGCTTTATTTATTTTACTACACGCGTATATTAAATTTGATATGCGAATATGAAATTACAGTACTTTGTACTAAATCCTGAGAAAATTGGAAATTTAATATAAGCATTATTTATTTTACTACACGCGTATATTGAATTTGATATGCGAATGTAAAATTACAGTATTTTCTACTAAAACCTGAAAAAATTAGGAAATTTAATATAAGCATTATTTATTTTACTACACTCGTATATTAAATTTGATATGCGAATGTAAAATGGCAGTACTTTCTACTAAATCCTGAGAAAATTCGGAAATTTAATATAAGCATTATTAATTTTACTACACTCGTATCTTAAATATAATATATCAGCTGATGAGCAAAATTTACGGAAATGTAGATTTGTAAACATTTGTAACAGTGTAGAATTTAGACAATGGACCTCATGACTAATTTCGACGATTTTTAAATATAATCTTTAATCCAAATCTCGTTAGTAGCATTGTGCACTCGTTTCAAAGCATTTTTATGAAAGGCATGTTTAATTTATGAGACATTCTATGTCAGATGGGCCGCATTTATTTGAACAACTTCTTGGATGTTCTAAAAAATTTTGTGATTCTTTTTAGATTTTTCCTCTTAACTTTTTTGTCATTATCTAATGAAGTCATAGATAACATTTTTACGTAACTAAAAAGTCCATTTTTAACAAAAAAAAAAAGAAAAAAAAATATTTCTTTTTCATCTAAAAACACTCCGTTTATTTTGGTACTAATTTTACAGCGTGTTCGAAACAATAAAACTCATCAAAAATTGTCAAAATTTCTACGCGTCATAAAATGTATAAACTTGTTTTGTAATTTTCCCGCGGTAATTATATTACGGAGACCCGGATTTTTTTCTACTAATTTTGCACATAATGTCAACCACACCAAAATTGAAGCCACGCGAAATCTCATGGTTTTATACGTTTATGGGGAATTTTTTCAATTCTTCTTATTACGCGAATGTTGAAAGTCCACAACCTAAATATTTTTGATGCACTGGAATAAACGGCCTGCCTTTCAATGAAAAAAACTGCGTTTCTTTGTTGTTGCTAATAATGGATTTATACATTTATACATTTAGTTAATCATGAATTTATACATTTATGAGGGATTTTTTTAATTTATCTTATGACGCTAATGTTGAAGTCCGCATCCTAAATATTTTTTATGCTCTGGAAAAAACGACCTGTTTTTCAATGAAAAAAAAAACTATTGCTTTTTTGTTGTTAATAATGAACCATCCAGTTGGGCCAATGTTTCGAAGACATCCAAGAGTTCGACGAAAAAAAGTTTGGCCCAGTTAATAAAGAATTCCTCATAGAGCCAACGTTCACCGTCACCGACACCGGCTACCCTGACCTTTCTGATAATCGTTCTCGCGACAGGGAGTTATGCGACGGAAAAAGTTTTGAATAGCAAAATGCCGCACCGTACCTGAACCTGTCTTCTCGGATATCACATGCACTACTGCAGCGCTAGTGTTTAGTGCACGAGACTAGCTCCACACACCGTGACACAACAGAATGGAATAACAAATCAGTCTGAGTGAATCTAGTGCTATTTAATCTCCGACAGTCGTTATTATCATCCCTTAGTCGATGGAAAGCTAAAAGTGACTACAGTTCTCACGGATGGCGCTTGTGAACGTTCGATGCTAACTAACAAGTGTGTAATTCAATTTATCGCACGTTACCGTTACAAAAAAATCTATTGCATTTGCCAAAATATTATTGAGACCAAACATTTACTATTAATTGTTAATAGTAAGAACTATAAAAAAAGGATGCAAAGCAGAACCTTACACATTGCTTCCTCATTCTTTTTCGCTTTTTACAAAGCCGTCTTTACACTGTAAACAAAATCTACTTGAAATTTAATGTAGTTTTACTGGAAGTTTTTATGCATAAACTAGTGATTAAATTTAATATACAAGTGTAATGTAAAACTAATATATGGTACAGTAAATTCAATGATTTACTTTAATTTTACAGTAAAATTATTTGAATTTTAATAATTTGCTTTAATTTAACTGGAAAAGTACATGAATTGTATACCACAATTGTATATTAAATTTCAATTACAAGTTTATGCATAAAAACTGCCAGACTTTTATAACAGTGTATGAGGAAGTTTCTTTATTTTATTTCTGGCTTCCTCATAGAGGAAGCTTTGCGAAAGATGAAAATTATTGACGAAAAGTTGATGATTTCTAACGTTTTACGAAATCCAGAACGACACCAATAAATTTTTTAAAAATTCAAAATCACGTATAATCCGAACCGCTTTACCGATCATCATCAAATTTGGTACGTAGCAGGGCTAAATGTTTCTTTTCCTGTGTAGAAAATTTCAGTCGATTAGTTGAAATTTTACCTGAATTAGAGCAAAACGAAAATTTTTCGAAATATTTGAAATCTCGTAAAAACCGAACCGCTTTACCCATTTGGCCCAAATTCAATACCAAAAGTCGTATCACTTTGTTCAATTTTAATACGAAGTTTTAACCCGATAGCTAAAAATTTGTTCGAGCTAGAGCATTTACGTACTTTTTTCAAAATTTCAAAATTCTTATAAAAATGGAATGCGTTAAGCGATTTTTGTCAAATTTACACCAATTGAAAATTAGCCAGTATTGTATATGTTGTTTAAATTTTAGCCGATTCGACACACACATACATACATCCGGACGATTTTTCTAAACCACTTTTCTCGACGTTTCAGACCATGACGTTTTGACATGAAAAATTCGAAAAAAAAAATGTCATGAAAACAAAGCTTCCTCTATGAGGAATCAAAACTATTAGTAATTATTTAATCTGAATAGTATGTTGGTAACTATGCGCAATAGTTTTTTTCTGTAAGTAACTTATGGTAAAGTCGCTGTCATATTTTATTGATATTCAGCTTCAAATGTCACCAATACGTTAAGAGATTATGTATTTTAAGAGTCGAGATAATCTCCTGGTTAAAATAAACCGGATAAGGTTAAAGTTTTGTTAAGGTTTTGGAGTTAAATTTAAGTAAAAAGTGACAGTGAGTTTACCATGAGTTAACGTATTAAAGAGTTTAGGATCCGGATCCTGACAATTCCAAACGGCTATTCCTTTTATATTCATGCAACTGTTTTTTTTGTACGTACGGTAACTACAAAAATTGTTGTAACCATATTTTTATAGTCGCGATGACAATTTTATGGTTATCGTAACTCTGAAAAAATAACAGCACAGACTTAAAATTATCGACAACCGATTTTTTTTAGTTTTCACGGGATAATGCTTTTTACGTACACCGATAAAAAAATTGGTAAGACCAACCGAATGTGCGGTTGCGGGTGGCGAAATAAACATTTGGTTAATTGGACATGTATATTTGGTTGAACGAACCAACGCATAGTCGAATCAACTTTCCCTAATTCGCAATAACTATTATTTCGTTCAGGGAACAAAATATTACTTTCGCCACCCGCAACCGCACATTTGATTGGTTTTTTGCTTCCTCATAGAGGAAGCTTTGTTTTCATGAAAAATTTTTTTTTCGAGATTTTCATGTCAGTATGCTTAGAATCACCTAAAACATCGAAAAAAGTGGTTTAGAAAAAATGTCCCTATGTATGTATGTGTGTGTGTGTGTGTGTGTGTGTGTGTGTGTGTGTGTGTGTGTGTGTGTGTGTGTGTGCTGGGCCTCGAAAATTCAATCGCCTCTCACTCAGTAACCGTTCGAGCGATCGGGCTCAAATTTGGCACACATGTAGAGTAGCTGCCCCCCTTTGAATACTGCAATTTTTGAAAAAATATATATAGTAATTAAGTTTTTATGCAATTTTTAATTTGTTGAAAAAAGGACGTGAATGCTCTAACTTTCGTAAAAGTTCGCCGATTTAGCTAAATAGTTCTTCATATCTAGATATAAGTTCAATGTTGTATGGTATTGCATTTCGGCGAAATCGGTAAAGCGGTTCGGATTTTATAGAATTTTGAATTTTTCGAAAAAAATACATTTTGCTCTAAATCACGTCGTATCTTAATAAATGAACCGAAATTGGGTACAGTCGAAAGGTAACATACAGCCCTGATACGTACAAAATTTGGTGATGATCGGTAAAGTCGTTCGGATTTTACAACATTTTGAATTTTTCAAAAAATTTAGATTTTCGCTACAACTTCCGCAAAAGTTAACAAAAGAAAAAGTTAAAGTAAGACAAAATGTTGTATCTAATCAAAATTACATATAACTGTCTGTGACGGAGTATTATTTTGTTTTTTTATTATTTCTAATACTGACGGTAAGTACGAATATTAAATTGCCAATAATTCTAGAACGGCACAATAAAATGGTATAAAACTGAGGGAGATGGGGAGGCATCGACTTCAAGTGGAAATGCGGGAGAAAAAAAATCGTCCTCGCCATCGTCGTCGACGAAATTGAAAAAAAAAGATGCAAAGTAGAACCTTGCACATTGCTTCCTCATTATTTTTCGCTTTTTACAAAGCTTCCTCTATGAGGAAGCCAAAATTGAATAACATACTGCTTCCTCACAGAGGGAGCTTTGTAAAAAGCAAAAAATAATGAGGAAGCAATGTGCAAGGTTCTACTTTGCATCTTTTTTCTCAGTGTATGAAACAAAAATGAAAGACACATACTCAATGGAATTTCACTGGTAGCCACGTTTATCAAAACTTTTTTTATGAAAATGGAGAAAGATGTTTAAAAAAAGTTGCTATTTCGAAAGTGTAGCAAATATTCTACATTGGCAGTTTCAGAAGTTCATTAATTATATTAAATATGTTAAGTTGTTCCACTGCGTTATGTTCGTTACATCTTCACCATCTTTAAAAACTTTAAGACCGTTAAGTGCCTCGACCTTAAGGGTATTCATTAAAAAGTAATAAATATTAACGATCCACTATAGTTACTTGTGTATCGATTATACATTTCCATTTGTACTCAACGCCGAAGCTAATACGAAATCTCGAAATTTGTTACGCTTTGGCGTGGCCGTAAAGTACCCAAAAATTATTTCACAAGATTTCACTATTGTAATCGCCGCAATTTTATCAAATTCAGCTTTTTTCAGAATGTTCGGCATCTACTCTTCAGAATTTATTTTCATGTTCAAATTGGCATTTTCACTTTTTAGCAGCCCTAAAAAAATAATTCTGTATCTTAAGAATAACAATATCCACAAAGCACAAATCTTAAAAGCCTATATTATTATTAAAAAATATAAAAACTCATTATTATTATTAGAATAATATTAATATTATTATTATATAATTATTAGAATATTATATAATATTATTATTAGAATAATATTATAATAATATTCTAATAATTATAATAATTATTAGAATAATAATAATGAAATTTTATAATAATAATTATTATTGTTACTTATGTCTGCAAATCTTTCAATTTCCAAATAATGTAATTAATGAGAATAAGAAGCCTCAATTAATTATTAAAAGACGTCTTTGCGTAATTTTTCGCGGACTTTCCGACAAAATATAAAAACTCATTATTATTATTAGAATAATATTATAATAATTATAATAATTATTAGAATAATAATTATTATTCTATTATATATAAGATCATTATTATATTATATAAGATAATTATTATTCTATTCTAATAATAATAATGAAATTTTATAATAATAATTATTATTATTATTGTTACTTATGTCTGCAAATCTTATAATTTCCAAACAATGTAATTAATGAGAATAAGAAGCCTCAATTAATTATCAAAGAACGTCTTTGCGTAATTTTTCATGCACTTTCCGACAAAACCTTAATTCAAGTCGTCGTAAAAAATCTTTAAAAATATTAAGTTGCGAGCTGCGTGTAATAAATCGACATATATATAATTGATAATAAAATTATCCACAACTTTCGTTTGATCGCAACTCGATGTTGATATCATAGCACTCATCGAGCGTTTGCATTTGTCGCGACGAAAGACGAAGACATTTGGATATGCTTTGTGGCTGATAGCGTGACGTATACGACATACATTCAAAGACTTCAAGGACTATTCATAGTCATCGACTTGTCTATGAATAGATCGTTGAAAAATCGTCGATACATGATTTCCTATTTATAACCATGTGGCAAGTATGTTCGTTGGATGATAAACGCAAGATATTTTGTATATGACAAACCGCAGTCACGCGTCTCTTTCGCATAACTCGCGAAATTACGAGACGTGCGTGTACCCATGATATTTCAAGCATGACCCCTTTAGACGGAAAACGAACGTGCATTGACGCTTTAACACACTTGTGGCTCGAGGTCGAGGGTGAACTCGAAATCCTTCCCCTCGTCCTCGGTAACCACGCTACTCCACCGCAGTACCACTACGTACGAGTAGGCATTCATGCCCAACAACGAGGCCACTTTCACCGTCTCAATCATCGACCCTATATTTACTATCGAACCCATACAAACTAAATCCTACCTCATTATATAGAGATAGACAAATGAAATTCAGCTCAATTTCGAATTGAATCGAAATTAAAGGTGATAGAAGCAAATGGGGCATTTTTTTTACTGGCAATTTTTTATGTTATTCTTCTGACTGAAAATGCATGCAGACATTTTTGCATATTTTTTTTTTAATCGAAATTTCTGTTATAAATAATTAAAGATATCTCAAAAACGCCGTAATTTTAAAAACGCAAGAAATTTTTGAAAAGACTATGATGTGCAATAAAATGTTTGAATCATAAGCCAGAGTGGTTGCTTCTGCTATTTTTTTTCCATTTTATAGAATTATTTAAAGGTTTTTTAAACGTAAAATAGACAACGCTTCGATTTAAATATCTCAAAGAAATCTTACAGATATTGAGATACCTTTAAATATTATTTGCCAACGAATTCCTTTGGCACAGTCGATTGTTAGGTCGGCTCCTCGACTTTTACATTAAAAAATTAAGTACAAAATTTTTTTAAAAGTTTTTGACCCACCCTAATAATATATATATAAAAGATAAAAAATGAGAAACAGAGGAAAATGTCCATACATAAGAATAAAGGAATTGTATTATACTATTTGAATTTTGAAATAGTTTAATACAGTTTGGAATTCTTTTTATTCTCTTAAAAAACCTGCATTTATTAAAAATTTTCCCTCGATGCAAAATTTGCATTGACAATTTTTTTGTCTCATTCGTGCACTTAGTATTGAACGTATAGATATGCAAACGAAAAGTTATATTAAGTCCTAACTTATTATGTTGAGATGAAATTAAACTCAATTCGGAATTAACAGGACATGACGACAGCTTCTGAGGGATGGAAATCTGAGGAACATGAGCCACGCATAAAAAAATACACTGCAACCTCTCACAAGTCAAAATTTGCCTGATGTAAAATAGTCTGGCCTCATGAGAACTTTTCTGTTATAATCTGAATATTCGGGAGTTAAAATTTTCCGTTTTGTACAAATTATCGGGAGTTAAAATTTTCCGTTTTGTACAAATTATCGGGAGTTAAAATTTTCCGTTTTGTACAAATTATCGGGAGTTAAAATTTTCCGTTTTGTACAAATTATCGGGAGTTAAAATTTTCCGTTTTGTACAAATTATCGGAAGTTAAAATTTTCCGTTTTGTACAAATTATCGGGAGTTAAAATTTTCCGTTTTGTACAAATTATCGGGAGTTAAAATTTTCCGTTTTGTACAAATTATCGGGAGTTAAAATTTTCCGTTTTGTACAAATTGTCGGGAGTTAAAATTTTCCGTTTTGTACAAATTATCGGGAGTTAAAATTTTCCGTTTTGTACAAATTATCGGAAGTTAAAATTTTCCGTTTTGTACAAATTATCGGAAGTTAAAATTTTCCGTTATGTACAAATTATCGGGAGTTAAAATTTTCCGTTTTGTACAAATTATCAGGAGTTAAAATTTTCCGTTTTGTACAAATTATCGGGAGTTAAAATTTTCCGTTTTGTACAAATTATCAGGAGTTAAAATTTTCCGTTTTGTACCAAATTTTTTGTTTGATTCGATATTTTCGGTAGTTAAATTTTCCGTCTTGTACAACATTTTTGGTAGTGAAAATTTTCTGTCTTCCGCAAAATTGTGGGTAGGTAAAATCTTCCATCCTCCGGAAAATTTTCCGACCTCCTCTTTTCCTCTTTCCGACTTTTTTTTTTGTCAAAATTTTTCATTTTTCGCGATATTTTCTTTAGTTCAAATTTTCCACATTATTGAACTTTTGTATAAATCACATTTTTGGAAAAGTTTAGTATATTTAACTGTGTCATTTAATTATTTCAGAAGAGTTAACAGATCGTCGCCGGGGATGGCAGTAAACTGTTTGGATGGTCCGTTCGTATTCAGACTCAATGAGAACGGTAGTGGACCAAATCTTCTAGTGCAAGTAAGCGTGCATACATCGAAAACCCAATTATACCATCATAGTTGATTGTCTCATAAACTACCAAAATTTTATTCAAACAAATTTTAACGAAGACCCACACGTTATGCAGTCTTATGATGTGTCGCATTCGAGCTTAATATAAATTGGAATTTGTTTGACACAGTTTCAAACTTAGTGGTGACATTGAACCAAATACATTTTCAGGGCACAATTCCAAGTAAATGAGGCAATTTTTTATCAAGTACTTATTTTGGTCAAACACTTGAATATCAAAATATATATAATTGTTTTTTCTTCTATTTATAGATGCCACTTTTTGGGAGATTACAAATTTTGAAAAGTGTACTAATTGTCAAATAAAAAAATGTATATCTCAAGTGGCCCAGAGATGCTTTTGCCTCTTCCTGCATTATTTTATTCAAAAAGTCGATAGCACACATTTTATTACATAATATCACAAGCCATACAAGTGAAATATCCACCAATGAATATTATTAACTTTGGCCTGACAACCAATTATCTTAATTCAATAAACTGATTACTAGTTTTATTCACTTTTGATTTATTCTTCAATCATAAATTCTTTTTTTTTGCCTACCCTACAGTTGTTAAAATTAGGGTAATTATGATAAATATCCTCCAGACCATAAAATAAGGTATTATTTATAGAATGGCGAAATTATTGCGACATATCTGAGTCAAGATCGTTAAATAGCGTTAAATGCTGCAAAGTATATCAATAAAACGAAGCACATTACCGATATAGTCTGCAGATAAACTCAGACAAAAGTTCCGAGTCGAGGTTATCGCGAAATAGCAGTTAAAAAATTTGCCCTGATAGAAGAGAGTGAAAGTTTCCACCCCTTCGCTTTCAGCCTTTAAGGGTATCACACATACATTAGCCAATACTTTGATTAAATAAAAATTTAAGTACTTTTTGAATGAAAAAAAATTGAAACCGAAATTCTATATCATTAAGGCTACTACGAATATTAATAAGCCCAAAAAAATATTTTCTAATTACAGAAGAAAAAATTAACTATTTAATACATTTTTAGAAATATTTTGTATTTTTTTTGTATCATTAATTATCAAATTACTCAAAATCGGATTTAATTAAAATTTTGATTGCGAATGTATGTGTGATACATCCTTAAAGCTCGATCATATTGAGCACAGCCTAAGTAGGTTACTCCATTTACCGATTTAATTCTAATTAGCCATTCCTGCTTGTCAGATACATATATATATATATACGTCAGGCCAATAATGCTTCAATGTCACGACACAAATAAAAGACGCCAGTCGTTCCACTTTTCGAAACTTTTGTCTTCTGGTTCTCATCGAGCTGACATACTCACGGTTATGAGTCATTCTCTGTCACTTCAGCCACTTTTTTTTTCGACCCTCTCAGATCTATCCCATAATTGGCCACATTTTAGTACCACTTAAAAGCACTCTTTGTGAATTTTTTCAGATTTTTTAATTCATCCATTTAGGGAATGTATATTTTTTTTGTTATTCATATAACTTCGATGGAGTAAATCTGACAAAAAAATCACACATACAAAAACATGTTTTTCATTTAACTTTGTATTGCAATATGTCTCATATTTTTGTTCGTGTTGCAAAAGCTATTCACAGCAAAAAAAAATGTTAGACTATTTTTTTTTTACTCATTCGGATACCTTCGATATCACTGCCAATTTTATACAAGCTACAGGGATATGTCAAAAACATACCAAAAAATTGGCATAGTAAGCATCGACTATTTGAAGGAGAAAAAAAAATTTTCCAAAATTTTCGATCCAATAAATGGCTATACGCACGAATAACTGTATGTAAACCCTGAAGGCCGTGTCGTCGTTACACGTCAAGTAGCTCAGTGGATCGATTATTTGAAGGAATAACAAAAAATAAGTGAAATAAAAAACAATTAAATAAATTTAATTAATTTTCTTTCTTTTTTTAATCCTTCAAGTAGTCGATGCCCACTATACCAATTTTTTTGTAGGTTCTATACATGTCCCTACAGCTTATAAAAAATTAAAAGTAATATCGAAGGTGTCCGAATGAATGAAAAAAATTGTTTAACATTTTTTTTTGTTGAATATCACTTTTGCAACACGAATAAAAATATGAGACCTATTGTATTACAAAGTGGAGTGAAAAACAAGATTTTTTTGTATGTGTATTTTTTTTGTCAGACTTACTCCATCGAAGTTATATGAATAATAAAAAAAAATACATTTCCCAAATGGATTGTTTTAAAAATCTGAAAAAATTCACAAAGAGTGCTTTCAAGTAGTACTAAAATGTGTCCAATTATGGGATAGATCTGAGAGGGTCGAAAAAAAAGTGGCTGAACTGACAGTGAATGCCTCTTATATGGTGCACTGCTATTTTATGACATCCTTATTTTGTCACTACATCAGTGTGATGTGGTGGTTTATTGATGTTTGTATAGGTTTGCATTGAACGAGGCTGGCGTGAATATACGGGAGAAAACAACACATTTAATAAGGACGGTTGGAATTTGTGGTGGAGATCAGGTGGATTTCCATCTTCACATTACAAGAGTTTACTTCCTTGGCAGGTAAAATCCCACGCAAAAAAAACATTATGAACAAAGTATTGGAATAATATTAAGGGGACTCAGTCACCTAAAAAAAAGTCATAAGAAAAAAAATTCTGTAAATGATAGCCTTCTTTTAAAAAATCTTACATTTAAACCTCGTTAAGTACACAACAAGCATTATAAGTCTGCAATTTTGTAAAGACATACAGTGCACAAGAATGTTGTGAGGTCAAAAGTAAAATTTTTCATTTGTCGCAGCTTTTAGACCAAACTGGTGAACCAATTTTAGTGTTCAATGTCTTATTTTATATGTCGAAGAATGCATTCTGGATGCAGTGAAAATTACATTTACTGTAACCAATTGTTTAGTGAGTTTTTAATAAAGGAAGATTTATTTACACATGTAAAATCATAGCTTTGTTATAAAGACCTGAATTAAAAATTCCTATATACAATCCAGAATGCACTCTTCGACAGATAAAATAAGATATTGAACACTAAAATTTGTTCACCGGTTTGGTCTGAAAGCTACGACAAATGAAAAATTTTCTCTTTACCTCACACGATTCTGGTGCACTTTACAAAATTGCAGAATTTTAATGCTCGTTATGTATTTAATGAGATTTTAATGTAAGATTTTTTAGAAGAAGCATATCATTTACACCATTTTTTTTCTTATGACTGTTTTTTTAGGTGACTAAAAAAAAGTCCCCTTAAAATGGAAAGTATGAGGAGTATGTTGTTTTGGACGAAATCATACTCCAATTATACTTATATTCGAGTATTAAGTATGATTTCATTTAATACGATATACTCATACTTTCCATTTTAATACTATTCTAATACTCTTTTCATACTTTTTTTTTGCGCGGGATAACATTGAAAATTACTACAAATTTTATATTATACAAACTTTATCAACCAAAACAATTTTTTAAAGTGATTTTTCCGATGTTTTTCAAAATTTGGCAGTGTTAGGAATACCAAAACGAAATTTCTGCAATTTAAAAAATTCTGAAATCTTGAATAATGTTTGTTTATTTATTCTTAACATTTTTTAGTTATTCACAAAAAAAAATTCTTTTCGATTTCGAATTCCCGAAGTCAAAAACATGAAAATTCTGAATTCTTAACGGGGCATTACTTTTTTTTTGGTTTGACTGGTTTTTAATATTTCTCTTTTGTTCGAAAGATCTCGTTAAAAAGAAAAGAATAGCGCTAGTATAGTTACGATACTTCATTATTTGATTATTTGAGCCTATGAGATCGTTTTAAAAAAGGGCCGAAAATAATCGAAAGTTTATGCAAAAATTTCAGTTCTTGGTGAATCAACTTAAAAAAATTTATAAAAAATGTAAAATTCAACTAAACCCGGTATACGACGTGGCATTTTAAACCTTAGTTAATTGTGCAAAAAACAAGCACAATGCGGAGCCTTTACTTTTAGTAATTATAGCCATTTTAGTAAAACTCTGATTTTTTTTTGCCAAAATAGGAAAAACAAAAATTAATTGATATACGTGAATAATTATTCCGCAGTTCATCAATCGAATACCGAAAGGAAGTTCCATATGCCGAAAAGACAAACTCGTGAGGCATCTGAAGTGCATGAAGAAGGTATACGGTTCTATTTACGACATCACTCCACTCGGATATAATTTACCTTCGGAATACACAAAGCTCGCAGCCGATTGCAGTCGTTTTGAAAAAGACGAGAGGGTTTGGATTTGCAAGCCCGTTGGGCAAAGCCAAGGGCGGGGAATTTTTCTCTTCAGGGTGAGAAGTAGCATTACATATACTTTTCCAATCAAAAGATTTATTATTGTGTTAGTATTTTCTCACAAGTTTCTCACAAGAAATCATGAACAAAATTAATTTTCAATAACAATAATGTAACAAGGTTATTAACAAATTAATTTTTAAAAAAGATTCTTTGCGTCATTGCTTTTGACATTAAGATATAATTTCCACTGCACTATTACAACGCTCAAATTTCTAATTTCCAACTTTTTCTAAGGTTTCCAATATTTTTATGAATAAGAAGAATATATTTTTCATACTTAATTCATTCATTATAATAATACACAAAGCGAACCCTTTTTCATGTACAAAGTGTGAGTGTGGCATACCAGAAAGACAAGAAGACCCGAGAAAATATATTAATAATTCATTCATACACTGAGAAAAAAAGCATATCGGTGATTTAACGATTTCACATGATAAAACAAATATAGGAAGGCTTGCAATGTTTTATGGTTGAAGCGATGATAATATGGTTCAATAAACGATAATTGCAAGGTTATCGGAAACAAACGTTGAAATCGTATATGCAAGGAAACGGCATATTTGAAACTATTAGAATAGTTTTGAAACTACCCACATAGCACTGGAATATTTCTGAAACATTCTCAAAATATTCCTTTGCAATAATGCAATATTGCGAAAATATTGTGAAAGATGTTTGAAACATTTCTAAAATATTGCAGTAATCTTGCAATGTCCGCTCAAAACGTGGCTAATATAATATTTCAATAATATTACAGAGCAATATTGTGTGAATATTACATTTTCCGCCAAGACTAATTCGTAAGAAACTACCGTTTTGAATATGATTTTTTGATTGAGAGTATTTCAGCAGCACTATTGGATGTCCTCGATAATAATCCTATTTGTTGGAGAAAAATATATATATCCCATCCAAAATTCGAACTCACAACCTCACCTACGTAGCCCACGTCGCATTAACGACAAATAATTTTAAAAAGCGATCCCGCTTCAAAAATATATAACAATATTAAAGTTTCATTAACTACATTTGTTCCAGAGGTGAATGCGGTTAGAAGAAACATAAATTTGCGCTTCAAAGACTTACATCTACCTACACTGAGAGAAAAGCATATCGTTGATTTAACGATTTCATATGATAAAACGAATATAGGAAGGCTTGCATGTTTTATGGTCGAAGCGATGATAATGTGGTTCAATAAACGATACTTGCAAGGTTATTAGAAACAAACGTTGAAATCGTATATACAACGAAACGGCATATTTGAAACGATTAGAATAGTTTTGCTTCCTCATAGAGGAAGCTTTGTTTTCGTGAAAAAATTTTTTTTCGAGATTTTCATGTCAGTATGCTTAGAATCACCTAAAAATTCGAGAAAAGTGGTCTAGAAAATATGTCTGTATGTGTGTATGTGTGTGTGTGTGTGTGTGTGTGTGTGTGTGTGTGTGTGTATGTATCCAGACACTGAAAATTCAATTGCCCATAACTCACGAACGGCACGATGGATCTAACTAAAATTTTGCACGCAGGTAGAGTATTGACTCCTCTGTTATTGACGTGATTTTTAATTAAATGTATCAATGTAAACAGATTTTATGCAATTTTTAATTTTTTCAAAAAATGTCGTGATCGCTCTAACTTTCGTAAAAGTTCGCCAATTTAGCTAAATAGTTCTTTATAAATGAAGACACGTTAAATGACGTTTGGTATTGAATTTCAGCGAAATCGGTAAAGCGGTTCCGATTTTATAGAATTTTGAATTTTTCGAAAAAAATAGATTTTGATCTAAATTACGTCGAATTTCAACAAATGAACAGAAATTTTGTACAGACGAAAAATAACATTCAGAAATGCCATGTACCAAATTTGGTGATGATCGGTAAAGTCGTTCGGATTTTACACCATTTTTCATGAAAAAAAAAATGTAGATTTTCGCTATAACTTCCGGAAAAGTTGAGAAAGTACGACAAAAATTTGTATCTAATCAAAATTAGATGTAACGGTGTTTGCAGAGGTGATTTATAGCTGTATAAAACACCTCTGCAAAAGAGACACAAGGTATAAAAAAAAAAGATGCAAAGTAGAACCTTGCACATTGCTTCCTCATTATTTTTCGCTTTTTACAAAGCTTCCTCTATGAGGAAGCCAAAATTGAATAACATACTGCTTCCTCACAGAGGGAGCTTTGTAAAAAGCGAAAAATAATGAGGAAGCAATGTGCAAGGTTCTACTTTGCATCTTTTTTGAAACTATTATCATTTTGATGATTGCTACTATTAAGAGTCGCGGTAGCGACTCGACGCCAAGTTAAAAAAGAAATTAATGTTGCCTTCACGCGACGATTTGTCTGTCTGATCTTGACTGGACGGACTGTTACTCCTGATAATCTTATTTGCTATATCCATGAAATAGAGACGTTCCACCTGGGAATTACAGTTTATAGTTAGATTATCGTCGGTCTAACTATATTTTTTTTTAAATTACCAGATTTTTCTCTCAGTGTATCAATCAAACCTATTTAACGACCTAACGTCTATCGCACTAACGACTAGACCATCGACTACTTGTACAAACGTTATAGTTTTATCGCACATGTGCTCTGTCGACCAAGACTGATGAATTAAAAAATAAAAATAGAACAACAAAAAAATCGATTCATACCATGCCGCGTTTTCCGATATATTCTAATGAAGCTTCCAATTTCCGTAAGAATGATACTCAAGAGAACGAGGTGAGTTTCTTTTTATTGCGAAATGCAGATCATTTCAAATTCAACTTTTTAAACTAGTTTAAGAATATCCATTTGAAATGTATTGGTATGCTGCAAAAAAAAATCCATTGTACAATTTGCAAAATCTAATCTGGAATCTTTTATTCGAAACTTTGTGAAATATTATTGAAGGAATGGGATTCATAGGTAATGTTCAGAAACATTTAAAAAATGCTTGGCAATTGTTTTGCCTCCAACAATATTTCTGAACGTTAAGTTGACAATATTGCAATTAAATATTTGTGAATATTCGACTGGAAGCTTATGGAAATATATCTGTGCAATGAAATATTCGAAATATTCCTGCAATATTCAGGCAATATTATGTGCTATGTGGGTATTATCATTTTGATGATGACTACCCTGTTTAAAAGATCTCATTGACCCCATTTAAACTCATAAAGTCCTATTGAAACCGTATCGGTTTTTATCGGTATGAATGGTGTTTTTTGTCCATCCTATTGATCTAAATAGGATTTTCTAAGCAGGGTACTACAATTATATTTGCTACAACCATAAAATAGAGACGTTCCTCCTGGGAATTATGTTAATACCCATATAGCACATAATATTGCCTAAATATCGCAAGAATATTTCGAATATTTTATTACACAGGAATATTACCATAAGCTTCCAATCGAATATTCACAAATATTTAATTGCAATATTGTCAACTTAAAGTTCAGAAATATTGTTGAAGGTAAAACAATTGCCAATCATTTTTTCAAATATTTTTGAACATTACCTGTGAAACAAACCATCCCATTTCTTCAACAATATTTCACAAAGTTTCGAATAAAAGGTTCCAGATTAGATTTTGCAAATATTACAATGGAACTTTTTTGCAACATTCCATTACATTTCAAATGGAAATTTCTAAACTAGCTTAAAAAAGTTGAATTTGAAATGATTTGTATTTCGTGATAAAAAGAAATTCATCTCGTTCTCTTGAGTATCATTCGATTTGAAAAAATTGAAATTCAATCGGGAAGTCGTTATATGATTATTTGGAAATGGGGAAAAATTCTGACAGAAATTGCAAGCCTCATTAGAATTTACTTTATAATTGAATCGATTTTTTGCTTCCTCATAGAGGAAGCTTTGTTTTCATGAAAATTTTTTTTTTCGAGATTTTCATGTCAGTATGCTTAGAATCACCTAAAACATCGAAAAAAGTGGTTTAGAAAAAATGTCCGTATGTATGTATGTGTGTGTGTGTGTGTGTGTGTGTGTGTGCTGGGCCTCGAAAATTCAATCGCCTCTCACTCAGTAACCGTTCGAGCGATCGGGCTCAAATTTGGCACACATGTAGAGTAGCTGCCCCCCTTTGAATACTGCAATTTTTGAAAAAATATATATAGTAATTAAGTTTTTATGCAATTTTTAATTTGTTGAAAAAAGGACGTGAATGCTCTAACTTTCGTAAAAGTTCGCCGATTTAGCTAAATAGTTCTTCATATCTAGATATAAGTTCAATGTTGTATGGTATTGCATTTCGGCGAAATCGGTAAAGCGGTTCGGATTTTATAGAATTTTGAATTTTTCGAAAAAAATACATTTTGCTCTAAATCACGTCGTATCTTAATAAATGAACCGAAATTGGGTACAGTCGAAAGGTAACATACAGCCCTGATACGTACAAAATTTGGTGATGATCGGTAAAGTCGTTCGGATTTTACACCATTTTGAATTTTTCAAAAAATTTAGATTTTCGCTATAACTTCCGGAAAAGTTGAGAAAGTACGACAAAAATTTGTATCTAATCAAAATTAGATGTAACGGTGTTTGCAGAGGTGATTTATAGCTGTATAAAACACCTCTGCAAAAGAGACACAAGGTATAAAAAAAAAGATGCAAAGTAGAACCTTGCACATTGCTTCCTCATTATTTTTCGCTTTTTACAAAGCTTCCTCTATGAGGAAGCCAAAATTGAATAACATACTGCTTCCTCACAGAGGGAGGTTTGTAAAAAGCGAAAAATAATGAGGAAGCAATGTGCAAGGTTCTACTTTGCATCTTTTTTTACAAGATTGTTATGCACCAGAAATCTTCTAAAAGGTTGCTCTATCTTTATTTTTTAATTCATCAGTCTTTGTCGACAAAACACATGGACAATAAACGTATAATGTTTGTACAAGTAGTCGATAGTCTAGTGGTTAGCGTGATAGACATTAGATCGTTTAATAGGTTTGATACGTAGGTAGATGTAAGTCTTTGAAGCGAGAATCTATGTTTATTTCAACCTCATTCCCCTCTGGAACAAAATTAGTTAATGAAACTCTAATATTGTTATATATTTTTTAAGCAGGATCGCTTTTTAAAATTACTCATCGTTAATTCGACGTGGATATGCTACGTAGGTGACGTTGTGAGTTCGAAACCTGGACGGGATTTTTTTTCCAATAAATAAGATTATTATCAAGGACATCCAATAGTTCTGTTTAAAAACTCGCAATCAAAAAATTATATTAAAAACGGTAGAATTTCTTACGAATTAGCCTTGGGCGGAAAATGTAAGATTAACACAATATTGCTGTATAATTACTGAAATATTATATTTGCAACGTTTTGAGCGGACATTGCAAGATTCCTACAATATTTTAGAAATGTTTTAAACATCTTTCACAATATTTTCGCAATATTGCATTATTGCTAAGGAATGTTTTGAAAATGTTTCAAAAATATTTCGGTGCTATGTGGGTAGTTCATCCAACTATTTTCTTGTATTTGTTATAACCATAAAATATAGACGTTCCTCCTGGGAATTATAGTTTATAGTTAGATTATCGTCGGTATAACTTTTTTTTTATTGCCCGATTTTTCTCTCAGTGTAATAATAAATTCTTTTAATAATTTTCAGAAACTGAGTGATCTTACCTACGACAGCGTTGCTGTTGTCCAGAGATACATCGAAAAACCACTACTGATCGGTGGCTACAAGTTCGATCTCCGATTGTACGTCTGTGTTCCTTCTTTCAGGCCACTCACAATTTATCTTTACAAAGAAGGCCTGGCACGATTCGCCACCGAGAAATTTTCTCTGGAAAATCTCGACGATCCCCTTCGTCATTTGACTAATTTTGCTTTAAACAAATTGGGACCAGGATATTCGAAGAAGAAGGAAAGAATAGGAGCCGGCTGCAAATGGAGTTTCCGCCAGTTGAGAAGATATTTGGAACAGTCGCGTCAGTATGACTGGTTCATGTGGCAAAGAATAGCTTGTTTAGTGAGCCTCACAATCTTAAGCCAAACCGCAGGCGTTCCGAGATCCTCAAACTGTTTCGAATTTTTTGGCTTCGACGTTTTGATTGATGAAAATCTCAAACCGTGGTTATTAGAGGTAGAAGAACTTTTAAAAGTTTGGAACGCTTCATAATAATAATCAAGTTAGTGTTAAATATTTTTTTGTCGTTCCTACAAAAATGTACGTATCAATTAATTTCAGTAAAAAAAATTACTTGACTCGCTGCATTTGTGCATAAATTTGTGATATATTTACAAAATAAATATCGAATAATTAATTGAGAAGAAAATATTAACTGATTAATTTCTTCTCGAAGAATAATTTGCAGTTTTTTACCAATTTTCGGAAGGCATGATTTATTCCGTTTCTTAAAAGGATAATTGTAGAGACCATTACAAGAAATTAGTACTTTGAAGCGTTCCAATTTCTTTATAATCTTACTGACAAAATCATCATATTCTGTAGGAAATTTTTGTCACTGGTTCAGGTAAATGTGAGCCCGGCTCTTGGTAACGATTGCGAAGTCGATGCTGAAGTCAAGAAACCATTGCTTCACGATCTTTTCGATCTCCTCGGACTTCCAGTCTGTAATACGGGGCTCTCGCTCTTCAAAATTTGGACGTCCGGTAGTGCAATCGCAACGGATAACGAGAATGACGAGGGATATTGCAATTCCAAGTTTTGCCAGACTCGTTGCTCGAAAAGGAGATTCAGAGTCAACCAAGAGTCCGTGACGTTGGTCAACGTATGTCCCGAGGCTCGGGGAATGGTGAGAGAAAAAAATCAGATTTTTCATTTTCCAGAATCAAAAATCTCAAATAGCAACCTTAAGATCGTAGGAAACGACCTTAAATAACTGCTAGTTTTTTTATGCTGATTATTTTTCCCATCCAAATTTCGACCAATCAGAGCGCGGTATTCAACATCACGTGGTACAGCTAGGGTAAAATTATATCGATAATTTTTCGAAAATTTCCCGGCTCGGTTGCTAAGCGATAAACAATAATTTTTTTGACACTTGTAACCTCTGCGAATCTTTAAAACGTCAAGGTACTATTAACGGTCGTCAATATGAGTGAGTCAAAAAAGCGATTTGGTGATGAATCGCTTCAGAACATCGCTAAAAAAATAAAACAAAATGTCCCGGCAAATACAGAAAAGAGTAAAAAATCGATTTGGGCGCAATTCACTGCATTTTGTGCAGAGAGAAAATATGTGTTGGATGCAACATAGGTTTTTGTTCTGATTATGAAATTTCCTTGTCAGAATGATAATTTTTGTCTCATGGTGCAATTCCATTTGTCGCAATTTGAATAGAAAAAATAATCCCCCGAATACCACTCGAGCTTCGAAATTAATCTGATATTTCCCTCCAGGTTCCCTGCAAACAAATAAACTCGTCAAGTTTTCCAGAAAAATCACTCGCGCTACGCGCTCGTGATTTTTTAACCTGGAAAACTTGACTCGTTCATTTGTTTGCAACGAACCTGTCAGGAAATATCCGATAATTTCAAAGCTCTTGTGGTATTACAAGTGAAAATTAACTTCACAAACAATCGAAACATTTTTTTTCAATTACATTTTGTTTTTTTCGTTAATCACAAATCTCTATAAAAAAAAGAACATATCCAACGAATCTTCAAAAAAAAATTAAAAACCAATAATCCTCATGGTGGCCGTTTTTTTCATCGAAAAAAATTCCCTAACTTTTCCCTGACCAAAATTCCGACGATTTCTATTTTTTTAAATTGATGCCAATGTATCCAAAACAAGTGCACGTCTTCGATAAATGATTTATTTTTCCAATCAACAACAAACATATTTTTTCTGTATTTATTTTGTAACCTTGAATTACGTAAACGATCTTTGGAGTCATAAAGCTTCACATCACATTAAACACTATTATAATAATTCATGTTATATTATACTTGTTATAATAATATATAACATTTTTTTAACTTTTTTCTTAAGGGCTTCAATACCGAGCAGAATCGTGTTAAAAAAATCCGCATCAGGTATAGTCAATCGGGTTCAATTGACAAATTATAATCAAATTGTAATTATAGTATTAAGGTTTATTTCTGTTTTTTTTTGGTCATCATTTTTCTAATTTTTTTTTTCAAGACGTCCTTTTATGTACTTTTTATCTTCTTATGGGAGATTTGGCGCCAATTTACTTTTTCTCCGACCAATTTTGAGATTCCCTAACTTTTCCCTGATTCCCTGACCAATTTTTTTTCCCTGACTTTTTGCTGAAAATTCACTTCACAAACAATCGAAATTTTTTTTTCACTTACTATTTGTTTTTTTCGTTAATCACAAAATCGATTAAAAAAACAACATATCCAGCGAATTTAAAAAAAAAAACTTAAAAACAAATCCTGCTATCGTTTCAGCAGGACTTCCTTAAAAAATGTCCTGAAATCTTACCTTGACTTTGAGTTCTTAGCATTAACGAATGCTAAGCGTTTTTTAGCTGCGACATTCAACGGCGGATGACTGCGGGGCTGCCTGTTCACGATACAATCCACTCTTTGTGGAGAAAAGCTTTCGCCGGGGCTTCAAAGGGACCACAAAATACAACGAACCGCTCGGCAAACTTGCATGGGATAACGGGAAGGACTGGCGAAATCCTAGCACAAGAGAAGGTGGCTGGATTAGGATATATCCACTGACCAATCACCAATTATCGGAGACCACGGAATTCGTTCAAACGACCATTTATCCGAGCCCACCCCGAGGATCGGAGAAGGAAGTTAAGAGCAGCGTCGCTTGCATTCAAAAGTTAATATCGTTTTCACGGTCACCACTAAAAAACTGGAAAATATTCCGTGTCTTTTACGGACTGTATTTCTTTTTTTTAATGTCACGTCTAAAAATGATAGAAAAAGGATACAAAGTAGAACCTTGCACATTGCTTCCTCATTATTTTTCGGTTTTTACAAAGCGCAAGGTTCTACTTTACATCCTTGTGTAAAATCATGGTAAAAAGGCTTATAACCGGTATTTTCTGTGGTAGAATATGCAACTTTAGAACGATTGTGAAGTCCAAAATTCGATGTCTTAAAAAAAAGGATGCAATGTAAAAGGCGCGACATTTTTCTCCTATTTTTATGTAAACGTATTCTGTAATGATGTTAGTTTGCCTTTGTAGGAAGTTCGAGCTGAGTTGATCAAAGTTGACTTGAATCAGAAGGATAACATACATTTTTCGATAATTTGCAATTCTGTACAATCCAAACCGTTTGATAGATATAGCTTAAGTTCATTACCGACCGTCTTTTCACATTGCTTTACTTGTTAAGAACTATTCAGCTTATTAGCCAAAAACTTGCGACAGCTGGAGAGCGTACAGACTTTTTTCGAAAAATGCACACTTATAAAATCTGAAAACATGTCTGAACTTTTTCGTAAATTTTTCCAAAGGAACGAGCATTGATGCTCTACCGGCGAACCAAATTTCAGCTTGATTATTAAAGCTGTTCTTGAGATACAATCTTTGAATTTTGCAAGCCTGGCAACAAACATACAAAAACATCCATCCGGACATTTTTTCTAAACCATTTTTCTCGATGTTTTAGACCATTTTTAGTAAACTGACATGAAAATCTGCAAAAAAAATTTGTTCACGAAAACAATGTTTCCCCAATGAGGAAGCAAAAATCTTCTGAATAATTTTGATTAACATTTGGCACTAAAAACATTGGAAAGACGCTGGACCAAATTATTATTTTTCGCTGATTTTTTAAAACTATATAAAAATTAAACTGGCGTATAAGGCTATAATTCTTCAATTATCGTAATTGCAGATTCGTCAAAGTTGCCAAAGACGTTCATCGCGAATTTGGAAAGCAAGGAGACGAGCGCTGCAACGAGATTCTAAGGAGGACGCTGGATTTAAATACAGAAATCTGGCTTCCAGAAAAATGACACCAAAGCATTGATCTGTACATATTGTACTTTGCTTTAGACATTTCTCTCCATTTTAATTATTACTCAATGCTCTGCTGTACGCAGAGCTTGTACATATTAAGACTAGTGATTAACTAGAGTGGTCCAACGATAATATTCGTTCAATCGAATACACGTAATCCGATCAGTGATGTAAAATAACCTGTATTTCCGAACTCTGCCAAATTATAGTTTTGTGACCGTCATCTGCATAACTTATTTTAATAAATTAATTCATGGATTTTCTAATTTCGTTATGAATTCGTCATTTTTTAAAATCTTCAATCTATTATTTTCGACTGTTCGTCCAATGATCTTTTGATATGGAATCTGAAGTAAATATTCAATATTCGCAATGCTCAAAATTTTTTTATTAAATTTGCAGTAAAGAAATTAAGAGTATTGAAAAATCATAGGTTTATGGGAAAATCAGTGAATTTATTTAATAAGTTTATAAAAATGTCTTGAACATCTTTTTTAAAAATAATACGCATGTATGTGACGGTCACATGACGGTAAAAGGAGGAAATCACGTGACGCGTCTTTACATCACTGATTTCGATATCGAAATAGTATTTCTCGTCAGCTTTATTAAAGTTCAAAATCTTACAAAAAGATACGAAGGAGCGGTGAAGGAATGTAGACACAGAGAAAACTTAGAAAGTTCTTTTTTTTTCGCGGAAATCTTGATTTATTCGATTTTCGCACGAATGTTTTTTATTACACAAGTAATAAACTTAAACTCCCTTGGCCGCCAATCTCTTGTCACGCTCCTCCGCGATGGAGAGTTTGACACCCTTGCCTCTCGGTAAGCTAACATAAGCTTTTGCTCCTTTCCCGATGATAAACACGTTGTTCAACCTTTATTGAATCAAAGAAAAAAACCAAATGTGTTTTTAGATAAAAAATGCATGAAAATAATTCATATTTTCTCGTATATATTAGAAAATGAAATTTGTGCTCTCCTTGGGTAGTACGAAGAGACCATCTATCTGATCAATCAGTGACCTTTGAGGAGAGTACTTTAATATTGGCCAAGTATTGACTGCGACGAACTATAAAAAGTTTTACGACGCAGCTTCGATATGGCCAATCGAAAAGTGTTCAATGGACGATAAATTTTTAGCATAAACGATCAATTGTACCTCGTAGCGAACGTGTGTCCCTGCGAATCTTTAATGTGACAGATGTCGAAGGATCCCGGATGCCGTTCGCGGCTGACGACGGTTCCGACACGGCCTAAATTTCTTCCTCCAGTGATCATGCACAGATTACCTGAGGACAAAAATGTAATATTTATTAATAATATATTTGATTCTACTGCCAAACTGATATTTTTTAAATTATATAAACGCGTTTATTTCCCTTTGCCGAAAAATTAAATTTAATATCAGAATTTACGTAATTTTAATTTAGTGAAAAGCGATTTAGAATTCCAACGAATTGTAAAATAGCTTTCGAGTTTATTGAAATCTTGCATATAATTATTAATAAGATAATCCGTTAGGATTATTATTAGAAGGATATATAAGAAAATCCGAGGATGAAAATGTAATATTCTTTAATAAAATATTTGATTCTAAGGCTAATTGATATGTTTTTCGATTATAAAAACGTATTCATTTCCTGTTGGCGAATAATTTAATTTAATTTAGGAAGTGACGTAATTTTTTGGTTATTGAAATTTAGCGTGCAACATGAACAATTACTAGAAAATGTTTAAAAAAATTAATAAATTTATCTTAGGAAGGAGAACAATCTGTATTTAGTCTTTTAAATTACTACTTCATAGCACAGATATATAAAAAAAAATTGTTTCTGGAAAAAAATGTATCGTGCTTTTACGTGGATTGGTTTGAAAATAATTCGCATTTTCTCATATTTTGATAACTAATTTGTGCTCTCCTTGGGTAGTACGAAGAGACCACTAGTCTGGTCAATCAGTGACCTTTGAGGAGATTACTTTAATTTTAGCCAAGTATTGACTGCAACGAACTATAAAGTTTTACGATGCAGCTTCGATATGGCCAATTTAACCGATTTTAATAAAAGCAAATTTAGTTGATGCTGTGGTAAGTTTTACTATCTATAAACAATATATTATTTTAATTTTAAAGTAGCAAATTTTTTACAAACTCCGATTGTTCGTTAGTCTCTTTTCCTATAACATCAACGTTAAAATTGCTCAATTTTTTTATCGCATTTTTTTATTCCATGATATAAACAACAAAATGCAACGTCGCTGAATAAAAAAAACAAAATTAGGAAACAATTTATAGAAAGAAGTAAAATCTGGGTAATTATATGATGTTCGCAAAGGAAGAATTCAGAGCTTTTTTCGATTAGATTAGAGAATATATTTTTTATAACTAGATAATATTTATTCAGTCATTCAAATATTCAAGGCCACTTACCAGAATCAAAACGGATGGAGTCAATAATTTTGCTGGTGGCAATATCCAGCTGGATAGTGTCATTGACCTTGATGACGGGGTCGGGGTAACGAACGGTTCTACCGTCGTGCGTGACCAGGAATGGGATTCCCTTGGGTCCAGTCTGCACGCGCTTGACCTTGCAAAGCTTGTACTGCAAAACAAAAATTTACATTAATCATAATTGACAAAAACTAAACAGTGACACTCGTTTTGCTGAATCAGTTACACGAGAATCAACTCACCTTGGCTTCCTCAGCGGAAATTCTGTGGATGGTGAAACGTCCCTTAACGTCATAGATCAAACGGAAGAATTCACCAGTCTTTTCAATGGTGATAACATCTGCAATAAAAAATATTTTTGTTACTTTTTTTTTATTTTCAATTTTCTATTGAATTTATTAACGGATCTCTCCGTTTATATAATTTATAATCTTTAATCATAGTGTACACAATTTGAAAATTCCAGATTATAACAAAAAAAGATAAATATATATTTACATAAATTAATATCACGTAATTCTAAAGATCGATTTATAACAACAGATGGCTTTGCTAGCTTGAGCAATTACTTAGGCTAGTATCACAGTGTTACTAATTTGTTATTAAAATAAATTTAAGGGATGGGAACTCATTTCCCAATTACGCTTTTAAATAAATTTTTGATTTTATAATTTAGTTTTTCCTCTTGATTTATCTTAATACCAAAGAATTGATATACTCTAAATGAACCATTTTTGTTTTTTGTATCCTCTTTGGGTAGTACGAAAAGAATATAAAATTCAATCAGTGACCTTTATAAGAGGACAATTGCTTTTGGCCCATTATTGACTACAGCATTTTATATATAAAAGGCGATAGCTTCGATAAGGCCCAAAATTTTTATTATTGACTTTCAATTGTCTACACTTATTCAATGGAAAGATTGATGAATGGTAGTTAGGAAGCATCAAATAATAATATTATTTGCGAGTGTATGCAATTTATTTATATTGTGAAGCAGTATGTTTCACAATATAAATTGAGTATGTTTGCAATTTCAAGGAAAAAAGTGCAAACTGAAAAGGTATAATAAAAATCGAATTTGCGATTGTTTTGCATAGTTTTTACATTTATTTGTCATTTTTATTCGTGCAAATCTTTGCTAACACTATATTTAATAGATTTTAAAAATATCTTAGGTGTTTTCACAATGCCCTGCAGAGTTTTTGAAAATTTTCAACAAGATGGAGGATACAGTCCATGGAATCCTCATTAGGGCTGTTAAAAAAAACATCATTTTCTTATAATCGGTTGCTCGTGAAATGCTGTATTGATTATCACAAAAAAAAATGTTTTCGCGAAAGCTGGCAGTTGTGCGATGATATTAAGTACGGCCGCATCAAGGCCAAAATTCATGAAAAGCGGCGATTTTTAGAAATTTATTTTTTTGCGTGATGAAGCGCTCATGGAGATTGTGGTTGCTTTCGATAGACTATGAAATTGTGTAAAGGCAGAAACATGTTCGATATTGTTTAGTACTGCCGCAGCGATATTGAAGTTAACAAAATGAAAAAATGAAATCCTTTAAAACATTGAAATATTCGTTTGTTCATCGACTATTTTGTGCGTTCTCGAATGAAAAAATGGCTCTTGAAACGGGAGTCATGTATGATCATAATCATGATGATGATAAGCGATTTTCGAATTTTGGGGAACTGCGATATTGATGCGGCAGTACTAAATTTGATCATATAGGTCTCCCGTTTCAAGAGCCATTTTGTCATTTGAAAACGCACGAAATAGTCGATGAGCAGATGAATATTTCAATGTTTTAAAGGATTTCATTTTTTATTTTGTTATCTTCAATGTCGATGCGGCAGTCCTAAACATTATCGAACATGTTTCTGGCTTTACACAATTTGATAGTCTATCGAAAGCAACCACAATCTCCATGAGCGCTTTGACACGACAAAAAATAAAATTCAAGAAACTGCAGTTTTTCTGAATTTTGACCTTGTTGCGGTACTTAATATCATTGCACAACTCCCAGCTTTCACGAAAACATTTTTTTTTGTGATAAGCAATATAGTATTTCAGGAGCAACCAATTATGAAGAAATTATGTTTTTTTGAACAGACCTAATCCTCATGCATTATGTACTCATATTCTGCGTTTTCTTTTTACATATTAAAAAAGAAATTCCAATTTAAGGTAATTGTTGTTTTACTGATTCGTCCAAAGTTTTACATTTATCAAAGTTGTGTTAATGTTAGATTTAAAGCCATTATATAGTTAAAAGATTATTAACTCGGCTTAAAGTTAACGGGACTTGAAGTTTATTTTAATTTGGAACTCTAAAAACACATTATGGACTTCGAACATACTAACCAACTGTCTAAGTCATCTGTATCGCTTGTTAAATTAGTCATAAATAAAACTTACCCATATAACCAGCAGGGTAGTTTGGGTCAGTGCGGATCTTGCCGTCGACCTTGATCAGACGCTGCATGACAATTTTAGTGACTTCGGAGTTGGTCAGGGCGTACTTCAACCTGTTACGCAGGAAGATGACCAAGGGAAGGGACTCCCGAAGCTTGTGTGGCCCGGAGGACGGTCTGGGGGCGTAAACACCTCCCAATTTGTCCAACATCCATGCCTTAGGGGCATTGAGACGCTTCAAGTGCTTTTTAGGTCCACGCGCCTAGATAAAAATAACAATTTATTAGTACCTTCGTAACATCGGACTTGCATGTTTTTATACGATCGCAGTTATTGGTTATGTTGATCCGATAACCAAAATTGATTATTTCGAACGTGATTTTGGAAACAATGAAAGATTCTTCGAATGATAGAATTAATTGAGGAAAGACTGAATGATTTTCTTCGAAGTTAGACGCTGAATTGGTAAGAATCGATGTCAGGTGGAGGAAGCCACGAGAGCGAGAAATGCACGCTCAACTAGACTCCGATTTATCAAACTTTGAAATTTATCTTACACTCAATACACAACGAGAGTTGCACTTTGATATATTCACTGTATTTTCCACAAAGTAATTAAACTTGGAGGCACTGTATGTCAACGATGTAAACGGATTTCGTGTTGACGATGCGAAGCGAACTTACCATCTTGGATACTCCAAACGGAAAAGACTCAGGCGGACGCGGTCTGGGAGGAGAAAAAGATATGTCCCGCCGACGCCTGCGCGATCTCGAAAAGTTCGCAGCGCCATCGCAGCGACAATGGCTACTTATGTTAACCGAAAGTGGCTTTTTAAACGCGGTAAATAATCACATGTGATTATTACAGCACGTGCTTATTATTTATACTGGACTATGGAGTCAATAAAATAAATATCATAAAGTGCTTTATACTATTTTGTATTAGGAAATACTGTATTGTTAGGAATTAAATAACGAAAAATCGAAGCTTTTGTGAATCAAATACTTGTATAGAATAATAATATTGTTCAATAAATATTGAATTGAATATCACGTCAAGTGAATGAATAAGAATAAAAACCAAACTAAGTATCTTGCTACTATAATCGTTTTTTTTTTTTTCAATTTCGAATTAAACAGATACCGCATTCAGCGCAAACAATGTTCAGTAACTAGCGCATCAGAATTTTACAGATTTTCCGCAATTTAGGCAATGACTGCAGTAACTGATTCAAAGTTTTTGGCGCGAAACGATATTTTCCGTGGAAATCTTGTATTTGGCACTAAAAAAACGGTCTTCGCAACGGTCTTCGCAGTGAACAAGGAAAAGAGTCTAGGTTCTGCGTTACTGCAGTACAGGGAACGTTTTCCATATGGAAATCTTACTAATTTTCGGTAATGCAGTATTGCTGCAGTATAAGAATCATTCCGCTTGCATATGCAATGGACCGATTTTAAAACGCATCTGTTGTATTTGCGCATCACGCAAACATCTGTGTAATTCACAAAAGTATCTCTGAGAAAGGTGAAAAAAGGATGCAAAGTAGAACTTTGCACATTGCTTCCTCATAGAGGAAGCTTAGCGAAAGATAAAAATTATTGACGAAGCAATGTGCAAAATTCAACTTTGCATCCTTATTTTAAATACAAATTAAAGAAGTACGAAAACAAAAATTTTCATAAATTCAAAATTCTATAAAATCTAAACCGCTTTATGTATTTCGCTTAAATTCAATACCGATCATCATTTTTCATTGCTTTATTCGTCAAAAGCTGTTTAAGCTCATTATTTTTTAAATTGTGGCAGCTAGAGAACATACAGAGATTTTTTTTAAATTTCAATGTTTTATAAGATCTGAACCACTTTACCAATTTTCACCAAATTCGATATCTATACAACTGGATATTAATTTTACCTTGCAAAAGATTTGAGCAGGTTTGGTCGAACTTAACTTGAATAAGAACGAAAACAAAACTTTTTCGAAAGTTCAAAATTTTATAAAATCTAAACCGATTTATGCATTTCGCTCAAATTCAATACCGACCTTTATATTTCATTTCTCTATTTGTCCAGAATTATTTAGCTCATTAGATGAAAAATTGCGGAAGCTAGAAAACATGCAGACATTTTTCGAAAAATTTAAAGGCTTATAAAATCTGAATTTTTTTTTCAATTTTTTCGAAAATGTATACATAGGAAGAGGCGTTGCTCCTTTACCAGCGTGAAAAATTTCAACTTGATTGCTAAAGCCGTTTTCGAGATCCAGCGGTTTGAATTTACATACATTCGGACATTTTTTCTAAACCACTTTTTTCGACGTTTTGGACCATTCTGAGTGTTCTGACATGAAAATCTCGAAATTTTTTTTTTATTTCACTCAGTGCGTAGAACGCGGTTTTACGCACGCTTCGCGTGCGTCAAACGTCGTTTACACACCTCGTGAAATAAAATTTTGTACGATAATCATGCGAAAAACGTTTTCTTAACTCGTGTGATTGCAACATTCGCCTTCGGCTCGTGCTGCAAATTCACACTCGTCAGAAAAAGTTTTTTCTCATCGACGGAGCCGAAAGCGACAACTTTCGTTCCGCTGCGCGGAACGAAGTTCCCGGTTTTCGGCTCCGTCGATGAGAAAAATCGTATACACTCCTCGGGCAGTAAATAAGAAAGCCTCAGATCACAAGTTTGTCGACCTCGGCTTTGCCTCGGCCGACAATTACATGTGATCTGAGACATTTCTTACTTTACTGCCCTAGGTGTGTAATATACTATTTCGCACTCGTATCGTAATGTACTATTTACGAAAATACAGCTTCCTCTATGAGGAAGCAACGTGCAAAGCGTCCGACTTTGCAACTTTTTAGAAATTGTTATCATGAGATGGTACAAAAAAAGTTGTGGAACGAAAAAGAATATGTCGTCTGGCGCCATCATACGTCTAAGACACATACTAAATTATTTTAATTCAAGTTGTATTTTCAACACAACTGTTCTTTATTATACATACTACTATATTCTTTACATAGAGCGATTCACCAAAGAACATATATTACATGGAAGCGTATAGCCCGTGTTAAGTTTTGGCAGAGAAAAAGTAATTCGGAATTTCGCCGATAGTTCGCGCGGCGATGTATCGGTGTGCCGCACACATTGAAAGAGTCTCAAGCCACGCCCCACGCGGTTGACTCTCTCGCACTCCTGCATACTGGCCAGACGTTCCGACTCACTTGCTCTCACGCGGTCGCGCATTCCCAATGCGTGTAGTGGGGATGCTCTACGGCTCATCACTTTAAATCCTTCGCGATTTATAAAACAATTTATTTTTTTCTTTTTTTTTGTTTAGAATAACACAATAAAGTGTTTAACTTGACTAATAAGATGTGAATTTGTTGTTTGCAAGCAAAGCACAATAAATCGTTCAATATTCGTATTGAACGAAGCCCGAAGTATTTTATCATTTTTAATTATATACATTAAACTTATTAACCTTTTAGTATTAAGGGGAGGGAGTCAGGTCAAAAAAATTAATTTTGGAAATTCAATATCATCCAAATCCTATTGCATATGAAAATGCCCAATGCACTATATTATTGGTGCTCGATGAAAGGATTTTTTACTGTCGTCTGACTTGCATATGCTTTTCAATATTATCTTAAGCAAAGTTCTTAGGTTTTCCATTCTGCGCATGATTCAGATCAAACTACTAGGCAGATTGGAGTGGTTGACGTCTCATTTTCTTCTTCATGAAAAGATACACTGGCTAAATGGAGCAAACTATTTTTTTTTATTCTGAAAGCAAAGTTAATCACTGATTTAGAAAATAGCATGAAATTTATTTATTAATAATTATGTCACTTAAAAAATATTACCTCTTATTAACATTTGCTCCATTTAGCCGGTGTATATTTTCATGAAGAAGAAAATGAGACGTCAACCATTCCAATCTGCCTGGTAGTTTGATTTGAATCATGCGCAGAATGGAAAACCTAAGAACTTTGCTTAAGATAATATTGAAAAGCATATGCAAGTCAGACGACAGCAAAAAATCCTTTCATCGAGTACCAACAATATAGTGCATTGGGCATTTTTATATGCAATAGGATTTGGATGATATTGAATTTCCAAAATCAATTTTTTTTACCTGACTCCCTCCCCTTAACAACAGAGTTGTAAATCCCTATTAATTCATGAAATATAGTTTACAGTACAGTTTGTTCTGTAATTATGATTTAATAATAATAATATATAGCGATTATGAAACGGAGTGTAAACATTTGAATAGCTGCAAACAATATTATTTTTTAATAAAATTTGAAGGTAATCTTGTTGAAAAAATGAAGAAAAATAATTAATGCATTAAGAAAGTAATGCATTAAGTATTTCTTCCATTTTTGCTTCCTCATAGAGGAAGCTTCGTTTTCATGAAAAAATTTTTTTTTCGAGATTTTCATGTCAGTACACTCAGAATGGGCCAAAACGTCGAGAAAAGTGATTTAGAAAAAATGTGTGTGTGTGTGTGTGTGTGTGTGTGTGTGTTACACGATCGAAAAATGTAAACCTTTATAACTCGGGAATGCCTTGAGATATCAAGCTGAAATTAGGACCATGGATAGAGGGATCAAGCCTCATCGTTCAATGCAGATTTTTGTAAAAATCCACTTCATCGTTAAATTATTACGCGTTTTTTAATTTTTTGAAAAATGTCTGTTTACGCGATAACTCTTTCAATTTTCGAGATATTGATCTTAAAATTGGTATGAATGTGAGCTTTCATACGCCGGTGATCGCTATTGAATTTGGTTAAGATCGGTTGTACCGTTAAAATTTTATGATGTTTTGAATTTTTGAAAAAATTGACATTTGCAAACTTTTGCAAAACTTAAGACAGCGAGCTCAAACTTTGTATATAAATGAAACAATATTCAGCCATTATATATGTATAATTTAGTAACGAACGGTATGAAATTTTTGATTTTATGGAATGTTGAATTATTTTTTTAAATATACATTATCACATTCACTTTCGGAAACGCTCTAATAATCACGACATAACGTAATAACGAAATAGAAAAAGCGAATCCACAATATGTATATTTATCTAATTAAAACAAGGATGCAAAGTAGAAGCTTTCCCATTGCTTCCTCATTATTTTTCGCATTTTACAAAGCTTCCTCTATGAGGAAGCCAAAAATTGAATAACATACTTCCTCATAGAGGTAGCTTTGTAAAACGCGAAAAATAATGAGGAAGCAATGTGCAAGGTTCTACTTTGCATCCTTTTTATACTATTTCTCCCAATATTGAAGTGAAAATTGGTATTTTTTGCAGCTCTTCAAATGTTTGCACTCTGTTTTATAATCGCTATTAATTTGGTTTTGTTTTATAAAAATCGGAAAAATGTCTACTTAAAACAACAGTTGAAAATGTACCTAATAAATTGCGAAATTCATGAATCCTTGAATTTCGCAATTTATTAGGTACATTTTCAACTGTTGTTTTAAATAGACATTTTTCAGATTTTTTAAAAACAAAACCAAATTAAACGTTGGTATTAATTGTTTTCTCCTTTATTTTGCGATAATAACCATTAGGTTTTGCAAAATTCATGAATCCTTTTTTGGATCATATAGCTGTTATTAACGAAAGCAACCGCTTTCGTTAATAACAGTGATCCAAAAAAGGATACATGAATTTCGCAATTTATTAGGTACATTTTCAACTGTTGTTTTAAATAGACGTTTTTCCGATTTTTTTAAAACAAAACCAAATTAAACGTTGGTATTAATTGTTTTCTCCTTTATTTTGCGAAAATTACCATTAGATTTCGCGAAATTCATGAATCCTTTTTTGGATCATATAGCTGTTATTAACGAAAGCGTTTGCTTTCGTTAATATTTGGATCATATAGCTGTTATTAACGAAAGCGTTTGCTTTCGTTAATAACAGCTATATGATCCAAAAAAGGAATAAGAGCGAGCGAGAAAGCAGCATTACCCCAAGCATTAGAATATGCGAGTGCGACCGAGAAACGCACTATCGGAAGAGCGAGTGTACGAGAGAGAAGGGAAGCGCATGAGTACGAGCGAGAACGCACCATTACCCCAAGCATAAGAAAGCGGCAGTGCGAGCGAGAGGCGCGATTACCCCAAGCCCTGATTGGCTCGGAGCCTAAAAAGAGGTAGGCATATAGCAGTATGCGTGCACACCGATATAGACAGCGCCCGTAGTGCTGGGGTAAGGTACTAGCGGTTTACCCCAGCCACGGTCTTACATACAGGTCTTGCATCTCTGGCAAATTTGAATGGTGGGGGTGACTCGGAAATTTAAGCAATTTTTAGTTGTTCGCATCGCCTAGATGTGTCGCTGCTATCGACTGCACCTTAGCGACATAACCTGTAAATTTCTCGTTTAACATTGTCTCTCTGCTCTTGTCGTTTGCATCATTTGCGTAATTATATCTCGGAATCTCGAAATATACGTTTAGTAATTAGTGTAATAAGTGTTTAGCATTTTTTACGCTGTTAAGGTGACGTGCTACTCTGACTGAACTGCCGTGAGTGCAAGAGAGATAACGGTATTGGCAACCATTGTGGTGCGAGAGAGAGCGATAAAACGGCACATCACGTTAAAAAGACAATAAACAGTCTATCCCTCTCACATGGAGGAGCAGACGATAGCTGCGCCTCTTTCGGTCGAGCTTCGAGAAGCGAGTCACCCCCCACCATGAGAGTTTAAAGACCTGTATGTAAGACCGTGACCCCAGCGAATGCTGCCAAGTCGGCCCATAAGCTATACACTTCCATATAATATATGTTCTTTGGTACTAGACATCATAGCCAAAACGTACTGAATGTGATTTTTGCGTACTAAATTCTGTAGCGAGTTCAAATGAGCACGAAAAAATTAACATGTAGTTTTAGTTTGCTATTTCATTAGTTTTCTGACAACTTGACGAAAGTAGTAGGTTTACATCTTAGAGAAAACATAAAAAGACAGGGACAAGATAATCGCGAGAGTAAAACTATAAGGAATCGCCAGGGACAAGCGATGGCAGAACCGAAATTAATGGCCAGAGGCGAGCAAGAGAAAGACCACAAGAAATAGCCGGGGTTAAGAGAAAGACAAATAAAAAAAAATAATCAGGAACAATGGAGGGAGAAAATCAGCAAAAATAGCCAGAAACAGGTATTAGACATGCCGAAGGGAAAAGGCAGGGATTGACGAGAGAAAAATAAAACCGAATCTTCAGGACGAAATGGAAAATGTCCAGGGACGAGCGAGAGAAAGAGCACAAGGAATAGCCAGGATGAAGCGAAGAAAATACCGAAAATCATAGTCATAATTTCTTTTGATTCTTTTTTCGCTTTTTCTTAGCTTTTTTTTTTGGTTTTTCCCTCGCTCACACCTGATTTATTCCTTCGGTTCACTGCCATTTCTTCATTTTCTACATCTCCAAAAATCTATCGTCTTTAAAATTTATACGCTCCCAAAAAATAGCCGTTCTAGATTTACTATTACAGTTACACGTTACAACTGTGTTGAAGCTGACAACGTTACTAAGTGAGTGAGTGAAATGTACAATTGACATTTGAGAACAAACGAGAACTTTTAAGACCATTTTAAGATGATGCGATGTTTGGAAAGCGGAATTACATGACAATAAAAAATTACTTTCATGTCGCGTACCAACGCACTGAAAAATACGAAAACGTACTAGATTTACGAAAGCCGTACTAACGTATTAAATCGTACGGGAATGTACGAGGTTTAGTACAATTGTATTAAACTGGCAACGCTGCTCGTGCAGTCGTTCTACTGGGAGAAACGGGCAGGAAAGTTTCGGATCCAAAAAAGCTCTGAATCTTCGCTGCTTATATGCACAGCCGGGGTCTCCATTCTATTGCGAGAACGATCGCATCGTCTTGGCCATCTGTCGGCCGAACGGGAACTACGGGAGCTTTCGCGGGCTCAGGCGCGGATCGCCAACACGGGGGGCCCGGGCCGTTAGGGAAATTTTATTTCAGTTTAGGACGGGGTTTTATTTTACAGGAAGAAAAAAACTGTAAGCCAGGTGGCAAACAATTTTAGAAAGTAGTAGGTTTACATCTTAGAGAAAACATAAAAAGACAGGGACAAGATAATCGCGAGAGTAAAACTATAAGGAATCGCCGGGGACAAGCGATAGCAGAACCGAAATTAATAGCCAGAGGCGAGCAAGAGAAAGACCACAAGAAATAGCCGGGGTTAAGAGAAAGACAAATAAAAAAAAATAATCAGGAACAATGGAGGGAGAAAATCAGCAAAAATAGCCAGAAACAGGTATTAGACATGCCGAAGGGAAAAGGCAGGGATAGACGAGAGAAAAATAAAACCGAATCTTCAGGACGAAATGGAAAATGTCCAGGGACGAGCGAGAGAAAGAGCACAAGGAATAGCCAGGACGAAGCGAAGAAAATACCGAAAATCATAGTCATCATTTCTTTTGATTCTTTTTTCGCTTTTTCTTAGCTTTTTTTTTGGTTTTTCCGTCGCTTACACCTGATTTATTCCTTCGGTTCACTGCCATTTCTTCATTTTCTACATCTCCAAAAATCAATCGTCTTTAAAATTTATACGCTCCCAAAAAATAGCCGTTCTAGATTTACTATTACAGTTACACGTTACAACTGTGTTGAATCTGACAACGTTACTAAGTGAGTGAGTGAAATGTACAATTGACATTTGAGAACAAACGAGAACTTTTAAGACCATTTTAAGATGATGCGATGTTTGGAAAGCGGAATTACATGACAATAAAAAATTACTTTCATGTCGCGTACCAACACACTGAAAAATACGAAAACGTACTAGATTTACGAAAGACGTACTAACGTATTAAATCGTATGGGAATGTACTAGATTTAGTACAATTGTACTAAACTGGCAACGCTGTTGACGATGCGAAGCAAACTTACCATCTTGGATACTCCAAACGGAAAAGACTCAGGCGGACCCGGTCTGGGAGGAGAAAAAGATATGTTCCGCCGACGCCTGCGCGATCTCGAAAAGTTCGCAGCGCCATCGCAGCGACAATGGCTACTATGTTAACCTGAAGTGGCTTTTTAAACGCGGCAAATAATCACATGTGATTATTACAGCACGTGCATATTATTTATACTGGACTATGGAGTCAATAAATAAATATAATAAAGTGCTTTGTACTATTTTGTATTAGGAAATACTGTATTGTTAGGAATTAAATAACAAAAAATCGAAGCTTTTGTGAATCAAATACTTGTATGGAATACTAATATTATTCAATATATATTCATTTGAATATTACATAATAGTCAAGATTTTAATAAAAGGTATAGAAAATTAGGGGAATGTGAGGATCTTTTATTTTAATGTAGTAGAAGCTTTTTCAGTAACTAGCGCATCAGAATTTTGCAGATTTTGCGCAATTTAGGCAACGACTGCAGTAACTGCTTCAAAGTTTTTGGCGCGAAACGCTATTTTCCGTGGAAATCTTGTATTTGACACTAAAAAAACGGTCTTCGTAGTGAACAAGCAAAAGAGTCTAGTTTCTGCGCTACTGCAGTGCAGGAAACGTCTTCCACATCAAAATCTTACTAATTTTCGGTAATGCAGTATTGCTGCAGTATAAGAATCATTCCGCTTGCATATGCTACGGACCGATTTTAAAACGCATCTGTTGTATTTGCGCATCACGCGACATCTGTGTAATTCACAAAAGTATCTCTGAGAAAGGTGAAAAAAGGATGCAAAGTAGAACTTTGCACATTGCTTCCTCGTAGAGGAAGCTTAGCGAAAGATAAAAATTATTGACGAAGCAATGTGCAAAATTCTACTTTGCATCCTTATTTTAAATACAAATTAAAGAAGTACGAAAACAAAAATTTTCATAAATACAAAATTCTATAAAATCTAAACCGTTTTATGTATTTCGCTTAAATTCAATACCGATTGTCATTTTTCATTGCTTTATTCGTCAAAAACTGTTTAAGCTGATTATCTTAAAAATTGTGGCAGCTGGACAACATACAGAGATTTTTAAAAAAATTCAATATCTTATAAAATCTGAACTACTTTACCAATCTTCACCAAATTCGATATCTACTACAACTGGATATTAATTTTACCTTGCAAAAGATTTGAGCAGGTTTGGTCGAACTTAACTTGAATAAGAACGAAAGCAAAATTTTTTCGAAAGTTCAAAATTTTATAAAATCTAAACCGTTTTATGGATTTCGCTCAAATTCAATACCGACCTTTATATTTCATTTCTCTATTTGTCCAGAATTATTTAGCTCATTAGCTGAAAAATTGCGGAAGCTAGAAAACACACAGACATTTTTCGAAAAATTGAAACGCTTATAAAATCTGAATTTTTTTTTCAATTTTTCGAAAATGTATACATAGGGAGAGATGTTGCTCCTCTACCAGCGTGAAAAATTTCTTGATTGCTAAAGCCGTTTTCGAGATACGGCGGTTTGAATTTACATACATTCGGACATTTTTTCTAAACCACTTTTTTCGACGTTTTGGACCATTCTGAGTGTTCTGACATGAAAATCTCGAATTTTTTTTTTTATTTCACTCAGTGCGTAGAACGCGGTTTTACGCACGCTTCGCGTGCGTCAAACGTCGTTTACACACCTCGTGAAATAAAATTTTGTACGATACTCATGCGAAAAACGTTTTCTTAACTCGTGTGATTGCAACATTCGCCTTCGGCTCGTGCTGCAAATTCACACTCGTCAGAAAAAGTTTTTTCTCACCTCCGGGCCGAAAGCGACAACTTTCGTTCCGCTGCGCGGAACGAAGTTCCCGGTTTTCGGCTCCGTCGATGAGAAAAATCGTATACACTCCTCGGGCAGTAAATAAGAAAGCCTCAGATCTGATTCTGATCTGAGACATTTCTTATTTTACTGCCCTAGGTGTGTAATATACTATTTCGCACTCGTATCGTAATGTACTATTTACGAAAATACAGCTTCCTCTATGAGGAAGCAACGTGCAAAGCGTCCGACTTTGCAAAACTTTTTAGAAATTATTATCATGAGATGGTACAAAAAAAGTTGCGGAACGAAAAAGAATATGTCGTCTGGCGCCATCATACGTCTAAGACACATACTAAATTATTTTAGTCCAAGTTATATTTTCAACACAACTGTTCTTTATTATATACACTACTATATTCTTTACATAGAGCGATTCACTAATCTCGTGTGAGTTCAGTGTGATTTTCTCCCGCCTAACCTCCATGTGTTCGCGTTTAAATATGTTTATTTATATTCAACTGTTTAATAGGACAATCCTGAAGGATCAACATGTTTCCAAATAATGATAAGAAATAACACAACGGACATCACAAACAGAAAAAAAGTTATAAAAATAAATTTCTAACCTCTTAATCGTAATCTTAATATCTTATCATTGTCAACAATGGGAAAACTAGCGCGAATAACATGGCCCCAAGAGTATTCTGAGCTTCAGGTATTTAATTATATAAAACGTATGAAAATAATTTATATGTAATTCTGTAATTTGCAAGTCCTTTATACCTGTCACATTTCCTTGAACCTACACATCTGTTTTACTGATATAAATAGAATATTTCAAGACAATGGGATCTGAATCTATTAATAGAATTAATTTTATTAATCTGAAAACAATGCCACTGCAATATGTTTGTTTTTCAGAGAATCGAAGAATTACTTCTTTGTGGGATTTGTTACGATTACATGGATACATCTGTGATGACACCATGCTCGCATAATTGTAAGTTGGTTTATTGTGCTTTGATAAAAAAAAAAAAATAGCAATCTGAGAAAAATAATACCAGAAATTTAACAGTTCTTTAATGAGAAATTGCAAAAAATGTTATTAATTATTAATAATCAAGCTTGTTGAATATAGGAGAATTTGTCCTTAAAAAAAATGCATAGAAAATAACTCATGGCTAAAACCATAGAACATATATCTATAGGAATAAAAATTGTAATCTGAGAAAAATAATACCAGAAATTTAACAGTTCTTGTAAGTTGGTTTATTGTGCTTTGATAAAAAAAAAAAATAGTAATCTGAGAAAAATAATACCAGAAATTTAACAGTTCTTTAATGAGAAATTGCAAAAAATGTTATCAATTATTAATAATCAATCTCATTGAATATAGGAGAATTTGTCCTTAAAAAAAATGCATAGAAAATAACTCATGGCTAAAACCATAGACAATATATATCTACAGGAATAAAAATTGTAATCTGAGAAAAATAATATCAGAAATTTATCAGTTCTTTAATGAGAAATTGCAAAAAAATGTTATCAATTATTAATAATCAAGCTAATTGAATATAGGAGAATTTGTCCTTAAAAAAAAATGCATAGAAAATAACTTATGGCTAAAACCATAGAACATATATCTACAGGAATGAAAATTGTAATCTGAGAAAAATAATACCAGAAATTTAACAGTTCTTTAATGAGAAATCGCAAAAAAATGTTATCAATTATTAATAATCAAGCTCATTGAATGTAGGAGAATTTGTCCTTAAAAAAAAATGCATAGAAAATAACTTATGGCTATAACCATAGAACATATATCTACAGGAATGAAAATTGTAATCTGAGAAAAATAATACCAGAAATTTAACAGTTCTTTAATGAGAAATCGCAAAAAAATGTTATCAATTATTAATAATCAAGCTCATTGAATGTAGGAGAATTTGTCCTTAAACAAAATGCATAGAAAATAACTTATGGCTAAAACCATAGAACATATATCTACAGGAATAAAAATTGTAATCTGAGAAAAATAATACCAGAAATTTAACAGTTCTTTAATGAGAAATTGCAAAAAAATGTTATCAATTATTAATAATCAAGCTCATTGAATATAGGAGAATTTGTCCTTAAAAAAAAATGCATAGAAAATAACTTATGGCTAAAACCATAGAACATATATCTACAGGAATAAAAATTGTAATCTGAGAAAAATAATACCAGAAATTTAACAGTTCTTTAATGAGAAATTGCAAAAAATATTATCAATTATTAATAATCAAGCTCATGGAATATAGGAGAATTTGTCCTTAGAAAAAAATGCATAGAAAATAACTCATGGCTAAAATTGTAGAACATATATCTACTGGAATAAAAATTGTAATCTGAGAAAAATAATACCAGAAATTTAACAGTTCTTTAGCGAGAAATTGCAAAAAATGTTATCAATTATTAATAATCAAGCTCATTGAAAGTAGGAGAATTTGTCCTTGGAAAAAAATGCATAGAAAATAACTCATGGCTAAAACCATAGAACATATATCTACAGGAATAAAAATTGTAATCTGAGAAAAATAATACCAGAAATTTAACAGTTCTTTAATGAGAAATTGCAAAAAAAATTTATCAATTATTAATAATCAAGCTCATTGAATATAGGAGAATTTGTGTTTAGAAAAAAATGCATAGAAAATAACTTATGGCTAAAACCATAGAACATATATCTACAGGAATAAAAATTGTAATCTGAGAAAAATAATACCAGAAATTTAACAGTTCTTTAATGAGAAACTGCAAAAAAATGTTATCAATTATTAATAATCAAGCTCATTGAATGTAGGAAAATTTGTCCTTAGAAAAAAATGCATAGAAAATAGTTCATGGCTAAAACCATAGAACATATATCTACAGGAATAAAATGTTAATAGAAAGACTGATAATCCAATTTACAAAGCACATGGCTAAAAGTTCTGAAAGACCTAATCGCTGATTGGGCAATCTGATTTCAATCTCAGTTTTCAGTTTTTCAGGTTGCTTAATATTAGTATTCAGGCTTTTGTTTTCTTTACCAAAATCTGTGCTTTGCTATTAACTCGAAGAATCTCAAAGAGAAGGCGAACAAATATTTGATTTGCATGAATTCATATTTACACAAGTGTGCAAAAGTGAAATAAATTTATCCCCTTCTATTTTTCAGACTGTTCATTGTGCATCAGAAAATATCTGCATTATAAAACACAATGTCCTGCATGTTTTGAAAAAACTTTTGAAAAGGATCTGCACACTAACAGAATCCTGGATGACCTCATATTATACTTTGGAAAGATAAGATTGAAACTTGTAGACTGCATAGCAGGAGCAAAGATAGAAACAGATGAAGAGAGTGTACAGAATTCGCCAAGATTCACACCTGTAAGGCCTGCAAGAATGAATCAGAATCAAAAGAAAACGCCAATTAAGGTGGAAACAAAACAGAACGAAGTTGCGACAGATAGCGAAGGCAAAGTAGAGAATCTTGTGCCGATTATTGGTACACCCCAAAAGATGCTCTCCAGCCCAAGCACGAGTGGCGTCACGAAAATGGCGGCAATTTTTACCCCAAAAAGCAAAAAAAATTCTGCGATCGTTGCAACTTTGCCTTGTCCAGTTTGCAAAGTCGAGGTATCTGAAATTAACATGAATAAACATCTCGACGATTGTTTGAAGCGAGAGACTGCGTCGCAAGAACCCGCAAGGTACAAAATCCTTTACAAATTAAAGAAAAAGTAACATATAACAGGTCCATAATTTTACTTTCATTATTAGACATTCTCTATAAATTGAGCCACATTTTGTTATCGACCTTTTGGATGCTTTCCAATATTTGCCAAATTATAATACTGCTTGAGTGGATTCATTTCGAATCCTAACTATTATTATTATTTATAATATGTGAAAAACGCAAACTTTATATTAAAAAAGTAACTATGTCAATATTAATGATAATCTCTCTATATAATAAAAAGATCTCGCTGCCGCCGCAGTGTAGGATAATCGAGGTGGACGTACGCCCTTCTAATTCTGAGCGGAGGGATCTGCGTGGTCTGGAATTTTCTAAGTCCCCCAAGGGTCCCGCATGGGCCCCCTGAGATAATATTTAACTGAAGCGCGCGAGCCGTGATAACCCCTAGTAATATAGGGTGAATGCACCAGTAATTGAACAGTCACCAGTGAATGAACAACCGCTTTTTGAGAAGTCATGAGAAATTGTACCGACTTGGCTGAACAGTAGATTTTTTATTTTTCTATTTTTTAGCTATCTACAGCGATTATTTGGTCGCAGACGCCTGTTTTCGACTAAAAGTGTAGGTTAGATTGGCCCGTTCATTTACTGGTGTTTTTGGATTTTTGTCTTTCAGTATTTATTTTTATATACTTTGCGAAGAAAATTCGATATTTTTTTTACTTCCATCACATAATTTGACATTCTGGTCATCCGTTAAAATTTTCACAGACAGTCTGGAAATATTACATTTTATAGAAACCCATGACAAACAGACCGTTTTGCTTAACCGTTCATTCACCAGTAAACTGTACCCTAATATATAGCTGTATTGTAGCATTCCATCGAATCTAATACCCCAATTTTTATTGGGTTATGATGAATAGTTTTGCTGAAAGGTTTTGCTTTTAAAAAAACGTTAAAAAAATTAGGGATGTAGTTTATTTAATTGGCAAGTTTTGAGAAACAAGCAAGAAAATGTGGCCCAGGTAATAAAAAATGTTTTATCTAGTAATGCATTTTATGCATTTAACTGCTTATGGTTTTTTTAGAACGGAGAAAAAACGTAAACCACTGCCAAAACTGGTGTTCAGCTTGATGAAGGATATGGAATTAAGAAAAAAGATTAAGGAACTGGGTTTACCGACTCAAGGCGACAGAAAAACTCTGGAAGCGCGGTTTCAACGATACTCAACTCTTTATAATGCCGAATGCGACAAAAGAGAGCCTCGTCCTGTAGAGGAATTGCTGAGACAGTGCGACGAAGAAGAGGCTCTTGAGAAAAAGATGCTGAAATCTTCGCAAGCTGCAAACGTAAATATCGATCGCTGCCTTCGTTATTCCTTGATTAATCCTCATTATTGCAGGTGTGATAAGTCTAAACACAAAATCTTATTCCAGCGCTTGAAAATCAATCGCAACACCGAGAAGAATGTCATTGAAGAGGCGCAAAAAAAATACCGTAAGCATTATAAAATGCGTTGTAAATTTTTAAAAAATAAAAAACAATCAGGGGCCGAAGAAAAAAATCTGAAAAAAAGTTATTTCCCCTTTTCGTATTACAATGATGTAAAAATGTTACGTAGTTAAGTATATCGCGGGTCTGTTGAGTTGGTACGAAATATCTCTTATAAAGTGTGTAAAAACCAGAGTTGTCTCCATTAATTCATGAGATACAGTTTACAGTACAATTTGTTTTGTAATTATGATTTCATAATAATAATATGTAGTGATTATAAAATAGAGTGTAAACATCTGAATAGCTGACAAAAATACTAATTTTCGCTTTAATATTGCAAAAAATAGTGGAAAAAATGGAAGAAATAAGTAATGCATTACTTATTTTTTCCCTTTTTTCAAAAGGATAACCGTGAATTTTTATTGAAGAATAATAAATTTTTGCGGCCATTCCAAAGTTTAATCATCGTATTACAATCGCTACATGTTATTATTATAAAATCATAATTATATAGCTGATCGTATCATCATCATTATTTTTATAAGTATTAGGCATTTACAACTCTGGTAAAAACTTATTGAAATCCAATTTAAAAACCTAACAACATTTGACATTCATTAATTCTGAACATTTTATTCTCCTGCAGTGGAATCGAACAAGAAGAACTATCAAAGTTTGATCGCAGCAATAAAAGATCGCGAGAAGCCTCGGAAATCTTCAGTACGGCGGAGTCTGATTAAACAAGAGCTGGATGATCCTTCCAGTGAATCAACAGCAAAACTTATACCGCAAAATAATACCAACCACCTCAGTGAAGACGAAGAATTAAATCACACTTCATATCCGGTTAATGCCTACGATGCAAATTTTCAGGATTCGGACTCTGACACATGCTGTACTCTGCAACATTACACAAGCGACGATCCCATAAGTTTCCTATCAATTCAGATGTCAGTTTCCGGCAACAGCAACGATAATTCCATTCAAACATCATCAAAATCCAGTCCATTAAAAACTCTGCCCTATGTTAAAAAAACACTGGACACATCAGCTTCTCCAGCAAAAGATGTTACGCTAAGCAAAGATAATAGCGGTCTGATGACTGAAGAATCTTTAAAGAGTGAAGTAGAAGATATTTTTAACGCCACTACGGATACCGAATCGAATGACGAAGACCTAGTAATTCCGACACCGCCTAAAGCCGCGACGAGCCATTCTACAAAACGGGCGAAATTATCCCTCCGAAAATTACCAAACACTGATAAATCTAATGATGTGAAGAACAATCAAGATAAATTGGAGGGCAAAAAATTGGCACTTTCAATTGCTCGCGATTTCACATTCGACACGTCGAGCAACGAAAGTGTTGGATCCGAAGATACACATGGTACGTAAATAATGGTGCGTGTAAAAAAATATTGAGATCTAACAAGTCAATGACTTTGGAGCATCTTTCTGTTTCCAAGAATTTTTTAAAGCTGCGTCTATGAAACTGTAAGTTAATGATCCTAAATCTTCTCATACGCATCTTTCTATATATATATATATATATATATATATATATATATATATATATATATATATATATATATGTATATGTATAAATCCATTCTTTCTACTTTTTATATATAACCTTTCTTCGCAGATATATTCGCTACTTTTTAACTAACGATTGAAAAAAAATTAATAAAAATTGTTCGAGATTTCTTTGAAAAGATCATGTAGTCGGATGAATTTTCTTTAAATTTCTTTAATCAAAAGTTTTTCATCGAATTTATTGAATAAATTCTTGATTCCTCATAGAAGAAGCTATGTTTTCATGAATCTCCTATAATTGAAGAATGGTTTTAGCTGTCAAGCTGAAATATGGTATACAAGTGAAGCACCATCCCCTCTTTAATTGTTGCAGTTTTTGACAAATTATATACACAAATTTCGATTTTATGTAGTTTTGCATTTAAAAAAAAACGGCGTTCGCGCTCTAACTTTGGTAAAATTTAGTTTACTTTGCTAAATAGTTGTTTATAGAAGCAGGTGCATTCAATGTTGTTTGGTATTGAATTTGGCTCGAATCGGTAAAGTGATGGAATTTGGAATTTTTAAAAAAATTGACATTATCGCTCTATTGTAACTCTTGCAAAACTTAAGATAGTCAGCTAAAATTTTGTATGTAAATGAAACAATATTCAGCCATTATATACCTATAATTTAGTCACGAACGGTATGAAAATTTTTTATTTTATGGAATGTTGAATTATTTTTAGAAATATACATTATCACATTTACTCCCGGAAACGCTCTAATAATAACGGAATAACGAAATAGAAAAAGCGAATTCACAACATGTTTATTTATCTAAATAAAACGAGGATGTAATGTAGAACCTTGCACATTGCTTTCTCATTATTTTTCGCTTTTTACAAAACTACCTCAGCTTTGTAAAAAGCGAAAAATAATGAGAAAGCAATGTGCAAGTTTCTACTTTGCATCCTTCTTGCCATTATTATTATCATTCAAAATCAATATTCGTATTATTCTCAATGTTATTATTTTTTATGCGAATTTTCCGTCTGCCAGTAACGTTTTAATATAAAAAAACCTCATAGTTTTTTACATTGAAAGTCTAAAATCTATTTCTTTCCACAAAATAAAAAATATTATCAAGATCATATTGGGCTTAAAATAATTTTATTTTTCTAGAGACTGTAAATACAAAACCGACTGAAAAGCTCAAGGATGAAACTCACAAAGGTGAAGAAATTCAATCCGCACTGCCGATTCTTGACAAAGAAAATCATAAGTCTTCTACGATGGACTCGATCGCTGTTAATCGGCCGCTCAGAAAACGAAATTGCGTTATCCGGGCGCAGAGTATGAAAGACAAGTCTATAAATGCAGTGGATGCGGCACCTGACGAAGCTCTACGAACCAGTGCGGATGAAAATGTACTGAGCAGTGTCACGCGTAACGACAGCCCGGTAAAGCGACGAAGAAGACGAAAGGTCGAGACTGCGAATGCGCCTTTGCCGAAGGATCCGCCAAGTCGGCCTCTTCGAAAACGTAACTCTGTTGTTAAAGATAATGTTCATCAAAGGTCGTAACTGTACTTACATTAAGTCTTGTTCTCTGGCTAGAGCCAATAATATGGGGAATGCCATACGTAATCGACAGTGATATTTGTGTTTACTTTAATCTTTTCCTTTTAGTATGTTGTCGAGTTCCAAAAAGAAATTCCACACTTTTTTGGCGATTAATTTGTTAGCCATTACCAAAAATGTTATTTACGCAAATAAAAATGACGATTTTTTTTGCAGTTATTTCTTTGCTGAAAAACAATATTTTTAAGACTATTTCGAAGATTGGCGTTATACTGGGACAACAGCAGCAAAAAATGAAATAAAACTTGCTCTTTCTGTGCATATTTCGTCAATATGAATAAATACTAGATGAAGACATTGATTGGATTTTAATTTCAGACCCATCTTCGTAATAGTCTCAATAATGTTTTTGTTCTCAACGAAAAATACTCGGTAAAAATAACAAAAATTAAAATTGATGAGTTGGTTTAGATATTAGAATTTTTGGTGATCGTGATAAGATTTTCGAAATAACCAAAAAATGGCGTTATTTCTTTGAATAAGTTCCTACAAGATTCTAAAAGGATGAAAATAACAGAAAATACCAGGGTCATAATCCTGTTGATTCAAATGCCCCTTATATTAATCAACAAAAAAAATTTGTCGGTTGTTGAAAAAATTGTTATGCCAAAGAGAGGAACCGCGTTCTTTGTAAATAAACGGTTACTTATAGTTTTTTACGACCAATAAATTAACATAGTTTTGAATGCATATGTTATCTTACTCTATAATATATAATTATTTATAATATATAAACGATCCTTAAACACAAAAAGATTTATCAAAGACATCGAATTTTTATTTTATTCAATACATTACAACAGTGCATTCGATCTTAAAATTGATAGTCAACAGATCATTTTACATATCGTATTCATAAACGGCATTAACAATAACTTAATACGCTTAGTGTAACGATAAAAGAGCTGCTTTTGACTTTATTTACACGTTACTTTGGTATATCACTTACCGTTTCAATGCTTTTTCTTTCGTATGTATATATATTATAGTAACTCCTAACGTTGATTAGAGATTTCAAATTACTAACATCCTAACAGAGCTAGCTATCACATTTATTGATTATTATTATATATTTTCTTTTTTTTTCTTCTTTTTGCTGATTAAACGCGGTTCTGGTCGCGAAGCGTGCGCGGTTAATACTCTAACGTAAGGGCAGGTTGTGAGCAATCGAAATTAGGCTCTTTTAAAAGATTCGCAAATTCGCTCCCCAGCGAAAATTGAAGCTAGACACGGAGTTTTGCAGCGCTGTGACGAGAATTCGATACAAAGAGGAAAAAAACAATCGCAGCGTCGAAAAAGTTAAATTGATCTTAAAATATTCTTGCACGCCTCGAGTAGAGCTATTCGCGAGATCCCGCGAATTCTAACAATAGTTCAACGTCGTGTCAGACGATTTTTATATAATATAATTCTTTGTAGACCGGCGTCTTCGTTTTGGACGTTTTCGTTGAAACTTTATTATTAATATATTTACATTATTCAAAGATGCCTTTTTGATGTAACGATATGTTTGAAGCCGTAAATATATATTTAATATTCTCTATCGGTCTTCGAAATAAACGCAGCTTACGGAATATATTTTTTAGACTTTGGAACGCCGAAAATATTTCTCCACGAGTAATGAGCGCAGCTTTTTCTTCATTTATTCATTAATTATGAGAAAAACTACACTAATACGTTGAAAGCGTTGCATAAAAAAATTGCCATTTTTTTTGCATCAATTTTATTTTCTTATAGGGAAATTCTTGATCTCTTTCTTTATGCAATTTTCGGCGTTCAAAGATTACGCGTAATCTGCAACTCCTCGATTATTCTCCGCTCACTACGATCTTAAATTATGTTTTTTTTTTTTCGAATAATACGCTATTTTGATTGACTATTTGATTAATAAGTATCCTTCATCTTCTTGATTCGTTTTCCCATTGTATTGATCCGATGGGAAACTTTAAGTAACTCTGTTTTTGACTTTAGTGAATCGCAGGACACGAAACGCTTATTCTTTTAAGTGCTATTGTCCATCGCCACAATAACTATAATATATATCTTTTTGATTCTTATTTTTCGATTTTCAAACTGATTGTTGAAATAATTACCATGTATACGCACCGGATTCTGCTAGCAAAATAATATGTATTTTTTCGCTGTATGCAGATCCATCGAACAATAGTTTCTCATCGAAATTGCGCTGTCTTTTTTTTTCGTACCTTATCACGATTTATCGATCGAAGCCGATTTCAATTATTGCCAACCTCAGGTCGAGGGTAGAGTCATTAGTACTCTCTCTCTCTCAATTGTACTGTTCTTATCACGATACGTTTTTTCTTTTGCTTTTTCTTATTACCGTTATACCTATGGAACCACGAATTTTACGTAACAAGTCTATTATCTCTGCAGTCGGCATGTTCTCGACACTTTCGTCGTTCACCTGAAAAATGGAAAAGAATGACATTATTAATATTGCGTTATTTATGGTGGCGTCGAAAATAAGATTAAGTACTCATCATACGTACATTCTCAACCAAAATGTTTATTCTAAACATTGATTTTGAATAATAATAATAATGCCAAAAAGTTATCAAAAAATGAGTAAAAAGAACTATTCAGAAATATTTAGAGAATTTTTTTTTGTAATATGAATTTAATCCTTACATTTCATCGAATATATGATTTTTTTTACTTCTAGATGACTTTTCCAATACCTTTGTATCTTCATTTCTGATTTGGAAAAGTGGTTGCAAAGCTCTAAACGACAGATTTTTCAGTGAAAATCTTCCATATTACATTTAAGAAGTTTCAGGATATCCGAACGTCCATTTTTATAAAAACAACCTTAAGGCGAGATGAAACCTACTCAGTTGTTAAGAAAAATTGTAAACAATAGTATGAAGACACCGCAGACATTTCAAGAAAAAGGCGGTTTTCGAAAAATTGCAACTATCTCTTTTGCACTAATATTTCACATGATACATGTGCTAATATTCACTTCACCAAAAAAAGAATTTCAAAATTATTAGGAAATGAAAAAAAAATCGTGTACAGAATAAAAGTAGAGAATTTATTACGTACGAAAAAAAAAATCTATTTTTTTAATCGAATTTTTGAAGACACCGTTAGTAATAATTTGTTGGCATTATTATACCAGAATTAATTTTTAATAACATTGATTTTGTTCACATTTTTTTCTTGATGTAAAGTACTGGATTTCTGATATACAACATTTTATTCAAGAGTTTATGTGTAAAGTGTCCGTAATTTCCGTCACCTGTCATAACAAAAGCTCGTACAGACTGCGGGAAAACAAGAAATCTTACCATAATTAATACGTCACCCTCCATAAGCCTGCCGTCCTTAGCAGCAACGCTATCAGGATGCACCACGGATATCACTGTGGAATTACCTTCCGGCTGCAGACTAAACCCTAGCCGGCTGTTCCAGCCACGCGTCAGTTCCACCGTGAACACCTGTGCAACAGACGGATATACAACGGTTACCCGTTATTTTGATGCAGAGTAGTAAACCCATATTACTATAATTAAAAATAAATATTCATACGCAAATTATTCGTGTTATTATTATTTCATAATAATAAACAGCAGTCTTTATAAAAGGATGTTTAACTCTTATATCAAGAAACGATATCCAAGACTCGACTTTTGAACCTTTTTGCTTTTTTATAGAGAAAACTTTGTTTTCATGAAAACAAAAATTTCGAGATTTTTATGTCACGACACTTAGAATTGTCCAATACGTCCAGAAAAGTTTTGTACATCGATCTCAAATTTGGCATACAAGTGTAGCAGCAGACTCTCTTCAACTGTAGCATTTTTCAACAAAATGTGTGCGAAAATTTATATTCTATGTCGTTTTGAATTTTTTGAAAAAAGGAGGTGGGCGCTCTAACTTTCGTAAAACTTAGTCTATCTTGCTAAATAGTTGATTATAAGAGCAGGTTCACTCAATGTTGTTTGGTATTAAATTTGGCTGGAATCGGTAAAGTGGTTCAGATTTTATGGAATTTTGAATTTTTCAAAAAATTGACATTATCGCTCTATTGTAACTTTTGCAAAACTTGAGATAGCGAGCTCAAATTTAGTATATAAATGAAACAATATTCAGCCGTTATATATGTAAAATTTAGTGACGAACGGTATGAAATTTTTGATTTTATGGAATGCTGAATTATTTTTAAAAATATACGTTATCACATTTACTTTTGGAAACGCTCTAATAATAACGAAATAACGGAATAACGAAATAGTAAAAGCGAATTCACAACATGTTTATTTATCTAATTAAAACAAGGATGCAGAGTAAAACCTTGCACATTGCTTCCTCATTATTTTTCGCTTTTTGCAAAGTTCCTCTATGAGGAAGCTAAAATTGAATAACATACTTACTCATAGAGGTAGCTTTGTAAAAAGTGAAAAATAATGAGGAAACAATGTGCAAGGTTGTTCTTACCAATTACTAAAAAAATCTGATCGACTTTTTAAAAAGCTATTTAAAACTATTGGCTTAAATGTAAGATAAGTATTTATTCAACACAGTGACGGAGATCTACAACTCTGGCTTGATGTTAAAATATTTTGACAAAGACAAGCGAGTATGCGTAGGGAAATTTTGAATTGAATAGTTTAGTGTGGCAACGTATATAGTCGAGTACATTCAAATGGTATTCAGAGTTGTACTCAATAAATATGTAGCTGTTCACTGGCTGGTAGCTAAATGTTGCCTTACTACGGAGAACCCCAGCTGCATCTGCATGGAAATTCATTCAAATTGAAATGTTGCAAGAATTATTGAAAGCAAAATACGTAGAACTTCCTACTTGAAGGAGGGTCCGATGCAACGTAAATGCATATGAGGTATTTTCCAGCAATTTAACAACTTATTTTATCATCCTGTTAGATGTTTCCCATAATTAGCCAGCTTTTACTACTAGTTCCGAGGATTTACTCTAAAACTTCCACGTTCTTATCCCAAAAATTAAGTTACATTTTCCTTTCAGTATTTTTTTTTTTTTTATGTTGCCTTTCCCCCCGTCTGCAGGCATTACACCTATTACAGGGTCGGCCCGGATCAGTAGCCAGTCCCCCCTGGGGGTCCGATGCAACGTAAATGCATATGAGGTATTTTCCAGCAATTTAACAACTTATTTTATCATCCTGTTAAGGTAAACGCCCGGGTACCCAACCATGTACCAGTCTCCAACCATTGACACAAATATTGACTAAAATTAAGAAATTATGAATATGAAATAAATAAATAATTAGTGCTACCATTTTTGAAATTCTTTATGTCTGCATAGGCCAATAATAAAAATAGTCATTAATTTTTTTGTTGACGTTTTTTAAAGATATTGTGCACTGCAGACGCCGCTCAGAGGATCGGCGCATATCTTTTAGCCAGTTCGTTAAGAATTGGCGTAACGTTGTTAAGCTTATGACGCTGTTATTTTCACGATTTCCACAATAATTCGTGGCTTGTGGTATTCGCGAATAAATAGACTTTATAAATCTTCCATTAAAATTTGCGAAAAACCACTGCTAAGTCGTCAATTTCCATGGTTGGCTATTGGGGCGCATCCGCAGTATGCTGTACCGATATCCAACCGCGGCCTATTCCCGGCCAACACAAACTCAGCGAACAAAACCTCTATGGCAAGTTGATGCCGGTTGCACGTCACGGTGAGCCTTTTTATTAGTTGTTATTTATTATAAATTATCCCAAACGTTGCGTGTAATTTAAGAAATAAAATGAAGTTTCAACGAATCGCATGGCCTCGTATCGGCGGGTGGTTGCGTATAGGGGCATGCTTGGTCGGGTATTTAGACATTACCTAAAATCGGTGGTCGGGTACTAGTCCATCGACTTTCTCAATTGTTTCCTAACTTTAACAAAAAACTATACCCCTGACATGAATTAATGGATGCTTTTCGAAAAGTAGAAAAGCTAAGCTTTGCATTAGTTATGGTTACAATTATAGAAAGGTCATTTTAGTATAAGAAATATAACTTTACAGTTTTCTGTTCTCTAAGATGGCCGGCTATTGGGGCGTTTACCTTAGATGTTTCCCATAATTAGCCAGCTTTTACTACTACTTCCGAGTATTTACTCTAAAATTTCCACGTTCTTGTCCCAAAAATTAAGTTACATTTTCCTTTCAGTATTTTTTTTTTATGTTGCATTTCCCATTTTTTATGTCTGCAGGCATTAAGGTAAACGTACAGGTCCCAATTGAGGGACACTAAAAGGATATTTGTAGATACTAAGAGTTTAATGGATAAAATATTAAAAAATAACTCTTCCAATTGTATCTGTTATATATAATTAACATACGTGAAAAAATTTCATGTTTTTCATCGTAAATTGAAAATGTAAATAATAAGTATATTAGCGGATCTATGGTGTTCGAGCTTTTTCAGCAAATCCCTAAACCAATTAGCTAAGGAGAGCCGAATAATCATTAATATGATACCCCAGAGATTATAGTTCGTTCGAGACTTTCCATTTAGGTATTTCAAATTCAGAAATTCTTAAAGTTTAAGATTACACTGTCAAATGTTACGTACAATATCTTAAAACTCGTAATTTTTGTGTCCCGTTATTGGAGCTAACCGAATATACGTTGACACCACTGTCCAACGTATGTTCCGCGACTGGGGCAAGTAGTAAGCAATCTCGCTGCGACCCAGAGCCGGGACACAATCGCACGATTGACATTTTGACGCGGATGTTGGGTTATGCGGTAGCAAAAACTTCATTGATAATTTACTAAAGTATATATATGTATTTTATAAACATATATGTTTTATTTATTGCATCATAGGTGTATATATGTGTACCGCACATTTTTTGGCATTTCTTTTCAAGCAGATGCATTAAAATTTGTAGATGTCCACCGATACGCACATTTGGTGTCCCGGCAGCGGGACATGCACAAAAATACCCGTCCCGGCACTGGTACATCTGCACTTTTCAGCGTTTTAATCAATATCTATTTATCAAACAATCAGAAATATTTTTATTGTATAGTTTTTGGAAACTAGAAACTCTAATCTTGCAATTCGTTACCACCATTTGCAAAATAATTAATATATGCATGCGGAAATTGGCATACAAAACAGACACCGCCTTAAACGTCCCGCCATTGGTACGTTTACCTTACACCTATAACAGGGTCGGCCCGGATCAGTAGCCAGTCCCCCCTGGGGGTCTGGTCCGGATCAGTAACCAGGCCCCCATGCGGCCGCATCCGACTTCCCCCTCTATATCGCATTTGCCATAGCATTTCTGCTATTGGCATAGGAAAACTGCGAAAAACCTATGCCGATATAGCCGGTCTCGAGTTCGCCTCCCGGCACCGGAGCTACGACACGTTTCGTCGAGAACGTAAACACGGACTACAGCTGTATACATGTGACCCCCACAGGTACAAATACCTGTGTGGGTCTCATGTATACATCTGTAGCTTCATCGCGCCCGTATTTATATTTTCGACGAACATCGACGGCACCGGGAATCGAACCCGCGACCTCCCGATGCTCTGGACTAGAGGCCAGTACACTGACCACTAGACCATCGCACCGGTCTTTTCCTTTCAGTACTCAAATTTGAACTACAAAATAAACAATCATATTTGTTTAATGTAAATAAACAATTCTTAAGTTGCATTTTTCTCGTCCTATTTCTTAGCCAAGATTTAAAAAAAGTTCAAAAACGAAATGCAAAACTCTATATTCGCATGCAAGAAGGAAGAAAATAAATTATAAGAATATTTCGAGGAACGCGAAAAAAAGTGACGTAAAATATCATATAGAACGTTTTTAAAAATAAAAACTCAAAACGACTGTTAGACGCTACTTAGCGTTTAAGGTGTTTTTTCCTCGTTCTTCGTAAGATATTCACCTCGTTTCCATCCTCAGAGACATCGTTCCGCGTCGAAACTTCCGTGGTACTCTCTTTTTCGGTTTCCTCAGTTTCCGGCTTTCCGTTTGTCTTGTCGACCTCGTCGTTAGGAGCGAACATCACTCCCTTCCACTTTAAGAGGCCCTTGCTTCCAGCGGGGTCCTCAGTGCCCAGAACTTTGCCTGTGGTTCGCGGAAAAGTGACGAGACTTTTATTATTATCTGCTGTGCTGTAACACAGCAATATCTACAGATAAGAGCCGCTTATCAGCGCTCATCGCGGATAGTATACTAACGATCGAATCAGGTAATAAAATAGCGATAGCTATAGAATGCGTTAATACATTGCCATTGCACTTTCGGTCCGCTATTTAATAATGGCTAAGATTGATACATTTTAATTACATTTTACCACTTCTGTATCAAAAAGTTATCAAGCTGTATTTTTTACATTTAGGGGAGGGGGTCAGATCAAAATTAGAGGTGGGGGTCAAAATAGCGAATGACCAAAAAAGCGAATTTCAAAATAAGAAACGTCTAAATATAGAATGGCCATCATTATGAAATTCGCTATTTTAGCCATTCGCTATTTTGATGGCATTTTAATAAGATGGGGGACAAAATAGCGAATGGCTGTAATTGCGAATTTCATAATGATGGCTATTCTATATTTAGACGTTCATTATTTTGAAATGCGCTATTTTAGCCATTCGCTATTTTGACTCACACCCAAAATTAGTGATTTTCATATCCAAATGTCTTGGTTTTTTGGGTTTAGATATATATTTTTTTAAATATCTACTGTTGACCCTTTAAACAAAGAATAATTTGATATGTGCGAAGAGCGTCCAGCTTTTATGGGAACCCTCAAATATATTGATGGTTTTTTTCACACTTATTGAATAATTGGCTAAATTGTACATTTTTTTCTTCATGAAATTGATAAGACAGAAATTGGTAAATTGCCAAGATAATTCAATGTTAAAAAGATTTAGACTTGACTTCCTCCTCTTAATGTAGTACATCAACGGAAAGTTATACGAGTGAGAAAGGTACGCAATGCACCTTTTTCTCATGATTTGAATGGCTAGAAAATGTTTGCATAAAATGATTATATTTGCAGAGAAAGTTTTTTTTCACACATAATTCAGCATATTTACTTAAATTTATTTCATTTTTCATTAAAGTAAACTTGTATTAAAAAAGAAACCGGATCTTGACTTCCACTAAATAATTCGTGGCAGCTGGAATTATGAGTGCTTTGAAAAGACTGTATTCAACTAACATTTGAAGAACATCATTTTTGTCTCATTAAATAAAATTGCTTGTTCTTGCATAGGATTTCATAGGATTTTTTGAAGATTATTTTAAGACCATTACTTTTTGAAGTATAATTTTATGGTCCAATTATTTTCACAATAATAATCAACAGTGTTTCAAGGAAAATTTTCAAAATATTGTAAATCTGAGAGCAAAATTCACTTTCGATGCAGCGCTACAAAAATTATGTTTAAAAGTAAACTGCGTTGCCAAATTATTGTGCAATGCGATAAGTACGTCCCAATTATTTTTTATTGTTGTTTAATTTAATTAAAAATCATTTCATCGAATTTCAGAAAGAAACAGAAATTACTTATTGAAAGCTGTCGATAATTATTTCAATATAACAAAAGTGAAGTCAATTTTATGAAAAAAAGTTTATCAAATGTAATGATGGTCAAATCTAATTATAAATTCATGAATTAAACTTTTTTTAAAACGACGTCCGTGAAAACATTCGTGGACAAAAACTTTTTGTTCAAAGTACAGACACTTCAATTGAGTTTTTGCCGTGTAGACTGAAATGACTCCAGATAAGTAGACATCTCTCTTTTATTTCGGACAATTTTCATCACAAGTTTTGCAACGATAAAATGATCAGATCAATTGTATGAAAAAAAGTTTATCAAATTTAATGATGGTCAAATTTAATTATAAATTCATGAATTAAACTTACCTGGAATATCGTGATCGCTCGAGTGAGCGATTTTGTTCTTAGCGCTATTGTCGATTCCCCCACAGGTTGGATTGGCACTCTGGTAAGCCGGATTCTTGTAACTGAAGGCAGCACTCGTATTTCTCGTGGTTGAAAGAAGAGGTGGCATCGAGGCTGGTTCGGAGGGCAAATTGTTGTCAGGTTCATCACTCGACAGAGCAGGTGCATCCTTTCTCAAATCGTCATCGTATTCGCATTCGGCAGTAAGATTCGAGTCACTTTCTGTGACGACAACTGGTCCGGTGTAGTCTGATTCGGATTCGAGGCTGAATCGAAAGTGAGGCTTTTCAGGTCGAGCCGTAAGGTCGAGGAAACTTGGTCGTGACAGATTCTTCGATGAATCGCTTGAGTCGCACACGTCATAAAGCGGCGGTGGGTCGATTATATCATTCGCTGGTGTTTCTGATTGAGAGTTTGTCGCTTGAGTATTTATGGAACACTGATCGGTGTCAGATACGTCGGTTTGGCTCGTTGTTGGCGGATGCACCAGATGAAACGTCAGATGGTTTTCTAAACATTTTTATAAACTGCTGAGTAAACTAGGATGCTTAAAAAAAAGAAGCTGAGTCATGCAATTCTTTGAGAAATTACATTATCTTCAAGCTCTAAGTCATCTTCACAATTTCACATTTGAGTATTATGAACAATATTTAAAAAAAACCACTTAGGTCCTCACTCAACTTTTCTATAATATTATTTATATATATATGTAATTTTAATGTAATATCGATTAAATCGCTACTTCAATATTTTTTAAAGTTACAATATTTTTAAAAAAACCACTTAGGTCCTCACTCCACTTTTCTATAATATTATTTATATATATATATATATGTAACATTGATGTAATATTGATTGAATCGTTACTTCAATATTTTTTAAAGTGATCTCTATTTTTGAGAAAACTTGCAGTTAAAGTGGAAACACACTTTGATTTTTTTAAATTCATTTGTGTGATGTTAGACTCGACTTTTATATAATAATTATTAATATACATATATATATAATATTTGTGCAATGTTCAGGTAGTGGAGCTCACTTTTTATACGATATTAAAATAGAGTTTTTTGTAAATCAAAGGTAAAAGCGATATATCTTTAAAAAATATTAATTTCATGGAAAAATCTTGTAAACAAAAATTCTAGCATTTTATTGAAATAAAAATCGTTTATCTAGCTTCAAAAACGTCAAAGTTGCACTCTGATATTTCATTGTTTTGTTTTTCTTTTTAACTGAAAAGTAGATTTAATATTTTTCAGTATTAAAAAGCTTCAGTTCAGTAGACAGATAGCAGAACTGTACCGGGATCATTATCGGCAGTTGGAGTGCGTGAGAGTGGTTTTCGAAGTCTTCTTGGCGAGTGGCAGGAAGCAGCAGATGTTTGTCGACTATTGGTGCCGTTTGAGGTATCGGGCGATAGTTTGCGAACCGCGAGATCGCAGAGCATGTCAACGGCTTCTTGCCTAAATGAAAATACCATTATTATTGTAAAAATGGAATATCTCACTGAAATATTTAGTCGTACAGCATAAAATTTAGCTAGACTAAACGCATCTGTGTCATTTTTATTTTTTTTCCGAGGACGTTCTGAAAATGTAAGGAAATTAAAAAACTTTCAGGTAATCAAGGGAGTCGGGACGAAATTATTATTGGATAGGAAAAAATCTGAAAAGTTTTTCCACAGTTTTGGTGAAAACATGGAAATGGCCATTTCCATGTTTAAGGGGAGGGAGTCAGGTAAAAAAAATTGTTTTTGGAAATTCAATATCATCCAAATCCTATTGCATACAAAAATGCCCAACGCACTATATTGTTGGTACTCGATTAAAGGATTTTTTACTGTCGTCTGACTTGCATATGCTTTTCAATATTATCTTAAGCAAAGGTCTTCGGTTTTCCATTCTGCGCATGATTCAGATCAAACTACTAGGCAGATTGGAATGGTTGACGTCTCATTTTCTTCTTCATGAAAAGATACACCGGCTAAATAGAGCAAATGTTAATAAAACGTAATATTTTTTAAGTGACATAATTATTAATAAATAAATTTTACGCTATTTTCTAAATCAGTGATTAACTTTGCTTTCAGAATGAAAAAAAAATAGTTTGCTCCATTTAGCCGGTGTATCTTTTCATGAAGAAGAAAATGAGACATCGATCATTCCAATCTGCCTAGTAGTTTGATTTGAATCATGCGCAGAATGGAAAACCTAAGAACTTTGCTTAAGATAATATTGAAAAGCATATGCAAGTCAGACGACAATAAAAAAATCCTTTTATCAAGCACCAACAATATAGTGCGTTGTGCATTTTTATATGCAATAGGATTTGGGTGATATTGAATTTCTAAAATCAATTTTATTGACCTGACTCCCTCCCCTTAATAACATCCCATTGTCAATGTAATCGCAAGATTTCGTAAGGTGAATTATTCAAATTGCATTCTCGCATCCTCATTACCGTACCTATTCTACATGATTCGCACGTTCTACAGAAAAGAATCGCTTCTCATTCACACACATTGAAATTGTTGCGAGCGCCTGCTCCTTCAATGAAACTCTCACTTCTTATTCGTTTAGAGATAGAAATCTGGAGCTTCTCAACAACTCCATGTAGCCGGGCAAAAGAAATTGTGAATGGTCGCGTAAATGATGGAACTCGAGCGAGATGCTTGAGTTAAGAATATTTTTAAATGCATATTAAAAGTTTATATATAAAAGTTAACTCTCTCGAAAGGAGAGATTTAAAAAAATTTGTATACAATAAAAATAGTAACAAACTAAGTATTCCTCATGAATTCAAAATTATATTTCATCTCATAGGCTAAGAAGTTAAATAAATATATTTGATGAACAATTTTTTCTCGGTACAGTTAAAGAGTTAATGAGATTCAATTTAATGCGATTCCTCGTTTCATTATCCCCCATTTTTTAGATTAAAATTTAAAAAATATTCTCATTGCAATTACTATAATATTTGATCCAATGTACTTTCTTTCTTTTTCTTGGTATAGTTCACAGGGTTAATGAAATTCTTGACTTCTGGTGTTGAAACTTTAAAGAGCTAAAGGAGCTCAATTGGTAATCGGGTACTTGTAGTCGAAAGTTAAGTATTTGTTCGGACATGGATTTATCTTGGAGACTGAAAGAAAACGCTAGAGTTTCATCGCTACATCGAGCAGCCAAGATAAATATAAGGAAAGAAAGGAAGCTTACCTCAAACTTGTTCTCGGTGGTCGGAGTGGGTGATCTGGTTCAGTCGGGGACAGTGCCGAGACCGGAGTTTGTGCTAAGTCACGGTACAAGCGAAGTTTCACCCTCGGTCCACACTGTCTGAGAAGAGCTACAGCTTCCTCGTGGCTCATTGGTGACAGAGGTGCACCGTCCACCGAGACAATCTTGTCGCCTGGTTGAATTCTCCCGTCGCTCAGAGCAGGTTCACGCACCAGTGCACGTACATAATGCCCCAGAGCACTACTGTCCACCTTTCTCAGTGTAAAGCCCAAGCTACCCGCGACCTTTGTCATTTCTATATCAAATTCCTGCAATGTTACAAAATAAAATAAATCAGAAAATTCTAAAATCATGAGATGATAACCAACAATTTTTTGTGATTTGCATGTAATTTCTTTTTATTTGTTTCTGTTTTTTGGTACCCCTGACGGATCCAAGATCACCGATAAATGATTAATAAATGAAGTCATTTTGTTCGATAACTGTATTAGGGGATGACTGAATTCTAATCGATTTTCGGTGGGGTCAACTACCAGTGATTTTTAAGTAATTTTATCGAATAATTATTCGAATGATACCTGAAATTGACTTGAAACTAACCCTGGAAATGGGTGTACCAACAGTCATTCCTGGGTCCGATCTCAGTTACATGACCGAAAAACTACTCATAAGCTACCAAAAATCAACTTCAAATTTGGTCAGTAACTGGTTACGAAAATGAACATTATGACTTGTTATATTTAAGTGACTCTGGAGTCACTACCCAGTCAATTGGTAATAACGAAATTCTGACTCCTAAATGATCGCGACCGGTCAGTGACTCCAATAACTTCAAAATTACTGAGTAGAAGTCATTTCGGATCCGTCAGGGCCCTTATGGAGAAAATTTTATGCGGGGATACTAAAAATGATTTAAAAAAACAACGAGAAAAGTAGTTAACAAAAAAATGAATGGATGTCTGTTATTATCTATCTTGCATAATATAAACCTGTATATTTCAAGAACGACTTTATGAATCGAGCTGAAACTTGGCACGCGATTAGAGCTATTAAGCACATTGTTTGAAATTGCTTGAAAAACAAAGAGAAAAGTAGTTTATAAAAAAATGTGTGGTTGGATGTCTGTGGTCATCAAGCTTGCAAAATATGAATCTATATATATCTCAATAACTTTATGAATCGAGCTGAAAAATTGGCACGCGACAAGAGCAATTACGCATATTGTTTGAAATAATTTACAGAATAATTGAACCACACGTTGATATTTTCTTGGACTTGCAATGTTACAACGAAACCAAATGTTAAGTTAAACATTCTAAAATCATGAGGCGATAACCAAAAGTTTTTTGTGATTTGCATGTAATTTCGTTTTTTTCTGTTTTTTGCTCCCTTATGGAGAAAATGTTATGCGGGGATAGTAAGAATGATTAAAAAAAAACGAGAAAAGTAATAATTAACAAAAAGAAAATGAATGGATGTCTGCATTTATCTATCTTGCATAATATAAACCTGTATATTTTAAGAACGACTTTATGAATCGAGCTGAAACTTGGCACGCAAGTAGAGCTATTAAGCACATTGTTTGAAATTGCTTGAAAAACAAAGAGAAAAGGAGTTTATAAAAAAAATGTGTAGTTGGATGTCTGTGATCATCAAGCTTACAAAATATAAACCTATGTATCTCAATAACTTTATGAATCGAGTTGAAAAATTGCGCATATTGTTTGAAATAATTTACAGAATAATTGAACCATACATTGATATTTTCTTGAACTTGCATTTTTACAACGAAACCAAAATATGTTAAGCTAAGCATTCTAAAATCACGAGGCGATAGTTTAATTTTTTTGCGAATTGCATTTTATGTAGTTATTACTGACAAAATTTGGCAATTTCGCAAATAGAGGGAATTGGCTATTCGATGGGCTTTTAAAATTGAATGAGAGTCGAATTTGATATCACGCTTGGATTATAAATCTGTAGCAATATAAGCGCGAGTCAGATATAGCATCCCAGTAATAAGAATAATATCGATAGACTCACCCCGCAGGGTTCAATCTGTAATGGTGGCTGGGGGTTGAGGATTCGCAATGATGATGGTGGTTCTCGTCTGGCAGGTGGTGGTGGCGGTGCGCCAGGGGATGTTACACTCGTGTCACCGGGAACTCGGCACACGACCAGTTCGACCGTGCTTGGAGTGGTCCGAAGAACTTCCAGAGCCTCCTGCAACAAGTAGCAAGAAAACAGGATTAGGAAAAGCTGTTGCTTCATCGACTCCCTTTTCCTATGATTCTTTTCCGTATAAGAGACTTGGATCGATAATACAATGTAGTAGACAGTCACTATAAATTTTCCACCTTTGTAAAGCCATGAGGTGCATCTTGTTCCCACATCGGTTCGCCCAATAATGCGCAAACGGTGAGGTAATGTTCCGTTCAGCGCCTAGTTTCACCGGGAGACTTGCATTATGCTAATGTCATGCAAATCTTTACAATACCCGTAGAAGCAAGAGCTTCTCTGTGTCTTCTCGTTTTATAGGAATGCGCAGGGAGGGTAAATGGGGATGTAAACATTAGAGGGTTTGAATAAAGCCTTTTTTATCGTGTAAAAAGAGGAGGTTTTGTGCTCGGGAAAGAATTTTTTATTTGAGATCTCTATGGCAGGTTACTTGAAATTATCCAAAATTCAGAGAAAAGTAGTTGGCAAATAATTCAGTTTTTGTATACATATAATAAAAGTTTTACTCTTGGATTTCTTCTATCTTAGGAAAAAGTAAAAAAATATATTTTGTGTGTGTGTGAAATGAATATTAAATTAATCTTTATATAAAAAAATCAGTATGGTAAAGTATTATTATAAATTAAAAAATCACGTTTGATACTAACTAGATTTGACAATAATATTTTGAATTATACATATGTTTTTGTTCAATTTGAAGAGTGTCAAAAAAATTAAGTCATTTTTGCGAAAGGACACTTTTTTTGGTTGATCGACAAATACCATCTGTAATTTGCTAAACTTTTTTCTAACAAAAAATATTTTGGTAAAAAAAGATGAATACTAATGTAAAATATAACACTTTATACAAACAATTTGTGTACTTTTATTTTTAATTATAAATTGACTGCATTTTTTTTCGTGAAGCTACCAAAAAACGTCTGTGAAAACATTCGTGAACAAAAACTTTTTGTTCAAAGTACAGAAACTTCAATTGAGTTTTTGCCGTGTAGACTGAAGTGACTCCAGATGCAGGCATCTCTCTTTTATTTCGGACAATTTTCATCACAAGTTTCGCAACGATAAAATGATCAGATTTTTCAAAAACCTTAAGGGGAGGGAGTCAGGTAAAAAAATTGATTTTGGAAATTGAATATCATCCAAATCCTCTTGCATGTAAAAATGCCCAACGCACTATATTGTTGGTACTCGATGAAAGGATTTTTTACTGTCGTCTGACTTGCATATGTTTTTCAATATTATCTTAAGCAAAGTTCTTAGGTTTTCCATTTTGCGCATCATTCAGATCAAACTACTAGGCAGATTGGAATGGTTGACGTCTTATTTTCTTCTTCATGAAAAGATACACCGGCTAAATGGAGCAAATGTTAATAAAAGGTAATATTTTTTAAGTGACATAATTATTAATAAATAAGCTTTATACTGTTTTATAAATCAGTGATAAACTTTGCTTTCAGAATGAAAAAAAATAGTTTGCTCCATTTAGCCGGTGTATCTTTTCATGAAGAAGAAAATGAGACGTCAACCATTCCAATCTGCCTAGTAGTTGAATCTGAATCATGCGCAGAATGGAAAACCTAAGAACTTTACTTAAGATAATATTGAAAAGCATATGCAAGTCAGACGACAGTAAAAAATCCTTTCATTGAATACCAACAATATAGTGCGTTGGGCATTTTTATATGCAATACGATTTGGATGGTATTGAATTTCCAAAATCAATTTTTTTGACCTGACTCCCTCCGCTTAACAAGCCAATTGATGCAAATTATAAGGTATTAAAATGAATCTTCCCATATGAGTAAATTTATAAGGAAGGTTTTGTAGCTAGGTGGTCAGAATCAATAAAAGCTTTAATTTTCATGTCCCCGTAAACTCTTTCACGTTTCTATTATCGGAACTTTCGTTAATCTGAAGTAGGCCCAAAGTGGACCCAATTGATGCAGAAAATCGAAGCACTGCTGTAATGTAAATCGGAAAACTGTGCAATTCCCAATCCGATTCACAGATAATCGGAGAGCATTGTGGACGAACTTTGCATGGCAAACTAGAGAGAGTTGCTTACGTAGTTGGTGAGGCCAGTGAGTGGTACCCCATTTGCCGCCAGTAGAATATCACCGGATTGAAGTTTTTTCGAGAGAGCCGCCGGTTGTTGTGGGAATAGCCTTTTCACCCTAACGGGACCCGCTGTTCCACCACCGGATACGCTCAAACCGAGACCACGACTGCTCTTCTGCAAGGTCACACGAAACGTATTTTCTGAAACAATTAAAACAGACAAGTTCATAAACTAAAGATGTCTCAAGATTTTATATCTTTGGAATTATTGAAATATATATATATATATATATTTTTGTTGTCATTTTTGTGAATGGCTTTTTCAAGTTTCTACGTTTCTCTTCGTGTTCTCCTTTTACTTCTGCACGAAGAAAGCTATTAGATCAGGATAGTCAAAATGATCCAAAACGATGAGGAAAGAAGTTTAGAAAAAAATATCTGATTGTCTGTCTGTGTATATCAGGTTTGCAAAGTATCAACCTTTATAATTTGGCATAAGAATAAAGCCATTACGTATATTGTTTGTAACAATTTACGACATAATTCAAACACCCATTAAAATTTGATTGGACTTTTCATTTTTCGAAAAAAAGTGTGAGCGAGCTTTGATTACCGCAAAGTATGTTAAAAAAATGATTCTTTATAAATGTACTACTAAACTTTGAATTTAGTTCAGCTCAAATTTTCTACAGGGCCGGACGGATATTCAATGGTGCTATTAAATTTGATGAAGATCAGTAAAGGGGTTCGAATTTCATAGCAATATGAATTTTTCATATATAAATTGTTCAGCTTTTGATTTTACGTTTGAAACATATAGCAAAGCGGGATAAAAATTTAGATACCTACGTAATAACGTTCATTAATATTTGGTACAAAATTTGTTTAAGACCGGCAGACACGTTAAAATTTTATAGAACATTGAATGTTTATTTTCACAATTGTTCAAACTCCTAAAGTTGATTTATGATAAATTTGGCCCCGACTTTTATTATAAAATTATAATTTATTACTTAAAAACTCGGACATTGTTTATTACTTCCTGTTCTAGCACTTCGTTTGCACAGAAATTTGTGAACGACTCAAATGTGCTTTCAACATGTTTCATTATTCGCTTCACTACCTGAACTATATTTGATCTCCGTTCCATTCTCTCCTGCGCAACTCACTTCCGTAATAGTTATTTCGATACGTCAATGGTTCAGCACCGTATCGCCGACATAGATATATAGTCGTTATATATATAGTCGTTAAGTGGCGTCTTCACTCTATGAACTCGGAAACTCTTCAACTTTATAGGTACGTACTTAGGGCTCGTAAATTTACCGATAATCTATGCATAGCTTTGTACATGGTTTCATAATAAAGAAGCCGAGCAGGTCCCATGCTGCGAAACAAGTAGAACCCGTTCACGAGATCCCCTTGGTTTATTCCTCTGACATTCTCTTCCCTTCCCTTCCAAGCTGTTCTTAAGCCGCGTGCGTGTGGAACAGAAGCATATAACAAATATAACGACGTCCCCAGGCGCCAGGCTACATACACCGTGAGTACTTCGCCCGACACGTTTTGCAAAGAATCTTCAGCCTGAGGCAATGCGCGGGAAGAAAGACACTTTGTGAGAGAGGATTTGAGGACCTGCAAGTTGCAAGAGAAAACGTCAGGGACTATAGCGTACGAAGCAAGTGGAATCTTCTTCGCGACCCTGAGATAAGTGCATCGTTGCAGTCTTTGGCCACCAATGACCCAGACATAAAGCCTAGAAGGAGGTAAAGGAGTACTAACACTTTTGGGGAAGTGCTGAAACGTGGTTTGTGATAGAAATTTTCAAAATTCCGTATCAACGTCTTTGCCAACGTCCTTGATGGGACTGAAGTAAGTCATACGAAGTGCAGGGAGGATAGGGATTAAATTGTAATCCCTTGGTGGATCTTACATCACGACTTTTTGTAAAATCTTTCGAGAATATCGTTTACTTTGTATCGTAGTTGAAGTAGAAGAGAGTTTTATAGGAAATATGACACCTTGGAAGATAAGGGTCTAAAAGTACCTGCTGGAAAATGTAATTCTGTATTTTAGATTAGTGAATGTTTACCTGACGTTAATATCGGTTACAGTATAATTTTTATAGGCTTTCAACACACTGAGAGAAATTGAGATGGCCGTCGTAACTATTCAGTGATAATTGTATTTTATTAGCCCAAGTGACTATTTTCGTAGTTAAATTAACAGTAACGTAGTTACGTTAACAGTAAAGAGAGTTAATGAAACTACGAAAATAGTCACCTCGACTAATAAAATATAATTATCACTGAATAGTTACGAGGACCATCTCAATTTCTCTCAGCCCACAAATGATCCAAAGATGAAGTCTAGGGTAAAGTAGCCCCCACACGGAAAGAAATAATTGGTTGAATAGGCTCCAAGCGAAAAAATTGGTTGGCACAATGAACTAGTAAATCAGTTAGTTGGAGCGACTAACCAGTTGGATGGGCCAGTAATTAATTGATTGGCAACTAACGAATTAGGTGTCACAACCAACTAGTTCGTCGGTTCAACCAAAAAATTTGTTAACCTAGCTAACTTTGTCGGTTGCAACCAATTTTTTCTCTCCGTGCATGGAAATAAAATACATTCGAAAGTATATTATTTTTATATGTTGGATATATGTTGCAATATATTGGAAAATATATGCAAGCGAAAAATATATCTGAGGTATATCCAAAATATATATAAAAAATGTTTTATCCGCCGAAATGTTGGTTATATCAGATGTATTTTTGGATATATTTTATTTTCCATGGGGCAGGACTTACACTTATGGTGCTGAAACATGTACTGTGATATTCTGTAGTCCCAAAAGTTTTCAAAATTCTGTAGGGTCATCGTTGTCAGCACGTTTGATGGGACTGACGTCATAGAATATGAAGTGAGGACAGGGATAATATTATATAAACCCTCAGTAGATTTTATATCAGGGCTTTTTGTAACGTGTTTCAAGAAAGTCTTCATTGAGATAGAAGAGGATTTTATAGCCAACATGCTGCCTTCGAAAATGAGGGTTAAAAAGTACCTACAAAATAATTTAATTCTGTATCTTGGATAAGTGAATGTTTATCTGACGTTAATATCGGTTACAATATAATTTCTATAATCTTTGACCACAAATGATCCAAAGGTGAAGTCTAGAGTAAAAAGGGGTTAAGGGTTAAACACTTATGGGGTAAGTGCTGAAACGTGGTCTATGATACTGTAGCCACGATAGTTTACAAAATTTAGTATAAACGTCGTTGCCAGCGCTTTTGATGGGATTGAAGTAAGTCGTAAAAAGTTAAGTGAGGATAGGGATAAAATTGTAATCCGTCAGTAAATTTTCCATCAGGGCTTTATGTAACGAGTTGCAAGAGAGCGTTCATTGGAATAGAGTAGAACTTTGTAACAAATACGCTAGCTTTGTAGATAAGGGTTAAAGAGACCCTGCAAAAAATTTAATTCTGTATCTTAGATTGAATGTTCACCGAACGTTAATGTCAGTTTTACTATAATGTGAGTAATCTTTGGGTTCCAATGATCCAAAGATGAAGTCTAGAGCAAAAGAAGGCTACCTTATGGGAAAGTGCTTTATATTGTCAAGGCTTTTGATGAGATTGTAGTAAGTCATTGGCTATAAAGTGAAGTAAAGATGGGGATAAAATTATAATCCCTCGGTAGATTTTACATCAGGTTTTTTTGTAATTTGTCATTAGAACAGAGAAGGACTTTACAAAGATTGAAAATTAGCGGCTTTGCAATAGAGATGATGGTATCTTTGAAGCCGATCTTTAAATCGACAGCTCCTAATGAAACTCAAGTCACGGAAATTATTCAAACTGAGGTATCGCAGAATTCATTTCCAAACTGACTCATCTCACGATTCAGAAACAAACTAACTTATCTCAATTAATAATAATATTTGAGATACGTTAGTTTGTTCTGGATCCTGAGATAAGTCAATTTGGAATTGAAAGCTGAGGCACCTCAGTTTGAATAATTTCCGTGAGTTACGTCAGTTTCATTACTAGCCGTCGAAATACGTTTTTTTGTTTTTTTTCTAGACGATGATTGGAACTTTGCATGCATTTTTTAAGCTCACCGGCAAGAAGATTGTCATCCCTATAAGCTCGGGATTCTTAGTCCCTTGTGTAAATTTCTCCTCTGTGCCAACGGGGGTTGATTCTCAAAAGTCTTTTAAAAAAACCCTGATATAAAACCTATCGACGGTTTATATCTTTACTTCAGTTTAACAAGCCTCATTTGGTAACGATACAAGAACCCTTTTTCCTCGCCGATTCAATTGTACAAACGACTTCAAACAGGTTCACTTCCATTGTAGCTGAAACCTGTGTAATGAGTGTCGTTTCGAAATGCTCTAAAAGGCCAATTACTGTACCATTCACATTCTGCCCCATGTTCGTGCCTTTACCACTTTTTTTTGTAGCACTGGCTGGCGTTGTTTCGAGCTCGTCTCACCCTCGAGATTTTCTTTTCAGTGACTGTCTGTACCGAACCACTTCGATCTCGTTAGTTCTCTTTGACGATGACGACTCGGACTTCGAGGAGAAGCACGAAGACGTATAAAACGACGTATATATACCTGTCGAAGTCTAGAATGGGAATTTCGCATCGTTAACTTTGAGACATAGAATGGGAAATCCGTGGTGAAGGGCTGAAAGAATCGACTTAATCAGGATATCGGAAATCGCTATAGTTATAGTACAGTGAGAGAGAGAGACGAATGATTGTAGAGTAGGTAGTTCGATATTACGACGCTAGGCGAAGCACCGTTCTACGGAACTTGAAAATGCGTAAGTACTTTTTTTTACGTTCGTGGAATTACCTCATGCATAGAAAAGATCGCAGTATACGATAGTGGAACGCCATCTGCAGGCACATTTACTTCTGGCGATTCTGTGTATATGCGAAATGTGGAAATCAATTTTAAGAGGAATTATCTCGTGCAACGTGAGCCGACGAAGCGGCGCAAACGATTTGCACTTGGGTAGTGGCACGACAAATTTCGAGATGGAGACATGAGGAGGTCGAAGCGGTCGACGCGGAAGCCTGTCGTAAGCACAAAGGGCCTTGAGTACCGCACGACTATCTACTTGCTGCTGCTCGGTTCTCCTCCTAACTGATGCGGTGGCCAACCTAATTTCCACTTTGACCGAGCGAGGCTCTGTTATACGTAGCTCACATTGGATCTTGGTGTACCTTGCTACATAGTCTGTATATAGAGATACATAGGGGAAAGGCCTATGTGACACGTATATACGTGTTTACCTAGTGTAGATCAGTGCAGAATCTCAGAGTACATATTGATTATAAATATGTGTTGTAAAGTTTGGGAAAAATTACTTTCATCACAAAACTGGAAATATCCAATTTGGGATACTAGACGTAAAAATTCCTTCCTTCCCAGGATGTTTTTGTCTAATGAGCATCAATACAAGTATTTTCTGTGAGCTCATTAATGTTTTAGAAAATGCAAAGAATACTGTACAAAATAATAGAGTAACAATCATGAGTCATATAAATCTTGAATATTAAAGATTATGTTTATGTAAAAAAATGTAATATAAATTGGCTTCGAGCTAAAAGAAGAAAGGGTTTCCCGAGGGCCAAGGGTGCATTCCAGGGGATAGGAAACGAGGTTTCCTAAAGTTTAGGAGACGTGTTTTCTATGGATCAGGGGAGGGTGTCTGAGGGATAAGGGGGAATCCGCTGGGATAGAAAGCCCTGAGGATGGGGCGTTTGTCAAGCGACAAGGATACATCCGGAGGGACAGGGGATCCCGATGGTAAGGGTTCCCGAGAGATAAGGGGGAGTTCGGAGGGATAGGGGTAGTAGAAGCCCCGAGAGATAGGGTGTTCGTGTTGATGGCAGGTTTCTTGAGGGACAAGGATAAGGATATGTCCTGCGGGCCAGGGGATGCCGATGGTAAAAGTCGCCGAGGGATAATCGGGAGTTCAGAGGGATAGGGGGTTTGGAAGTCCCGAGGGATAGGGTGTGCTTATGGATGTGGGGTTTCTGTAGCGACAAGGATACGTGCTGTGGGCCAGGGGATGCCGATGGTAAAAGTTCCCGAGGGATAATCGGGAGTTCAGAGGGATAGGGGGTTTGGAAGTCCCGAGGAATAGGGTGTGCTTATGGATGTGGGGTTTCTGTAGCGACAAGGATACGTGCTGTGGGCCAGGGGATACCGATGGTAAAAGTTCCCGAGGGATAATCGGGAGTTCGGAGGGATAGAGGGTTTGGGAGTCCCGAGGAATAGGGTGTGCATATGGATGTGGGGTTTCTGTAGCGACATGGATACGTCTCGAGAAACAAGGGACCCCAATAATAAGGCGGAGTTCGGAGGGTTTGGAGGATAGGAGCTCTGAGGGATACGGTGCCTGTATGGATAGGGGATTTCTCTATCGACAAGCATACGTCCCGAGGGCCGGGGGATGCCGATGGTAAGGGCTCCCGAAGGATAATTGGGAGTTTGGAGGGATAGGGGGGATAAGAGTCCCGACGAATAGGGTGTGGGTATAGATAGCGTATTTCTGTAGCGACCTACGCCCCGAGAAAAGGGGAATGAAGGGCAATGAGGGACAAGAGGTAGTTCGAAGGGATAGGGGGGATAAGAGCCCCGGGAAATAGGGTGTCCGCGTAAATGTAGGAGGTTTCTCGCGGGACAAATGTGTATCTCAATTGATAGGGGACCATGAACGTAAGGGATCCCGAGAGATAGGGCGGCTCTCCGAGGGATAAGGGATCCTGAGAGAAAGAATTTATTTAAGTTATCTCGTTCAAATGTAAAATCATACTTTATTATTATTATTACTATTTAACTAAAATAGCTATATTTCAACATTTTCATGATGCAACCCTCATTTTACTAGGAACACTGACCATATTGCCTTAATCAAAGAACATCACCTATCCCCAAATCTAACCCGACAGGTTACCGGAACCGACCCGAACGTCGGGCACCCGATAAAATTGGGTTCCTGCATAGAAATATAGCTCTTGCTAATAGCCCTTGGTTAATCTCACCCGTACATTATACGCCCCGTATTGCCTGCGTAATTAATTCCCTTTGAGAATGTGTATCTGCGATTTATGTATGGTCGCGATCGGTAGTTAGAAATTGTGAGGGCGTGTAGATAGTCGCACTTGGAACTTAAAGAGCTTTATAACCATCGGGCACGCCAACTCACTTGCAGGTCGTAGCTGATAGCCTGTATGTGTACATGCACGGTGGCGTACAACTTGCGCAGTTTCATTACGGGGTCTACGTCAAGCTTCGCTATGCATCCCTTCCACGCCCATAAAGGGCTTTAATTATAGATCTGAGCTCTGATTACCAAGCGGAGAATTTCTGCACAATCTAGTTAGAGACCGGGACGACGTCTCTCGTGCCGTCTGAAGCGAATTCTAGACTAGCTCAACGTTTGCTTGCTTGCTTGCCTGTGGTTCTGGCTCTGCGTGCTCTGAAGACGATGTGCTACATGTTGTCTGACGCTCTCAGATTTCTACGCGCATGAGACTGATAGCTGAATCTTAGGATCGCAAATTTCTCCGCCAAGATTCATATCTCGGATATACGAGAACAGTGGACTACAGAATAGTGAGACGCAATGCTTTTTTCGTTTTAAAAAAGTCAACTTTTAAATCGTATTGCGAAATAAACAAATGGTACTAAAAAATGTATTTCGGTCTGAACGGTTAACAATTATTTTTAACTCTTTTACATCCTTAAATACACACGGAGAAAAATCATTTGCTGATATAGTGACAGCAAACCCTATTTGCTAACCTAATAAGTATTTTTGCTGGGCTAATAAAAGATTTGTTAACCTAGAAAATTTCCTTGCTAGGCTATAAAATATTTTTGTTAAGAGAGCAAATAAGGCTTGCTGTCACTATATTAGCAACTGACTTGGTGGTCGAGCAACATTTTTTTTCCGTGCATGAAGGTGATAATTTTCTGGACGAGTCAATAGTATTTTCAAACTAGAATTTTTGTAATCCTGTAATGATGATTGTGTTGTTTCCTCCTAGAGGAAGCTTTGTGTTCTTGAAAACATTTTTTTTCCCAAATTTTCATGTCGGCTCACCCAGAATGTTCCAAAACATCGAGGAAAGTGGTTTAGAAAAAATGTCCGGATGGATGTGTGTGTGTAGCAGGATCGAAAAATTCAAACCGCTGTTTTACATTACATACTTCTTTTTCTATAAGATGTCGAATTTTGACCTACACTATCGTTCTCAAGTCGCATATTCTACCACAGAAAATACCGATTACAAGCCTTTTTACCATGATTTTGCAAAAAGCGACTTTCTCCGTTTTCGATTCCAGAATTCAAAGATCCGATTTTCGGTTAGAAAATCCAACCTAAATAAAAGAAGCAATGTGCAAGATTCTAATTTGCATCCTTATTTTCGAATATCATTAAACCGGTAGGTATATAAATATCGGTTTTGACCATGGATGGATTCGTTTTAGAAAAGATGTTTCCTACGTATTTCAAATATCATTATCATTGCTTTATTCTGCAAGTATTTTCACACTAAACTACCACGTTGAGCTACTATTACCATTTATTTTGTTAATTCTCACGTCAGCTCGATTTTACAAAGCATTTCACAATGTATGTTGGAAAGAAAATAAAAAATTTGAATCGTTATGTTGTCTGAAACACGCTATACAAATCTGATCGTGACCAAAACGATAAAACCAGAACTGGTAAATTATCATTGAATCTTTTTTAATCAAATGTAGGTAAAGTTGCCAAAAAACTATATCGTGCCGTCGTTGTATGGATAATTTTTTCGCACGTTTTATTACTAGTATTATCACAATTCACACGCGAGGGTTGTTAGAAAAGACGTACATTTTGTTTATTGTTCGAAGCTTTACCTTTTTATTTTCAGACCCCGGAAATAAAAGAGAAATTCCAGTACCTTTTATTTAACAACTTGGACTCGCATGCTTCGGGTGGCATAAAGTACGTGGGGTACCGATATGCAGTATGCATGACTGTGTATGTGGGTTGAATTTCCCACCAACACACGTACATACCTTATATTGAATAAAAAGAAAGTGAAAATATAACAAAAAAAAATTGCTGCCTTCGTTACATATATAACTTCTTCGATATTATCAATTCCGGTTTTTACACTATTGTCATACATTTTAGCGTGAATATTGTGACACCATATACACATTTCGTTTGCCGTTCGAAACTTTTTGCGTATTATTTTCAGACGCCGAAAATAAAATAGGAATTCTAGAAGCTTTTATTTGACAACTTGAACTCGAATGCGTTGGAAAACATAAAGAATACGCGGTGCACCGATATTACAGTATGTATGACCGTGCATCTGGGTTTGCAGTTAAATTTCCCATATACATAAACACCGACACACGTACATAGGTTATGTGTTTTTATCGAGAAAATAACGACATATCGACGTTTTTATATTTTGAACGAAATACGTGTAGACGTATATACAGCTTAGGTAACAAAAAGGTAGGTTGAGGTTGCTCGAATACAAGTTCTTTGCGCTCGATTGAGGTCGCAGTAAAGAATAACGATTAACGAAACGTCGATGACAGCCCACGAAAGCTTACAGCGCAGGAGAGATAAGGTTATGTACTTAAAAAAACGACGAAGACGGTGCGGAACGACTTTACGACAGTTGCAAAAGCCACGATTGCGTTTAGTTCTACCTCGGTCGTTTCAGTACAAACTCTGTAAGACGTAAACATAGCAGATACGAGTGATAAGTAGAGAACAAAAGAAATACGAGTTTCGCTTAAAGGTCCCTTGAGCCAACTTACAGCCCTCCTTGCGCAACGTAGATTTTTCAAGAAATATATATATTTTTTTTAACTCAGAAGACCGAGGATTTTTAATGACATTGGCTAAGCTTTAGGGAATAAAAAATGCTCAGCTTTATCGCAGTTTCAAGTCCAAGATAAAAAACAAAATTTCCTGGGCCCGATCTTGAAAAGATTATCTTAAGAGTTAAGATAAGAAGAGATTATCTGAAGAGTTAAGATAATATCTGGTTAAAGTAAGCCAAGTTAGGTGCAAGTTTTGTTGAGGTTTGGAGCAGAATTTGAATAAAAAGTAACAGTAACTTTATCATAAGTTACCTATGGCTTATTTTGTTTGTAAGGAAGGTCATTCCATGATGAATATAGGGATTTTTATTCCAGGTCTTTATACCAAAGTTATGAATTTAATTAAGTATTGAAATCTTTATTTATTGGAGCCGTACGGAATAATAGGCTGCGGTTAATATAATTTCCATTACATCTTCAATCGCTATACTCATTACCTCCTTCACAAACAAAATAACAAATCGGAAGCTCAAATTTGTTCACTGAAAGCTGCTCAAAGTGACAAATTTGGCACTTTGCCTTATACCATTCTGGTGTTATATATGTTTTTGTAAAATTGTTCAATTATAGTATTTGGTATGTGCTTTATTTAAATTAAATGTAAGATTTTTAGAAAGAATAGAATCATCAATAAAAATTGCTTTCTCCCGATTCCGCTAAAATAACCCCATTTCGTGTCCGCAACGCGGGCGGGAAATCGCTCATTTGTTACGAATGACGTACGCATGCGCTGTCCACTTTCATTACCTCCCGAGGGAGGTAATCAGCTCATTCCTGCCCGCGCGAGAGTAATAAAAGCCGTACTACGCATGCGTGTCGTCATTTGTTCAAAATGAGCTTATTCCCCGTCCTTGTTGCACATACGAAATGTGGTTATTTTTTAGCGAAATCGTGAGAAAAGTATAGTACATTACATGGGAGGGGTGCAACTTTTCACCTCGTGTGAATTTCTACCCTCGCCGCGCTCTGGCATCAAACTTCACTCTCGGTGAAAAGTTGCACTTCCCTCCCTTGTAAAGTAATGTACTATTTCTGATGTCTTTTATTTAGGTGCCCTTAAGTTAGCTATGTCAGTACGTCGGAATCATAGACAGCAGTATCTACATGACATCGAAAATTTATCATATAAAGGAGGATATGCATTTTGATTGTGACCATGATAATACCTAAAATAATTAAGAATTTGTGAAAATTATTGCAATAAGGTTGACACAATTATTTGCAAGTTGTTACCACGACATCTTGACAATCGGCTGATAGCTAGGTTAGGTCATCTGGCCCGTAATTGTGCACTTTAACATTAGTTTACTTTAACAAGTGTCCGGTGACTTAACTTTTTTATTATACGCAAGAATTCGCAAATAATTTTCGAAATCGCGGTACTTTTTATCTTTTCTCTATCTTTGACCTAAGTATGTTAATTCTCGATTGAAAGATTAATTTCGTTAACACTCCCGTAAGCGCCGTGTAAAAAGATTGATTTTCAAGTATTCGTTATTTATTCAATTTATCGGTAAGAAACATTCAAATTTTGGAGAAGTAAAGCTGAATACCTCAATTACAATAGGCCAAAATTTCATGAACATCAGTTTGATTTTCCTTCGTGACATAACTACCTTAAAAGAGAGGATGTTGCACATCACCTTGATGCAGCGTTGCGGTATCAATAGCAGATGGGCAACTAACAAAAGATGGATGACCGCTCGCGAGAAAGACACGAATCAACGGGTGTGGAAGAGAGGAATAGTAGCAGAAGGTAGAGGCAGCACAAAACGATTGGAGAGGGTGTTAAGCCACGATAACGCCGGAACGCTAGACAGAAGCGACCGCAACGGCTATGAATTACCGCGCCGTGGCCCGCCGCCATAGTTCGACTGGCTGAAACACCGCGCGCCGGCAGGATTTCCGGTCGGCCGTATTATCGGACGCGGCGTCGGCGAACCTCTCTCATTCTCTTCCTTCCCCATTCCCGATAACAGCATGCCCCGAATAACATCACCAGAGCAGCAGTACCCGAAGAGCCTAATGCACCTCGGGTGCATCGTGAGGGTAGGAGGCGTTCGTTAACCAACTTCCGCGGCATACATAACGTCGTTACACGTGGATTTTCATGATAAAACACGCAAACCCAAATCTTGGTTAGTACGCTCTTCCAATTGCATGTGGTTTTAGCAATTTGCTCGAGCAGATAGCGCACTAACTATAGCCAGAGGCGAAGTACATATTGTATTATGGTAGGAGGGAAGACTGGGGTTGCTTGATGCACCTTTCGCATAAAATTTATTTTATTCCCTACGGAAAAGTCCAATCCATTGGTTGTTTTGCACGGTCAAAGACACAGAAGCAATAGTTTGTCAGATCTTGCTTTTAAGGTTTTCGGTTTAAGACAATTTTGTTCAAAAATGTAATGAACATTGAATTTTTGTTCAACGCAAAACTAATTAGCAGTTTTTTTCGTTTTTATTCGCGAAATGAATGGACCCCTCTCATCCCTCGAGACTCCTCCCTATTCTTCAGCTCCTCTCTCATCCCTTGATACTCCTGCCTATCGTTCGTCTCCTCTTTCATCCCTCGGAAATCCCTCCCTATTACTCGAGACTCCTCCCTATTCTTCAGCTCCTCTCTTATCCCTCGATACTCCTGCCTATCGTTCGTCTCCTCTTTCATCCCTTGGAAATCCCTCCCTATCACTCGAGACCCTTATGTCCCTCAGAACCAAACCTATCGCTCAAGATTTCTTATGTCCCTTGGAACCTACACTATCCCTCACAGCCCTCTCATTCCTCGAGAACCCTCCATCTTCTTTGCGGCCTCTCCCCATTCTTCAGGACCAATCCTATCTCTCAGGACTCCTTCTGTACCTCGGCATTCCTCCCTATTCTTTGTCTCCTCTTTCATTCTTCGTCTTATATCCCTCAGGATCAATCCTATTTCTCAAGACTCCTTCTGTCCCTAGACAGCCCTCTCATCTCTCGAGAATCCTGCATCTTCTTTGCAACCACTTCGCATTCCTCATGACATATCCTATCGTTATACCCTTCTGTCCCTCGGGACCCCTCACAAACCCTCGGGATATCTCATTATCCCTCGGCACCCCTCTCATCTCTCAAGACCAATCCTATCTCTCATGACCCCTTCCGTCCCTCGTGACCCTTTTTTCATTCCTCGAAGCCCCTTATTTTCCTTTGGGATCACTCCCCATCCCTTAACGTTCTTCTATCCTCCGGGAACCCACCTGATCATCCGGAACTTTCCTATCCCTCGGGATTCCCTCGCAAAGGGCACGTATATCCCTCTATTTTTTTTATTTCATTTATATAGGTTTTACGTTCGCTCATTTTTGTATCGGAGTTTTTATATCCAGTGCACTCAGAGAAATCGTAATAGTACAGTCAACTATAAAGTGACATTCATTTTTATTACATGCAACTATTTTTATAGTTACGATAACTACGAAAATGGTTATGGTAACTATTTGCTAGTTATAGTAACTATTTGATAGTTGTGTCAACTATAAAAAAGTTGTTGTACCAACCATAAATGAATAGATGTCACTTTATAGTTACTAATAACATAATTTTCTCTCAGTGTGGCGTTATAATTATAACACCAGTGCACGGATTATTCCGATTTTTACTGCCATGTTAGGTCGCATGAATACGCGAACTCTTGTCTGGAATCACCTTATTTCCTTTTGTTCCAATAAATACTCTTACCCCTCCAATTAACGCTAGTGAAGTGCGCGATATCATCATTTTCCATGAGAAGATATTAAAGGAAAACAATTTCCCATCCCTATCAATTTCATTTCTGCGAATACATCCCTTCATCGCTTTTCAAATTACATTCTACTTCGGTTTCTCAATTTTTTTTTAAAACAAAGATGCAATTCGATACCAGCGGATGTGCTTCCTCATCATTTCCCTTTTTTCTCTAGACCTTCTCTCACGTGCAAGCCAAAAGGAAAGAACAAATTTTTCCATTGAGATGGCTTTGTGGTAGATGTTAAACAATGAGGAAGCACTTTGCAAACTTACATTTTTCCATCATTTTTATCTCACAACAATGAACGAAATATCACTAATGCTAGAAATAACCCTTGAGACAAGTTGCCCCAGTCTAAGTCAAAAAGAAAGAACAGTTTTTTCCATAGAAATCGCTTTGCGAAATATGTTAAACAATGAGGAAAGCAATTTGCAAACTTCCATTTTTCCATCGTTTTTGTCTTACAACAATGAAAGAAATATCGCTAATGCTACAGATAATACCTGGGGCAAGTTGCTCCAGTTTAAGCGAAAAGGAAAGAACAATTTTTTTCCATAGAGATCACGCAGAGAAATTTCTGTGTTGTGACAACATAAAACGAGGACAACAAAAATCGTTACGTTAGGCTTACAAAAAAATTGCTCAGCACAGCAAAGAGATTTGTCAGCCGAACAAAAGATTTGTTAGCATAGCAAAACTGATTGAACGTAACAATTTTTGTTGTCCTCGTTTTATGTTGTCACAATACAGAAATTTCTCTCCGTGATGGCTTTGTGGAAGATGTTAAACAATCAGGAAGCACTTTCCAAACTTACATTTTTCCATCATTTTTATCTCACAACAATGAACGAAATATCGCTAATGCTAGAAATAACCCTTGAGACAAGTTGCCCCAGTCTAAGTCAAAAAGAAAGAACAGTTTTTTTCCATAGAAATCGCTTTGTGAAATATGTTAAACAATGAGGAAACCAATTTGCAAACTTCCATTTGTCCATCGTTTTTGTCTTATAACAATGAAAGAAATATCGCTAATGCTACAAATAATCCCTGGGACAAGTTGCTCCAGGTTAAGCGAAAAGGAAAGAACAATTTTTTCCATAGAGATCACAGAGAGAAATTTCTGTGTTGTGACAACATAAAACGAGGACAACAAAAATCGTTACGTTAGGCTTACAAAAAAATTGCTCAGCCCAGCAAAGAGATTTGTCAGGCAAACAAAAGATTCGCCAGCCTATCATAACAATTTTTATTGTCCTCGTTTTATGTTGTCACAATACAGAAATTTCTCTCCGTGATGGCTTTGTGGAAGATGTTAAACAATCAGGAAGCACTTTGCAAACTTACATTTTTCCATTATTTTTATCTCGCAACAGTGAACGAAATATCGCTAATGCTACAAATAACCCCTGGGGCAAGTTGCCCCAGTCTCTCCTATGCAGTAATGCATTGAAGCGTGAGTCTACTTGCGCCCGCGTTTTCGCGTGACGCACGCAGATCACATTTATTGTCGGTACTTGGAGAAAGAGAGAGGGAAAGCTCGCCCGGTTGCCCTAAATTATCCAGCCATTCTCGCCGCGGGCATTGATCCACGTGGAAATAAGCTCTGCAGCAAATTGTGTGTGGTGCCCGGGCTATCAACGTGAAATTATTCATATCGATAGAAGGCAGGCGGCAGACAGCAGCAGCAGCAGATAGAATGCAGTAGGCACCTCCGTGCATCTAACGGTACCTCCTTCTTTCCATTCTTGATAAGGCTCTTTTGCCGGTCGCGTTGCGGAGTGGAAAAGGCAAAGGTAAAAGCAGAGAGAAGTGCGAAAGACTTTGTGTGGAAGATATAGGCACTTGTTTTGATCGGTAGCACAAACCGTCCTGCGGTAGCTTCAATTAACCCCCCTTTCCTTTATTCCCTGTCGGATATATCTTCTTTCGTGAGAACGGCCGTTATCTTCCTACCGTTTGTTCTCTAATAGCATTCTTCCCTCGCTTCGTCTAAACTTGTACAATCGTATGACCTCTTGTATACGAGCTCTTGTTACATACGCCACTTTTTCATTTCACTTCATGGAAAAAATTATTAGGGGCCGTTCATAAATGACGTCACCAAATAAGGGGGGAGGGGAGGGGTCCCGAAAAAAGTGACGTTTTGTGACGATAGAGGAGGGGGGGGGGGGGGGGAGCCACAATTGTCACGTCACGCATTTCCATCGTTTTTTAAATCATGGTAGCCGTTTTTTTTTTTCGGAAAAAATGCCCTGATTTTTCCCCGACTAATTTATCATTTTCCCTGACCGAAATTTTAAGGACATCTACTAAAAAATTTATAACGCGAATAAAAAAAATGTATTAGAAACAGATACGTGTTTTTTGATAAGTTATTTATTTCTCGATCAACAACGAATAGTCTTCTTTTGAAGATATATTTTCTCTTTCAAAACATAAACGTTCTTTGGAATTGTAATGCTTTAAATCCGATTAAATACTGATTTGAAGTGTAATACTTATTTTAGTAATATATAACACTTTTTAAACTTTTTTGTTGAGTGCTTCGATTTGTTCGAATAGATTTATGTTGTAATGTTTATATCAATTTTTATTTGTCTTTTTTTCTTTTCAAATATTTTTCGGTTGTTTTTTTTTCCAAGTCTTTCTTTTATGGATTTTTATTCAGTTATTGAAACTTTGGCAACAATCTACTTTTTCCCTGACTAATTTCGATGTTCCCTGACTTTTCCCTGATTCCCTGATCAATTTTTTATTTCCTTGACTTTTCCCGGTTTTCCCTGACCGCGGCCAGCGTGTAAAACCTCACGCAAAATTTCGCAATCTCTTGGGGAATTTTTTTTAATTTCCATTTCACTATAACGAAATGATCTCTTCCGATTATTTAATTTGTAATTTTCGATTTTACTAGTCTTGGAGCATTTTTAGTCAATGAACAGAGAATTTACGTTTTTGTTAACCAGTGTATGAAAAGTTACATTATTGTTCCTACTATTCATAAATAATATAAAAATATTTATTATCGTTCGACTATGTATGATATATATATATAAAACGTTTTTTGATAAGACAAAATTGAAATTATTTTTACTTTATGGAGGGGGAGTCAGGCGAGATCGCGTGATGTCATGTTTGGGGGGGAAGTCTTTGCGACGATACGTGGCAGGGAGGGGGGGGGGAGGTCCAAAATCATAAAATCGGTGATGACGTCATTTATGGACGGCCCCTTAGTACACTTTCAATGGTCATGGAGCTGCAAAAAATAAAAGATTCGATTAGGGATATTAGAATGTCATAAAACTACTGAAAATATTCTGTGAAAAACATGATTAAGGAGGAGCATTAAAATCAGTGATATTCATAGATGGATATCACACTAGTTTGGCTGCTGGTATTATATGAAGTGATATGTGCTGTTGATCTTTTAACGACAATTTTTATTTCACAGAGGTAAAATACTGTTTTTTATCAGATACAATAATTTATTTATTTATGGTCTGAATGTTTTTATAAGAAAACCGTTGGGTTAAATATTTAAGAAAAAAAAAATTATTACATTAATTGTGGATTTCACAATTTTTAAAAGAAGACAAATTCTTAGTAATTTCGGAGGGATATTTAAACTCTTAGGTGCGTTTAGTGGGGAAAATTTGACTTTGCACATGTAAATCATCATCAACAGTCTTAATTTTATAGTGATTTATAGCGACATATGCAAAAATGTAGGGGGCAATGAGGTCGAGCGGTGATATCTGAAGGTAAACACGGTAATGAGTGGACGAGTAAGAGCCAAGTGGCCGAGACCCCAGTTTTTCTAAGATGACGAGATGCTTCAAGACAACGAGTACTACATGCAGACTCTCATCATGTCATACTTTAATGAATTTTCTTGAAGTTCACTGGAACTCCAGTAGTTGGAAGGTATAGGCTCTAGTAGTACGAGATATATACACGTATAGCTCTTATATATTCATGACTATACAGATCTGGAGACGCGGTAACGTCTTGAGACAAGTATATTCAACCTCAAATTAAGACTCTATAGGACACAAGACTATTCCCATGAAACTAATTTTAACTACTTTTTGACAGTTAATTTTATAGTATTTTATTTTATATATTTTATAATATTTTATTTTATATATATATCTATATTTATTTTATATATATTTTATAGATTTTATAATTTTATATATTCAGATGCAATATATTTCTTTCATAAGTATAAGTTTTAGTATCATGAAACAAACAATGTCACAAAAACAGCGAAAGAAATCAAATTGTTCTTTTTTCCTGTGGTAAAGTAACGATATTCGGATGGAATCAAAATTTTTATTGCACTGATATACAAAAAAACAATAGATAATTACAAATTTTTATTCATCAATCGGTATAGTGAATGAAATCGTAAATGTGATATAAAATGAAGGTGATTATAGGACACAAGTCTATTTTGATGAAACTTATTTTCGCTACTTTCTGACAGTTAATTTTTTTAGTATTTCATCAATTTTACCACTTGGCAGGTATATTCAGATGCAATATATTTATTTCATAAGTACTTTTAGTATTGGGAAATAACATGTAGCAAAACGACATCTGGTGGATTCTTTTAACTCCTTTATCCCAGTCGTCATAACCTATTATTTTATTTAAAAAAACAATTTATCATTAATATAAATCGATATTCATAAGTGGATAAACATTTTTTATAATGATATCCGTTGAAATAATTAAAACTCTTACAAATGAAGAGTGCAAAGTCTTGACCGACTGGGATAACGCGGCCATTTTACTTGGTGTTGATTCCCAATCATGAAACAAACAATTTCACAAAAACAGCAAAAAAAAAGGATGCAAAGAAGAACCTTGCACATTGCTTCCTCATTATTTTTCGCGTTTTACAAAGCTACCTCTATGAGGAAGTATGTTATTCAATTTTTGGCTTCCTCATAGAGGAAGCTTTGTAAAACGCGAAAAATAATGAGAAAGCAATGTGCAAGGTTCTACTTTGCATCCTTGTTTTAATAGGATAAATATATATATTGTGGATCCGCTTTTTCTATTTCGTTATTACGTTATTTCGTGATTATTAGAGCGTTTCCAAAAGTTAATGTGATAATGTATATTTTTTAAAATAATTCAACATTCCATAAAATCAAAAATTTCATATCGTTCGTCACTAAATTATACATATATAATGGCTGAATATTGTTTCATTTATATACAAAATTTGAGCTCGCTATCTTAAGTTTTGCAAAAGTTACAATAGGGCGATAATGTCAATTTTTTGAAAAATTCAAAATATCATAAAATTTTAACGGTTCAACCGATCTTAACCAAATTCAATAGCGATCACCGGCATATGAAAGCTCACATTCATACTAATTTTAAGATCAATATCTCGAAAATTGAAAAAGTTATCGCGTAAACAGACATTTTTCAAAAAATAAAAAAACGCGTAATAATTTAACGATGAAGTGGATTTTAACAAAGATCTGTATGAACGATGAGGCTTGATCCCTCTATCTATGGTCCAAATTTCAGCTTGATATCTCAAGGCATTCCCGAGTTATAAAAATTTACATTTTTCGATCGTGTAACACACACACACACACACACACATACAGACATTTTTTCTAAATCACTTTTTTCGACGTTTTGGCCCATTCTGAGTGTACTGATATGAAAATCTCGAAAAAATAAATTTTCACGAAAACAAAGCTTCCTCTATGAGGAAGCAATTTTTTAAAAATCTCTTCGGGTTGGGTTTAAAATAGCGAACGGCTAAAATAGCGAATTTCAAAATAGCGAATGATCAAAATAGCACATTTCATAATGATCGCCATTCTAAATTCAGACGTTCCTTATTTTGAAATTCGCTTTTTTAACCATTCGCTATTTTGAACCCCACCCTTCTTCTCTTCCTATGTCAAAGTAACGATTCGAGCGGAATTAAAATTTGTATTGCACTCCTAAAAAAAAACTACAGACAATTAGAAAACCGTAAGTGTTAATTTATAAATCGGTATAGAGAATGAAATTGCAAATGTGATATAAAATCAAAAACCGCGAAACAAAAAAAGAGTAACATACCCCTTAAAAAATAAAACCTTACAATACCCTAACTTAAATAAATAAAAAAATAACAATACAAAAAAAATGTGTAAAGCATCCTTGCAATTACAAAACCGCGTGTGCTTCATCAAACGTTGGTGTCAATAAAAATCCACTCTTTTTTCCCTGCACAATTTCACGTGTGAATTGTGATCCCGAGGGCGAATCAAAAAGACGACTGACGCATCGAGACGCACACATCGAAGTGGCCTAGTTTGCGAATGAAGAGCCACACTGGTACGTGGCTGTACGCCTCGACGATCAATAGTGCATTCTTGACTCCCTCCAACCTCTCGTACACCAGAGAGCTACATTTTTTTTTCTTGCTCTGTTATTCTCGAACAGTGGAGAAGAGGATGAAGTTACGATGTCAGCGATGCCCGCAGGGCTTGCGGACGTAGGGATGCGGAGACGCGGAACCCGACGAGGTGCAGCGCCGCCGAAGAAAAGAGATTGTAAAGTGGATCCTGAATCCCACGAGATCGGCTTAACGCGACTATTCTGTCCTGTTAGTGTTAGTGACAGTGGATGCTTGTGCGGTGGGGCGGCTTTTCCCCATACTACGAATGTGGTAGCAGCGACATCGGTGGCCTCGAATCCTCCTCTCGGTTCTCTATGTTTTTCTATCTCTTTCACATTCTCTTATTCTTCTTCTCTTCAGCACGATCTTCGCTCTGCCTGGTGCACTAGCAGCACCCTAACCCACTCTGCACTTCGGTGGCCATGGACTTTCGCTTGGCCGAACCGCAGGCGCCACCGCCGAAAATTGAATAAACGACTCGGCTTCAACCCTCTTGGCATCACTTTCTTGTTTTCGATTTCTCTCTTTTTTCACTTCCACTATTCTTTTATTCCTTGACATCCTTCGTACGTGGAACTACGTATTATTTTGACTTGTAAGGCTCAGACAAAGTGCTAACGCCAAAAGGTTCACAGCCCTAAGAATCACCACAATTTTCAGAATAACCGGGAAAAGAAAAATGAAAATGGAAATGAAAATCCGGCTATGGACTTTCGCTTGGCAGAACCGCAGGCGCCACCGCCGAAAATTGAATAAACGACTCGGCTTCAACTCTCTTGGCATCACTTTCTTGTTTTCGATTTCTCCCTTTTTTCACTTCCACTATTCTTTTATTCCTTGACATCCTTCGTATGTGGGACTACGTATTATTTTAACTTGTAAGGCTCAGACAAAGTGCTAACGACAAAAGGTTCACTGCCCTAACAATTACGATAACTTTCAGAATAACCGGGAAATCACTGAGTTGTTTTGACCCTTTTAGTGACTCTCAGAATTTGTCAGAATAACCGTAGATATGACCGTCGAAAATTTAGTGACTCTCAGAAGTTGTCAGAATAACCGTAGAAATGATGCTGAAAATTTAGTGACTCGGAATTTGTCAGAATAACCGTAGAAATGACCGACGAAAATTTAGTGACTCTCAGAATTTGTCAAAATAACCGTCGAAAATTTAGTGACTCTCAGAATTTGTCAAAATAACCGTCGAAAATTTAGTGACTCTCAGAATTTGTGAAAATAACTGCCGAAAATTTAGTGACTCTCAGAATTTGTCCAAATAACTGTCGAAAATTTAGTGACTCTCAGAATTTGTCAAAATAACCGTCGAAAATTTAGTGACTCTCAGAATTTGTTAAAATAACCGTCGAAAATTTAGTGACTCTCAGAACTTGTCAAAAGAACCGTCGAAAATTTAGTGACTCTCAGAATTTGTCAAAATAACCGTAGAAATGACCGTCGGGCCTTGCCAATTTTTCGACGGTCATTTCTACGGTCATTTTGACAAATTCCGAGAGTCACTAAAGGGGTAAAAAACCACTAAGTCATTTCACGGTTATTTCGACATGTTTTGAAAGTTACCGTGACTGTTAGGGTGAGCAAATAAAATGTTTGCAAATATATTTTAGGCAACTGAATCTAATAATTATTGAAGAAACTAAACATTTGGTTTTCCCAATGAAACATTCTTTTGAAAGCGCCAAAAGGTACACTGAGAAAAAGAAAATGTTTAAATTAATCAAATCGGCGTACAAACTTCATTGTCATTCGTATAAACTCTCGTTTATACGAATTTTTAATTGCTACAATAAATATTTTCGTTACCGCAAATATATTTTAGATGATTGAATCGGATAATTATTGAATAAACTAAACATTTTATTTTCCTAATGAATCATTCGTTTGAAACAGGGTGTATATGCCGATTTAGTTAATTCAAACATTTTTTTTTTTTTTTTTTTTTTTAATTATTATTTATTCTTTCCATGGTATGGCTTCAATCGCCTTTTACCGCCCATCCCACCCTTCCTCCTATCACTCCCTACCCGCACTTCGCTAAGCTAACCTAACTTTCCATGCGGCCGCAGCCGACTTAGCTACACTGTACCGCATTCGCCATGAACACGGGGAAACTGCGGAAAACCCGTGCTGGTACAGACGGCCATATATTCTTCTGATCTCCCGGTGTATATACGAAAGTAAAGTGCTTAAATGTAGACACCGAGGTCTCAGAAAAACTGACCTCCCGCTCACTGATTGATATGCCAGCCGGTGCACGGCTAAACGGTCACCCATCCAAGTTATGGCCGCAAACAATGCTGCTTAACTCGTGGGACCGCCAGAGCCGTACACCGACCGCACAACCATCAGTGTCGGTTTTAATTCAAACATTTTTTTCTCAGTGTAGATCCGATTCACGCTATTATAAATTTTGGGGGAAATTTGAAAATGATTTACACTCATATTCCTAGCCAAAAGATTCATACTACGAAAATTTATTTTCTATAATAATGATGCTAAGAAATTACAATCATTAATAATGATAATGATTGATTATTAATTTATTATTATTATTATTATATTATTTTTAATAAACGACTCAGACTGAACACTCTTGGGATTACTTTCAACTTTGGGTTTCTCCCTTTATGAATTCGGCATCCATTTAATCCTCGACATCCACTATCCATATATGTGTGACTAAAAATAACTTGCATTTTAAGGACTCAAGAAAACCGGCGAATACTAAAAATTTGATTCAATTGGAATTTAACTAAGATTAACGATAAAAATATTAACGGAATTGTTGATACTAGAAATATTTATTTTATATAACGACATTACTAAAAAATTATTAATCCATTCGTGAAGAAAATGATTTATCAAATTAGATGAAAAACTCTATTTTATTTCATACGAAATTGATTCTCTGATTTTTCCGATTACATATTATTTTTTTAAATAATTTGTATAATCACGGATTTTTTGTTTTGGTGAATTTATTAAGACTGTTTTTATAAAACTATTTGTTCCATGATCCAAAAATATATTGATAAGTCGCGTTTTTTTAAAGAGAATTTTACTTTTAAAAAAACGTATTGTGGAATACTGAATGCTAATATTAGCCACTAATTTTCGTCTTAAAGAATGTAAGGGAGTGAAAAAAAATTGTCATCTATCGCTGACGACTTTCAAATTTGATATAACATTGAATTTGTAAATTGGCGAGTGCTATAGATTACAAAATGAAAAATCTATAACTCGAAGATCTGTTAATGAATTTATTCGAAAATTCCATACTAATTTGTTGTCATTATCGGCTGCAATTTTCACCGCCAATATTACTCTATTAAACCTTCATTATCGCTTAATCGAACCTTCATTACCATTTTCATTCCATAAACATCGAACTTTCCTACATTTTAAATAACGCAGGATTACAAAGTTCAACCCACCACATTCCATTCTCATTATCTTCAATTTTTTTTTCTCATCGCTTTCATCATTAGCAGACCAAAATTGACCAACATACTTCCTCATAGATGGAAGTTTGTGCACAATGCGAAATAATGAATAATCTTCAAGTTTCCACTTTGCATCGTTTAAATAGATTTTACTACGATCGTACAGTATTTTGTGAGAGAGAATAAATCGCATCTTCTAATTGCTTCCATTACTTCTATTACGCCATTATAGTTTGTTACAACAGGAGCAACAGAAACGCGTATATTTCTGGCCGAAGCTCACTACAACTACTATGCGAAACCCTCGAAGCGCAAGGAACTACTAAGAGCCAACGATGCAGGGGTAATAAACGTGCTGACTGCTCCATAACTTTGATGTCGGTGGCGACTGTGCTACCTCCTGCACATACTGGTATTGTACAACGGAAGGTTGAACGTCGAACTGCGATTAAACTGTACGCGCCCTCCTGGTTGCGTTCATATCAACGTATATTGTATCAAACGTACAGTAATAGAGGCATGTAATACGAAGAGTTACTCTGTTCGCATATATGCCAAAGTAAACGCCTCCTGGAGGCCACACGTGTGCCCTACGAATTTGCATAGACGAGCGTGCAGACACGACTGCATCCCCTGTTTCACGTCTATCGGTATATGACATTTCAGGGGCTGCACGTAGAGTGACACATGAATTCGGTATTTTCGAATCACGACTGTTGTTAAATAATCATAATAGTACAGAGCGATGTTGTATTTGTTTAGTGGATGGTATAATAAAGTTTGTGTCAGAAGGACGTATTTGCAAGCATTTATGTAACGTATATTTAATCACAGATTATGCAAATTTGTGTTTAAGGGCATTTGTGTTTAGGTCTTTAGATCCAAATTGCTGGTGTTCATTGATAGATGTACACTTGCTTATCTGCTGATGTTATTAGAAATTTATAGATCATTTTGAATTATGGAACGAAGATTTTTTTTATCTATGACAAAAGTATTTTAATTATGGCAAATGAGCTATAGGAAATTTATGGGTTTTTAAATTTCTTCACACTTTTCTGGGATATCTTAGCCAAATTTTTTTTTCAATTTACTGAATTATAAGTTTTTTTTGTTTATTAAAATTAGTGAAGTTGTAATTATTTTATGAAAATATTTTTTTTAATTTACAGTCGGATCTATGGTATTTTGTGAATTTTAACTTTATCTCAAATCGATACATTCATGCCAGAAGAACTTTGGGTTCGAAAGAATAGTTATAAAAAATGACATTAGAAGATAAACGAGTGAGATATCTGTCAATGAATATCACCAATTTAGATCTGACGCCCTCCCCTTGAACTCCTCGGATTCAACGCTGTAAATATACTGATATTCAGCTGTAGGAATATTTAAAAAGTTTTACTAAATTTTCAAACGTACGAGTGTACATCTTTAAAGAGATTTGCATAATATTATGGCGTTATTACTTTCATGGGAAGAGAAAAAAAATTAACCATCACTGTCTGCATTCTTGTTATGATTTTAAAAAAGTCAGAGGTGTTAATAGTCAGAGTATTAAGAGTATTCATAGATTAAAAACTTGAAATTTTTTTTCTAATCGATAGAATTATCAATAGTAATATCCGAAGACCTCCAAAATTATCGGAATATTTCCCGATTGTTTCGTTGCTGAGCAACGAGAGGACGAAGTTTCGCACAGTAAAACCCCGAGCGTGCAGCGCGAGGGATTTTTGTGTGAAACTTATCCCGATCGTTGCTAAGCAGGGAAACTAGAGAGAAATATTACGATTAATTTTGGAGGTCGAGGGGTATTTGTCGGATTATTTTCCGGATCTGGATTTCGGCTAAGCACAGAACAGTATTCGAGGAAACATTAACCCAATTTTTGACAGACAAAAAAGTCAATTCGGATGTTACATTGGTTGAAAACAAGTGAAGAGCTACTGTGGAATATTCGGGTGAAATTTTCAATGAAATTTTGAATAAATGAACTCGATTACCGAGAATATCGCTCTGTGATTGGTCGAAATCCAGGCCCGAAAAATAATCAGTAGTAATACCCGAAGAGCTTCAAAATTATCGGGTATTTCCCGATAACTTCGTTGCATACAAACAAGAGTGTCAAGTTTTGCAGGTTAAAAAATCCGAAGCGCTTGCGCGAGGGAATTTTCTGCAAAACTTGACACGATTGTTTGTATGCAGGGAAGTTTGAGGGAAATACACGATTAATTTTGAAGCTCGAGGGTTATTTGTCGGATTATTTTTTCCATCGGAATTTCGGCTCATTCTTCAGATCATGTTCCAGTTCTCGTCAGAAGTTTGACAGATGTGAAGAATTCTCAGGTTAAAAGTTGTTAAGCAATAAAAACAGTTTCTGTTTTTATTGCTTAGCAACTTGTTAGGAAATATCCGAAAAATATCCGAAATAAAATCGCCTAGGTTCCCCCACATGAGGCCAAATGCGTCGTCTCTATTGGCTGAAATTCCGATGGGAAAAATAATCACTTGTAATATCACAAGAGCTTTGAAATTATCGGATATTTCCTGACAGGTTCGTTGCAAACAAATGAACGAGTGAAGTTTTCCAGGTTAAAAAATCACGAGCGCGTAGCGCGAGTGATTTTTCTGGAAAACTTGACGAGTTTATTTGTTTGCAGGGAACCTGGAGGGAAATATCAGATTAATTTCGAAGCTCGAGTGGTATTCGGGGGATTATTTTTTCTATTCAAATTGCGACAAATGGAATTGCACCATCAGACAAAAATTATCATTCTGAGAAGGAAATTTCATAATCAGAACAAAAACCTTTTAATTCATGTTTAAAGTATTGCAGTTAAATACACAATTGTTATAGACATTTGTATATTGATTCCAGACTGAGGTTTTCGATTTAATCGTATTAACAGGGACATTTCCCTTTACTTTTTCATAAATAGTTTGCAAGGATTCAACTCCAAACCTACTCATATCAAATAAAAATCCTTTGACTGCCACAACAAAATTCAATCTGTCAGTTTGACAGAAGGTTGACGCGGCTAAATGATTTTTTTGTTTTATATATATAACCAACACGCAAAATTATCAAAAAATTATCACATGTAATACCACAAGAGCTTTGAAATTATCGGATATTTCCTGACAGGTTCGTTGCAAACAAATGAACGAGTCAAGTTTTCCAGGTTAAAAAATCACGAGCGCGTAGCGCGAGTGATTTTTCTGGAAAACTTGACGAGTTTATTTGTTTGCAGGGAACCTGGAGGGAAATATCAGATTAATTTCGAAGCTCGAGTGGTATTCGGGGGATTATTTTTTCTATTCAAATTGCGACAAATGGAATTGCACCATGAGACAAAAATTATCATTCCGACAAGGAAATTTCATAATCAGAACAAAAACCTTTTAATTCATGTTTAAAGGATTGCAGTTAAATACACAATTGTTATAGACATTTGTATATTGATTCCAGACTGAGGGTTTCGATTTAATCGTATTAACAGGGACATTTCCCTTTACTTTTTCATCAATAGTTTGCAAGGATTCAACTCCAAACCTACTCATATCAAATAAAAATCCTTTGACTGCCACAATAAAATTCAATCTGTCAGTTTGACAGATGGTTGACGCGGCTAAATGATTTTTTGTTTTATATATATAACCAACACGCAAAATTATCAAAAAATTATCAGTATAATACCGTGTAGCTTGCCCCACGTGACGTCGAATGGTGCAATTTCATTGGTCGAAATTTGGATAGGAAAAATAATCAGTATAATACCGTGTAGCTTGCCCCACGTGACGTCGAATGGTGCAATTCCATTGGTCGAAATTTGGATGGGAAAAATAATCAGTATAATACCGTGTAGCTTGCCCCACGTGACGTCGAATGGTGCAATTCCATTGGTCGAAATTTGGATGGGAAAAATAATCAAGTTAATTGCACTGCTAATAATATTTTAACATAATCATAATATGCTAAGCACACACTCACATATTACTGTTTCGTCGACAAAATTTCACACTATCATTGACATATCAATTATTTGTCACAAATTCTTTTTGATTGCTGGTATTTTTTCCGATTTTCTTTGTGTTGTTCGTTTCTTTTGTTGGGTCATATTGAAAATTTGTTTCACAAGGAAAATACAGTGCTTTCAAAAAATATATATCCTCAACCTGTATAAAAAGCGATACAAAGAACAGAAACGCAAAATGTTGTATCAATATCAGGAAAAAAAATATTCATGGTCCTTTTCGATTCAAATAACTGTGAATATCATCGGATAACAATAATAAAATATTTATTTTCTCTTGAATAAAAAAACAATTGCGATAAGAGACCTTTAAAAAACGAAGCTTATGATATCGTGTTTTTTAATTCGTAACTGTACGGAGGGAGAAATATTTTTAAATAAAAATTTTATTCGAATATATTGCCCATTGCTGGTACGCAAAAACGTGGAAGTGGCTCTTGTCCCAATAAACCGAGGCCAGTTCGACGAGGATGGTTCGTACTATCGGAAAGCCCAGCTGTCGAAGCGTGCAGAAACACGAGGCAGCGAAATCAGCAGACTGCACAGGCAGAGGGATCGGAGAATCGAAGCATCAGAGAACGAAACCATTCTATATCCGTGAAGTGAACTATCCCGGAGGCAGCGTGCGGAAAATCGAGAGAAACGTCTGGCTCTGTCGAAGCGTACATTTTCACTGCGGTCGCACCTCGAAATTTACTCTAGCTGAATATGCCGCAATACAACATTCTGGGTTACCTTAAAGCTCAGCTTTTGTTCCAATTCGTCAACAGGTGCAAAATTTCGCGGTTTTGCATAAAATTATATAGTCAAAATCCCAATCACGTAGCTTCATCCATCAAATACGAACGAGTTTTTTTCTAGAGAACCTGAATAACCCTTCAATGCCCAACTTATCATAATTGGCAAGTTAATAAATCAGATGTCGTCCAAAATATTTTTTAGAAAAATCTGACGACTTTATAAATATGATATTGAATTTGAATTGAAAAATTGTAGAAAAATTCGCCTTTGTATAAAGTGTCGTCCTCAAGTATAATTAAAAATGATTAATTTTGTTATTTGTGTAAGAATGTAAAAAGTGACATTTGAAGAATATTTATATACTGAACAATGCTGAACATGTTAGAATTAATCTTAACATGTAAGGGACTTTAGACTTACAATGTCAATAATATCTGTGAATGTGAATTAGTTGTAAGTTTGTGATTAAAATTCACTTGAATTATATTCTTGGTGAGACTTGCAAAGAAAGCTCTGTGAGACGCTTAATAGTCTAAGAGTGCAGTAAACCCTGGTGCACTTATAGGGTACTGAAACAAAGTAGTGAAACGAGTATTTCCTGGGATTATCACGTTTCGAGAATAAAACTGGGTTAGCTGTATCCGCGACCCTCCCCTATTGGATGTAAAGCAACACGCCTCGTTTTCACCTCCCCGTAAATTCCAAAGTAATCTCCTAGCGAAGTAATAAATCTCTCGTTTGCACTCCTCTTTACTCGGCTTTTACACCACCACCATCACCATCACCACTACAGGAATAAAACTTTAACTTTCACTGCGAATTTTCTTCATTGGAAACTTCTCTTTAGATTTTGAAGAGGCATACCGCTCTGCAACATAGAAACCATTAACTTGAGTGCTCCTACTTCAAAGCTATTACGTTGCCCAAAATATGTTCTACGAATAAAATTCTCTTTACGCGAATTTAAAAAATACCCAACTGCAAGATGTACTACACAAAGTATGGTAAAAAAATGACACCAATTAGCAAAATGTCATAATTCTTCCACGTTCAGCCATTAAGGTAGTTGAAACGATTTCAACTCTCGGAGTTGACATTTTTTTTACATATAGTTTAGAGGTATCTTTTGACGCTCACGAAATTTCAAGGTCGGTTACCGACTCTTTGAGACTAAAATTGAACACGAAAGTCTGAGTTTTTAACATGAAGCATATGGCAAAAGTGAGGATTTAGATTTTTGAATGAGAAATTCATATAGATATTTTTAACTTTTAGAGTAAAACAACTGTATCATGCGTTTGCTAGACAATATAGTTATTTTCTGTAAAATAAAAATGGATTGTCATCGACCATTTAACAGAATAAATTCGAGTTAATTAAAACGATATTTAGCGTGACGGAAAATAGTCAAGGTGGACAATATGGCAGTTCAAGCTGTTCGTAATAGTAGTAATAATATAATGCACATATTGAATATAAAAATCTGTATTTTCAGTAATATATGTTGAATAAAAAAATCAAACTTCAAATAAAACTAAATTAAAAATTAGATTCTAGCGTAACTTAGAATTTCTTTCGTTAATAAACATTATTCTGTAAATTTTCTACGAATAAAATATTTTTTGCAAATGTAAAAAAGTACCCAACTGCAAGATGTACTACACAAAGTATGGTAAAAAAATGACACCAATTAGCAAAATGTCATAATTCTTCCACGTTCAGCCATTAAGGTAGTTGAAACGATTTCAACTCTCGGAGTTGACATTTTTTTTACATATAGTTTAGAGGTATCTTTTGACGCTCACGAAATTTCAAGGTCGGATACCGACTCTTTGAGAATAAAATTGAACACGAAAGTCTGAGTTTTTAACATGATGCATATGGCAAAAGTGAGGATTTAGATTTTTGAATGAGAAATTCATATAGATATTTTTAACTTTTAGAGTAAAACAACTGTGTCATGCGTTTGCTAGACAATATAGTTATTTTCTGTGAAATAAAAATGGATTGTCACCGACCATTTAACAGAATAAATTCGAATTAATTGAAACGATATCTAGCGTGACGGAAAGTAGTCAAGGGGGACAATATGGCAGCTCAAGTTGTTCGTAATAGTAGTAATAATATAATGCAGATATTGAATATAAAAATCTGTATTTTCAATAATATATGTTGAATTAAAAAATCAAACTTCAAATAAAACTAAATTAAAAATTAGATTCTAGCGTAACTTAGGATTTCTTTCGCTGATTAACATTATTTTATAAATTTTCTACGAATAATTTTATAAAATATGTTCTACGAATAAAATGTTTTTTGCAAATGTAAAAAAGTACCCAACTGCAAGATGTACTACACTAAGTATGGTAAAAAAATGACACCAATTAGCAAAATGTCATAATTCTTCCACGTTCAGCCATTAAGGTAGTTGAAACGATTTCAACTCTCGGAGTTGACAATTTTTTTACACATAGTTTAGGAGTATCTTTTGACGCTCACGAAATCTTAAGGTCGGTTACCGACTTTTTGAGACTAAAATTGAACACAAAAGTCTGATTTTTTAACATGATGCATATGCCAAAAGTAAGGATTTAATTTTTTGAATGAGAAATTCATATAGATATTCTTAACTTTTAGAGCAAAGCAACCGCGTCTTACGTTTGCTAAACAATATAGTTATTTTCTGTAAAATAAAAATGGTTCATCACCGATCATTTAACAGAATAAACTCGAGTTAATCGAATCGAAAAAAGTAGTCAAGGTGGACAATATGGCAGTTCAAACTGTTCGTAATAGTAATAACAATATGAGCCACATAATGAATATAAAAATCTGTATTTTCAATAATATATGTTGAATTAAAAACTCAAACTTCAAATAAAACTAAATAAAAAATTAGATTCTAGCGTAACTTAGGATTTCTTACGTTGGTTAACTTTATTTTATAAATTTTCGCTTTAGTAGGTATCCTTGAACCGTTGATTGACCATACATTTTTACCCTTACTCAGGTTGTCTTAAGATATAAAAATAGTTCAAGATAACTCTCTCCGCGCAAGGCAGACTCTCGAGGCTTATGATTTTCTCTCGTTTCGTACATTCATACTCAATTATCTTCATCCACGTCGTCTCTTGTTGCGTTGAAAGCGGAGAAACCTAGTTCTCGTTGAAATTGCGTACGATTCAACCTGAAGTACAACTACTAAGCTGGCGTATCTAAATATAATATAAAACATATGCCCGAGAACGCACATTCATAAGAGCTGCTGCTGCTGCATATTTTTACAGTGGCTGACACACATTGACATTGGCTTTAAATGTATGATAAATTTTTTAACTCGCATTGACATTGATAATAAATCACTCTGGAGATTTATCATTCATATCTGAGACTTGGGCCTTGCAGTCAACACTTTCTCATAAATAACGTAGTCGCAGATATCCTTCGAGTTTTCCTCAGCTACAGAACCTGTAACACTAAGTTTTCAAAGCCATCCCCTGCCTCTCGTAAATTGAAAACCGACAGAGAAACGTGAATAACGTGTCACCAGTTTTCGTGCTGGGAAGGGCGAAATAGATTCTCGTCCCGACGGAAACCGGAAAAGTTTGTGGTGTACAGGAAACATGGAGGCTCACTGGAAGGCGTGCGGTAAAGAAGAAGCGCAACGAAAACGAGAGGCAAAGAAGATGCATATGGTTGATTCAGGAGCGAAATAACGTATCCAAGTTGAAATATGGAGTTTACAAATACTCTGCGTTCATTTTAAGGTTGTTCACATTGCTTAGTCAAATAAAAGTCCATCACGAAATAACAAAAAATAAAGCCTTTACTGCGTCTCAATAATATTAATGTTAATAGTATATTATACTACAAGAGATAGAAGTCCGTGATTTTTCTGGAGACTGAAGTTTGTTGGTTATTAGAAATCTTCCGAAGTGAAAATCACGATTCCTCTGGTGTAGTATCTGATACTTTTTTTCCCGATTTCGCTAAAAAAAATAAACACGTACCGCGCTTGCAACAATGACGCAGAAAATAATATCAAATTATGAACTTGAGGCTAAGCGCTCGTATTCTGAAGCATTTTAAATAAAGTAATTATTATTAGATAGGCACTGCGAATATCTAAGTATATATATATGAGGGGCATATTTTTTGTTTATTTAAAAATATTTTTTAATAAATTAGTTTATTTTTGTTTATTTAATAATAGATAGGTCTGCGATTTCTGGTATTGCAGCTCTTAAATTTTGTAGCATTATTAGTAAAGCTACAGCATTGTTATTATCTATTACAACTCTTATTCCTTTTCTTATCTCTCGCCTTTCTGGTTTTTTGCGAATAAATATCGTCAAAACAAACTTTTTAGGGGAGTAAAAATAGTTAGGCGACAAATATTCTCTTGCAAAGCAAACCGGAAGTATCATTAACGTTATCAAATTATTCCAGTGGTCAAACATAGTATCGGTAAATCCACAACCCTATCAGCAGCAATGGCTGTCTTTGTCGTCGAAGACTTTTGTACACCACATGCATAATTTACATGAGAAAATAAGTCTTCCTAAAGCCTTAGTGGTTCCGGGTCGTTTAGCTTCGACGGTAACCCCAGCAAGTTCTCGCGTTTCTCATGCTGTGTCTCTTCTCTCTTCGTCGTGCACCCAGCACTTATTTTTACCTCATACAAGTCGCGCTTCAAGCGTGTTTATATATCCACCACGTCGCGAAAATTATTATCGCTTTGCTACAGGAAAATACCGTGTCTTGTTATTTTCCTGAAGACTCTTTCGTGAAAGTTTTCCTTGCAGATAATCCTCGGTTTATAGGAACCGGTAAACCACGCTAGCTCTCAGGAGAAGAACACGATGGGTGAAGAAGAAGAAGATGAAGAAGATGGAGAAGAAGAAGAAGCACATAGTGCTAGTATCTAATATCGACGGTACAACAAGAGCTCTCGTTTGCCTACATAATTTTTCGTAAGCCATAACAAGTCGCTCCGGTTAAGTTTGCACGTTTTTTTTGCTTGTATTGGAGACTACCATCGATGCTGCTCTTCTTGTGTGCTACCACGCGAAACTTAGTTATCGGGCGTGCAACGAGACGCTAACTCAATTTTGCAATACAGTTCTCGGTTCCAACGTGGGCGCGCCTCGTTTGCTTTTTTTTTTTTTGCGACAGTAATGCAGTTTCCATACAGCTTCTTTTTCCTGTTTCTGTTCCTCTAGCGTCTCTCTCATTATCTTTATTTTCGCTGCGCCCTTTCCCTTCTTCCTTTACCGTGCGTCATGATTATGCGAATTACCACAGCATAAATTACTCCGCGTCACGTGATGCATACGAATATAAGTATAAACTGTACGTTGCACTGTGGGTTGCAGTGCTATTAAATATGCAACGTTAGTCTTACATATGAAGCGTTCATTATCAACTAGGCCATTTTTTTGGTGGAACTGTTGGATGTTATTTTTAATTTACAAGTTTATAGTACTACTTGAGAGCAGCTTTGGCTAATTTTATAAAATATTTTTAAAATGCCACTTGTCAGGAGATACTTTTTTGCTTTTCACTTAGTGTTTCGTGCGAAACTATTAAACACTCGAAAAATGTATAAGTATAAATTAATGTTTCTTCTTTTGTCCACTATCCAATGATGTCACAGTTATAATTTTGACGTTACTACAAAGTCTTCTTTTTTTCAAGGATTTGCAAAAATATAAAAAATTTGTGTACAAATATACCGTTTATTTTACACTGTATATTATATAATATGGGTACGTACAAAAATTAATTCAGCTTGGGATCTACAACATTGACCTACATAAAATGAAAACTATGCAAAATTACACAATTTTTAAAAGATTTTCTGTGGATTTTATATCATAGTATGATGCCTCAACATGCACAAGATGCTCGAATATTTCCCACACATAAAAATTTTACCACGTGTATACATTTTTACGATTTTTCGTGGTTATTATTTATTCACTACGGAAATATTGTAGATACCAACCCTAAGTATTTTTTTTATAGAGACTGCACTAAATGCAAAACTCTTTGTAAAATTGGTACGGAAATAAGTGTTTAGGAGAAAAGTGGGCCTTTCAGTTATGTAAAAATAATTGCTGGAAATTTAGAGGAATAAAATCTTTTTCAATTTTTTCAATGTTTTCAAATTTTTTTAAAAAATTACCTAAGCTCCTTTCAAGCAATACTCCAAATTAGCAGATAAAACAATGGCCTAGTTGATAATGAATGTCTAGCATCAGAATTAATGCTAAATTATTATGATGGTATGTTCATTATTAATAAACGTACTTTCGTATCTAACTCGTACCTTCGAGTCATCTACTTACATTTGCCAGAACTTTTAGGGAGCTACTAGAAACGTCGCAAAACTTTTAGTACATTTAACCAGGTACTCAAAACGTAGTTGGTAACGAAATGGGTATTCAACATTTTGGTACTTTCTGTAATATTCGGTAAAACCCTTCGGCTAAACTCTAGTATGCAAGTACTAATGATATTACTATGGATGCTCGTATACGGTTCGTAATGCAGATGGAGACATAGCCAGTTTTGAGAAGGGCTTCGGCAAGAACAGATATAAGCATCAAACCAAGTTCGCGACGTGAGGACGCGTTTTACAACTAATCGTAAGTAGTCGCGAGAGTCGCGCGTTATAGCTCCCTGTGTGCGGAAAGTAATTTCGTCGCATTCAGGTTCTACACGTTCGTGACTCGCCGGTTTTAGTCCCGCAACGGCCAAGTTCTCGGTTTTGTGCCTGACGACATACACCTCTTGTGCACGTAGCGATTTCATGATTTCTGCAGAAGTATTTAATGGAACGTCGCGAGGGAACGAATCGTTTTTCCAAGTAATTCCGTACGAAAGTCGTGTTTCCACCTATTCATTCAGGTAATTGTCGTAGAAATCCCCACGTACGAATGTCTGATTGATGAAAAGTTGGATTCCACGATTACGGGTAGGAAATTAAGAGTAACTATAATTTGAAGGGGGTCGCAAATATCGATCATATTGTATGGCCAACATCATCTAAAAATATGATGGAAACTAAATTCTTGCACAACGCAAATAAAAATTGGACATGATTTTTTTCACCAAAATAAAATAATGAACAAATCCTATCTCTCTAGACCATTCCGATTGCTCAGGATTCACTAACCCTCAGAATTTATTACTTGCGGCACCTTCCCTATCTCCCAGGACCCCTCCATATATCAGGAATCCTCCTTCCCCTCAGGAGTCCTCCTTCCTCTCAGGAATCCTCCTTCTCCTCAGGAATACTCCTTCCCCTCAGGAATCGTCCTTCCCCTCAGGAATCCTCCTTCCCCTCAGGAATCCTCCTTCCCCTCGGGAAACCTCCTTCCCCTCGGGAATCCTCCTTCCCCTCGGGAATCCTCCTTTCCCTCAGTAATCCTTCTTTCCCTAGTGAATCCTCCTTCCCCTCGAGAAATCTCCTTACCCCCGGGTATCCTCCTTCCCCTCGGGAAACCTCCTTCCCCTCGGGAATCCTCCTTCCCCTCGGGAATCCTCCTTTCCCTCAGTAATCCTTCTTTCCCTAGTGAATGCTCCTTCCCTTCGAGAAATCTCCTTACCCGCGGGTATCCTCCTTCCCCTCGGGAATCCTCCCTCCCCTCGGGAACTCTCCCTCCCCTCGGGAATCCTCCCTCCCCTCGGGAATCCTCCTTTCCCTCGGCAATCTTCCTTTCCCTCGGCAATCCTCCTTTCCCTCGGCAATCCTCCTTCCCCTCGGGAAACGTCCTTCCCCTCGGGAAACGTCCTTCCCCTCGGGAATCCTCCTTCCCCTCGGGAATCCTCCTTCCCCTCAGCAAACCTCCTTACCCGCGGGAATCCCCCTTTCCTTTGGCAATCCTCCTTTCCCTCGGCAATCCTCCTTTCCCTCAGGAATCCTCCTTCCCCTCGGGAACCCGCCTTCCCCTCGGGAATCCTCCTTTCCCTCGGGAATCCTCCTTTCCCTCGGGAATCCTCGTTCCCCTCAGGAATCCTTCTTCCCCTCGGGTACCTTTCCTTCTGTCGGAAACATTTTCCCTCAGGAACTCTCTATCCCTCCAGATCCCTTGTATCCCTCGGGGCTTCTCACTCATCTCACTTAATATAGGCGAACCAGATTGTTTGAAACGAATAAGACCGTTTAAAAGCATTCACATATAATACAGAATTTTCACTGTTCGACGCACTGCTGGTCCATAGTCAAATTCCGGTTAGCTCGAGATGTACTCACCTCACGCTAAATGAAAATAATAATGGGCCTTCTATCCTGTCATCCGTATTGACTAAAGTGTAAGCTCATATTGTACACCCACGTGCAGCCACTTGTTTCGAAGTTTCATGGACGAGAACGAGTTGCAACATCCACGGAATAACGAAGCGGGGGCAGGTCGTTACTGCCCGTTATAAGGACAAACTAAACACGGTATTCAAAAGGCGGGTCTAGCGTCAGTTCCCTAAATATATCTGTATGTTGTGTACGGACACAACGCAACTGAACACCTCCGGCACATGTCACGGGTTTCGCACTCCCCCGGCCGATGGCTTATTATCGGGTAAACACACTGAAGCGTAGAACGCGCACGACCTACACGCTGTATTTCAGCCCCTTCACCCCTTAGAATTTGCATATTGCACTATTCCGGAGTGACCTCGAGGCGCTGGTCCGAGTGTATCGTTCTGGCTTGTCTCGAATTTCCATAATATAACGACTCTGCATGCCACTACTGCACTGCTTCATATTATTAGATTTCTCAAAGCCCGCATTACAAAACCTACTTCAGCGGGCGAGCTTCGTTGAATCCAAATTTTTTTTACCAAACTCCAAAGAGAGAAATAGGTGCATTATGCTACTAGAGAGGGAAGTGCGAAACTGACAATCGGATTCCAGGTAGCATACGATTCTTTTTTTTCGACTACGTTGAAATTATCACATTTGCATGTGTGCATAAAAGTGCAATTGTACGACTTGTCTTTTAAAGGAATTGTAGTAGGTCCAGGATAGATAAGCCATCGAGGTAAATATAACCTAAATAGCTGAGTGTTTGGTGAATAATTGCAAACCGATGACTAGGAAATGATGTGAGGGCGACGGACAGGGACCAGGGGCGTACTTTCGGTAAGGGGGTTGGAGGCAGGGACGGGCAATATTTACAGAAAAAAATAGATGATTTGCTTTCCACTCATAATTGATTTTAAGTTTAAATAATATATGGAGGACTGAAGGACTTAGGTCGATGATCTATTGACAATATACAATACAAAATAGTGCGATAGATGTTTATATGTAAAGCTGTATCCTGTTGTGTATTGTCAATAAATATACCACTACTACTACTACTAAAAATGGATTTCCACTCATCATTTAAACTCGAAATGAATTATGAGTAGAAAAAGAAATCATTATTCAAAGTCAAAATAATGCTGAGTAGAAAAAGAAATCATTATTTAAAGTCAAAATAATGCTGAGTAGAAAATCACTCATTATTTATACCTGAAGAGATAATGAGTGGAAGCCCACTCGTTATTTTAAGCGTAAATAAATAACAAGTGAAAAATCATTCAGTATTTAAATGGCGTATTTACATACTTTTTCATTCGAATGTACCCATCCCTGGTTGGAGGGGCGGGCATATTGCACAAATGCTTACTTAATTATTATGAATTTTTGGTGTTAATGGAGCCACTTTTGCTTCACAAAAATGCAATACACTCCAGAGAGTAATAGAACTTTATTACTCGTTGCACGCAAGGAATGGTGACATTTCAGCGAAATTGGGAAAAAATTTATTATTCTGTGAAATTTACTAAAATATGATCAAAGGTTGAATAATAATTTTTCATTAGATAAATGTATAAATATTTAGTTGAGTTTGATAATATCATAAAGAGTGAACCAAACATTTGTCAACCTAATGTAATCATTTAGTTAGGCAACCAATTTTATAAAAAGAAAAAACGTTAAAAAAAAATATTGAAAAGAAATTGAAAATTAACTTACAAAAAAATGAATACATAAATGTAATCCTCTTCGCAACATTGCGTAAAGTGAGTCAAACATTCGTTAACGTAACTGGATAACCTGTTTAGTAGTCCGTTTTGCAAGGAAAATTCCATGAAGAGAAAAATCGTAAAATTTAAATATTTCGTTCAAGCTCTGCACATTATAACTGTATTTATAAAATATGAGAGGTAAATCTGTAATCGATGCTTAGAATGAGCTACCGGTATAAATGAATTATTCCATCAGCTCGCGCACACGATGAGTGTGCGTGTGTGTGTGGATGTGTGAAAATCGTTAGAGTTTACAATTTAATTGGCAAAATAATTATCAGCTTATAGGTTCATATTTGCACGTAACGATACACATGACCCCTCGTGGGATATGCTGGCATTGCTCCTCGTGAATTATACAAAGCTCCCGATCTGTTCACAGCAGGGTTATCGGGGCTAATTTTATAATAGCGGCATTATTTCGAATAGTGCAATTTTTTGTATAATTAAATATATTCTTTTAAATTAACTTTTCGTACAATTCCGAGAATTTTTAAAGACTGATTTTATGAAATTATTCTTTTAATCATTCTAAGACTTTTAATATATATTGCATCTTTCTATGAAAAAATATGTAAAATGCGCGACTTCAAACATTTATAAAAATAGAAAGATTTATAAAAATTTTAAAAATCACATATTTTCAGTAAAATCAGCGAATTTATTTCATTAAAAAAACATTAGATTTTGTAAACATATGTTAAACTAGATTTTGATCTAATTAATTTACAACTTTTAGACATTATTATTTTGTAATACCAATACTTTTAGTATCCTCAGTGATGATGATTTTATTTTGTTACAAATTATCCAAATTTTAATTGAATGATATTTTTGGTTGAAAATGTACATGTGATGAATCTTAAGCTTTGAAACCAACGTTTGCACACACTTAGTGCACCTTTTAGTCGTTTAAAAAAACAGCATCTCCATTACCTTCCTGCGCCATGTGAATAGCCCCGCCTTAATGTGCGAATGACATTTTTGTAACGAGAGAATTAGGTCATGTTATGCAAGCAAAAATATGGCAGAAAACTGATAATGTGATAACCAAGCCCATTCGATAAAAGATCCATAAAGCGGATGGAACGAACACACGTCCGCTTAATTGTATACATGTATCTGCTTCACGTTTCCGTTTTATTCTGTTCTTCTTTATTTCTATAAAAGGCACACAAGCTTAACAGGAATGAGAGTTTTTGTAATCACTGCATTATTAATCAAATGCTGCAACTGCTAATGTTACCGTTATTCTTATTACTGCTACCGACTGGCTAAATAACGACTCCATTTTAATGTCCCTCTTCGCATAATATCGTAAAATACGTTTGCCGCATTTTCTGAAAGCGCGAAAATGTTGGAATAATAATTTAACAATTGAAACTCGTTGCAGATGTCGCCAGCCTATCATAGAGCGTATAATTCATATTACCTAGTCGAGTGTAAAACCCAGTATAAAAAGCGGAATAGACGGCTGTTTGTCAAAGAAATGCAAATGGGTGAGCTTTCAGTTCTTCTAAACTAGCCACATGAATATGTTACGCTCGGAAGTGTCAACCTGTTTTTTTTTTAACGACATATTTTGACTAAGGATAGCAAAATATTAGATTTACTATAGAGCTTCCAAAAACGCAGAGATTTTTTTTAATCAACGATTTAATTCTATTAAAAAAATTGTTAAAACCCTCTAATAGATTCGCGATTTATTTGCTTCCTCATAGAGAAAGCTTTGTTTTCGTAAAAAAAAAAATTCGGAATTTTCATTTCAGGACACTCAGAATGGTCCAAAACGTCGAGAAAAGTGGTTTAGAAAAAATCTCCGGATTTATGTATGTGTGTGGCACGCTTGTAAAATTCAAAACGCTGTATCTCGAAAACGGCTTTAACAATCAGGGTGAAATTTGGCACGCTGGTAGGAGAAAAACTCCCCTTCCTATGTATACATTTTCGAAAAAATTGAAAAAAAAATTCAGATTTTATAAGCTTATCAATTTTTCGAAAAATGTCTGTATGTTCTCTAGCCTCCGCAATTTTTCAGCTAATGAGCTAAATAGTTCTGGACAAATAGAGAAATGAAAAATTAAGGTCGGAATTGAATTTGAGCGAGATCCATAAAGCGGTTTAGATTTTATAAAATTTTGAATTTTCGAAAAAATTTTGTTTTCATTGTTATTCAAGTGAAGTTCGATCAAACCTGATCAAATCTTTTACAAGATAAAATTAACATCCAGTTGTAGTAGATATCAAATTTGGTGAAGATTGTTAAAGTGGTTCAGATTTTATAAGACATTGAATTTTTCAAAAAGTCTCTGTATGTTCTCTAGCTGCCACAATTTTTAAGATAATGAGCTTAAACTGTTTTTGACGGATAAAGCAATGAAAAATAACGATCGGTATTGAATTTAAGTGAAATACATAAAGCGGTTTAGATTTTATAGAATTTTGAATTTATGAAAATTTTTGGTTTCGTACTTCTTTAATATGTATTTAAAATAAGGATGCAAAGTAGAACTTTGCACATGGCTTCGTCAGTAATTTTTATCTTTCGCAAAGCTTCCTCTATGGAGAAGCCAAAAATAAAATAAAGAAACTTCCTCATAGAGGCGAAGTTGCGAAAGATGAAAATTAATGAGGAAGCAATGTGCAAAATTCTACTTTGCATCCTTTTTTGAAACTTATTTATATGTGTTAAAAACAAGTTATAATTGTATCAATTTTTTGTTAGTCAAGTATGTGAGTATTTGTCTTAGATTACTTTAATTGTTTTGGGGGATCTAATTAATAAAAATCCAAGAGTGACATTTAATTGTCCTAATAGTGCGCCACGAGAGTCAATGTACTGTAAACATCTAGTAGTAAATAATCAAGTTTGCTATGTGCGAGCTTTCGTATTGTTTGTACGTCCTTCGGTATCCGAAGAGCTCCCAGAAAGTTTGATATCCGCGAGTGTGTCAACTTGGACAGATTGTCTAAAAGTTTTGCGACGTTTCCAACGTATCGCCAAAAGTTTTGGAAAATAGAATCAGACGACTTGACAAAGATACGAGCTAGTACGTTTATTGTTGTATTGGCAATAATATAAGACATTCTTTATCAACTAGGCCACTTTTTTTAACCGACCTTTTAGGACATACCTTTTTCCTTTCCACTCATTATCCTATTACCGAGGAAACTCAGTTGGAAATATTGAAAAGTAAATAGATATATTGAAATGGATCTTTCAATGACATAGAAATTATGTTCATATCAAAATACTTTTTGTAAATATTTCCTTTTAAATTCATATTCCTTTTTATATATATTTTTTTAACCAGTTGTTAATAATTTTTTTTTGGCAAAATTTATTAAATCTCGCTGAATTAATCGTTTACGGCTAGAGAACGGGAAAAAGTATTCAGCTGAAATTCGACACGCGTGTGAAGCAGTGCTACCCTTTCATTATGGTAAATTTAATTAAAATTTGTTGTGTCCTTTATATTTTATCACAGTTTTAGTTTTGGTTTTTTTTTTTTTTTGCAAAACGACGTAAAGACGTTAACACCTGAAATTTGAAGCTATCGATTTGAAAATTGCTCCACACTTGCACTGACGAACAAGGTTAATTGGTGTTGCATTTGGGCAAAATCGACAAAGCGGCTAAAGAGTATTGAAATTTGTTTCAAAATTATCTTCCTTTCATTTGACCCGTATAACTTGGAAACGACTTGAAGTATTAAGCTGATACTTAGCAAAGGAACGAAGCAGATACTCTCCGACTGCATTGGTGACTTTAATAATAATCGACAGAGCCATTAAAGTTGTAGGGCATCCAATTTTTTCCAAAACTTCAAAATGACGTAAAGACATTACATCGTATAAATAACAAGATATCGAAATAAAAATGTATACACAAATAAAGTAAAAAAGATAAGGTTGGTAGTTGTTAAGTAAGTTGGACACTCGCGATAAGTGCCAATGTTATAAATTAATTTTCTACATTTTACAAAACTACTACGAAAAAGGCAAGAAAAACGGTGCAAAGTAATGTTCAAGTTTCTACTTTGCAGCGATTTTGTAGTCTTTATTTTCTATTTGAAATACATAGTTTTTTTCGTCAAAATTAACAAAAACATTCTGTAAACATTAATGGACAAAATCTTGGGTGGGGTTATAAATAGCGAATGGTTAAAATAGCGAATTTCAAAATGAGGAACATCTGAATCTAGAATGCCCATCATTATGAAATGCGCAATTTCAGCCATTCGCTGTTTTGATCATTCGCTATTTTGACCCCCATCTTATTAAAATGCAATGATATTTTCATTGCATGAAATTCGCTATTTCAGCTATTCGCATTTTAATAAGATGCATTTTAATAAGATGGGGGTTCAAAATAGCGAATGATCAAAACAGCGAATGGCTGAAATAGCGAATTTCATAATGATGATATTTTCATTGCATTTTAATAAGATGGGGGTCAAAATAGCGAATGATCAAAACAGCGAATGGCTGAAACAGCGAATTTCATAATGATAGCCATAATGATAGCCATATCTTTAGACGTTCCTTATTTTGAAATTCGCTATTTTAGCCATTCGCTACTTTGACCCCACCGAAAATCTTTATGTCATAAGTAAAGAAATTTAACTTTACTTTATACTGTTGAGCTACGTGACTTTTCGAAATCGTATTTCACGAGTGACACGTGGATTAAACCTTGCGAAAAAGGTGAAGAAATGACAGCGAAAATCCTAAGTAAAGATGAAAAGTTTAAAAGCACTTACCGGGGGTTACTTTTGGAAAGGGTTGTCCAGGCAATGACGGAGGATGCTCGTCCTCTGGTGAACGCTCTGAGGCATATCCCTGATCCTGTGGCTCACCACCGGCGAGTCTGCTCAGCTTAAGATCAACCACACGGTCGAACTGATGATGCTTCATCAACTCGCAGTCCGGCTTATGCATCACTTTAATCAGGAGATCACTACTGTCGATTCGGTCGAGCGGTCGATTCTGACGGGCCTCGAAACTCTGTCTCAATCCTGAACCTCTGGGTTCGCCTGGTCTTCTCTTTGGTAATGTACCAACTAGGTCTAGATCGGCACTGCGAAAACATTTACTATCCAATGTACGGCCAAGTGTTCCGTATGTCTTGCCTGATGCGTCACCGTCTACGACGTCTACACCGTGGTTTTTTCGTACCACGTCGAAGTTGCCGTGTTTACAACGCACCAAATCCAAATCTACACCTTCTTGGTACCTGCGGGAATAAAAAAAAAGCGAAATATTATCACAACAGTGCCAAAAATATGTTAAACATAGAGTTTTAAACATCCTATTATACTTTCGAGATTAACACATTTATTTGCATTTCATAAATAATTTAATATTAATTTTTGTTGTTGTATATTCATACTGGTGAAAAAATATGGAAACATTCTATTGATAATTTAAACATTTTGATTTTTGGTCAAAATTTATTTTACGAATGCCGGAATTTAAATGGACAGATGAATAGAACATTATTTTTATTTATGTTTTATTAAAATTAATCAATAACGTTTTTTTTTTAAGTATCATTTCCTTATTAATATGGATTAACGTTCTATAAAAATCAATGGTGGTGAATCATTTTTTAAATGAATGAATAATTGGCTTAAGGTTGAAATTAATGGGATGTTTACTTATTTTTTCAAACGTTTATGGCAGCAAGTTACATTTAAAATATGTTAAAAAATTTGTTGGTCTCGAATTATGTTTTGGATGCACTGTTAGAAATTTTTGTATGAAAATTAATATAAAGTAATGGAAGTTTTTTTTGCGGATACGCGTATATTAAATTTAATATAGAAATATTAATTAATATATAAAAAAATTGTTGCAAAATTAATATACAGTATACTAAACACTTCATAAAACTTGTGTTTATAATATAATTATTGGAACTTTGCAATATATCTGTATGTTAAATGAAATTTACTATACCGTATCTGGAAAAGAATTTCCAATACATATATTAATTTTCAAAATATTTTTAACAGTGTGGAAGATGAGAAGGAAGGCAAGAAAAGTTCTGCTCAATTTTTATATGCAGGGTATTGTTTTTGGAATTTTATTTGACAGACCAACTGTGACTGTATCTCTGTAAAATTGTATTGTTGCAAGGACTTATTTTTTAAAAAAATCTTTCTGTCAAACAACTTCGGTTCTTATTTTGAATCTTTAGTTTACTGGCTGGTTTTATTCTTTGCCCAACTTTCAATGAAACTGGAAAAGATTAAGTTGCAGAATCCGATTTATATGGGGTTTTTTTAAGCAGTAGCATGTTCCATTTTTTTATAGTTGGTTTAACCCACGCTAGATTTATATATTAAAACGTTACGTAAATTGCATACAAATAATTTTATAAAATTCACAGTTATTATACTCGAAATATTAATTAAGAATTTTTATTAATATCGAGAATCGACTTCAAAACCATTCATAAATCACATTTTCAAGAAAATTATTTTCATCAATAAAAATATTATATTTTTTATCTCACAGGATTTAAGGAAATATAAAAATGAATAGGCTTACAGATAAGACATCGTGTAGTTGCAAGTTGAGTAAGTTGGCTCGACTCAAGAAAAGAGAATTGAAAAGACAATTAGATTGAAGAAAAAAAACAGAACGTTTGAACCGGTGAATGTTTTGACTGACGGACGCAGTGCTGCGGACAAAAGGTGTTTACAAAGTAGTAGACACATCTGTGCGACAGGAATTGAAGGAATAGAGTTCGCCGCCTCTGATGGTCGAGGCTTTGCGTAGCAAAGAGTGGGAGAACCAAGATATTCGGCTCCCTGACGAACGTTTACGAAAATGCACGAGTTTTCATGGAATCTCGTCGGTGTAAGCTGTTCCTTTACAATATCTATAGCGTAGCGATATACAAATCTGTACGTGAGTTTTACGAACCCTACAAATACTTCGAGCCTGACTCATGCTCATCCCTTTAGCTCATCAACGACAGTTTTCGTATATTTATTTTACGTCTCTGCTATTTGGCTGTATCGACTTGTTAACCTTATTTTTTTAGTCAGTAAATAAAATAAACCTTCTTGCAACTGATGTGAGAAATTTTCTGTTTGTGTGCTGTAAATATAGAAGATTTTTGGAAGGTGGATAATTAAGTAGCAATTATTAAGGTGCGACTTTTCACTTTTAAAAAAATATTTTTGTAAAGTTTTTTACATGGTGGCCGTTTTTTTCGTCGGAAAAAATTTCCTGTCTTTTCCCTGACCAAAATTCCGAAAATTTTTATTTTTTTAAATTGATTATGCCAACAAAAATGTATCCCAAACAAGTGCACGTCTTCGATAAATGATTTATTTTTCCAATCAATAATGAACATATTTTTTCTGTATCTATTTTGTAACCTTAAATTACGTAAACGATCTTTGGAGTCATAAAGCTTCACATCACATTAAACAGTATTATAATAATTCGTGTTATATTATACTTATTATGATAATATATAACATTTTTTTTAAATTTTCTTAAGTGCTTCGATACCCAGCAGAATCGTGTTCAAAAAATTCGCATCACGTATTGTCAATCGGGTTTAATTGATAAATTATATAAAAATTGTAATTATAGTATAAAGGTTTATTTCTGTCTTTTTTGTTCATCATTTTCCTAATTTTTTTTTTCAAGACTTCCTTTTATGTACTTTTTATCTTGATATGGGGGATTTGGCGCCATTTTACTTTTTTCCTGACCAATTTTGAGATTCTTTGACTTTTCCCTGATTCCCTGATCAATTTTCTTTTTCCCTGACTTTTCCCGGTTTTCCCGGATTTCCCTGACAGCGGCTACCCTGTTTTAGAGGGATTTTCGTGGGATTTTGTACATACCTCCAGGGATCTCCTTCCAAAGAGTCCTGTGATCTATGCTTCACCAGATCCAACGTGCCTGTAGGACTAGCATCCGAAAAATGTACTCCTAACGACCGTTTTTTATGCGGCAAAGTTCCACCGAAAGTGCCAACCATATTATCCGATATAGTGTTGTTGTTCTCTCTTGGATCATCGTCGTCGAGACCTTCTTTATCATCCAGATGATTAGGCAGCGAGCTACAAATTTTGTACCTACGGACGAAAAAATTCATTCATTTTTATGGAATTTAATATAAAACGGTGCGGAAAATTTATAGAATTTTCCCTAACTTCCCTGATTAAATTATCATTTTTTTCCTGACTAAAATACAAATAGCACCTCTGTATAGCAGCACATTTTTCGACATAGATGTATTTTAATTTGCATCACTTTATTTCTGATAATTGCTAAGTCCTAGAATTTCCATTCATTACAGCGTAATATTTTCGTACTTCCGCTCATTTTCTTGAATCACTAAAAAAATTATACCTAGATAATTTCTGTCTAAAGAGAAAAGTCTCACAGATAATATCTTAATTTTTTAACTCACTCAACTATCTTAAAGTTTCCCAGATGCAGTTTCAAACCGGTAAATAATTTAAATACTGCAAGAAAAATTCTATCAGAAATTCTACTCGCGGAGGAATCCCGCTAAATTTCGCATAAGCCAGAGAAGCACTTATGGAAATGAAATTAAGAATCCGTCTGCAGTTTAATATAAAACGGTGAAAAAAATTTCCAGAATTTTCCCTAACTTCGTCGGGCTAATTTATAATTTTTTTTTCTGTTTAAAATTCAATGTGATGGAAACTAATCAGTATTTTGAATTTATACAAATACCACTTCTGTATAGTACCAAATTTTTCTACGTGGATGTATTTTGATTTTTATCACTTTGTTTCCGTTTATTGGTAATTTCTAACATGTGCTGAATTAATTCTGTAAAGTTTCATTCTTCACCTTGAAATATTTGTTTTCTTCTTGTTTCGTACTTCCAATTATTTTTTCTAATCGGTAAAAAAAAAAACTAGATCATTTTTTTGTCAAAAGAAAAAAGTCTCACGGCGAATATCTTAATTTTTTAAGTGATTCAACCTCCTTAAAGTTCCTCAGATGAAACTCCCAACTGGTAAATATTTTTTATACTACGAAACAAATCCTATCTGAAATGTTACAGCAGTGACGAAGGAATCCCGTTAAATTTCGCATAAGACAGGGGAGCACTTATGGAAATGAAATCAGGGGACTGTGCTCGTCTGCAAGTCTCTGCCTTCTAGTTCAGCGTTCCACCTCGTCTCCTGACACTCACCCGGTCTCTGAATCCCAATGTCGTTAAATTAATTAAAAGTTGTAAAATTTATAATGCGTATTCCCTGCTTCTGTTACGTCGACGGTATTTAAGATCTTTTTGAATTACATGTACTGCGAGTATACATAAAAAAGTACTACATGGTATTTTTCACGTGGTATTAGCTCAGAAAATATATATAAAGTAAAAAATTCCAATTCCAACATACTTTTTGTGTAACGGACAGAATATTTCTCTAACGATTTTACTAACGTTTTGGTATAACATTTCTCTAACAATATTCCTAACTTTTTGGTACAACTTTTTTCTAACAATATTCCTAACGTTTTGGTATAACATTTCTCTAACAATATTCCTAACGTTTTAGTACAGAATTTCTCTAACAATACTCCTAACGTTTTGGTACAACATTTCTCTAACAATATTCCTAACGTTTTGGTACAACATTTCTCTAACAATATTCCTAACGTTTTGGTACAATATTTCTCTAACAATATTTCTAACGTTTTGATACAACATTTCTCTAACAATATTCCTAACGTTTTGATACAACATTTCTCTAACAATATTCCTAACGTTTTGGTACAACATTTCTCTAACAATATTTCTAACGTTTTGGTACAATATTTCTTTAACAATATCCCAACGTTTCGGTACAACGTTTCTCTAATAATATTCCTAACGTTTTGGTACAACATTTCTCTAACAATATTCGTTACGATTTGGTACAACATTTGTCTAACAATATTCCTAACGCTTTGGTACAACATTTCTCTAATAATATTCCTAACGTTTTAGTACAGCATTTCTCTAACAATATTCCTAACGTTTTGGTACAACATTTCTCTAACAATATTCCTGACGTTTTGGGACAACATTTCTCTAACAATATTCCTAACGTTTTGGTACAGCATTCCTTTAACAATATTCCTAACGTTTTGGTACAGCATTTCTCTAACAATATTCCTAACGTTTTGTTACAACATTTCTCTAACAATATTCCTAACGTTTTGGTACAACATTTCTCTAACAATATTCCTAACGTTTTGGTACAACATTTCTCTAACAATATTCCTAACGCTTTGGTACAACATTTCTCTAACAATATTACTAACGTTTTAGTACAACATTTCTCTAACAATATTACTAACGTTTTAGTACACATTTCTCGAACAATATTCCTAACGTTTTGGTAGAGCATTTCTCTAACAATATTCCTATCGTTTTGGTACAATATTTCTCTAACAATATTCCTAACGTTTTGGTACAATATTTCTCTAACAATATTCCTAACGTTTTGGTACAACATTTCTCTAACAATATTCCTGACGTTTTGAGACAACATTTCTCTAACAATATTCCTAACGTTTTGGTACAACATTTCTCTAACAATATTACTAACGTTTTAGTACACATTTCTCGAACAATATTCCTAACGTTTTGGTAGAGCATTTCTCTAACAATATTCCTATCGTTTTGGTACAATATTTCTCTAACAATATTCCTAACGCTTTGGTACAACATTTCTCTAACAATATTACTAACGATTTAGTACAACATTTCTCTAACAATATTACTAACGTTTTGGTACACATTTCTCTAACAATATTCCTAACGCTTTGGTACAACATTTCTCTAACAATATTACTAACGTTTTGGTACACATTTCTCTAACAATATTCCTAACGTTTTGGTAGAGCATTTCTCTAACAATATTCCTAACGTTTTGGTACAATATTTCTCTAACAATATTCCTAACGTTTTGGTACAATATTTCTCTAACAATATTCCTAACGTTTTTGTACAACTTTTCTTTAACAATATTCCTGACGTTTTGGGACAACATTTCTCTAACAATATTCCTAACGTTTTGGTACAGCATTTCTCTAACAATATTCCTAACGTTTTGGTACAGCATTTCTCTAACAATATTCCTAACGTTTCGGTACAACATTTCCCTAACAATATTCCTAACGTTATGCTACAACATTTCTCTAACAATATTCCTAACGTTTTGGTACAACATTTCTCTAACAATATTCCTAACGTTTTGGTACAACATTTCTCTAACAATATTCCTAGCGTTTTGGTACAACATTCCTCTAACAATATTCCTAACGTTTTGGTACAACATTTCTCTAACAATATTCCTAACGTTTTGGTACAACATTTCTCTAACAATATTCCTAACATTTTGGTACAACATTTCTCTAACAATATTCCTAACGTTTTGGAACAACATTTCTCTAACAATATTATTTTTTCTATTTTTTCTAATGCTCCTATTTATTCAGTATAAAAGAGAGGAAAAACAAAAGAATGAAAACTCACCTTTCTCTTTGAGTGCTCGAACATGGTACGAGAATCTTTCCAACATGATTGAGTTTTCCTTTGGGATCACATAGGTTTCCAGAAGATTGAGTTCTGCGTCCCGTCAGCCCCTTGCCATTGTGTCTACTCAAATTCGAACCCATCGCTGCCTCGTTTGAATCAACCTGCTGATGCTGCTGCTGCTGCTGCTGCTGCTGCTCTATCAGCTCGTTTCGTTTGCTTCGTCCATTTTCGTCCACGCCATTTCTCGGACTATTTTCTTTGTTCGGATAGTCGAAGTACTTGCTGATGTCCTTCGCATTGATCTTGCAATTGACTGGGATCGGTGGTGCAGGATGACGTGGACGCTTGTGTCCTGTGACGTTTTGCAATTGGGGACGACGAAAAATTAAATTTTCCGGGTCGTTGTTGACCAGAATACGTTGCACACCCCAACCGTCGTCCTCTCCCACTCCCTGAGACACGGCTACCAGATCTTCACCTGAAACAATAACAAAGAATAGGGAATAAATTATCTACGTCCAGTAAATTGAAAATAAATAATTAATAATAACAGCAACGTGTATTATGCAATGCTTTTAGTGTCGTATAAATTCTGTCGAATTTTTAGATCTGTTCTTTTAGAAAACGATCTATTTTTTTTCTCAAGTTAAGGTATCTTAAAAATTATAAGACACTGAAAAAAATGTTTTGACATAAAAGTTGTATTGTTAAATCAGTTTTTAATAACATTTTAAAACGATTTTTGTTAATTTGTTAGCGGGTATCGATTTTTCCCCAGAAAAACCTGAAATTGTTATTTTTTTTCAATGCAAAGCCACTTTTATTTCGCTATAAAATTTTAAGAGTATTCCGACGTTAATTTCGATTGTATATATTTTTAAATAACCAGATAAAACTGATCGATCTTTAGGCATTATAAAAATCAATTCCAAGTAAGATGAATAAGATTCTTTTTTTTTTTTAAAGAATTGACACTAACGTCTGAAGAAATCTTATGAAATTATAGAATTTTGTGATTCTACCCTGAGTATTTAAGTATCTGCAAAATTGGGATCAACATAAATGGTATATTTTCTAATAAATAAAATTGGTGTTCTTTTTCGTCACAATTGGACCTTTTAGTGACGTCAAAATGATGACTATAACTTTATGATCCTTATAACTTCATAACATTAATATACCTATACATTTTCCTAAATTCCATACTCTTATATCTCAAATATCCTTAATATTTCCAAAATGGTTGCATCTTTAATTACTTTTAAAAAATTACCGAAGCTATTCTATAATTAGCACATTTCGAAAAAACATCCAAGAGGCCAACCAAAAAAAGTGATCCAATTTATAAAGCGTGTCTGATGTCTCACCAACACGGAAAAATGTATAGAAAAATATAAACACAGTGGACAGCAAAAAAAGAATATTTGCAGTATCCTTTGCGCATGACATGATTTAAATTGCGGAGACGGCTTCACCGCAGCCATAACCAGTATAGATGCAAAATGTGACGAAAAAAAAATACAAAGAAATATGAAACAGCGAAATCCATACTAGTTGTGCAGCTTTCACGGGACGAACCGAGAGTTTCGAAGCGTATATCCGCAAAACTCGTTGAACTTTTAACCGTATTACCCGTACATGTACATATATGCGACATTGTATATCTAACGTGATTCGTCATCCGTGTGGGTCCATGTCGAGTGCTACTGAACGCACTTCGTGCTGCTGCGGCGTACCGCGCGCAACAACGTCGCTCTTTCTCTACCGAAAGCCGATATCATTCATATTTGTTACGTACGAATGACGACTGAGCGCCTGGGTCGACGTATTTCGCCTGTACCAATACATTTTCATCGAATTGCAGCTCCATGAGCTGCAGCTTTGAAAACTACATGAATGCACAAATTTTCCGCATTTCACTTAAAGTGTTTCACCTTTTGTTTTTTTTTTACTCAATAAAAAATGTTCCGCTACCGTAAAATGAAAAGAATTATTCAATCTTGTATTCTTGAATAAACTTTGAAATATTTTATTAATGCTTTTGATGAAAAGAAGTTTCGGGAAATTAAATAAATACAAGGATGCAAAGAAGAACCTTGCACATTGCTCCTCGTTATTTATTGCTTTTTATGAGGAAGTATGTTAATCGATTTTTCATATTTGTTAAGTACGAATGACGACTGAGCGCCTGGGTCGATGTATTTCGCCTGTACCAATACATTTTCATCGAATTGCAGCTCCATGAGCTGCAGCTTTGAAAACTGCACGAATGCACAAATTTTGCAGATTTCACTTAAAGTGTTTCACCTTTTGTTTTTTTTTATTCAATAAAAAATGTTACGTTACCGGAAAATGAAAAAATTAATTCAGTCTTGTATTCTTGAATAAACTTAAAGAATATTTTATCAATGCTTTTGATGAAAAGAAGTTTCGGGAAGTTAAGTAAATACAAGGATGCAACGAAGAACCTTGCACATTGCCTACTCATTATTTAGTGCTTTTTATGAGGAAGTATGTTAATCGATTCGTTAATCGAATTGCAGCTCCATGAGCTGCAGCTTTGAAAACTACATGAATGCACAAATTTTCCACATTTCGCTTAAAGTGTTTCATCTTTTGTTTTTTTATTCAATAAAAAATCTTCCGTTACCGGAAAATGAAAAAATTCATTCATTCTTGTATTCTTGAATAAACTTAGAAATATTTTATCAATGCATTTGATGAAAAGAAGTTTTGGGAAATTAAATAATTACAAGAATGCGGAGAAGAACCTTGCACATTGCTTCGTCATTATTTATTGCTTTTTATGAAGCTTTCTTTATGAGGAAGTATGTTAATCGATTTTTTTCATATTTGTTACGTACGAATGACGACTGAGCGCCTGGGTCGACGTATTGCGCCTGTACCAATAGATTTTCATCGAATTGCAGCTCCATGAGCTGCAACTTTGAAAACTACATGAATGCACAAATTTTCCACATTTCAATTGAAGTGTTTTACCTTTTGTTTTTTTTTATTCAATAAAAAATGTTACGTTACCGGAAAATGAAAAAATTAAGTCAGTCTTGTGTATTCTTGAAACAACTTAGAAATATTTTATCAATACTTTTGATGAAAAGAAGTTTTGGGAGATTAAATAATTACAAGAATGCGAAAAAGAACCTTGCACATTGCTTTCTCATTATTTATTGTCTTTTATGAAGTTTTCTTTATGAGCAAGTACGGTAATCGATTTTGGCTCCCTCATGCAGTTTTGCAAAAAGCAGAGTCGTAAAACCCCATTAATTCATGAAATTTAGTTTACAGTACAGTTTGTTTTGTAATTATGATTTCATAATAATAATATGTAGCGATTATAAAATAGTGTGTAAACATTTTGATAGCGCCAAAAAATACTAATTTTCGCTTAAATATTAAAAGAGATAGGAGGAAAAATGTAAGAGATAATTAATGCATTACTTTCTTAATGCATTAATTATGTTTCTTCATTTTTTTAAAAAGATTACTATAATATTTTATTGCAAAATAATAATTTTTGCAGCTATCCGAAAGTTTAGTCATTGTATTATAATCGTTACATGTTATTATTATGAAATCATAATTATAGAGTTGATCATATCATCATCATTATTTCTATAATTATTAGGCATTTACAACTCTGGTAAAAAGCGTGAAACAGTGAGAAAGCAATATGTCAGACAATCTCAACAATAAAAAAAATTCATGTAAACAAATCTTCCTCTATGAAAAAATAAACAGAATTAATATGTTTTAAAATAAAATACACTTTTGTTATTTTATTTTTTTATCTTTGGAGATTTCTAAGAAAAGTCCATTCGTCTTATGAAAAAATAATAATGCCCCCGTTTTTCGGAACTTTCACACAAATGCATTTTTTAATAACGGAAGATCGATCGGTGCCACTCTGGCGATTTTTTTGTGATATCAACAGTCATGTAGCAATACTCTGTAATTTTTTCAATAAAAAAATATCCTTTTTTATTAAAAAATAATTCCTCAATTTTTCGGAAAAAATCATACTCACTGGAACGTGACAATTATTTGGAATATTCCGCTCGAAAGCTAACAATAAACGACAACTTTTATGTGCTGACATTTTTTTTCAGTAACTTCAAAATTCTGAGATACTTGCACTTGATTAAAAAAACCATTTTCTGAAAAATTATTTTTAAAAATCTGAAAAAATGCACATAGAGTGTCTTTTAGTGGTACATTCATATAACCAATTACAGGGCAAATCGGAGAGGGTCGAAAAAAAAGTGGCTGAATTGACATAGAATGCTACTTATAGGGATCATAAACTCTCCAATTATATCGCTACAATAAATATGTTGTAGAAGATGATAAATAAAAAATATTGAATATTTTTTTCCTCAACGAAATTGTGTTCAAAGTTGACAAAATAATATACTATACATATAAACGGCATAAAGTGAATACAGATACTTGACACTGTGCAGCAGTGAGTGAATTTTATTGGAACTCTTGTATTAATCGATTCTCGAGATGATCGGGAACGTCACTGGAGTATTCGACATCGTCCATTTGTGTTACCAATTGACTTGAAATCAAGTGGCTAGCGTTGAAACTATTTTTACCTTTTTTTACAGCACGGCGATTGCATTTTCTCTAACGCATATTTAAAAAAAATCGACATTAAAAAAATTTGAGCCAATGAAAATGAATCATTTAAAAAAAATTAGATTAATACAGAGCCACGTTATTTTATGGATTTATCATATAGGCGAATTTCACTTTGTTAAATAGTCATAACTTACCATTAAAAGTATTTTCTACAGCAGAACCATTAAATAAATTTTTTTTTACATTATCTCGAAACTGAAACATTTTATTTGCAAATTATTAGAAAGTTCTCAAGAAAAAAAAATAGGAGCTTGTTGATAAACTTAATTTTGTCAAATTGTCAAACTAGCCATGGAAAGTACTTTCTATAGTAAAACTATATAAAAAAAGGTTTGCAAATTATTAGCAAATTATTAAGGAAAAAAAATACTATGGAGTTGCTGAACGATTTTATTAATAACTGTTTAGTATTATTAATAAAATGAATGTTCTTAGTATCTGCAATTTTTTTATTTATTTTTTTTTTGCGAAATGAATACATTTTTATTAAATCAAAATTCAGTTTACCAATTTACGCACGTAGCATGCTTCATATATATTCTGGAGGATTATCTATTTAAGTTCCTCTTTCGCTTCTTTTTCAAATTGTCAAGACTTGCCATGGAAAGTACTTTCTATAGTAAAACTATTTAAAAAAAAGATTTGCAAATTATTAGCAAATTCTTAAGAAAAAAAAATACTATGGCGTTGCTAAACGATTTTATTAATAACTGTTTAGTATTATTAATAAAATTAATGTTCTTAGTATCTGCAATTTTTTATTTTAATTTTTTTTTGCGAAATGAATACATTTTTATTAAAACAAAATTCAGTTTACGAATTTACGCACGTAACATGCTTCATATATATTCTGGAGGATTATCTATTTAAGTTCCTCTTTCGCTTCTTTTGTTAGTTCAAGTATGTGAGAAACACGAGTAGCGTTCATGCTTTTGTTTCCGTCACAATCTCGCCGATCGGAATGCCAAATGCACCCGAGATAGTGTCCGACGCGGTGCTCTGAAAGCATGGTATGTATACGCAGGCGTGGTATGAAAACGTTTAAGAGAATGGACAACAAACCTGGCTTAGGTATACCAGTTCGCCCACTATAGTAACTAAAGCGTACACCGAGCTCGAAAAACACACACGTCTAGAATTCCAAAACGTCCACATGTCAGCTTATCGCACACGAATAAAAATGCTGATCAGACTTTTTCGAGAGATCGCCGCATTCAAGGCCAAGTATGCAGCAACCATTTGCTCACACACTTAAAACAATGTTATACGTAACAGCAGCGAAGTAGCATGAATCTTTTTTTTCCTACTATATTTGCAAACCGATTTTAACGACCTTCACGAATATACAAATAGTTTTTATACAATGACAATAAAATTAAAACTTCGAGAATTTGTCCAAGACAAAAATTCTTACATATAGTTTTTTTAGTTAAATGGAAAATGTTATTAAAATTATAACACGAAAAGATTGACACAAAAGCTTGCCTAAAATTTAAAAAATTTTGTAAACGAAAACTTTTTGCTAAAAGTACAAAATTTTTTATTAATTTATTTCTGTGTCGTTGATACGAAATGCTTCATGTTGGATTGAGAAAATAGTTGATCCAAATGCTGTGCGTGATAACAATCGAGAATTTGTAAAAAAAAAAATCTTACATATATTTTTTTTATTGAAAAAAGTAAATGTTATTCCTTCTTTAAAAAATCAGTGCATAAATTAGCTCGCATTTTCGATATAAGTATTGTTGTCATTTTATTCGGTCCGTAAATGGCTGGAGTACCAGCGTGAAATTCGCTGTAAAAAAAATCTACTTGAAATTTAAGGTAAAAGTATTGAAAGTTTTTATGCATAAACTGGTATATTAAATTTCTTATACAAGTGTGATGTAAAATTTCAATAATTTAAATTTACAGTAAAAGTATATGAATTTTAATAATTTGCTTTAATTTTACTGCAAAAGTACATTAATTTTTTGTCACAATTGTATATTAATTTTAGATTACGAGTTTATGAATAAAAACTTACAATATCTTTTCTAACAGTGTTGATACTCGTCGGCGAACAACTTCAGGCACGTTGTTCATTTGGACAGTTGTAAAAGATTTAAAAAATCGTGACTTTTTTCCGACTCTGATTTCAGAATGCACAGATCCGACTTTTAGTCGAAAAATCCAACCTAAAGAACCTAAATTTTGTTTTCTTCAAAATATCGAATTTTGGCCTTCACTATTTTTCTTAACTCGCATATTGTACCTCAGAAAGTACCGGTTACATGCCTTTTTACGATGATTTTTGAAAAAGTCACTTTCGATCGGTTCTGATTTCAGAATTCAAGTGCTTTGCATGATAATAATTGAAAATCTACCCAAAAAAAAAAAATCTTACATACAGTTTTTTTTTTTAGTAAAAAATAAAATGTTATTAAAAATATAATACGAAAAGATTGACAGAAAAACTTTGATAAAATAAAAAAATGTGAACGAAAATTTTTCGTTAACAGTACAAAAATTTCAATAAATTTATTTCTGTGTCGTTGATAAAAAATGCTTCATACTGGATCGAGAAAATATTTGATGCATGTGTTGCGCGTGATAACAAGTGACGCATGAGCGAATAATACCCGTCAATAATAATAGTATGAACATTTTAGCTAAAGGTTTGGCTTCATGCTCTCGATAATCATTGTGTAGGCAGCATGTATGTACCTTTATCGTGGCCACGTCCACGCTTGCCGTTACACAACTCTTGTACACTGCAGTTTGTTGCTGTTTGTGCTGTTAGCTCAGCGTAGTGTATACTAGATTGCCAACACGCGTTCCACTCCAGTTTCCCATGGAGGGCGACCGTGAGCGGCGTGTTGAAGCCCAGCCGCGAAATTAGAAGCGAGCTATGCAGTATAGGCGTTAGTGCTATAGTATACAACTAGTGTATGGTGAGTGTGCGGTAGCGAAGAGCGCGAGCACACGATTGTGCTACACCAAGCGTTCTCATGTCGAATAACGCTGGCACATGGATTGTATTCATCACCCACACGAGTCAGCTTGGAACCTGCCGTCGGTATCATTATCGCAATTATTGGTTAACGCGTATCGTGCTCCTCGAATTAAAGCATCCGAGGGAGGAATAACAATACGGATGAGCGTATCCAGTGTACGAATAAAGGCACGCGAAACCAATCGACCAGATGATGTCTAGTGATAAAATGACCGTCATTACTGGCGTGTCAAATGACCATTTTGTGACCCATATTTGTGTCTGTTATTTCCTTTTGCTTCCTTATACACCGAGAAAAAAACAAGGATGCAAAGCAGAACCTTGCACATTGCTTCCTCATTATATTTCGCTTTATACAAAGCAACCTCTAAGAGGAAGTATGGGAATTGATTTTGGCTTCCTCATAGAGGAAGCTTTGTAAAAAGCGAAATATAATGAGGAAGCAATGTGCAAGGTTCTGCTTTGCATCCTTGTTTTAAATAAATATAAATAAGCGCACACTTTCGCTTTGTGAAAATATAATAAGGACAAACGGTCCAGAAACTCCCTCGAATACTCTATCTTCTCTGTTTTTTTTGTAGAACAAGATAGAAATCGGTGATTTCCAAAATTTCATTGGGAAGCAAGGATATGGCTAGTTTATATGACATAAATCGCTACTTTTCACAATATAGACTGTACAACATCGCTATGAAAATATGTTATCGTTCAACATTTTTGGACTATATCTGACGTATTTTTCTGTTAATCATGAATTTGGTACTCATTTGACTCCCAGCTCGATATTTGATACCAGAATTCGCATCGCATAAAAAAAAAAAATGAAAATCTCACAAAATTTTAACGTTTCAACCGATCTTAACCAAATTTAATAGGGATCACCGGTGTATGAAAGCTCACGTACATACTAATTTTGAGCTTAATATCTCGAAAATTAAAAGAGTTATCGCGTTAACAGACATTTTTGAAAAAATTCAAAACCGCGTAAAAATTTAATGATCATGGGGATTTTTACAAAAATTGGTATGAACGATGAGGATTGACCCCTCTATCTATGGTGTAAATTTCAGCTCTATAAAGGTTTACATTTTTTGAGCGTGTAACACACACACACACACATACATACACACACATACACACATACAGACATTTTTTCTAAATCTCTTTTCTCAACGTTTTGGACTATTCTGAGTGTACTGACATGAAAATCCCGAAAAAAAAATTTTCACGAAAACAAAGCTTCCTCTATGAGGAAGCAAAATAGTAAGACCAACCGAATGTACGGTTGCGGGTGGCGAAAAAAAACATTTAGTTAATTGGACATGTATATTTGGTTGAACGAACCAACGCATAGTTGAATCAAATTTTCCTTAAGGAAGTAACACCTTGGAGCAGATTATTAAACCATCTGAAATTGTAGAAACTCTTTTGAAAATTTAGCATTGATTTGACTAGTGTGTGTGACTAGAGCGCTCCAACCTCCTTAATTCACAATATCTATTACTTCGTTCACGGAACAAAATATTTCTTTCGCCACCCGCAACCGCACATTTCATTGGTTTTTTTTTCTCAGAGTAGAGGAAGTTTTGTTTTCGTGGAGAATTTTTTTTTCTTCAAAAGGCAAGTTTTTAATGTCAGAACACTTAATATGGTCTGAAACGTTGAGAAAATGGTTTAGAAAAAATGTATGGATGGATGTACGTGTGTGTGTGTGTGTGTGTGTGGATGTGGCTGTCACTCAAAATTCAAACTTACACATCTCAAAAACTGCTTTAACAATCGAGATGAAATTTAGCAAACATGTGAAGCAGGTCGACGCCTTTGTTTGTGGTAATTTTCAAAAATATTCTAAAATATGTTTAAAGTTTATTTGACGTTACAATTTTCGAAAAATGTCTGTACGCTCTCTAGCATCCGCAAATTTTTAGCTATTGAGCTAAATAATTTTTTGTGAATAAATCTTTGTTAAAGGAGAATAGGTATTGAATTTCGAATAAATCTGTAGAAAAGTTTGGTTTTTATAGGATTTTGAATTTTTTTAAAACTATTCGTTTTGTTCCAACTCACGTCAAGTCTCACCAAAACAACTGAAATTTTCAACAGGTGAAAAATAATATTTAGCGCTGTTATATGTATATATTATATGTATACTATATATGTAACGAAAAAAGATGCAAAATAGAACTTTGCACATTCATTTTAATTTTTTGCAAAGCTTCCTCTATAAGAAAGCCAAAACTCATAAATAATTCAAATTAATGAGGAAGCAATCTGCAAAGTTCTACTTTGCAACTTTTCTGTTATAATGTCAGGCCTTTCTTCTCAATAATCTGACCAGCAAACTTTTATTTTTAGTATACACGGCACAAATGGGTTAGTTAGGATAACCAAGTTGCTGGTTAAATATGTGCCAGGCGATTAATTAATTATACCAACCATGAATTTGGTAGTCATAGCCAATATTTTGGTTGATCGAACTAATTAATCATCTGGCACATATTTAACCAGTAACTTGGTAATCCCAATTAACCTGTTTTGGTCGCCTAAAGTTACGATAATTATCGTTTTTATTACTTTGCTTTGGTTTTTTTTTTTGGCGGAAAGAAAAAACTGCAAAAAAATATTATCGTTTTTGACGATAATGAGGACATTGACCTCAAATAGTAAGAGTGAAAACGTATTTACAAACTCGTTTTTTTAAATTGTTTAATAAGCTTTGCGAAAATTTAGTTTTTTATCTTATGAAATAAATTCGTTGATTATGACAAAAATATGTTTCTTTTTAGATATATTTATTTCAAGATTATTTCAAGGCTGTTTAATGCCGAGTTTGCAACTTTCAAATAATTTTTCAAAATTTTCCAACACATTCATCAGTTATTAAAAAATCATGGGTATACAGAAAAAAATCAGTATATTTATTTCAGAAAGAAAAAAAAACAATTCTTATGGTTTGTTAAGCATTTCTTTAAAAATAATTAATTCAAAGATTTTTCGCATTGCTATTATTTTTAATCACCGACGATGATTTTTCAAAGATTTAAATTTTTAGTCAAAGTATTCGAATTCTAATCTAATTCTATTTTTGATTGGAAATGTATTTGCATCCTTAACGTGATGTGCTACATGATTTTATCGTTCTCTCTCGCTCTGATGCGTCCGCCAATGATGTTTTCTCTCTCGCACTCTCAGCGATTCAGACGGTAGAGTGCATCACCTTCAGTAATATTGAATTCATTTTACACGGTAATTTTTAGGCCAACAGATGACGGTTAAATAACAGTCACGCGACGCGTCTAATGACGCCTTTACATCACTGCCAGTAGCATGCTCCACGCGAGCTCCACGTGCCAGTCGTGGTCAAGTACCGGTAGGAACCTAATGAATAACTGTGTTGTATTCTGCAGAAATTGCTACAGCCAAAACGGACATTGACTACTACTGATACAGTGCTCATGACTGCTGGCTGCACTCCATAAAATTCTCATAAGTACATCTCGCCTAAAAATATATCATGAAAAACAGCTTCCAAAAAAAAAAAAAAAAGAAAAATAGCTTTGCGGCAGACGGACAGGATTTAAAAAATATTATAAAAATAATCTTAACCACACCGAGAGAAAAGATTTCATTGACGCCAAAGAAATGGGTGGATTGATTTTTTTTTCATTGAAATCAAAGAAATATTTCTTTGATTTGATTTGAATATTTCATTCAATGATTTGAATTTCAAACAGAACATTTCATTGCCGGTAAATGAAGATTTACTTAGTGAGCATATAATAATGAAACAGTTTCATTGTTTTAAAGAGACGTTTTCATTTGTTCAAAGAAACGTTTTCATTGATCTCTCTCTCGCACCTAACCTCACTTTTTTTGTTTTCCGGTTCTCCTGAACGAACGGCTTCCAGTTTCGAGGAGCCAGAAGCTTAGCCTATTTCTGCCGTACTTCCTTACATACTGACAAAAATTGAGCCTTATCTGCCGCGTACTTCAGGAAAAAATAGGTTTCGAAATTTTGAGCTGGTAAGAAGGTTTCATTGAATCAGAGATGATATTGAAATCAATGAAAAAGGTTCATTGGTTTAAAGAAATGTTTCTTCGAATCAATGTCACTACTTTTCATTGAGTTTGATATCATTCAAAGAAAAGATAGTATAAAAATGCAAGTATTTCATTTTATTGGCAAAGATTTCTGTGATTCAATGAAACTTTTTCTCTCGGTGCAATGTTCCATTAGTATCTAAGGATTCGTGTTTAGGAAAGAACAATTCACAATGTTGCCTTAACTTTAGCAATGATGTACATAGTTTTCACATAATCTGCAATGTGATTCAAATTTCAAAGTAGAACTTTGCAAATTGCTTCCTCATTATTTTTGGATTTTACAAAGCAAATTTCCAGTAAAATTGGCTTTTGCAATGTCCATAAATAAATCACAAGGTCAATCATTCAAAGTCGTTGGTTTGAATCTGATCGATCCATTTTTTGGACATGGTCAACTTTATGTAGGGTGCTTCAGAGTTGGAACCGGAAAAAATGTATAAATCTTGACATCTAATGGACGGAAAACAAGAAATGTAGTTTATCCAACAGCGTTAGATTAAATTGCCGTTGTGTGCCAATGATTGAGAGCCGATTTCATAACGTTTAAATTTTCAGTAAGGCGAGATTGAACTGTTCTGATTAGTCGAGATTTATTTTGTGAGACGATTCCATGAATTTGTTTAATAAACATGGTTCGAAACATAAACTTGATTGAAATTCACAATGCTTGATGACCAAATACTTTACGCGAAAGCTATGCGAGCGCGCGAGCTACAATAACCTGCAAGTTATATTATAAAAATTGTTTGCCACTATACCGTGTCAGAAAATCAAGTAAAATAAACAAGTATTTTGGATATTTACAATACAAAGTAATACCTGTACTTTGATAATTTTGAAATTAGTTATTCTATACATTTTTATTGAATAGAGTAACGAGAGCCTACAATCAGACTCAATTGCGCTATAATTCGTTTTCTTAACAAAAATAACATTGGTACATACGTATTTGTGAAGAAAATACTAATAGTACTTAGAATACCAAACATTTTTAAGTACTTCAAGTGACTGAAGCAGTAAAGACTTCCGTATCATTTAGTAATTGAAGCACTAAAGATTTCAGTACTAATATAGTAATTGAAGTACTGAGGAATTTCGTGCTAAGTTAGTAAACGAAGGACTAAAGACTTTAGTACTAATTTTTTAATTTAAGTAATAAGTACTAAAGCTTTTAATACTAATTTCGTAATAAAAGTGGGGTCAAAATAGCGAATGACCAAAATAGCGAATAGCTAAAATAATGAATTTCAAAATAATAGCCATTCGAGATTCAAACGTTCATTATATTTAAATTCGCTATTCCAGCAATTTGCCATTTTCACCCTCTATCATATTAAAATGCAATCAAAATAACGAATGGCTAAAATAGCAAATTTCAAAATAATGGCCATTCTAGATTAAGACGTTCGTTATTTTGACCCCTTTAGTACTAATTTAATAACTTAAGCACTCAAAAAGTGCCTAATTATTTTAACCACTGTTCTACTCTGATTAAATCTATTAAACTATATATTACTCACGCATCAATGTAAGTTCAAAATACTTCAGTAAGAATGTAGTTACTTACAAAGTAGTCATCATGGCTCATTTAGTACTGGTCATTTGAAAACTTTAGTGCTAATTTAATAACTTAAGTGCTCAAAAAGTACCCAATTATATTAAGCACTCTTTAACTCTGACTAAATCTATTAAACTATATATTACTCACGCATATTTGCGTCACATCCAACGACGAAACGTCTAAAATCGGTATAGGGCACGAACACTACGAAGCCTTTTCGTACGCAGCCTTCAGCTGCGTGTATTGGAACAGTGAACACAAAACCCCCGAGGGAAATTACGTCATCGTGGGGTTTGATGGACTTGCTGCGTGAATGATGTATATATTCACGGTCAACTTCTCACAGGTCATCTCTCGGTTGAAACTAGTGACTCGTTACGCGAAGAGAACCGCAACGTGACCAGATTCCGTTCATAAAGCCGGCGATAGGCAAAGAAGAGAAAGACTTTGCTTCTCTCACCTCCAGCGCTCTACTCTCAGCCGTATTATATTGTAGTTTATAGCAGCTTCGTGTCCTTAGCCAACAGAGCACGAGCGGTATTACACTGATAACACAATTTTATTATCCTGTACCCTTCACCCACTGGAATGCAGTTCCACACTCTCTACTCTTCCGGAAAGTACTTATTTCGTTCTCTGGAACGTGGTCTTGCTTTTCTGCATTCACACACTTGAACGCATATCGGCGGTAGCTGCGGCCTCCACATCCGACAAAGTTACTGGAAATTCTGGTGAAAATATTCCCCTGATTATTTTACTTTCTTACGATATTTTTCTCGAAATTTTTCGGCTAAATATTTTTTACGCATTCTTCGTGGAATCTACGGTACGCGTTATTTATCGAAGAGCTTAAACGTCGTGCCAAAAATTCTGAATATCATGTGTTTACTGCACTCGCTTTAACCAGAATCACAAGCAGATTGCTTGAGAGAAAATACGATTTAATAAATGAGGAATACTAATTGTCTCGCATAGACTTTTTTATTTTTATTCTTTTTCTTATTTTAGTTAATTGTATTCTACATAATTACAAAATATTAGAAGAAGAATATCCTTGCAAATATTGACTTATTGCATGAATCTTAACACACTCTAAATATGGATTTTTTCGATAACAACTTTTTAAACTTGAAGTTTTCGAAAATCTATTTAAACAAAACAGGATGTATTTAAGTTCTCCGGAAAATCATTCAAACATTTAAAAATTGAATGAGCAAATAAATCAGAGTTCTTAAGGGGAGGGAGTCAGGTAAAAAAAATTGTTTTTGGAAATTCAATATCGGAAACAGGAAGGAATTTTTACTGTCGTCTAACTTGCATATGCTTTTCAATATTATCTTAAGCAAAGTTCTTAGGTTTTCCATTCTGCGCATGATTTAGATCAAACTACTAGGCAGATTGGAACGGTTGACGTCTCATTCTCTTCTTCATGAAAGATACACCGGCTAAATGGAGCAAATGTTAATAAAAGGTGATATTTTTTAAGTGACATAATTATTAATAAATAAATTTTATACTATTTTCTAAATCAGTGATTATCTTTGCTTTCAGAATGAAAAAAAAATAGTCTGCTCCATTTAACCGGTGTATCTTTTCATGAAGAACAAAATGAGATGTCAACCATTCCAATATTATATTTTATATGGATTTGGTGATAATTTATATATTGATATTTTATGTATTAAATATTATATTATATTATAAAATTAAATAAAATATTATTTTATAAAATTGATATTTTATATATTAATATTATATTTTATATGGATTTGGATGATATTGAATTTCAAAAATCAATTTTTTTTTCACCTGACTCCCTGTCCTTAAATACTAATAAATTAAGAAAATAGGTAATTTTTACGAATCAGAAAAACATTCATTCTTTTTGGAAAAACCGATAAACTCGAGATTTTTAGCGAGATTAAGCAAAATATTCAGGGACATATTTTCACCGGGAAAAAATTCCCCGCGTATCTTTCAGGACTTCCGGAATCCTCGCGCACTGTATTAAGCATTGATTAAGCGGAAGTCGAGAATTCCGGCTCTTCCGCACAGGAGTTTTGGTTAAATCCGGAACTCGGGAAATAATCCGTCGTACGTTATGCACGTCGAGTGTTTAGGTTTACTGCTGTTTCCTGTATATATATTTATATACATACATTCATATATCTCAACGAGTTACACTCTAATAATTATCGATTGTCCGGAGGTATGCAATTTGCTCCCAGTCAATACAGTAGCGAAAAACATTTGCTGAGACGGTCTTTGTACTACGAGGGACAAATGCTGCTGCTGCTGCTGCTGCTGCATCGATTCCAGTGACGTCAACGTGCATCGCAGTCTTCTAGTCGCCGTAGCAACGGTATTGCCTACGTCAGTTCGGCAAGTGCGAGACAATTCAGCATCTTCCATTTTTCCCTTTTGTTTATCTATTTTCCGTGACCGTGACCTGTTGCTTTTTCATTGAGTTTTCTATCTCCGAATGTGCCACAATACTATTACACTGAAAAAAATTCTATTGCTCGCTGCCAAAGCGGAGTATTTTTTAATTAACTCTAGTTCTTATTCGTTCAATCCCATTTAACATTGAAATAATAAAATATTATTTTTGCAATAGTGTGCGTAAAATTCGATTTTACACCTCGATATTCCGGGTGTAAAGTGCTACTTTTTTCAACACTGTGCGTAAAAATCGATTTTACAACTTGCGGGAGTAAAATGAAAAATTGGGTTTTTTGCGTTTAAACGGGTTAAAAAATGCAGGCGTGAAATGAAAAACTCGGATTTTTGTGTTTAAATATCCGATTCATACAAAGAAAAAGAAAACGAGAGGGTCCTTATCATACTTCGGATGCTTCAAATTCTACCTTGCGATTCTACGGATAATATCCGATATATAAATTTGTTAGATTTCGTTTCTTATAATTATAATTCTTATAATTATTATTATAATTATTTATATTGAATAATACTTATGTTCCTGTATCACTTATACATTTTGATATAATCTAATATGAAATAAAAAATATATTTTTGCCGTTAAAAGCTAATATTCGTTTTTTTTCAAACAAGAAAGTATTTCCTGCAGGGGGGCTCCACCCCCCCCCCCCAACTCCCCGGCGGGGGCTTCGCCCCCTGCACCCCCAACAGGTCTTGCAGGTCTGTACCCGCCCCTGCGCCTGCCTCGCACCCCACTTCAATAATTTCTTGATTTATCGTGGTATAATATGTTATTTACATGCACGAATTTTCCGCACACTATTGCAAAAAATATCGTATGCAACGCGAGCGTACGATTTACGATGTTGTGCTGATCAGCACGGCCCTCTAATATATTATTAGCTTATTTTAGAGTTATTATTTCAATCTCGCGTAGAATTGGAGGAATTAGAATTCAAATTAAGTCGATAACGCTTGTTTTTGGCAGTCCGCAAACGATGGATTTATTCAATCAATGACATTTTTTTTTCAGTGTAAGTATCTTTTTTTTCCGTAAGCATAAATATCTCCGAGAATATATCCTAAATTTTAACAAATTCCACGAACGGAATTCGCACCTGCGTAATTATTGATACAATTGTGTATATGAAGCAAAATGTGAAATACAGCAATTTTTGAAGCATCGAAATACGCTGGAAATAGTCTTGATATGTTTTGGCTCGTTTTAACGACTTCGTTGAAATTCTTGGCTGGATGAGTTTCAAAAACGTTGCCAGCAGTATTTTCCCACTACTAAGCGACGATAATGCAGCTGCCCGTCGCAATCTTTAAGGAGGTTTAAGCGCTTCACATTTGTAAAATCAGTACTCATTTATTAAAAGCATTTCTACTATTTCTGTTGATTTAATCAACTGTTGTGACGAGTTACTCACATAGCAACATTAGTTCTTAATATATATAAATACATTTACAGTCATGATTCAAAAAGAAAACCGACTGATGTAAGCACAAGGTCATTTTTTTCATTCAGGTTTTTTAAAAGATTAAGCCGGCATATCAGTCGGATTATGACTATCTCATTTTGTTCATTACAAGATGCGTTATTAATAGACCATCTACATTTTTTATAGTATTTCTTGTTCACAAGTTACAACCGTTTTATTATCCTATCTTAATCAGGTATACAAATGGCTGTAACTTTTAAACAACTAATACTATAAAGAATCTGGGCAGTAAATAAATAAAGCATTTTCCAACAAACAAAATAACCTATTGCCCACCATAATCAAACCGATATTATGGATTAATCTTTGAAAAAAGTGGATGAACAAAATATGAGATCGAACACATGCATATATCGGTCGATTTTCTTTTTAAATTACACCGGTGAAAGTATTTATATATTTAGAACTAATAATAATGAAAGTTAATCTGATTTTAAGAGATCCTACTAAATTTAAAAAATATATACAGCAGTACTTTTCCTTAAAAATAACTCAATTTACGGTAATAACTAATGGGGCATATTATCCACAATTTTTTGGAAGTCATGTTCATAATTTATGTTCGATCTTGACAAATGATGGCTTATTTTGTTATTTGATAGATACTGAATAAATTTACCAGTAAACATTTATCACAATATTTATTATTTACGAATCAGACTCATATATTTATTTCTAAAAGTTAATATTTAATTGTAAAACTAAATTTTTCTCTTAATTGGAAAGTATTAAGAAAATTGCTCGGCAAATGCGTAAAACGTATGTCAACAAACAAAATGAGCTATCGCTTGTCAAGGTCGAACTAAAATTACAACTTTGACTTTCAAAAAACTGCCCATAATATATCCAATGATTATTAGCAGAATCCAAGCTATTCTTCTATCCATGTATCCTTATATATATATTTTTTTTTCTACATTACCCTTCAATTCGAATTAACTTTACATTCCACTGCATTTTTGCATACAAGATATATAAAGAATTTTTTTAACCTCTATTCACTTAACTGTATCACAAAGCAACTTTAATGCACCAAAAATTGGATAGAAACGCTTTTAAAAACATATCACTGATTCGTCTAAAGAGCGCTCCAACCTCCTTAATACTCGAATACTCGACAGTCGGAACGTCGTCGCAACGTGTTCACTGAGACGTTCTCAGGTGATGAGCATGAGTGACTAAGCACTGTCATCCAGTTCGACAGAACAGATAGATAATATATCGTTTGCACGGCAAAGTGTGTTACATATTTCAAGCACGTGCCATCAGCTGTTCGGAAGCCTCCATATAGAAAGCGTTTTTTTTTTGTTTTCAAGGTGCGGAAAAGGAAGAGAGACGAGACTTAGTCGTTTCTATTGACAAAAATAAACGCGTGGTGCGATCGAAGCAGTCGACGTGTTCGCCAGGAAACTCGAGCATTCTCATCAACAACGTAGCACATCCGATTGGTGCGGTGCTTCTATATGTTCAGAGCGTATATAAAAGCTCGCAGAGCGAATCCGACTAAAAGGACATAGAGAACAAACGCACGGTACTCGAACCGTATAGGAGAACCCAATAGACATTCGGCCGGCTGTCGGTGTGAAGCGTCCGGGGAATTACGGTTCGTGGCCACGTATCTCGGTTAGGCCGGCTATTTCCGAACGACGATGTCGACGACGGCAAGGTATAGAGTGAAAGAGAGAGAGATAGATAGAAGGTGAAGTAGGAGAATGAGAAGGAGAAGGAGGAAGGACGATGGCGACGACGACGACGACGAGTTGGTGCAGCAAGCGCGAAGCTTCGGTCAGCCGTTTTGTATCGTGGATATATAGAGCGGAGGTTGTCGTGTATAAGTACGCGGGAATGTGAGCGTTGCGACCGGTCGCCGGGCGCACCGTGTAGCGCACGTCTCTCTGCGTGACTCCTCTCGTATTCTCGATGTATATGGCGGAGTCCCAACTCAAGAGAAAACCAAAGAGCGGATATTAACCTTCTAGTCACTGGAATTGAAACGAAAAACCGTTTCCGGCACGGAATTAACCGTTGGTGAATATAATGGTTAGCATTAATTGTTGAGATTTTTAACTAATTGTGGAGTAATTAATGTATCCGCTAGAGAAAAAAAAAGTCACTCGTTTCTTCTTCATGAGGTGTTTTTGTGTATATACTTTGAACGCACGCGCGAGAGCCTGTCTTTGCAGGAGCAAACAGGCCTAAGGTTTATCGTTCCTTCGGCCTCGGTATACCGAGTTATACTGAACTGATGAGAGTTCTCGAGTGAGTCGGTTCCTTGTTCCTTCCCCCTCGAGAGCTCAAGATTCTCTGTAGTGGCTGCTGCTGCTGCTGGTGCTTGGGAGTGCTGTGTGTGTATAATATGCTATACGCCACGCTATGCTGACTCGAGTGCTGTGACTCGGCTGCCCCCCCGACTCATTCTCGTGCTCGGAACGTCTTGCTTCAGCTTCGTTCTTTCGAGAGCACCGGAGCGACTGGCGATCGGTGCATGCAGTCGCGGTGGTAAGTTGTCACCGAACAGTCGCTGGGTCCAGCGTGGAGCAGCAGAGGCTGTTCTTCGTTTGTACAAGATCGGACTGTACACAATTACTAGTGTACACTGTTGTGAAATGTGCACGTTTGCATCTCTACACATTCCCAAATTCAGCGGATGCAACAACTCTCTCCAGCAGAACTGGTCACGAGTTAAATTAAGGATAGAAAAACTGTACACAAGTGTAGACTAGTAGAGCTCTACACTAGTCAAATTATCCACTGCAACAGCCTACACAATTCCAACTGTACTCGGGCTAGATGAACCTTAGCAAAACTGTGCACAACTAGAATCACGAGTTTAATTAAAGATAGAAAAACTCTACACAAGTGTACTCTAGTAGAACTGTACACTGGTCAAATTATCCACTGCAACAGCCTACACAATTCCAACTATACTCGGGCTAGTCAACCGCAGCAAAACTGTACACAAGTAGAAGAATCACGGGTTAAATTAAAGATAGGAAAACTGTACACAAGTGTACTCTAGTAGAACTGTACACTGGTCAAATTATCCACTGCAACAGCCTACACAATTCCAACTGTACTCGGGCCAGATGAACCGCACCAAAATTGTGCACAACTAGAACAATCACGAGCTAAATTAAAGATACAAAAACTGTACACAAGTGTTGACTAATAGAGCTGTACACTAGTCAAATTATTCACTGCAACAGCCTGCACAATTCCAACTGTACCCGGGCCAGGTGAACCGCAGCAAAACTGTACACAACTAGAACAATCACGAGCTAAATTAGATAGAAAAACTGTACACAAGTGTAGACTAGTAGAACTGTACTCTGGTCAAATTATTCACTTCAACAGCCTACACAATTCCAACTATACTCGGGCTCGATAAACCTCAGCAAACCTGTACACAAGTAGAAAAATCATGTGTTAAATAAAAGATAGAAAAAAAGTACACAAGTGTAGAAGAATAGAGCTGTACACTAGTCAAATTATCCGCTGTAACAGCCTACAGAATTCCAACTATACTCGGGCCGGTTGAACCTCAGCAAAACTGTACACAACTAGAACAATCATGAGTTAAATAAAAGATAGAAAAACTGTACACAAGCGTAGACGAGTAGAACTGTACACTGGTCAAATTATCAACTGCAACAACCTACACAATTCCAACTATACTCGGGCCAGATGAACCTCAGCATAACTGTACACAAGTAGAATGATCACGAGTTAAACTAAAAATAGAAAAACTCTACACAAGTGTACACAAGTAGAACAATCATGAGTTAAATCAAAGATAGAAAAACTCCACACAAGTAGAACTGTACTTGGAAAAAAATGTGTGACGGCCAAATTAACCATAACAAAAAGCTGCACAAGTGAAACTACACGAACGGTGGAACCCTACACAAATGCAATTCTACACATACATGTTCTCCGCATCCACTTATCTCATGTACACATTTGTAATGGAGAGTCAAGGATATGTTGAATTCCGTTGTATACGAATTGATCATGTGTATTCGTCTGGAGAGTATTTGATCATTTTTATCCGGCCGTGTAGAGATGAAGTTGCGCAGAAACTTGATATTTTTATTTTCAAACGTGACAGTTTTATTGCTGAGAATTCCTACACGTTTGGAGATGAGCTTAAGTTAAATTTGGCCACGAGGTGCCGTTATGTAGAGTCGGCGATGTTGAATCGGTGATGTGCAGAGTTATGTTCTGTAGAATCGAAATACCGCTGGCAAAGAGTTCTGCTGGTACATACTAGCCGGCCAAAAGCGACTGGAGGTAGAGGCACGACACGTTGAGAAATCAAAACGGGCTTTCCAAGCCGCATGAACGTACACTACGTACGGGAGAGAGGAGCGAACCGGCCTCCCAGCCTTTCCGCCTTCCTATGAAGCGGCAGGCCGTGCCGCTTGTTTGTTCTCGAGTACTCGACCTGTGGCGTCCGTTTGACGCCAGTGAGGCCCGGCTTCACGTTCTTTACTGATGCTACATTTACTGCCGTAGTGTGGTACTTCACCTTGTGTGCTTTCTCGATTTTCATAGTTGCTTCTCACCTCGAGAACATAAACAGGTGTCGGGACCCGTTTGTGTCTTCTTTAATGTATTGATACATAGCAAAAAATGTGATTAACAAAAACCAGCTCGTTTCGGGACTGCCAAAAACCTGTTTTTTCATCTTGATTATACATTTAATTCTTACAATTCCATAAGTGATTAAAACCCTAACAGAAAAATGTGTGGTTATCTTATTCACCTTAAACTGTTTTAAATAATTACTTACGTAGTTTGTGCACATTTTTACTTGCTTAAAAAAAAAGTTTGGTCTAATGTGACTGACACTGCAAATAAAATCTACTTGAAATGTTATGTACAAGTACTGGAAGTTTTTATGCTTAAACTTGTATACTAAATTTAATATACGATGTTTAATGTATGGTACAGTAATTTTAATACTTTACTTTAATTTACAGTAAAAGTACATTAATTTTATATCACTATTGTACATTAAATTTAATTGACAAGGTTATGCATCAAAACTTTCTGTCTTTGCTAACAGTGTCACATTATAGCTAGTGTATACAAAGTATGTATTAAATGTCGGAAATATTATTGGTAGGAGACGCATTCTTTTGTTCTTTGATTTCGTCTTTACTCATGTGCGATCAGCTGGTGAATTCCACACTCGTTCAATGACCGCATGAGCGCTAGCGTCGCGAGTTACGCTTCAGGCGTAGAAGGTTTACTGCTTTTATATCAGACCCTGGAAATCTTATCAGACAGCCACGATAAATGTAATGCTGCGTTAAAAATGGACCACGTCGTATTTAACCATCCGCTTCCTGTACAAAGAATCATATGATGTTGGGACAATAAACCAGATACGTTTGATGTACATTTTTATCACCTATAAAATGCAAACGTTGAAACAGAAATAAGAAAAAATTTCTAGTAAAACTTCCAACATAAAAACTTCCAAAGTACTATCTGTAGATATTCTGAAAACACATTAATTCTTGTCAAAGTTACAGATAAGAACATTTTTACGATTTTGAAATTCCCGTTAACGATAAATATTTCAGATCGTTTTTATAAAATCTCCAAACTACATCTGAAAATAAAAGTAAAAATACGCAATTATTATTTTTTAAATTTCTTCCCTAACTTTCGTCATTTTGTCGACAATTTTATGTTTTCGGGTAAAACTGAATATAAAATTAATCAAAAACACAAAAATAAATTTGCTAAATTTAAAACTTTTCTTCTAATTAATCAAAAAGTTTTTCGCATCATTATTGTTATTCACAATCACCGTTCTTATTATTTCTTTTGATTCCTATTCACTCTTCAATAAATTACAGACTATTTAACATTTAGGATCTTAAGTATTTTATAAGGTATTTAACTAAGTATAACATCAATTACCAACAAGCTATCAACCTTGTCCTTCAGCTCAGCTGCTGACTATAGTTTTTTCTTTTCGCGAAGTTTTATATTTGTAATCTAATAACTCAGAGAAATATGTTATTATTGAAGTGCTCATGTATAATAGAGAAAAATATCACGCATTGATACAGGTTCTAAAAACATGAGAAATGGTTGTGTAGATAGTATTTTTATGTGATGACCACGGGTTTTGATAAGCAATTTTACACCGAAGTTTTACATTTATAATCTAATAACTCAGAAAAATAAACGTTATTATTGAAATGCTAATGTATAATAGAGAAAAATATCACGCATTGATGCAGATTCTAAAAACATGAATAATGGCTGTGTAGGGTGAATGCACCAGTAATTGAACACTCACCAGTGAATGAACAACCGCTTTTTAAGAAGTCGTGAGAAATTCTGCCCACTTGGATGAACATTAGATTTTTTGTTCTTCTATTTTTGAGCTATCTACAGTGATTATTTTGTCGCAGACGCCTGTTTTCGACTAAAAGTATAGGTTAGATTGGCCCGTTCATTTACTGGTGCTTTTGGATTTTTGTCTTTCATTATTTATTTTTATATACTTTGCGAAGAATATTCGATATTTTTTTAGTTCCATTACAAAATTTGACATTCTGGACATTGGTTAAAATTTTCACAGACAGTCTGGAAATATTACATTTTATAGAAACCCATGATAAACAAACCGTTCTGCTTAACCGTTCATTTACTGGTGACTCTACCCTACATAGTATTTTTATGTTATGATACGGGTTTTGATAAGCAATTTTACACCGAAGTTTTACATTTGTAATCTAATAACTCAGAGGAATAAACGTTATTATTGAAGTGCTCATGTATAATAGAGAAAAATATCACGCATTGATACAGGTTCTAAAAACATGAGAAATGGTTGTGTAGATAGTATTTTTATGTGATGACCACGGGTTTTGATAAGCAATTTTACACCGAAGTTTTACATTTATAATCTAATAACTCAGAGAAATAAACGTTATTATTGAAATGCTAATGTATAATAGAGAAAAATATCACGCATTGATGCAGATTCTAAAAACATGAAAAATTGCTGTGTAGGGTGAATGCACCAGTAATTGAACACTCACCAGTGAATGAACAACCGCTTTTTGAAGTCGTGAGAAATTCTGCCCACTTGGCTGAACATTAGATTTTTTGTTCTTCTATTTTTGAGCTATCTACAGTGATTATTTTGTCGCAGACGCCTGTTTTCGACTAAAAGTATAGGTTAGATTGGCCCGTTCATTTGCTGGTGCTTTTGGATTTTTGTCTTTCAGTATTTATTTTTGTATACTTTGCGAAGAATATTCGATATTTTTTTAGTTCCATTACAAAATTTGACATTCTGGACATTGGTTAAAATTTTCACAGACAGTCTGGAAATATTACATTTTATAGAAACCCATGATAAACAAACCGTTCTGCTTAACCGTTCATTTACTGGTGACTCTACCCTACATAGTATTTTTATGTTATGATACGGGTTTTGATAAGCAATTTTACACCGAAGTTTTACATTTGTAATCTAATAACTCAGAGGAATAAACGTTATTATTGAAGTGCTCATGTATAATAGAGAAAAATATCACGCATTGATGCAGGTTCTAAAAACATGAGAAATGGCTGTGTGTATTTTTATGTTATGACGCGGGTTTTGATAAGCAATTTTACACCGAAGTTTTACATTTGTAATCTAATAATTCAGAGAAATATACGTTATTATTGAAGTGCTAATGTATACCGTGGGGGCACCAGTTGCCGCACGGTACCGGGTTTTCGGAAATCGCGCGTTTTTGAGCCAAGAATTTACAAATTTCACATACCCGCGTTCATCGGCGGCTATTTTGGCATAACTGTCCAGAAAGCCCAATAATTTTGCTACAGAATACGATACTATTAATTCATTTCCCAGGTATAGAGAAGTAAAATAAAAACATCAAACTTGATAGTTCGATGATGAATTTCTTTATACTTCATAAGAATTAAACAACAAAATGTAAATAAAAAAATGAATTCGACCTATTTGTTTATATTAAGAGATAAATTAAGAATACGTAGAGATGAGATAAAATTAAAAAATCCTAATTTTTCCTCAGTAAATCCCGTTTCCGAATTCTGCATCTCCCGAAATGTTGGATGCTGTAGTTATCGGACGCGTATTTCCACACTTCCTAACCTCAAAGACTTTGTCCTGTCAAAATGCCTCAATAGTGATAAAAAAATATTAAGTTCATTTTTTTCATTATTAAGGGGACATACACTGACCTAAAAAAAGTCATAAGAAAAGAAATGCTGTAAATGATACCCTTTTTTTTTTAAATGTTACATTTAAACCTCATTAAGTAAATAACAAGCATTATAATTTTGCAATTTTGTAAAAACATACAGTGCACAAAAATGGTGTGAGGTCAAAAGTAAAATTTTTCACTTGTAGCTTTCAGACAAATCGGTGAACCAATTTTAGTATTCAATGTCTTATTTTATCTGTCGAAGAGTGCATTCTGGATTCAATATAGCGATTCTGGATGCAGTGAAAATTAGATTAACTGTAACCAATTGATTAGTGAGTTTTTAATAGAGAAAGATTTATTTATACATTTAAAATCATATCTTTGTCATAAAGAAGTGAAGTAAAATTTCCTATATATGTTTTTCTACAATAAATTCTCTCGTTTTCCCCGCCATCCCTCCTTCTCCACATCGTCCGAAAACTACATGCCTGATTTCCGAAAACTCGGGTGGATCGATTTTGAGCGTCCGAAAACTACCTCCCACATGGAAATAGAAATATATGCACGATATATTCGACATATAGAACTTTTTGGCGCTAAACGTATATGAAATATATTTTACATATTGTCCATATATATATCTCATATATTTTACATATATTTTTGCACACATATATGCAGAATATATGCAGCATATAGAACTTTTTGGCGCCATATATTTAACATATATCTTACATATATATTTTTCTATGTGGGCTACGAGGAGCTGCGTTGTATTTTCGTCAATATTTATTAAATTTTCGTGTATTTTCATGAAAATTGATTGTATCCTGTCAAAAAAACACAAGGCTCATTTCAGAACCCTCACACTTAGCATTTGATTAGAATATAGCGAATAAACCGTTCTTGAAGTAAAAATTTACTTTAACCGTCCGAAAACTGGTGCCTCAACGGTAACAGCGAAAAATATCACGCATTGAATGCGGGTTCTAAAATCATGAGAAATGGCCGTGTAACATTTTTGTGTGATGACAGGGGTTTTGATAAGCATTTTTACACAGTAAAATCGTTGCCGGTTGATGAGGCATTCCACTACCTGTGAGTCACCACATGGTACGATATCCTCTTATATCTATATATCACAATAGATGTGGTGAGCTTCTAGACCGCGTTGTATGAGCAGACCAATCGTTAGAACAGGTCGAATTTGTACCTAGCTATGTATAGATATAAGCCAGAACTGAACAATGGGATTCTCTGATATTCGACACGGATGCGAGACACGCTCGGATCTTCCGCGATGCCGTTCACAAGGGATTGCCGGTACGGCGACAACCAGATGACAACCAGGCGTTAGAGAAGCTGCCGAAGCGAATTGCACACCCGCTTTCTGCAAACCTAGCGTGTTCGTTCACTATCTATTGGATTGAAGGCAGGTCCGACATACCACGATTGAGCGCACTGCCGATTTACCGCATTTGGTTCTACTCAAACTGGTGATGCGTTCTATTTGAATAAAAAAGTAATTCTGTCTTTTATTCACTATTTTATATGTTTCCTAAAAATTCTAGTTTAATTTTGTGTATAAAATGTAACACAGTAATTAGGTCTACGATTAATAGTTTAGTAGCCTATCCAATGAAATATTTTTTCTTTTTCATTTCTCTATTTTATTTGCTATAAATGAAACTTTGAGTGAGATAAAATTATTGTAAATAATGAATTAAAAATAATTTTCTGTCATTTTGAATAAAAGAATTATTAAAATGTCTAAAAATGTAATGCGCGTATATGAAATTATTATGACATTCTTTTAGATCTTCCCTTTCTGGGTTCTAAAGAGAATTTCTAAGACAAAGGGCTGACGAACAGAGGAGAGACAAATACCATGCAGCAGAGATAAATGGGAAGTGGAACTGGGAGAAATTCTGAGGGTCGTTAACATTTCTGGTAGTAAGATGTTCGTCCCAGGTCATAGGAAAGCTCAGCTCTAGAGAGTCGGCAAACGGAGCAAGGCGAACCCAATGGCAATGTATAAGTTGTGTACGTATCCCTATTAGGAAGTTCTGGACAGTTAACGAAGCGGATGCCAAGGCTAGAGGCGATCGTTTCAATGCAAGTTACAAGTGTACTATACATAGGGTATTCCAAACTAAGTCACCAATCCATATTACATACAGATCTAAAATTAATGTTTAATCCATTTCCAATTCATTAATCCATTAGTATTTATGTATAAAGTAGCATAAGTTCCCTATATTTTTCGAATAAATAAGAGGTTTTTATTTTGAGAATTTACCAACGATTACAAAACTACATTTTTCGAACATTTTTTAAGGTAGGTTTTATGAAACTGAACATTCAATGATTCTGAGAAACTTCGTAAATAGAATCAAGAAATTGTTAGGAAATTTAAAAAAATCGCATACAACTCGAAAATTAATATTTAATTTTTTTTGTTTAGTTCTTCCTAGTGTTTATTTATAGATTAGAGTAGGATCGTATAGAATATGTATTAGTAAAATGGAATAGAACAGAATAGATTTTTTTCTTTACTCTGGGATTAATATATAGAAAATAGAATTCAGCTTTTGTCGAGAATTATAACTTTTGTAATGAATATTAGAAAAGCGCCTATTTTCATGATGTTTTACTATAATTTTTCATTGTTAATCACAATTTCGCGTACATTTTCGAAAAAGACAAACTTTTTTTTTCAACCCATAATAACAAAAATAATTTTTTTTTTGAGATTGTAATCGAACCAGCCTTTGTTCTTTTTATGGAATATGGAATTAAAAAATGAGAAAGCAATGTGCAAGATTCTACTTTGCAATATTTTTGTGATAAATCTTTAATGGTTCTGTTTGATCATCTAGCAAGATTGAAATGGAAGGGGAAATGCATTTAATATGCTTTGCAAGTTAGTGTATAAAAAATGTGAACATTTTTAAAGATGCCACCATATTTTGTAATTTGATTTTGTTTCCATGACTGGCGTGTTGAAACTGCAACACGCTAGCCAAAGTAGGTCGATAAGTCAGAGTTGTAACTTATCATATGACAACTCGACCAAAAATACAAATATCGGGCAGCATCACTGCCATGTCTTCGATGTTTCACAAAAGACACTTTTCGCGAAAAGTCTGCTCTTTATATGCTCCGCCGTAGATCTTTTCGTTTACGAGAAAAGTCGGTTGGTTATTCGCCATCTAGCGGCTGAAAACTCACTAAATGTTCTCTGGGTTTGTTTACCATATAAATATGACATGTCAATGTTTCCTATGGTGTATAGTAATTAAAACATTTCTTAGACACTGTAGATTCGCAGTTCTACTTATTTGTGCTGCCGCTAGATGGCAAACTTGTGTACCGATTCTCGTAAATGGAAATGACTACGGAAGCGCATGTAGGCGGGGAGATTTCATGCCGATTCGTCCGGTGGCATTGTACCACAGGGCAATATATGAATTTTTTGTCGCTCTCTTCGGTTCGTTATAAAGTAACGACCCAGCGCTTTTGAAGAAAAGAAAGACTTTTAAAAAAACCTGAGACAACAAACGTATGGTACGTACTGTTAGGAAAATTTTACATATGTAGTGGATGAATAAATTCGCGACGTCATCATTAACCATGTTCTTATTTGCGAATCTAAAAAATCCCTACATGTTGATAAACCCAAAGCAGTATAGGAAATTAATACTGATTGACGGTAATAAGTCCCATGTAAATGAAGATTACTCCAATGTTTTCAGCTAACAAAAAGATACCGATACAACGGATTACTATACTGTTAAGGAATAAATCATTGTTGTAATCAAGCAAATTTGGGACGATTACTATACGTAAGCTGTAAGTTGTTTACATGAGCTTTTACAATAAAGCCCATGTGTCACCGCCGTACCATATTTTCTGCGAGTGGCAGCTACACCGAGAGAAAAAGTTTCGTTGATTCACGGAAATCTTTGCCAATGAAATGAAATACTTGAATTTCAATACTATCTTTTCTTTGAATGATCTCAAACTCAATGAAAAGTAGTGACGTTGATTCGAAGAAACATTTCTTTAAACCAATTAACCTTTTTCATTGATTTGAAAGATATCGTTTCTGATTCAATGAAACCTTCTTCTTACCAGCTCAAAATTTCGAAACTTATTTTTTCCTGAAGTATGCGGCAGATAAAGCTCAAATTTTGTGAGTATGTAAGGAAGTGCGGCAGAAATATGCTAAGCTTCTGGCTCCTCGAAACTCGAAGCCGTTCGTTCGGGAGAACTGGAAAACAAAAAAGTGAGGTTAGGTGTGAGAGAGAGATCAATGAAAACGTTTCTTTGAACCAATGAAAACGTCTCTTTAAAACAATGAAACTGTTTCTTTCTTATATGCTCAGTAAGTAAATCTTTATTTACAGGCAATGAAATATTCTTTTTGAAATTCAAATGCACTATTTCATTCAAATCAAAGAAATATTTCGTTGAAATTAATGAAAAAAAAATCAATCCACCCATTTCTTTGGCGTCAATGTAATCTTTTCTCTCGGTGTATCCACACTGAGAGAAGAGTTTGTTAACAGTTAACAAATCTTGGTTAAATATGGCGAAATGAACCATTTAGTTATTCTTATTGAATCTCACTTGAGCCAAATAAGATTTTTAAACTATTAACAAATGTCAGCGAGCTTCATTTGCGACAAGCTAATTTTATTTAGCTCAAGTGAGATTCAATAAGGATAACTAAATGCTTCATGTCGCCATATTGAACCAAGATTTGTTAACTATTAACAAATGTTAACAACCTTTTCTCTCAGTGCATTTCTCTCCGTGCGAAAATATTGAAATAAGTTGAGTTAATTAAAATAAATTTAAAGATAATTGTTCTAAACCACTTTTATCGATCTTTAAGACTATTTTGAGTATACTGACATGAAAAATGTGAAAATAAAATTTTTCACGAAAACTAAGATTTTATGAGGAAACAAACATATATAAAAAATAAGCGTCACGAACTTGGTCATGTGGCATGGAATGACCTATATATATCGTTACTAGAGCTACTGCTATTGTAGTAGGGTGTATCGGAGGAACTGCTCATCGATGATATAGTAGTTCACCGCGGACGCAGAACATTGACGTCACCCACGCCCCAAGATTGCGAGCGTGTTCGGTGGCTTTCCAGGAGCATCCCCACCTAACCCTTAATCCTCACGGTTTAGTGCGCCAGAGGATAGGACGCCGATGAAATTATTATCCGGAGTAGAGATGCACAGATATATAGCACGAGGAGAGCAGTAATATGTAAAGCAGATATTCGGACGTGACTTAATGCACACCAGACTACTGCATATATTCACCGAAGTGAATGTTGAGACTGTGCTCCTGCTTCCTTGGATAGATACTAAAGGCAAAATATAGACGGGGATGCACCGGTGAATAGGGAAATATAACTTTAGCGATAATTCACACAATTTTGTCAAAATACTAAGTACTAAAGTCAAGAAATTTTTGCCATTATTTTGATTTGGTTTATTGTAAAATAATTTAAAAAATTCAAATACATATACAGGCCCTTATATTTTTCGTATTATTAAGAAAAACATAAGAAGTTTTAATTTATCTTTGTAAATAGCAATTGCTAAATTAAAATTAAAGAAATTCATGGAATTCTTATAACAATCATCAATATTATAAGAAAATAATAATAACAATAATAATCGATATATGTTATACAATCAATTTGGTATTGCGGTTATCATGTTTGTCCTTAGATTGCCAAATAGGTAATGTAGGTCTTAGGTTCGAAGCACGCAAGCGTAATCTTCTGCAAAGCGTTACAGAATAATCGTATCTGTGCACGATATCCCGTTTTTCTCTTTCAATATAAATAGAATAATATTGATATTAATATTTCATAATCAAGAGTCGCGGTAGCGACTCGACGCCAAGTTAAAAAAGATAATTCATTATGAAAGGTACTTTCAGAATTGAATAAATAATATTTTTATTGTTTACGTTGGATGTACTTTGTAGTAGATAATCGACTGAAGTGTATATTTGCTAGAAATAAAAAGAAAGTATTTGAGTAAAATGTATTTTATTGGGTTTGAATCTATTAAACCTTCATTCAAATAAGAATATTTATTTCTAATTAATAGGATCTATTTCAAACAATCCGGTAAAAAATAAATTGCGATTTCTGTATTTTTAACAGGAATTTTCTGTCAGCAGATGTCCTCGAAATACTCTTGTCAATTTTATGCAAAAAATACAAAAATTATGGATTTCTATTTTACGAAATATTTTCTGTAATTTCTACAACAGAAATATGTAAATTCTACACCGACAGCAGTGTACAGCGGCTGGTGTGTGGCTTCGAGGGTTCCCAAAGTTGAGTAGCATTTCTTGCGGCCATAACTTGGATGGGTGACCGCTTAGTCGCGCACTGGCAGCTAAGCGGGAGGCAGTTTTTCTGTATTAAATAATACATTAGAAACTCAGTCAAAGTAGAGCCGCCTGTATCGGCCTGGTTTTCCGCCGTTTCCCTGTGCCCACGTGCAAATGCGATACAGTAGTGCATTAGGAAAAGTGGCTGCGGGTAACACTTTAGTGTGGTCTCAAGGAATGGGGAATGAAGTCGTCGGGATAGTAAAAGCCAAGTGGCGTAGATGAGGAATCACGAATATGTAAATTCTACAAACTTTTTCTACCACTTCTATTTCAGATATTTAAAAAAAGTGACTTTTTTCTATTTCTGATCATAGAATTCACGGATCCGACTTTCGGTCGGAAAATCCAACCTAAAGAACCTAATTTTTTTTTCTTCAAGATATCGAATTTTGGCCTTCACTATCGTTCTCAAGTCGCATATTTTACCTCAGAAAGTACCGGTTACATACCGTTTGCTTCCTCATAGAGGAAGCTTTGTTTTCATGAAATTATTTTTTTTCGAGATTTTCATGTCAGTACACTCAGAATGGGCCAAAACGTCGAGAAAAGTGATTTAGAAAAAATGTCTGTGTGTGTGTGTGCGTGTGTGTATGTGTGTATGTTACACGATTGAAAAATGTAAACCTTTATAACTCGGGAATGCCTTGAGATATCAAGCTGAAATTTGGACCATAGATAGAGGGATCAAGCCTTATCGTTCATACAGATTTTTGTTAAAATCCACTTCATCGTTAAATTAATACGCGTTTTTAAATTTTTTGAAAAATGTCTGTTTACGCGATAACTCTTTCAATTTTCGAGATATTGATCTTAAAATTGGTATGAATGTGAGCTTTCATACGCCGGTGATCGCTATTGAATTTGGTTAAGATCGGTTGAACCGTTAAAATTTTATGATGTTTTGAATTTTTCAAAAAATTGACGTTATCGCTCTATTGTAACTTTTGCAAAACTTAAGATAGCGAGCTCAAAATTTGTATATAAATGAACCGATATTCAGCCATTATATATATATAATTTAGTGACGAACGGTATGAAATTTTTGATTTTATGGAATGTTGAATTATTTTTAAAAATATACATTATCACATTCACTTTCGGAAACGCTCTAATGATCACGAAATAACGTAATAACGAAATAGAAAAAGCGAATCCACAATATGTATATGTATCTAATTAGAACAAGGATGCAAAGTAGAACCTTGCACCTTGCTTCCTCATTATTTTTCGCGTTTTACAAAGCTTCCTCTATGAGGAAGCCAAAAATTGAATAACATACTTCCTCATAGAGGTAGCTTTGTAAGAAGCGAAAAATAATGAGGAAGCAATGTGCAAGGTTCTACTTTGCATCCTTCTTACGATGGTTTTTGAAAAAGTCACTTTTGATCGGTTCTGTTTTCAGAATTCAAAGATCCAACTTTTGATTGGAAAATCCAACCTAAAGGACCTAGATTTTTTTCCTTCGAGATATCGAATTTTTTTCACGAAAACAAAGCTTTCTCTATGAGGAAGCAAAATGTGTAAATTTTACATAAATCTTATATCACTTTCGATTTAAGTCATAAAAACGGTAAGTTTCCAAAATTTTTCGGCCACTTCTAATTTAGCCCATTTCTCTGTCAATGTAACACATAAAAATGTGCAAGATCTACAAATGTATATTGTTGCATCTGATTTTACAGAAAAAATATTTGTAAAATCGAAAGATTTACAAAATCTTTCTGACACTTTTCACATTTAACATATGATCCGAGAAATACACAAGAATGTCTGTCAAAGTACACCGAGAGAAGGATTATAGTAGTCATTTCAAGATTCGTATAGTAATCGGGATCCAAAGTGGAAAAATGGCATTTTTTTCCAGACACATACGAAGATTTACTAGGCGTCACCCGCTGTACAATTTACGCTAAATAGTACAGCGGGCGACGCGTAGTAAATCTTCGTATGTGTCTGGAAAAAGATACCATTTTTCCACTTTGGATCCCGATTACTATACGAATCTGGGAATGAATACTATATTTTTCTCTCGGTGTAACATCAACAGGTCTGTAATTTACAACAAATTTTTTTTTACAACAATTTCACTACTGTCAATTTATGCGTTATTTCCTTCTACCGATTTTAACAGATACAACATTTTCGTTGTCGCATTTTTAGCGCTAGTTGTGATTGTCCCACTACTGCAAATTTACAACTTCTTGTCAGGGACTTCGTCGTATCCTTGCTAGTGTAACTCCCTATGTACTAGCTACACACTATTACAGCCGTTTCCCCCTGTCTTCAAGCGCCCCAGCACTTCCGTTAGAACTCTCTGACACTTGCTCCACGTTCTCTACAGAATTTCATAATAGTAGAGCAGTGAAATATACTTCCTACAGAAGGTCGTGGCAATGTTGTGAACGTCGGAAAACTTGGAGCGACGTGAGATCAATCGTAGTCCGGAGGAACTAGTGCGAGCAAGTCTATATCGGATAAACACTTGGTACGTTCGGTTATTCCGGCATATGAACGCCTAAGACAGAGCAGCATGGAAGAGAGACGATAGCGTGAAAAGAGAAAAAGCCTCGAGGCTGTAAAATCGCGCGGTGCAATCCGAAACGACTTTTCCTTCACTGACGTCTTTTTTTTCTTCTTTTTTCATCTTGCTACGCTCTTTACAGAGCTCTGTAATTATGATGCACATAAGGCAACGAAGACATCGAGCATCTAAGCTTTGAAACCCGGTGGCTTCGCTCCGGTGACGTGACAGGAAACCACTCGGCCAGCACGCCCTCGTTATCAACGTCTCAAAGGTATCGCCTTATAATATGTACATGGCATTTCATGCGAAATTCACCAAAAGGCGAATCCATTATCTCCGATGGGGTTTGGAATTTATGATATATTATTCTTCTAACTCTACTATTTTCGGTTTGTGAAAAATGATAGTGGAATAGTTTCGTTTGAGGATACTTTACTATACTATAATATAAATTTTGAATCAAAAGTTTTTTTCGGCAAGGATTTTCGTTATTTTTTAGTGAGAGGAAAAAAATATGGGCGAAATTAACGGCATTGAAGATAATGAGAATATTGATTTTGTATTGTGACAACTTGCGCTGAATTCCCTCGTTATCAACGTCTCAAAGGTATCGCTTTATAATATGTATGTGGAGTTTCATGCTAAATCTACCAAGAAGCAAATCCATTATCTCCGATGGGGTTTGAAATTTTTTATATATTATTCTCCTAACTCAACCATTTTCTGTTTATGAAAAATGATAGTGGAATAGTTTCGTTTGAGGATATTTTACCATGCTATAATATACATTTTGAATCAAAAGTTTGTTTTGGCAAGGATTTTAGTTATTTTTTAGTGACAAGAAAAAAAATATGGGCAAAATCAACGGCTGTGAAGATAATGAGAATATTGATTTTGTATTGTGACAACTTGCGCTGAATTCCCTCGTTATCAACGTCTCAAAGGTATCGCCTTATAATATGTATGTGGAGTTTCATGTTAAATCTACCAAGAAGCAAATCCATTATCTCCGATGGGGTTTGAAATTTTTGATACATTATTCTAACTCAACCATTTTCTGTTTGTGAAATAGGATAGTGGAATAGTTTCGTTTGAGGATACTTTACTAGACTTTAATACAAATTCTGAATCAAAAGTTTGATTCGATAAGAATTTTAGTTATTTTTTTGCGACAAAAAAAAAATCTGAGTACAATCGACGGAATAAAACTTTTGGCTATGAATGTATTTCTAAAGCGTCCTACCATTTGTACATCGATTATTGGCATACTTGTTCAAAGATGACAGAGAATTTTGCTTTGAAAGTCCTTAATACATTTAATAAAGCTAATTTTTTAATTTGATTTTTTGATTCTAGAAATATACTAAAATTCAGTTGAAATAAAACTTTTGTTTGTAAATGTGTAATATGTCTAAAGCATCCTTTACTGGCCATTCGCTAGTGGTTTTATTTTATCGTGCGAGATATTTGCTATTCTGTAATGCATCTCTCGTTAATGTCGACATTCAATTATTACAGCTAACAAAGCGCTGGCACGGATTAATATACATATCCAATCAAAAGTTTAATTCGATACGAATTTCAGTTACGTTTTGTGACAAGATAAAAATCTGAGCATGATCAATGGCGTTGAAGATAATATAAGAACATTGATTTTGTATTGTGACAACTTTTGCTTTGTGCAAATTTGTTGCGTGGTAGTAAAAATCGGTGTACAAATGCAGATGTAGAGATGATTTGTGTTGATTCGAGGTTCTGCCTGTTCGTAGTCTCTTTAATAATGTTGATTTTTTAGTCAGATTTTTTTCTTTTAGCGAAATACTAAAATTCAAATTAAATAAAACTTTTGAGTATTAATCATCGTCCCAGTCAAGCTCATCAAGCTTTTCTTTAACGTAGGTCAATATTAGGGTCCAGACTATAGTTTTTTGATGTAGCAAATTTAAAAGAAAGCTTTTTTTTGAGGCAGTCTAGTGTATGTCTAAAGCAGCCTAAGTATAAATTACGAGTCCAGAATGAAGTATGGAGAAAGAAATTTGATCCGATTCCACACTGAGAAAAATGAATGTGATAGATTGCTAGATATAGTGAATTTTACTATTGAAATAATGACTCGTGACATAATTTAGTTGTTGGTGTTACAACAACTATAAAAACATTGTTGTACTCTCAGGGAAACATGTGTATAGTAGAATTGGCCATACATTTTTCTGGGCGCACTACCCATCCTTGGACGCCATCCTGGACTGCGCAGATTCCATCTTAGATTGCCCAGAATCCGTCCTGGACATTCCAGACACCATCCTGAATTGTACTCAGGATTCCAACCAGAACTCCCCACATTTTCTACACGAGATTCTCCTTTTTAATCAGATTTTTTTTATGGTATCCGAGTTAAAATTTAAACGATTCCAACACCCTTCGTAGAATTAAAATGGGTAAAACTTTCCACTTTTGGAGGTTTATACAAGGGTCTGAGAACCTTATCTCACTATGTACGACCTAATTGGAGGTCCAAACGTAAGAATTTCATTCTACAATACACCGAGAGAAAAATATAGTTAAGACATCTAAAATAGCTTGGTAAAAAAACCCAGACAACATAGTAAATGCCCATATAGCATCAGATATTCGATGTATATCCATTTTAGGTCCTTAATGTGAAATGTATAACTTGTATATTCGATGGATATTTATTCTACATATATACAGGTATATACACGCATGAATATCAAAGACACATTCTATGTATATTACTTGAATAATACGAATTTGAGCGCAGATACGGACACATTCGTAAGATATTTCATGTATATGCAATCCATGAACATAGGAAGAAAATCAAAAGTCCACGAATTAATTTCCTAAGGATGAACCCATATAGCATTTTCACATACATTGCATATACACCGAGAGAAAAAGTTTCATTGATACACGGAAATCTTTGCCAATGAAATGAAATACTTGAATTTCAATACTATATTTTCTTTGAATGATCTCAAACTCAATGAAAAGTAGTGACATTCATTCGAAGAAACATTTCTTTAAACCAATGAACCTTTTTCATTGATTTCAAAGATATCGTCTCTGATTCAATGAAACCTTCTTCTTACCAGCTCAAAATTTCGAAACCTATTTTTTCCTGAAGTACGCGGCAAATAAAGCTCAAATTTTGTGAGTATGTAAGGAAGTACGGTAGAAATAGGCTAAGCTTCTGATTCCTCGAAACTCGAAGTCGTTCGTTCGGGAGAACCGGAAAACAAAAAAGTGAGGTTAGGTGCGAGAGAGAGATCAATGAAAACGTTTCTTTGAACCAATGAAAACGTCTCTTCAAAACAATGAAACTGTTTCTTTATTATATGCTCACTAAGTAAATTTTTATTTACGGGCAATGAAATGTTCTCTTTGAAATTCAAATGCACTATTTCATTGAAATCAAAGAAATATTTCGTTGAAATCAATGAAAAAAAAAAAAATCAGTTCACCCATTTCTTTGGCGTCAATGAAATCTTTTCTCTCGGTGTACATCGTATAAACATTTGCGGATATACAATGTCCAAACTCTCATGGTGGGGGGTGACTCGCTTCTCGAAGTTCGACCGAAAGAGGCGCAGCTATTGTGTGCTCCTCCATGTGAGAGAGATATACTGTTTTTTCTTTCTTTAACGTGATGTGTCGTTTTATTGCTCTCTAACACACCACCATGGTTGCCAATGGCGTTATCTCTCTCGCACTCACGGCAGTTCAGTCGGAGTAGCACATCACCTTAACGTCGTAAAAAAATGATGAACACTTATTACACTAATTGCTAAACGTATATTCCGAGATTCCGAGATATAATCACGCAAACGATGCAAACGAGATGAGCAGAGAGACGCTGTTAAACGAGAAATTTACAGGTTATGTTGCTAAGGTACAGTCGATAGCAGCGACAAGTCTAGGCGATGCGAACAACTAAAAATTGCTTAAATTTCCGAGTCACCCCCACCACTCAAATTTGCCAGAGTGGCAAGACCTGTGTGTAAGGGGGCGTCCATTAATCACGTGATGCGTTTTTATCAAATTTTTACCCCCCCCCCCCCCTCCGTCGTGATCAGCCGTGATATTTCAACAGACCCCTCCCCCCCTGACTCGTTATCACGTGCTTTTTTCGTTACCCGTCAGATGTAAAAAGGATAAAATATAAAATAAATATCTCATACAATTTATGCTGTTTTAATTATATTTTAGTTGCATACAATTCACAATCCGCTTGTATAATATCTGCTTATTACTAACTTAGGTATCGTTAGACAGATCTCATATTAAAAGTAAATACGTGACTAGTATCCGAAGCAATCACTAGTTATAGGCTACCCACGGATTCTCGATACTCCTTTACACGGCTTACAAAAGCTTCATCTTGCAACGTATTACTTTTAACCTGCACGTCCTCCAACTCGTATTCGTCGTTCTCTTCGTCACTAACCCGTTCAATGCTTTTTTTATTTTTCTTGTGCAGAGTTTTGTGGGCAGCAATGGCTGTTTTTGTACAAAAGTATTGCCCACATTCTTGGCATGTACTACCTGCGAGCAATTGAGTATTTGACTGTAGACTCGGGCAACACAATGCGCATTTCTTGGAACTGTGAAACGATTTCGAATCATCATAGAATCTACTCGGTAATATTAGAAAATAATGTATCGAGAAATGTACGTGACCTTGACCCAAGACCCCTCCCCGCCCCCATGTGATCATTCATGATGATTTTCAGTACCCCCCTCCCCCTACCTTCCAGATTCTCACGTGATTAATGGACGCCCCCTAGGCGATGCGAACAACGAAAAATTGCTTAAATTTCCGAGTCACCTCCACCACCGAAATTTGCCAGAGTTGCAAGACCTGTATGTAAGACCGTGATAGAAACGCGATGCAAGCGGAGAGGCGCTCGCAAAACGTCTGGGCATTTTCGGGCAACTTTGAGGTTATGACGGCAAACGTTGAACGATCGACGCTATACGGGAGCTGCATATCTTTCGTAAATCTCATGTCGTACTAAACTACAGACATTTTGCAGGCTGTAAATAGGCCTCAGGCGTATCTCCAACGCTAGCGCTCGAGCGGCCGCTGAGTGCGTAACAAGATGATCAGCTGTTCTTAGTTCGGCGCACATTGGTCCGATTCTCCAAGCTCCGCCCTGTCCGCCATATTTCCTTGGAGCTTGGAAAATCGGACCAATGCGTGCCGAACTAAGAACAGCTGATTATCTTGTTACGCACTCAGCGGCCGCTCGGGCGCTAGCGTAGCGAGATATGCCTGAGGCGTACAGATTTTGCGTTATTTTTCGTAACGTGAATTGCTTTAACCTGTATGCGTATGAAGATTATTCCGAACATTTGTGGGTGCAAAATATAGAGAAGTATGAGATGCGTTGTATAGTGTTGTACAGCAGCGTAAATAGTACAGAGGGCGACGCCTAGTAAATCTTTGTATGTGTCTGGAAAAAAATGCCATGTTTCCACTTTGGATCCCGATTACTATACGAATCTGGGAATGAGTACTATATTTTTCTCTCGGTGTAGACTTCGTTTATTCCATTCGGGCAATATCTGCCATTTCCAGAGGTTTTGACGAGTGTCAAAGGAATGGAGAAACCTCCGTTTATCCCGCTGGACTGCTACGGTTAGGTTTTGAAAAGGGTTTAATTTTTAACTCGGGTCGGAAGATCTCAAAATTCCGATGAAATAAAGCTTTTGGTTGTGAATGTACGTCTAAACCATCCTTAACTGGCCATTCGCTGGTGGTTTCAACCTAGCGGGCGAGATATTTGCGATTCTATGCATCTCTCGTAAATGTCGACATTCAATTATTACAGCTAACAAAGCGCTGGCACGGTTGACTCCCTCTCCATTCTGTGTCTAGCGCCAGCTCGTGGGATTCTCATGCTCTTGCTCTCCCCACTTTACCCGTTCGCCACTTCCGCGGTGCAGCGCGCGCTCTGGATAACCAATGCATCTCTCGAAAAGATTCCAAACATTCATATCTGAACCCGAGGCGTGCCAGCGGGTAAAACGGGATGAGAAACTAGAGTCCAGTTCGTTGCAGTTCGCTCTTTGGGAACGCCTGGATCGCTTCCAGCTTTCATTCACACGCAACGAACAAATTAATATGAGGTGAGCGAGTTTTTGCCGCCGGCTCTTGGTAAAACTAACGCACGCATAGTGCGCGGCTTGTTTCGTTGTTGGGCGTCGTTCGATGCAGGCTTTATTTTGCTTTATCATTTCTCTTCAGTTTTCCCGGAAATAGGTACCTATATTGAATCGCCTTTGTTCGATGCGAACGAAAGGCTCTCTTTGGATGCCAAGCACTGGTCAACCATTCACCGTGGTTGATCGATCGATCGCTTGACGATTCATTCACTGCACTGCCTATTTGCTCTGACTGGCAGCTGCAAGGGTCAATTTACTCTCCGCAATTTCGACTCTTGAAAATGAAAGCTTTATTACCATAACATTGTTTTGTTTTTTTTGTTTATTTTTTGTAGGCGATAGTGGCGCCGCAGTCATGTATTCAATTAGTGAAGATAGTTTTGACAATGGAGAGCTTTTTACCTTTGTTTTCTTTTCTTATACAGTTGATAGCAAAATGAAACGAGTCGGTGACTGGAATTTCGGGCCATTATTTAAGGTAGTTCTGTCGGTACGCCGGAGTCATAAATCTCAGAGTCTATATGACATTAAAAAATAATCGTACGCATCACTTTCACTGCCTCAATAATATTATAAAAAAGGATGCAGAGTAGAACCTTGCACATTGCTTCCTCATTATTTTCACTTCTTACAAAGCTGCCTCTATGAGGAAGTATCTAATTCAATTTTTGGCTTCCTCATAGAGGAAGCTTTGTAAAACGCGAAAAATAATGAGGAAGCAATGTACAAGGTTCTACTTTGCATCCTTGTTTTAATTAGATAAATATACATGTTGTGGATTCGCTTTTTCTATTTCGTTATTACGTTATTTCGTGATTATTAGAGCGTTTCCGAAAGTGAATGTGATAATATATATTTTTAAAAATAATTCAACATACCACAAAATCAAAAATTTCATACCGTTCGTCACTAAATTATACATATATAATGGCTGAATATTGTTTCATTTATATACAAAATTTGAGCTCGCTATCTTAAGTTTTGCAAAAGCTACAATAGAGCGATAATGTCAATTTTTTGAAAAATTCAAAACATCATAAAATTTTAACGGTTCAACCGATCTTAACCAAATTCAATAGCGATCACCGGCGTATGAAAGCTCACATTCATACCAATTTTAAGATCAATATCTCGAAAATTGAAAGAGTTATCGCGTAAACAGACATTTTTCAAAAAATTTAAAAACGCGTAATAATTTAACGATGAAGTGGATTTTAACAAAAAATCTGTATGAGCGATAAGGCTTGATCCCTCTATCTATGGTCCAAATTTCATCTTGATATCTCAAGGCATTCCCGAGTTATAAAGGTTTACATTTTTCGATCGTGTAACACACACATACACACACACACATACAGACATTTTTTCTAAATCACTTTTCTCGATGTTTTGGCCCATTCTGAGTGTACTGACATGAAAATCTCGAAAAAAAAAATTTTCATGAAAACAAAGCTTCCTCTATGAGGAATCAAAATAATCGAGAATCCTTCGAAATTGCCATAATCAAATTAAAACGATTATTTGTAAATAGTTGATATGTTTAGTGCGGATTTGACTTCATTTTTACGACCAATTAGGTTAGGAATCGTCATTTGGCCCGGTATCGTGCACTTTGATCTTGGTTCAATTAAACATTATTCCGGAGACTCCACCTTTTTTCATGATGCATCAATTCCTGAATGATTTGCGAATCCGTAGTACTTTTTATTTTTTCTCTATCTTTGATCTAAGTATGTTAATTTTCGATTTAAAGATCAATTTTTCCAGCCCTCCCGTGAGCGCCGTGTAAAAAGATCGATTTTCAAGTTTTTATTGTTCATTCAAATACTCGGTAAAAGCCTTGAAGATTTTGTGCAAGTAAAATTGAATAGCTAAATTACAACATGTCAAAAATTCATGCATATGAGTTTGGATTGGCTTCACGACAGAACTACCTTAAGCATCTATAAACGAAAAGTCGCTTAAGGAAAACTTCACACTAGTTACATTAGTACTACACTTTTAAAAAATTTTCTACTATTTCCGATAGATTAATAAACTATTCCAAAGAATAACTTACGTTAGTTCTTTATTTATAAATACATTCACAGCTGTGATTTGAAACGAATATCGAGTGACATATACAAATTTATGATCTTATATTTTTTCATGTATATTTTTTTTAAATTAAATTTTAATATTAGTCCGATTATAATGCGTAATAGCACATTTTGTTTATTGGCGGTTGCTTTATCGATTTACCGTACAGAATTTTTTTTATAGTATCAGTCGTTTAAAAGTAACAACCGTTTAATTATCCTATCCTAACCTAACGTCAGACGTACAACTATAAAAAAAATAGCACGACCAATCGATAAAGCATCATCCAATAAACAAATGAGCTTCGGTCCATAATAATTGAACGAATATTATAATTTATGCCTGGTAAAAACTGTTTAAAATAACATAACATCGCATATTTCAGTCGATTTCCTTTTCAAATCATGACTCTGCTCCTTATAGAGACGCTTTTAAAAATGTTCAACCTCTTCAATAATACCTTAAAAAAATCTTCACAAATTTATAAATCAAAGTAAATTCGAAAAGGACATAAATATTGGGCAGAATCTTCGATTTCACAAATTTTAAAAGCGAAGTTCGTTAATTTTGAAATTATCTACACTCATTTTTTTCTGGTGATTTAAAAGTTAAAGAATCACGATTTCGTGCAGTTGAGAGAATTCGTTTTCTGAAGATAAGAATAGCACCTTTTTCTTTTTTTTCTACCTGCAGGGTGATGTTTCAGGTGCTTCCGCACTTGCCTACCTGCATTCGGAATAGATGACCCTGTGAGAGTAAGAAAGAGAAAATATGGCGGCTCGTTCGTTGTGGGAAACAAACTGACGACGGTCAGATTTGGTAGGATTGCCATGAAAAGAAAACCCTGAGCCAAATACAGTAAAACCCCTTAATAGTCAGATTTCAAAGGCCAATGAGAAAAATGCCTCTGCATCGATTTATTTCAATGGCCACTGACACAGAAATTCACTATACTAATTTTAAAAACTTGAATTAGTACGAAAAACATTATCACAATTTTTCTCCGATCCTTCACCGTTCGTAATTCCAGAAATTTACGTTAAACTTCACAGACAATTTGTCAGCTGCGTGAGTCTCGACATTTTTCAGTTTTGCCAACGTATAATTTGCTAACGACGTAGTAAAGTCGGAGCTGTAATATTGTGTCGTTATGTCATGCGCTAGTCAAATCAATTTTAGCTTTTCTCTGGATTATTCCATTGCTTTATATCTTTTTAAGTGAGACAGAAAGATGTGGCGCTGCGATCGCCTTGGAACTAGCAAATATCAATGACCGGGAGGTGGTCAACGATTATATCTTTTATACTCCATCTATATATAATATTGCGGTAAGGGAAAAGAGGTCAGGGTTGAAGCGGCCATTACTTTCGAACACATTTCATTTATTTATTTGTATCGTGTGCCATAATTTCATATATATTCTACATACATATATCTATTTTTTAAATATATTCGTATTGGTATAAAAAGATATAAAATATTTTATAAATTTTGTATTTTTTATAAATTGGAATAAAAATATATAAAATATTTTATAAATTTTTATATGAGTTGCAATTTCAAATAATTAACCATTTTTTGTTAAATCTATGTGGAACTTTTTTTCTCTTATTAAAATGTTCATATAATTTCCCATCAATAAGTCAGATAGAAATACACATTTTAATAGAAGGTCCTTAATTTTTTTAAAATGTTTTGTCTTATCGTAAAATATTCTTAAAAAAATTCGTGGATGGCATATTATTTGTGATAAATATCAATGAAACTATTGGTTTTGAAACTAATGGGAAGTTACAGTTACGAATCTGAAGAGGACTGATGCCATCAAGAGGACATCGCTCCGGGATTCAGTCTAAGTTTGATCAATGATTAGCAAGGAAGCTCAGCACCTAATAGAGCCAGACGAGCAGTACACACATACAGTAATATCTACAAGCAGCTTTTCTCCCTCACTCTCACGTAGTGAGTATAACATTTCTGATCGATAGGGTTTGTTTTGACGTTACGGTATCCAAGCAACCCCTCACTTGTGTGAATAGCCAGTAGCAAAAAAAGAAGAACGAGTCGTTGGCCTCTTCAAGTCATCAATACTAAAAGTACAATCTCGTATAAAATCACCAGGGAGGACGAAAGCTGGAAAATTATATTCTGCGCCATTTTCTAAGCTATTAACGATAACTGCGAGCTTCTGAAAAAAAATTCATGACTAAAATTCTCATTTGCAGCTCGATTAAATGTGGACGTCGTACATTTTTCATTTGTGAATGGTATTTTACTGTTGTTTTTTTTATAAGTCAAAAATCGAAACAAAAATAAAACTAAGCAAAGGGCGATGGAATTTTTTTTTTACATTATTTGGATGACTCAGACGATGACGAGAAGTATCCGCATTATATGGACTCTATGATACAACTTTTAAAGCACGAACTTAAGGAGGATTAGGCGATGAGGACTTGGAGTGGATTTTGGAAGAAGAATTTGACGAGGATTTGGCTTCCAGGAATCATATAGCTCAAGTAAACTCGGAAAAGATGTAATCCAATACCAGCAGCAAGTCATCCAGGAACAATAAATATTATTTAGATTCTTAATAAAAGATTTTTTTTTACTTTAACAAGAAAGTTAAAAGAATTATTATGCTTAACCGCAACGCTCTAAAAATACGAAAAAAGTGCGTTCTAAAAATTTGAATGCTGTTGATTAATTTTACTCCAAAACCAAGAGTATTGCAAGTGTGTTGCTTCCTGTCTTCAACATAGTTACGAGATTTTGCACACTTTAAGCGTGTTGCATTTTACATATCATTGGTATGTAAAATGTAAAGCGTTGAATTTCAAACAGTGTATCGATTTACATTATGCAAAAGTAGAATGATGTTTGTTTTTCTGAACCACTTTTTTTGTTCTACATTCTTATCAGCAGTATACTGAAAATTATCTGAACCGGCGAGAAAAGTGGTCTCGACCTGGGTCTGACCCTCGACCATGCCATAATTGAAAAATCTGAGAAATTCTAAAAAATACAGTTTCATATACAGAAATGTTTGACAAGTCGTCCATAGTAGCTTGATTGATTTTTTCTATTTTGCTTCGCCGTAAGAGAAGCTTCGTTTTCGTAAATTTTTTTCAGATTTTCATCTCAGGATGCTCAAAATGCTCTAAAACGTCGAGAAAAATGATTTGTACGAAATGTGTGTATGTGTGTATGTGTGTGTGTATGTTCGGATTCTTGTTACTACGATAGCATACGCAATTTTCATGATATCGCTCTGGATTTTGTTACACATAGTGTGGGTAGACAAAGGCTGAGTTTAAATTTGGCACGAATCCGTTGAGTGGTTCCAAAATTATAACAATTTGTGATTTTCTAAATTTTTTAGAAAATCACTTATCAGCAGTCACCCTTACTCAACTTGACACCAGTCGCTCGAAATTTTATGGCCAATTTCATTTTAAAACAAATTGTAGTTTCCAAAATTATGAATTTTTTTTTTAATTCTCTGAAATTTTTTGATATTAAAATTTCTTTGAAATTTAATTTTTTTTTTTAAACTTTGAACAAATGTTAATTTTTTTGACTTGCTACATCAAAAATCTTAAATCTGTGCCCGAAAATAAAAACTCCACACACTGATTTCCTGTTACGAGACTCAATGTTATAGTATAAACCTTGATTTTTTATACTGGAATCAGGATTCTTTATTTTTATGGGAAAGCTAAATATAATAATAAAAAATTAAATAAAAAAAAAGAATTTTCAGGAAAGCTAGAAATTAACGGGGAAGCACCGTGACAATTTCAATTGTCAACTTTTTAAATAATTTTTTAAATAAAAAAAGCTTATTACTATTTGAAGAATAATCTTTCCTACTTTGGCTATAAGCTAGATAATTTTGATATTCAACAAAGAATTTTTTCAGATTTTCAAATTATGGCATTCGATATGTCACTTTTAAAAAATATAAATAAATTAATAAATCTGTTATGACTAGAATATGGGTACTATCAAGCTGAAACTTTTCCCACAAGTGAAGTATTTCTAACCCTTCTATCGTTGTAAATTTAATTGAAATTCGCTGCATAGTTTATATGGCATCACCGTTCAATTTTTTTTTAAATTTAAAAACAGCGTAAACACTAACTTTTGCAAACTTCAATCAATTGATGCGAAAATTTCTCCACACGTCTATTTGCGATTCAGATTGATTGGTATTGTAATTGGGCATAGTCGACGAAGCGCTTCAAAAGTTATGCCATTTTTTTTTTCAAATTCCCTCCTTTGATTTAATATTTATCTGATTGTGAAACGTTGCATTGCAGATGAACAGATACTATCTGCGTCTATTGTGGTAAATTTCATTAAAATCGACAGAGCCATACAAGTTTTATGAGATTTAGTTTTCAAAAAATGCAAAACAGCGTAAACACCGTGTATTGGGTAAACTTCAAGATTCGATATGAATATTTATACATAAATGACGTTACAGTTGAGGTTGGGACTAACAATGGTTGTCAAAAGCTATAGAATTTTTTTTCGGATTTCACAAAGCTTCTTACAATTCGCTTCTCTATAAGGAAGATAACATGTATCGACATAGTACCTCATAAATATAGATTTGTGAAATATAAATAATAATAAGGAAGCAATGTGCAAGGTTCTACTTTGTACCGGTTTTTACGTAATTTTGCGCAAAACGTGTCTTTGGCTTCATATTCATGAAGCGACCCAATCCACACACACTAATAGTACGGTTTATTTGTGTCATTCTACTACAAGTTTGACACAGTTTGCATTCAGATGAATTTTCATATGACAGTTGATGTACAGCCACTGGCATATGAATACAAGTTTGTAGGTTGCACGGTATGCGTTACAATGTAGGCTTCATCGAAGCTCAGGGGCACGTGTGAATACTGAGAAGTATTCTCAGCGGCTGAAGTAGAAACACCTTGTAGGTTTAACCATTTCTCGGTTTAGTTAAGAATGTATCACACATGAATTTTAAAGCAAAATTTCATTTCCGTTAGTATGTGAATCATTTTCGAGAAAAAAATAATCTAGAAATTAATGTCAATGGATATAGGTAGAACATTAATTATTACCCGCAGCTTCATTTGTCTTATAAGAGAAAAAAAACGAAATTTATTTACACTTTATTGAACAATATTTATTGATTAATTAATAATAATTATTATTTTTATATAATATAATAATTATAATTTAGTACCCTTTGTACTATTTCATACCATTTAGTAGCTTTTGTGCTATTTCATACCATTTAGTAGCTTTTGTGCTATTTCGTACCATTTTGTACCTTTTGTACAATAGGTACTATTTAAGAAAAAAAAATCAGTATACGAATTAACGATACTGAAAAACAATACAGTAGATACTTCTTTTTCAGTATTATAAATTTGGTTAGATGTTCTGAATTTTTTTTTTTATGTATCGTATATAATCGGAAGTACCCGCAGCTTCATTTGTCTTATAAAAGAAAAAAACGAAATTTATTTACATTTTATTGAACAATATGTATTGATTAATTAATAATAATAATAATTAAAATTAAAATTAAAATTTATTTACATTTTATTGAACAATATATATTGATTAATTAATAATAATAATTATTATTATTAATTAATCAATAAATATTGTTCAATAAAATGTAAATAAATTTCGTTTTTTTTCTCTTATAAGACAAATGAAGCTGCGGGTACTTCCGATTATATACGATACATAAAAAAAAAAATTCAGAACATCTAACCAAATTTATAATACTGAAAAAGAAGTATCTACTGTATTGTTTTTCAGTATCGTTAATTCGTATACTGATTTTTTTAAAAATAGTACCTATTGTACAAAAGGTACAAAATGGTACGAAATAGCACAAAAGCTACTAAATGGTATGAAATAGTACAAAAGGTACTAAATGGTCTGAAATAGTACAAATGGTACTAAATTGTATGAAATAGTACAAAAGGTACTAAACGGTACGAAATATTACAAAAGCTACTAAATGGTATGACATAGTACAAAAGGTACTAAATGGTACGAAATAGTATAGTACTCGTATTAATATTATACAAAAGGTATTATTAGAATGTAAAAGAGTAGGATGAACCGACCGGTGGACTCGATAGAAGAATTTTCCTCAATTGATTAAATATTGAGAACCTAAGTAAATGTAAATTTTGGTCGCAAGCGAATGTCTATTAATTCCAGCAAAAATAATTTTATTCTAAATTGTGACTGTTTAATTTTCCATGAAGCAACAGTCTCCCGCGTAATAACGCGGGAAAAAAGGGACCGAGTCTTGGTAGGTCGACGGGTAAAGGAATTCAATGGACCGGACAAATGCGGAGGGAAAAGCTAGCCGAGTGTCTCGCGCTTTTGCCTCGAATAAGAAGTTCGTCATTAATAACGGAAGCTGGGAAGCCATAGTGGCATCGCCTTCCTTCTTCCCTTTTCTCTTCAATGTTTTTTTTCTTTCTTCCTTTTGCTTTTATTACTTTTTTCGCAAGTCGTTGGCTTAGCTTTTCATCGCAACAGAAAGTGCGAGGCGGGATGCGGTGCAACCGCTCGCGCTAGTCCGGACTCTCGAATAATTAGTTATTTGAAAAAGTTCGCTGAAACGCGAAAGAGTCGAGAGCGAACGAGGCAGGATAAAGCACCTCGGATAGGGAAACATGCAGAGATTCGGCGAGAGTTTAAGTCCGAGCTTTAGATTATAATTGGCGTCAACGAAGCGCAGTTTGCTACCGGCACGAGGTCGACATTCCGCACTCAGATTTATAAAACCAGCAGAATTTTTTAAATAAAATTGTGTGAAGCTAAAGCTTTCGGACTTGCTCTATTTTTCACGACACTTTTCTCGAAATGGAAAATATAAATTTGAATAACGTAATCCTCTGCTCAACTTGTGGTTTTTTATTTAAAAATTAACAACATTTAAACTAATTTTTTTTTCCGAAACTGGTTTGGTTTTAATAATCGAATTATCATAAACTATTCTACCCTTGCTAATAACTGTATTCGGTTGTAATATTTAAATGAATACTAATTGAAGGCGAAAAAATATTCTTTCTGAATTAATTTTTAAATCAAATTCTTTTACAATAATTTATAACGTTGAGTTTTTATTTTCTTTGCTAAAAATTCTAGAAAAATCTCCATTATTTCTGAATAACTATTTGAAGAAATAAAAATATCATTTGAAAAATCATAAAGATTTAGTTTGTTCGTTATTTTTTTTTTAAATTATTAATAATTGTTTTTAATTATTATCATTCAAAATTGAGAATATTGTTCTTAAATATCTTCAATGACGTTGATTTTATGAAAGATTTTATTCTAGTCACAAAATACTGAAGTTATAGACCATTGAAACTTTTGGTTTGGAATATATAAATGATTTATTGGTAGGAAATTGATTTTGAATTATGTTTCTGAATAACTATTTGAAGAAATGAAAATATCATTTGAAAAATCATAAAAATTTAGTTTGTTTGTTTTTTTTTTTTTAATTATTAATAATTGTTTTTAATTATTATCATTAAAAATTGAGAATATTGTTCTTAAATATCTTCAGTAACGTAGATTTTATGAAAGATTTTGTTCTAGTCACGAAATACTGAAGTTATAGACCATTGAAACTTTTGGTTTGGAATATATAAATGATTTATTGATAGGAAATTGATTTTGAATTATGTTTCTGAATAACTATTTGAAGAAATGAAAATATCATTTGAAAAATCATAAAAATTTAGTTTGTTTGTTATTTTTTTTAAATTATTAATAATTGTTTTTAATTATTATCATTAAAAATTGAGAATATTGTTCTTAAATATCTTCAATAACGTAGATTTTATGAAAGATTTTATTCTAGTCACGAAATACTGAAGTTATAGACCATTGAAACTTTTGGTTTGGAATATATAAATGATTTATTGATAGGAAATTGATTTTAGATTATGTTTCTGAATAACTATTTGAAGAAATAAAAATATCATTTGAAAAATCATAAAAATTTAGTTTGTTTGTTATTTTTTTAAAATTATTAATAATTGTTTTTAATTATTATCATTAAAAATTGAGAATATTGTTCTTAAATATCTTCAATAACGTAGATTTTATGAAAGATTTTATTCTAGTCACGAAATACTGAAGTTATAGACCATTGAAACTTTTGGTTTGGAATATATAAATGATTTATTGATAGGAAATTGATTTTAGATTATGTTTCTGAATAACTATTTGAAGAAATAAAAATATCATTTGAAAAATCATAAAAATTTAGTTTGTTCGTTATTTTTTTTTATTATTAATAATTGTTTTTAATTATTATCATTAAAAATTGAGAATATTGTTCTTGAATATCTTCAACTACGTTGATTTTATGAAAGATTTTGTTCTAGTGACGAAATACTGAATTTATAGACCATTGAAACTTTTGGTTTGGAATATATAAATGATTTATTGATAGGAAATTGATTTTGGATTATGTTTCTGAATAACTATTTGAAGAAATAAAAATATCATTTGAAAAATCATAAATATTTAGATTGTTCTTCATTTTTTTTAAATTATTAATAATTGTTTTTAATTATTATCATTAAAAATTGAGAATATTGTTCTTAAATATCTTCAACGACGTTGATTTTATGAAAGATTTTGTTCTAGTCACAAAATACTGAAGTTATAGACCATTGAAACTTTTGGTTTGGAATATATAAATGATTTATTGATAGGAAATTGATTTTGGATTATGTTTCTGAATAATTATTTGAAGAAATAAAAATATCATTTGAAATATCATAAAGATTTAGTTTGTTCGTTATTTTTTTAAAATTATTAATAATTGTTTTTAATTATTATCATTAAAAATTGAGAATATTGTTCTTAAATATCTTCAACGACGTTGATTTTATGAAAGATTTTGTTCTAGTCACAAAATACTGAAGTTATAGACCATTGAAACTTTTGGTTTGGAATATATAAATGATTTATTGATAGGAAATTGATTTTAGATTATGTTTCTGAATAACTATTTGAAGAAATAAAAATATCATTTGAAATATCATAAAGATTTAGTTTGTTCGTTATTTTTTTAAAATTATTAATAATTGTTTTTAATTATTATCATTAAAAATTGAGAATATTGTTCTTAAATATCTTCAATGACGTTGATTTTATGAAAGATTTTATTCTAGTCACAAAATACTGAATTTCTAGACTATTGAAACTTTTGGTTTGGAATATATAAATGATTTATTGATAGGAAATTGATTTTGAATTATGTTTCTGAATAACTATTTGAAGAAATAAAAATATCATTTGAAAAATCATAAAAATTTAGTTTGTTCTTTATTTGTTTTTAAATTATTAATAATTGTTTTTAATTATTATCATTAAAAATTGAGAATATTGTTCTTAAATATCATCAACGACGTTGATTTTATGAAAGATTTTGTTCTAGTGACGAAATACTAAATTTATAGACAATTGAAACTTTTGGATTGGAATATATAAATGATTTATTGATAGGAAATTGATTTTGGATTATGTTTCAAATCATATTCAATCATATGCTATGTTATTACTTATCAATGGAGTCGAACTATCCCGATTCTGAAAGTCAAGCCACACACGCGATCACGAAAGTGAGAAATCAATATAGTCATATACTCTCATACATTCTCGTGTAAATATCCCGCTAAAATGTTACAGCTACGAAGCCGCGCGTGACCAAAACGTCGCTTCAAGGATTTAACAGCAGACACTCGAGTTATCCACACGAATCTAATTAGCTGTCCCTCAACATAAAGGATCTGCGAATCATGATGGATTAATAACGAGATTCGTTGATATCTTGGCCCTCCGAATAATTGAATGCAAATACATCTGCATAAAATTAGCATGCATTTGTTCGGTGCAATGCTGTTGATGTTAATATATTTCTTTTTCATAATCTTCTTTTTATACAATCACGCCATGAAAAAAACTTTGACAAATTGTCAATCATTTTTTTTAAACTAATATATTCCATTTTTTTTTTCATTATTATTATCCCGAATAATTTTCTTTTTCAGTAATTTCACTGACGTTTTTTTCAAGTTACTCGCTTGATGCACAGTACTAAAATTCTAACCCAATGAAAAAATTGCTTAGATATGGATTTGCAATACATTATTCATTTTTGTATTTAGTGTCTTACGTTCAATTTCGTTATCTTTGGATAAACTTATTAAACAAAAAGTTGTTGATATTATTATTATTATTCAAAATCAATTTTTTGAGTATTTTATAGCCGTTAATCGTTTTCAATTTTCGCTCCTGAAATAAGTAATCAAATTCTAAATTCAATCCACTTTATTTTTTTAAGTGTATTGGTATATATTTTTTTTTTTTTTGTTTACGTTTATTTTTCAAACTCATCAGTCGGCGACAAAATGACAATCACGTGACTTGTATAATGATCTACATCAGTGTTCGAGGCCCTATTTAACTCACATTCTGTGTTCAACTCGATTTGTTAGAAACTGACGGATACGAGAGTGAATGTTATACTTCTCTCTTTCGTGAGAGGAGGAATCCCACCCTTTCAACTCCCAAGAGAGCCAAGAGTATTGAGCGCTTGTACGTTGCCTAAAAAGAGACTCGAGCATGAGGAGAAAATTTAATTCCTCCACTTCGCGAGTCCACAGCTGCATACTAAAAATCCATTAAAGTACATTCTGGACTTCTGCCTCTGGCACTTCTGCTTGATTATGTATATGCATACTTTCCTGGAAAAAGTGTAAATGAAAACCATAATATAAACTCTGAGGAGAGGCTATTGCGAATTGGGTACTTCTACCGGCATCGTTTTCAAAAAAGGAAAAGTCTTATCAGAGTCACACAGTTGTACGTTGAGTCTAAAGTCCAGAGACTTAAATTTCCATTGCGTGCCCCGAATAAGTTAAATATGTTTTTTTCAGATGATGACCGGAAAACTATGAGGTTTTTTTATTATACATACCCTTCAAATATAATTCTTGGCAGCGACTGAGAATAAAAATATTCATTTAATTTATGACGTTTAATAAAGAGATATATATTTACATTATTTTTCAGTAGTCCAGCAACGCAATCCATATTTTAGTTGAATGAAGTTTTTCATAACATGTGATTTTTAAAATTTCATTCGGGTGACTGATTAAGATAACAAACTCTTCACTGTACTTAATCATTTATTGTCTTCTGTCCATTTTCTGTTAATTCTCTCTGTATGTTTCGAACCTTACAATTATAGCTTTAAAATCAAACTGTGGTCCAAAAATGGAGTTCAATCATTCCTTTTGCTTCCTCATAGAGAAAGCTTTGTTTTCATGGAAAAACAAAAAATTTCGAGATTTTTATGTCAGGACACTTAGAATTGTCCAAAACTTCCAGAAAAGTGATCTAGAAAAAATGTCCGTATGTATGTAAGTGCGTGTGTGTGTGTGTATGTATGTATTAGGGCTGTTCAAAAAAACATAATTTTCTTGTAATCGGCTGCTCCTGAAATGCTGTATTGTTTATCACAAAAAAAATGTTTTCGCGAAAGCTAGCAGTTGTGCGATGATATTAAGTACTGCCGCATCAAGGCCAAAATTTATGAAAAGCGGCGATTTTTATAAATTTTTGTTTTACGTGGTGAAGCGCTCATGGAGATTGTGGTTGCTTTCGATAAACCATGAAATTGTGTAAAGGCAGAAACATGTTCGATAATGTTTAGTACTGCCCCATCGACATTGAAGTTACCAAAATCAAAAAATTAAATCCTTTAAAACATTGAAATATTCGTCTGCTCATCGACTATTTCATGCGATTTCAAATGAAAAAATGGCTCTTCAAACGGGAGTCATGTATGATCATAATCATAATGATGATAAGCGATTTTCGAATTTTGGGAAACTGCGATATCGATGCGGCAGTACTAAATTTGATCATACAGGACTCCCGTTTCATCAGCCATTTTGCCATTTGAAACAGCGCGATATAGTCGATGAGCAGATGAATATTTCAATGTTTTAAAGGATTTCATTTTTCATTTTGTTAACTTCAATGTCGATGCGGCAGTACTAAACATTATCGAACATGTTTCTGCTTTTACAGAATTTCATAGTCTATCGAAAGCAACCACAATCTCCATGAGCGCTTCACCAAGTAAAAAAAAAATTTCTAAAAATCGCCGTTTTTAATGAATTTTGGCCTTGATGCGGCAGTACTTAATAACATCGCACAACTCCCAGCTTTCGCGAAAACATTTTTTTTTGTGATAATCAATACAGCATTTCAGGAGCAACCGACTATAAAGAAATTATGTTTTTTTGAACAGCCCTAGTATGTATACAACTCCGAAAATTCGAACGCCGATAACTCAAGAACGGTTTAGTATATCGCGCTCAAATTTGGCACACTAGTGTAACAGCAGACCCTCTTCAACTGTAGCAATTTTCGACAAAATTTATGCGAAAATTTCGATTTTATGCCGTTTTAAATTTTTTGAAAAAAGGACGTGGTCGCTCTTACTTTCATAAAATTTAGTCTATTTTGCTAAATAGTTGGTTATAAGAGTAGGTGCACTCAATGCTGTTTGGTATTGAATTTGGCTCGAATCGGTAAAGTCGTTCAGATTTTATGCAATTTTGAATTTTTAAAAAAATCGACATTATCGCTCTATTGTAACTTTTGCAAAACTTGAAATAGTGAGCTCAAATTTTGTGTATAAATGAAACAATATTCACCCATTAAATATGTATAATTTAGTGACAAACGGTATGAAATTTGTGATTTTAAGGAATGTTGAATTATTTTTAATAATATACGTTATCACATTTACTTTCGAAAACGCTCTAATAATAACGAAATAATGGAATAACGAAACAGAAAAAGCGAATTCACAACATGTTTATTTACCTAATTTAAAAAAGGATGCAAAGTAGAACCTTGCACATTGCTTCCTCATTATTTTTCGCTTTTTACAAAGCTTCCTCTATGAGGAAGCCAAAATTGAATAATATACTTTTTTACTTCCTCAGAGAGGAAACTTTGTAAAAAGCGAAAAATAATGAGGAAGCAATGTGCAAGGTTTTCTTCTTCATATTGCCACCCTTGAACCTAAAGAAAATTCTGTTTTATCTGAACAAACCAAAGAATTTGCTGTTTTATCTGAACACACCTAAGAATATCCTGTTTTGTCTGGAAGTCTATCGTCAGCCATTGGTTCAGCCAATTTGCTGGATGACACAAATCAGTAATATTTTGGGAAATAATTTGAGGAGGAACATATGAGGAAGCGAAGTGTAAAGAGGAAGTCGTACTAATATTATGTTTCGCATTCGGTTTCACGGCCAGTGAAATCGAATGCGAACTGATAACGCCGGTTATCATATAACTGTTTTGGTTGCCCCGGTCATTCATGATCGGTTCTCCCGCCGATGCAAATCTTGCAGTACACTAGTTTCCATATAAATACATATTAATCGAGCATGTACTAGTCATTCGGATTATGCTGCTCGGGATCGTGGTGGGGTTTCTCAGCACAACAATTTTTAAAAATGTACATGACGCTGTCTACTATTTAACGCAATCCACCGCCCGGAATAGTCAGTAACTGACCATTCTACAACGAGTGTTATCGAATATTTTTGCTGCACTACTTGTGATACTAGATATCAACGAAATTCTGTACAAATCAAAACCATCACGCTGGATAACCCTATCTTCTGGTAAGAATAAACTATTTATAAACTGTGTTTAAGTCCCTAACGATTATTTGAATTTTTTTCACGTTGAAAAGAAAAAAATTATATTTTAAAAAGTATCACTTTTCTGAATTAAAAATTTTATTTTTTTACGTGATAATGTTTTTTTTCCTTAATATTTAAAAGAAGGATACATGCTTAAGGAAGTATGAGCGTCTTGTCTGATGACGCATAAATTCGAGGAAGATTGAGAGAGAATTACGAACAGTACTCGATGAGATAAAAAACTGAAAAAATCAAGCATATGGAAGGTGCTAAAAAGATTATTTTGGCACAATAATAATTACAAAAAGGTTATTAACATTTTTAATCTTAACATTTAAAAAAACACAATTTTCAAACATCACACATAATTTTGAAAAAAATTCATACGTATGCAGAAAAATAAAAAAAATCGGGTTGGGAGTCAATATAGCGAATGACCAAAATAGGCAATGGTCAAAATAGCGAATTTTATAATGATGGCCACTCTATATTTAGACGTTCCTTATGTTGAAATTCGCTATTTTAGCCATTCGCTATTTTGGTAATTCGCTATTTTGACCCCCGCCCAAAAATCGTTTAAAAATCTAGCTATGAACCGTAGTGTGTTAATTTGATAGAAATTTGAAATTTGAAAAGTGACACTAAGATTGTCTAAATTTGACACATTTATATATCAAATGGATAAAAAAGCAAAAACAATAATATCTAAAATTAACAAAAATCATTATACGTCAATTATTGTCTAAATTTGACTGATCTTTGTGTCCAAGAATGAAACAAAATTCGTATCAAATTAACATACCGTTTGTCTGAATATCTGTGGACACCAAATTTCTGTAAGAATACAGAAATTTCAGTTCAATGTGCAGTTGTTTAAGATTCGTATAAGATAAATAATCTGTAAAAAATTCTGAATTTATACAGATTAGTAAACCAACACGACGGGGTCATGTTGCTCCGTGATTTCATCCTAATTTTCGTGGTTCTGGTGGGAATCTTGTTCGCTGCTGTCGATGCTCACTCCTCATTCCCCGTGAAGAAGACAACATCATGCGGTCTCGTTGAGTTACAACAATGTTGGTGCCTTGACGAAAATCCGTGCGACCACAGCCACAAATCGAAAAAAATCGGCTCAGACGTTATTCCCGTAATAAGTAAAAAAACCATTCTGACAGCGAAGCATGTAAAAGAACATATTCAGTCGAGCTCGCCAACTAAATTGGATCTTTCGCGACAAAATTTTGAAGGTATCGATAGAAACGCCTTCGACAATTTTACGGATTTGAAGAGTCTTGATCTCTCCGGAAACAAACTATCCAAACTTCCCGCATTTATCTTCTCCAAACTAACGAATTTAGAGCATCTTTCTCTTTCCGGCAATGGTTTGAAAAAAACGCGGAAGCTCTTCGCTGGTCTCAGCAATCTCAAAACACTTAATATCACGGAAAATAGACTGAGTGAAGTTCTGGACGACGATTGTTTCTTTGGTCTCACCAAATCATGTGATATCCACATAACACCAGCGAGTGTAAAAAAACTGGGCACCAATGCTTTTGGCAATGAACCTTCAATGCCTGTTCAATATCCAACGAACAAAGCCAGCAATGATGAAGTTCTAGAGGCTAAATCAATTCATACTAGATCAGCACCATGGCCTTACTATAGCGACCGAATTACAGATTTACAAATCTGCATTGAAAACAATATCGTACAGCGACTGGACGAAATAAAAGTGTTCGAGAAGTTGCAGCATGGTTGTCAAGAAGTTAAGGTGCGTTCCGGAAATATGTTTTTCTCTAATTTGGGCATAATTGATTTCGAGAAGGGCTGGTATCTTCCACAAGACAAAAAAAGAAGGCCTGTTAGTTTTTCTGTGTTACGAATCACAGGCAATAACATGACAAGAGTGTCGGACGTCGTGGTGAACGAGCTTCCAGAATATATCACATGGTTGGATATGTCGGACAACCAAATAGAGCGTTTGGATACAGGAACATTTGTGCACGATCATATATTTTCACTGGAATTGAACAATAATTTAATAGCCGAAATCGCGGACAATACATTCAAAATGCCAAAGCTTTATCAATTATACTTAAGAAATAATCGATTGAAGGACACCAAATTTTTTGCCACAATGCCGTCACATTTAAGTTCCATTGATCTGACGGATAACGAGATAGAGGAAATATCACCCAACTCCTTTTCTACCCTTAAAAATCTTCGCTGGCTTAGTCTTGAGAGAAACAGGGTCACGGCGTTGGACAGTACGTGTCTTCATGGTGCAACGTTGCTCGGTTCACTTATATTGTCGGGAAACAGGATTATGACTATTGAGCCAGGTACCTTTGATAATCTAAGTCTTGGTGCATTGTCTCTCGAAGATAACCAAATTTCCACCATCGAAAAAGGGGTTTTCAACCCCCTCGTGGATGTGGACAGTATCCACATCGCCGGTAATAAATTGAAGAAAATCTTGAGTGGAACATTTGATTTACCTGCATTGCAAAGGTTAGATTTGAGGAAAAACGAAATCACAGAAATTGAGAAAGGAGCTGCGAAGAGTTTGGGTCGTTTGGATGAGCTGAATCTTTCGTCGAATCCTATTAAGAAACTGGAAAATGGTGCACTTTTTGGCTTGAACAAAACGCGAAACTGTCATGTTCACTTGGTTCATACGCCCATCGAAGTAATACAAGGAGGTGTATTCGACGAAGTGTGATGATAATTTAGGTAGGAAGTTACTTAAGTCACGGAAATTTTTCGGCATCACTTCGATATCGTACTATGATATGGTATCAGATCCCATGGATCAGCAATATTCGAATTGAATTATATTCAAAATATTTCTTCATTTCTATTACCATAATTCCAAGAGCGACATAAATTTTTGGAATTTATATTAATTCAAATTAATGTTTTTTGTTTCAAGAAAAAATTAATAATTTTTCCGTCGTTTTATAATTACTTATAGCTTTGAATCGAAAAGTATATTTGGAAACATCTCTGTAAAATATAATTTTAATAATAAAAGAAACGACTCGTTCGTTATATTGTAGAAGATATAAAAAAATAAATGTAAAAGGATAAATAAATAAAGGATCTGTTAATTCAAACTTCCAATTAGTTCGAACCTCGAACCCACCATTCCTCATAACGTGATATTGTAAGGGGTGGTTTATTAGCTTCTAGCTTTTTAAACGCAAAGCGGTTAATGATTATGTCATACTATTTTCTATACAACTTATAGTTGTACCCCGAGAGAAAAAGTTTCATTGATTCACGGAAATCTTTGCCAATGAAATGAAATACTTGAATTTCAATACTATCTTTTCTTTGAATGATTTCAAACTCAATGAAAACTAGTGACATTGATTCGTAGAAACATTTCTTCAAACCAATGAACCTTTTTCATTGATTTCAAAGATATCGTCTATGATTCAATGAAACCTTCTTCTTATCAGCTCAAAATTTCGAAACCTATTTTTTCCTGAAGTACGCGGCAGATAAAGCTCAAATTTTGTGAGTATGTAAGGAAGTACGGCAGAAATAGGCTAAGCTTCTGGCTCCTCGAAACTCGAAGCCGTTTGTTCGGGAGAACCGGAAAACAAAGAAGTGAGGTTAGGTGCGAGAGAGAGATCAATGAAAACGTTTCTTTGAACCAATGAAAACGTCTCTTTAAAACAATGAAACTGTTTCTTTATTATATGGTCACTAAGTAAATCTTTATTTACAGGCAATGAAATGTTCTCTTTGAAATTCAAATGCACTATTTCATTGAAATCGAAGAAATATTTCGTTGAAATCAGTGAAAAAAAAATCAATCCGCCCATTTCTTTGGCGTCAATGATATCTTTTCTCTCGGTGTATGGTGCATTTTTTGGCTTGAACAAAACGCAAAAAACTCACATTATCTCAGATCATTCCCTCGTTAAGATAATACAAGTAGATGTATTCTACGATGTATGATGATAATTTGCATAGGAATTTATTTAAGTCACGGAAATGTTTCCACGTGAATCCAGGAAGCCGCGGGATGAAACGCACGAATAAAAAAATATTCTTGGATAAAAATAGACGGATAAAAAAAACGATGATACATGAACACAAATGCTAAGTTATTACAAGTGAACGTGGAGTTTTTTCAACTCGGATAGGAATTGAAAAACGTATGGATTTTTTTCCAAGGATATTTTTGGCGGTTACCTTTCCACATAACTTCGATGTCGTATGATAAGCAAATTTGAATATCCTTTTTTGTAACACGTGCATGAACAGCGGTGCTTTTCATGGCAGTTTTGTGGGTCAAAAGTGGCTAGTTTCATAACTGTGTTGAAACGATACGTTGGCGCATGCGCAGTTCGCGATTCCTTCACTTTCGACGCTAGGGTGGAAAGTTGGTAACCTCACTTTTCACTGTTCGTTTGCGACTCGTGTGATTGCAGCCCTCGCTTCGCTCGGGCGGCAAACGTCACACTCGTCGCAATCGCCAACTTTCGGCCCTTGTTGCATATTACGTATCAGATACCATGGATGAGCAATATTCGAATTGAATTGTATTTAGAATACTTCTCCGTTTGAACTGTCAAGAATTCTTAACTACGAGCGACAATAAGATTTTGAAATATTAATTAACTCTAATTTATTAATTACTCATGGTTATTCGAATCAAAAGGTATTTTTAAAAATATCTCCGTCAAATACAGATTTAATAATAGCAGATACGACTCGAACGTAATGTTGTAGAAGATACCTAAAAATAAATGTGACGCAATAAATGAATAGAGAATCCGTTTATTCGTACTTATAATTAGTTTTAACCTCGAAACTACCATTGACATTATTTATAATGTCACATTGTGAGGGGTGGGAAATTGTGCGCAAGAAATGTACAAGGTCAGACATAATAAAAAAATGAAGTGATGCATATGCCTTTGACTATTAGATCACTACATCAGCTGCCTCGGTTATTTATTATCTCTTATCTTTTTAAAACCAAAGCGGTCAATCGCAAAGTCATACTATTTTTTATACAAATCTACGGCGAACAATTATTCACGAGATTCAACGAAATGAAGACGTCAACTTCGACAAGAAACAGGAAATGTACTGATTTATTGGAATAAACTTACGAATGTCCCATTTTAGTCAAATACACCAAAGAAAAATCGGTTTTATCTGAACAAACCAAAGAAAATTCTGTTTTATCCGATCAAACCAAAGAATATCCTGTTTTATCTGAATACACCTAAGAATATCCTGTTTTATCTGAATACACCTAAGAATATCCTGTTTTATCTGAATACACTTAAGGATATCCTGTTTTATCTGAATACGCCTAAGAATATCCTGTTTTATCTGAATACACCTAAGAATATCCTGTTTTGTGTGGAAGTTTATCGTCAGCCATTGGTTCAACCAATTTGTTGGATAACACAAATCCATAGTTTTTTTAGGAAATAATTTGAGAAGGTACATATTAGGAAGCGAAGTGTGAAGAGGAAGCCGTACAAATATTATGTTTCGCATTCAGTTTCACGGACAGTACTGATAACTCCGGTTATCATATAACTGTTTTGATTGCCCAGGTCATTCATTATCGGTTCTCTCTGCGATGCAAATGTTGCAGTAAACTAGTTTCCCTATAAATACATATTAATCGAGCATATACTAGTAATTGGGATTACTCTGCTCGAGATCGTGGTGGGGTTTCTCAGCTCAGCAATTGTCTACTATTTAACGCAATCCACCGCCCGGAATAATCATTAACTGACTGGTTCTACAACGAGTGTTATCTAAAAATTTTGCTGCACTGCTCGTGATACCAAATATCAACCGAATTCTGTACAAATCAAAATCATCAAGCTGGGTAATCTTAACTTCTGGTAAGTATAAACTATTTCTAAACTGTGTTTAACTCTCTAACGATTATTTCAATTTTTTTCACATTGAAAAAGAATATATAATATTTTTTAAAAATGTGTCACTTTTCTGAATCAATTTTTTTGTTTGCTCTTTTTACGTGTAAATGTCCTTTTCTTCCATACGATTTAAAAGAAGGATGCTTAATAGAATCCTACAGTTTGACAAATTTTTTCACACTTTTCGGCTAATAATAAAAAAATTTAAAAACGCTTTTAAAATATATGTTAGATACCCACCGACAGCAGTGGACGCGCGGTCGGTGTGTGGCTTCGGCGGTCCCCAGAGTTAAGCAGCATTATTTGCGGTCATAACTTGGATGGGTGACCGCTTAGCCTTGCACTGATTTGCGCGCCAACTGCTGAGCGGGAGGCAGTTTTTCTGAGTTTCTAATGTATTCTCATACAGTAGAAACTCAGTAAAAATAAAGCCGACTGTATCGGCCAGGTTTTCCGCAGTTTTCCTGTGCCCTCGTGCAAATGCGATACAGTAGTGCATTAGGATGAGTGGCTGCGGACAACACTCTAGAGGGGTCTCTATGATGGAACGGGGAAAAGGGGAGAGGGGAAACGTAAAAGCCTGAAGAAGGCATACGGAAGAAACTAACAATATATGTTAGATACCCCATTATATAGCAAATATGCAATTTTGGAATTTAAAAGATGAAAAAAGAAAGTATAGCCAGTACAGTCTGAACGCAAAAAAACTGTTTTACCTTGGGTAAAAAAGGAACCATGAAATACTTGGTAAATTCAACAAATGGTCTTTCGGTCCAACCACCTTTGGTTGATTTTTTGTTGAACAGACAAAACTCTGTCGAATGAATAAAAAAAACTGTGTAAAATTGTCGAACTTACACCAACAACAATAATATATAAAATTAACTAAAATCATTATTTTTAATGAAAAGTGACACAATTATTGTCTAAGTTTAACAGATCTTCATGTGCAAGAATAACACCAAATTTGTATTAAATTAACACAACGTTGATGTGGATATCTGTGGACACCAAATTTCTGTAAGAAACAGAAATTTCAGTAAATTTCAGTACAATTAACAAAAACCATTATTTTGAATGAAAAGTGACACAATTATTGTGTAAGTTTAACAGATCTTCATGTGCAAGAGTGACACAAAATTTGTATTAAATTAGCATAACGTTTATGTGGACAATAACATGTCTGTGGACACCAAATTTTTGTAAGAACACAGAAATTTCAGCTTAGTTTTAACTGTGTATTTGTTTAAGATCAGTGTAAGATAAATGACCTGGATAAATTTCTGAATTTATACAGATTAGTAAACCAACACGACGGGGTCATGTTGCTCCGTGATTACATCCCAATTTTCGTGGTACTGGTGGGGATCTTGTTCGCTGCTGTCGATGCTCACTCCTCATTCCCCATAGAGAAGATAACATCATGCGGCCACGTTGAGTTAGAACAATGTTGGTGCCTTGTCGAAAATCCGTGCGAACCCGACCACAAATCGAAAAAAATCGACACAGACGTTATTCCCGTTATAAGTAAAAAACACATTCTAACAGCGAAGCAAATTAAGAAACATATTCAGTCAAGTTCGCCAACAGAATTGGATCTTTCGCGACAAGATTTTGAAGGTATCGATAGAAACGCCTTCGACAATTTTACGGATTTGAAGAGTCTTGATCTCTCCGGAAACAAATTATCCAAACTTCCCGCATTTATCTTCTCCAAACTAACGAATTTAGAGCATCTTTCTCTTTCCGGCAATGGTTTGAGAAAAACGCGGAAGCTCTTCGCTGGTCTCAGCAATCTCAAATCACTTAATATCACGGAAAATAGACTGGGTGAAGTTCTGGACGACGATTGTTTCTTTGGTCTCACCAAATCATGTGATATCCACGTAACACCAGCTAGTGTAAAAAAACTGGGCACCAATGCTTTTGGCAATAAACCTTCAACGCCTGTTCAAGATCCAACGAACAAAGCCAGCAATGATGAAGCTCTAGAGGCTAAATCAATTCATACTAGATCAGCACCATGGCCTTACTATACTGACCGAAATAAATATTTTCAAATCTGTATTGAAAACAATACCGTACAGCGACTGGACGAAATAAAAGGACTCGAGCCATTGCAGCGTGGTTGTCAAGATGTTAATATGCGTTCCACAAACATGGACATCTCAAATTTGGGCATAATTGATTTCGAGAAGGGCTGGTATCGTCCGCAAGACAAAAATAAAGTGCCTATTAGCCTTTCTATGTTACGAATCACAGGCAACAATATGACAAGAGTGTCGGACGTTGTGGTGAACGAGCTTCCAGCATATATCACTTGGTTGGATATGTCGGACAACCAAATCGAGCGTTTGGATACAGGAACTTTTGTCCACGATCGTATATTTTCATTGGAATTGAACAATAATTTAATAGGCGAGATCGCGGCCAACACTTTCAAGATGCCAAAGCTTTATCAATTATTCTTGAGAAATAATCGATTGAAAAACACGAAGTTTTTCGCCACAATGCCGCCAGATATAAATTCGATTGATTTGACGGATAACGAGATAGAGGAAATATCACCCAACTCGTTTGCTACCCTCAAAAATCTTGGCTGGCTTGGTCTTGAAGGAAACAAACTCACGACGTTGGATAGTACGTGTCTTCATGGTGCAACCAAGCTGAGTTCGCTTATATTGACGAGAAACATGATTACGACTGTCAAGCCAGGTACCTTTGATAATGTAGGTCTCGTTACATTGTCTCTCGAAAATAACAAAATATCCACCATTGAAAAAGGAGTTTTCAACAAACTCGTGGATGTGGACAGTATCCACATGGCCGGTAATAAATTGAAGAAAATCTTGAGTGGAACATTTGATTCACCTGGATTACAAAGGTTAGATTTGAGCAACAACGAAATCACAGAAATTGAGAAAGGAGCTGCGAAAAGTTTGGGTCATTTGAATGAGCTTAATCTTTCGTCGAATCTCATTGAGAAACTGGAAAATGGCGCACTTTTTGGTTTGAACAAAACGCGAAACTGTCATATTCACTTGGCTCATACGCCCATCGAAGTAATACAAGGAGGTGTATTCGACGAAGTGTGATGATAATTTCGGTATGAAGTTACTCAAGTCGCCAAAAAAATTTCGACATAACTTCGATGTCGTACTATGATATGGTATCAGATCTCATGGATCAGCAATATGCGAATTGAATTATATTCAAAATATTTCTCCATTTGTATAATTTCAAGAGCGACATAATATTTTGAAATTTTTATTAACTCAAACTAATGTTTTTTTTGTTTCAAGAAACAATTAATAATTTTTGCATCTTTTTGTAATTACTTATAGTTTCGAATCGGAAAGCATTTTTGGAACATCTCTGTGAAAAACAATTTTAATAATAGCGGAAACGATTCGTAGAAGATATACAAAAATAAATGTAAAGAGATAAATAAATAGAGGAGCTGTTAAAATTCGGACTCTTAATTTATTCTAACCTCGAACCCATCATGGTCATTGTTCGTAATGTGTGTTTATTGTAAGGGGTGGGGAATATTGAGCAAGAAATGTGCAAGGTCAAGCATAACATCAACAATTATGATATCGAGATGCGAGTGCCTCTGTCTATTAGATAACTGCCTCGGTTGTCCCGGTCACTTATTAGCTCTAAGCTTTATAAAAGCAAAGCAGTCACTGATTATGTCATACTATTTTCTATACAACTATATGTCAAACAGTTATACATGAAATTGATGGCTTCGCTCAAATCTGGAATGGGGATTCGTACGTCAACGCGACAAGAGACGTAAAATATCCTGTTTTATCGGAATACAAAAACATATTCTGTTGTATCCGAGCAGAAAATGCCAGAAAATGAGAGTAAATGCCCAATACATATAGTAATAAGATTGATGATACGATTCGTTTTATAATCATGATTTTCTAATAATAACATATAGCAATTATAATACAATGTATAAACGTTTGAATAGCTGCAAAAACTATTAATTTTGAATAAAATTTCACGGTAATCTTTGGGGAAAAATGGAAAAACATAATTAATACATTAAGGAAGTAATGAAGGGCCGTGCTTTTCCATTTTTCCCACTATTTCTTCCAATATTTGAGCTTAAATGAGTATTTTTTTCAGCAATTCAAATGTTTACACATAATTTTATAATCACTTAAAGTCATTATTATGAAATCATAATTACAAAACAAACTGCACTGTAAATTATATTTCTTGAATTAATGGAGATTTACACCGAGAGAAAAAGTTGCATTGGTCACGGAAATCTTTGCCAATGAGATGAAATACTTGAATTTCAACACTATCTTTTCTTTGAATGATCTCAAGCTCAATGAAAAATAGTGACATTGATTCGAAGAAACATTTCTTTAAACCAATGAACCTTTTTCATTGATTTCAAAGATATCGTCTCTGATTCAATGAAACCTTCTTCTTACCAGCTCAAAATTTCGAAACCTATTTTTTCCTGAAGTACGGGGCAGATAAAGCTCAAATTTTGTGAGTATGTAAGGAAGTACGGCAGAAATAGGCAAAGCTTCTGGCTCCTCGAAACTCGAAGCCGTTCGTTCGGGAGAACCGGAAAACAAAAAAGTGAGGTTAGCTGTGAGAGAGATATCAATGAAAACGTTTCTTTGAACCAATGAAAACGTTTCTTTGAACCAATGAAAACGTTTCTTTGAACCAATGAAAACGTTTCTTTGAACTAATGAAAACGTTTCTTTGAACCAATGAAAACGTTTCTTTGAACCAATGAAAACGTCTCTTTAAAACAATGAAACTGTGTCTTTATTATATGCTCACTAAGTAAATCTTTAGTTACAGGCAATGAAATGTTCTCTTTGAAATTCAAACGCACTATTTAATTGAAATCAATGAAAAAAAATTAATCCACCCATTTCTTTGGCGTCAATGAAATCTTTTCTCTCGGTGTACAACTCTGTATCCGAGTAAATTAAGGATTATCCTTTTTTATCCGATACAACAAAAAATATTCTGTTTCATCCGAGTAAATCAAAGAATATCCCGTTTTATTTTAATAAACCTGTTCTATTCTGGAGTTTATCGTCAGTCATTGATCTAGCCAATTCATTTATTCATACGAATCAGTATTTTTGTAGGACAAATTTTGAGGTGTAACACATTAGGAAGCGAATTGTAAGAAGGAAATTAGATTGATATTTCTTCTCGCATTCATTCACTACGTAAATACACCATTTTTGGAATATTCATTTACTGAAAGCATTGCCATCAGCAATATTTCGAATTTTCCGTTTAATCGTAGTCCGGTTGTCGTTGTTATGTCCTGTAGACATCATATCACAACACCAGAACGAGGATATCGCGATGAGTGTTTTACTGCTGCAAAGCTGTTAATGACATGTCATTACTGATGCGTTAACCGTAATTATTGCGGGCTCATGAACCTCCAGTCATTAACCACGTTGACTTAGTAAGCATAATAGTCATTTGCGCATTCCAGTTTTCCAAATAGAATACTCAGACAAGCGATGCTTGGCGAAGGTTCTCGAGGGTCATAATATATTGTTAGCATAATTCGTATTAGACGTTCCAGTAATTGTTTGGTGGACAGTCATGAAAATTATTTAAAATTTTACAAAAAAAACCTGATATTTCAAATAACGACACTGTTTGAAATAGGACAGAATCTATGATTCTGATGTGATCAGAATTCATAATAGTAGATTGTGATACTAGTGCGAGAAAGCGGCCGTTACGCGCGGACGTTAGGAAGCGGCGCACTCGCCAAATCGAGTGCTACAACGACACGAGGCGAAGTCGAGTGTTGTTTGTAGCACGAGAGGAGACGAGTGCACCGCTTCCTAACCTCCGCTGGACGGCCGCTTTGACGCACAAGTATAACATACTACTTTTTGTAACGAATGTCAACGTGATATCGCACATCTCCGTGCCTGCAAAGCATTGCGTAGAATCATCTTGTAGATAGTTTCACAGACGCCAATGTGTGCGTGAAGTTATCTACAGAAATCTAGATAACTTCATGCACCAGATGGCGTACATGAAGTTATCTGCGTTTACATGAGCATAATACGCGATCTCACGCACGCTTTGCAGGCACGAAATGTGCGACATTACGTCCATGAGTTACAAAAAATATATTTATCCTTACATGAAAAAAAAGGATTAGTTGCCATAACCAAGAAATGAGTTGACACAACCAATCGATTATTCTATTTATCTTACAACTCAAATGGTAATACCAACGATGTGAACGGTAATACCGACGATTCGAATGATAATACCGGCGATTCGAATGGTAGTTCCAACTATTCGAGTGGTAGTCCCAACGATTGGATTAGTTAACCTAACTAATCTCGCGAGAACTAATCGTGAATAGTTGAGGTTACTATTCGATATGGTTGAGCCAACTAATTTTTTAGACATCGTGTACAGCGAATCGAAAACGTAGTTGCCACAAGCAAACATTTCATTCCGTGTAAAATATCGATTATTTAATTTTACTATCGTTCTAAAGTCGTATATTTCACCGCAAAAAAAATACTCGTTTCAAACCTGTTTATATTGGTTTTGAAAAAAGTATTTTTACGATGTTTCTGTCGTCGGAATTCGCAAATCCGATTTCCACTCGTAAAACGTAAAAAAAAAAAAAAATCCTTGAAATTTTATCTGCTCTCAATTGCGACACAATTTTATTTTTTATAGTTTTCAGGTGCCTCTATCCGATTAACAACTGTCCATTCAACGATATGAAAATTTAATTGCAAAGCAAAATTGATTGCAATTATTCGGAAACCTTGGAGCTATTTGTTTTGACCTTTCGAACCACTGAATAGATGCAAATAATCAATAAACGTAATTGAGAGACATTCAAACTTTATTGTGATACTTTAATCGGAAACGAAATATTTTAATAAAAAATATAACGAAAATCGTCCTGAATGAAAATGCCGGAACATCGCACGGATTTTGCGGTTGCATATCCAAACTCGTGAATAATATATCGAAGATTGTCAAGTTTACATACAGATATAATAGTTACGAGTATTATTTGGTGCGGTAGCGAGTAGCACCGTCAACAGCGTGTTACGAGGTCGAGGAAAACGATGGTGCGTAATAGCGGTGGGCGAGGCAGATTACTCCATTAACGTTGTTCACCCCAAACGATAATATCATTAGTGGTCTAATGCTAAAATGGTCGAGTAGGGAAATCGGGAGTGAAGTTTCCACCGTGTTTCCATCTCCAATATATTTTATCACATCTTCCGTCTGATGATAATACAATTACTGATAAACCTCGTCTCTACTCTTATCTGCTTTTTCTTTCAATAAAAAAATATCTATTACTTATTAAAAATACATATTTATGGTATAATTATTTCCATAATGTGTCTTATATATACTCCAACTTTTGCACAATTGCAAAGAAAAAGAAATCTTTAATAAAAAATGTTGGAGAATTACATAGACATTGTTTTTCCATAAGGTACTACAAAATTTGTTCATTTTATTTGTTTATTTTATGAATATTACAAGTGTCTGTAAATTTTCTCGAATATTATGCATTTTAGGTATTTATTCTAGTTATCTGTAATCATATGATGCTTTGCATTATCATTATTTTATATTAATAATTTTAAAATATCTATTATTTATCAAAAATACATATTTATGGTATAATTATTTCCATAATGTGTCTTGTAAAAATATACTCCAACTTTTGCACAATTGCAAAAAAAAAGACTAAGAAATCTTTAATAAAAAATATTGGAGAATTAAATAGACATTGTTTTTCTATAAATTACTACAAAATTTGTTCATTTTATTTGTTTATTTTATGAATATTACAAGTGTCTGTAAATTTTCTCAAATATTATGCATTTCAGGTATTTATTCTAGTTATCTGTAATCATATGATGCTTTGCATTATCATTATTTTATAATAATAATAATAATTTAAAAAATACCTATTATTTATCAAAAATACATATTTATGGTATAATTATTTCCATAATGTGTCTTATAAAAATATACTCCAACTTTTGCACAATTGCAAAAAAAAGACAAAGAAATCTTTAATAAAAAATGATGGAAAATTATATAGACATTGTTTTTCTATAAATTACTACAAAATTTGTTCGTTTTATTTGTTTATTTTATGAATATTACAAGTGTCTGTAAATTTTCTCGAATATTATGCATTTTAGGTATTTATTCTACTTATCTGTAATGATATGAAGCTTTGCATTATCATTATTTTATGATAATAATTTTTAAAATATCTATTATTTATCAAAAATACATACTTATGGTATAATTATTTCCATAATGTGTCTTATAAAAATATACTCCAACTTTTGCACAATTGCAAAAAAAAGACAAAGAAATCTTTAATAAAAAATGATGGAAAATTATATAGACATTGTTTTTCTATAAATTACTACAAAATTGGTTCGTTTTATTTGTTTATTTTATGAATATTACAAGTGTTTGTAAATTTTCTCGAATATTATGCATTTTAGGTATTTATTCTACTTATCTGTAATGATATGATGCTTTGCATTATCATTATTTTATATTAATAATTAAAAAATATCTATTATTTATCAAAAATACATATTTATGGTATAATTATTTCCATAATGTGTCTTGTAAAAATATAATCCAACTTTTGCACAATTGCAAAAAAAAAGACTAAGAAATCTTTAATAAAAAATGTTGGAGAATTAAATAGACATTGTTTTTCTCTAAATTACTACAAAATTTGTTCATTTTATTTGTTTATTTTATGAATATTACAAGTGTCTGTAAATTTTCTCGAATATTATGCATTTTAGGTATTTATTCTACTTATCTGTAATGATATGATGCTTTGCATTATGATTATTTTATAATAATAATTAAAAAAATATCTATTATTTATCAAAAATACATATTTATGGTACAATTATTTCCATAATGTGTCTTATAAAAATATACTCCAACTTTTGCACAATTGCAAAAAAAAAGACAAAGAAATCTTTAATAAAAAATGTTGGAAAATTATATAGACATTGTTTTTCTATAAATTAATACAAAATTTGTTCATTTTATTTGTTTGTTTTATGAATATTACAAGTGTCTGTAAATTTTTTCGAATATTATGCATTTTAGGTATTTATTCTACTTATCTGTAATGATATGATGCTTTGCATTATCATTATTTTATAATAATAATTTAAAAAATATCTATTATTTATCAAAAATACATATTTATGGTATAATTATTTCCATAATGTGTCTTGTAAAAATATACTTCAATTTTTGCACAATTGCAAAAAAAAAAGACCAAGAAATCTTTAATAAAAAATATTGGAGAATTATATAGACATTGTTTTTCCATAAGTTACTACTAAATTTGTTCATTTTATTTGTTTATTTTATGAATATTACAAGTATCTGTAAATTTTCTCGAATATTATTCATTTTAGGTATTTATTCTACTTATCTGTAATGATATGATGCTTTGCATTATCATTATTTTATAATAATAACCAGTAATGCTTATAAAAATATACTCGCGATTTTGCATAATTATAGACTTTTTTTCTAGCATTCACTAACAAATTTGTATATTTTCCTAGGTCTGAAAATTTTTCTGAAAATTACCGAAATTTCTCGGATATTATCATTTTTTTCTTCATATTTTTAAAGTAAAAATGTCGACGATAAAAAAGTGTGGAATTTGAAGGAAAAGCACGTAATAAGATAGAAGGGTGCAAAGAAAGAGGATATGCAGGCTAAAACTAAGGGAGAAGAAAAACAAAAGTGTGGAAAAAATAACTCATGAATAATGTAGTTTGCAGGGTTAGGGGTTGAAGACGCTTTCGTTCTTATTCCATCGTGCCATGTACGGGAACTACCACCAAGTTTTTCTTACAAATATCTCGCTATACTACCGAAAGGATAAATTTGGCTAATACACCCTACAGGTATAATCTATTTTTATTGTAATATGACATTTATTGTACTACTTTTGTTTGTACTTTTTCATTAGCATAAATAAAAAATGTAACATTAACATTTTGCATCCTGTATTCGGAAAACGAATCCGTCAAATGTATTGATTATTAAATAAAAGTTATTATTGCAATATTCTCATTTATGATTCATTAAAAATATATTCTGGCTTTGTGAAACGTGCACGGCTGGGAAGGAGATAAAAACTACGTGGCTTTTACGAGTAATGAATTTCACATACCAGCGAAATATCACACGTACGTTGAATACATCTAAAATCTGAACGAAAAGCTTTTTATCCTACAATAAACTTATTCGGTATGAATATCTGGTGATGAACATTTTTGTTTGGTATACATTACTCACTGACAGACTCTATGAAAATAAATAGTAGTAAATGAATAAATGCTTTGAAATAAATGGTATAATTTCTCCACAATATGTAACTCCTGTCATCCATTACAAAAATGTAATGTGATCTTTTATGATACCGTTCATTCAATGTATTCACAGAATTGAAGAAAAAAAACGCATTGCAGTGTTGGCAAAGATAGATGTAATAGAATCAACTATTTCGTTAGAATGTGTAGAAATCTGGACATCACCTATTCCAGTATTATTTTTTTGTTTGTAATATCCCGATTCTCTGACATAACATTTGTAACAAATCTATTTACAGCTTCAGACCTGGATCCAGATATTCGATTATCCGGATGCTAAAATTCTGGTTTGGATATCCCGATTTCAAAAACCAGATCCGGATGTGAATATCCGATTACACGAATGCCAAGGTCTTGGCCCAGATATCCGAATGGCACAACTCTGATTATGATCTGTGGATGTTAAGATGAATATCCGGACTATGATGTCGGAATCTGGTTACTAATATCCCGGTTCGGATATCAAGATCCTAACAGCCTGACGAGACATATCGTTCTTATCTGGGTAATCGAATGCCAAAATCCTAATTCGGATAACCGATGTCCGATGTCAAAATCCTGATCAGGATAACCGAATGTAAAAATTCTTATATAGATAACCGGATATCAAATTCCTAACCCGAATAACCGTTATCAAAATTCTTATCTTGATATCCGGATCCGGATAAACCGATGTCAAAATTCTCATCTGGATATTCGGATGTCAAAATCCTGATCCGGATATCAGAACGTAAAAATTCTTTTATAGATAACCAGATCTTAAATTCCTAACGTGGATAACCGATGTCAAAATTCTTATCTGGATATCCGGATGTCAAAATCCTGATCCCGATAGCCGAATGTAAAAATTATTATATAGCTAACCGGATATCGAATTCCTAATCTGGATAACCGATGTCAAAATTCTTATCTGGATATCCGGATGTCAAATTCCTAATCTGGATATCCGGATGTCAAAATCCTGACCCGGATAAACAGATGTCAATATTCTTATCTGGATATTCGGATGCCAAAATTCGTATCTGGATATCCGGATGTCAAAATTCTTATCTGGATATTCGGATGTCAAAATTCTTATCTGGATATCAGGATCTCAAAATCCTGATCCGGATAAACAGATGTCAAAATCCTGATTCGGATATCCAGACATTGAAATATTCACCTGAATATTCAATGTCGAAATCTTGATCCTGATATCCATATATCAACATTTTTAGCAGGACATCTGGGTACGCGGATCCTACTCAGATACTACTTATTTGAGGTCTGAAAATATAGTAGCGGTTGTGAAATACTGATGTTGCGGTCAGAAATACTATTACAGTGTAGTAGAAATATCCATCAAGCTAATATGAACACGTTTAATCTAGCAGAAGGTTGCACAGAGGAAGTGTGAGCACGTTTAGCACTAAACTACACAAAAGGCCGAAGAGTCTACGAGAGTTCACTATTGGACGTCCCTTTCTCTTCATGTTACACGTAGCCAACCATGAGTTCCTAATATTTCCGCACTGTATGCTTCATTCTCGATCATAAATCGTAGTTTTAAGTACACGCCTTTGGAGGGTTGTCGAGGGCGCTCGGCGAGCTGAGGGTGTTATAGCGATGACCACAGTGCACCACTGGGAAGCAGAAATGTACTCCACCTGCAGTATATATGTACAATGCATTCCAGGCCAAATCGTCGTGACAGTAAGCCTCTTAATTTTTTATTTTAGAATGTTATCGGCAGAGTTGTAAATCCCCATTAATTCATGAGATATAGTTTACAGTACAATTTGTTTTGTAATTATGATTTCATAATAATAATATGTAGTGATTATAAAATAGAGTGTAAACATTTGAATAGCTGAAAAAAATACTAATTTTCGCTTTAATATTGCAAGAAATAGTGGAAAAAATGGAAGAAATAAGTAATGCATTACTTTCTTAACGCATTACTTATTTTTTCCCATTTTTTCGAAAGGATTACCGTGAATTTTTATTGAAAAATAATAATTTTTGCAGCCATTCCAAAGTTTAATCATCGTATTACAATCGCTACATGTTATTATTATAAAATCATAATTATATAGCTGATCGTATCATCATCATTATTTTTATAAGTATTAGGCATTTACAACTCTGGTTATCGGTCAACAAAAAAAGCACCATTATTTCTTGATAATTATTATTTCAAGAAATAATCAAGAAATAAATTATTTCTTGATAAAAGAATTAACTGGAATCCTTTTTTGCATTAATTGTTTTTCTCATTTATAAACACTTTTGGCTGTTTTGAGCAAACCAATTTTCGAAAAAAAATCTATAAATCGGTGTGACATTAGAAAAAAAAATATCGTCCTAAAGTTTATTGCATTAAAAAAATCATGGATTACAACCTCGTCGATTTGACATAAAAAATCCTGTGCATCGATTCTGAAAATCGTCGGAACGACCTTTGGGATCTTGGTGAGGGTGAAGTTTTAGGTGGATAACACATCGAGCCATCGTGCATCGTGATTAAGCCTCGGTAATAGCCGATTCCATCCATCAAACGGATTAATATTGATAGATAGAATACGTCAGGTCACCCAGTGCCTCATCCTCGTTATCCTCGCACATACGTTTTCCTTCCATATCCGCAAAATTAATACCCCTTCTATAAGGGCGTTTTACACATTCATCCCTAACCTACAGTTTTATTCGATTCGAATTTCGTAACTTGACAATAAAAGTTGAAATTAAAAAAAGGAAGAGAAATAAAAATCAATATTGTTGAAGATACCAAGGACATAGATTTTGTATAATAATAATAATGGCGCAAAATTGGTAATAAATTAGTTCAAAAAAATTGTTGAACAAATTTGCCAAAAACATGATTTTTGTTACCATAAAATGAATTCTATAATATTTCCGCTAAAATGTGACTTTAGAAAATAGTCTAACAATTTCTAAACGCTAGTTTTTCAAACATTTCCAAGAAAATGAATATCAAAATTATTACGATATTGTTTAAAAAATCATTTGTAATCGAATTTATTACACAATTATTTAAACCAATTAATTAATAATTTTTCTTAGCAACTGCAATGAAACTAATTCATTTTTCAGATTTTTCTCTTAGCACAAAGTACCTCAACTTTAATCTAATAAAACGGGAACGTATGTATCAAACATCCTTGCTTGCGTCAAAAGTTAAACTGAAGTTCAACAGCATCCTAGAAACTTTTGCTGTAAATGTCCTTACTCGCAACTTTGAAGCTTTTTAAGAAAATCCCGGTGGCTTATGGTTTCGCATAACATTTATACTTCCGAATTTATAGCATAACTATGCTATGCATGAATTATATGTATATATGTAGTAGCACACGAGTCATAAATCTTGCGAAATGCGCTCGCATGGAGGTCATGAGGCTAATTGCCAAAATAAGAATGCACCGGGGAGAGCAAAAAAAAAAAAAACAAAGAGAAAATGGGTTATGATTCTGCATTCAACGTTGTGTATAGTGTGAAGGAACTTAGGAGGGTTTCGGTTGATGCAGAAGCTTGACTGTATCACCTTTGCGCAGACGAGACAACAGCTGTACCGCGTTAGCACACGTCGAGGCTTTATTTAATAAAGAGACGCTTTGGGTGCGAAAGCTACGCGGCCATGTGTCTCATTATAGCAAATCCGGTCGCACAGGAGACTACGTTTGGCATATGAGAACATACGTGTGATGCACCTGACTCTGAACAGTACGTTTCGCCTTATTCGATTTCACTGTAGATGCCATTCATTGTGCGTATTATATTACCCATATAAGCGCAGTGACCGGATGAACACATTGGTGTTAGGAAGTTGTGAATCTTAAGGTGATTGGCTCATGGGAAGAATAACGATTTTATTTCGATTATTGATCCGTGCAACGCAATATCTACGTTACGTTTGTTGTTTTTGCGTACGATTTTTATTATTTTCGTTTGTTGTTTTTGCATACGATTTTTATTATTGTCTTTTTTGGTTTGTATACACAGTTCGAAAAGATTGGAAGTTTTTATGCATAAATCGAAATTTAATAGACAGTTGTGGTATAAATAAAATTCATATACTTTTCCAGTAAAATTAAAGCAAATTATTAAAATTCAAGTAAATTATTGAATGTGCTGTACCATACATTAATTTAACATTACATTTGTATATGAAATTTAATATACTAGTTTGTGCATAAAAACTTCAAGTAAAAGTACATTAAATTTCTAGTTTTCTTTTTTTACAGTGTAGAGTCATTTATTCGTATTGCGTTTTTGTGTGTATTAACTCGACAGCAGTTTTTATTATTGCTATTGGTTTATATAGAGTTGCTTATTTGAATTTATGTTGTAGTGATGTAAAATATTTGTTATTTGTGGGTTTTGTGCCAAGGGACTGTTTTCCTAGTGGACTAATAAATCTATCTATCTATTTATCTAAGTTTAATTTTGCAGAAATGAGACCGGTGTATGGCTTGTTTCGTGTGGAGTTTGCACTGTGCACGGTTTGTGGATATTTTTCACTGTGTAAAGTTTGGCACCGTGCACTACCTATGTCTTGGCTGTGTACACTTTTCATTATGTAAAGTTTCGCTCCATATATTACGTATGCTTTGGCAATGTACACTTTTCATTGTGTATACTCTAAAAACCAAGCGTGTTGAAAGTGTGTTGTTTTGTATCTTTTACATTATGACGAGTTTTTACACACTTTCAAGCGTGTTGGCATTTACATGATAAATGATATCTAAAAGCAACACGTGTGTAAAAACTCGTCACAATGTAAAAGATAGGAATCAACACACATGCAACACGCTTGGTTTTCAGAGTGTAGAGTTTGGCTCCGTAAGTTGCGTATGCTTTGACTGTGTACATTATGGCTGAGTGTAATTTTAACTGTATAGGGGTTAACTATGTACAGTTTTCACTGTGTAAAGCTTCACTCTGTATGGGTTTTACTGTGTAGTGTTTGACTAAGTACAGTTTTCACTGTGTAAAGCTTTACTCTGCATGGGTTTTACTGTGTAGTGTTTGGCTAAGTACAGTTTTCACTGTGTAAAGCTTCACTCTGTATGGGTTTTACTGTGTAGTGTTTGGCTAAGTACAGTTTTCACTGTGTAATGTTTCACTCTGCATGGGTTTTACTGTGTAGTGTTTGGCTAAGTACAGTTTTCACTGTGTAAAGCTTCACTCTGTATGGGTTTTACTGTGTAGTGTTTGGCTAAGTACAATTTTCACTGTGTAGTGTTTGGCTAAGTACAGTTTTCACTGTGTAAAGCTTCACTCTGTATGGGTTTTACTGTGTAGTGTTTGGCTAAGTACAATTTTCACTGTGTAGTGTTTGGCTAAGTACAGTTTTCACTGTGTAAAGCTTCACTCTGTATGGGTTTTACTGTGTAGTGTTTGGCTGAGTACAATTTTCACTGTGTAGTGTTTGGCTAAGTACAGTTTTCTCTGTGTAGAGTTTGACTTCATACAATATGTAGACTTTGGCTGTCTCCCGTTTACATTTGCAGAGCTTGGCTGTGTACACCTTTCACTGTGTAGTGTTTGGCTGAGTACAATTTTCATTGTGTAGAATTTGGCTGTGTGCAGTTTTTATTATGGACAGTTTTCATTACGTAGATTTTGTTTGTATACAGTTTGTCCTGTGTATAACTCAACTGAGTACTGTTTTTACTGTGTAAAGTTTGTACTGTGTAGAGCTTTCGATGTGTAGTGATTCGGCGGAAGAAAATTTGGTGTGTACACAGTTTCGATTGTGTTACGATACTATGTAGATATATTTAGAATGCATAACGCGTACACTTTTCCTATTACTATTTTTCACGTAGAATGCAACGTACACACCAGAATGAAAAATCACCCGTTTTCCGGAAAAGAGTTCACCGTAGCAATGCCGCATCGTGCATCGCCTTCGCCTTCCGAGTAATTTGTCGCTGTAGCTAGCCATGACCTAATTTGGTGGGGTGAAAATTACACTCCGCACCTCATCTATAACTTCTATCAGAAGAAAGAAAATCTTTTGTATGTGAGTTTCAGCTCCTCGGACGGATTTGCTTTTGGCTAAATCGTCCAGGCAGATAATAGCACCGGTATCAGGCCAGATCAGAATTTAATCAAAAGAACGAGAGTCTAAGAAAGCAAAAGAAAGAGAAAGTTACGGAAATTGTTGCGAAAATATAATAAATTCGAGACTTTCCTACCTTTTAAGAAACAAAGTAGAACTTTGCAAAATGCTTCCTCACTTTATTCGCGTTTTATAAAGCTACCTCTATGAGGAAGTATGTAATCGATTTTGGCTTCCTCATAGACGAAGCTTTGTAAAAAGCGAAAAAGAAATGAGGACGCAATTTTCGAAGTTCTACTTTGCAGGTTTATTTATGCTCTAGACATTTTTCTAAAAATTCAAAGTGTCGAAGAATTTCAACCGTGTAAACGATTTTTACCAAATTTGTACCAAAACTTTGTACCATAGTAGTTCACATGTGGATCAAATTAGAACCCGGTATCTCATAATTTGCACGAGCCAGCGCCAGAATAAGATTTTTCGAAAAATTCAAAATGCCATAAAATTTGAACGGCTGGACAGATCAGTGTCAAATTTGTACTCAAATGTTTTTCGATGATAGTCCATATGTGAACAAAATTTAAGATAAATCAATGAAAAATAAATAAAAAAATTTTGTGACGTCATTTTTTTTTCTTATTCATCAAAATCGAAATCTACCGACATATCGATAGTTTCTTTGACTAAATTCATCATTAATAATCAATAATCGCGAAATCATGTCGAAAATTGCAGCCGGATATCTCAGAATTTACAGGAGATGAAGTCTTTGAGGACATTTATAAAAAAATTGAAATTGCAATAAAATTATAACCACCTTATCGATGCTCGCCAAATTTGGTACACATCATGTTTTGATAGTAGTCCATTTATGTACAAAATTTCACCCCGATATCTCTTTAATTGCGAAAGTTACAGTGTGAAGACGATATTTTCAAAATTTTCAAAATGCTGTAAAATTTGAATTTTCCAATCGATTCGCGTCAACTACAATCCCAAGCATTGTTGTATGACAGCCCACTTACGTTCCAAATTTGACGAAGATACATCTAAAATTACGACATCGACACAATTATCGTGCTTACAAGGTTACACACGCGCATACAGACATTTTTTCTAAACCACTTTTCTCGCCGTTTTGGACCATTCTGAGTGTCCTGACATGAAAATCTCGAAAAACAAATTTTTCACGAAAACAAAGCATCCTCTATGAGGAAGCAAAATAAAAAAATAAAAAGTTAACCAAAATGTTTCTAAAATGTGTTTGTAAAATTAAAAGAAATCATATCATTGAAAAAGAGTTTTCTATCGAAAATGAAGAGGGCTGTACGTAGCCATGACCTAATTTGGTGGGGCGAAAATTACACTCTGCACCTCATCTATAACTGTTATCAGAAGAAAGAAAATCTTTTGTATGTGAGTATCAGCTCCTCGGACGGATTTGCTTTTGGCTAAATCGTGGAGGCAGATAATAGCAACGGGATCCAGCCAGACCAGAATTTAATCGAAAGAACGAGAGTCCAAGCGCGTCTCAAGCGGGTTAAATCGTTGGGGATACATGCTACCTGCAAACATAAGCGCGTTGCACATAGAAAGAGAAACGGGGGGGGGGGGGGTATATAGTAAAGTAGTTCGGTTCTATACACAGTACTTTTCCTTGGGAATTCGTCCACCACGTTCTTGGTATGGTTAGTCGAAAGCGCCTTCGTTTTATCCAAACGTTTTCCCGACGGATGTACTATACGTACGTGCAAAAAGAGCAAAAGAGCTTGAGGAACAAAGAGAGCGAGCTGTGGGTTCAAGAGGAGCGGATAACACGGGTCTGGCTTCCACTAAAACGATCTACCATCCGAGGTATCCGAAACATTCGCCAAATTCGTACTGTCGACATGTTCTCGTTGGTATCTACCGTCGTCACTGCAAACACGAAAAAGTATACGTCGCTCTTCTCTACTTGTGCATGCGTTTAAATTATACAAGAGTTTTTAGGAATTAGGGTTGGTATTAATACAAGATTTTTTAATTCACGTTCGCTGTAAAAAAATTTGGAAAATTTACATACTGTATAGTAATTAGATGTAATTGTATTTTTACTGAAGCCGTGCCGGTAATTCTATTTAATATACGAAAGAAAATTAAAATTCAATGTACGTGTGACAAAATTGAATTTAACTTATATTAAAAAGACAATTTTTTAAAACAAATAAATTTAAATATAAATTTTTAAATAAACAAATTCAGGAGAAATGGTTGTTATTAAAACAAGATTTTTTAATTCACGTTCGCTGTAAAAAAATTTGGAAAATTTACATACTGTATAGTAATTGGATGTAATTGTATTTTTACTGAAGCCGTGCCGGAAATTCTATTTAATATACGAAAGAAAAGTAAAATTCAATGTACGTGTGACAAAATTGAATTTAACTAATATTAAAAAGACAATTTTTTTTAAACAAACAAATTTAAATAAAATTTTAAATAAATATAAATTGAAATATAAATTTTTAAATAAACAAATTTAGGAGAACTGGTTGTTATTAAAACAAGATTTTTTAATTCACGTTCGCCGTAAAAAAAATTTGGAAAATTTACATACTGTATAGTAATCGGATGTATTGTATTTTTACTGAAGCCGTGCCGGAAATTCAATTTAATATACGAAAGAAAATTAAAATTCAATGTACGTGTGACAAAATTGAATTTAACTTATATTAAAAACACAATTTTTTTAAACAAACAAATTTAAATAAAATTTTTAATAAATATAAATTTAAATATAAATTTTTAAATAAACAAATTCAGGAGAAATGGTTGTTATTAAAACAAGATTTTTTAATTCACGTTCGCAGTAAAAAAAATTGGAAAATTTACATACTGTATAGTAATTGGATGTAATTGTATTTTTACTGAAGCCGTGCCGGAAATTCAATTTAATATACGAAAGAAAATTAAAATTCAATGTACGTGTGACAAAATTGAATTTAACTTATATTAAAAAGACAATTTTTTTTAAACAAACAAATTTAAATAAAATTTTAAATAAATATAAATTTAAATATAAATTTTTAAATAATCAAATTTAGGAGAAATGGTTGTTATTAAAACAAGATTTTTTAATTCACGTTCGCTGTAAAAAAAATTTGGAAAATTTACATACTGTATAGTAATTGGATGTAATTGTATTTTTACTGAAGCCGTGCCGAAAATTCAATTTTAATATACGAAAGAAAATTAAAATTCAATGTACGTGTGACAAAATTGAATTTAACTTATATTAAAAAGACAATTTTTTTAAACAAACAAATTTAAATAAAATTTTAAATAAATATAAATTGAAGTATAAATTTTTAAATAAACAAATTTAGGAGAAATGGTTGTTATTAAAACAAGATTTTTTAATTCACGTTCGCTGTAAAAAAAATTTGGAAAATTTATATACTGTATAGTAATTGGATTAATTCTATTTTTACTGAAACCGTGCCGGAAATTCAATTTTAATATACGAAAGAAAATTAAAATTCAATGTACGTGTGACAAAATTGAATTCAACTTATATTAAAAAGACAATTTTTTTAAACAAACAAATTTAAATAAAATTTTTAATAAATATAAATTGAAATATAAATTTTTAAATAAACAAATTTAGGAAAAATGGTTGCTATTAAAACAAGATTTTTTAATTCACGTTCGCTGTAAAATTATTTGGAAAATTTACATACTGTATAGCAATTGGATGTAATTGTATTTTTACTGAAGCAGGGCCGGAAATTCAATTTAAAATACGAAAGAAAATTAAAATTCAATGTACGTGTGACAAAATTGAATTTAACTTATATTAAAAAGACAATTTTTTTAAACAAACAAATTTTAAAAAAAATTTTTAAAAATATATATTTAAAAAAAATTTTTTAAAATATATATTTAAATATAAATTTTTAAATAAACAAATTTAGGAGAAATGTACATCAATTTTACGTTTTACTCGTGTAGCAAATTTATATACCCGTTTCTGTAAAAGAGTTTCTTGCACATGTGTAGTAATTTTACCTTAAATATTTTTAACAGTGGACGAGAATGTTGCAAGATTCAAGTTAACTCATATTAAAAACACAACGCGTATGGCGTATTTAGTATACTGTGCATCAATTAATACGACTTTAGTAACGAATTTAGCAAAATTGTACATAAATTTTTCGTTATACTCGTTCAGTAAATTTGCTATACCTGTTTATGTAAAAGATCCTCCTGCATTCTGTAGTAAATTCACCTTAAATATTTTTCACAGTGTTGTTATAGTTACTTTTCAATTCGTTTTCTGATTATTTCCATGTAATTTCATTAAATTTTGTATATTTTTAGTTTAGACTACAACAGTCTACATACGTCTTTATGAATTTTCATTTACAATTTCTGTGAAATATTAACAACTCCTGGAATTCAGTTAGGAATGCATTCTATATTTCCATTTTGTGTAAATACGTTCCTTGTACGTTATACAGAATGTATTTACATTCCTACGTGTAAATACACGTAAGAATGAGTAAAGTGCATTTTCCAAAAGTGTCGTTTTTCCACTAGATATTTTTATTAAGAAAACAATCCAACATTCAAGAATTGAAAAAATATGCATCAGGAAAGGAATAAATATTTGTCTTCTTTGTACATTGCATGCATGAAAAACGAAATTCTTGTTCAACTTTCAAATTTTGTGGAATAAATAGAAAAGTGGTTAAAAAACAAAACTTTTCCGAAGAATGCGTGTTAATATTGCGACGCAAAAATTAAATAACAATTAAAATCGAAGTTAACAATTATTTTGACAAAGTACTTGATTCTCTAGAAATTCTTCAGGCCGAAAAAAGAAAAAAAATTATTTAAAAAAATTATCTTGAAATACCTACATAAAAATAAAATAATTATATATAAGTATGAATTTATTCAACTAATTTAGAAAAACTTTTAGTACTGGTAAAGTGATATTAAACAACGTTGCTAATTTTTATTTCATAAATAAATATCAATTTTTGTGAAAAATATTTCCAATATGCATAAAAATTAACGAAATCCGGTGGGCCAGTTGACATGGAATGCCCTATTTTGATATAGCTGATGGATGACATACAATCCTCGTGTACCTTATACATCTCAGTTTACAAGCATATATAGACACATACATGCATACATACATACATACATACAGATAGAGAAATATATAATATACATCTTCATATGTAGAGAAATATATACAGCATATATACATTATAATATATAATAAACGGCGCTAGGAAAGGAGGGCGTTGAGGACGCTGCTCGTGCACGTTCTCAGCTCCGTAATGCGAGGTAATCCACGGTAATGCGGTATACTTACAGGAGACTTCCTGACCCACTGTCTGAGGCTGGCAGCTAGATTCTGGCCACTCTACTGTAACCAGCACTCTTCACCTCTTCTCAGTCTTGGCTCACGAGCAAAACTCGAGTTTCCACGAGATCTCAGCACAGTTGCACCTGCTATAGTCCGTTTCATCACTCACAGAAACATATTCACAGTTTTCTCTTGATCATTAATTAAAACTTTCACTAATAATTAATTGTTCTTTTTGTTACAAATTATATATTTATTAAAACATATATTCACAACAGTCTCGATGGTTCTCTGGTTTCAGCGGTAACTTTAAAGAAAGTAAAGAGTTTCACCGTCACGACAATCGTTAATGATGCTTTATATACACAATTGCAACGAAAACTTTTAATCCATCTGAATTTCAATACTACGTAACGAAAAATGGAAATTAAAAAATAAATTAACCTTATCGGAGATGCAAAGAACATTGATTATGAGTAATTATAATGCCAGGAAATATTTATGTATTGTTTTTGAAAAATAGTGTAAACAAAAATGATTTCTCGTATTAAATTAATTTTAGGACTTTTACGACTCTTTTCAAGTTTTCCCAATATTTATGTTTCTTAATTGGAGGTACTTGATAATTATTAGAAAATTGTCAAAAAATAAATATTGTTCAGAAAAATAAGAGAATCAATGTCATGTGAAAAAAAATCGTTCATCAAAATGGTTCAACGTTTTTTAAATAAAACTTTTAATCCATCTGAATTTCAATACTACGTAACGAGAAATGGAAATTAAAAAAAAAATAACCTTATCGAAGATGCAAAGAACATTGATTCTGAGTAATTATAATGCCAAGAAATATACATGTATTATTTTTGAAAAATAGTGTCAACAAAAATGATTTCTCGTATTAAATTAATTTTAGGACTTTTACGATTCTTTTCAAGTTTTTCAAATATTTATATTTCTTAATTGGAGGTACTTGATAATTATTAGAAAATTGTCGAAAAATTAATATTGTTCAGAAAAATAAGAGAATCAATGTCATGTGAAAAAAAATCGTTCATCAAAATGGTTCAACGTTTTTTAAATACAACTTTTAATCCATCTGAATTTCAATACTACGTAACGAGAAATGGAAATTAAAAATAAATAACCTTATCGAAGATGCAAAGAACATTGATTATGAGTAATTATAATGCCAATAAATATTCATGTATTATTTTTGAAAAATAGCGTAAACAAAAATGATTTCTCGTATAAAATTAATTTTAGGACTTTTACGATTCTTTTCAAGTTTTCCAAATATTTATATTTCTTAATTGGAGGTACTTGATAATTATTAGAAAATTGTCGAAAAATTAATATTGTTCAGAAAAATAAGAGAATCAATGCCATGTGAAAAAAAATCGTTCATCAAAATGGTTCAACGTTTTTTAAATAAAACTTTTAATCCATCTGAATTTCAATACTACGTAACGAGAAATGGAAATTAAAAGAAAATAACCTTATCGAAGATGCAAATAATATTGATTATGAGTAATTATAATGCCAATAAATATTCATGTATTATTTTTGAAAAATAGTGTCAACAAAAATGATTTCTCGTATTAAATTAATTTTAGGACTTTTACGATTCTTTTCAAGTTTTCCAAATATTTATATTTCTCAATTGGAGGTACTTAATAATTATTAGAAAATTGTCGAAAAATAAATATTGTTCAGAAAAATAAGAGAATCAATGTCATGTGAAAAAAAATCGTTCATCAAAATGGTTCAACGTTTTTTAAATAAAACTTTTAATCCATCTGAATTTCAATACTACGTAACGAGAAATGGAAATTAAAAAAAAACAACCTTATCGAAGATGCAAAGAACATTGATTATGAGTAATTATAATGCCAAGAAATATTTATGTATTATTTTCGAAAAATAGTGTAAACAGAAATGATTTCTCGTATAAAATTAATTTTAGGACTTTTACGATTCTTTTTAAGTTTTCCAAATATTTATATTTCTTAATTGGAGGTACTTGATAATTATTAGAAAATTGTCGAAAAATTAATATTGTTCAGAAAAATAAGAGAATCAATGTTATGTGAAAAAAAATCGTTCATCAAAATGGTTCAACGTTTTTTAAATAAAACTTTTAATCGATCTGAATTTCAATGCTACGTAACGAGAAATGGAAATTAAAAAAAAACAACCTTATCGAAGATGCAAAGAACATTGATTATGTGTAATTATAATGCCAAGAAATATTTATGTATTATTTTTGAAAAATAGCGTAAACAAAAATGATTTCTCGTATAAAATTAATTTTAGGCCTTTTACGATTCTTTTCAAGTTTTCCAAATATTTATATTTCTTAATTGGAGGTACTTAATAATTATTAGAAAATTGTCGAAAAATTAATATTGTTCAGAAAAATAAGAGAATCAATGTCATGTGAAAAAAAATCGTTCATCAAAATGGTTCAACGTTTTTTAAATAAAACTTTTAATCCATCTGAATTTCAATACTACGTAACGAGAAATGGAAATTAAAAAAAAATAACCTTATCGAAGATGCAAAGAACATTGATTATGAGTAATTATAATGCCAAGAAATATTTATGTATTATTTTCGAAAAATAGTGTAAACAGAAATGATTTCTCGTATAAAATTAATTTTAGGACTTTTACGATTCTTTTTAAGTTTTCCAAATATTTATATTTCTTAATTGGAGGTACTTGATAATTATTAGAAAATTGTCGAAAAATTAATATTGTTCAGAAAAATAAGAGAATCAATGTTATGTGAAAAAAAATCGTTCATCAAAATGGTTCAACGTTTTTTAAATAAAACTTTTAATCGATCTGAATTTCAATGCTACGTAACGAGAAATGGAAATTAAAAAAAAACAACCTTATCGAAGATGCAAAGAACATTGATTATGTGTAATTATAATGCCAAGAAATATTTATGTATTATTTTTGAAAAATAGCGTAAAGAAAATGATTTCTCGGATAAAATTAATTTTAGGCCTTTTACGATTCTTTTCAAGTTTTCCAAATATTTATATTTCTTAATTGGAGGTACTTGATAATTATTAGAAAATTGTCAAAAAATAAATATTGTTCAGAAAAATAAGAGAATCAATGTCATGTGAAAAAAAATCGTTCATCAAAATGGTTCAACGTTTTTTAAATAAAACTTTTAAGACATCTGAATTTCAATACTACGTAACGAGAAATGGAAATTAAAAAAAAAAACAACCTTATCGAAGATGCAAAGAACATTGATTATGAGTAATTATAATACCAAGAAATATTTATGTATTATTTTTAAAAAATAGCGTAAACAAAAATGATTTCTCGTATAAAGTTAATTTTAGGACTTTTACGATTCTTTTCAAGTTTTCCAAATATTTATATTTCTTAATTGGAGGTACTTGATAATTATTAGAAAATTGTCGAAAAATTAATATTGTTCAGAAAAATAAGAGAATCAATGTTATGTGAAAAAGAATCGTTCATCAAAATGGTTCAACGTTTTTTAAATAAAACTTTTAATCGGTCTGAATTTCAATACTACGTAACGAGAAATGGAAATTAAAAAAAAATAACCTTATCGAAGATGCAAAGAACATTGATTATGTGTAATTATAATGCCAAGAAATATTTATGTATTATTTTTGAAAAATAGCGTAAACAAAAATGATTTCTCGTATTAAATTAATTTTAGGACTTTTACGTTTCTTTTCAAGTTTTCCAAATATTTATATTTCGTAATTGGAGGTACTTGATAATTATTAAAAAATTGTCGAAAAATAAATATTGTTCAGAAAAATAAGAGAATCAATGTCATGTGAAAAAAAAATCGTTCATCAAAATGGTTCAACGTTTTTTAAATAAAACTTTTAAGACATCTGAATTTCAATACTACGTAACGAGAAATGGAAATAAAAAAAAATAACCTTATCGAAGATGCAAAGAACATTGATTATGAGTAATTATAATGCCAATAAATATTCATGTATTATTTTTGAAAAATAGTGTCAACAAAAATGATTTCTCGTATTAAATTCATTTTAGGATTTTTACGATACTTTTCATGTTTTCGAAATATTTATATTTCTTAATTGGAGGTACTTGATAATTATTAGAAAATTGTCAAAAAATAAATATTGTTCAGAAAAAGAAGAGAATCAATGTCATGTGAAAAAAAATCGTTCATCAAAATGGTTCAACGTTTTTTAAGTCAGGTTATAAATAAACTTTTGAAATTATTTTCATAAAAAATAAATTCCCCTAGACAATGACGTTAATAAAAAAATATATATCTCGTTTCTTTTCGGTTGAATTAAGCTTTTGGTTGAGAATGTATAAAAAGAAAAAAGCGTTTCGCAACGACGAGTAGAAGCAATTGTGGAACGAATGCAGTGAGGTGACGATTTTCAAGAAACCGAGTGGGATTATCACCCAATCCCCCAGCGAAAAGGGAACAACATGCAAGGTTGCTTTTATTCCGAAGAACCGGGTGCGGAATTTTTCTCCTCACGCGGAAATTGAAGCGGAAGTTATTCCGACAGCGAACGTCCGTACAGTAAATACGCAATGAAGTGGCAACGAAGTAGTATTGTGGAAAAAGGGAGAGGGGAAAGACGAGACGTGGTGTATGTTGTTTGGTAGGGATGACGACCTTGACAGCCAAGAATCTCGCTCACGTGGTCGACGAATTATGAATGGATCAAAAGAGCTCTTTCCATTCATTCATAAATTATTTAAAAAAAAAAATTTGCTAATTAAAAAATTCTAATACAAAAATAATAATGTCGACAAATTAGTAACAAAAATTACGAATAAATACGGAAAAAAACTATTTTGAAAATATACATTTTTAGTTTTGTCAAGAATTTTTCGGTTTTGAGAATTCTTATATGTAATTACGGAAATTGTTACGAAAATGTTATAAAAAATAAAAAATAAAAAAATAGTAGTAACAAATACGGAAAAAAAGTATTTTGAAAATATACATTTTTAGTTTAGTCAAGAATTTTTCGACAATATCGAATTTTTCGGTTTTGAGAATTCTTATATGTAATTACGGAAATTGTTACGAAAATGTTATAAAAAATAAAAAATAAAAAATCAGTAGTAACAAATACGGAAAAAAACTATTTTGAAAATATACATTTTTAGTTTAGTCAAGAATTTTTCGACAATATCGAATTTTTCAGTTTTGAGAATTCTTATATGTAATTACGGAAATTGTTACGAAAATGTTATAAAAAAAGAAAAATAAAAAAATTGAAAATTATGTGTTCGGAAAATTAAAAGAATGCATATAATTGAAAAAGAGTTTTCTATCGATTATGAATAAACACGTTTTTTTAGTACTGAATTAATTATTTTTTATCATTGTTTTTATACAAAATAAATATTCGCAGTATTTTCTACGACATTGATTTTTTTTGTACGGATTATATATACGAGGTGTTGGAAGCGAAAAAAGCAAAACGAAGCATGTAACAGGACCGTGAAATTTGTCGGTGACCGTGGCGCAATGCGAACGAAGCAGACAGATCGCATAAAACTGGATTTTAGTCAGAAAGTGGTGTGACTGAGAGATTTGTGTTACGACGGGTTAAAGCTATTCAATGAGGTGCCCTGTGAAGTGGAAAGTGCAGTGAATGCGAAACGAATGAATGTAAGAATTAAGACGTGAGCATTCGTGAGAATTATTATGCTAAATTTTCCAACGAAGTTTCGTTGCATGTGTGATGAGACTGAATGAGATCAAAGTGTATAGAATTCAAGTCAGGTTAATCTAAAAGTTGAGTAGAATATGTATAGCACAAAGAGCAAGATTTAGCTTTTAGCTAAATAAACAGCTTCATTAATTTATTCGGTCCCACTCTCTTTCTCTCTTGGTCGATATTTCTGCTGTTCTCTTCACCTTTAAGGGTGTCTTTTTCAGCCATGCCTGGCCATAACATGGTTTGCACTCTTAAAATGATAAAAAAGATCGTCCCAATTAGCGACCGTGTCCCTATCACTAATTGCAAGAGACTGTAAAAAAATATGTCGAAAATTCATATACTGTGTAGTAATTTAATGCCTTGTATTTTTACTCAACTAGTGTAGGTAATTCAATTTAATATACGAAAGAAAATGAAAATTCAATGTACGTGTAGTAAAATTAAATTTAACTTATATTAAAAAGACGACTTTTGTACACTGAGAGAAAATTATGGTATTAGTAACTATAAAGTGACAACTATTAATTTATGGTTGGTACAACAATTTTTTTATGGTTGACACAACTATCAAATAGTTACTATAACTAGCAAATAGTTACCATAACTATTTTCGTAGTTATCGTAACTATAAAAATAGTTGCATGTAATAACAAGGATGCAAAGTAGAACCTTGCACATTGCTTCCTCATTCTTTTTCGCGTTTTACAAAGCTACCTCTATGAGGAAGTATCTAATTCAATTTTTGGCTTCCTCATAGAGGAAGCTTTGTAAAACGCGAAAAATAATGAGGAAGCAATGTGCAAGGTTCTACTTTGCATCCTTGTTTTAATTAGATAAATATACATGTTGTGGATTGGCTTTTTCTATTTCGTTATTACGTTATTTCGTGATTATTAGAGCGTTTCCGAAAGTGAATGTGATAATGTATATTTTTAAAAATAATTCAACATTCCATAAAATCAAAAATTTCAAACCGTTCGTCACTAAATTATACATATATAATGGCTGAATATTGTTTCATTTATATACAAAATTTGAGCTCGCTATCTGAAGTTTTGCAAAAGTTACAATAGAGCGATAATGTCAATTTTTTGAAAAATTCAAAACATCATTAAATTTTGATGGTTCAACCGATCTTAACCAAATTCAATAGCGATCACCGGCGTATGAAAGCTCACATTCATACCAATTTTAAGATCAATATCTCGAAAATTGAAGGAGTTATCGCGTAAACAGACATTTTTCAAAAAATTAAAAAACGCGTAATAATTTAACGATGAAGTGGATTTTAACAAAAATCTGTATGAACGATGAGGCTCGATCCCTTTATCTATGGTCCAAATTTCAGCTTGATATCTCAAGGCATTCCCGAGTTATAAAGGTTTACATTTTTCGATCGTGTAACATACATACACACACACACACACATACAGACATTTTTTCTAAATCACTTTTCTCGACGTTTTGGCCCATTCTGAGTGTACTGACATGAAAATCTCGAAAAAAAATTTTTCATGAAAACAAAGCTTCCGCTATGAGGAAGCAAAAATGAATGGTTGTCACTTTATAATTGACTGTGCTATTACGATTTCTCTGAGTGTAACAAATTTAGGAAACTTTACATCAATTTTAGTATACTGTGCATCAATTAATACGACTTTTGTAACGAATTTAGCAGAAATGTACATCAATTTTACGTTATACTCGTGTAATAAACTTATATACCGGCTTCTGTAAAAAGCTTCCTGTACATGAGTAGTAATTTTACCTTGAATATTTTTAACAGTGGACGAGGGTGATGCAAAATTAAAGTTAACTCATATTAAAAACACGACTCGTATGGCGTATTTAGTTAATACGCCTTCTGTAAGTAATTTGACAGACTGTACATCAATTGTAGTATATTGATCATCAATTAATACGACTTTTGTAACGAATTTAGCAGAATTGTACATCAATTTTACGTTATACTCGTGTCGTAAAACTTTCTATAGCCGTTTATGTAAAAGAGCTTCCTACACTGTGTAGTAATTTTACCTTCAATTTTTTTAACAGTGTAGGCGTGTGTAGGTAGTGTTTATTATGTCGGCCACGTTCTTTGGGCAAACTTCTGGACGTTAAAAAATTCCTCACTTTATAATATTATCAACGAGAACCTTCAGTGATTTTTCTAAGATTTATAAATGCAACCTTTTGGGCGATACTTTATTTTTCAATTTAAATAGTATAGTGATATTAACGTTTTTGTCTACCATTTAATAAATCCATAAACATAATTTTTACGTCACTGGAATATAGATGAAAAATAATTTTATTTCATCTAAAAAAATACCCTGTATTTCGTACCAATATTAAAGTTTTCGACATTGCTTTTAAATTTGAAAAGCAAAACTTAAGATAGGACTTACTTTGAGAAAAAAGTTAAGTTATGTCGACTAAGGAACGAATTTCGAGTCCCAAGATTGAACTTAAGATCACTCGGAGAAAATGCGGAAGTCCTGCCAACTACAAAGTGACAGCTACTCATTTTTAACCCATGCTATTTTTTTTCAGTTAAGACAACTAACAAATTGTTTTAATTATATTTTTATGGTTGCGACAAATATTTTATGGTTATCGTAATTACAAAAAAATAGACGCTTAAGCTTAAAATAAATTGTTGCCACTTTATAGTCACAGAAATTTCTTTGAGTGCAGTTACGAACGACTTTTACATTTATTTTGTACTTAGGTTCGAATTTAAGATCGAACTTGGGACTACAAATTCGACCCTCAATTGGCGTTTGCCGATATTTGATCAAATAGTTGGTTCTTTCGACTGAAAAATTAATTTGTTCAATAAAAATTCGTATCGCTTGACCAAAATATGTTTGAGACGACCAAAATTGTAGCATAATAAAAAATTCAGTCGAATTTGGACAAACGGTAATTTAATTCATCCTAAATACTTTTTTTCTCACTACACATTATATGTGCAGTAAATAAAATTAAAAAATTAAAATTAAAACCACACAAAATGGTATATATTTACAAGATATCAAATAAAAAGAATCTTTAAAAAAATCACCGAAGCTCTACTTAAGTACTCTACTTTAAATATGCAAATCTTAGAAAAGATTCAAGAGCTTCACTAAAAAAGTGTCCCATTTGACAAAAATTCAAACAAAAATATTATCATTCAAGATCAACCTAAATTAGTGACATTAAATGCAACAAATATTAATCCACTACAAATCCCCAAAAAATCACCCAATAAAATTTATTTAGAGTACCAATACTTTTATACATCAGCAGTGTAAATATTTTTTCCCACGAATCTGAATGACTGCAGTAAAAAAACTACAAAACGCAAAAAAAAAAAAAAAAAAAAAATACAGCAAACACTGTATTTATTATGTACAAACTGTTGAACAGGATGCAATCGAAAAACATATGTAGACTTGTAACACAGGTCGGCTCAATTCCCGAATATAATACGAGGGAAAGGGGATCAAGTTAGAATATAGATTTCCAACGAACCACAACAGCACCGAAGGACGTGTTTTGTAATACTACAAACTCTTCCCTCCCCCTTTCGCACACACGCTACACACTCTCTCTCTCTCTCTTTCTTACTCTTTCTCTCTCTCTGTTGGTCCGGAAGTGCGACGCAGGTGCGTCTCCGTCACGTGAGGATGAGTGAGGGACGTGTCGTTAAACGCCACATCCGGTGATTGGGATGTAACAATGTAAAATGCTCGAAGCCTTTCCTCTATTTCTCGCACTATCCCTTTTTATAAAATTCCACTTTCCTGTCTACAAACGTCATTTGCAGATGAGTAAAAAAAAAAAAAGAAAAATATAGTAATAAATGGTCACATAAACTTGAGTTATTTATTTTTGTATTATTATTATTATTTATTTTTTTGTCTGGACATTAAAAGACGAAGCAAAGATGACACCGATGTTTTCGGGTTGCTATCTGTTTGCTGTGTGACGAGGTTAGTATTATACCATTTGTATTGTGATAGCAACTGTGTCGTATGTGACGAACAAATGCGCTCGCGCGTCACAACTCGCGGCTCGCGAGATACTGAAGGCCCGCGCAGTTACGGAGACTCGGCGGTCTCGTGCTGTTCGCCCCTTTCCACCATCGACCAAGTTCCATCCCTTCCCGTTTCGCCCCCATCAACACCCCCCCTAACCTCAGGGTCTATCTTTCAACCCCTCCATCCGTACCATTCTCGCTATTTCGCCTGGGAAAGGACAGTCAGTAGGGGATTTAAAACAGGAAGAAATTACAATAGTTTTGAAACTTTGTGTAGTATAGGGGAGGAGCGAGTTTATGGGGTCAACTTGGGTAATAGGAGCAAGTTACCATGTTTACTGCAAATTCATCTTATTTGTCCTATTCAAATGTTTACTGTGCTTCAGGTGAGGATTTTTATAATTTAATAAGGAATTATTATCATCTTTCTACTTGATAAAAATATTTTCGAGAGCATTTGTAAATAACAAATTCAAGTAAGAAGTTTGATTTATGCGTAAACAATTAGTTCTTTTATTTTGTATGGAGATTGTTATGAACAATTCTCAGTTTTCTGAAAAAATAGAAGCCAATTTTTAATTTATGAAAAGATTGTAATAGTTTTGAAACTTTGTGTATAATGGAGGGTGAGTTTATCGGTTTAACTTGGGTAATAGGAGCAATGTTTACTGCAAATTCTTCTTATTTGTTCTATTCAAATGTTTACTGTGCTTCAGGTGAGGATTTTATAATTTAATAAGGAATTATTATTATCTTTCAACTTGATAATAATTTTTTCGAGAGCATTTTTTAAACTCATGTGCAGATGTGAGAAATGGCCACTTTTAAATAACAAATTCAAGTAAGTAGTTTGATTTACGCGTAAACAATTAGTAGTTATGAACAATTCTCAGTTTTCTGAAAAAATAGGAGCCAATTTTCAATTTATGAAAAGATTGTAATAGTTTTGAAACTTTGCGTATACAGGAGGGTGAGTTTATCGATTTAACTTGGGTAATAAGAGCGAGTTACTATGTTTACTGCAAATTCATCTTATTTGTCCTATTCAAATGTTTACTGTGCTTCAGCTGAGGATTTTAATAATTTAATAAGGAATTATTATCATCTTTCCACTTGATAAAAATATTTTCGAGAGCATTTTTTAAACTCACGTGTAGATGTGAGAAATGGCCACATTTAAATAACAAATTCTAGTAAGAAGTTTGATTTATGCGTAAACAATTACTTTTATTTTGTATACAGATTGTAATGAGTAATTCTTACTTTTCTGAAAAAATAGGAGTCAATTTTCAATTTATGAAAAAATTGTAATAGTTTTGAAACTTTGTGTATGAAGGAGGATGAGTTTATGGGTTTAACTTGGGTAATATTGGACCGAGCTACTATATTTATTGCTATTCATATTATTTGTCCCATTCAAATGTTTACTGTGCTCTAGGTCAGGAGATAGGATTAAAATAATCTAATACGGAATTATTATCATCTTTTTACCTGATAAAAATGTTTTCGAGCATTTTTTAAACGCATGTGCAGATGTGAGAAATGGTCACTTTTAAATAACAAATTCTAGTAAGAAGTTTGATTTATGCGTAAAAAATTACCTTTATTTTGTATACAGATTCTAATGAGCAATTCTTACTTTTCTGAAAAAAAGAGGCGTCAATTTTCAATTTATGAAAAAATTATAATAGTTTTGAAACTTTGTGTACGAAGGAGGGTGAGTTTATGGATTTAACTTGGGTAATATGAGCGAGCTATATTTACTGCGATTCATCTTATTTGTCCCATTCAAATGTTTACTGTGCTCTCGGTGAGGAGAGAGAATTGAAATAATTTAATATGGAGTTGTTGTCATCTTTCTGCCTGACAAAAATACTTTAGAGTGCATTTTTTTAAACTCATGTGCAAATGTGAGAAATGGCCACTTTGAAATGAGCAATTTATGGTAAAAGTTGTGATTTATGAAACGGCAGATACTTGCGTACAAATTTCTTACCTTTATGCTATGGAATAAATATGCAATGAAATTATGTTTTATATGTAAACCTTACTTATATTTCCTATACAGAATATAACGAGCAATTTGCAATTTTTTGAAACATGGAAACCAATTTTCAATTCATGAAAAAACTTACAACAGTTTTGAAACTTTAGGTATAAGGAAAAACGGGTTTATTGGGTCAGCTTGGATAATAGGAATCTTATTTGTCCTATTCACATACTTTCTATCCTCTAGCTGAGTTAGGACTTAAATAATTGCAAACACACTCAGAGAAATCGTAGTAGTACAGTCAACTATAAAGTGACAACTATTCATTTTTAGTCCATGCAACTATTTTCATAGTTACGATAATTAGGAAAATAGTTATGGTAACTATTTGGTAGTTATAGTAACTATTTGTTAGTTGTGGCAACGATTAAAAAATTGGTCGTACGAATTGAAAATGAATAGTTGTCACTTTATAATTACTAATACCATTATTTTCTCTCAGTGCAGAAAGTTTGATTTATGGAGTGACTGATATTTACGTACACTGAAAAAAATGTCTATTTCGGGTTGCCAAAAAGAAGTATTTTTCAATTAACTCCAGTTCCTATTCGTTAAATCCCATTTAACATTGAAATAATAAAATATTATAACCGGTGCGGTGGTCTAGTGGTTAGTGTACTGGCCTCTAGTCCAGAGCATCGGTAGGTCGCGGGTTCGAATCCCGATGCTGTCGATTTTCGTCGAAAATATAAATACGGGCGCGATGAAGCTCCAGATGTATACATGAGACCCACACAAGTATTTCTACCTGTGGAGGTCACATGTATACAGCTGTAGTCCGTGTTTACGTTCTCGACGAAACGTGACTTAGCTACGGTGCCGGGAGGCGAACTCGAGATCGGCTATATCGGTATAGGTTTTCCGCAGTTTTCCTATGCCCATAGCAGAAATGCGATATAGAGGGGGAAGTCGGATGCGGCCGCATGGAGGCCTGGTTACCGATCCGGACCAGACCCCCAGGGGGGACTGGCCGATCCGGGCCGATCCTGTAATAGGCGTAATGCCTGCAGACGGGGGGAAATGCACACGGAAAAAAAAATTAGTTGCCATAACCAAGAAATGAGTTGACACAAGCAATCGATTATTCTATTTATCTTACAACTCAAATGGTAATACCAACGATTCAAATGGTAATACCGACGATTCGAATGGTAGTCCCAACTATTCGAGTGGTAGTCCCAACGATTGGATTAGTTAACCTAACTAATCTCGCGAGAACTAATCGTGAATAGTTGGAGGTTACTATTCGATACAGGGATTTGAGTGAAAAAGTATTTAAATATACGTTTTAAATACTGAATGATTTTCCACTCATTATCTTTCCGAGGTCAAATAATGAGTGGTTTTTCATTTATTATTTTTTCATGTATAAATAATGAGTGGTTTTCCACTCACAATTTATTTTGATTTTAGATAATGATTTTTTATCCACTCATCATTCATTTTGAGATTAAATGATGAGTGGAAAACCACTCATTATTTATTTCGAGTGTAAATAACGAGGGGTTTTCCCGAACAAGAAAAACGCTATTAATAATTAATTGTTAAGTAATTATATTGAACATTATTGATTATTATTAAATATTATTAATTATTTTAAATAAATTTCTAATTATTCCTAGCGTCTTTTCTCGTTCTGGTAACCCACTCGTTATTTAAACTCGAAATAAATAATGAATGGTTTTCCACTCATCATTTAAACTTAAAATGAATGATGAGTGGATAAAAAATCATTATTTAAACCAAAATAAATTATGATTGAAAAACCACTCATAATTCATTTCGAGTTTGAATAATGAGTGGAAACCCATTGATTATTTTCCTTGGAAAAGGTAATGAGTGAAAATACATTCATTATTTAAACTTCAAATTAATTATGAGTGGAAAACCACTCATTATTTGTATCTGAAAAGATAATAAATGAAAAACCACTCATAATTTGGACTCGGAAAAATAATGAGTGGAAATCCACTCATTATTTTAAGCGATAATAAATAATGAGTGGGTACACATTCATTATTTTTTTTTTCTTTAAATACATTTTGCCCATCCCTGATTCGATATGGTTAAGGCAACCAATTTTTTAGACATTGTGTACAGCAAATCGAAAACGTAGTTGCCACAACCAAACATTTCTTTCCGTGCAACATAAAAAAAATAAAATATTATTTTGCTTATTTTAGAGTTATTGTTTCGATCTCGTATGGAGGAATTAGAATTCAAATTAAGTTGATAACGCTTGTTTTTAGCAGCCCGCCAGCGATGGATTTATTGAATCAATGACATTTTTTTTCAGTGTATGAATTTTGTATTATTTATGCTGCAGCTAGAATTAATAGTAAAACGTAATTATATACTTACTATGCTTTAGCTAAGGTCGAGTTTTAGTTATTTAGTATCGAATTATTGTAATTCCTCTCTCTGATAAATATTTGCACTCGAGCATTTTCTCGCTTGCAAGTAAAATGATTCTGAATCCTTCAACTGGCAAAATTCCGTGGATGCCTCAAAATCGATAAAACTTCGCAGTCCACTATCTTGCGATGTAAATTGAATATTTCTGACATAGGAGTTGCCAATATTGTAAAAAAACGAACAGTTCATAGCATGAAATATTCGGAATATTTGTGAAAATATTATCCTCGAGATTTATTTAAATAACTGATTACAAAACGTTTGCATGAAAAAAGATAGCGTTGATGAAATTTCAAAAGAAAAAAAAAACAGTAAGCCTTTAACGCTCACTGATTAAAGCTTTTCGCTCGGTGCGAATAAAGGTGAAACAGAAAAAATTTTATTCCTGAGTATAAACGAGTTTAATAGTAACCTTAACCGTCCGTGAGCATATTTGTTTCTTTCGTCTTGCATTTGCACATTGGATCTTTATTATTCAGGCTAGGTTTTCATAGTAGGCCTTTGAGCTTTGAAAAAAATCAAGCATTACCCATCTAATATATTATTAAATGGCTGAGTAGAATGCTTAGAAATTTTCGAAGAATATATAAAATTTTCACCAAAAATGTGATAAAATGTCGATTGAAAAAAAGTGAGAAAAGGCGAATGATAAAAAAAATGAGAAAATGCTAATTGAAAAAAATTGTGTAACTTTGCAATCCATAAATATTTTTTGAAACCTGGTGAGGTTTTATACACCGACAAAAAAATGTCATTGATTCAATAAATCCATTGTTTGCGGGCTGCCAAAAGAAGTATTTTTGAATTAACTCTAGTTCTTATTCGATCAATCCCATTTAACATAATAAAATATTGAATAATAATAATAAAAATTTATAAATAATAAATAATATTAAAATAATATTATTAATATAATATATAATAATAAAATATTATTTTGCTTATTTTAGAGTTATTGTTTCGATCTCATATGGAATTGGATGAATTAGAATTCAAATTAAGTTGATAACGCTTGTTTTTGGCAGTTCGCAAACGATGGATTTATTGAATCAATGACATTTTTTTTTCAATGCACATGAAATTATAGGATTCAAAAAAATGTAAAAACATTTGCCTTGTCTTTATAAAGATTTCTTGTTTGTTTTTTGTCATCGGAAAGTCAACAGGATTTTATATCCATTTAATATCGGAAAAAGGTATCGTAATTTTTTCCTTGGATTGTTCCATATATTCTGACGTGCTCGGAACGATTTTATACGAGTGCGTAAAAAGAGTGCCGGAACCAAACCAACGCTCTCTCGTGTGTATGTTTTGTCAGCTCGAATTCCCTTTTCTTTCTTCTCATATTGGCTTTCTCTAGTATTGCAACTGTCACATCGCTCTGTTTCCTCGTGCAAGGTGTACAACGAAGATAAATAGTTATGGTGGGAGAACGAGCGCATCGTGGAGTATAGAGAGAAGAGTTACAGAAGTACGCCGCCCCTCTTCACCCCTTCTATTCATTGACGTTCGCTGTTAAGGATGCTTCATATGTACATTCCGAACCAAAAGTTTGTTTTGATTAGAATTTAATTACTTAGCACAAATCGGAAAAGCATCAACATCATTGAACGGAAATATGAAGAACATTGATTTTAAATAAGTGACAATACGAACAAGATATTAATTAATTAGAAACTTCCTATTAAAAGAATAATCAATAAATACGATGGAATTCTTTTTTATTATGAAATTAATCTTCTGCTTTTTTTTTCTAAGGAAATCGTTCAAATCTAGCAAAATCCGGGTATGTTTTCGTAGAACGGTTCTATTTACGTGTAAGAAGTTCCAGGATCGAATGAATCTCAAAACCCAATATCTTTAAAATGAAAAAAATACATACTATATGAGAAAAAGCTTTACATGGGATTTGGAACAAATACTTTTCAAAAACAATTGATCACTGATTTTTGGATATAGTATTTTACAAAATCAAGCTGCAGTGCAATGAGAAAAAAAATATGTTTGAGTAAACCAAATCGACGTACACCCTCGTCCAAAAAAATATCTAGTTAGGCATATCAAATATTTTGCTTACCGCAAATTTATTTTAGACATGTGAATTTAATGATTATTGAAGAAATTGAACATTTGGTTGTCTTAACGAATTTCTAGTTAGCCATACCAAATATTTTGCTTACCGCAAATATATTTTAGACATGTGAATTTAATGATGATTATTGAAGAAATTGAACATTTGGTTGTCTTAACGAATTTCTAATGTTTTAGTTAATGTTTTAATTAACGCAAATATATTTTAGACAACTGAATTTAATAATTATTGATGAAACTAAATATTTGATTGAACATTTGGTTGTCTTAACGAATTTCTAATTGGCAACCAAATGTTTTGGTTAAGGCAAATATATTTTAGACAACTGACTTTAATAATTATTGATGAAACTAAATATTTGATTGTCCTAAAATTCGTTCGAACGAGAGTGTACGCTGCTTTAGTTCATTCAAATAAAAAAGGTACCTCCGTGTAGCGTAGATGTTTTAGTTAACGAAAATATATTTTAGACAACTGAATTTAATAATTATTGATGAAACTAAATATTTGAATGAACATTTGGTTGTCTTAACGAATTTCTAATTGGCAACCAAATGTTTTGGTTAATGCAAATATATTTTAGACAATTGTATTTAATAAATATTGAAGAAACTAAATATTTGATTGTCCTAAAATTCGTTCGAACGCGAGTGTACGCTGATCTAGTTCATTCAAATAAAAAAGGTACCTCCGTGTAGCGTAGATTTTTTTCTTATTACAAATTACCGAAATTTTGAGCGAATCAAACTTTTGGTTGCGAATGTATGTGTAAAGCATCCTTAAATTTTGGTGCCACGCTCTGGTATGGTACACTCAGCTCTTATATAGCTTCTCCTAGCTCTCGACCCGTTTACAGTAATGCCGCGTCGACGACACAGAGTCAACCGCATTCAAACCGAAAACTCATCCCCTCCTGTCCTAGCTGCACGACCCCGTTCAACAATGCACTTGTGTTGGTTACAGAATGGTTGGAACGCGTCTGCTAGAAATGCTCTTGGAACTTGGGCCGCAACTTGAATTTATAGGTCGTAGTCAATTCTCGAGGGTTTTGAGGTTCTCCAGATCTCCTTAAAAACACCATCACTAGTGGGGAAAAAAAATCTTGAGATAGGTACTTTGGGAAAACTATTTCTCTGATGATTTGTCCAAAGACAAGCCATACCCGAAACGGTTCTAAGGTTCTCACAGATGATCTGATATTTACACTTGGATTTTTGTTCATATATGTCATTTTCACCGAATACGTTCAGAATTGAAAATTGATCAGAAAAAGTGTGCATATTTCAGAATTGTACAGAATGTATTCTGATCACTGGAATATTTTGGATTTTGTAGAAAATTTTCTTCGTAGTAAGAAGAACTGTAACGAATTGTTTAGAACTTCAATTCCTTAGGGGGTGAAAAAAAGGCAATAGTACATTTCAACACGGGAGACAATTTTTTTTTGAGCGAGTTTACAATTTTGTCTTAATAATGCCCTAAATTGGAAAATTTCGTTCGGGGGTGAATTTTCAAAATCATCGTATCGCCTGTATATATTCAAGCAGAAGAAATATATGTTGGTAACTATATGTGTTTTTTTGTTAATTTTTATAATATATTTCAAAGGTTACTTTTTTAATGCCCTTAAAGGTGAAAAAGTTGGCGAACGCTCTTGCAAATTGCGAGGACAGCTAGTAAAAAATTGAAAAATAACTCCACAATGACGAAATTCATTAGGAAATTTATATCGACACATAATCCACTCGTCAGGTTTAAAATTTTTCTTACCTTGATAATTCTTATCTTTTTTTCTCCGCCGTCGCCGTTTCCTCAGTTCCTCCATTTGATCGTAGTTGGTGGAGGAAGTGTCACTGTCGCATCTCGTGGGAGCTAATACCTCCGGCGTTTCTCGTCTTGCATCCTCTTGACGCTGCTTCAAGAGCTCATAAACCCGTCTGAAGTAATCCGTCGCAGTGTCCTTGTTCGACAGTGCAACAGCATCAGCAACACCAGCAGCGATAGCAGAGGCCGAATGCTGCAATTCGTCACCCTCGGAATGTTGGCTCATCGGAGTAGTGCCATCAGCCTCAGCAACATCGTCGCATCTGCCGATGATTGCACGACCGAACGACGAACTCCTCGAGTCATTCGAGGGCCACGAGGACTCACTTTCATCGTAGTTATACATCCCAATTTCCTTCCCACACTGATAATCAATGTTACTTTCACTGCCATCGACAATCTTGAAAGTGTCACTTTTCTTCACATTGGATTTTGCGTTGAATTCAATCCGACCGTATTTATCCCAAGCTTCACCTTTGCGATTCTTAATGATGGTAGCATAGCCAAAATCTGGAGCCTGAGGTTCATATGGCAATAAATCTGTTTCATCTCTATACTCATTGACCTGCAACCTCGAAATAGTTGGTGATCGGTAACATTCAACTGGTTGCTCTTCGTCTCGTTCCAAAAGCAGGTAATTTTCCTGCAAAATCGTTTCAGTTTCTGTGTCGTTAGCGTTTTCACTGTTCCTCGTTAATTCAATTCTATTTTCGTTCGTTTTCGTTGCATCATCAGCTTTGTAGTCATTCGCGAATGGATCAATTTCTGATTGGTCGGGATATTTTTGTTCTTGTAGTTTTAAGGTACTTTTGGTATCCAGCAATAGTTGCGATTTGTCTGGGATTGGAGAGCTTTTTTGGAAATTCGTCCAAGCTTCTGGCGTTGCGCAGATGTTTGCGAAGCTTTCAGCGTTTCCAGCGTTCGCTAATTCCTTGCGGAGTTGATCTTGTCGTCTTTTTTCTTTGTATTCTCGCCAGGAACATGGAGAGTTTTTCTGCTGACTTTTTCCTCGACGAAGCGTCGTCGAATCCACTTCCGAGTCAACGCTAGTGGAGTCCACAAAACCAGCAGATCTGGCGCTTATTTTCCGATGCAACTTTCGTCTATCCGACCATGAGATGCTCCGTTTCTGTGCTTTACGTCCACAAGTCGTCGATTCCATTAATTTACCTTTCACAGTATCGCTTCTCGTTCTCCGACAGTATTTCTTATAATCTTTACCATGACGACAATCGTTGTCGCTTTCGTCACAATTCTTGCTGCACTGCCAGTCGTTTCGTTTATTGTCAGTAGTCGAGGCGTCACTTCCACGATCAAGATACTTTGATATCTTATTAGGAAGACTAAGTTTTTTCTCAAAGGTCAGACCGCTTTTCGTTTTCCATGAATTTCTTCGGGCGCTCAAGTAGGAATAAAATCGCGTTTTCACTTCATTGTCGTCGTAATCGATTATCATTTCAGGTACAATATCACTTTTGGTCCTTCTGCAAATATTTCCCTTCTTTCTGTTACTTTTTCCATTTCTAAGTAACGAAGTGTCCATTTTTCCATGGTCCAGTTCACTATCAGAGCTGGAAAGTTGCCGTCTGATGTTGACGTCACTTCGGACTCGTCTTGTAGGATAATTGCGTCTATCATTAACTTTGTTGTAATCCGAAAACCGTGTTTTGATGTCCTGAATACTAAGTTCGTTGGAACACTCTGTGGACCACCTTTTGAACTCGGAGTTACGCCATTCCTCTTGGTTCATTTTTGTTCGAATCTTGTCCTGCAAGTAAGTTCTGATCCTGTCAAGATCCTTCCGTCGTTTAGCCTTCGCTAAACTGGTAGAATCCTTGTTTCCAAACTTGGACCAATCTCGCAGTTCTCTCAATCTTGTTTCCGGTGGAACGTACGGCAGATCATCGCTCCTTCTTCGCAAGTAAGCTTTTATCCTGTTGCACCTGTCCTCGGCAATTTGTTGATCAGTTTTACCGACATTCTCGTTGGAATTAAGGTCTTCGAGGATCTGCTGACGCAAGTAATCACCGGCTGAGTATCTCTTCGGCGTTTCCTTGAATTCCGATTTGTCCCAAGATCTCCTTGATGATTCAGCGCCATAAGAGTGTCTTTTTTTCACTCTCTTGTTTGCATTTCGTTCTAGAGAACTGGCATTTGTTGAGCTGTGACTTTTTCTCGGCTGATGATAATAATGTGGCCAAGGATATTCGATGCCTTTTGATTTTTCTGGCTGTTCAGGTTGATGAAATTTTTTATTGTATCTTGAACTGTCCCTGATTGATGCTCTTGTTCTCTGAGCTGTTCTTCCAGTCGTCTCAACCAGATAGCAGCCATCTTTGTCAAGGGTTTGGATAAACGGATCATGCCCATCAGCGGTGAACATTCTATTAAGGTCATATTGGATTTGTCGTTTTTTCGGCTCATTGTTTACTCTTAATTTAACGGTAGGTTGTGAAAATTCGCTGGATGTTGAATCTGGACTTGACAAGTTGGAAGTGTCAGCTGGAGTGACGGCCGCCGAATCGTCTACACTATTCATTGTCTTAAGGGTGTTTTTTGACAGATTTTAAATTAGATCTTGTTGCTTACGTCAACAGAAAGTTATGCGGTATTTTGATTTTCACGCACTTTTATTTCACGGCACTCTCGAGACTCAAGATCATTACGCAGCTTACATAAACAAAACCCGCCGAGATTGTAAACTTGGCACAGCGTCAACGTTCCTCTCCGTGTTTTCGCCGTCCTTGTTCGCTCGTTTTTCCTCGCTACTAGCCTGTTGCCTCCCGATAACCCAAAGTATTCGACAGAGCGTGGAGCTCGTGTTCTTTAAAAGTCTCGAGGCTATCGAATTTATTGCTAAACCCGTGACTCACTGTTCGCGATGAAACCAACTTGACACACAACTGCAAGACACCACCAAACACATTTTCACAGTTACATTTTATTTTTATTATTATTATCCTTTTTTTTCACACCCGATCTTTAATGTTAAAATATCCTTGCAAAAAGGTGAATGAACAAAATGTCACAAACCAAGTCACAGTCCACGATCCCGAGTCTTTGTCGGTTTGAACAAAATACCAACTATTTCGTGCAACGCAGTTGGCTCGAAGAGGCGCCAGCAATAAGTTTTGTTATATCTTCGAGTACTTTTCCAGGCTTTACTCGTCATCACGAGATTAACAAATAGAGAAACAAGCGCTTTTCACGGCGTATCGTCACTTTCTTATTATTCTGTTTATTTATTTGTTTTTTTTTTCAATTTTTTCCTATTTTTTTCGGACGGTTCTTTATTTTTTTTTAAATTCCAGTCTCACTGCAACCTTGAAGAGGTAATTCGGTGGAAACACGTGTGGGCTTGTTGATGTATCGATTGATCGCAAAGTTATCGGTTACACTAGTGACGTCTCGACGCCTTCGAACTCTAGATCTGTCTATGAAACTACTGAGAGACTTGCTGATGCTGCTGATGCTGCTGCTGCTGGTGGTGCGAGAAGGTAGTCAGCTTGGCTGCTGGTGGTAGCGGCAACAGCGGACCCGTTACCGCGGCAGACGCGCTGTGACATCATGCAAATCCTAAAATAAATCCCGCGGGATTCGTGGGCAGCGTGCAGGAATTCCGGCACGTGGGACGTGTCACAAATATCGCTTTACAGTACCGACATCCGAGGCGCTCATGCACCACATCTACCCTCAACTTCGTGGTTAGCCAATCTCTTTATCGCACCCCAATGTTGTTTTCGATACCACTTTTACTGCTTGTATACGATTTAGGCACTGTTGTTGCGACAAACATCGATTCTACTATTTTTTCATGAACCATAAGTGTATTCAACGATTTTATATCAATTTCGAAAATAAAAATTGTAATTTTTAATTAGTTTAGCAGTACAGACACTTTTTATGGATTCTGTAGTTCTGTTCTGTAAAATCAAGGTTTTGGTGGGTAAATCTAAAATAAAATAAAAAATGATGTTTTTGGTTTTATTAGTTTTTATTTTATTTGCAGGAATGCTTGTGGAATCAGCAGGAAAATCGGCAGAGTAAAAATTAAATATGTAGGCAATAAAATAAAAGATTATATAATTAAGAATAGATAATATGCTAGTTCGATATTGCCGATTTTCCTGTGGATTCTTTGGATATTCACGCAAATTCTGCGAAATTTTAAGTCGAATAAAAGTGTTTGTTAGTTTTGTTTGGCAAATAAAAATAACTTTGGTTATTTGGCCCAAGTGATTTTTTAAAAGTTGAAATGTGAAGTTAAAAAAGCACGAAAATTTTTATAAAAAATGTAAATTTAACATTATTTTTTAATCCACAATTTTTTCATTCCGAGATATGAATATTTCATAATTGTTGTAAAATTAATAAACACGTATTCGATAGTTTTTGACAATTAGAAGTTCTTAACGTTAAATATCGTGTGGATTATATCGGCCAGCAAGACCATTTTCATCTGTCTTCATCAAGGTTACTTAATAAACCTTCGCTAATCACCAATTAGACGCTCTTGCGTCTTCTAATTACTCTCGTTCCCTACTTGGAAGCTATTGTACAATCCTCCATTCCTCTGATGCGGTCAGAGAGGATCAGAACCAATCTTCGAGTAATTAGATTGTCTCCATTAGTAGATAAAGTAATTGTTGAGAAACAGTTAAAGTCGTTCCATCGCTTTTTCGATTTTTTAATCTGATTACGCAATAACGTGCCAAATAGCAGTGTAAAAGTCCTACGGTACGACACGAAGCACAGTGAACCAGTCTATTTATATTGGAAAGTAATGGGAAAATCGTTCTGCAATTTCTTTTAGTATCGAAAAATCAATAACAATATTCTTGCAATCAAAAAAATCTATGTCGATTCTAAGGTTTTTGAGATTTTATTCAGGTTTAACGAAATTTGCTTTTGAATTAGTTAGTCGAGAAATTACATGAAAGACAAGACAAAACAATATTCTAATATTTAGTAAACTATATAAAAATAAAAAATTTTAGGTTTAAAATTTGCACGATGAAAACATATTCCAATATTTAAAAAATAAATAAATAAATTACCAAAGCTCTCCCAAGTAGCACTATAGTACTACTTCAGAAGAAAGCTTCGGTAATCACTTTTTTTTTAAGTGTTTGAATATCCGTAATACCGGTATTTTACTATTTTTTTATCGTAGCATATTCAATTATCGTGTAATTTCGAGAAAAAGAATCCAAGCCGCGTAGAAAAAAAGAATCTTGTGAAGAATCTTTTAAAGAATCTTAAAAAAAGTCTTGAAAGAATCTTTAAAGGAATCTTGAAAAGAATCACGTATAGGATCCGGAGCAAGATTCATTCCAGGATTCTTTTTATCCGAAAGCTTTCTGAGAATCTTTCAAAGAATCTTCGAAAGAATCTTGAAAAGCGTCTTTAAGAGAATCGTGAAAAGATTCCGTCCATTAAACAGAAAAATCGTTGAAAGAATCTTAATGAAAAATTTCGGAGGAATCGAGCGAAACCTGTTGTTGCTTTTCTTTGGTGTCGAGACAGTACATTTCGATACGTCAACGAAGGGTAAACCCCTCGTGTATAGTCGAACTCAGGACAGCTTTGCAGTCTTATATACGTTCAGGCTTCAAGTCACTTGCGAAAAACGCTTCGACCGCTCGCCATCTAGCGGAGTATTGTCCACCAGTGTTTCGTATAATGTCACTAGGTGGCGAACGGACGGAGCGTTTCTCGCAAGTGGTTTGAAGCCTCAGCGTATATATAAGACTGGAAAGCTTTTCTGAGTTCGACTACACACGAGGGGATTACCCTTCGTTGACGTACCGAAATATACTGTCTCGACACCAAGGGAAAGCCACAACAGGTTTTTCTCGATTCCTCTGAAGAATTTCATTAAAATTCTTTCAACGATTTTTCTGTTTAATGGACGGAATGTTTTCACGATTCTCTTAAAGACGCTTTTCAAGATTCTTTCGAAGATTCTTTGTAAGATTCTCAGAACGCTTTCGGATAGAAAGAATCTTGAAACGAATCCTGGAAAGAATCTTGCTCCGGATCTTATACGTGATTCTTTTCAAGATTCCTTTAAAGATTCTTTCAAGACTTTTTTAAAGATTCTTTAAAATATTCTTCACAAGATTCTTTTTTTCTACGCGGGTTAAGTTACAATTAAAATAGCGGCCCATTTGACATAGAATGCACTCTCTCGGTGTGCTTTTAGATTATATAATATTGATATTTTGTTATCAAAAACTAGCCCCATGCAAAAAAAACTGTCCCATATTACCCCATCTTCCCCTGTAGTGGATTAAGGTCGTTTCATTAAAGATACTATTTATACAGCATAGAAAACAAGAATTTATTCAGCAGTTAGCGGAATTATAAACGTACAGAGCAGATATTGCAGGGTTACCGCAACGATAATTAAATTGAACGGTACACTCGATTTTTTCTCTGTCATTTAAATGTCAAAGGATCTTAAACTACGAAGCGTTCTCTCAGTTGCTGAATATTGCCTTTAAATATCGTCACGAAACAGCGATAACAATTATTTATTTGTCCAGCAACGTAACGTAATCGGTTTAAATATGTAAACATCATAAAACTTTTCTAATTCACTAATAACTCTCTCTCTCTTTATCACTTCTCACCCTCATTCTGAATTTTTTTCTGACATGTAAATACCTCGATCGTAGCAACGATGCTTTTTTTTATTTTTCTTGTTGTTGTCTATATAATTCGTCCGTTTGCATGTCAATTGTATAAAAACAGCCTCACGGTTGTTTTTTTTTCTTCCAGTGTTAAAGTTCATTTTTGAAAATCCCTGATATACATATTCATCTACATAGTTGTTTATTAATCAACAATAATTTGTATATATATTCAATCGTGTATGCAATACATCGTACGAATGTTATCGTAAGAAAACTGACCCTCGACCGGAGAACATTGTCTACATGATATGAGATACAATCAGGGGTGAGCAGTACGCGAAAAAAATTTAAATCTTTTGGTTTAAATAACAATGAATAATTATAAAAAGGCGCTAAAATGACATTTCTATTTGTTCATCGAAGGAAGGAAAATTGGAGTTATTAATTTTTTTTTAAATTTTGCTGTTGTTTTTAGTTAAGAATTATTCACAGTTATTTAAATAAAAAAATATTTTTAATACAATTTTATTCGAATACCGTTCATCCATGGATACAATTCATTGAGTTCTTATTCGTAGCAGGCCATCGTCTCAATTTACTTCTTAATATATCTACCTATCTAAAATAACGTCATAAAATATAGCCTGATCAACGCGAAAGTATATATAACATATGTATTGCGTTATTTCTGATTATCCGTTTAAATCATACTCACATCCATCTTTAGACATTCATGTATTTGGACAGAAACATATATTTGTACGCAACATAAACAAATACTTCGGTTCAAATGAAAAATTATTATACAACGAAGAAAAAAACAAAGATAGACGTAACTTTTGTTTGAGGAATAACAATTGCACAGGGGGGTGGGGGGTGGGGGGTGGGGGGAGATACTATCGTGCATAAGCCGCTTACTGAATGTATGTACCCACACATAATATCGTCATGCTCATGACGATTACTCATTGCTATTCTACTATTATTTTCATTCTAATCACTTTAATTACATGTTACATTTTATATCCTAGTCCTCGCAATACTTAACGCGACAAGGGAAATGATGCTTTGTATTCGTTACGATTACTTTGTATTCACGGGGTTCAATGTCAATACACCAATAAATGATCATTTGGTATTGACTTCAAACTAATAAACATTGAATACAAATAAAGAAATACTGTTATATTAAATAAAAATGTTCGTGAATTGTTGATGAATTGGAAGATTTTGGAATGATCATTCACTGGTATTTTTATACTAGGGTCATTCGGAGATAAAACGTTATAGATTTCGCGTCCAAAATGTTCAGAAATTCTACGAAAACACGGTGTAAGCTCTTCTTTTCAAAAAGTAATAAGGGAACGAGGTAGGTTTTAGAAACTACGAGGCACTACACCCTACACAGAAATACGTAGGGCTGTCGGGGATGAGAAACATCGGATTTAGGGACCGACGATGCTATACCTGATTTTATGGTATCTTTTGCGTTGTCTTCAACCCCTGGTTGTATCTGCAAACATAAAAATGAATAATCTGTGTTAGCACTTAATAACCATATCAGGACTTCATAAGAATTTAAAAAAAATAATAAACAAAAATAAGTATGGAGGAAAGTGATTTTATAAATTTGATCTGTTATTTTTATTTTCTAAATTTCAAGCTTATGTTTGTAATAAGCAAACACAAAACCAAATCTTAATAATTGTTAACTGAGTCAAGTAACTTTTGCATTTATCACTGCTATATTGGATTGACTATTTTGATTTTTGAATTTCAGAATTAAATCCAATTAACTATTTAGGGGAGATGGGGGCAAAACGGGCAGGGGGGCAAAACCGGGCATCACGACTGAAAATGACAATTGGGGGCAAAACGGGCATCGTTTCAACTTTTTCGAACACGACTTTTTTCAATTTCCTGACATTTCTTACTTGAAAATTTCGGAAAATAATAATTGGTGATGTCAATAAAACAGGCAGGGAGGCAAAACAGGCATCTCGGCTAAATATAAGTATCGGGGTCAAAATTGGCATCAAATCATAAAATGAGAATTTCGTTCTAATTGATTTCTTTATGATATACCGACTTTTTTTTTCAAAGAATTAATTTGATTATAAAATTTTTTTTAAATTCATCTGACTATATTTTTTTTCTTTGCTCAACAAAGTATCGAAAAAAAGTTTTGAACGGATGGTTAAAAAAATTCTGATCTGGTGAAAGATTATCAATTTTTTTTCATCACCAATTTGACGTATTTTCCGCACTTTCCCTATCTAAGGAACGTAAAAAACTGAGACAAATCGTTTTTACGAAAGTTGAGACGGTGTCCGTTTTGCCCCCAATCCCGATTTTTAATGGAGCTGCCCGTTTTGCCCCCCTGCCCGTTTTGCCCCCATCTCCCCTATTCAAATTCACAGTACAAAATATTAAGTATGGCAAGTAATAACTCATTTATTAGAAGAAGCTTTTTCAATACACTGATTTTCGTGTTGGTATTATTAGTCTTTGAAAAGTTATAATTGTTGGTTTTTACTAAAATGACCGGACATCACCCATACAAATAATTGGAAATTTTTGACAATTAATAATAGAAAAAAAAGCCTTGGCGCTCCAACTATAAACTATCTCCCAATTGATATGTCACTCCTCATAACCGGACCAATACCAGGATCTATTCTTTTAAAAAATTGACGAAAACGTATATTTTTTACTTTTTCAACAGCGATTCTTAGAGACATATTTTTCAATAACAATAAAAATATTCTGATAAAAAAATGCAAATATTGGAATTGCATTGAGAATTAACCTTTTATTTTATATTTATAATTAAAAAACTTATTTCCACGGAAAAACTAAAAAAACGTGGTTTCCAAATTTTTCATTTATTCACTTTTTATATTCAGAGAAGTGCCTAACGTTAAAGAAATCGATTTTCATTCAACGGGAAAGTATCTTGACTCTGGAAAGGTAAAAATAATAAAAAACCGAACGGAAAAAGATTGTTTTTTTTCCACCAACCTGTGTGCGAATCAAGCTGGCATCGGATCGTGGCGTCGGTGTCGGGTTCATCGTATCCCCAGCCGTTATAAACCTGCTGGGTGTTGATTTCCCGTCGAAATCAGCGTCAATAATCGATTTCGTTGCACAATCACGTTCTTCACTCCTGAGCGGTCTTTCGGGTGCTCTCCGTTTGGTCTTGGGTCTGGCACCCTCATCATAATCCGACTTAATCACTTCGCAATTACTATAAAACGTAACGGATTTCTTGGATTCGCTTCTGGGGCTGTTGGCGGTGGTTATATTGAGACAGGACTCGAGAGAGCGTCTCTTGGCCGCAACGGGGCCAGAACTTGACGATAGCTGATGTCGATTCTGCACGTACGTTGAGTCGTTCGTGCTTAAAAGTCCGTAATTCGCTTTTCCATTTAGTACGACATGTCTGGTGATGACATTGTACGTAACATCATCATTCTCAGCTTGATCGGAACGATCAGCACACGTTCGTTGAGCTTTGATCTGATTTACCGCCTTAGTTTCCGTCTCATAAGGCCCGTTCTCGTCCCCATAAGTCCCCTTTAGTATCTTAACGTTCTTATCTCCCAACGACACTTGGTTGTAGTTATCTCCCCCAGCGTTGTTCGCCAATCCCTTGGAGCATCTCGACGTTGATCTCTTAGCTACAGGGTCACTATAATTACTTTTAGAATTTTTACTGGTCTGGTCGCGCTGGATCTCATATAACTCGACGAAGCTCCTAACGCTACCGGGAGTTATCGTTACGTCAGTTTCGCAGGACTTTTGGTCATTACTTACGTCTACGGGTGTCATGGCGTTATTGTCATTGTTATTACATCGGGTTGAAGAATTATTTTTCCTAGCTATGGCACACTTATCAACGCTAACCACCTGCTGATCATCAGCTTTCATTATGCTCGTATCTAAAATTATCGAATTAGCGCCGTTGTCATTTCGACGCAGTCTTTCTCTGTCCTCCGGGCACTCGATAGTCAATATCGCACTCTTGTCGTCTATTCTTTGAAGGCTAGTGTGATGATCCGTCTTTTCACCAGCACGATTGGCACTGTCCTTCAACGAAGAGTCTTCAATGCCGGGGCTGTTCGTCATCGTAGTCGTTGACGTCTTTGCCGCAGTTGTTGACGTCTTTGTCACCGCCGTTGACGTCTTCGTCATCGATACTTGAGTCGACCTCGAATCCCTAGCGTCGGCCACCGTCCCCTCGACCTTCGTTTGGTTACAACTCATCTCTAGCCTCGGGACATCCCCGGTTTTGTTTCTCCCTACTGATGCCACTACCTCCTCCTCCTCCTCCTGCTCTTCTTCTTTTTCCCTCTTGTCCCCGATTTCTTTCTCAATGGCCGGTTTATCATCCGCCACCGCCCAATCTATCTCTCGTTTGTAAGGCTCCACCGACTTGAGCTTTATCGCACCGAAATTACATAGCAGCTCGCTTAGCACATCGCTCTTTGCTTCGCCAGTGCTCTTCTTCTCTATCTCGGAGCGTGAAGCTATCCTTTCACGGCTAGCTGGCTTGGAGCCAACGACTTTTACTCCAGTTCCGTTTCCCAGCTGGTTCTGCGACAATTCGTTCGACCCACTTCGAACAAGTTCGATTGTGCCAGCGTCGCTAGACGACTTATCGACATTTCGAAACACACTAGTACCTTCCACAACTACCTCTCGAGAAATATTCGGTACAGAAGATGGAACTGCTGGTGCTCGCGGTAGTAACATCGGCTTCGGATGAGCAGCTATTATCGAGCACGGAACATTTCTCTCAAGACTACCTTCCGTCTTGTCCTCCGTCAGCATATTCTCCAGAAAAGAGTTGCGACGCACGCTAACCGGCACCCAATTCATGTCGTCCTTGCTTTCGGTTGAGAGGGTCAAATTGTTAATTAGATTCTGCTGTCGCGAGCATCCAGTCAGCTCGGAACCAGTCTTGAAGTCTTCTTTGTTCGGTGCTTTTTCATTGTTATTTTCATTACCGTTGGTCGTAAGTGATTTTGGATATACAGGCACTTCTTGGAGAAGATTTTTGTCGCGATTCAGCAGACTAGTTGCGTTTTCTTTGCATTTAAGGTCATTATCATTAGCAGATTCGATGCTGAGCTTGGCTTTGTCTTCTTCGTCGTCTGACGAATCATTCCACTCTAAATCGTCGTCGTTATCTATGAAATCGCGAAGTGCCGAGTCTATGAAAATCTTCTTCATTCCTGGTTTGGTCTTGTCGGCTACTTCGGCATTTTTCAAATCTTCTTTAATCGGGGAATTTATATTTTGATTCTCGTTCGAGTCGGCTTTGAGTTTTCCATCAACGAATGCTTTTCTTGCGGCTTTGGTAATTTCACTGGATGTTCTGCAATGGGATTCTGCTTGGCTTGGTGGATGAGTCTCAAAATTGTTATCATTTAAGGACACATTAACGGGGATGACTTCATCATTGAAAAAATCACTGTTGACGTCCCAATATTTTCTGACAAAGCCCTCATCACGTGGGTCATAAGTTATCGGTAATTCTGGCATCAGATCCTCCTCTATGTTTGGAATTGCATCAATATTTGGCTTCTTTGGGCTCATGAAACGCGGAGTATGGATTGATCTCATATTCTGATGGTTTTCATTATTTCTACGTTCCATCGACTCAGACCATTTGTCTGTTTTCGCCTCGGCGTAATCAGCAGCTTCCTCTTTGTTATTACAGATCACCTGTACTTGTTCCGAAAATGTCGTCACATCAACATTGACGTTCTGATCAGAATCCAAATTTCGAAAGTTATTAATTTCTCCATCTAAGATAGAGGAGAATGGAACGTCACCGAACTGATCAGATTTAGGACTCTCCGGAAAATTGTCATTCCCTTCGCTCGGTTGATTAGTTTCTGTGATTTCTGTGATGATAACCGAAGTTCTGTGACTTTCATTAATAGTCCTATCGTCGATGATAAGAGATTCGATATTCCCAAGGCTGTCGCAACTATTATCGAAATCAGGGTCAGGTGTAGAGGAACTTGGAGACTCGATAACGAATCTAACCTTAGTTGCTGTTCGTCTTATCGATCCACTCCCGTCACCCCTGCCAAAATTGTCGAATGTATCATCATCAAACAGGCAAGTTGGTCTTGCGTTCCATCGCTTGCTCCTGTCCATATAATCCTCAAATATGTAATGATCAGGCTCGTCAAACTTCTCATCAAAATCGGTATTGTCAATTGAGAAAGTAAAACTACCGACGCACTTTTCAAACGGAACATTTGTGGTCGTCACCCTAAAACAAGCTTGTCCGTCTTCTTCTTCTTCGTTCATCATTGAATTTTCAACAAACGACGAAATGGAAGTAGGCCCCGATGTGTCAGGTGTTACTATCGAATCGTACTGCTCATTAACGGTTCTGTCAGACATTCCTGAATGTCTCATGACGCTCTCAAAGTCCTGATAGGTGAACAAAAGCGGTGGATTTTGGCTGGGCATCGGAGAACTTCTACCGGATCGATTTTCGTTTCGATATTCCAAACTCTGATCGGCACAATGTTGATCCGATTCGTCCGCAATACATATTTTCGGTGGTTCATATTTGGTTATCATTTGACCGACATCGAAATGCTGGTTATTCGTCGTATCGATAAACCCTTCGGTTGGGGACTTGAAGTTCAAGCTCGTATTGCATGATTTCAGTTTGGCACTATCCGATTTTGAATTATCATTAACGACTGTTGGCGGATTAGTATTTTTCGTAGATTGTGGCTTCCTTTCCCGGGAAACACTGGGGGGAGGCGGAGGTGGTGGTAGAGAACGTGGTTTGCGATCGGGTCTCGAACCCGGAACTTTAACTATCGATTGATACCCTTTCTTGTTGTTTCTCGGTGCTACGCTGGGTTTTGTCGGTGGGATGACACTTTTGTGCTTTCGACGACGCGGCGGAACGGGCGGTGGAGCTCCGATTTCCACTGCAACATAAAAAAACAAAACGGACATTTAAATATACATTCTACCGTACGTGAAAAAATAGTCCTGACGTTTAAAAATATAAAACTAAATATAAGACGGCTTGTGAGTAATATCACTGAAATTGCTCACTTTTATTCTTAGAAATACGTAGAAAAAACTGTCATCCAACGACGAAACGGATTTCCCGATGTGGTACGAGCGTTAAAAACACTTTCCCGGTACGCGAAAGCTCGCAGGTCGGATCGCCACGAGGCTTTGACCGTCCGTGAGCAACTGAAGATGATTCCTTAGGAATGACATCCAATCCTACAGCCCCTCTACTCTTCAGCTCGCTCAATAACAAAGATCGGCCTTATGCGTTGTTTGGTTTCGTGGTAATAAACGGCTGGACGTTTTTTTGAACATCACCATTTTTTTAAAAATATGGCGTAGATCGAATAATTAAAATTTGAGCTTGGAAGGAAACGATGATCGTATTTACGGAATTAAGAATTGATTGAAGTCAACATAGCCGACATCACAGATCACGAAACCCACGGCAATTAAGTTTGTCCTTTATCTTTCTACTTTCGTGCACAACGTTCTTAACAGAGGAACGGTAAGAAGTTAGTTCGGCACAGTTCGATTTAATAATTTCCAATAACGGGGGTTGGACGCGTTGGGAATGGAGACGCTTCGCAACCCGTGGCAAGGCTTCGCTAAGTAGATAAGAACAATTCGATTAGCGATTGGAAGCGTACTGGGGGCAGCTCTTAGCTTCCGCTGGGACGTAACTGTAAAGACTGTAATAGAATTTTACGTTATAATTGCGGTTACTGTTGCGGCTGCTGCTAAATTTGGTATATCGGAAAAATGATGCAAACTTGAATGTTAATAAATAAATACAAACCCACAAAACGATGCTCCAACGTTCAAATTCCCTACTAACACAAGACTAGAAATCCTAACAAAATTTAAATGTAACCAATCGCGCACAACTTTTTATTATATATAATCCCCTGTGTATATTGTGAGTAATATTTATTTATTTATAATTATGCGAATAGCTATAAGAAAAACAAATCTTGTTATGAAAAAAAAAATAAAAAAAAATAAAAAGGGCTGAAGGATCTCGGTCAATGGCCCATTGGTTTCAGCAATCTGTGCAATACTACGCCCATACTTTTATACACACAAAAAAGATATGTAACACACATGTAGCCAATAAAAAACATTTACTACTACTACTACTAATAATAAATAAATGATTAACGTTATAATCAAGATTATTGAAAAGTTGATTAATGGGTTGCGATGAATAACAAAAATATTTTATAAAATAGGAGGGAGCTGTTTCAACTCATGTATAGTTTTTACATTTTTCTCTCATGTACATTTTTATTCAATTGTTTGGTACTTTTAACAAAAAAACTTTTCGATCACAAACGTCTACAAGAGCTGTTTATTCATTTATCAGAAAACTGTTAGTAATTCTCTAATTTAACATTTCTAGTTAAAAAATAATAATTTTTTTTAATAACAAGAAATCAACGAAAATGTTCCTGTAATATTAACAATAATAAATGATTAACGTTATAGTCAAGATTATTGAAAAGTTGATTAATGGGCTGCAATGAATAAGAAAAATATTTTGAAAAAATGGAGGGAACTGTTTCAACTCACGTATAGTAAAATTTTTATTCAATTGTTTGGTACTTTTAACAAAAAAACTTTTAGATCACAAACGTCTACAAGAGCTGTTTATTAATTTACCAGAAAACTGTTAGTAATTCTCTAATTTTACGCTTCTAGTTGAAAAATAATATTTTTTTTTAATAACTAGAAATCAACTAAAATGTTCCTGTAATATTAACAATAAGTTTCTGAAGACATTGGTGGACAAAATCTTTCGTTAATTTTACAGAAAAATTATGGTTATTTTCTCATTTTACAATTCAAGTACTATTATTTTTGTACTGTTTTTCAAAATAAAAAATGAACCAACATTTTTCTGTTAAATGAACAAGAACTTTCTGTGACATTCGGGAAGAAAAATTGGTGTTAAAAATTGGAATATCGTGTCCTTGTAGTGAATTAATGTGCGCCTGAATAATCTTTGAAAACAAATAAATATCTTATTTTTTGGGATGTTTAACATTATTAATAAATATTAAAGTCAATTTAAATGGCATTTTTTTTTTTAAGAAAAGTTTTTGATTAAATACCTATTTATATGAAGACTTGACGACTCGTTCGACTGACATCAAAATCCTCTAAGCTAAGTAGCATACTCGCAGAATTGAAGGCATTTGTATCAGCAACTTCAGTCAGATACATATTGTTGGTATTGTGATTGCCCATTGCGCTAGAAGCTGCGCTGCTATAGGCGCTCGATGTATTTTGAACAGAGGCGACGTCGGTAGCTCCGTGCGAGAGCCACTTTGTCGTCATGTTCGAAGTATCGACCTCTGACGCTATTTCAAATCTAAGGTTTCTGAAATCAAAAATGTATTTTAAAAAAAATTAAATAACAAGGTAACTTGCGGCCTCTTTTCGGAATTTGGACAAGTTATGAGCTTAGAAGAAAATTAATTTAATTACTTACTGAAGGTAACTACTATCTATTGGCTCCTGCAACTGATATCGCCTCAGATTTCCGTGCCTGTTGGAGGTAATCTGTGAAAGTACGAGTTCTACTGTTTCTGGCGAGCTTTGCAGCAGCTTTAACGATTCCTCATATCGAAGATTCAGGAGACTTTGGCCGTTTATGGCAACGATTCTATCACCTATTAGATAAGAAAACAGATATAATTTTACTGAACAGTTTTAAAGCGGAATCAATTTTTGTATTGGCTTATAGATTTTTTTTTCTTCTTTTTTTCAAAATATGTTTGTTGGTCGTAAGAAAAGATGCGGTGGTTTTTGTTATGACAACTGTTAGTCACTCGAAAAACGAATAGTTATGCTAATTGTCCTTTCTTTAAGTTCTTTTCATTAAAAAAACCACCATAGATTTTGGCATCAATTTTAGAGAGTGCCTGATATTTTATGCAGTCCCTAAAAATATGCTCAGAATGGGACCTGAAATATCAGCGTAGTAAAAAAAAATAAACGAAATAAAATCGTAAAAATTTATACGCCTGGTAAAGTTTACATTCGTAGTTTTTTGGGGTCTCATGATGGAAATTGATAGGCCTTCGCATTTTTCTGTTGAAAATAAAACCCAGTCGATATCGTATACGTTTTTGTTGAGTTTTTATTTTATAACTACGCAGATATTGTAGGTCTCATCCCTCGTATTTATTTAAAGTATCTGCACACTTTACAAACACTTTATAAAATTAGTACAACAATAAACACTATTTTGTTTTAAGAAAAAAAAAAAAAATAGTAGAAAAAATTATTACTGATATCTAAGGAAAAATTTATTTCCTATTAGATACTATTTAAAAATCTTGAAACAAATCACCAAAGCTCTTCTCAAGGAATCTAATAAGCCGGAAAATTTTTAATCACCCAAAAGTATGACCAAAAAAAGTGGCTCAATGGATAAATGCTTCATATATATTTCTTATAGTGATGTTGTACCTTTATTGACATTACCAGCCATATCGGCTGAGCCTCCGACTGATACAGCCTGAACGTAGACGCCTCCATCGTTACCTTCCGTCACCTGCAATCCAATGCTACCTCCATGGCCTCTTTCAAGTTGAATCGTTTGCAGAATTCTTTCTTCCGCAAAAGACAATTCTTCAAGCCTCGCAGCTAGCGAAGCTGACATGGTAACATCGTTTCCAACTCTGAAGGTTTCATCGTCCGTTTGTATGTCTTCATCTAAAATAAAAAAAGGGAGATGTTGTAACAATTTTTAAAGCAAACATTAAGTTGGTTTCTCAGTTTATACTTACTCAGAACATAAGCCTCGGGCATTGGCGACTCTGTCGATTGCACAGAAACCGACTGCATCGACGATGCGGTATCCGACTTTAGAGATAGCGACGTCAGATCGTCGGCAACGTTGGAATCTCGCTGAACAAGACTACTGTAAATCGCACGCGTTCCCATTTTTACCCCGAGCCTTCGGGGCAGACTAGGCGTTCGGAATCCCGTGCTTTGTCTCGGAGTCCCGTAATTTGGTAAGCTTGAAGTTTTCTCCTGCGAAAAATAATTTTTTAAATTATTGACCATCGGATAATTGTAATTGGTTAATGGGTTTGATATGAATCTTGTCATCTTCGCAGACTTCCGTCATGTTTTATATGTACAAAGCAATTTTTTTGTCGATTTTTATGAACAACAAATAGTTTTGTTGCAAAAAAAGTTAGCAATAAAGTGACAGTTAAGTTTACTAAAATTACATTTTTTTGCATATTTTATAGAAAGTGGTAGAAAAAAATAGCTATATATTTATAGCTTAATAGATTTATAATAATTTTCATGAACAATAAATATTTTCGTTGTGAAAAAAAGATTTCTATTAAATGACAATTGTATTTGTTGAAAAAATAATGTTCGTTTTATTTATAAGACGCGTTGTTTTCGTTTAGATTTGAATATTGAAATAGTAGAGATGGCTTAGAACATTCAGAAAAGTCACTTTTTTTAATGGCTTTATATCGGCCCCTTAAAACGTTGAAATTACTAACAAAAACTTTTAATATTACGGACATTCGACGGCGCTTCATGTCGGGTATTTTCATTATCGGTAAATTCGTCCGGAATTTATAGATTTTTTAATTAGGAGACGCGCTTTCTTTTTTAGCCCAGTACTTCTCCGGTTCTCCTACTTTTACCGACAATGGCCCTTTTGCGTTCACTCGAATTTTCAGTTGGAAAAACGTTGCGAATAGAATTTTTCGTCCACCACATTTTACGGTAGCTTGCAAAAATAAAAGACCAGTAACTCTTATACGTCATAAGCAGCCAAGCGGAAGTTTCATACGAAGGTACCTACACCATTTTTAAAAAAAACCTACAGTATTTCCATACGACAAAGGTGCCTACCTCATTCTTTTAAAAACCTACAATAGTTCCGTAGAAAAAAGAAGCAAAATAAAAAATATTGAGTACGTTAACGAATAGTATGCATTTAGATGAAACAAAATGTCTTTTTTTTGGCGAAGAGTTGATCATTCAGTTTAGATAATAGGAGAAAAAACACATTAATATATCCACACATTTTTCGTCTGATTAATAGTTTCCATGAATTGATGAGGTGAAAAATATATATATATCTCCTATAGATCTGAAAAAATCACCGAAATTCCTCCTAAGCGTTACCATAAAAAAGCCCTCTTAAAAAATCCAAAGAGACTTCCAAATGCGCAAAGTTTCCCGCCTGATAAAAAAAATGTCTGCAATTTTTCGCCTGTAAGTCTACCATTTTTCTCATTTGACAAAAGGATCTGGACAAACTGTCAAAACAAACCTTGTGTAGATTTTTTTTCGAATTCGCAACATCCCAAGTTTCTTCAGGCATGGAATACTCGTTGTTCTTGTTGTTCTGGCTGGACTTATTGATCGCGGCGTAGAGTTCTTCCGGATGCTTGACTTCACCATTCAATCGCTCAATGTCATTCGACGTCCGCGATTTTGGCACCGAGTAAAGTGATTCCTTATCGCAGGGTAAACCGAGACCTGGATAACTATGAAGTTTGTTCTCTTCGGATATTATTTGATCCTGCGATATTTCGACACTGTGACCGTTTCTGCTCGCTAGCGGCCGATCGGATTCGTCTTCCGTATCGCGTGATGCTCCTTCCGGTTCCAGGCGTGCATTCACCTGCGCGTAAAGTGCATCCTCCTCGGGAGTATAACAGACAGGCTCGGTATCGGTATCTTCGCATTTCTGCAGAGGACTTATGATCTTCTGCGGATTCTCGTTCTCTTTGTTCTGATATTCCTCCAGCTGCATTGGATACTTTGAATTCGATGGACTTCGCACGCAACTTGCTAACGTTATCTTCGACTTGCTGATATCCAGCTTTGGCTTCGAGGGTAGCAAATTTGCATCGACTATCACAGGTGTTCCGAAATCTGAATTAGAAAAAAAAAAGTATGTTATTTAATTTTGGCTTCCTCATAGAGGAAGCTTTGTAAAAAGCGAAAAATAATGAGGAAGCAATGTGCAAGGTTGCACTTTGCATCCTTGTTTAAATTAGATAAATAAACATGTTGTGAATTCGCTTTTTCTATTTCGTTATTCCGTTATTTCATTATTATTAGAACGTTTCCGAAAGTAAATGTGATAACGTATATTATTAAAAATAATTCAACATTCCATAAAATCACAAATTTCATACCGTTTGTCACTAAATTATACATATATAATGGCTGAATATTGTTTCATTTATATACAAAATTTGAGCTCGCTATCTCAAGTTTTGCAAAAGTTACAATAGAGCGATAATGTCAATTTTTTGAAAAATTCAAAATTCCATAAAATCTGAACCACTGTACCGATTCGAGCCAAATTCAATACCAAACAGCATTGAGTGCACTTACTCTTATAACCAACTATTTAGCAAAATAGACTAAATTTTACGAAAGTTAGAGCGATCACGTCCTTTTTTAAAAAAATACAAAACGCCATAAAATCGAAATTTTCGCACAGATTTTGTCGAAAATTGCTACGGTTGAAGAGGGTCTGCTGCTACATTTGTGTGCCAAATTTGAGCGCGATGTACAAAACCGTTCTTGAGTTATCGGCGTTCGAATTTTCGGAGTTGTATATATACACACAAACACACACATACATACATACGGACATTTTTTCTAGATCATTTTTCTAGACGTTTTGGACAATTCTAAGTATCCTGACATAAAAATCTCGAAATTTTTTTTTTCATGAAAACAAAGCTTCCTCTACGAGGAAGCAAAAAACGGAAATAAATACCTATTAGTTAATATCGTGGATTTTTTATAGCATATAAATACCAAATAATTAAAAGAATTATGATGATATTAATACATTGTTTGTGCTCATATTTATTTATGAAATTTACCAATTAAATCAATTGTTCGTTGATTAAGATTTAAAAAAAATATCGACAAACATAAAAACATTCGCTCTTCAATAAGGCATTGTGTACACTTAGAGAAATCGACCTCATAAGTTTATTTAAATGAAATATGGGAACTATTTAAAATAAATAATTTTTATTTTAATCAAATAAATTTGACGAACCTTTTGCAAGCTCATGAAGAGAAGCGATTTCGGATCGTAATTTCAGGAAGAACTGGTGATGAAGCGACGTTAGCTTAAAAGCATAGAAACTCCTGTAAAAAAATGTTATTATAAAAAATGATTATTATTTTAATAAGCGTTGCAACCACCCATTACTTTTAAACTGATTCCCTTTGTTTATTTATTCTTCAAATAATTTGATATTAATTATTTCATAAAAGTTGTTTCATAAAAATTACGTTATAAAATATCACAAAAATCATAACAACGGGTTATTTTTTTTTCATCCTCGTACCCATTCTTTTTTGTTTATGGCATCATTAAACAAACCAATCTCAACATTTCTTACATTTTTCATTTTGTTAAAATATTTATACGATTTTTCGCCAATATGAAACACACAGAGTTGTAAATCCCCATTAATTCATGAGATATAGTTTACAGTACAATTTGTTTTGTACTTATGATTTCATAATAATGATATGTAGTGATTATAAAATAGAGTGTAAACATTTGAAGAGCTGTAAAAAATACTAATTTTCGCTTTAATATTGCAAGAAATAGTGGAAAAAATGGAAGAAATAAGTAATGCATTACTTTCTTAATGCATTACTTATTTTTTCCATTTTTTCAAAAGGATTACCGTGAATTTTTATTGAAAAATAATATTCTTTGCAGCCATTCCAAAGTTTAATCATCGTATTACAATCACTACATGTTATTATTATAAAATCATAATTATAGAGCTGATCGTATCATCATCATTATTTCTATACGGATTAGGCATTTACAACTCTGGAAACACATATCCTAGATAGTAGTGATTAAATTATTTATAGAATAAAGAAACAAATAATGCAAATTCGAATGTAATGAGTTCTTTAAACTGTGATTGCAATTTGAATTAATAAACTTACTTTTTGTGATCCATTCGAAGCTTGAATTTACAGCGTTTACCATTCAACCTGGTATAGACTACGAGGGAATTTTTGCTGTAACTCAGTGTCTGAATATCCCTCCACTGGAGTCTCACTAATTCGGTTCTGTCTCTCGGACGACCTCCCCTGTCGAAGAGCTTCAGGCCCTGAGCATGTATGGCCAGCCACACATTGCTTTCAGACTTTTTCGATTTGTTAAGCTTATTATTATTGTTACTGCTGTTACTGTTATTATTTGCTTCGACAAGATTGATAGCTGAAGGGCTTATTGGCACAGCATAGATGTCCTCGCTAGCGTTTGAGACCTTTGACATCACCTGGATTTTCTGCTCGTCGGTATAAACATTTCTCTGAATATTATCACAAGAGTCGTGATTGAAATCGATTTTTCCGTAAATTGGATCGTCCGTTGAGGCGTCCAGCTGATATATATTTTCTGTACAGGCGTACAAACCGGCATCGTTCGTCCTGGACGGAGAACAATTTGCGTTACATTTGTTTAAGCGAGCTACAATTTTTTCGAGTTCCTTATTGTCCACTGTTGCGATGTAGTAATGAGATCCGTAGTCGGGAAGTGCCTGAGCATGAGTTATGAACATTTCTTCTGCGTTGTTAGCGTCTAACCCTCTGCGGTCACGATGAGCCTGATGAAGCTTTGCTCGAAGAGCTTCTGCAGCTCCCGGAAGCTGAGATGATTGTTGCAGTTGTAGATCTGGATTAAGGATCAGAGACTCTGGGATGTAGTGTTCCAGAAGAAAATAATCACCACGACCGTGTTCCTTTTTGAAAAAAAAAACAAAAATTCTTTGTTACTAACACTCCAAAATTGTTCCTTCCGTTAAAAAATTCTGTTCATAAATGTGTTCAACACTTGCTTGAATGAAAATAATATAATAAAATAAATTAACGGAGGAATGAAGATATTAAATTTCCGAAAATGAAGACAATAATTAAGGTTTTATGGCATTTAAAATATTATTCGAAATTGCTTTGAGAAAAATTGGACAATAAAGCTCTTTTATTTTTTTGGATATTTCAAAAATATATAATGTGGACTAATTGCCAATATATTATATTTTTTATTGTTAAAATCAAGTAAATTTTCCTAAATAAATATTGTTCAGGACAATTATGAGCTACATACAAGTTTACATGTATTACAGTTAATACAAGTATTACAAATAGCCTATATAAATATTAAGTACCCTTTATAAAAACATTTACATTGATGAGTGTATCGCTTTCAAAGACCTTCGAACTTTCGATAAAGCTATTTGACAGTTGTTCAATTTCCAAAAAAAATCTCATTCAGCAAGTTTCTACTTTTTATGAAATTACAAAAATTAATGATTGAAATTAATACTCAGTATTTTGAAAATCTGTTTACACCTATAAAAAGATATGCAAAAAAATATTTTCTTGGTTATTGTTAGAAGCAATGTACTGTGTCAGTCTGGCCTATAAATGCTAAGTTCAAAGTTTAAAAAAAAGTAAGAAATAAATTTGTAAAGGAGAAATCCGTTTAATAAACAAACAAAACAAAATAAGCTAAATTTGTCGAAATAAAAATAGCTCCGTAAATAATGAGCTACATACAAGTTTGGTGCAACAATAATTCCCATGTATTACAAAATGCCTATCCATATCATTTTGATCCTCTATAAAATCATTGACATTGCTAAGGGCATCGCTTTCAAAGGCTTTTGAATTTGCGGTGTGAAGCGGCGTGAAACTATTTAATAGTTGAGACATATTCGCTGTTCAATTTCCAAAAAAAAAAAAAAATCTCATTAAGCAATCGTCTACTTTTTATGAAATTACAAAAATTAATGATTGAAACTAATACTCAGTATTTTGAAAATCTGTTTACACCAGTAAAAATATATGCAAAAAAAATATTTCCTTGGTTATTGTTAAAAGCAATGTACTGTGTCAGCCTGGCCTACAAATGCCAAGTTCAAAGTTTAAAAAAAAGTAAGAAATAAATTTGTAAGGGAGAAATCCGTTTAATAAACAAAGCAAAATCAGCTAAATTTGTCAAAATAAAAAGAGCTCTGTACAATGATGAGCTACATACAAGTTTGGTGCAACAATAATTCCCATGTATTACAAATTGCCTATCCATATCATTTTGATCCTCTATAAAATCATTGACTTTGCTAAGGGTATCGCTTTCAAAGGCTTTTGAATTTGCGGTGTGAAGCGGCGTGAAACTATTTAATAGTTGAGACATATTCGCTGTTCAATTTCCAAAAAAAAAAATCTCATTAAGCAATTGTCTACTTTTTATGAAATTACAAAAATTAATGATTGAAACTAATACTCAGTATTTTGAAAATCTGTTTACAACAATAAAAATATATGCAAAAAAAAATTTCCTTGGTTATTGTTAAAAACAATGTACTGTGTCAGCCTGGCCTATAAATACTAAGTTTAAAGTTTTTAAAAATGTAAGAAATAAATTTGTAAAGGAGAAATTCGTTTAATAAACAAACAAAACAAAATAAGCTAAATTTGTCGAAATAAAAATAGCTCCGTAAATAATGAGCTACATACAAGTTTGGTGCAACAATAATTCCCATGTATTACAAAATGCCTATCCATATCATTTTGATCCTCTATAAAATCATTGACATTGCTAAGGGCATCGCTTTCAAAGGCTTTTGAATTTGCGGTGTGAAGCGGCGTGAAACTATTTAATAGTTGAGACATATTCGCTGTTCAATTTCCAAAAAAAAAAAAAAATCTCATTAAGCAATCGTCTACTTTTTATGAAATTACAAAAATTAATGATTGAAACTAATACTCAGTATTTTGAAAATCTGTTTACACCAGTAAAAATATATGCAAAAAAAATATTTCCTTGGTTATTGTTAAAAGCAATGTACTGTGTCAGCCTGGCCTACAAATGCCAAGTTCAAAGTTTAAAAAAAAGTAAGAAATAAATTTGTAAGGGAGAAATCCGTTTAATAAACAAAGCAAAATCAGCTAAATTTGTCAAAATAAAAAGAGCTCTGTACAATGACGAGCTACATACAAGTTTGATGTAACAATAATTCCGAAGTATTACAAATAACCTATACATATCATTTTGATCCTCTATAAAATCATTGACATTGCTAAGGGCATCGCTTTCAAAGGCTTTTGAATTTGCGGTGTGAAGCGCTGTGAAGCTATTTAACAGTTGAGGCATATACGCAGTTCAATTTTAAAAAAATCTCATTAAGCAATTGTCTACTTTTAATGAGATTACAATAATGAATGATTGAAACTAATACTCAGTATTTTGAAAATCTGTTTACACCAGTAAAAGATATGCAAAAAAATATTTTCTCGGTTATTGTTAAAAGCAATGTACTGTGTCAGCCTGGCCTATAAATGCTAAGTTTAAAGTTTTAAAAAAAGTAATAAATAAATTTGTAAAAGAGAAATCCGTTTAGTAAACAAACAAAACAAAATCAGCTAAATTTACCGAAATAAAAATAGCTCCGTAAAATAATGAGCTACATACAAATTTGGTGCAACAATGATTCCCAAGTATTACAAATTGCCTATCCATATCATTTTGATCCTCTATAAAATCATTGACATTGCTAAGGGCATCGCTTTCAAAGGCTTTTGAATTTGCGGTATGAAGCGGTGTGAAGCTATTTAACAGTTGAGGCATATACGTTCACATTGAACGTACTGTTCAATTTTTAAAAAAATCTCATTAAGCAATTGTCTACTTTTTATGAAATTACAAAAATTAACGATTGAAACTAATAGTCAGTATTTTGAAAATCTGTTTACACCAGTAAAAATATATGCAAAAAAAATATTTCCTTGGTTATTGTTAAAAGCAATGTCCTGTGTCAGCCTGACCTATGAATGCTAAGTTTAAAGTTTTTAAAAAAGTAAGAAATAAATTTGTAAAGGAGAAATCCGTTTAATAAACAAACAAAACAAAATCAACTAAAATTGCCGAAATAAAAAGAGCTCCGTAAAATAATGAGCTACATACAAATTTGGTGCAACAATAACTCCCAAGTATTACAAATTGCCTATCCATATCATTTTGATCCTCTATAAAATCATTGACATTGCTGAGGGTATCGCTTTCAAAGGCTTTTGAATTTGCGGTGTGAAGCGGTGTGAAGCTATTTAACAGTTGAGGCATATACGTTCACATTGAACGTACTGTTCAATTTTTAAAAAAATCCCATTAAGCAATTGTCTACTTTTTATGAAATTACAAAAATGAACGATTGAAACTAATATTCAGTATTTTGAAAATCTGTTTACACCAATAAAAAGATATGCAAAAAAATATTTCCTTGGTTATTGTTAAAAGCAATGTACTGTGTCAGCCTGGCCTATAAATGCTAAGTTTAAAGTTTAAAAAAAAGTAAGAAATAAATTTGTAATGGAGAAATCCGTTTAATAAACAAACAAAATAAAATCAACTAAAATTGCCGAAATAAAAAGACCTCCGTAAAATAATGACTACATACAAGTTTGGTGCAACAATAATTCCCAAGTATTACAAATTGCCTGTCCATATCATTTTGATCCTCTATAAAATCATTGACATTGCTAAGGGTTTCGCTTTCAAAGGCTTTTGAATTTGCGATGTGAAGCGGCGTGAAGCTATTTAACAGTTGAGGCGCATTCGCTGTTCAATTTCCAAAAAAAAAATCTCATTAAGCAATTGTCTACTTTTTATGAAATTACAAAAATTAATGATTGAAACTAAAATTCAGTATTTTGAAAATCTGTTTACACCAATAAAAAGATATGCAAAAAAATATTTTCTTGGTTATTGTTAGAAGCAATGTACTGTGTCAGTCTGGCCTATAAATGCTAAGTTCAAAGTTTTTAAAAAAGTAAGAAATAAATTTGTAAAGGAGAAATCCGTTTAATAAACAAACAAAATAAAATCAACTAAAATTGCCGAAATAAAAAGAGCTCCGTAAAATAATGAGCTACATACAAATTTGGTGCAACAATAATTCCCAAGTATTACAAATTGCCTATCCATATCATTTTGATCCTCTATAAAATCATTGACATTGCTAAGGGCATCGCTTTCAAAGGCTTTTGAATTTGCGGTGTGAAGCGGTGTAAAGCTATTTAACAGTTGAGGCATATACGTTCAACGTTTGAGACATATACGTTCACATTGAACGTATTGTTCAATTTTTAAAAAAATCTCATTAAGCAATTGTCTACTTTTTATGAAATTACAAAAATTAATGATTGAAACTAAAATTCAGTATTTTGAAAATCTGTTTACACCAGTAAAAACACATGCAAAAAAATATTTTCTTGGTTATTTTTAAAAGCAATGTACTGTGTCAGCCTGGCCTATAAATGCCAAGTTCAAAGTTTTTAAAAAAGTAAGAAATAAACTTGTAAAGGAGAAATCCGTTTAATAAACAAACAAAACAAAATCAACTACAATTGCCGAAATAAAAAGAGCTCCGTAAAATAATGAGCTACATACAAATTTGGTGCAACAATAATTCCCAAGTATTACAAATTGCCTATCCATATCATTTTGATCCTCTATAAAATCATTGACATTGCTAAGGGCATCGCTTTCAAAGGCTTTTGAATTTGCGGTGTGAAGCGGTGTGAAGCTATTTAACAGTTGAGGCATATACGTTCACATTGAATGTACTGTTCAATTTTTTAAAAAATCTCATTAAGCAATTGTCTACTTTTTATGAGATTACAAAAATTAATGATTGAAACTAATACTCAGTATTTTGAAAATCTGTTTACACCAGTAAAAATATATGCAAAAAAAATATTTCCTTGGTTATTGTTAAAAGCAATGTACTGTGTCAGCCTGGCCTATGAATGCTAAGTTTAAAGTTTTTAAAAAAGTAAGAAATAAATTTGTAAAGGAGAAATCCGTTTAATAAACAAACAAAACAAAATCAACTAAAATTGCCGAAATAAAAAGAGCTCCGTAAAATAATGAGCTACATACAAGTTTGGTGCAACAATAATTCCCATGTATTACAAATTGCCTATCCATATCATTTTGATCCTCTATAAAATCATTGACATTGCTGAGGGTATCGCTTTCAAAGGCTTTTGAATTTGCGGTGTGAAGCGGCGTGAAGCTATTTAACAGTTGAGGTATGTTATCGTGTTCGCTGCTCAATTTCCATCAGTCACTCACGTTCACGCTGTAGTTTCCAAACTCCGCCTGGAGTGCGAGACCCGTTAAATTAACCAGTTGGGCCAAAGGGCACACTAGCTGTTGCTCCAGTATACAACGTCTTATTTGCAGATAAAGCAGGTGCTTCGAGATCCAGCTTCTGAATAAATAAAATCAGATAAGGATCGCATAGTTTAAGAATATTTGATACTCGTTTGTGTGCACTTCATGGTCATTGTTACGGGGATTCGGTTGAGATTTACTCTCAAGTATACCTACCTTATTCCACGAAGTGAGGGTAGAAAGAATCGAAATCTCAAGTAGAGCATGAAACTTGTAGGAAGACCGAGAGTTCCCTTGCTCTTGGCGCTATTCAACCAGCCCGGAGGCGCGACCTTATTCAGTTTCGTCTCCGGAGGCAGCATAGCAAAATCCCCAGCGAGTAATGCGGCCAATCCCAGGGTGAAGTTTTCTTCGAGACTTTTAGCTTGCACAATAGCCTGAAACCAGTTTTACAGTTTAGAAAATCTTTTTGAAAATTATCAATGCATCTTATTGAACCATAGAAAAATATGGGGTTACCATGATGGTTGCTGTTAACCCATGGGAATTTGTGTAATATGCTATGCATATGCTTGATACTTTCTTTTTTTTGATGTGGAAAACATGTATATTCGAGTAGTTAAGGAGGTTGGAGTGCTTCACACTAGTCGAATATTTCGTAAATTTTTTAAAGTCGTTTTGCAGAGATTATTTTCAAAATAAATAGTAATATATAGTAATTTGTATTACAGAATGTGTAATTAACCCGAGAAACATTGATCGTAATGTGTAATTTTGTCGAGGTAGTATATTTACGGTGAGTTTTTGGCAAGAAAAAAAAATTAATTCTTAACTGAAATTAATGTGAGACGACTCATTTTTATTCTTGCAGAAAGCTTCGCAAATTAGCTTTTTAGATATTTCCTAAACATTCGAAGATTGTAGACGACTTTTTGTTGGGGATTATTTTTGGTAAATAATGGGTTGTAATTAAAAATTAATCAGCTTTATTAAATATGTGGATGGTTAATTTGTAGGTTTCATTTAAATAAAAAAGAAATAGCTATCCTGAAATCAGTTTTGCACTTTAGAAAATCTTTTGAAAATTATCAATGCATCTTATTGAACCATAGAAAAATCTGGGGTTACCATGATGGTTACTGTTAACCCATGGGAATTTGTGTAATATGCTATGCATATACTTGACATTTTTTTTTGTTTGATGTAGAAAACATGTATATTTGAGTAGTTAAGGAGGTTTGAGTACTTCACACTAGTCGAATATTTCGTAAATTTTTTGAAGTCGTTTTGCAGAGATTATTTTTAAAATAAATAATAATATATAGTAATTTGTGTTACAGAATGTGTAATTAACCCGAGAAACATTGATCGTAATGTGTAATTTTGTGGAGGTACTATATTTATCGTGAGTTTTTGGCAAGAAAAAAAAAAAAATTTTCAACTGAAAATAATGCGAGATGACTCATTTTTATTCTTGCAGAAAGCTTCACAAACTACCTTTTTAGATATTTTCTAGGGCTAACCATTCGAAGATTGTAGACGACTTTTTGTTTGGGATTATGTTTGGTAAATAATCGGTTGTAATTAAAAATTTATCAGCTTTATTAAATATGTGGATGCTTAATTTGTAGGTTTTTTTTTTAAATAAAAAAGAAATAGCCATCCTGAAACCAGTTTTACAGTTTAGAAAATCTTTTTGAAAATTATCAATGCATCTTATTGAACCATAGAAAAATCTGGGGTTACCATGATGGTTACTGTTAACCCATCGGAATTTGTGTAATATGCTATGCATATGCTTGACATTTTTTTTTCTTTGATGTGGAAAACATGTATATTCGAGTAGTTAAGGAGGTTGGAGTGCTTCACACTAGTCGAATATTTCGTAAATTTTTTAAAGTCGTTTGCCGAGATTATTTTCAAAATAAATAGTAATATATAGTAATTTGTATTACAGAATGTGTAATTAACCCGAGAAACATTGATCGTAATGTGTAATTTTGTCGAGGTAGTATATTTACGGTGAGTTTTTGGCAAGAAAAAAAATTAATTCTTAACTGAAATTAATGTGAGACGACTCATTTTTATTCTTGCAGAAAGCTTCACAAATTAGCTTTTTAGATATTTCCTAGGGCTAACTATTCCAAGATTGTAGACGACTTTTTGTTTGGGATTATTTTTGATAAATCACGGGTTGTAATTAAAAATTAATCAGCTTTATTAAATATGTGGATGCTTAATTTGTAGGTTTTTTTTAAATAAAAAAGAAATAGCCATCCTGAAATCAGTTTTGCACTTTAGAAAATCTTTTGAAAATTATCAATGCATCTTATTGAACCATAGAAAAATTTGGGATTACCATGATAGTTACTGTTAACCCATGGGAATTTGTGTAATATGCTATGCATATGCTGGACATTTTTTTTTCTTTGATGTGGAAAACATGTATATTCGAGTAGTTAAGGAGGTTTGAGTACTTCACACTAGTCGAATATTTCGTAAATTTTTTGAAGTCGTTTTGCAGAGATTATTTTTAAAATAAATAATAATATATAGTAATTTGTGTTACAGAATGTGTAATTAACCCGAGAAACATTGATCGTAATGTGTAATTTTGTCGAGGTACAATATTTATCGTGAGTTTTTGGCAAGAAAAAAAAATTAATTCTTAACTGAAATTAATGTGAGATGACTCATTTTTGTTCTTGCAGAAAGCTTCACAAATTAGCTTTTTAGATATTTCCTAGGGCTAACCATTCCAAGATTGTAGACGACTTTTTGTTTGGGATTATTTTTGATAAATCACGGGTTGTAATTAAGAATTAATCAGCTTTATTAAATATGTGGATGCTTAATTTGTTGGTTTCATTTAAATAAAAAAGAAATAGCTATCCTGAAATCAGTTTTGCACTTTAGAAAATCTTTTGAAAATTATCAATGCATCTTATTGAACCATAGAAAAATTTGGGATTACCATGATGGTTACTGTTAACCCATGGGAATTTGTGTAATATGCTATGCATATGCTTGACATTTTTTTTTCTTTGATGTAGAAAACATGTATATTCGAGTAGTTAAGGAGGTTGGAGTGCTTCACACTAGTCGAATATTTTATAAATTTTTTGAAGTCGTTTTGCAGAGATTATTTTTGAAATAAATAATAATATATAGTAATTTGTGTTACAGAATGTGTGATTAACTCGAGAAACATTGATCGTAATGTGTAATTTTGTCGAGGTACTATATTTATCGTGAATTTCTGGCAAGAAAAAAAAATTAATTCTTAACTGAAAATAATGCGAGATGACAAATTTTTATTCTTGCCGAAAGCTTTACAAATTAGGTTTCTAGATATTTCCTAGGGCTAACCGTTCGAAGATTGTAGACGACTTTTTGTTTGGGATTATGTTTATTAAATATATCGATGCTTAATTTGTAGGTTTTTTAAAAATAAAAATGAAATAGCCATCCTGCATAAAAATCGATATTACGGATTAACGGTTGTACGTATTAATTAAAGTTAACTTTAATTGACTTGAGTGAACCGAAAAATAAAATAAATATAAATTGCGTTTTTAATAAAACAGCCGTTTTTATGGAAAACCTTTAATTGCCATAAAATTGTACTTCATATTGAAATACCGTTCGAAATCGATGATTGGGTTGACAAAATATACATGGGGTAAATTGTTGACGTTGCAATTACAGTCATTTTTACGACCGAACATATCTGCATGACTGATTTATAACGTTATCAGGGAAGGGACATTTTTTTATCAGAAAAACATAGAAGTCAAATACTTGGGGACTAAGAGGTTAAGTATTCGGTTAGTGTCTAATTGATTTATCTGCCACGACCTTAATTGGGCTAATGTTGTAATAAGTTTTGAAATAATGACACTAAATTTGACTTTGGCAAGTTGTATGTTTAATAAAATTAGATATATTAGATACAGAAATTAGTACCATTTATTTATGTCGTTGAGACCGGAAATTAAAGAGATAAGCATTAAAAGATTTATTGATCAGCGCTATTGGACGATATTGACGACATTAAGGCAAGTAACTCAAATTACTGTGTACAAAAATTTTCGTTCCAGAGTCTACATTTTTATACCACGAGACTCGAAGTAAAAGTTTGAATGATATTTGAAAGTTTTTAATGAGAACTGTCTTATCAGATAAAACTACAAGTGGGTCGCCCTCGAGAAAAAGTTTCATATAAGCTTGAACTTCCAATTTCTATCTCGTAATCAGTGTTTTATTTGATATGATGTCACAGATTTATTATTGACTTAAATGCAATATACAGATTTAATATCACAATTTTTTTTCTAATAAAAAAAATAAAATAAAATAAAATTTCTTTCATACCCACGAGTAATAATGATAAATATTTGAATATTACAAGTCTGCATTTTTACAGAACCACTTTTTTCAACATTGTACATTATTTTGAAAAATTCGACTTGAAAATCTCAAAATATTTATTTTTCACTACAACAAAGTTTTCTCTGAGAAAGCAACAAAAAAAAGGATGCAAAGCAGAACCTTGCACATTGCTTCCTCATTATATTTCGCTTTTTACAAAGCAACCTCTAAGAGGAAGTATGGGAATTGATTTTGGCTTCCTCATAGAGGAAGCTTTGTAGAAAGCGAAATATAATGAGGAAGCAATGTACAAGGTTCTGCTTTGCATCCTTGTTTTAAATAAATATAAATAAGCGCACACTCTCGCTTTGTGAAAATATAATAAGGATAAACGGTCCAGAAACTCCCTCGAATACTCTATCTTCTCTGTTTTTTTTTGTAGAACACGATAGAAATCGGTGGTTTCCGAAATTTCATTGGGAAGCAAGGATATGGCTAGTTTATATGATATAAATCGCTACTTTTCGCAATATAGACTGTACAACATCGCTATGAAAATATGTTATCGTTCAACATTTTTGGGCTATATCTGACGTATTTTTCTGTTAATCATGAATTTGGCACTCATTTGACTCCCAGCTCGATATTTTATACCAAAATTCGCATCGCAGAAATAAAATCAAAAAATTCAAAAAATCAAAATCTCATTAAATTTTAAAGTTTCAACCGATCTTAACCAAATGTAATAGGGATCACTGGTGTATGAAAGCTCACGTACATACCAATTTTGAGCTTAATATCTCGAAAATTAAAAGAGTTATCGCGTTAACAGACATTTTTGAAAAAATTCAAAACCGCGTAAAAATTTAATGATCATGGGGATTTTTACAAAAATTGGTATGAACGATGAGGATTGATCCCTCTATCTACGGTGTAAATTTCAGCTCTATATCTCGAGGCGTTCCCGAGTTATAAAGGTTTACATTTTTTGAGTGTGTAACACACACACACACACACACACACACATACAGACATTTTTTCTAAATCACTTTTCTCGACGTTTTGGACTATTCTGAGTGTACTGACATGAAAATCTCGGAAAAAAAAAATTTCACGAAAACAAAGCTTCCTCTATGAGGAAGCAATAAAATGGTGAAGCATTCTAATACAGATAAACGCTAAACTGCCACAGATAAAACATTCTGAGCGCGGTTCGATGGATGAGATATTTGTGTTGTACGGATATGACGTATAGATATCTCGAAGAGACCGGTTTTGGCGCGATGCCAGTCAAGTTTCTCACGGGGTATCTCGTGGAATTTGTTGGATCGTAAACAAGACTGCTTCTTGGCATTGAGCGTATAGCTATAGAGAATTTTGCAAAAGAAGCAGTTGAATCTATAAGCTGTTGCTGCACACAGACTTATCGAATGATTTCCGCTCCGGAACTTCGGATTGCGGCGTAGCATGAAAAGAAAAATTTTTTAGTCGATAAATCTAGGCGCTTATCGTTTACGAACACTCAGACACTTTGAATTTCAAGACGACCTGCGAAACGAATTGCACCCTTGATTGAGTTTCCATCATCTTTCACTATCTCAAGCAGTACGAGTTTGATCGATTTATTGACTTTCCAGCTTTCACGACTTAAACTTTCTCTATTAATGCTAGAAAGGCATTTTATCAAAATGCTCCCCGGTTCTCTGTGAAATGGCTGGCTGTAAATATTCTCTAGATAAGTACAGGAAAATATAGGAAAACTTAATTTTCCAAGCTGGCAGAAAAAATTAATTCTTGTCACATTTGTGCTCTTAACCAACTTTCTCTTGTAAGAGGAAAATTCATTTTTCTTTGCATATGATTGTTTAAGCCGTTCAAGCCATTTATTATTCCTCATTTTTTAAATCTTTAATGAACAAACTCTTTTTCTGTTGAAAAAAAAAATAGATTTTCAATGTCGAAAAACTGTACTTTTGAAAAATGTGCGCTTTCATTTTTTTTTCTGTGAACGCATTTTCCTTACATGAAGTTAAAATGTGGAATTTATTTCTAATCAAATTACATTGTGTGTGAAATTCTTCCAGAATTGTTGGATGAAAGTTAAAAAATGTATTTTGATAAATAGCTTTTCGTCTATACATTATTTATTTATCGATTTTATTTTATTGACACGAAATCCCGTCCTGTAAATTTTTTTTTCAATTCAGAAAAATAGAAATACTTATGATTCTCTAAGAAGGCTGAAAAATTAAGTCTTATCACACTTGTATTTTTATTTAACTCCCACTTGTAAGACGAAAAATAATTTTACATGGATATCATAGTTTAAACCTAGAAAGCCTTTTAATGCTTTTCATTTTTAAACTCTTTAACGGCCAAATCCCTTTCCTGTTAAACAAAGGACTTTTCCTAAATGTTAGACTCCTTTATGAATAAAAATAGTGAATCAAATTAAACTTTTGAAAAATTCATTTTTAAATTTTCTACGATTTTTTTTTTTTCAAAGATTCTTTCACAATTTAATAATTGTTCTCAAAACTTTTAGATGAAATTTAAATAAGGCCTTATGAAAAACTGATTTTCCTTGTTTGCGTAACCGTTTAGAAATCCTTGTGAATAGTTATTTTAGAAATTCTAACGTAATTCCCGCAGAAAAAAAACTAGTAAAAGTTTAGCGTAAAAAAAAGCGGAAAAGGCGGTAGGGAGGATGCAGACAAATGTAAGAGGAATATTAATAATACATGGAATGGAGGTTGAATCTGTTCGATTCCATCACACTGAGAGAAGAGCATATCGTTTTAACGATTTTTAACGACAGTTGATAACGATCGTTGATTTAACGATTTCACATGCTAAAACGAATATAGGAAGGCTTGCAATGTTTTATGGTTGAAGCGATGATAATATCGTTCAATAACCGATACTTGCAAGGTTATTGGAAATAAACGTTGAAATCGTATATGCAACGAAACGGCATATTTGAAAAGATTAGAGTAGTTTTTGAAACTATTATCATTTTGATGATTGCTACTATAGTTATATTTGCTAACACCATTTAATATAGACGTTCCTCCTGGGAATTATATTAATGGTTCATCTAATTATTTTCTTATATTTGCTATAACCATAAAATATAGACGTTCCTCCTGGGAATTATAGTTTATAGTTAGATTATCGTCGGTCTAACTATATTTTTATTTAAATTACCAGATTTTTCTCTCAGTGCATGAATGTACGAGGTTCAAATTAGACCAAGGTAGGGAACAGTAAAAAGCAAAAAAAAGTACCAACAATATAGACTAGGTGGTCGTTTTTTTTTGTTATTCCTTCGTATGCCTTAATCAGGCTTTTACGGTTCTCCTTCCATTTCTCCATTTCTTGTCAGAGACCACCAGATGGTTATTAAAGTCGGTTAGGATTGTACCAAGATAGGCAGTAAGTGAAGAGTTGAAGGGAGATAATCTGTGACTGTTGGTAGAGAAAAGAGACGTTCAATATTAAGATAAGGTCAGGGAGAAGGTAAAAAGTAGGATACTCGAAGAGAAAAATTGGGAGGAAACAGAAGAAAACAATATTTGGTGAAAGCGAAGACGCAGATAAGTCACACTGAAAGAAAAGATTAGTTGCCATAACTAAAAAAATGAGTTGACACAACCAATCGATTATTCTATTTCCCTTACAACTCAAGTGGTAGTGTCAACAATTCGAATGGTACTACCAAAGATTCCAATGGTAGTCTCAACTATTCGAGTGGTAGTCCCAACGATTGGATCGGTTAAGGAGAGGGAGTCAGGTCAAAATAATTGATTTTGGAAATTCAATATCATCCAAATCCTATTGCATATAAAAATGCCCAACGCACTATATTGTTGGTGATGAAAGGATTTTTTACTGTCGTCTGAATTGCATATGCTTTTCAATATTATCTTAAGCAAAGTTCTTAGGTTGTCCGTTCTGTGCATGATTCAGATCACACTACTAGGTAGATTGGAATGGTTGACATCTCATTTTCTTCTTCATGAAAAGATAAACCGGTTAAATGGAGCAAACTATTTTTTTTCATTCTGAAAGTAAAGATAATCACTGATTTAGAGAATAGTATAAAATTTATTTATTAATAATTATGTCACTTAAAAAAATATCACCTTTTATTAACATTTGGTCCATTTAGCTAGTGTATCTTTTCATGAAGAAGAAAATGAGACGTCAACCATTCCAATCTGCCTAGTAGTTTGATTTGAATCATGCGCAGAATGTGAAAACCTAAGAACTTTGCTTAAGATAATATTGAAAAACATATGCAAGTCAGACGACTGTAAAAAATCCTTTCATCGAGTACCAACAATATAGTGCGTTGGGCATTCTTATATGCACTGAGAGAAAAATCTCGTAATTTAAATAAAAATATAGTTAGACCGACGATTATCTAACTATAAACTATAATTCCCAGGAGGAACGTCTATATTTTATGGTTATAGCAAATATAAGAAAATAGTTGTTTGAACCATTAATATAATTCCCACGAGGAACGTCTATATCTTATGGTTTTAGCAAATATAATTATAGTAGCAATCATCAAAATGATGATAGTTTTAAACACTATTCTAATTGTTTCAAATATGGCGTTTCGTTGCATATACGATTTCAACGTTTGTTTCCAATAACCTTGCAAGTATCGGTTATTGGACTATATTATCATCGCTTCAACCATAAAACATTGCAAGTCTTCCTATATTCGTTTTATCATGTGAAATCGTTAAATCAACGATATGCTTTTCTCTCAGTGTGCAATAGGATTTGGATGATATTGAATTTCCAAAATCAATTTTTTTTACCTGACTCCTTCCCCTTAACCTCATTAAGGGGAAGCTGGAGTCGAGTGCAGAAGCAGGTTTTTACCGACCGAAGTCGGTAAAAGCTTTTCCGTAGTTTTGATTATTCTTCGTTAATACGCTACAGATATGCTTCAAATTATACACGATTGTAGTATCAACATAAACAAGTGGACGTACATTCGAATATTGGGTGAATACGTACAATGAATGAAGATATTCGTATATTACTAAGCCTGGATCATCGCGGGGATCGCAAACAGACTACGTGATCGTAGTTTCGGTTTTGCGTGGATTCCTTTTGTGTAATTGACTTTTCGACGCTCGCAGAATATTCAGAGAACGCTAAAGAATGGACGTACATTTCGATTTAACGTATGTGAATTCCAGAATCTTTTATATCGTACCAAACAGGCGATGCTGTCAAACCCTGGCAGCCATTTTGATTTCGGGAGGTTTAATATTATACGATTTTTTTCATTTATTGTACGTTTTCACCAAATATTCGAATGTACGTCCACTCGTTTATGTTGATATTACAATCGTGTACAATTTGAAGCATGTTTGTAGCGTATTAACGAAGAATAATCAAAACTACGAAAAAGCCTGTTTTTACCGACCAAAGTCGGTAATAAAATCTACTCCAGCATCCCCTTAATTTCGCGGGAACTAATCGCGTGAATAGTTGAGGTTACTATTCGATATGGTTAAGGCCACTAATTTTTGAGATATTTTTTACAGCGAATTGGAAACGTAGTTGTCACAAACAAACAATTCTTTTCGTGCAGGCATATTTTTAGAGGTGCGAAAATAACCTAACCGAAGTAGAAGGAAAAAGTAAAAGAAGTAGGTAAATGAGAGGGAAGACAGGAATAAAAACAGACAAAAAGGTAACGCAGTGGAGAGGATATGGCAATCGAGAAGCTTGAGCAGATATCGGGAGTCAAGGGTGGTAAAGATGCCGAGCTACCTGAAGAGGAAGGAAGAGGGGAGGGAAAAGGTTGAACGGCAGCAAGGATGAGGCTTGGAAATGAAGAGACGAGCAATATCTAGTGGATGAAAAGAGATCGTGTAGCCAATAAGGCATTCTTTATCAACTAATTCACTTTTGTTGAACGACTTCTTTGATGTTATTTAAAATTTACTACATTGCATTATAACACCATAATTAATTTAAGTTATTTGTTTTAATTATTTGTAAGAAGGTAACATTCTTTTATTCCTTCAGAATAATTATAATTAGTCCTAAGCAAATATTTAAAATTCTTTTTTATTCGAGTTCTGCTATCAAAACAGTCGGCAGCGATGTAAACATGGAAAATAACGATCGTGGCACTGTTAGGTTAGGAAAGGAGAACGGAGAAGTCGGGTAAGGAACAAGAAAAATAAGAAAGGAGCTGGAGATGACAACAAGAGTGGAATGGTAGAGTACAATAATGGCATAAATTAAAGATGAGCATTATAAATATGGATGCTAAAAAATAGAGGGAATTGTAATGAAGTTTTGTATTATACACCGAAAAGGTCTTGGTTGAATAATTATAGAAATAATTAAAATCTATTTGATTAGAAAATAAAATAAACCGATAAAAATGAATGCAAAAATTAAGTAGAATGTAAAATCATCTTCATCAAAACTAATTCGGACTATTAGATGGCGAAAAAAATGGTCATATTCTGAAAAGTGGTCGGCTAAATGAATTTTCGAAAATAATCTTACCTGGAATAATTCACCAGCCGTGATTTTTTGGGGATCACAGGTAACTTCGATGCGTTGTCCCGTTAGAAGTATCACAACTATACGTCCACTGCTGCTGGCCTGTGATTAAAAATTAAGTCAGTTTATTGATGAGATCAGTATCCAAATATGCATTCTGGAAATTTTTGTGTGCGTGGATAAAAAATAGAAATAAACATTCTGTGGTTTAATTTACAAAATCTGGTAGGCTAATCTTACGGATAATCTCAACCCCTGGAGGTTCGATTCGTAATACAGGAAATTTAATACTTGTATTAAATCAATATTCTTTTATATAAATGCATTTTACATTATCTTTATGTATTATAAATAATTGAGTACCTTTGCGTCACCAACGCAGAGGATTTTAGGTGGCTGATTCGCCCGTACAACGAACTCGGGACCTACACATTGCGTTTTATTGAAGCATCGCGTTGGACCACCAATCGCTCTGTACAGACGTGATGGTGCTCTTTGAACAGGCTTCCCACGCCTCGCACGCGGACCATTTTTTATCGCCGCTCTTAAAAAGAAGAAAAAAAACAAGGAAAAAATTCAATTATAAAATACAGACTAAGAAAAATCAATGGCATGAAATATGCAGTAGAATTGTATTATTAAAATCGCAACCCAAATAATTATAACAAAAAAAAATCATAACAAAAATACTGAACTAGTATAATTTGATAGATCCAAACCATTTCGTTGATTTCTTTGAAAATTACTGAAGTTTCAGGAAAAATTTACTCACAATTTCAGAGAAATATTTTTAACAATTTCAAAGATTTTTAATCTAATAGCTCGCAGCCTTGTTTGGAATTTATGCAATGCGATGAAAGGAGCTTCACTTATTGTATACGTAAACGGGTAGCGTCTTGCGATCGAGATGAGGCGACATACCGGTGATGTTTTCCATCTGGTTTTTCCAATTACTCGTTGGCAAGACGCAACCACAGCCCTTAATATCAGTGGTAGTACGACTTGTTAGCGAATAACAAAATACCTTAAAGCACAATTCAGGAACAACACAAATCTACATTTTACAAAAATGAATATCAATAAATAAAGTACAAGGATTTTTCTCCAACATTTCATACATCTAGCGAATGTCATGGTGAGTTGTCTAGATTTAATTTCGGTAACGTCAAAAACAGAAAAAAAACTAGACAATCAGATATAATTATTTGCATTTACATAATCAAATAGTCATGACGAAACAGACTGTCAAAAATAAGATTTTAGTCTCTTAAATCTCTACTCCATTATGATCTGCTGATATTTTTCATTTTTTATTTTAATGCTTGAGTTTGCAATGATTTACTTTTGAAAAATATAGATATGTTTCATTGAAACCCTAATCTTGTTTGTAGATATTGTAGATTTTAGGTCGAATTTATAGTTCCAAGTTTGATCTTGACAAAATTCGATCTTAAACCCGAACTTAATTTCAAACTAGAGACGATTAATTCGATCCGCGGATATTTTGTGGTTAGATATTTATTTACAGAGACACATAAGTACATCTTACCTCGGTGGTTTAACAGGAGCAACCGATTCACTTAGGCCATTATTAGTTTCGGCCAATGGCACCACCGATCTCTTCAAGCTGGTGATGAGCCTCGGTGGCTTAGGAGGAACCGGACCATGTAGGCCCTGAACTTTAATGGAAGACACTGGATTCATTTGCGTACTATTTTGATGTCCGTCAATAGTTTGATTATCACCGGTGAAAACGCGAAGTCTTGTCGTTAATCCCGACCCGTTACTTTGAGGATAGTGCCTCAATTCCCTTGTCGATTCCTGGGCGTTTCTGGTCGGAAGTTGGGGATTCGAGTATTGCCGATGAAGCGCCTGACCAGTTACCGTTTGGCCATTTCTCATAGCCTCTTGGCCCCTAATATCACCCACATTTCCAACTTGCACTTCACCATTCAATCCTCTCGTCAAATGCGCTATGTTAGGCTGAGAAGAACCTCCGTTTTTGACAATTCTGGGTCTGCCCACATTATGTCCATAAAGGTCACCTTTCTGGATGCTAGATTTTGCCGAAAGTCCATTAACCCGAACATCTTGGGAGCTCAAAAACGGCTTCACAGGAAGGGCATAAATCGGATCACTATATACATTAGCTCCTGGAGCTTGTGGCACTCTTTGACCATTTGTGAACATATTCAAATTGTGAGTACTCCTCGTATGTTCTGTGATACCTCGTTGAACTCGATCCGAGTATTCAGGCTGGGAACTCGTTCTTGTGTGATGAATTGTTGGCTGTTGTATATTGTCCGTTTGTATGTTGACCTGAGACTGGAACTGAGGCTTTGGACTGCTCAATGATGGCTCTTGCGCCGATAAACTGATCAGATTTGGATGAGATCGTGAGTTACGCGACTGGGCTTTGAAGAGGGCACCCTTGACCTGATGCTTCGAGAAGTGACCCGTGTGCTGATGCTGCTGCTGCTGCTGGTGCTGTTGGTGGGGTTGCTGCTGTTTCTGATGCTGCAGGTGCTGGTTCTGCTGCTGAGGTGGTGCTTGATGTTGATTCTGATGTTGATGATGACGTTGAGTGGCCGGCATGGCTCTTGGATTCGGGAAGGCGGCTCGTTTCCTCGCAACGTACTGAGGAGATCTCACCACTTCTCTGTACATATCCATGACTATGTGGGTGAAGGGCTTCGACTGCAAACGCGTACGACAGTACTCTGATATCACCTGAAACATAAATTCCCGCTCCCGTTAAATTAAAGGGCTTATACCAAAGTCATAGAATTCTAAGAGAGGTTTATCCTAAGTTGGAAAGCTCTGAATCAACATGTCGAAAAGTTTGCCACACCTTCTGCCAATATCTTGGGAAATCGAAGGAATTTATATTGCCACAGAGGGATGAGACCGAACAGCATTCTCCGGACGATAGTTCGACCAACTCGCGTTGAAGAAGCTTAATCACCGATTCATTTATACCGAAGTTCCATTTGTTTGCTTAATGGAATTTTAGACAACGTTTGGCGTTTCTTCACGATGTTTCTAGTAAAAAAAAAGGTTTCTTTACTTCGATTCTTCGTAGAGGCGTAGAGAAAGATTTGGATTTGTAAAAAAAAATATTAAATTTTCTTATCGTAGGCTTAAAAATACGACAACGATATTTTATCAAAACATCTCAAATTCGTTGGATAAAAAAAAAACGAAAATGGAAACATTTTTTGGCTTTAAATTGGAACATCCAACATTTAATATTTCTGTATATTTATACTTATTTCCGATCATCTTTTAAAGCGGTCTCATGGGTGCCAAAATTGAGGTATCATAATTATATTCGTGCAATTCTCTACTTTTGGGTAAGTCCTTTCGCACGTAGTAAGAAAATTGCCAACCCAACAAAAAGTTATCGGTGATTCTGAATTTTCCCTGATCTTGACTTTTCGGGGATTCGAGATCGAAAAAAAATGTTTTGACTTTACTACACGGAGAAAAGGGCTAAGTTAGATCAACCAAGGCGCTTGGTTATATTTGCGCCAACTAAGTTATTGGTTAGACCAACCAAGTTATTGTTTGACCAACCAAGTTATGGTTTGACCAACTAAGTTATCGGTTACACCACACGGAAAGAAAAAAGTAGTTGTAAAAACTGATTTATCGGTCCCTATAACGAATCGAAATAGTTAGAATAGCGCCAACTAGTCAGTCGGTTGAAAAAACAATAAACTCGTTGGTAGAGTATCGATAGTAACAATGACCAGCTGAGATCATAACCTCAACTCACCGGTTGGTTGGTGTAACGGATCATTTAGATTGGATAGCAGCCGTGATAGTTGCAGGAACCAAGTTGTTGGTCATACATACTATTTTGGCGATCAATCGAAAAAAGTTGAGACTACGATTCCGACTTAGTTTCAGTAATTAACACGCGGCACAGCATATGCTGGAATTGGTAGCCAGAACTACTTTTTTCTTTCCGTGCAACTAAATCATCTTGGTTAGTCAATCAATAACTTGGTTGGTTAACAAATAACTTGATTAGTCTAACCAATAGCTTAGTTGGCGCATATATAACCAAGCGCCTTGGTTGTTCTAACCAAGCCTTTTTTTTGCGTGTACATTTGAAAAGACTACCTAATCGTAAACTTTCCACTCATTTCGGAAAATCTATTGAACGTATAATCAGATATACTTTATTTCTATGTGGTCTGTCTTCCTAGCCTTAAGAATGGGGCACGCGTCCATTGCCACATCAACAGGGGTTGCCAGTAAAAGTTCAAACTTTCAACTCACGGTATCAATGACGTGAAATGGGGTTAAAATTCATAACTGCATTTACGTTTAAGATATTGCTGAGGCAAACTGGCGTAATAAGGTCACATACATAGAGATGTAATTGAATTACGGAGAAGGACGATGACACCTTCATGCGGTTGTGGCATGAGTGCTGGAGGACTGTTCGCTGTAGAACGTAGTCTCCAGTAGAGACTTTAAAAAAAATCTATTGAACGTATAATCACATATACTTTATTTCTATGTGTTCTGCCTTCCTAGCCTTAAGAATGGGGCACGTGTCAATTGGCATATCAACAAAGGTTGCCAGTAAAAGTTCAATCTTTCAACTTATGGTATCAATGGCGTGAAATGGGGTTGAAATTCATAACTGCATTTACGTTTAAGATATTGCTGAGGCAAACTGGCGTAATAAGGCCACATACGTAGAGATATAATAGAATTACGGAGAAGAACGATGACACCTTCATGCGGTTGTGGCATGAGTGCTGGAGGACTGTTCGTTGTAGAATGTAGTCTCCAGTAGAGACTTTAAAAAAATCTATTGAACGTATAATCACATATACTTTATTTCTATGTGTTCTGCCTTCCTAGCCTTAAGAATGAAGCACGTGTCAATTGTCATATCAACAGAGGTTGCCAGTAAAACTTCAAACTTTCAACTTATGGTATCAATGGCGTGAAATGGGTTTGAAATTCATAACTGCATTTACGTTTAAGATATTGCTGAGGCAAACTGGCGTAATAAGGTCACATACATAGAAATGTAATTGAATTACGGAGAAGGACGGTGACACCTTCATGCGGTTGTGGCATGAGTGCTGGAGGACTGTTCGCTGTACAACATAGTCTCCAGTAGAGACTTTAAAAAAAATCTATTGAACGTATAATCACATATACTTTATTTCTATGTGTTCTGCCTTCCTAGTCTTAAGAATGAGGCACGTGTCAATTGTCATATCAACAGAGGTTGCCAGTAAAAGTTCAAACTTTCAACTTATGGTATCAATGGCGTGAAATGGGGTTGAACTTCATAACTGTATTTACGTTTAAGATATTGCTGAGGCAAACTGGCGTAATAAGGTCACATATGTAGAGATATAATTGAATTACGGAGAAGAACGATGACACCTTCATGCGGTTGTGGCATGAGTGCTGGAGGACTGTTCGCTGTAGAACGTAGTCTCCAGTAGAGTCTTTAAAAAAATCTATTGAATGTATAATCACATATACTTTATTTCTATGTGTTCTGCCTTCCTAGCCTTAAGAATGGGGCACGTGTCAATTGGCATATCAACAAAGGTTGCCAGTAAAAGTTCAAACTTTCAACTTATGGTATCAATGGCGTGAAATGGGGTTGAAATTTATAACTGCATTTACGTTTAAGATATTGCTGAGGCAAACTGGCGTAATAAGGTCACATACATAGAGATGTAATTGAATTACGGAGAAGGACGATGACACCTTCATGCGGTTGTGGCATGAGTGCTGGAGGACTGTTCGCTGTGGTGATCGTACTCTAGACGCCGCCTCCAGCAGAGACTACGTTGATCAAGCAACTGCGCTATTCATGACACCAACGGCTGAACCAACTATTCTGCCGTTGACTACTTCCAATGCGACGATAATAATAACTGTCATAACCGTGAACACGTATTCTCTTATTCTGAAAGCATCAACGCCCGTGTATCCCGCGCTCTATTGTACAGTATTGTTCTTCGTCCTGCGTATAACTCACTTGAATAGCAAGCAGGAGCATCGCCAGCTCAAGTGGTAGTGATCAGTAGCTCAAAGACCGAACATTTATGAGCTACGGGCGTTGGGGCTGCTTAAAAGATGGTTATATTTTTGGTAGAGATGTTAATCTTGATTTTGGTTGACTAGTCGTTCATAGATAATATACAGTCATGATCTTATGATCATTGATACGTTTATGACTGCAACTTGACCTTTATTATACGTTACTTTGCTGAGTCTTTTTTAATTTTTTTATTAAAAGAAACCATCCGTAGATAGATTCACTAAGAAAATCTTGCACTTTTATAGATCGAAATATTTAGCTGCCATGCTTGATCGAATTAAAATTGAAATAAATCTGCGTACAAGAATTATATAATCATAATCATCTTTGTGTCCATTTCTTAACAAGAAGTCACACTTTCATAGTCATCAAGCTTTGTTTTGCATTTACTGTCTTTTAGAGAAAGAAGTGGATGTAGATCAAAGTAGTTTATCCCATACTATTCAGTTGAAAAAATTGTGGATCAAAATTACATATCCAAACTTCCTACCAACATGATCTAAACTCAACTTGTTATTGCTCCAAATAAATTTTTTTTATAAAAACCTCAACTATCTTGACGAGAGTTGACCAATTGTAGACCTTTGTGTAATATCTATCAATCATAAGATCTAAATTGCAATGAATGAGAATCTTCAACATTTATAATCCGTTAAATTGACCAGTCATTTAAAATGCTACTATTAGAAAAAAGGAAGTCAACTGTAAATAGAATCACTGAGAATATCTTGCACTTTGATAGATCGAAACGTTAAGTGTTAACCCAAATGCCTGCGTTATAGTTGACCCACATTGAACCCCAACCCTCTCTTCAGCTATGCATCCGATCGATTTGCGACAGTGTGTGAACGAACAAATTTAACGCTTCCTCGAGTTCCTGACTTCCATTCAAAAGCCATGATCATTCCTATATACGAGCTATAAATGGTGGGTCAGCATTTGGAATCCAGCGTTCGCACATGCAGTCATCCTGGTAATGTATCTATGTTTGTACACGAAGCACATCCGTCGTTTCAAGCGTTTCTCGCTTAATGCTCGTCCGTGCGGAGCAGAGGTCAAAGGTTGTGGATCTTTTGCAAACGTGTGTTCCCGACCGGCGCCATCGAACGTCACGGTCAACGTCCGAATCGATGAAAAAGAACCTTTGGCGCTATGGAAACGTGTTGTCCAGTTGTGCCCTTTTCTCATCGGCGAACATAGTCAGGGGATTCGAGTATTTTACTCGTTCGATACACGTCACCACAGCAAGATCGCGCTATTTCCGATGAATTCCGATGCAACATTGCTGCTTGGCATTTCTCACTCCATCCAGCTCCGGCAATTTTCGTCTCGCCGTCGGTCATTCCTATTTTGGCTAATTCAGCAGTTCTATTGGGCATTCATCAGAACGATTGCGTTCTGTCCTGTGCATTGTTAGCGCTTTTGCCCTTCAAACAGCATCGGGTTGACGTCGGGACGTGAAGAGGACAAATTGGGCCAATGTGTGGACGACTAAATATTTACCGATATAATATCTAAATCTGAATAGCTTATTGACTTCGTATACTCAAGATTTAGTATCCATTTTTAATCAAATAGTAATGGTTTTAGTCAAATTACAATCTTTCGGGTGGAAAATTCTAAATTTTGTTCACTCGGGAACTTTATAAACATTTTTTAAAAAGTGCAAAATGGCATTCTAGTTAATCGTGGTTCCACTATATCGACCCGACAAAAAAAGGAAATCTGGGTATTTACAGATAGCTAAAAACAGCCACTTTGGTTAATCGTGGTTATATACTTTACCGCTTTGACAAAAATGCATAAATCCGATTATTTAATACCTGGCAATAGATAAAAACCAGGCAATCCGGTTAATCGGGGTTTTACTGTATCATTTCAACAAAACAGCAGTAATATGATCAATTATTCCGTTTAATTGAGTTTGTATTGCACCTCCTTGACCAAATTGCAGAAATCTGGTTATTTACTACCTGCCGACAGAAAAAAACTGACCCTCGTACTAATCGGCGTTCTACTGTATTTCCTTGACCAAATACCAGGAATCTGGTTATTTGTTACTAACCAATAGGCAAAATAAACTACCAGCCAATAGGTAAAAAACAGATACTCCTGTTAATCGAGTTTCTGCTGTATCTCCTAGACGAAAAAGCAGAAACTTGATTATTTACTACCAGCCAATGGGGGAAAAGCGACAGTCTAACAAAACATCCGAACTACAAGCTATTCCAATTCCGTTTATTCGCTGACGTTAACACAAAAATGGAAATTCATGCATATTTCCATAACAGTCAATATTGTGGCTTGTGTAGGAAGAAATGTGATATTTCAAGAGTAGCCAGTATATAACAAGAGGTTTTAAAAACCAATGTTGCCAGCGCGAAAGGTACGTACAATTGATCCGTTGCAATTAAAACAAAAAAAATACCATCAACGTAATGATGCAATGAAAAAAAAGGTCTACAGAGAGAAGCATAACAACGTGATCGCGGCTTTAAATTATTTCGACTCGACGGGACGAACTCGCATTTTTCTCATCCAAATTCGTATTACACACTCACTGTACTGAAGCAACAAAACCAAAATGGATTCCAGCCGCCGTCAGACCGAGGTTGCATTGACGTGCCTGGCTGCTTGCATGTCAGTTTTTTTTTGGTTCTCGAAACTCTGTGATATTCTGCTTTGATGAAAAACCCGGTACGCTAGATGCAATTTTAAAGGGATTATGGCATTGAAATGGAGAACAAAGGATTTTAAGGCTTTCTGCCAGCAACCGCGCTATTGAAGTTAAACGATAAACTGCGTCATAATTTTCCAATGTTCGAACAATTGGTGATACCGGTCATGCGCGAATATAATACGTTATTTTTCCAAAAAACATATTCAGTGTAAAAAAAAATTGGATACCACGCACATTGGAACTGTTTAAAAATATATAAATTTGCTAAATATTTAGTTGTGTATGTGCTTTAAATTAATATCTTTGCATCAATAGAAATTCTGATTGACGGCTCCTAATGAAACTGAAGTAACTTACGGGAATTATTCAAATTGAGGTATCTCAGCATTCAATGGCTGGGGGTCAAAATAGCGAATGATCAAAATAGCGAATTTCAAAATAAGAAACGTCTAAATATAGAATGGCTATCATTATGAAACTCGCTATTTTAGCCATTCGCTATTTTGACTGCATATTATTAAGATGGAGGTCAAAATAGCGAATGATGAAAATAGCGAATGGCTGAAACAGCGAATTTTATAATGATGGCCATTCTAGATTCAGATGTTCCTTATTTTGAAATTCGCTATTTTGGTCATTCGCTATTTTGACGCCGACCCTATTTGTAATTAATTACCTTCATCGAGTTAGGCCTTTTCAGAGTGCCTTCCGAGTTACATCAGTTCAATCATGAGATTTGATTGAACCGATGTAACTCGGTATGATTGAGATAAGTTAGTTTGTTTCTGAATCGTGAAATGAGTCAGTTTGGAATTGAATGCTGAGATCCCGTAGTTCGAATAATTTCCATGAGTTACCTCAGTTTCATTAGGAGCCGTCGATATGCGGAAAATACTCTCAAGTAAAAAAAAATCTAGCTAATTATGAGAAATATTTGGAAGGTCTAAAAAAATTTAATCTTCCCATTTTTTTAAAAGAAAAACTGTCGAAAAAACGGCTAAAATCGGTACTTTTTGTTCAAACCGCCGCCATTTTGTCAATTTTGATTTTAAAAAAGCCTCCATAGCGCGATAGCCAATCGCATACTAATTAATAATTCTTTGGGTTTTTTTAGATCAATTTTGCGACCCCTAGGATCTCCACCATGAGTCTATCTTTTTTACCAACATTATTTTTAACAATTAAAAAAAAAATTTAACAATAAAAATCGTGTTAAAAAAAAATCGTTTTCTGTCATTCATGATTACCTTAATATGTCATAAAAATTTCAGATTGATCGTCGTAAAGTAACCGTCTGAAAAAAAATCGTGAAAATAGGCTATTTTTCGGGCCGTCACAATGGAAAGATGCCTTAAACCGCCCCTGATTATTATATTAGGTCGACACGAAAAAAATAAGATATATTTTTTATGTTTGATACTTACGTCCAATAGATTCATTAACGAGGCACGTCGACGCGGATCCGGCTCTGTCATAGCTGACAGAACGGACTGAAGAGCAGAAGAAGGTGATACCGATACGGATCCTGTGAGTGCAGCTACTCGTGGTGTCGTGTCCAGTAATGCACGACCTAGCGAGTACATCCACATCTAAAATGAAACAATAAAATATATATGTAATATATAATTTATTACAAATTAAAAATTGTCGATTTTGGCTGCTTGATGAATTAATTTAATTTAATAAGCAGCTACAGTCGATATTTGTAAAAGATTCGCATTAGTAAAATTTGAATTGGGCTTCGGTTTCGCTTTGAATACAGCGATCACTGTCTCAGACCCAAGATGTGCTTCGCAAAAATTCCATCATTAAAGAATATTAACCGAGAATAGTCGCATGCGATGAAAAAATAATATTAACGATACACGGACGCTGCCTATAATATACTATAATAAAATATATATTTATCTTTTATTTCCTTATTACATAAGAAAGTAGCTTCACATTAGACTTTTCTTCAGATACAAATTCCACGATACTCAAAATGCTCTTAAGGGGAGGGAGTCAGGTCAAAAAAATTGATTTTGGAAATTCAATATCATCCAAATCCTATTGCATATAAAAATGCCCAACGCACTATATTGTTGGTACTCGATGAAAGAATTTTTTACTGTCGTGTAACTTGCATATGTTTTTCAATATTATCTTAAGCAAAGTTCTTAGGTTTTCCATTCTGCGCATGATTCAGACCAAACTACTAGGCAGATTGGAATGGTTGACGTCTCATTTTCTTCTTCATGAAAAGATACATCGGCTAAATGAAGCAAACAATTTTTTTTTCATTCTGAAAGTAAAGTTAATCACTGATTTAGAAAATAGCGTAAAATTTATTTATTAATAATCATGTCATTTAAAAAATTAGCCGGTGTATCTTTTCATGGAGAAGAAAATGATACGTCAAACATTCCAATCTGACTAGTAGTTTGATCTGAATCATGCGCAGAATGGAAAACTTAAGAACTTTGCTTAAGATAGTATTGAAAAACATATGCAAGTCAGACGGCAGTAAAAAATCCTTTCATCGAGTGCCAACAAAATAGTGCGTTGTGCATTTTTATATGCAATAGGATTTGGATGATATTGAATTTCCAATATCAATTTTTTTGACTTGTCTCCCTCCCCTTAACAGTAGTATAGTAATTGAGAATACCCTTGATAAGCCTGACAATACAAACTAAAAAAAATTTCTTTTCTTGTTTTTTTAAATAGCTCAACGGAAAAGCTTTATCTTTTTTTTTCTTGTCAGTTCAGCTTCAAAACTTTTCTCAACGGTTTAACCTTAACCTAACCTTCAAAAACATATAAGATTAGGTGAAACCATTTTGTTAAGAAAAAGTTAACCAAAAAACATTAAGATTGGGTGATCCATTTGGTTAAGAAAAAGTACAAAAAATAATGTCTTTATGTTGTACTGTCATATAAAATTGATTCAGGTTGAACTCTGGGTAAAAAGTCTAGAGGTTGAGTTTTTGCGGTGAAAGTCATGTGATGGTTAATTGCAATTTTCACAAAAATAATGTTTGCCCTATGGCTATAGCTTTCAACGATTGCAATTAAGGGAGTATAAAATGGGAATTCATTGATTTCGCTATGCGATTGCGTTTGGTGTGCCGCTAATTAAAATTCATAGTCAATTGATCGGCATCGCACAATTGGCAGTCGCGCTTTCGACATGGGTATAATTTGCTATTGCGTTTATAGGAATTGTAATGCCAATCTAGTGCCTCGGGAGTCGTGACTGCCGAAACGCTAAACGCCACTAATTAGAGGCATTTTCAAGAGGCTTCCATAATAACGCGTCACTGCGTCGACGTTTTATTATAGCGTCCAATGATGTTTCGAAAATGAGGTGGTGCTATAATAAAAAGAAGAGACCGCGAGCTCCGTCGCAGTAGAAAAAGAAAAAAATAAAAACGGGGAAAAGAAAAGTACGATAAAGAGGGTATAAGTTCCTAAAACGAGTTCACTCCACCTACGTCGCCTAGGCAAAATAAATCGATAGTTCAACCACCTCTTCTGGCTCGCGAGCTGGAAGTTCTCACTTTAAAAATCACTTTAAACGACTCTGGCGACGTTGTGGTCGCGTGGGGAATGGGATACCTTTGATTTTTCAATCGAATTATTGATAACATTACTATGAATGAAATGGGGAAGAAAGAATTGAGAAAGACTGGCGATTTCGAAGTACATCATTTTGAGAACAATGTAGTTTCTATGATGTGAAGTAACTACTGCAAAAAGTTTTTTTTACCCTCATATTTTGACCTAATCTGAAGCCTGTTTCCAAAAATATATTTTTCTCAATTGCTCGATGCGTTTGCGTAACAAAATATTTTGTAAATGTCACTTTTCAAAAATCTATTTTATATATTTTCAAACGTACATAAATTAATAAACAAAAATGTAAATATGATAGAAAAAGATCGTCTTTAGGATGAGAGCATTCGCCAAAAGATATTTGAAAATATATATATATTTTTTTCATTGAATTTCTTATATAATAAGATATTGTAGACAATATATATTTTATAAAATAAGATATTTGAGAAAACATCTCATCTACCAACGAGCAAAATAAGGTACTCAGACATTGAGTCATTATTAATCGACATTGGATTTTAACGACCAATCTGTAAGAATGAAGAAACTTCTTCGAAAACTTCTTCGGAAAGCGAAATCTACGAATTTAGTGAATAGTTTATCTGAATAATATTTAATTTCCCTCTTAAAAAAATCAGTGGATGAAATATCTTGCATTTTCGATATAAGTGTTGTTGGCATTTTATTTGTTCTATAAATGGCTGTCGTACCAGCGTGAAGTTAGTATCAACGTCGGCGAACAATTTCAGGCATGTTGTTCATTTTCACAGTTGCAAATGATTTAAAAATCGTGACTTTTCCGACTCTGATTTCAGAATTCACAGGTCTGACTTCCGGTCGGAAAATCCAACTTACATGTTTTTTCTTCAAGATATCGAATTTTGTCGCATATTGTACCTCAGAAAGTACCGGTTACATGACTTTTTACGATGATTTTTGAAAAAGTCACTTTTGGTCGGTTCTGATTTGAGAATTCACAGATCCGACTTTCGGTCGGAAAATCCAACCTAAAAATCTTAAATTTTTTTTTCTTCAAGCTATCAAATTTTGGCTTTTACTATCGTTCTCAGGTCGCATGGTGTATCTCAGAAAGTATCGGTTACATGCCTTTTTACCATGATTTAAAAAGATCGAGCCTTTTTTCCGGTTCTAATTTCAGAATTCACAAAACTAATAAAACGGCACAAGTTCTTATATCGAAAATGCAAGTCATTTCAGCCATGATAATTTGTAAAAGTTGCAGCGCAAAATAAAAATTTTGATACCGATGTTTGATGATTAGCGCGCGAAGCGCGCATCCGCTTCTAGTTAGAGAAAAAAATAGGTAGTCGTCTGTTATAGTAAATTTTTTTCTGTTTTCATAACAATAAATATTTAAAAATACTTAATCGAACGGATTCTACTACTTCATTATTATATCATTATTTTTAGCACAAAACTCTACCAAATATTTTAACATTTATTGACTTCCGGTATTTTTTGCTCTATGGGAATCCACATATTTTCATTCGAAATAAACGTCATATCCCAGATAGAAAAAAAGTATATGTATTTTATATGCCTAATAATGGTGCCAAAAAGTTCTATATGCTGCATATATGTGTGCAAAAATATATACAAAATATATATGAGATATATATGGAATATATGTAATACTAGCCCCCCCCCCCCCCCCAAGGTTGGCCCCCACCCAAAAGTTTTTCACTTTTGACATAAAAAATTTTGACTTTTGATGGCCCGAATTTTTCTAAGTCCCTAAATTCGGGCTTTTGGCGGCCCGAATTTTTCTAAGTTCCTAAATTTGGGCTTTTGACGGCCCGAATTTTTCTAAGTCCCTAAGTTTGGGCTTTTGACTGCCCGAATTTTTCTAAGTTTCTAAATTTGGGCTTTTGACGGCCCGAATTTTTCTAAGTCCCTAAGTTTGGGCTTTTGACGGCCCGAATTTTTCTAAGTTCCTAAATTTGGGCTTTTGACGGCCCGAATTTTTTTAAGTCCCTAAATTCGGGCTTTTGAGAATCCCAATTTTTCTAAGTCCCTAAATGCGGGCTTTTGACGGTCTGAATTTTTCTAAGTCCCTAAATTCGGTCTTTTGACGGTCCGAATTTTTCCAAGTCCCGTAATTCGGGATTTTGACGGTCCAAATTTTTCCAAGTCCCTCGATTCTTGACACGGCGGCGGCGAGATCTTCTTATAATACAGAGAGATATATTTTTTTAGGGCCAAACAGCCCTAAATTCTATATGTCGAATATATTGTGTATACATTTCTCTTTCTATGTGGGATAATTGCTCTAACAAATGTCTATAATAGCTCCTGTTCTACACGTGAGTGTGCTCAACCCCTTTGCCAACTTTGAAGGACAATTTCGACAAGTACTTGACCCGTACAATGAGAATGTTTTGGTAGTCAAGTTTGCATAGTGTATTTAGAGCCACAAAAAGTTAACTTCATTTTTCAAGATGATGCAGTGTGTCACTTAATTTATTATTCCAGGTTAATTATTGTATAAAAAAAAGAAATATTATATCCAGTTCCAAGACAATTATAATGTGATGACACCTAATTGAACCAGCACATCGAAAGTTTTCTTTTCTCTTTCAGGATTCCGTTGAAAAGGGAATAAACGTCAACGTTTACTTTTTTCATAGCGAATAAAACGGCACACATAATGCCAAAACATTATGGAGATTACATATAATTTTGATGTAAACTGCGGGGGAAACTTGAAGCGAGAGGGTGAGAAGATTATGCAGCTACTGACGTAGCCGCTCACACTGTGCCCCAGTGTAACCAATGTTTGCAGAGGGACCATTCTATGGCATCCCCAGCGTCTTTTCTCCTATGTACATGAGCCACTGAAAAGCACGCCTCGAGCTACACGTAGCTACTTCCGCTTGCGATACTCTTGTCTGCGCCGCACGCTCGTGATGACGCAACTTCCTCGTTCACTCAATACACGTAGTATCGTGGCATTTGGTAAGTCTTAAGGATACTTTGCATATACGTGAGCAACTCAAAGTTTCATTCGATCAAAATTTCAGTTCCTTGCGTCATGAAAAAAATTAAAATAAACACAAGTTCTGAAAAATGCTTAGCAAATTAATTTTAGAAAAATAGTTTAACGAACGCAAAACATTTTTCCAAATGTGCAATTAGTTCCAAGATTTTTATGAAAATGTATCATTTTTTTGATTTTCTACCAGGTTTGAATTTTTCGTTATCGAGAATTTTAAAAGATAATGTTTATAAAATTATTTATAACAGAATTTTTCTAAAAATATTTTTTAATCAACGCTATTAAACAATTTCTTTAATAAAAAGAAATGTTGAAAAGTACCCAGAAACTTGAAAATAAAATTTTTATTCTATAAGAGAAATAAATTTGCTGTCGAATTTGTAGAAAATTTTGTTATCTTTAATTTATTAATACCTTTTTGCCATTGTTATTATTTATAATCGATGTTCCAAATATTTACAATGAAAATAATATATATATTTTTTTAGGTTTTTGTCTTTTGGCCAAGTACTTAAATTCTAGTTCCATCAAACTTTTGGTTGGAAATGTGCATTCCGTCGTCGCAATATATATATCACAGCATTACGAGACTACCAAATTACAACCCTTGCGATGTACAACCCTCCGGGCGCTATAAATACTGCAATATAATTTCTCCTATATTATACGGAGAGTTGTAATCTGATAGACTTGTAATATGCTGAACTTTAGTATGCTAGCGATGTTTGATGGCAGAGTTGCGAGATGCCACTGACCCTGTAACTGTGAAAGTAGCGTATTTGCTACAATTCGGAGAAAGATATTTACCAAAGCATTTTTAAAAATATGACAACAAATTTTGGGAAAATTTGACAACCAGTAAAATTTTATTACGAATGTATCCAACATTTAATTTTCATGAAAGAAAAGCACATTTACATGTTAAAAAAAAATTGAAAATAGATTTTTTTAAAAGCGCTATTTTTCACTTTTTACATTTGGAAAAATGGCCACATCGTTAGAAAAGACTGGAAGTTTTTATGCATAAACTTGTCATCGAAATTTAATGTACAATTGTAGTATAAATTTAATATACTTTTGCGATAAAATAGAAGCAAGTTATTAAAATTCAGGTACGTTTACTGTAAAGTTGAAGTAAATTATTGAATTTGCTGTACCATACATTAATTTTATATTACACTTGCATACTAAATTTAATATACCAGATTATGCATAAAAACTTCCAATCCTGTACATTAAATTTCAAGTAGATTTTTTTAGAGTGCAGTTTTTGAGGAAAATTAAAGTATTTTGTCAATTTGCCTCCTGTCGTTGTATAATATATTTTTATGATAATTATTAGCCGACAGTGAAAAAAAAACTTACTGACATTTTTTTAATTTTCTAACCAACCCAACCCATAAAATAGTTTTATTTTACGTTGCTTTGAAGGCAAGTCTTTTGTTATATAAGAACCACGCGTGCCATTCTAAATTTAAAAAAAATCACGCGTCGGTGATTATTACTTGGCAGGTAAAATCAGTTCAGTGGTTCCGTTTTAATTCTTTAAGTGTCGTGGGCTTATCAGACTGGAAAATTAATGGCAGAATCCCTGCGAGTTGTATTTACCTGTAAAACTTTGAGAAAAAATCTTCGAGGACTCTAGTGAACGTAACATTGAATATTTAAAAACTCACCTTTTCCGAATCCGTGTCGGAGTACACTCGACCGAGACGGTATTCCGGAGGCAAATATGCCCTTGCAGTTTCCGGTGGTGCCAGCTGTAACGTCACTCTACCACGCTGCGTTAACTCCAGGGTGTGGGGAGTCACCACCGGTCCCACCCCTGAGCCACCGACCACACCCCCATCTGCAACAAATGGAACGGTACGTTTTAATTACGAGACAAGTCGTGATTTTTGTTTGCTTTCGTTACTTTATTCGAAGCTACCGCTACAAAAGTGTTATCCAGTGCTTTAAAATTATCGTTGTTATTGAGACATGTCAAATAACGATTTTGTGAATGTAATTTGACAGTCACGTGACATTGTTAAAATTTGTATATAAAATTAATTTTAATGTAAAGTGACTGCAACTTTAATCTCAAGTAGTGTAACAAATGGAACGGTACGTTTTAATTAATTACGAGACAAGTCGTGATTTTCGTTTGCTTTCGTTACTTTATTCGAAGCTACCGCAACAAAAGTGTTATCCAGTGCTTTAAAATTATCGTTGTTATTGAGACGTGTCAAATAACGATTTTGTGAATGTAATTTGACAGTCACGTGACATTTTAAAAATTTGTATATAAAATTAATTTTAATGTAAAGTGACCGCAACTTTAATCTCAAGTAGTGCAACAAATGGAACGGTACGTTTTAATTACGAGACAAGTTGTGATTTTCGTTTGCTTTCGGTACTTTATTCGAAACTACCGCCAAAAAAATGTTATCCAGTGCTTTAAAATTATCGTTGTTATTGAAACGTGTCAAATAACGATTTTGTGAATGTAATTTAAACATTTAAAAAAAAATAATTAAAAATTAATTTTAATGTAAAGTGACCGTAACTTTAATCTCAAGTAGTACAACATGACAAGGAAATGATATGCAGAGTAGTAAAATGGCGGCGTCTGTCTATTTAGTTATGAAATGGCGCCGTAGGGTAGACGTACCATTTGTGGCCACTGCACCATTAGTGGCCACACAAAAAATGTATATATTAATTCATTATTACTTCGATCTATTCAAATTACTAAATAAGATTACTCTACATGAATCAAAGCAACTTTTGCTTTGAAAATGCCCATTGTTTAATACAGTATATTAACACTAGAATGCAACACTAGTGGCCACACAAAAAATGTATATATTAATTCATCATTACTTCAATATATTCAAATTACTAAACAAGATTACTCTACATGAATCAAAGCAACTTTTGCGTTGAAAATACCCAATTGTTTAATACAGTATATTCAAAGCCGTTTGCACCATTTGTGGCCATCACCGTAATTTACATGCAATAGGTATGGCCACAAATGGATCAAGCTGATGGCCACAAACGGTGCTTCTCCTTACGTCTTTTGCTTGGTCACAGAGGAAGCTTTTTAGTTGGAAAATGGCGTCATATGTCTTTTCAGTTGTAAAATGGCGTCATATGTCTTTTCAGTTGTAAAATGACGTCATATGTCTTTTCAGTTGTAAAATGACGTCATATGTCTTTTCAGTTGTAAAATGACGTCATATGTCTTTTCAGTTGTAAAATGACGTCATATGTCTTTTCAGTTGTAAAATGGTGCCGTATGTCTTTTGCGTTGTAAAATTACGACCATTGGTCGGTCATTCTGTGTCTTTTTTTATTTGTATAATAATTGAGAGTGCGACTTCGATTGGCTATGATAAGCCAATTACAAAAACGTACTTATTAATTAAATGGCGGCGTGCGTCGATAAAATGGGAAAAAAATCGATCTTTTTTTCGGTAGTATCTTTTGCAATTTTTTAAGTGTTGAATATTGAGATGAATACGGTTTATGACATGTCAATTACAAAAATCACCTTAGTAATGAAATGGCGGTAGACGTCTATTTAGTGGTCAAACGCCCTTCCACTTATTTAGGGGAAATAAAGTATATGGAACATTCCATGCCATCTCGGTCAACGGCTGAACCTCATATTTTTTTTCGCGCCAATTTTTTATGTTATTCTTCCAATTGAAAAATGCATGCAAAAATTTTTTTAGATTTCTTTTTAACGAAGTTTCAGAGTTATAAATAATTAAAGCTATCTGAAAAACGCCCTAATTTTAAAAAATCGAAAAATTCTCAAAAATACTATGATGTGCAACAAAACGATTGAATCATAGGCCAGAGTGGGCCGAAACCTCCTGCTTTTTTTCCATTTTTTAACATTATTCAAAGGTTTTTTAAACGTTAAATAAACAACGCTTCGATTTAAAAATCTCAAAAATACTGTGAGTTTACCGAGTTGGCATGGAATGCACCATATGCAACATATATAAAATATGTATTCTAGATGCACAAGATCAAGAGTCGTGGTAGCGACTCGACGCCAAGTTAAAAAAGCTTCCTCTATGAGGAAGCAATAGTATATTGTGCAACAAGAACCGAAAGTTGGCGATTGCGACGAGTGTGAGGGTTGCCGCCCGAACGAAGCGAGGGCTGCAATCACACGAGTCGCAAACGCCAATGTTTGCCCGGGTTGCACACCATATTTTTTGTAACATGTTTATGAGTAGTGGTGCTTTGAATGGTAGTTTTGCGGGACGAACAGTGAAAAGTGAGGTTACCAGCTTTCCACCCTAGGGTCGAAAGTGAAACAGCAGGTTCGAAAATGAAGGAATCGCGAACTGCGCATGCGCCAACCTATCGTTTCAACACTGCTATGAAACTAGCCACTTTCGGCCCGCAAAACTGCCAATTGTGCTACAAAAATAGTATATTACGCAACTAGGGAGGGATAGTCTAGTTTCACTCCCCAGTGGAGTATACTATTTTTCACCATATCTGCAGCGGAAAGTTCGAATTACGTAAAGCCTATAGGACGGGAAGTCGAATTTTCCGCGCAGGTATGGTGAAAAAATTATATATCTTTCCCAAAATTTTGTATACGTCAGATATATTTCAGAATATATACGAACTATATACGAGTAAAAAGTATATCTAAGATACATAAAAAATAAATAAAAAATGTATTTTTGTTACATCATCATCCGGAAAGTTCAGATGCAGTCAGATATACTTCTTTTTCATGGGGGGGGGGGGGGGGGGGTGGACATTTATTTTCGGTTATTTTTTTAATGTTTAAAATTGAGATTGTGCTTCCGTTTAATTAGACGATATTTTTCAACGTTTTAATCAAATCGCTCATTTTACAAACGGTCCGGTGCCACTAATGTGACGGTAATGTAACCCATGACGTGAGAGCGTTACATTACTGGTTCTATTTATCTTTGGAATTGCGGATTGCATAAGGAAAAATGTGATATTTTTCTACCTCATGGAAACCATTTTTATTCGACGGGCATAGTAAGTATGATTCATGGTGGACGTGGATGCTGCCTTTGTAATAAAATGCACATTAACGCGGAAAGAGGCAAAAAAAGGGTTTGTATACGAGATGGTCCAGCTCGTTAGTTTCTCATCTCTGCTAGCTCTTTTGGAATGTTATATTAGCTTTGGCTTATCCAGGAAAGAGTGGACCATGATGAGCCGCAGGGCACAGTGAGCCACGACGATTTTTAGCTAGATAACTAAATGTTAATTTATCAAGCAGTAGCTCAACTTAAATCATCCCATTTCAAACTTTTCGTCCAATGATTTTTCAATTTTAATCTCGGAAAAAACATCCCATTGGTTGATATTTTTGTCGTCCATTTTCATTTACTTTCTTTCTTAAAATTTGTACTTGTACAATGTTGTAAAAATACAATATACTTGAATTATATAATTTTGAAAACCTTTCTATTAATAATTCTGTGACTTCGTTTTACTTTACAAGCTTTCTTGAACATTTCAAAGACAGTTTTTTTCATTTTTGCACAAAATGCGGTCCAAAGGTTCAAATCTGGCATTTATAGTTAAAGAAATAGAAAAAATAAAACTTATGAAATATGTTTAAAATAAAATAAAAGTAAAAAAAAATTGCGTCGATCTTTTTTATTCCAATACTTTCTCTTTTAATTTACTTTGTATGTGATGAGAAAGTAAATAAATATTTTTAGAAAATGCAAGTAATTTTGAAATTTTGGTTGTGAAATAAAGTAATTTAATGTTTAATTCCGTCTTAAATTATTCTGTACTTTTCTCTTCAATTGTTATATTCATCAAAAAATGACCAGCTTCAATTAATTTATTAGATATTAATTCTAAAATTAATCAGGATTCACTATAAATATTGGGTCCTGCAAACGACAACTTGTTATTTTACGTAAATATCTTGTTTGGCCGGTATTTTCGCGTGTCAACGGTGCAAAATATTACATCGTGCAACGTTACTTGTACTTATTAAAAAAATTCTCTGTGGCGACGTAATCATTGGTGCAGAAAAAAGTTTCTCTTCGCATTCATGGGTTTTTATTCAGTGGCTACAGAAAAAAATGCGGGTACGTTGACGGAAAGCGGAGATGCCGACAATGAAAAACGCCCGTGGGAGTGAACTTTTGTGTAAGAGAGATGCGGCTCTGGACGATTGTTACAGAGTACCTGCAGCGACGCTCGTTGACGAATAGAAAGAAATATCAACATCAGACGAGTATATGTCTGTGATCATATTTTCTCGATTAATTTCCTATCCCCAACAATACCAGAAAAAAATTCCAGTATTTAAAGAAATTCGGCTCTATGAAGATGTTCGTTAATCAATTTTAATTTCCCAGTAGATATTACGATGAGCAATCAACTAGGCTTTACTTTGTAACCAATCTTCAACATTTCAAAGAACGCTTTTTTTTCAATTGTATACAAAATGCTAAATTCTAAAATTCGGGAAATTACGGATTACCAGTTTAGGAAATAAATAAAATAAATATTTCAATTAAAGATGCATTAACGAAGTGTCAACATTTTTAATAATTGAGCATCTCCAATTTTTTAAAATCAAATCATACACTATTTAAAAAAAAAACGTATTTATCGTTAAATTTGTATTATTCAATTGATAACTTTTATTTTTTGATAATTTCAATCTTTTTTACAGTGTAAAAAGTTTTTTCCAATACAAACGTGGATGAATTTTGTAAAAATCGGTATAGAAAATCAACATTAATATGTTTGCACAGTAAATTTAATACAGATAAATAAATAACATTATGCATATGGTACTTCTAATTCAAGTATATTAATTTAAAAAAAGATTTTTATTACAGTGTACTTGTATTGGAAGTACTATATGTATGCATAAACTGTGTATTAAATTTCACACACACTTAAATTGAATTTTCATACAAATGGTATTGGAAAAAATGTAACGCTCGGTAATATTACGGCACAACTGCTTCTGGCTCTTTCATCGCCGCAAGATATTTTTCGATGAATATGTATGAAAACTCATATGCGTTTGTCCTGATATTTAATTACCTTGTATATTGAATTTCACAAACATTTATATTGAATTTTCATATGAACGGTATTGAACAAAAAAAAGTAGCGTTCAATAATATCACGGCAGAATTGTCTGTCGCCAAAGGTTTTTTGTGCCAATAACATTTTTCTCCTGTTGCTGCAAAAACAATCTGATTTCAACGTACAGAGTTAATAAATCAATCTCGTGTTGCCAATCGACATGAATGTAAATAATTATTGATGTGTGGTAACTTTCAATCACCCGATTGATAAAATTTATAGACGCACACTAAATTTACTATGCAACTATATTAATGTTTATTTCCTATAGCGAGTTTTTTTTTATTTCTCACACTTTTGTGTCGGAAGAACGCAAACATTTTTCAAAAATTAATACATCCATGTGGATAAAATTGCAAATACTTTGCTGAAAAAAAGAAAAAAAGAATCTTGTGAAGAATCTTTTAAAGAATCTTAAAAAAAGTCTTGAAAGAATCTTTAAAGGAATCTTGAAAAGAATCACGTATAGGATCCAGAGCAAGATTCTTTCCAGGATTCTTTTCAAGATTCTTTGTATCCGAAAACGTTCTGAGAATCTTTCAAAATATCTTCGAAAGAATCTTGAAAAGCGTCTTTAAGAGAATCGTGAAAAGATTCCGTGCATTAAACAGAAAAATCGTTGAAAAAATCATAATGAAATTCTTCAGAGGAATCGTGCAAAACCTGTTGTTGTTTTCCCTTGGAGTCCAGACAGTACATTTCGGTACGTCAACGAAGGGTAAACCCCTCGTGTATAGTGGAACTCAGAACAGCTTTGCAGTCTTATATACGTTCAGGCTTCAAGTCACTTGCGAGAAACGCTTCGACCGCTCGCCATCTAGTGGCATCGTACGAAACACTGATATTCAATACTCCGCTAGATGGCGAGCGGTCGAAGCGTTTCTCGCAAGTGAATTGAAGCCTGAACGTATATAAGACTGCAAAGCTGCCCTGAGTTTGACTATACACGAGGTGTTTAACCGCGTAGAAAAAAAGAATCTTGTGAAGAATCTTTTACAGAATCTTAAAAAAAGTCTTAAAAGAATCTTTGAAAGAATCTTTAAAGGAATCACGTATAGGATCCGGAGCAAGATTCTTTCTATCAGAAAGCGTTCTGAGAATCTTTCAAAGAATCTTCGAAAGAATCTTGAAAAGCGTCTTTAAGAGAATCGTGAAAAGATTCCGTCCATTAAACAGAAAAATCGTTGAAAGAATTTCAATGAAATTCTTCAGAGGAATCGAGCAAAACCTGTTGTGGCTTTCCCTTGGTGTCAAGACAGTATATTTCAGTACGTCAACGAAGGGTAAACACCTCGTGTGTAGTCGAACTCAGAAAAGCTTTCCAGTCTTATATATACGCTGAGGCTTCAAACCACTTGCGAGAAACGCTCTGTCCGTTCGCCACCTAGTGACATCATACGAAACACTGGTGGACAATACTCCGCTAGATGGCGAGCGGTCGAAGCGTTTCTCACAAGTGACTTAAAGCCTGAACGTATATAAGACTGCAAAGCTGTCCTGAGTTCAACTATACACGAGGGGTTTACCCTTCGTTCCCGTATCGAAATGTACTGTCTCGATACCAAGGAAAAGCAACAACAGGTTTCGCTCGATTCCTCTGAAAATTTTCATTAAGATTCTTTCAACGATTTTTCTGTTTAATGGATGGAATCTCTTCACGATTCTCTTAAAGACGCTTTTGAAGATTCTTTCTTCTCAGAACGCTTTCGGATAGAAAGAATCTTGAAAAGAATCCTGGAAAGAATCTTGCTCCGGATCCTATACGTGATTCTTTTCCAGATTTCTTTAAAGATTCTTTCAAGACTTTTTTTAAGATTTTTTAAAAGATTCTTCACAAGATTCTTTTTTTCTACGCGGGTACCCTTAGTTGACGTACCGAAATGTACTGTCTCGACACCAAGAAAAAGCAACAACAGGTTTCGCTCGATTCCGCTGAAGAATTTCATTATGATTCTTTCAACGATTGTTCTGTTTAACGGACGGATTTTTTTAACGATTCTCTTAAAGACGCTTTTCAAGATTCCTTCGAGGATTCTTTGAAAGATTCTCAGAACGCTTTCGGATAGAAAGAATCTTGAAAAGAATCCTGGAAAGAATCTTGCTCCGGATCCTATACGTGATTCTTTTCAAGATTCCTTTAAAGATTCTTTCAAGACTTTTTTTAAGATTGTTCAAAAGATTGTTCACAAGATTCTTTTTTTCTACGCGGGGCGTATTAGTACCCAGTAGCGAGGAGCGCTACTGAGTGTTACAAAATAAAGCAAAATATCAAAATCATTATTATTATTCAAACAAAAACCAATAAATTTTATGTATTTATTAATTTATTAATGTTTATAATGTTAAAAAAAATGTCATTTAACTTTGATGTTTTCTTTATTGATTATTTTTAATAACAATAACATGCCCGGACGTAACAGTATAAATTAATTTTAAGAAATATTTTGTTTACAGTGTAGTAACGCAGTAAAGACAAATGTTTTACGAAAACAATGGCTGCATTTTGATACCCTAAAATTTGACTCAAAAGGTTCTCTACGCTACTGAGTGTTACAAAATAAAGCAAAATATCAAAAATCATTATTATTATTCAAACAAAAACCAATAAATTTTATGTATTTATTAATTTATTAATGTTTATAATTTTAATAAAAATGTCATTTAACTTTGATGTTTTCTTTATTGATTATTTTTAATAACAATAACATGCCCGGACGTAACAGTGTACATTAATTTTAAGAAATATTTTTTTTACAGTGTAGTAACGCAGTAAAGACAAATGTTTTACGAAAACAATGGCTGCATTTTGATACCCTAAAATTTGACTCAAAAGGTTCTCTACGCTTCTGAGTGTTACAAAATAAAGCAAAATATCAAAAATCATTATTATTATTCAAACAAAAACCAATAAATTTTATGTATTTATTAATTTATTAATGTTTATAATGTTAATAAAAATGTCATTTAACTTTGATGTTTTCTTTATTGATTATTTTTAATGACAATAACATGCCCGGACGTAACAGTGTATATTAATTTTAAGAAATATTTTTTTTTACAGTCTAGTAACCCGATAAAGACAAATGTTTTACGAAAACAATGGCTGCATCTTGATAGCCTAAAATTTGACTCAAAAGGTCGTTGAGAGTTCGCAGAATGTACATTTGGATAGACTTCTTGAAAATGACGATGCCTCTTGAAAAGAGACCGCAGCTCGCTGTGCCCACTTGGTAGATAGTTGGCACGGTCTCTTCGAAGTACTCTTCCCCCTCAGACTATTAATTCAAATAAGCTCAGCTGGAATCCCTAGCTGGTGGCTGGCGGCATGCGCTGAAAACGATGAGGTGCACCAGACCGTTTTCCTCTCGCATAAACCTCACAGCTGTCGGGAACTGTTCCTGGCTCCTAAATCTTGGATAATTCGAAATTCTAGCGTTAATCTCGTGCGTGTCACGAGCATTAACAGTCTTATGAGCACTAAAAAGTACTCTCCGACACTGGAAACTTGCTACGCCCACGGGAATTCTGTTATATTTCGATACCCGCGGCGAAACGACCACTCGGAACACGCCAACGCAGAGTGGCACAATTTTGAAATTCGCAAGGAAATTTCAATTTTTCTTCCTCGCTACCATCGTACAAATATTTCAGAAATTCAAATATTTCACGAGCCCGTCGTACTTCATGGTCAACGAAGAATTTAATTTAGCCACAAGTGGTGCCTGGAATAAAATTATTACTCCGCACTAATATATTACGAAGCATTTTTGGTTATGAACCAAAATTAACGATCTATGATCCAGTTATTAAAACAAGTTTTTTTTAAGTCGTCCATAGTATCGTACTGAATTGTTCAGTGTATCAATCGGGTTCAGCAAACAATTAAAAGGTACCCTTGATTATTATTGCATCAATATTTTATAAAATTATTATTATTATGAATTTATTGTTATACTCTACAATATTGTGAAATATATTGAGTTAACAAGCCAAAGTAAAGGCCTGCAGTCCAGTGATTAAAACACGTTTTTTTTAATCGTACCGAGTGAAATAAAGTCCCATAAAATATTACTATTGTTACAATACAATTATTATTTCATATTGCGATATTGTAAAGCATTTGTACTTAGCAAACAAAGCAGACGTTCTGCGATCCAGTGATAAAAACATTTTTTTTTAATCGTCCATACGATCGTATTGAATTGTTCACTGTAATCAATTTGATTCAAGGAATTATTGAATGGTAGGAATGTTTGTTATTGCCTCGACATAAAATAAAAAAATTACAGTAACACTATTATTGTTAAAAAAATTATTACTCGACATCACGATATTGCGAAATATTTTTGGTTATACCCGAAAAAATTGATGGTCAATAAAAACTATGTTTTTATGATTGCTGTAACAATAAATAATGTATCTAGCAACTAAATTATGTCACGTTTCATTATTTTTTCAGTAGAACTCACTATATTTAGCAAGTTGTCGCATTTATTTTTCTCAGTGTAGCGACCAAAGTAAATATTTACACTTCCGTGATTAAAACACATTTTTTTTAGTGGTTTGTAGTATCGTATTCAATCGTTCACTGTATCAACTTGATGCAATAAACGATTGAATGGTAGCAATATTTATTATTGCCTCGTTATTTAGTCTACTTTGCCGCTGACGACGCCCACGTTTATCGGTATAATAGCGGTATTGGAGTAAATTTTAACAGTTTCAAGCGTAAATTGAAGTATTTCAATTAAAAACTTCACAATGTCGTCAAACAGAAGCGCATTAAAATAATAAAATAATTAAAATGCGAGTTATGAGGCTTTACGAGATTTTTTTTCACATATAAAGCAATTGTTATTGGAATTTGTAATAAAATTCAGTTTTATTAAAATGTCGAATTTGCTTCTCGAGTAGTACAAGAATATAGTCAATTTTTTTCACTGATGTAGCAGATTTTTATCAGATTTTTTTAAATTCCTCTACTTCATAACGACTGTATACTAATCGTACGCCACAAGTGTTTGTGCTAAAGCAACTCTGTACATTATCAACCACGTCGGTTGCCCGAGATAAACTGTAGACCGAGACAGCTGTACACCTCACGTAATTAATCGTGTGATTTAAACTTGCTCGATAATTTGTCACTGCGGTGTGTACAACTCCCTCGGTATAGTCTGTCTTCTGTACAGCTAATGTCGTGTGCAGTTTTAAAACACAGCCGTTAATGATAGAGTTTTCAACTGACCGCACTCATATACACCACGTGCGTGTGTTTATACCGGAACTGTGAATCATATTTCTTTCTACCGCTGGATTCATTTGAAAAAATGTTCAAACGTGATTTAAAATTTGAAAAATGTATAAACATTTTGACATTAACAAATCCAGGACATTGGCCACTGTAGAACAGCCACTGTTAGCGTCTCCAGAACTTTAGTTACACCAGGAGATTAGCCTCGCTGTGACATTAGCTACCCTGGGACATTAACCGTTCCAGGACATTAGCCATATCGTGAAATTAGCTTAGAATGTTAACGCTCTAGGATATTAACTACTCCAGCGCATTAACCATTCCAGGACGTTATCCACTCCAGAGCATCAGCCTAACCGTAACATTAGTCACTGCGGGGACTAGCCAAACGATGAAATTAGCCCCTCCGGAGAACTTGCCACTGCAGGACATCAATCACTTCAGGGCATTGGCCACTCCAGGATATTAGTCAATCTATGACATTAGTCAATCCAGGACATTCGCCACTCGCATATTAACCACTCCAAGATGTTGGCCACTCCAGGATATTAGCCCCTCCAAGATATTAGGTACTCCAGGATATTAGCCACTCCAAAATATTAGCCGCTCTAGGATATTAACCACTCCAAGGTAAGAAGTTAGCCATTCTAAGACATTAGCGACCGCAGGATATTAGTCACCCCAGGATATTAGCCACTCCAGGATATTAGCCACCCCAGGATATTAGCCACTCCAGGATATTAGCCACTTCAGAATATTAGCCACTCCAGGATATTAGCCACTCAAGGATATTAGCCACTCAAGGATATTAGCCACTCCAGGATAGTAGCCTCTCCAGGATAATAGCCACTCCAGGATATTAGACACTCCAGAATATTAGCCACTCCAGGATATTAGCCACTCCAGAATATTAGCCACTCCAGGATAGTAGTCACTCCAGGATAGTAGCCACTCCAGGATATTAACCACTCCAGGAGATTAGCCACTCCAGAATATTAGCCACTCCAGAATATTAACCACGCCAAGGCATTAGCCATTCCAAGACGTTAGCCACCCCAGGACATTAGCCACTCCAGAACTTTAGCCATTTCAGGACATCAGCCACTCCAGGATTCTAGTTAACGTATGGCATTAGTCACTCCAGGACATTCGCGACTCCAGGGCATTAACTGCTTTAGGACTTCGACCGCACATTAATCACATTGTGCTTTTAGCTATGCCGGGATTTTATGCACGTATTTCGTACGCGTCGCTCTAATAGTTTGTTGTTAATTAAAACTCCATCCAGGCCCGGATCGAGTGTGAATTTCGGAAGATTGATACTCTTCGGTGACAGCCCATGTCTTTACAACCCTCAGATCTGTTCTCTTTTTATGTGGTCTACGATATAGAATACGTACACCAGCATCGCACACGCGACGTGACAGACGAAATTTATGTACCCCGGGCGACGAGTCTGCAGCGATAGTGGTCAAGCTCGGTGAACGGTCAGACGAACTACCGCTCGGTGAACGGTCAGACGAACTACCGCCTCTTCTACTACCAGAAGCATTGAGAGAATAGGCTTCTGTGTTCACCCTTCCCGTAATGGTTGGACCTCTCTTGGTTCGTTTGCTTGCCCGTTTGCCACAACCTTCAATGCTCCATAGAACATGGAGAATAGCGATGGGAGAAGGAGAATACAACGCCACAACCTCTCGTCCTGAAGCAACGATACAAGAACTACCGAAACTAATTGCTTGGCAATCTACTACCAGCGGTGCGCTTTTCAACGTGTTGTCGAAACTGTCTACTGGTAGTCCACTCTTGTACGTAAGCTACCCAACCTACACGATCCTTTGTACCATGTTCGCGTCGTTTTACGTCGTATCCTAAACCGACAGCCTTACCCACTTATTGAACTCGCTGACATGCTGTACCGGATTAGAAACACCATCGACACCACCCATTAATCTTCTCCTACCTCAAGGCGCGTAATAGATTTTTTTTCTGTATTTTTACTTCGGTGAAATAAAAGTTTATTGATACCATTTCATGATTCGACAAAATGATGGATAATTTTTATCAATAGAATTTAATTGGATTTATTTAATTAAAAAAATAGACATGATAATCGAAGATTTAATATGTCATATGAATTTCGTTTAGGTTATCTAGACTTATATCGGTAAGTGGAGGTTTTAAATTTAAAAATATAAATAAATTTTCATTTCTAAGGGTGAAAAACAGGAGTAAACACAAATTAATATTTTCCTCAATGTGCATCAATAATATAATCGTTTGATTATTCTCAATCATAAAAACCTTCCCACTTCTAAACGATTAATAACACGATAAAAAATCGATGCGGTGAATTACCAAAGCATCTTTTAATGAATAAAATGAACTGTCTTCAAACAACAATGAGAAAAATTATTTTTGAAAATAGCACCGACTGGTCGATTTTTATTAAATTACATAACTATAAATGTCTCTCTACGTTTAAACTTAGGTTCACACTTAAGTACAAAATAATATGTAAAAATCGATCTTGAGTGCAGATGAAACTAGAGATAAGCGATTAAAATCGATTGTAGGGATTATCGATTATTTTTACATTAAAATCGTTTCTTTTAGATAATCGATTTTAGATATCCTGGAGAAAATCGATTATTTTAGATAATCGATTTCGCGATATTGATTATTCTTATAATCGATTATCAAGTAATCGATTTTTTTCCAAAATCGCCCATCTCTAGATGAAACCGTAAAAAATTGTATAAATGGTTAAACAAAAAATGGTATTGATTGAATTAGTGGGAAGGACTCCATCCCCCTTAAGGGTTGCCTGTAGGCATTGAAATGTAGGTAAATGACAAGCAGAATTTTGGTACGTGGAAACGACGACAAGCACAGGCTTACGTCTTGTCGGCGTGAGCTTACACGTACGAGCCATCAGAATTTCTAGTCCTTTCATTCTTTCTCTACGTGCCCACGTGCGAACGTACGCGTCGTCAGCTCGACACTCTCAGGACGACCTGGAAAGATGAGGATGTACAGCTGGACGTTGATGGATTGTCGTACAGTGCATTGTATACACCCGTCACTTGGGTCAGTGAACTACATACGTACACGTACATATCCTCCTATTCTCCCCCTCCCTCACTCCGGTAAGCTGTCAACCACATATACCACAAGCTATAATCCCGGAAGTTTCGGACATCACGATACTCTTCTATTTTTATTCGTCACGACAATTGATCACGTGTCACATATAATTGAACAAACAAAGATTGCAAAAAAAGAAATCTAGTTAAGCTTTGATTTGTCCAAATTTGATTTGACCAGAGATTTATCACTTCTGATTATGATTAATTATTAATTAATAATAATAATGATGATGATAGCATTAATTTCAAGGATTTTTAAAAATTTCGGAAACTGTGGGGCTGGGGTCAGAAAATTATCAAAGTTGTCAGGCTCTTAAGTGATTCAGAAAAATTAAAGTTAGGGGATCCTAAGGAGACTTAAAATAATCAGGGTCTAGTGGAAGGTTTTCGGATAAATATACAAAGTAAAGGATCCTTTGATTATATTATACTTCTAACATATAATTAGTTAATTATTATTCCTTTAATTAAATTATATTTTGAGAGTATATTATGATCGAACGTTCGAAATATCAGTTCATTTTATTAAATTTTTATATTAGCAAGTAGTATGAAACTTATAAGGGGAAACATGTATTTTGTGCACCATTAAAATACTCGGCGTTGCTTTGGCTTCTTTTGTCTACAAATCAAAATATAAAAGTGATAAAATTGGGGGATGGATGAATTTACGGAATAACAAACGGGCTATGCTATAATTGGGAATTTTAGTAATTGCCACGATAATTTTAAGTTAATGGGTTGAATTTCTTGGGGTCAGAAAATTATCAAAGTTGTCAGACTCTTAAGCGATTCAGAAAAATTAGGGTTAAAGGATCCTAAGGAGACTTAAAATAATCAGGGTCTAGTGGAAGGTTTTCGGGTAAATATACAAAGTAAAGGATCCTTTGATTATATTATACTTTTAACATATAATTAGTTACTTATTATTACTTTAATTACATTATATTTTGAGAATATACTATGATCGAATGCTCGAAATATCACTTCATTTTATTAAATTTTTATATTAGCTAGTAGTATGAAACTTATAAGATGAAACATGAATTTTGTATACCATTAAAATACTCGGTGTTGCCCTGGCTTCTTTTGTCTACAAAGCAAAATATAAAAGTGATAAAATTGGGGGATGGATGGATTTACGGAATAACAAACGGGCTATGCTGTAATTGGAAATTTTAGTAATTGCCACGATACACGGACAAAACGATTAGTTGCCATAACCAAGAAATGAGTGGTAGTCCCAACGATTGGATTAGTTAACCTAACTAATCCAATCGAGAACTAATCGTGAATAGTTGAGGTTACTATTCACTGTTAAAAAAGAACCCTAGAAAATTACAGTACCAGACTGGAAGTTTTTATTCACAACCTGTGCCACAAATTTCTTCTCCATCTGTATTAAATATTTACAGTAACAATACTGAAAAAAATTTGAGGAATTTGTAAATTTACTAATACAAAATCCTAGGAATTTACATTCTGTATTTTTTTTCGCATGTCGATTGTAAATTTCGTGCACATGTTTATTGTAAAATCAAAAGCCACTACAATGAAAACAAAGTTCGATTTTCTGGAATTCGTGTCGAAAATTTATTATCTACATTCAACATTTTTGTTCCCAAGACGCATGGACATGAACATACATGCATATGAATTTACAAATTGGTCAACGAATATTAAAGACTTGACTGAAGTTTTACAATTTTGGTCATGTAATAACTAGATTACATCAGAAGTTTTGTAATTTTCATACAAATATTTGAAAAATTAATATTCACGTACAGACATTTGCTCTACTATTGTTAATTTTACAGTGAATGTTGTTCTAGTGATTATTTAACACACCAATTTTGTAAATATCATATTATTAGTCACAGTAAATTTATAACCTTTTTTAACAGTGTTCGATATGGTTGAGGCAACTAATTTTTGAGACATTGTGTACAGCAAATCGAAAACGTAGTTGCCATAACCAAACATTTATTTCCGTGTAATTTTAAGTTAATGGGTTGAATTTCTTGAACGTGATTTCAGGCCTTAATTTCGCTATGAAAAAAGAGAGAAAACGTTTAATTTATATGAATGATTAATAGAGGGAAGAGGATGGAAATGGAAATCCACACGTCGTTAAGTGAGTTTTGGTGTAACGAAGATATTTATTCTAGCCTTGGGATCGTCGGCAACGCGTTTAACTGAAAGCTTTGCAGACACTAAAAATTCGCTCTTTTACTCGTGAACTTGAGGTTTCAATGTTGAGCTATCAAGATGTACAGTGAAAAATGTCCGGAAGTTCGAGAACTGGCTCTTCCTCAACCCTCTCGAAGAAGACGGACATCCCCTGATCGATTGAGATGGAAGGGCTATTTCCCTGTGAAGTATAGACGTGAAGCCAAGACTAGTCTACTTGTGAAAGGAAGAGATGGTGAGAAAACGGTCGGTGAATGACACGGATGTTCGCAAAACCTCCAACTCACTATTTCCTTTAAAGGTACTTCCCTGAACTTACTACCACTCGTCAAATCTCGTGAAGTATTTCTCAATTTCCCCACGAAACTTCAGTACTCCTTCCTGCTTCCCCGTAAGTAAAACTTTATGGTGATTCGTTTCAAAATTTTTAAGTCAGGGTTCAAAATATTTTCACATGTCCAAAAATATCATTGAGATCAAATATCCGAAAATCACATTTAACAAAAAATCTCTCGGAAGTACAGTTAGAAAAAAGGATGCAAAGTAGATCCTTGCACATTGCTTCCTCATTATTTTTCGCTTTTTACAAAGCTCCCTCTATGAGGAAGCAGTATGTTATTCAATTTTGGCTTCCTCATAGAGGAAGCTTTGTAAAAAGTAAAAAATAATGAGGAAGCAATGTGCAAGGTTCTACTTTGCATCCTTTTTTAAATTAGATAAATAAACATGTTGTGAATTCGCTTTTTCTATTTCGTTATTCCGTTATTTCGTTATTATTAGAGCGTTTTCGAAAGTAAATGTAAAGTAAACGTATATTATTAAAAATAATTCAACATTCCATAAAATCACAAATTTCATACAGTTTGTCACTAAAATAATACATATATAATGGCTGAATATTGTTTCATTTATATACAAAACTTGAGCTCGCTATTTCAAGTTTTGCAAAAGTTACAATAGAGCGATAATGTCAATTTTTTGAAAAATTAAAAATTCCAAAAAATCTGAACCACTTTACCGATTCGAACCAAATTCAATACCAAACAGCATTGAGTGCACCTACTCTTATAACCAACTATTTAGCAAAATAGACTAAATTTTACGAAAGTTAGAGCGACCACGTCCTTTTTTCAAAAAATTCAAAACGGCATAAAATCGAAATTTTCGCACAGATTTTGTCGAAAATTGGTACAGTTGAAGAGGGTCTGCTGTTACACTAGTGTGCCAAATTTGAGCGCGATATACAAAACCGTTCTTGAGTTATCGGCGTTCGAATTTTCGGAGTTGTATACATACACACACACACACACATACATACATACGGACATTTTTTCTATATCTCTTTTCTGGACGTTTTGGACAATTCTAAGTGTCCTGACATAATAATAAATTTTTTTTTTTCATGAAAACAAAGCTTCCTCTATGTGAAAAAAAAATTCAGAAATCACATTTATAAAACATGTGCGAAAAACGCGTGTAGAAAAAAAATTCCGTAAATTCCAATTAGAAAAATGTCCCAATTTCCAGTCCCTCAAAAATTTAAACGTCTATAACTCAAGAATTATTTTAACTTTAGTGTTTAAATTTGATGAATATGTAAACCAATATGGCATTTTTATTGACTATAATTTTTATAACAATACATATAGCGATTCAAGCTTTATGAGAATTTAAATCTTTCAAAAAATGTCTGTCAATAACTTAACCAAGCACAAATTTTTAATTAATGGTATAAATAGTTCTTTATATAGATAAAGTAATGCCTAAGGTTGAGTTTTTTTACATCCTTTCCTACAAAAGGCTGAAAATTACATATTTTTTCATTGCGTGCATCAGACAACGGGTAAAAAATGGGTGTATGTTTGTGATACCTCTTGTTCTATTATCACGATTCTTTTATTCGGACGTTAAACAAAACCTTGTTTCTGCATTCTTATCTCTCGGAATTCTCGCATAAACTACATGTACAACGGGGTGCTAATTGCAATGTAGAACGATGTAGATTTATCGTCTATTCCGTGAGATAAATGGGTTGTTGAAGACTAGTAATTAAAAGAAGTAATTACAAGAGAAAAGGACCTTGAAGAGATGAGAAAACTGAAAGGGCAACGTCGTACAGTCACGTAGGCGGCTACGTTGAGTTCACGATTAAATTTTCGTGCCGAAAAAAAGGGGGTCGTAAGTATTCATTAGACTGTGACGGGATACTCTAGCATTGCGGCTCAGCCGCAGCAGACATCGTCCTCGTAGTCCTAATTAAATGAGTGGCATCTCGTTAGAACGGTAATATTTTTAGGTCCGCTGTAATATCTCTGACTAACCGGTGACGTCCCTCTGGGTTCGCAGGCGTGAGTTACATTTACTGTCCCCAGGCCGCAAAAAAATCTGACACCTTTATCTTTTTTTTTATCACGAAGACAACGTAGCCTGGAAAAAGATGCTTGAATAGGCTGCAATTAGCCAGATATTCGAGTATATCTAACCCCGGGAGAGCGAGAATCTTTCATTAGTCGCTATTATTTTAGCTAAGTGTGAAAAACAGCCTGCAGCTTCCAGGCATTGACCTTCTGTGCATTCACTGGGTCTTCAGCTACTGCGTTGGCACGAAGAATTGGAAGGTGCCCGGAAGGCCAACAATTTACATTTTTTTTGTTGACAGTGAAAAGGTTTTTCTAAATGATGGATATATTTCCTAATTTATGATAACACGAAGGATACCGACACGGATTTATTTGAAAAAATTTAAATTATTTTTTAAGAATTGTGGATAAAATTCACATACCTGGATTTTATTTTTTCGTGATTGATATTTTATCCAGGCTATTTTAGAAATTTTTCTGCCCTATTTATTCACAATTTGAAAGTCGGAAAAATAAAAAATATAAGAATACAAAAAGGGCCTTAAAGGCCAATAATTTTTTTTTCTACTTAACAATTGACATTTTTTTTATGACTGAAGAGACGCTGAAACTGATCAAATTTTAGGTTCCTTCAAAAAGACAATCGGATCAGAAATTATTGGAATGAATTTTAATTTTTTAATCATATAAATTTTTTAAAATAAATTAAACATAAATGTAGATAAATTTTCACATTGTTTTGTTGTATCGTATTGGAAGCCTTGAAAATACATGTAAAATGTATCGTCGTTATTGAAGACACGAAATGACATAATACTAATGTAACAATAATAGAAATTCTTTTTATCGTAATTGAAAAATCTCGAATGTAGGTAACACGCGTTTTTCTGGTTCCTACAGGGCGTATCACGCACATCTGAAAATATCGATTTACATTACTTTCCACTCGACCACGAGATAATTTTAATTTTTTAATCATGTAAATTTTTTAAAATAAATGAAATATAAATGTAAATAAACTTTCACATTGTTTTGTTGTATCGTATTGGAAGCCTTGAAAATACATGTAAAATGTATCGTCATTATTGAAGACACAAAATGACATAATACTAATGTAACAATAATAGAAATTCTTTTTAACGTAATTGAAAAATCTCGAATGTAGGTAACACGCGTTTTTCTGATTCCTACAGGGCGTATCACGCACGTCTGAAAATATCGATTTACATTACATTCCACTCGACCACGCAATCGATGCTTCGCGTTGTGTCCGTAAAAAAGTATCACAGTACCGAATACCTAGAAAGTGCGCACTGGCGCATTGGAAATTGCTCTGCGATATTGCACTCGTTCCCTTGCTGATTTCAAAAAGGGTTTCCGTTTACCAACCATCGAGCCATTGAATGATACGACAATTCTGGAGTATAAATAGATGTTATTTGTTTGTAATGCTTGTATTTTTGAAAATTCAGATAAAACATCAGAATAAAAAGGGATTTTTAATTGGATTCCTATACCAAAATTACTTTTCATACGTAGAAGGCACACACTACGTTACGATCCGGACCGATAAACAGAAATTCAGAAATGCAAGGATCCACCCGTCGATTTTTCTTTAAATTGCTATGTTTCATGACTGTTTTCGTCACCTTTTTTTATCTGTCGCAATTTTTTGGCTAATGAGCTAAATAGTTCTGAATTTGAGCTAAATCTATCAAGCAGTTTGGATTTTACAGAATTTGGAATTTGCGAAAAATTTCTCGAATTTCTACGAGGACGAACTATTTTATTCAGCTGTCGTAATTTTAGACACATTTACACTTGATATTGCATACTTTTTTTTATTTAAAATACCTAATTTTGGTCTTCACTATCGTACTATCGTACAGAAAATACCCGTTATAAGCCTTTTTACCATGATTTTAAAAAAAATGACGTTTTCCCGTTTCTCATTCCGGAATTGACAGATCCGACTTTCGGTCGGAAAATCCAATCCAATTTCTTTTTTTTTTAAATATCGAATTTTGGCCTTCACTATCGTTCTGAAGTCGTATATTTTACCACAGAAAATATCAGTTACAAGAAATTTTACTATGATTTTAAACAAGGATGCAAAATAGAACCTTGCATATTGCTTCCTTATTATTTTTTGCTTTTTACAAAGCTACACAGAGAGAAGGATCTGATAAAATTTACCAGACACTATGGTAAAAATTATCACGCGCCTGGTATTGGGAAGCCATAGCCGCTACCTGACGAAAAGTACGAGAACTATGAGAATTTCTACGATATACATAGAATTTTTAACCTGTTTCGTGGTAAAAATTCTCGTAATTCTCGTACTTCTTGATAGGTGGCGTTCCTTGTACCAGGAATTTACGATACTTTTTACTAGAAATATGGTAAAAAGTATCAGATCCGAAATATGGTAAGAAATATCTCCGTGTATCTCTATGAGGAAGTATAATAACCAATTTTGGCTTCCTCATAGTGGAATCTTTGTAAAAAGTGAAAAATAATGAGGAAGCGATGAGCAAGTTTCTACTTTGTATCTTTTTTTACTTTGTACGTAATGAGAAAGTAAAAATACTATACTGTAAACAAGAGGAGTGAGTTTAAATGTAATGGGATTAATACAAATTCCTTTTGAACAAATTACGAATTCCTTTCACGTCTTTATTTCCTTCGGAATTTGTAATTAACACAGATTCAAATACCAATTAAACAGGAATAGATGTTTAAATTTAAATCGATTATAAATATCACAGTAATTAGTGGTTCAATTTATGTACGAGGTGCAGCGCAAGAATTCGATAACGAATGCATATAAATCACTTACTTTAAAGATTATCATGCTAAGAATGTCATAAACCTTTAAGAGGTATTAAGAGGATGACATTAATACGTTGATATTAGACGACACAAAATCGTTCTACTTCCCCTGCCAATTATATTTTATAATAAATGAAACCACCTTTTCGTACAATTGAACGTCACCTCATATTAACTTAGCAGTATTATAGCTTCAATCGTCCTTTATATGGGGCATTGCATGCCAAATTGACTAAGACATGATTTGTATTTTATTTTATTTTTTTTAGATTTTTTCAAGAGTTGACTTGATCGCAATAACCAAAATGGTGAATTTTTCGAAAATTCGGAAAAGAAAGTTCAACAATTTCTACTATGTGTAATTGCTACTTATTTTCACGCCAATCTTCGGAATAGTCTCAAGAATTTTATTTCTCAACATAGAATATACCTTAATATATTTTTTCAAAACGCCTTTGTTGTTTTTAGTAATTACCATTCATGGTTATTGTGACCAAACAAATTTGTTTGAAAAATGTGAAAATTGTTTGTCACATTTTTTTACATTGCTCTATAATATACTGAACGGGGGAAAAAAAGAAAAAAGATTGTAAATAAAAATCATGTCTCTGTCGACTTGGTTTGGAATGTCCCATATAGAGCCCAAAAAATTAGTAATTTCATTAAGCGTAGCCGTGAATCGTATTCGCGTGAATTATCGTAGAGAGAAAGTACGCAGAACGATAGATTCTCGATTAATTCCATAGACGGAAACTCCTCGAAATTAGAGTACGAGCGCAGTTGGCCGCAGCACACAAATATATACGAACGCGAGTAGCCGCATGAACTCGCTTCTCGTCCGTGCAATTCATCCCTCCCAGACTTGGTATGTAAATCTACCCACGGTACGGATATCTCCCACGGTCGAGTGAAACTGCTCGGAGGGTGAACTATATACCGAACGGTATTACGGACTTTCGTGAAGTCGACTAGTTTAGCCTCGACTACTCCCTCGCTGTACAATACAATAGAATCGAGCACGCGAGCCAGGTAGACGCTTCGAATCTCCTTCGGAAACAGAAACTAGCGAAAGTCGCTTGAACGCTGTCTTGATGGGGGTTGAAGTCGTTAAGTGAAGCTCTACTGAATTGGAAAGGAAAATAGGCTTGTCGGGAAGCTATCCACCGTTAAGAAAATTGCCCGTTAAGGTAACCGTACCAATGATCAGACACGTCCCAGACTTCGGACACTTTTCCATTTATTTCAGTTTATTACGAATTTAAATATCAAAAAGCCATAATTGTAACTTGAAGACGTATCTACATTTTTAAATTGATATGCATGAAAAAGATTTTCAAATTCAGACATGGAGGATTATTTTATTATTCTCTTTTATTCTGAGGCAGACGATTCTAGTGTCCGGACTCTGGTACGAGCATTCCAATTTAAAAAAAAATGTTAAGATATTAGGTTAGCCAGTTTTCTACATAGCCAATCGACTGGACATGTTCGATTGGCCGGACACACCGTGTGTGCAAAAGAGAAGGAAATACGATTTTCTGTGTGTGTCTGATGATTGGGACCTAACCTTAAGTGTCCGAGCATTGGTACCTTTACCTTATATATATATTTTTATTAATATAATCAAAAAATAACCAAGATACTTTTGTTTTTATTCCAAACCAAACCGAGTTAAAATTTAAACCCTTCCAACCTTCGTTGAATAAAAATGGGTAAAATATGCCACTTTTGGAGGTTTATACAAGAGTCTAAGAACCTCATCTCGCTCTGTACAACCTAATTAGACGTTCAAACATAAGAATTTCAGTCTACATTAAATTCCGTTTAGTCCATTTGGGTAATATCGACCATTTTCGGAGGTTTTGACGAGTGTCAAAGGAATGGAGGAACCTTCGTTTACCCCACGGGACTGCTACATTTAGGTTTTGAAGAGGGTCTAAATTTCCACTCGGGAATCGTCTTTGTATACCAGAATTCTTGATATTTATCATTGTCCGAAGAATCGGTACATTAGGTGTTCGAAATACGCGCATGGTGATAAACAGCGTCCGAAAACTGACACATTAGGGTTATTTTGTTATTTACGTAATAATTAGAAAAGGATTCAATATTGTTTGGATTAATTCATACGTTTTTCAAACTGAAAGATATGAGCTTGATTTTGGTTTGAATAATTTTATAATTAAATCTTTCCTTAACCGTCTAATGAATGTTTGAATCTGGACATGGCCTTAATCGTTCGATCATTATATAGGTACCTTATACAGTAAACAGAAGTGCCAAAAAAATCGGTTTTTTTACCACTATAGTGGTGAATATATCTTCTTAGAATCTCTATCTCAGAATTTTTATTTCTCAACCTGCTCATAATGGCAAACACTATAAAATAAATACTACGAAATTCACAAAAATATATACAACTTCAGGTAGTTTTTGATTTTGGTAAACCGACCATTGAATGGACGGTTAAGCAGACGACAAACCCCAAGGAATGAACTTTTTTATGCACGTCCTCTTATTGACAGCGATCAGTCAATGGTCGCGTCCATTCAATGGTCGGTTTACCCTAGGCAAATATTGGAAGTTTTTTCAGAAGTCTCTGAAAGGTTCGGGAAAAAAGTCACGGAAGTGACGGAGAACTCCACGTTTTACATAGATCTATCTAAACTGGGTGAACATCGTGACAAAATCCAGGATTACATAGACGGGAAAGTATGGCCGTAAATATCTTTAATCGATGACCTGGGGCCACGGAAGATCAAATAGAATTAGGGTGTTGGCAAGCTTTTTCCGGATCTCTTGTCTCCTGCTCATGGGGGATCTCTAAGTCAGCAAACTACGGAAATCCTACCGCTACACACGAATGAAGCCGACGGCCAGGTTCCAATCTAAAGCTCTAAGGGATAAATTCTCTTATTACGACTTTGGATGATTTCCAACCGATTAGCAAGTAATCCACATGGAAGAATTTGACAGAATAATTACGGAAATGCAATTTTTCATATCATATGTATTTGAGCAAATAACTACATCTTTAAAAAAAGTGTTTTTATCGAATTCATTCAACAAAATTAAAAACTAATTTATTATTTATTTTTGTCATTATTATTTAACAAACCAATGTATTCAGTGTCATTGATAACGTTGATTTCTTTCAGATATTTTTCTTGTTGCTAAAGACTGAAATGTTAATTTAAAAAAATGTTTCGGTCCGTATATGTGTAGATTAATTTCCACATATGTAAATCATTATTGTATTGCAATTATCGTTAAGTAATTCATTTCTCCAGTTCTCCAGATCTCCGTCGACTGAAACTATCAACGGTAGGGTGGAGTATAAACTCAGCGTCATAGTCAAAATCACATGGGAACGATTCGCAGCGCTTAGTATACGTATTATTCCTGGAGCTCTGTAAACACATACACAAAGGTGCCTGAATCAACTTCATATGTTGGGATTACCACCTCTCGGCGTTTCCGCCTCTGACTCTCTCTCATTTTCAAGCAACCCACATTGAGCAACCCTCGCCGTTCCGTCATCTCTCATCCGAGAAGGTCCGGGCAATTCTCGCAGGTCTGTTTATAGGTATGCCTGAATCCCCGAAATGCATGGCTTCTGCTGACTCTCACCGTGGGCGCAATCCTCCACATAGACACCTCCATAGCCGAGGATACCGAGTCAGAGGGATAGTAGGACGAGGCAGATAGGTTGACTCGCAAGCGTGAGAGGGTGAACGCATACAGTATACAGGGCATTTCAGGTCAGACTGAGAGGTTCGTGACTCTCCTACAGTGGAACTTCTCTCAATTCATGGACCCATAGCTGATGGTCCTCTTTTTTAAATCAATTCCTGAAAGCCTTCAGTTACACTGAGAGGAATTGAGATGATCCTTATCTATTCAGTGATAAATATATTTTATCAGTCCAGGTGAGTATTTTCGTAGTTATATTAACCGTAACGTAGTTATACGTTAACACCGAAGAGAGTTAATGTAACTACAAAATAGTTACTAAAACCATCTCAATTTCTCTCAGTGTATTTGATTTTTGATAGTACATGATTTTCGCAGGAAGTGCGTTAATTTCAGTGAGTGTGTGGTTTTCTGTCCGAGCGAAGAGAGGAATAGTATATTACGCCACTAGGGAGGGAAAGTAATCTTACATGCGGTTGGGAATAGACTACTTTCACTCCCCAGTGGAGTATAGTATTTTTCACCATATCTGCAGCGGAAAGTTCGAATTACGTAAAGCCCGTAGGGCGGGAAGTCGAACTTTCCGCGCAGGTATGGTGAAAAAGTACTTTTTTGTAACACGTGTATGAACAGCGGTGCTTTTCATGGCAGTTTTGCGAGAGGAAAGTCGCTAGTTTCATGGCAGTGTTGAAGAAATATGTTGGCGCATGCGCAGTAAGCGATTCCTTCACTTTCGTCCCTTGCGTGTTTCACTTTCATTCCTAGAGACGGTAATTTGTAACCTTACTTTTTCCTGTTCGTTTTGCAAAACTACCATTCAAAGCACCACTATTCATGCACTTGATACAAAAAATATAGTATGCAACACGGGCCAAAATTGGCGTTTGCGAATCCTCACACTCGTCGCAATCGCCAACTTTGCATTACGACCCTTATTGCATTACATACTATTCTGCCCGCAGCGTTACTTTTCCTTCCGCCGGTCAAGAATCGACAACTTTCCACCCGCGTTGCAGGTAAGGAATTTGGTCTTTCAACGTAGTCAGGAAAAAAATACTTTTACGTAGGAGAATTTCAGACAAAATTCACAAGCTCACGATGTTGGCGTGTTTAAAATTATTTGTCCGTTCAGTATGTTGTAGAAATGTATAAAAAATGTTTCGCACAAATTTTAAGATTTTTTTTTTTAATTTGTTCGCTCACAATAGCCAAAATTATTATACTCCCATAATTTATGGACCTATTTTTTCTTGTTTATTAGTTGATTGGGCACTCTTCTGTGTACTCACTTTAAGTAGTCGGTCTTCCCTTCATTTAAAGAAAGAGCCTCTCCTATTTTATACTTTTTGCCCTTTACGTCCTGCATATCTGGAGTAGACGCCATTGACCGCTAGCAATCGCCGTTGGCCGCCCATGCAATGGGGATCGGCAGTAATGAGCAGTGTATTAATCTGTACGAATATCCAACTATATTTTTAATTTTTATTCTTTCCAGTTACTAGCGTTTCGCTTTTATATTCCCTCCATAAGTTATGAGAGAACCGACTGTATTTTTAATTAAATTCTTTTGTAATATGTTATTAGCGTTTCGCTTTTATAATATTCGATGATAAGATAGTATAACCAGAATAGTAAAAATTATTTTAAAGATTGATTTGGGCAAAATTACTTAAAATGCTAATAGCTAAAAAAAATCGAGCATTTGTTTTGTTTTTTCTTTTTCTTAAATTTTTACCGTACGATCTTTGATTGAAAGACTCGGGTTTGATTTCTGCTGAGTATAATATTTTTTGTGGGTAGCATTGTGGCACAGACAGTATTCTTAAGACAGTAGTATACAATGTATATTGTCTGGGTTAGAAACGCCACATGCTGTTCACATAAACATTGGAGCTCAAGGAATCGGCCTAGTTGGATACACTCGACGTACATTTTCTGTGGTTTCCCTACATCTTAGGCAAGCCCGAGTATTTCTATCTTAATCTTAAGCCGGCTTCAGTCGCAAAGCACAAGACCACGAGGCTTTTAGCTTTGCAAGGAGTCACCAGCGGCTGAAATACTATACCAGCCCAAATACTAACTTTTTTCAACGAAAGGTGTGGAAACGTACAAAAAATTGACAAATTTTTATACCGAATATTTTTAATTCAATTTTTTTTCTAGATTCTAATAACACACTCATCTTCGGAGTAGTCTAAAAAATTAAAATTTTATTCGAAAAATTTACAGCAAGTGTTTTTTTTTTTTTTCAAAATTTGTCAATATAATTTCTCAAGAAATTGTATTTCAAACCCATAAACAAAAATTAACATTTTTTCGTAACATGAACAAACGATTTAAAAAAAAACAACGATCCTGCGTATGTACAACGCACCATTAAATGCTAAAAAAAAAAAATAGGAAAAAAAAAATTTTAAGTACAAGATTTATATGAATTTTTGAATTTGGCGTAAAATGGCCCATATATACCCATACGAGTAGAGGAAACGAGAAGCTGTATTACGTGGCGTTTCCATAGCACCAGAGGCTGTTCTACTAGTACGACTGCTCCGTCACTACTTCGGCTGCTGTTGCTAGTATTAGTGTCGGCTGCTTACTCGTCGCCCACGTGTTTGTCAACCAGAGCGGACAGACACAATAAGAGAAGGGGTTTCGCGGCTTTGACGAGGATTCAGGACACCGGATTTTACAACAGTCACCGTATGTGTGTGCGTCACGGCTGACTATTGCGTCCTTTTTACATCAAAGGCCGCAAGGAGGAGCATTTTTGTCTTGTACGCGTACGACGTTCTATTTTCTCTAGGCCCATAGAATTCAAAAGAAAATGTCAGCTTTTTGCAGAAGAAGCTGTAGAGTCTTCCAATGTTTCTTGAAGCTTGTTGAGCTTTCTATGAAAATCCACGCATGGTTTCGTAGCATAAAATCCAACGACAAAACATCAGCAAAAAAATACCTACAACAAAATATGTCCTATTCAAAATAACCAACGAGAAAAAAATATTTTTCTTCCACTAATATATGGTCAAAATAAAATGAAGTTTGTGACACCGAAAACATAATAATTTTAATATTTCATGTTTTAAACTTCAACAAAAAACATAATTTATTTTTAGCCATTTAACTACCAAAAATATTTGTCAATATTTCAAATATTATATAATTGATTTTCAGCCATATAACTACCAAAAATATTTGTCAATATTTGAAATATTATATAATTGATTTTTATCCATTTAAATACCAAAAATATTTGTCAATATTTATAAATATTTGCCACATTGAAGCAGTTGCTGTTTGTGAAAACATCTTTAAACATTTTAATCTAAAAATACTGGCAATATTTTACGAATGGTGGTTTTTTTAAAATTAAGAATGCTTTTCCATTTTTATTTTATGAAATGAGAAAACGCATATGTAAAAAAAATATATTTTTGAGTTAAAAGTTATGGTGTTTTTGATATTACTATTAATGAGGTAGTTAAAATGTGCAACACTTGATACGTTGATTAAGAGAAACATAATAATTCTTTAGAATTTTGCAAAGATTAGACCTGGACCTTCACTGTGTTTTCAGTTAAACATACGTGGGGCAAGATAATTTCACGAGAAAATAGCCAAAGCCAGACGAGCATGAATGTCGTCTGGCATCACAGCTGGAAATGTCTAAAAGCCAACGCGCCGTGTAGTCCCAGTAGAACACTTCCGCTACGGGCAGACAGCATACAGACAACACTTCAGGCGCTCTACATTTCATCAACGCTCTGGTCTACACTCTGAACGTGGTATCAGAATGTAAAGGCATGTTTGTTTGGGATTCTCCAACTGCTGCAATAACATTTGGACCAGCACGATGGACCAATCTCTCTAATTCAATATTTATTTCTGTTTTCATTCCATTCCTCTAATTTCAATATTGATGAATATTTATCTTGAATGGAAGATTTATTTGAAATAAATGAATACATCCAATAAAAAACTTGAATTAAGAAAATATTTATTTACTCTAATAAATATTTCTTTGATTTCCATGATGAATTAATTTTATTCCCTTTAAATTACAATACATTTGGTAGACATTATTAAATGGTTTATACGATTTGGTTGAATAATATATTTGTAATAATGGCTTTAAATATATATCTACTTGATGTAATCCTGTTCGCCGACGATTGGCGCCACCGAATTTGTGGAATGATGTGTGTGATCTGTCTAACTTTAATAAACTGTATTAAATAATCTGTATAATAATAATCCTCTTATAGTCAAACTTTTATATTGAATTTGTTGAGTACCGAACTGTAAAAAAAAATGTAATGTACTTTTACTGGAAGTTTTTATGCATAAACTAGTATATTAAATTTAATATGCAGGCGTAATGTAAAATTAATGTATGGTACAGTACATTCAATAATTTACCTTAATTTTACAGTAAAAGTACCTGAATTTTAATAATTTGCTTTCATTTTACTGGAAAAGTCCATGAATTTTATACCACACAATAGTATATTAAATTTCGATTACGAGTTTATGCATAAAAACTTCCAATCTTTTCTAACAGTACGATAGACGCAAATACACCGAGAGAAAAAGTTTCATTGATGCACGGAAATCTTTGCCAATGAAATGAAATACTTGAATTTCAATACTATCTTTTCTTTGAATGATCTCCAACTCAATGAAAAGTAGTCACATCGATTCGAAGAAACATTTCTTTAAACCAATGAACCTTTTTCATTGATTTCAAAGATATCGTCCCTGATTCAATGAAACCTTCTTCTTACCAGCTCAAAATTTCGAAACCTATTTTTTCCTGAAGTACGCGGCAGATAAAGCTCAAATTTTGTGAGTATGTAAGGAAGTACGGCAGAAATAGGCTAAGCTTCTAGCATCTCGAAACTCGAAGCCGATCGTTAGGGAGGACCGGAAAACAAAAAAGTGAGGTTAGGTGCGACAGAGAGATCAATGAAAACGTTTCTTTGAACCAATTAAAACGTCTCTTTAAATCAATAAAACTGTTTCTTTATTATATGCTCACTAAGTAAATCTTTATTTACAGGCAATGAAATGTTCTCTTTGAAATTCAAATGCACTATTTCATTGAAATCAAAGAAATATTTCGTTGAAATCAATAAAAAAAAATCAATCCACCCATTTCTTTGGCGTCGATGAAATCTTTTCTCTCGGTGTATCATGACGATTTGATTGAAATAATCTTAGTATTATCCGAAGTCCAAACAGCAAAGTAAAAATTCCTTGAATTCATTACAAAACATTTAATATTTTTAAACTGAATTTTTGCTTTTTACATTTTGGACAAAAACGTAATAATCTATCGCAACAATTTTTAAAAATGATATAAGAGCGATCTCGTACCTCTTGTTTTCTTATACGTTATCTTCTATATTCTAAAAACTTATTTGATTGGAAATTTTTCTATCGATAACCTACAAATTTTACGTGAAAGATACAAAAAAAAAAAAGTTTTCAGATTTTTCACGTCTTACAACAAAATTTTAGAGTTACTAATAAATAATTTGTCTGTTTCGTAACCATCGCAAATTTTTCGATTAGCTAAACGTCCGTTATGTTGAACGACTCACTACACACTGATATCAGCAAATTTTAGTCGAATCATCAGGAAATTAATCATTCAAACAAAAGAGATTTCCTTCCTCTAATGAAAGTATAGAAAAAAAGTCTCTTTTCGTCCGAGACGTAGGCAGCCATCAATTAATAAAAACTAATGTGCCATCCATCACCTCCCCCATATCCAGTCTTATCGACAGGCGTTTAAATCGGGGGATGAAAGAGACAGGGAAAAAAAAGGAGGCAGCCACGAGGATGAGTATCACGCAGCAGCTGCACTCATTCGTACTAACACTTTTTAAAAAATATTATCCTTTCTGCACGATGTACAGCATAGCGTGAAGTGAAAGGATGAAGGAGGGAAAATAAAACACGTTGGATAGATTTCGCAACGCTTCTGAACGATGGTTGATGCTCTACTTACTGCTTCTTTATGCTTCCCGAGATGAAACATCCTCCGTGGCTATCCAACAGCCAGTTACTGGCAGTTTCGTTCGATTTATCAAATCCTTCAGTTATTTGCACCTCCTTCGATAAATTACCGCGGGAGAGCAAAATACTTGTACATACGGAGTATTCTGAATCGAGTTCACAGAATAGTGACTTCAGAGTTTTTTTAATTATTTGCAAATTTGTTTGATCGCAATATCCAAACATGTCAATATTACTGAAAGCAAATATCTCAAAGTTCTTTTTTAAATTCTGACATCAAATTATTTGGCAAAATTAAATAATTTCGGAATTAGGATCACAGCCAAATTTATAAAAAAATTTATAAAATTCGTATTTCCTGATTTATTAAACCTTATAGTTATTTGTACCTCCTTCGATGAATTACAGTGGGAGGGCAAAATACTTTAACATATGAAGTAATCTGAATCAAATCGACAGAATAATAATTTCAGAGTTTTTTAAAATTATTTGCAAATTTGTTTGATCGCAATATCCAAACATGTCAATATTACTGAAAGCAAATATCTCAAAGTTCTTTTTTAAATTCTGACATAAAATTATTTGGCAAAATTGAATAATTTCGGAATTAGGATCACAGCCAAATTTATAAAAAAATTTGTAAAATTCGTATTTCCTGATTTATTAAAACTTATAGTTATTTGTACCTCCTTCGATGAATTACAGTGGGAGGGCAAAATACTTTAACATACGGAGTAATCTGAATCAAATCGACAGAATAGTGACTTCAGAGTTTTTAAAATTATTTGCAAATGTGTTTGATCGAAATATCCAAACATGTCAATATTACTGAAAGCAAATATCTCAAAGTTCTTTTTTTAATTCTGACATAAAATTCTTTGGCAAAAGTGAGTAATTTCGAAATTAGGATAACAGCAACAAAATCAGAAAAAATATTCGTAATATCCGTATTTTCAGTTTATCAAACCTTTTAGTTTTTTGTACTCCTTCGATGAATTACAGCGGGAGGGCAAAATACTTTAACATACAAAGTAAACTGAATCAAATCGACAGAATAATGACTTCAGAGTTTTTTAAAATTATTTCCAAATGTGTTTGATCGCAATATCCAAAGATGTCAATATTATTGAAAGCAAATATCTCAAAGTTCTTTTTTAAATTCTGACATAAAATTTTTTGGCAAAAGTGAATAATTTCGAAATTAGGATAACAGCAACAACATCAGAAAAAAATATTCGTAATATTCGTATTTTCCGGTTTATCAAACCTTTTAGTTATTTGTACGTCCTTCGATGATTCACAGCGAGAGGGCAAAATACTTTAACATACGAAGTAATCTGAATCAAATCGACAGAATAGTGACTTCAGAGTTTTTTAAAATTATTTGCAAATGTGTTTGATCGCAATATCCAAACATGTCAATATTACTGAAAGCAAATATCTCAAAGTTCTTTTTTAAATTCTGACATAAAATTCTTTGGCAAAAGTGAATAATTTCGAAATTAGGATAACAGCAACAAAATCAAAAAAAATATTCGTAATATCCGTATTTTCGGTTTATCAAACCTTTTAGTTATTTGTACCTCCTTCGATGACTTACAGTGAGAGGGCAAAATACTTTAAAATACGGAGTAATCTGAATCAAATCGACAGAATAGTGACTGGAGTTTTTGTTATATATCTCAAAGTTGTTTTTTAAATTCTGACGTAAGTTTCTTCGGCAAAAGTAAATATTGTCGAAATTATGATCACAGCAACAAAATCACATAAAATATTAATAAAATCCGAATTTCCTGATTTTTATATTTATGCAAAATTATTGTATAAAAAATAAAAAATTTAGTTTTGGATTACATAAATTGAATATGATTGACGTCACGTTCATTGCTGCTAACATTGCGATGGAGTGACTATGATAACAAAAACTATTATTATTTCTCTTATTTCGATCACATTCTATTTTTTAAGCGGTTCTCATAACTGCATTATTTGTATTGTATGACACGGCGCATGTTAAGTGCCCTATTAGGTATTACTTGTTGAGCCCCTTTCGGTGTAGTTCTACTGAGGATACGAGAGGGCTTTTCCGCAAGTGCATGTACTAGTCACGGGTACACAATATAGTACATGACATCATATATTTGGTATCAGCAGGCACTCACGTTCAGCTCGAAAAGAGCACGTACTGGAAATCCTCTTCAATTTCCCTCCGTTCCACTAAACTAGGCATAATTAGTTCCGAAATCCATACGAGTAGGCTTCGTCGGGCGAAAAAATGTATTGACATCATTGAACGACCATTGAACCGATATTATCCGGATGCAGTGAAACGCGAACTCCACGCAATAATTCAGTGCTTTTTTTCCTTTCACAGAAAAAAAAATGTTTTTCTTACGTCTCCGAGAATGAGAATGTGAGGCGAGTGTTTCTATCCGGAAATCGAAAAATTTATCATAAAATCTAGCAAATAAATAATGAAAAATATTAGATGGAGGTCAAAATAGCGAATGACCAAAATAGCAAATAACTAAAATAACGAATTTCAAAATAACGGCCATTCTGGATTCAAACGTTTATTATATTTAAATTCGTTATTTCAGCCATTCGCTATATTGATCATTCGCTATTTTGACCCCCCATCTTATTGAAATGCAACCAAAATAGCAAATGATCAAAATAGCCAATGGCTAAAATAGAAATTTCAAAATAATGGTCATTCTACATTAAGATGTTCATTATTTTGAAATGCGTTATTTTAACCATTCGCTATTTTAACCCCCTCTAAAATATTATGTAATGCATATCAATTATAATGCATGATTTAAGTAAATTTTAATATCCTAAAAAGACTTTTCCATAAAAGTATTATTCAATAATCGAATATTAACCAATTTCGCTTCTTCATACAGGAAGCTTTGATTTCGTGAAAAAGAAAAAAAAATTGTAGAAATATTTATGTGAGTATACTTAGAATTATCTGAATCCTTGAGAAAAATGGTCTAGAAAAAAATGACCGATGTGTGAGTGTGTATTTGTGTGTCATGGGTAAGAAATTAATATCTTTCCTAAAACTAGAGAATGGGTGAAATTTTCAGACTGAATCTTGGCGCGAAAGTAAAAAAGTTCTTACCCTTTCATCGTTGTAAATTGAATTAAAATTTGTTGTGTCCTTTATATTTTATCACATTTTAATTTTTCTTCTTTTTGAAAAATTCCGTAAGCATACTACCCACACAGAACGTACTGTCCATTGGACGTCCACGAATGGTCCATTGGTCCGTAAAACGTTCACATCCACGGTGGACGGTATATGTATCTCTATTTAACGTCTATAGCAGTCTTGTAGTTGGACACATAACAGTGGATAAAAATGGGACATCCATTAGACATACATAATACGTACTACCTTGATCGGTCCGAATGAATATAAAATGGATGTCCATGGACCATTAAGTAGAATACCTCGATTAGATGAATCTGTAGTACTTTACCGAGACATCTAATAGACGTTCAAAATTCATCTACAAGGAGATGTATTTCATAGATGAAATGTGAACGTCCATTGCATAATTTTTGCATGATGAAAAATGAACGTCATTCAGGGCCATAAGGTGAACGAACCCTAAAGTTCCAGAGGACCGCATTGTATGGCTGCACCGTCAATACGTCAACTGGACATCTAATGTATGTTCAAACTTTGTCTTCATGGAAACGTACGTAATGGAGGTAATGGGAATGTCTATTGGATGGCCGCGGCAGGACTCTGAATGAATGTCTCGCAAGATCGTTGAGTGGACATACACCAAACATCCCAAAAACCACATTGAATAGTAGCCTGTTTAGTGCATCAGCTGGACATGTGTATAGCGGACGTTGTTCTCCACATCCATAGAACATCAGTTGCATTTCGAATGAACATCACCCCATGCGGCCGAAGTATGTACACGACACAGTATATACGTAAGCCAGATCGTAGTGTGGCTGGTCATTGTCTCTAAATTATACGTCTAATCTGGATGAAAAGCTAAACATACAGGGGACATCCATATGCATTCGCTATAAACATCACACAGTAAGTAGTAATCAGCACCAATTCTATGTAATATGGTTATCCCTTGAACATACTCGTAGATGTTTATTGGACATACATTTCACGTCCGCTGAACGTATAATATGAACGTTTAAATGTCATAAAATATATGTTCGTTGAACGTCTTATGGATAGCTGTTTTTACGCAATCGATGACATCCATTAGATATTTCATATACGTCTATTATATACCTACTGGCACGTTCAAAGACCGGCCACATTACCTAGAATTCGTGCCGATTGACACTTTCTGTGGTTATGTGCTGGATGTCCATTGATGTCCCCGGGACGATCGATTCATTCACCATGGATGTTCAAAAGACGTACCATGGTCGATATGTTCTGTGTGGGTAACTCATATAAATGTTAAGTAGAAACTGTGAAAATTTCTTTCTGTTTTTCTGATCTAGATTTTTATTGGTATTGCATTTGGGCAGGATGGGCAAAAGTTATGAGTTTTATTTTTTACATCTGCACTTACGATTTAATCCTCATAACTCGGGATGGATCAAAATATTTTACTAAATATTTCCATTGCAGTAGAGAACAAAAACTACTCGACTATTATGATAAATTTCATCAGAATCGAAAGAGAAATATAAATTTTATGAGATTCAATTTTAAAAAAAGTAATCTATATTCTGTAAATTTCAAGATTCCAAAGTGAATATACATAAATGAAGTTACAATTAAAGTTTGTTACTGTTCAGTCCGTCCATTATTAATGGGAGTCAAAAGCTGTAGACTTATTTTCCAGATTCCACAAACCTTCGTAGATGAGAAAGCCAAAGTTAATCAACATATTTTCTCAGAGGCGTAGATTTATGAAATCTGAATAATAATGAGGAAGCAATGTGGATGGTTCTGCTTGGCGCCAGTTTTAAGAATGGGATTGGCGCGTCCATCTTTTTTTGTTGACTCTTGCGATTAAGGAAGTAACTTATTACTTGGTTTATATTCAAGAAACTCTCCAAAATTGTGAAAGATCCGATAGTGCAGAATAGGGTTTGTTCCAGGATTATTTTACGGTGCTATAAAGCGTTTCTCACGCTAGCATCGAGTTATATCAGAACTAAGAATAAAGTTAGCCACAGTCCTGGCAACCTTCAGAATTCTGGAATAGGAGAAACTGTAACAAGTAGTCAGTTCCGTCCGAACTGTGCATCGCAGTATCCTTCGTCTCGGGAGTCACGCTGGTTTCATTGCCAGACACACAGTGTACGAACTATGCGCTTGGTGCAAGTTTACGTGTCTTGCCAAGAAGAGAAACTCGTAGAAGTTTGCAATTAATAGAGTTTTCGAACGATATAGGGAAACTGAGTTGTGGCTCTAAAGTTGCGCAATTGTTACGTAGTAACCGATAGAAAAGAGAGTTGCGTTGATTAGATTTTGTCACACCTTTATATCTGGCACAACTTCAAGATTAACTGTAATAACATTAATAATATCCATTTCTCATCTCGTTTTTTAAACCACTTGTTGTATGAGTTTCATGTTTTCTACGATTGTATGAGAATTTCCCCTCGAACTTTCGTACATCAAATTGGTGATGGTCATAAATAATGTTTTGAGAGGGAGAAAACCATCCTTTGTGACGAATTTGAATATCATGCCCGTTGTTTAGCGAAACATCGAGTCATTGATGGGTCGCATGCAAAAGACGGTCATTTTGGGTTTCATCTGTTTACTTTAGGTTGCATAAGTTTATTTATTTATCTGGCACTTCTGGTTTGGAGAAATAGTTAGGCAGGACCATTTTGAAGATAAATATCGAACAAAAATTGTCCGGAACCTAAAAGGTTACAACTTGGCATTGGGTTTACAAGATATGACATCTACAATCTGTTTTATTGAATATTTTATATTTTCAGAAGGTATCAAAATTCCTAATAGCTGACAAAATAAGTAAATAATATTTTATTGTTTTTTGACAATACAAATTGTAGATGAAAGTTCAAAGTAAAGCCACAAGAAGCTTTAAATTATCAAAACAAGATCTTCTGCAATCAACTTAAACTAACTAACTGCAGGTCCAAGGACAACCTTAAATTCAATGTTTCAAAACTAACAAAAAACACTTAAATGAAAATCTTATATTCAATTAACTAAAACTATCTAAAATGAAATCCAAAGACAATCTTAAATTTGATCTCAGTTTAAAAATAATTTAACGTCAAATACTAAGATCAAATCAGATTCGGTGTCTGATTCGCAATATTCACAATCGATTATCAATTATCCATCACATTTCGGATTCCGGACGAAAATTACTAATAACCAACGCAGCAACCGATCGAATTCAATATATAGGATCATATGGTTATTGGCGAAACGATTGATCCATACATAAAATTTTAAGCAAGTAATCTTTTACATTCGTTTCCCATTTTGCACTCGTAATTTATACTGTTGCTTTTTAACACTACAAATTGTAGATGAAAGTTCAAAGTAAAGCCACAAGCAGCTTTAAGTTATCAAAACAAGATCTTCTGCAATCAACTTAGACTAACTATCTCAAGGTCCAAGGGCAACCTTAAATTCAATGTTTCAAAACTAACAAAAAACACTTAAATGAAAATCTTATATTCAATTAACTAAAACTATCTAAAATGAATTCCAAAGACAATCTTAAATTTAATCTCAGTCTAAAAATAATTTTACGTCAAATACTAAGGTCAAACCAGATTCGGTGTCTGATTCGCAATATTCACAATCGATTATCAATTATCCATCACATTTCGGATTCGGGACAAAAATTACTAATAACCAACGCAGCAACCGATCGAATTCAATATATAGGATCATATGGTTATTGGCGAAACGATTTATCCATACATAAGGTTTTAACCAAGTAAACATTTACATTCGTTTCCCATTTTGCGTTCGTAATTTATACTATTGCTTTTTGACACTACAAATTGTAGATGAAAGTTCAAAGAAGCTTTAAGTTATCAAAACAAGATCTTCTGCAATCAACTTAAACTAACTATCTCAAGGTCCAAGGACAACCTTAAATTCAATGTTTTAAAACATTGCAAAGAAAATCTTATATTCATTTAACTAAAACTATCTAAAATGAATTCCAAAGACAATCATAAATTTGATCTCAGTCCAAAAATAATTTGACGTCAAATACTAAGGTCAAACCAGATTCGGTGTTTGATTCGCAATATTTGCAATCGATTATCAATTGTCCGTCACATTTCGGATTCCGGATGAAAGTTGCTAATAACTAACGTACCAACCGATCGAATTTAATATATAGGATCATATGGTTATTGGCGAAACGATTTATCCATACATAAGGTTTTAGCTAGTAGACATTTACATTCGTTTCCCATTTTGGGCTCGTAATTTATACTATGAAAACAGTTACGTCCTAACCATGGCCTCAGGCGGTTTAGGTACGTTAACCTCGTCGGCTACGCGCCCACGGTATAATGGAATATTGAATAATTGTAGTAACTTACTGGATAAGAAGAGGTCCTGGAGGGCCTGGGCTGCCTGGCAGAGAAGAGCCCAGGTCTCTGAAGCCGCGAGACCCGCACCCCTCAGCGCAAGAACATCTCCTGCCACGACGGAGAGCTTGGCGCTGCCAACGGCCTCTGTTTGCATCCTGTAAACGACAGAAAAATATCTGCGTTATATATTATGTACATGTTTATGGCCGTAAATAGAATAAAAACATTCCGGATGGAAAATACGCTAACCATGGATTCAATGGATGGTGAAGGGAAGCATAAAATAGGTCGTGAAATACAATCTTCAAGCTGCTATATTCACGCCACAGCTTTAAGCTAACAATTATTTCCGTCAACACATCTATCGATCAACTAAAATTACATTTTATTGGAGTGTGATGATGACATAGTGTCTTGTACCGTAGCTGGAAAATCAATTTGCCGGAATCGGAACATCTCCTATGGTTCAAACTGTTTGAAACGTTGAAACTGCTTGGGTTGTTTGAACTTGCGAGCTGTTTGAACAGTTGGCGCTGTTTAAGCCTTTAACTTCCAATGTAGCTTATTTGGCTACATTAGAGGATATACTATTTTGAAAAACATTTTCTTTTATTTCAATAAAACGAAATTGACAATTATTGAAATTTCATACGTACTTCATTTTTAATACATCTTACGTTGTAATTATATGTGAGAAAACGAATCCATACGTAAAAAATGAAATGAAGAATTAATCAAAACTGTCATTAAGACGATTTTAATTGATAGAAAACAAAGTTTGTTTGTATTAACTATTAATCGGTTCATGAAGACTAGGAGAGCAAGGGGATTGATATTTGGAGTTGTCATATGGAATAGACCTCGATTAGGACAGTTCATATCCCCAAATGCGAATGCGATGAAGTAGGGTTAATTTGGCGTCTGCCGAACAGCGTAGGATGAACAAAAACTCTTATAAATCATGAGACTGTACCGAACAGAAAAAAATCTGCTATTTTTTTTACTGTAGTTCCATTAATTGGATAGAAAATTATCGGAGTCTCAGAATACAGATCCAGATGTAATTCATACCACTCAAATATACTATATCGAGTTTCCTTGTTACCGGCGTGTATTAATTTGGTTTTCTTTTTAAGCGAAATTGGAGTAGTGCACGTTGGAAAATCGAGCTGCAAAAAAAGACACGTAACAGGTAGGTGACAAATCGGCTATATATATATATATTTTTTTTTTTATATACCCCATGACGTTTATAAATCAATCAGCACGGTTCGTTCGCACTGCTATATGGTTCTTCACGCCGATCGGTTGATTAAAAATTAAAAGCGTATGAAGGCTGCTGAAGTGCGTTTTTACCTCGCTCACACTACCTTCCTCTTTTGATTAAACTTGACGGTTTTCACAATAAATCGAACGAGCATGTTGGCCACTGGCACATTGGCACAACGCGAAACAATCAGCAGATACCACGTGCTTCCATAACACAATAGAAGTCAACCACATTTTCACACCCTTCATTGCACCATTCTCTCGTTCGACCTCAATCGATTGCCACCCATGCTCGCTGGACGTCCTACATCTGTCGTTATTTTACTTCGTTCCGCGTGTGTTCACGTTATTGAATTTTTCATGGGAAGCTCTAAATGACGCCGTTACAACAGCTCGGTTCTAATTGACAGTAAAATTTGCCAATAGTCCTGGACGTGACAAAACGACCCGTCAATAGCCACGATTTTAAGGTCCAATGGAAAAAGGGCCAATCCAGTCGATTGAACCCACCGAAATGGTTGATTGATGCGAAAGACCTACCAAAAGGAACTTTCGGTAGGGTTCGATTGCCCTAAAGCATGGAGACGACCACTTATCGCCCATGGCTCTTGAAATCGGACTATGCACACGCGGACAAACCTGACGCAAATGGTTGATAAACAAACCAACTCTGATTATCTTCCGTTGGTTTTTTGTGCCAATTCCATTTACAATTGTCCGTTGGAATTTTGGTTGAATCAATCCGCGTGTGTTTAGTCCGATTTCAAGAGCCACGGTGGACATCACCGTCTGGGATGATGGCAAAAATAACTACTGCGAGGTTAAGGCACCTTAGACGTTGTTTTTCTCCGCCGGTTTTATCCGGGTACAAAAAGAAGTTGTAATATGGTAGAGATGGTCTCGAAGATCTGTATTCTGGTAGTGATGTGAGCTACTGTTAAATTAATCAGACCTATCATTTGGTAGAGTTTCATGATCCAAATGGTTGATAAACTAACCAAAGTTGATTATCTTCCGTTGGTTTTTTGTGCCAATTCCATTTGCAATTGTCCGTTGGAATTTTGGTTGAATCAATCCGCTTGTGTTTAGTCCGATTTCAAGAGCCACGGTTGACATCACCGTCTAGGATGATGGCAAAAATAACTACTGCGAGGTTAAGACACCTTAGACGTTGTTTTATCTCCGTCGGTTTTATCCCGGTAAAAAAAGAAGTCGTAATATGGTAGAGATGGTCTCGAAGGTCTGTTTTCTGGTAGTGTTGTGAGCTACTGTTAAATTAATCAGACCTATCATTTGGTAGAGTTTCATGATCCAAATGGGTGATAAACTAACCAAAGCTGATTATCTTCCGTTGGTTTTTTGTGCCAATTCCATTTGCAATTGTCCGTTGGTATTTTGGTTGAATCAATCCGCGTGTGTTTAGTCCGATTTCAAGAGCCACGGTGGACATCACCGTCTAGGATGATGGCAAAAATAACTACTGTGAGGTTAAGGCACCTTAGACGTTGTTTTATCTCCGCCGGTTTTATCCGGGTGCAAAAAGAGGTCGTAATATGGTAGAGATGGTCTCGAAGGTCTGTATTCTGGTAGTATTGTGAGCTACTATTAACTTAATCAGACCTATCATTTGGTAGAGTTTCATTATGACGAATCTTGTGCCAAGTATTGTTTTTTTATGATGTTGAAATTAAAATATCTTGTTAAATTTTGAATGTGCTGGAAGACACAGTTGAGATGGCAAAATGGGGTAATATGCATGGAAAACGTGAGAGAGATACGAGAACGAATGTCATGCCCTATTGAATGATCGGGAGTTCACCATTTACAAATGGCACCTGTCACGAAGCCAACGTCGAGTGGATGTCGTGTCGCATCGTTGACCACTGATGCCCTGTGAAGAATGTTGTAGTTTCGCTGAACGACCACTTCCATGCACTCTTGCTGTAATATCGATCACGATCGAAAGTCAATTGCCATAGCAGAAGTCATACTGCATGAGAAATGAAGCTTGGAACGCTTGAAATGAGATATGTTGAGCACGAGACTATCATATTACATGACTCGAGGATTACACTCTAGGATGGGAAACCAGAATCTCCTCTGGACAGTCCACGATGAAATCTAGGATTTCCTCTGAGAAGTCCATGATGAATTCTAGGATTGCCTTTGGGCACTTCAGGATGAAGTCCAGGGTGGAGAATGGAATCGGGTCAAACCTCATATTCCAGTCTGGACCGTGTAAACTCAATTTTGGTCACCATCCTGGACTCACTTTGGATTTTGATAAATTGCTTTCAATAAAAGTTTTTTTTTGCATACACGGAGAAAAAGGTTTAGTTAAATCAACCAAGGCGCTTGGTTATATATGTGCTAACTAAGTTATTGGTTAGACCAACCAAGTTATTGGTTATACCAACTAAATCATCTTGGTTAGTCAATCAATAACTTGGTTGGTTAACCAATAATTTGATTGGTCTAACCAATAACTTACACGGAAATAAAGGCTTGGTTGGAACAACCAAGTACCTTGGTTATATATGCGCCAGACCAACTAAGTCATTTGTTAGGCTACCAATTTCTTGGTTGGACTAACCAAGTGACTTGGTAAGCTAACCAAGTGACTTGGTAAGCTAACCAAGTGACTTAGTAAGCTAACCAAGTGACTTGGTAAGCTAACCAAGTCACTTGGTGGGTCTAACCAATTAATCGTCTGACGCATATATAACCAAGGCACTTGGTTGTTTCAACCAAGCCTTTTTTTAATTAATTGTTAACCATAGAATAGTTAGAACATTAATTAATTGTTCTAACTAAGCCTATTTTGCGTGAATGCAAAATTTATCTTTGTGTTATTATAAAACAAACATTCAATGATATATATATATCCCGAATTCAACAATTTTAAGCTATAAATGCTCGTCTATGAGCCCACTCATTTTTCACAGTATATCTTCGTATATACTCTACTTATGATGTAACATAAAATCGAAACTGCAGAATCTTTACTTGTCACCAGATTACCACCCGCGGCACTACAGGTACTGAAAGCACCTGATAAAAAAGTTAACTTTATTTACACCTTGGCTGGAAGCTGTTTTCGACAGGCATTGATTTTTTTCCGGTTAGTAAGATGAAGCCATTTTGTAAACGCCAGAAGCACAAGTACTTTCTGGTTTGCTCTGGGGCATCTGGAAGTGAACGAGCGTGCGAACAGCTTGGCGTATATAAGGTCAATATCTTTTTTGCACAAAGAGCAACGTCCAACGAGAATGGCCGGAGACAGGTTTCATACAGAACATCAAGAAAGCCAGTATCGTCTCGAGACAAGTATTCTACCTTACCGATCGAATGAACGTCGAGATATATCAAAACTTTTGTGCTGAATAAAATGTCACAAATCCTAATTAAAAATGTCCATGTTTTTGACTCTGAACTTTTTCTGTTTTTTATTTTACGAGTAAATGAGATTACCCATGAAAATTTACTTGTTTCAGATAACGTCAGACCGGAAATGGTGATTTTGAGGTATTCGAGTTTACCTATACAATAAAGTTCCGATTTTCTAGCATTTATTTTTTGAAGCAACTTTTTGCACGTTTAAGAGGAAGAAAAATATCCAGTAATAAATATTCCCGCAAAAAATGTACAGACAATACATTCGTGAATAAAATGGATCCCTCAAGAAGAAGGTTTTTCTTAAAATCGGTAAATTTGTAACTATTACTTTTTTTCATATATTTATACTATATTAATAAATATTTGAGATAAATTAGTTAAAATCACTGAACTAATATTTATCGAGGAATATATTACGCGTTTGGTTTTTATATTATAACTAATTGAATTATACTATGACCAATTTTTTTATTGTTGAAAAATAATTGTAAAACTGCATGTTTTGAAAAATAAAGTAAAATTACGACCTATGCTTACTTCATGCGAACATATTTTAATTTACAATTTATGTACCCGAATTATCGGAGTATGTTTCCACCACAGCTGTTACTTGTTTTTTTATTTTTTACTACAGTGAATATATAAAATATGACACCGGGAATTTCGCTCGTCCAGCCGTGCCTAATTGGTAGCTCATATTTTTTATAAGCGCCCCCTCGCGCCTCTCAATTCAGGTACGATTTTTTTCCAGTGCGCCTAGAAAGCGGAAGGAAATCGGGGCTCCACTGTAGGTAATGCCTGCATCACGTCGCCAGCATCGAAATATCTCGCAGTATATTCTCCTACCCGCTTCGTGACATCATATAGGTGCATACGTTGCTGTGAAAGGTTTTACCCCAGACGCGATGACGTCAATGACAAGAGAATTGAAGGAACTCAGTATCTACGAAGTTGTATGTACATACACATCTGCTGAGTGTCAGGGAGCGTGTGTACTTATATACGTTCGACATCGGATTCCGCGCGATAATGGTTCTTGCACTCTCGAGCTTTCACGTTCAACGGAATTTCAAAGGTCTCTGCCGTAGGTACGTTAACTTGACGTACCCATGCAAGAAACGTCGATATTCTTACCCCAATGTAGTAACAACCTCCGGTTTTGCTTCTTTGCATTTGGATCAAACATAAAGCCAATGACAAATATCATTTTTTTAATACCAACGTCTCTTGGTAATCATATAGATGTGCCGTTTGCAGGTATCCGTTAGGTTTTAGAATGCTTTGTACATGCTCTCAAAATTTTAGAATTTTAGAATCCGGGAAAAATTAACGTTACACAGTAAAAACTAAATTGCAATTTTTGTCCACAGCTTACTATCGTTCTCAAGTTCTACCTTCCACTTCAAAAAGTACCGGTTACATGTGTTTTTACGATTATTTAAAAAAAACGTCACTTTTGATCGGTTCTGATTTCAGAATTCACAAATTCGACTTTTGGTCGGAAAATCCAACCTAAAGAACCTACTTTTTTTTTCTTCAAGATATCACATTTTGGTCTTCACCATCGTTCTCAAGTCGCATATTGTACCTCAGAAAATATCGGTTACATGCCTTTTTACGATGATTTTTAAAAAAGTCACTTTTGGTCGGTTCTGATTTCAGAATTCACAAATTCGACTTTTGGTCGGGAAATGCAACCTGAAGAACCTACATTTTTTTTCTTCAAGATATCAAATTTTGGTCTTCACTATCGTTCTCAAGTCGCATATTGTATCTCAGAAAATATCGGTTACATGCCTTTTTACGATGATTTTAAAAAAAGACACTTTTCGTCGGTTCTGATTTCAGAATTCATAAATCCGATTTTTGATCGGAAAATCCAACCTAAAGAACCTAATTTTTTTTTCTTCAAGATATCAAATTTTGGTCTTCACTATCGTTCTCAAGTCGCATATTTTACCTCAGAAAATATCGGTTACAGGCCTTTTTTCGATAATTTTTAAAATCACTTTTGGTCGGTTTTGATTTCAGAATTTACAAATCATTTTTGGTCGGAAAATCCAACCTGAATTTTTTTCATCAAGATATCGAATTTTGGCCTTCACTATCGTTCTTAAGTCGCATATTCTACCTCAGAAAGTACCGGTTACATGTCTTTTTACGATGATTAAAAAAAAGTAACTTTTTTCAATTTCTTATTTCAGAATTTACAGATCCGACTTTCGTTCGGAAAATCCAACCAATTTTTTTTTTCTTTCAATATATCCAATTTTGGCCTTCACTATCGTTCTCAAGTCGCATATTCTACCTGAGAAAGTAATGGTTACATGTGTTTTTACCATGATTTTAAATAAGAATGTAAAGTAAAACCTTGCACATTGGTTCCTGATTCTTTTTCGCTTTTTACAAAGCTACCTCTATCAGTAAGCTTTATAAAAAACGAAAAATAATAAGGACGCAATGTGCAAGGTTCTCCTTTGCATCCTTTTTTTTATTTTATTGAAATAAATTTTGCTAGACATCTGAAAGGTCGAAATACTTTAATATGTTTTTGCAGAAAGGTTCAATACTAGATATAAAAAGATTCAGCTTCGTTGAATGCGCAGTTTCATAAAAACGTACATTTATACGATTGTTTATGATACAAACCTTAAACATCATCGAGAGGAGCATCAGCACGTGGTGGCACTCTCGACTTGATGATTTCATGGGGTGCAATATGGTGACCACGTGCTCCTGGAAGATAGTATACCAGGCAGGATACCCCGACGAGAAATAAAAAGAATAAGAACACGAGGTCGAACATCAGTAGTGAGTTTAAGGTCATTAGCTGCATCGTGACCTCGGAACCACTTTTTTCACCATTACACACCACTCGTGCACTCGCGCGGTTAGGAAATTTTCCCTCGGTGACTTATGGCCAACGAGTTACCATACAAGTTTTCATTGTTGCGAACTACGCCATAACGTAAAGTTATAACACATAAATATCAAATTCTGTGAAAAATAGATTTTCGTCATAATACCCACTTAATTGTTCCCTTAACGTTTCCACGAATATGTTTTCATTAAATATCGTACGTTGTCTACTTTTTTAAAAATAATTGCTTGATACGTTAGTAAGTGTGCCTGGGTATAATTAATAAAAGGGTAAAAAAAAGTCAATTTTTTTTTCAATATTCCTATAGTCCTTGCAACTCTAAAGACTTGAGAATGTTAAAACATGTTAGGTTGAAATTTGGCACAAAAGTGAAGCACTGACTGTCCGATCATTGTAGTGAAATCATAAAAAATTAATAGGCGTACTAGGATTTTATTGGAGTTTAAAGTTTAAAGTTTTTAAAGAGTAAAACGATGAAAATTCGATAAATCATGCAAACGAAAAACTAACGAATTAAAATCTTCTGCGAAAGTCTAGTTAGTAATAAACTCGCCTGGATATAACCTTGACGTGGTTCTCCAATGGGGTTGAAAAGTTATGAAACCTATTAATATTTCAAACAAGGGTGCAATGTAGAACCTTGCAAATTGCTTCCTAATTTTCCTCCTTTTCGCCCTTTCACAAAGCAACCTTTATGAGGGAGTAATATTTAACTAACATACATCCTCATAGAGGAAAAGTGGAAAATAATGAAGTAACATCGACGACCACGCTTTGCGCGCTTTAGGAAATTCAAAAAACTTACGACTGCAAAAAACTATAGTTTGCAGTGGAGTTTGAAAAATTTACTTTTGAAAGACGAAAATTTACAGTTAGTATAAAAAAAAACTTACAATCGCAAGAAAATGTAGTTTATATTAACATTTTTTTTCGTTACTTTTAAAATACGATTATTTACAATTAGTGTAAAAAAAATTACGGCTACAAAGAATTATAGTATTCCGTGTCATACTATTTTTGTTTTTTTTTCGTATTTGAAATATAATAAAAAAAAGAAATTCTACGAATGATGATTCAATTTATCAGAAATCCGTTTCATGGTAAGCTTAAACAGATTATGAAACAGCTTGTCCGGAAGTTCAATTATCTCGAGCGTGCAGAACGGTATATACACTATAGGAAGCATTCTCTGTCAATTCAGCCACTTTTTTTCGCCCCTCTCGGATTTGCCCTGTAATTGATTATATGAATGTACCACTAAAAGACACTCTATGTGAATTTTTTCAGATTTAAAAAAATAATTTTTCAGAAAATGGCTTTTTTTATTCAAGTGCAAATATCTCAGAATTTTGAAGTTACTGAAAAAAATGTCTGCACATAAAAGTTGTCGTTTATTGTTAGCTTTCGAGCGGAATATTCGAAATAATTGTCACGTTCCTGTGAGTATGATTTTTTTCCGAAAAATGGAGGAATTATTTTTTAATTAAAAAAAGGATATTTTTTTTTTACTGAAAAAATTACAGAGTATTGCTGCATGACGGTTGATATCACAAAAAAATCGCCAGAGTGGCACCGACCGATCTTCTGGTATTAAAAAATGCATTTGTGTGAAAGTTCCGAAAAACGGGTGCATTGTTATTTTTTGATAAAAAAAGGTTACTTTTTTTTGGCTAATAAAATTACAGAGTATTCTTGCATGACTGTAGATATTGCAGAAAAAATCATCAGAGTGGTACGGATCGAGCTTACAGTATTAAAAAAAATTATTCGTGTGGAAGTTTCGAAAAACGGGGGAATTATTTTTTTTATACCGGAAGCTCGATTCGTACCACTCTGATGATTTTTTTGCAATATCTACAGTCATGCAAGAATACTCTGTAATTTTATTAGCCAAAAAAAAGTAACCTTTTTTTTATCAAAAAAATAATAATGCCCCCGTTTTTCGGAACTTTCACACAAATGCATTTTTTAATACCAGAAGATCGATTGGTGCCACTCTGGCGATTTTTTTGTGATATCAACAGTCATGTAGAAATACTCTGTAATTTTTTCAGTAAAAAAAAATATCCTTTTTTTAATTAAAAAATAATTCCTCCATTTTTCGGAAAAAAATCATACTCACAGGAACGTGACAATTATTTGGAATATTCCACTCGAAAGCTAACAATAAACGACAACTTTTATGTGCTGACATTTTTTTTCAGTAACTTCAAAATTCTGAGATATTTGCACTTGAATAAAAAAGCCAGTTTCTAAAAAACTATTTTTAAAAATCTGAAAAAATTCACATAGAGTGTCTTTTAGTGGTACATTCATATAACCAATTACAGGGCAAATCGGAGAGGGTCGAAATAAAAGTGGCTGAATTGACAGAGAATGCTACATAGATTTTTAAAAATATAATTTGTTAGATACGGAAATAAAAATGAATAATAAAAACTAAAAAAACTTACAACTGCAAACTACTATTGTATAATATTTTTTAGCAGTTGTCAGTTCTTTTAATTTTCTTAGTAATAGTAATCGTGATTTATTGACAAAATATACATAATTATTTTGGTCTGAATATAGCAAATTATAATTCCTATTGGTTTACATTATACTTTGCCAATTGGCCATCGACCGCGATACTTCAACCTGGGTTTTTCTTTTTTTTAAAATTTAACATACTTTATTATGTTGCGTTTGAGTGTGCGTGGGTGTATTTTGGTTCATTATTACTATTATTTTTAATTCATTTACCATAAATTCGAGGTGTTGATATGTTGTCTGTGTGACATACTTGTGTTTTCGTATTATATTTTGTCCCGGTTGAATACTTATTGGTTCCAATTTTTCTAATTGAGCAATTGCAAATCGTTTGGCACGGGTCAATTTTCTTATTTTAAAAGAAATTGAAAAAAAAATTATCTATGTTGATCTAAAGGATCAAGAATCCAATTAATGAAAAGCTTCATCAGATTATGAATCGGAGGTTTTTGGAACGTCGATTATCTCGGGCATGCAGCATCCAGAGTATGCGTTATTGAGTTGGAGATTCGTTCTCACGCGTTAAAAGTGTGGAATGGGAGTAACGGGATCATAGGAGCACGAGAAAAAGCAGCAAATGAAATGAATCTCTTCCATAGAGGTTTCACAGAGGTTTCACAGATATGGAGTGAGTGGATTGCAGGGCGAATGGAAAATTTGAAAGTCAATTGGACGTTGGATTTCGACGCATGCATCCGGTGTCCAAAGTTTCGCGCGCGAGCGGCAATTGAAGTAATGGAATTAACAGCAGCGAACGGAGAAACTCACGCGACTGGACAGATGGACACGTGAGCCGTTATCGGTCACCCGTCCCCGCTAGAGATGTAAATTGGTGATCCCGAAGAGGATTGTAATTGGTTGCGAACTATACACGGATTACTGTGATACGATGCCATCCGTGACGAACGTCGACAACAACTTTATATCTCGTTCAGTTAGTTACAGATGATTTAACCACCTTATTTTGAAAATTGAAGAATTTTTCTTTTTTTCGCGAAATTTTTTTTCTATATTTCAACATGAAAGTACCCACATAAATATGCTTGGAGAATCATCGGATGACAGAATATTTTCAAAAAAAATATTTTCGAAAAAAAAATTCTCCAGAATTAAAAAAAAAAATATTCTCCAGAATTTTTCAAAATAATTATTTCCGAAAAAAACATCCTCTAGAATTTAAAAAAAGAAATATTTTCGAAAAAAAAATTCTCTAGAATTTTTCAAAAAAAATATTTTCGAAAAAAATATTCTCTAGAATGAAAAAAAAAAAATTTCGAAAAAAATACTCTCGAAAAAATATTCTCGGAAAAATGTCTGAGGACAAAAATGTCTGACGACAGAATAACCTCGGAAACATATTTTCGGAGGCCAAAATATCCTAGAATGCAAATGTATGAAGGCAGAAATATCCGTTTCCAAAATATCCTCGAAAAGGAATGTCCGGGCCATAAATATGGGATGCCAAAATATCCTAGAAAAGAAATATCTGGGAACAGAAATATCGGATGCCAAAATATCCTCAAATGAAATGTCCGGTGACAGAAATATCGGATGCCAAAATATCCTCAAAAGAAATGTCCGGTGACAGAAATATCGAATGCCAAAATATCCTCAAAAGAAATGTCCGGTGACAGAAATATCGAATGCCAAAATATCGTCAAAAGAAAATGTTCGAAAATAAAAGTATCCGATACCTAAATATCCTCGAAAGATAATGACCGGAGATAAAAATATCCATGGAAAAAATATCCGCCAGTAAAAAGTCCTCGAAACATACAATTTTTTAAACTGTTCCTGCAATAAAAGCAACTTCTTTTAACACTTGTTTCTGATCGTAGAATATTGTATTTTTTTATTGTAAGGGTATTGGTTTTTTGCAATAAAATAGGGCGTCGAGCTACCAACACGTCATGTATTTTTTTCCCCACATGTCCTCGTATTTGCGGCTTCGATCCTTCCATCGTTCGAAGCTACTGGAATTGGCAAAATTTCATGAATCGCTTGTTCGTGAATTTATACATTCGAAATAAAAACTTGTTACAATGCAAAAGGGAGACGACATAGGTGTAGTAAATTATGTCAGAACGTCGCAAAAATTGCTGATTCGTTTACAATCATATTTTTACATTGTCTCGCTATTATTTGAAAAAATAGCGTCCCTCCCGATTTCAGATTTTTTTACCTACATTTTTCGATGGAAAAGCAAATAGAAAAATTACTAATGCGCCAAAAGTTGTATTTTTTATGCATTTATAATACGATTTTTTTAAATTAAAACACGGAGTTCTTATTGTTTTATTGATTTTTGAATTGTGTCTAAACTTTTATTCTATGCAATTGAAAAAATTTAAATAGCATCAAATAGCAGCAGTCTAAAGAAAGTTTAAAAAAAGCCATCCAAAAATACATGTTTTTGGATGGCAGCAACGATAAATAAAATTGGGGGTGAAATTTCTGCAGTTGTTAATTTGAGTTGGAATGTGTCATACACCCTTATAACTTCTTCCGTAAAAATGTAATCATTGGCCGTTGGAACTTCCCACAACATCTGGTTTTCTCCAGAAGAGGGTAAAAAAAAAATAAGAGGTTATGTACTGTCAAACTATAGTCTGCAATGGACCAACAACAAAGGATAGCATCCTGAAATAACCCGTAGTATCGCCACCATTGAAGAGATAGTAGATGTCGGGTTCGTACAAAAAGGGTTGAAGAGGATAAGAGTAAAGAAGACGAGCAAATAGTTCGCTGTCCGTAACTGAGTCAGATGGGAACAATTGATGGACGATTAGCCGTATCTACAAGCGTGTGGAGTTCTTTTGTATCGATGCCAGGGATGGAAGTGCGTGGAGGAATGTAAGAGGGGTGAGAGCGAATTCTCGTGAGGGTTGGAATGAAAGACTGGTTATAGCTTTCGAGGACAATGGCTATCGGAGAATAGTTCTCATCTACTTTTTCTACTGCCTCACAGAGTCTCATGACTGTAGCTTTTCAACCAACCAAGGGAAGTTGAAAATAAGACTGCAGCTTTACCAATGGAAGTAGAAAATAAGACTGAAGCTTTACCAACGGGAGTAGAAAATAAGAACGGGTGTTCATCAGAACCTGTTTAAGCAGATCTGTGCTGATTGATCAAGTCCCGATCCGCTTAATTAATCGGAATCAATACGTTTCTTCTTATAATCGCCGATAGCTACCCGATTGACACGTTGGAGCTACCGACAATTTTCAATATCAGTTGAATATTTTTTTTCAAGCAAAAATAAAACGTATTGCTTGTTTTCCAATAGGTACATTTATTACGTTTTTGTCATATCTCATTCCTTATTTCTGTTTGTCTGTCAGTCTGTCAGTCTGTCAGTCTGTCAGTCTGTCAATCTGTCAGTCTGGCAGTCTGTCAGTCTGTCAGTCTGTCAGTCTGTCAGTCTGTCAGTCTGTCAGTCTGTCAGTCTGTCAGTCTGTCAGTCTGTCAGTCTGTCAGTCTGTCAGTCTGTCAGTCTGTCAGTCTGTCAGTCTGTCAGTCTGTCAGTCTGTCAGTCTGTCAGTCTGTCAGTCTGTCAGTCTGTCAGTCTGTCAGTTTGTCAGTTTGTCAGTCTGTCGGTCTGTCGGTCTGTCGGTCTGTCGGTCTGTCGGTCTGTCGGTCTGTCGGTCTGTCGGTCTGTCGGTCTGTCAGTCTGTCAGTCTGTCTGGGTCGCTGAAAATCTCTATAACTTCTAAAAGAGGCTGTGGACCCTAATGAAATTTAGTTTGTGCCGTCCACATATAAAATGTAATTTCGATACTTAAATTGAGTCCAAAAGCTACCTTCATTCTCATACTTTACCGGAATTGATCAAACTATGAAACGTTATTTTACACATATTTTAATTTATTATTGCATTCGCGTTTAATAACAGTTTTTGTGGGCGATAATATTGAAACTATCGAATTCCTTTTTTACTAGTAAAAAGAAGTTTGATCGATATCATTTTTTATCGTTATCAAAAATATCGCTGGATTTAAGTAGACCAATGATATTTGGGTGACGACAAATAGTAAGAGAAGAACCAAACTATTTTAGCAACTAAGCCCAGTCTCAATAATGTTGTACGAGCCTCTAAAAATTTGGCATGGTCTTTCAGACCCAATTGAATATTCCTAGGGTTGAGCCTTAAACCACTTTTAATAGGTCAACCATAATAGTTACAAACGGACTTCCTAACTGATTGCTCGAGTGATTTTCTCGTTTTTCCATTCGGCACTCACCGAAAATGACTTAAGACGTATTACATGTTTGAACGGTACATTTTCGTTATTCGATTTTTCTCTCCTCAATCTTTTACTTTGAATGATTTCTCTGCAAACTTTCGTTGCGCAGTGTAGCCTCGCGGTATTCGATCAAACGAAATACGAGAAAGTTCCTCGTACATGCAAAACCGAATTCCCTATAGCTTCGGGCGTGCAAGGCTTCTCCTGTTTCAACCCCGTGCTATGTGATTGGTAAGAGATTGAATCCTTCGGATTTCTTCAGGGATCTTTGACTACGTGATTCAATGGCTATGGGGACTATCTCGACAGCAAACACATACAGTGTTTCACTCTTTCGCAACGTTTTTACCTTTGTTCTCGTTTCTGAAAACAAGCGCCGAGCTCTTTTCTTTGCAAAGCTGATGTTGTCTCGTAATCTGTGGAAATCTACAGTCAACGTTTTCATTTGCAAGCTCGACGGTTCTCTCGTCTACTTTTTTATGTATTTCTTTTATCTCATTTTAATTTATTTATACTTCGGATGTTTTACATTTTATATTATTTGCATTATTCTGCAGAACGTAGCCATTTTTTTGCTTCCTCAAGCTTTGTTATCGAGCTCAAATTTAGCACACAAATGTAACAGCAGACCCTCTTCAATTGTAGCAATTTTCGACAAAATGTGTGCGAAAATTTCGATTTTATGCATTTTTGACTTTTTTGAAAAAATGGTGTGGGTGCTCTAACTTTTGTAAAATTTAGTCTATTCTGCTAAATAGTTGTTTATAGGTTTATAAATAATAAGGAAGCAATGTGCAAGGTTCTACTTTGCATCCTTTTTTAATCATGTAAAATAGATTATATGATAAACACTAGGTTATTATTAAATCCATTGGAAAATTGACAACAAAATCTGAATGGCCTAAAATCTTGAAATTGCAGGGAAGGTTTAGTGCCGTACTTATGTACTAAATTTCAACATTCAGGAGGCCCAGAGAACACATACAATCATGCTGACATTTTTTCCGAAATTAATTTTCTGAATCCCTTAATTAGGCGAAGCAAAATTCTTCGTTCTTCGTTTATTCCCTGATAGCGTATGATTAAAAAGAAAGTTTTTGGGAGTCAGTGACATGAACAATAATAAAAGTCCGCGTTCATCTGGTCGCCGAATACGTGAACCCTTTGGGACCAACGTTTGAGAGCGTGCAGCCAACGAAAAAAAAAGAAATCACTAGTGGACTCGGGCAATTTTCTGACACGCAAAGCCCCTTGGTCTGCGTAGCCTTTTTTCAGTCATATAGAAAGCGCATTCCGCCATGGTAGTGCACAGCTGGAGGATTGCACCCCGTCTGCAGCAGCCCCTCAATGAAATTACACGTTGTAAAAGTAGCCAGGTAATCCCGTCCCAGCTGAAATACCCCCGGCGTAGCCCTTCGGTTCCCTCCGCACTCGGAAGATTTAATGAGACCAAAGTGAAGCTGTTCCTAAGCACTTGGCAGCTGTGGGGGTCGTCATTTTTACTAAAGGTGCTAAAGAGAAATTCTTAGTGTACTGCCATCGTACTTTATCTCTCTAATACGAATCTATTTTTAAAACGAGTAAAGAACGAGTCAAAAACGCAGATTTATGTTCAATTACTGATAATAGACACGGAACATCAATTATGTTGGTAATCGATGGTGAAAATTACTAAAGTGCTTATATGAGGTGCGGGTCAATTATGGAATCTAATAATTTATGCGTGTAATTTCGATCATTTACAGGAAGATGTGAATCCAGTTAAGGAGGGCGACCAGCTGCATGGGAGTCAAATGACGGTTCGTTCACTTACGCGATAGAACCGATTGCTACAAATATTTTAGTAATTGCTAAAATCTTGCTACCAATAAAAATGAAATAGCAGATATGCAAATATTTCCTATTTAGACTATTTATGAAAGATAAATGATTTCAAGTTTCTGATTTGATTCGGTTGTCGAGTCCTGTCGGTTTGAGCTTTCGCACCATCGTGTGTGTTAGTGTGACGTTTGGCAACATCGCAAATTTTGTTGACATTCGTTTGCCGAAGGAGATATAACCTCTTTCAAAGCCGGCTCCGAGATGGACCGGCACAATAGTCGGTTGGAACACGGTCGAACCGCTGGAAGATTCGTTTCGAGGAAGAGAAAAATGTGATGTGAAAATGTCCTTGCCGCAAGAAGAAAAAAACCAAACGACCCAGCTGAGCAAGTGCGTGAAAAATACGAGCATATTTTCACACTGTACCCGAATAAAAGATAATGTAATATACCTAAAAAAACCTTTAATTATCAATCATTGTCTTGCTAAGACAACATTACGTGTATATTTTCGTACACCTAACCTCTTTTATGGTTTACCGACTTACTGATTACGCTAACTAAGTGATTCCAAATTTTTATATGGGATTATTCCTTTATTTTAATGTGATACTTTGAATTATATCGATGTGCGTATGTTGGGCGCCTGCACACATGACTTCCGTATATGCGTGAAAATGCGATGTTGCCAAGTGTAGCCGAGTGTGACCGATCTGCTTGGAACAATGGCCGATTTCGGCTGCTGCTTGCCCTTTAACTCAAAATATCTGTCTGCAATGTCCGGCAGGCCCCTTTTTTCATGATCGCATTAGAATCGTTAGAACTTGATGAACAGATAGCGACTTTGTTATCTGCGTCATCTAACTGCCGAAGGTTTCAATTATTTGATTGAAGTGTCGAGAAAGCACTGTTTCCATAAAACCTCATGTTAAATGCACGATTTTTGAGTTCAGATTTCTTGAAAAAAAGTCCGGTAAGCCGTGCTGAGATTTAACAGTAGCAAAGTTCTATGTTCAATTTATCTCATATAAAAAATTTGAGATTTTATCTAACAAAAGGTGCAGCTGGTCGCTCTCCTTAAATCAAAATACAAAAACTCTCATAAAATCTGAACCTCTTTACTGATTTACCTACAAATTCAATACTAATCATAAAAATTTGAATTAAAATAAACCCAAGTAAAAAGGACATATTGCTTCACATGGATGCAAAATTTCAGCGAAATTTCAAAGACAAAATCATTGAAAATTCGAAAAAATAAAAATTTACCATGACAATACTTGCTTAAATGGAAGGAAGCAAAAAGAACCTTCACTTAATAAGTTGCCATAATAGTGAATTGATAAAAGCGGAGTTGGAATCGCATGAAAAAGAAATGTATGAATGTTTGCTGTAGCATATTGTCGCACAAATCGCTTTTATTTTTTTTTATGAGCGGCAAATCTGAACTACTACGTCTACCTATGCAGCCTCGCTTTTCTCTTATCTTTCCCTCATCGTTGCACTATTACAAGGTGCATGGTACGCTGAAGGGTAGTGCACTATCTCGTTTCCCGTTCTATCCCACGCGCTTTCCCTTCAGTTCCCACCCGGCAGCTTTATCCGGCTTTCGTTATATCGCCGAGTCCTGGCGGATCATTGAAAGGGCGACTGGCGGTGAAGCACTGCGAAAAAGCAGCAGAAACAAAATAGAATAAAAAAAGACCGTGCTCGCCTACGAACACGGATCCCTTCCCCCTCGCGACAAAAATAGAACTTTTCCGTCGATATTTTTAGTATCGAAGGTTTCTCATTGGGCAAAAAAAGTATATTATTAATTTTCTCAATATTCCATTTCTTTCATAAAATTTTTCGATATCACATAAAATTATACCGAATTTGCAGAAATATATATCGGAACCGCACAAAAATCGGCAGAATCAGAAATTAAATATTGAATTATTTATTTCTAAAGTTAATAAACAGTGTTTTTTTACTGCTTAAATATAAAAGTCCTATGTTGTCGAACTTTTTGTTCTTAATTCTGGACCCGTTGCTCTAAATTGTGTGAAATTGAAAGTAAAATCAAGGACAACCTATCAGGAAAAAAAATGTATTCAAGAATATTTTTCAAAAAAAAATTAATGGCAATAAAATGTGTTATATAAATTATTTTAAAAAGAAGCTATTTTATTTATGAGAAATAAAGGCTATTTATGGAAAATAGCAGACAGGTTCGGAGAACAGTGGCTGAAGTGACAGAGAATCAATCATATATAGATCGTGTAACCTTCCATCGATTTGCTCATTCATTTTTGGATGCCCAACTGTTAAAAAAGCCTGCTCGCGAAATCGGACGCCTGTACATCAACATTTGATACTGCCGCATCGACGCTGAGGTTTCGAAAATCGTTAAATCAATTTTGTTATTTTTTAGAGCTACACTGTTGCTCATTCATCAACGTTATCCGAGTGTAACTCTAAAAATAACGAAAGTGGATTCAAGATTGTTTAAATTTCAACATTGATACGCCGCTATCAAATTTTGAAATTTCACATCCGATTTTGCGAGCAGGATTTTTTAACAACAGGCTATCCAAATATGATTGAGCAATTCGATATCTGAAAATCACGGTTTTTAAGGGGAGGGAGGCAGGTAAAAAAAATTGATTTTGGAAATTCAATATCATCCAAATCCTATTGCATATAAAAATGCCCAACGCACTATATTGTTGGTATTCGATTAAAGGATTTTTTACTGTCGTCTGACTTGCATATGCTTTTAAATATTATCTTAAGCAAAGATCTTAGGTTTTTCATTCTGCGCATGATTCAAGTCAATCTACTAGGCAGATTGGAATGGTTGACGTCTCATTTTCTTCTTCATGAATAGATACACCGGCTAAATGGAGCAAATGTTAATAAAATGTAATATTTTTTAAGTAACATAATTATTAATAAATAAATTTTATTCTATTTTCTAAATCAGTGATTGACTTTGCTTTCAGAATGAAATAGAATATTTTGCTCCATTTAGCCGGTGTATCTTTTCATGAAGAAGAAAATGAGATGTTAATGATTCCAATCTGCTTAGTAGTTTGATCTGAATCATGCGCAGAATGGAAAACCTAAGAACTTTGCTTAAGATAATATTGAAAAGCATATGCAAGTCAGACGACAGTAAAAAATTCTTTCATCGAGCACCAACAATATAGTGCATGGGCCTTTTGTATATGCAATAGGATTTGGATGATATTGAATTTCCAAAATCAATTTTTTTTACCTGACTCCCTCCCCTTAACCACCCTATTGAATAGGCTCCAAGCGACAAAAATTTTTGAGACAATAAAATAGTTGCTTACATAAACAAATCAGTTAGTTGGAGCGACAAACCAAATGGATGCTCGGCGAATTAATTGGTTGGCAACTAACGAATTGGGTGACACAACCAACTAATTTGTCAGATCACCCAAAAAATTGGTTAACATAGCCACCTTAGTCGTTTGGAGCGTATTTAGCCACACGAATTGGTTACACAGAAAAACAGCTCGGTTGGGCAAACCAATTATTTATTAGTTGAGTGAAAATTTCTTGTCACAAACATCAGGTTGGTCGGTGTAACGACCTAGTATTAGTCGCATTTACCATTCAGAGTTAGTTGACTTTGACTATTTGCGTCTTAGCCACTATTAATATATCGTAGAAGATATAAAGTGACGAAGTGACGAAGAGACTGCAAGAAAAAACAACGTCGAAGAGTATGAGGTGCAAAAACATTGGTGAGGTTTAGTAAACAATGACGGTATCATCCGACGACGTTTCGACCAACTTTTGACAAAGTGGGGTTATTTTCGAGCAACGATACAGAGCCAACCAAGTGAAAATAGTTGAACTAACCAATTAATTGTCTGTCAACTATTTTCTTCGTTGTTTTAACCCTAGTGGGTTCGACCACCGTGGTTTTAGGTTGAAGTTAAACCGCAAAAACCGCAAAAACCATCTCAGTATTTTCTACACTTTTCCGCACAGCAATTCACCACAAAACCACTGAGCGTTTTTTTTTTTGTAGCGGCGGTGGTTTTTTTTGTTTTGGTCACCGCAAAATACGAAAATTATACCGATGTAAGTTTCGAAAAATCTCGTAATGGTTTATAATTTGTATAAATAACGATACAAATCCCGGCTCGATGGAATTTTCAGTGCCATGGTAATCCGCAGAATCCGTCTTGCCACTGATAAACAACGGTAAAAATTATCTGCGTCAGTACATGGGCGGACGATAACTTACGATCGCCCGTACTCATACACAGAACGGCGAACACTCACTTGCGAGAAACGTTTCGGCTCGTTCGCCATCTAGCGGGCTAATTTCGGGTACACGCGCAATACAGAGTTGTAAATGCCTAATACTTATAGAAACAATGATTATGATACGATCAACTCTATAATTATGATTTTATAATAATAACATGTAGCGATTGTAATACGATGATTAAACTTTGGAATGGCTGCAAAAATTATTATTTGTCAATAAAAATTCACGGTAATCCTTTTGAAAAAATGGAAAAAAATAAGTAATGCATTACTTATTTCTTTCATTTTTTCCACTATTTCTTGCAATATCAAAGCGAAAATTAGTTTTTTTTTCAGCTATTCAAATGTTTACACACTATTTTATAATCACTAGATATTATTATTATAAAATCATAATTACAAAACAAATTATACTGTAAACTATATCTCATGAATTAATGGGGATTTACAACTCTGGCACAATATTCGGTTTAGCTCCGCTAGATGGTCAACGACTTGAAACATTTCTCGCAAGCGATTGTTCATCCTTTCGTGTATATAAACACGTAGCTACTGCAAGTTGCTGTCCTCTCATATAACTCTGAAGGACCACGTTTTGGAGATGTCCTAACTATTTAGAAATGTGGAACGAGAAAAGACGATGTAGTCTTCTCAAGAGCTTCAAATGTTACACATTTTATACAACTAAAAATTAAATATTGACGGTAACAGCATTTGGCTTCACGACAACGTGAAATCTGCCATGAATTCAGCTGTGATTCGGTGCGTGATTTTCTACCATTATTTAAACAAATTACAAAACATTACGAATTTTCGAAATTTTTCGAAATTCACATCGTTCTTTTTGCGGTGATCGAAACAGCAAAACCACCAACGCTAGATAAAAAAACGCTCAGTGGCTGGAGTTTGTTAGGGGTGGTGTATGGAAAAATACTCGATGGCGGGCGTTTTTTCTTGGATATTCGGAAAGCACATAAATACTGTGTATTCAAATTCTTGGATATCGAAAAAATAGACCAAGTTGTTATTTCAGCGTGGCTGGAGTTCATTAGGGGTGGTATATGGAAAAATAGTCGATGGAAGGGGTTTTTTCTTGGATATTCGGAGAGTACATAAAAAGCACATAATTCCCATGTAATTTATTTACGGGTTGACGTATATATAGTGTGTGCTCTGCTAGCTTTACATAATGCTAGCAGAGCATTTTTGAAATTGATTATCCAAAAAAAAATAAAGTAGCACAAAAATTTTTGTTTTGGAATGAAATTAGCACATAAAGAGCACATTATTTCTGGATATAGAAAAGTCATGGTTTCCAACTTTGCTCTGCTAGGTTTATACGGGTGCTCAGTGGTTTCGCGGTGAATTGCCGTGCAGAAAAGTGCAAAAAACACTGAGGTGTTTTTTTGCGGTGACAGAATCTACTAGGAAACCAAGTCGTTTTTTCCGTGTAGGACAACTAATTATTTCTCACCGTATGATCTTCTGATTTCTCGATGTATACACGAAAGTAACTAACTTAGGTGTAGACACCAAGATCTGAGAAAAACTGACATCTTGCTCATCGATTGATGTGGCAACTGGTGCATAGCTAAGCGGTCATCCAAGTTACGGCCACAAACAATGCTGCTTAACTCGGGAGACCGCCAGAGCAGCACGCCGACCGCACAACCGCCAGTTTCGGTCATATCCGCCGCAATGTAAACGATGTATTATTATTATTCTACTTTGAAATAAAATTTATGTTGAAGTGCAATGCACCGAGACGCTGATAAAAATACCCAATAGCTATTTGAACTCTTATTGCCATATGATATTACAAGTTTCCTCATCTATAGTAGTATCAAATATTCGTATTCCAAAATGTCAGCGAGATAGATATTTTTGGAAGCAGATGTTGATATGCTGAAATTCTGCGTCATTTTGTTATTGGATTTATGATTATTGATTTTTAAATAGTATCGAAATTGGAAAAAGCTTCTTTTCACTTTAAAAAAGTATAAAGCAACAAATTAATAAGAATGTTGAATATTTGAACAAAATCGAACTAAAAGGACAAATATTTGCATTGAAGGATAATTATTATTTTTAAAAAATGTATTTTATCGAAAACACTTTGTCGTGGGTTTGCAATTTTGTCGCAGTTATTTTTCCATCGATATTTAAACACAAAACCAATAAAGTTACATTTTACTAAAATAAAAAAGCAAACGCTTGCAAATTTTTTTTTTTGCTGAACATATAAAATGAGTAGAAAAAAATCGGTATCTTGATGTACAATGGGTGGGTTTAATTTCTACATACCTAAATAAATGCTGTTTCCGCTACACAAATAATATATCAACAAAGTAATAAGAAATAATAAGTAATAATAAGTAATAAAATAATAAGAATATTGAATATTTGAACAAAATCAAGCTAGAAGGAAAAATATTTGCATTGAAGCATAATTATTATTTTAAAAAAAAAACACGAAAACATTTTGTCATCGATTTGGAATTAGTCGAAGTTATTTTTCCATCGATATTTAAATATAAAACCAATAAAGTTACATTTTTCTGAAATAAAAAATGCAATACAACTTGCAAATTTTTGTTGTGGAAAAAATATAAAAAATTATATGAGTAAAAAAAAAATCGGTATCTTGATGTAGAATGCTGGGATTTAATTTCCACACATAATCGCGCAGTAATCCTACCTCTATACAGATTGCAAAGCTCTTGTAACTAAAGTTATAAAGCCCAGCGAGTCATACCCCGGATACGATGCAAAGAGACAGTTTTGCTCTGGTATACAATAACGAAGTTTGTATCAGGTTTTGCCGGCAGTTCACCAGCCTCGTGTCTCTCCCGCGCACGTGCACGTATTTCACCCTCCCACATCCCCGTACGATCGTGCATCTATTCGAATATTGATCATCTCCAGCACTTGCACTGCACAACGAAGAGATATACGAGATGGATACACAGAGCTTTCGAGCTCAGTGAGATACTGATGAGATTCCGACACGTCGAGCATATTCTCCCTTGAACCGCGAGAATCTATTACTGCACAGTTTCACGGCAGTACGATTGCTTCAACTACCCTGTTTATCAATATATCATGATACTGTTATTTGAATTCTCGGAACCGTGGATCACTAGAGCGATTAGAAATTCCATTTATTATTTATTCTTCATTAAGAAACTTTTCATTTGTGGACAAATAATAAAGATTTTTGTATCAAGAAAAGTAATTTAGACAATCTGTCTGTATTGATGTGTCTTGCAGGCTTCAATAATTATGGTATTTTCAAGAACGTGTTTCTTAATAAATTTGCATTTTTTCCGAAGGTAGAGCTGTTATGTTTATTTTAATGATTTACGTCAGAATTGAAAAAAAAGGATGCAAAGTAGAACCTTGCACATTGCTTCCTCATTATTTTTCGCTTCTTACAAAGCTACCTCTATGAGGAAGTATGTTATTCAATTTTTGGCTTCCTCATAGAGGAAGCTTTGTAAAACGCGAAAAATAATGAGGAAGTAATGTGCAAGGTTCTACTTTGCATCCTTGTTATAATTAGATACATATACATGTTGTGGATTCGCTTTTTTTATTTCGTTATTACGTTATTTCGTAATTATTAGAGCGTTTCCGAAAGTGAATGGGATAATGTATATTTTTAAAAATAATTCAACATTCCATAAAATCAGAAATTTCATACCGTTCGTCACTAAATTATACATATATAATGGCTGAATATTGTTTCATTTATATACAAAATTTGAGCTCGCTATCCTAAGTTTTGCAAAAGTTACAATAGAGCGATAATGTCAATTTAAAAAAAATTCAAAACATCATAAAATTTTAACGGTTCAACCGATCTTAATCAAATTCAATAGCAATCACCGGCGCATGAAAGCTGAAATTCATACCAATTTTAAGATCAATATCTCGAAAATTGAAAGAGTTATTGCGTAAACAGACATTTTTCAAAAAATTTAAAAACGCGCAATAATTTAACGATGAAGTGGATTTTAACAAAAATCTGTATGAACGATGAGGCTTGATCCCTCTATGTATGGTCCAAATTTCAGCTTGATATCTCAAGGCATTCCCGAGTTATAAAGATTTACATTTTTCGATCGTGTAACATACACACATACACACACACACATACAGATATTTTTTCGAAATCACTTTTCTCGACGTTTTGGCCCCCTCTGAGTGTACTGACATGAAAATCTCAAAAAAAAAAATTTCATGAAAACAAAGCTTCCTCTATGAGGAAGCAAAAAACGCTCCAGATTTTATTGGGATTTGAATTTTTTATAAAAAATGGTACCTGCTGCAGTGGTCATAAAATTTTAGCTATGGAGCTGAATCGGATTTGGAATGGAATCTTTACTAATAGAGTAATGTTGAATTGTATCTATAAATAGGTTTGGATATTGTACGATTTTTAATTTGTCAAGAAATGTAAGTTGTGCTAGCTGTAAACTTCGAACAACCGAATCAAAATGTGTACAGGGATTAACTAATATATACAACATAGCAAATTTGGTTAAGATCTATAGAAGAGTTGGGATTTTATCGCTTTATGGATTCCCAAAAAAATGTTTACTTTTTCTACTCTGACAGCATTTGTCAAAAGTAGCGTAAAGTTCGGTCACATGTGTGTAGTATATGAAGATATTTGATACGAAACTTGGTAAAAATCAATAGAGGCGTTCAACTTTTATGGAACATTGTGTTTTTATATTCACGATTATCAAGGTTTCAGAATAAGTTTGGCTTGGATTGACAGCAGGGGTCAAAAGTTATGAAACTTATTTAAACGACAAGGGTGTAAAGTTGGGTGTTGCGTATTTTTTTCTCATTTCTCATCTCTTGGCGATTTTTTTTTTATTTGGTTATGATCGTACCAACAGAAAAATGTGTCGACCCTCATAAAAATTTTAAAAAAATCTTTGTCGACAGCGAGGACTTCGAGGTTTGTTTGGGTTCTCAAATGCGAATTTCAAGTAAATTGTTGGAAATTAAAAATGGCATATTTAGAAAATGCAAAATGGCAAAATTGAGAAATTTTAAACGGCAAGTTTTGGAAATACAAGATGGCAAAATTTTGAAATTTGAAAAAGCTAATTTTGAAAATGTCGCGCCACAACGAAAAAACTGTGCAAGACTAAATAAAACATATACGGTGTATTTTATAAAAAAAGTAATAAAAAATATACGATGTATTTTAGAAAAAGGTAATAAAAAATATACAGTGTATTTTCAATATTTTATAAATCTTCTTATATTGTAGCAATATTTATTCCGCTTCTTTTTCCCAAAGTTTTTAATTCCTACGGATCTTTTCCAGCAGTTCATTACTCCCTGATTTTTTTCTGTCCTGTTTCTCGGTGAGTTTTTATCACGGATGTTATATTTCAGATTCGCGAGCAGGGATTACAAGACGGACACTAGTGGATGTTTGCACAAAGTGCGTAAGAACAAGGGGTCTGGTGATGAGTCTTGCGTTAGAGAATCCAAGGAACAAGGCAATGCTAGGAGCCCTAGAAGAGGAGTGTCTGAAGGGTGCCCATTCCCGACACGCTCTCAGCCACGGGAACATCATACCTAGCAGCTTTACTTGTTTACCGTCTCCCTCATCCTACCCCGCGTGGAGGATATCGCGAAACAGTGCAATTACCGTGAATAATCGTCGTCTCGGCTTATTTACACGCGCCAATCACCCAACTGTGAGGGTGTCTACGCCCCCGCTGGCGTTTCACTCCTGATTTCACTACCGCCCACTGTTATTGTATATTTTTATTTTTTCCCACTGACATGAGGATCGGAAATCGTGATTTTACTACCTTTACCATTTATCCGTTAATTTCCGCTTTTAACGCCCACATAGAGTCTGTGGGTGATTCGTATAACGAGATGGGATTCAAAAGGACGCAAAAAAAAAAGATAATCTTTATTCTACGGAAAGAGCGTCAAAAGAGAAACATTGAATAATTTGCGTTGCAAAAAATTAAAAGTTAATGCATCGTCGAAGAAAGTGGCCAATATAAAAATTCCGCTAGTATATGTATGTGCGTGCGTGTCTGTTTGTCTATCCGGCCATTCGCCGGTCTTTCTGTCTTTCTGTCTTTCTGTCTTTTTGTCTTTCTGCCTTTCTGTCTTTCTGTCTTTCTGTCTTTCTGTCTTTCTGTCTTTCTGTCTTTCTGTCTTTCTGTCTTTCTGTCTTTCTATTTTTCTGTCTTTCCGTCTTTCTGTCTTTCTGTCTTTCCGTCTTTCTGTCTTTCCGTCTTCCCGTCTTCTGTCTTTCTATCTTTCTATTTTTCTGTCTTTCCGTCTTTCCCTCTTTCCGTCTTTCCGTCTTTCCATCTTTCCGTCTTTCGCCTTCCCGTCTTTCTATCTGAACAGATATTCTCTTTTACCCTAGACAATTTTCATAAAAATCGATACAGCTAATAATTGTTTTAATTTTTTGTTCAAAACTCTAAGTTAATTAACCTAACTCATGCAAATTCCAACCTGTCAAGCTGACAATTTTCAACACAAGCGTAGTTCCAACTGATTTTCGTTAGTGTCAGATTTAACCACAATCAACAAAGGGATTGTAAAAGTTAATAAATTTTTTTTCTAAACCACTAAAGTTGATTTAATCCTTACGACTCTTTGGACAAGTCTGAAGTAGTGCATAATTGTATCAGACAACATCCTCAAACATCATTCTATCTACAGCTTTATTTGAAACCAACTCATCAGCAGCAGAGCATAATTATATTATTTGCCACGGATATAGGAGAATGTTTTTTCAACCTCCTCCAAGTAGGGTTGCCCGCAAACAATGCGAGACGGAACTATAAGCAACGAGCACAGAGGAAGTGCGCGGGTATAACCCGCAACAGGGGGCACTAATACGACTCACACATTTCTTTTAACGAGAGTTGTGTGAACGCTCGTCACGCGTTGTGTCCGTCACGCTCGCACCCGTAATGAATTCTTTAAATTAATTACGTGTCTAGCCGAGTCTCGGGGGACCCGTCAAGAGTTGTGTGCACGACTCAACGTCCGTTTCGCGCTTTCCTCGCGCAGCAAACATGGGAATTGCCAGTAATTTATTCGCGCAACCTAGTCACTGCCAATAATACTATATATGTATACTTTAGTGCTTCTGCCACCCCTCCCAACCCATTTCTCTAGCACACTCGTCGCACTAATAACGAACGAGGGTAGTACTGTGAAATATGGGATGCCAGAGGTGAAGAATATCGCACGCCATCGTTCTTTAAAACTGAGATTGCATTGCAAGCTGATTAATCGAGTTTTCATTTAATACTACAAATTTTCGAGACCTGGGATCAACTCTAATTATTATACGCTTTGAGCTTACTCGTGATGGTGATTCTTTAAATTACAAAAATTTTAAGCTGCGAATTTATTTTTTATAAACGACGCAAAATTCACGTGGCCCATATATGAAATAATGGAAGTACACTGTTAGAAAAAATTGCAAGTTTTTATTCATAAACTCGTCATCGAAATTTAATATACAATTGTGGGATAAAATTCATATACTTTTTTAGTAAAACTAAAGCAAATTATTAAAATTCAAATACTTTTACTGTAAAATTAAAGTAAATTATCGAATGTGCTGTGCCATACGTTAATTTTACATTAACACTTGTATACTAAATTTAATATAGTTTATGAATAAAAACTTCCAGTAAAAGTACACTAAATTTCAAGTCGATTTTTTTACAGTGTACGTTGGTTTTGTGTAATAAAAATCGCTAAAAGTTATTGATACTTTTTGAAATTCATAAAATTAATGCGATGACTTTTCTTAATAAATATAATTCTTTAAAACTGAGATTGCATTGCAAACTGATTAATCGAGTTTTCATTTAATACTACAAATGTTCGAGACCTGGGATCAACTCTAATTATTATACGCTTTGAGCTTACTCGTGAAGCTGATTCTTTAAATTACAAAAATTTTAAGCTGCGAATTTGTTCTTTATAAACGTCAAAAAATTCACGTGGCCCATATATGATATAATGGAAGTACACTGTTAGAAAAAATTGCAAGTTTTTATTCATAAACTCGTCATCGAAATTTAATATACAATTGTGGGATAAAATTCATATACTTTTTTAGTAAAACTAAAGCAAATTATTAAAATTCAAATACTTTTACTGTAAAATTCAAGTAAATTATCGAATGTGCTGTGCCATACGTTAATTTTACATTAACACTTGTATACTAAATTTAATATAGTTTATGAATAAAAACTTCCAGTAAAAGTACACTAAATGTCAAGTAGATTTTTTTTTACAGTGTACATTGACTTTGAGTAATAAAAATCGCTAAAAGTTATTGATACTTTTTGAAATTTATAAAATTAATGCGATGACTTTTCTTAATAAATATAATTCTTTAAAACTGAGATTGCATTGCAAACTGATTAATCGAGTTTTCATTTAATACTACAAATTTTCGAGCCCTCGGATCAACTCTAATTATTATACGCTTTGAGCTTACTCGTAAAGCTGATTCTTTAAATTACAAAAATTTTAAGCTGCGAATTTATTTTTTATAAACGTCTAAAAATTCACGTGGCCCATATATGAAATAATGGAAGTACACTGTTAGAAAAAATTGCAAATTTTTATTCATAAACTCGTCATCGAAATTTAATATACAATTGTGGGATAAAATTCATATACTTTTTTAGTAAAACTAAAGCAAATTATTAAAATTCAAATACTTTTACTGTAAAATTCAAGTAAATTATCGAATGTGCTGTACCATACGTTAATTTTACATTACACTTGTATACTAAATTTAATATAGTTTATGAATAAAAACTTCCAGTAAAAGTACACTAAATTGCAAGTAGATTTTTTTTACAGTGTACATTGGCTTTGAGTAATAAAACTCGGTAAAAGTTATTGATACTTTTTGAAATTTATAAAATTAATGCGATGACTTTTCTTAATAAATTATTAATAATTCTTTAAAACTGAGATTGCGTTGCTAGCTGAATAATCGAGGTTTCATTTAATACTACAAATTTTCGAGGCCTCGGTTCAACTCTAATTATTATACGCTTTGAGCTTACTCGTGAAGCTGATTCTTTACATTACAAAAATTTTAAGCTGAGAATTTATTTTTTATAACGACAAAAAATACACGTGGCCCATATATGAAATACTCGAAGTACATTGGTTTTGAATAATAGAAATTGCTAAAAGTTATTGATACTTTTTGAAATTTATAAAATTAATATAATGACGTTTCTTAATAAATATAGTTATTTTAAGCTAATTACATTAAGCTTTTGAGAATTTAGAAAATTTCAAACTCCAGAATTTTTTTATGACGTCTTTTTATTGATAATAATCACTAAAAGAAACTTTAATTTTTTTTTATCCGACGTTATGTGTCGTACACGCATTTATGATTTTAAATATTTTGTCTGAATTAATACAGCTTTTCAAAGTGATGCCGAACACGATTCTTGAATTTTTATGTTTGTATTTTAAGAAAAGTTAGAGACGTTGCGATCAGTAAAAATTTTCATAGAAAGCTTTCCATGTGTAATTTTCCTGGAATATCACAGGTAGAAAGGTTCATAATCATGGAAGGAATAATTCTATCGAAACAGCTTCAGATACTTCTTCAAAATCTGAATTTACCAATAATTAAAGATTGCTTTGTAAATCATTAAAATTCGAAAAAAATCAGCCCATTTCTTTCAGATATTGATATTGCATCACGTAGACAGTATAATTTACGAAAACAGCGCTTTCCCTATGAGCAAGTAAATTTCAAATGTGAATTTGAGGTCTGGTCGATTATCTTCAGTTATTTACGGAATGGGCCGTAATCGTAACCAAAATTACAATGTGTGCAATTTCCACTTCAATAATGTCCCGTTGAAATGAGTAGTTATCGCATAGATTGCACACTACCCTATGAGAAAATTACAGCGCACTCAACTGATCGCAGTAATCCTGGACTATTAAGTGACGACGATTAATTATTAGTCCATGTGACTATTTTTATCACCACGTCATCTATTCCATTGTTACCGCAACTAATTTTAATTGGTAGTCACTATTAGTTAATTATTCAAGCCGATAAAAATAGTCACGTTTTCAAAAACAAATCGCCTAATATGAGATTAAATTTATTTGGCCCAATATTTTGAAACAATAAATCATAAAATTAATCCCATTATAAGGAATAAGAGCTCATTGTGCTCAGTAGAAGAAACGCCATCAATTATCCTTTTAATTATTTAAATATTATTAATCATTGAAAAATTATAATATTTTGTTTATCTGTACCTAACCTAATATTAGTCATATAAATGATTGTAACTTTTGAACAATCATTATTGATAAAAATGTTTTTAGAAATTGGCGTTTATTGGTAAATTTGATTGTCAAATAGCAAGAAATTGATTTTTCCAATATCATTTTTGTCTTCACTGTTTTATTTAAATTTGATTTGTTGAATCCTGGACTATTAAGTGACGACGATTAATTATTAGTCCATGTGACTATTTTTATCACGTCATCTATTCCATTGGTACCGCAACTAATTTTAATTGGTAGTCACTATTAGTTAATTATTGCAGCCGATAAAAATAGTCACGTTTTCAAAAACAAATCGACTAATACGAGATTAAATTTATTTGGCCCAATATTTTGAAACAATAAATCATAAAATTAATCCCATTATAATGAATAATAACTCATTGTATTCAGTAGAAGAAATGCCATCAATTAACCTTTTAATTATGTAAATATCATTAGTCATTGAAAAATTATAATATTTTGTTTATCTGTACCTAACCTAATGTTAGTCATACAAATGATTGTAACTTTTGAACAAACATTATTGATAAAAATATTTTTAGAAATTGGCGTTTATTGGTAAATTTTATTGTCAAATAGCATGAAATTGATTTTTCTGATATCATTTTTGTATTCACTGTTTTATTTAAATTTGATTTGTTGAATCCTGGACTATTAAGTGACGACGATTAATTATCAGTCCATGTGACTATTTTTATCACGTCATCTATTCCATTTTTACCGCAACTAATTTTAATTGGTAGTCACTATTAGTTAATTATTCTAGCCGATAAAAATAGTTACGTTTTCAAAAAGAAATCGCCTAATATGAGATTAAATTTATTTGGCCCAATATTTGGAAACAATAAATCATAAAATTAATCCCATTATAATGAATAATAGCTCATTGTGCTCAGTAGAAGAAATGCCATCAATTAACCTTTTAATTATTTAAATATCATTAGTCATTGAAAAATTATAATATTTTGTTTATCTGTACCTAACCTAATGTTAGTCATACCAATGATTGTAACTTTTGAACAATCGTTATTGATAAAAATACTTTTAGAAATTGGCGAATATTGATAAATTTTATTGTCGAATAGCAAGAAATTGATTTTTCCAATATCATTTTTGTATTCACGGTTTTATTTAAATTTGATTTCTTGAATCCTGGACTATTAAGTGACGACGATTAATTATCAGTCCATGTGACTATTTTTATCGCGTCGTCTATTCCATTGTTACCGCAACTAATTTTAATTGGTAGTCACTATTACTTAATTATTGTAGCCGATAAAAATGGTCACGTTTTCAAAAACAAATCGCCTAATATGAGATTAAATTTTTTTGGCCCAATTTTTTGAAACAATAAATCATAAAATTAATCCCATTATAATGAATAATAGCTCATTGTATTCAGTAGAAGAAATGCCATCAATTAACCTTTTAATTATTTAAATATCATTAGTCATTGAAAAATTATAATATTTTGTTTATCTGTACCTAACCTAATGTTAGTCATACAAATGATTGTAACTTTTGAACAAACATTATTGATAAAAATATTTTTAGAAATTGGCGTTTATTGGTAAATTTTATTGTCAAATAGCAAGAAATTGATTTTTCTAATATCATTTTTGTCTTCACTGTTTTATTTAAATTTGATTTGTTGAATCCTGGACTATTAAGTGACGACGATTAATTATTAGTCCATGTGACTATGTTTATCACCACGTCATCTATTCCATTGTTACCGCAACTAATTTTAATTGGTAGTCACTATTAGTTAATTATTGTAGCTGATAAAAATAGTCACATTTTCAAAAACAAATCGCCTAATATGAGATTTAATTTTTCTGTTTCAGTATTTTACAACAATAATTCATAAAATTAATTCCATTATAATGAGTAATGGCTCATTGTGCTCAGTAGTAGAAATGCCATCAATTAACCTTTTAATTATTTGAATATCATAAGTCATTGAAAAATTATAATATTTTGTTTATCTGTACCTAATCTAATGTTAGTCATACAAATGATTGTAACTTTTGAACAAACATTATTAATAAAAATATTTTTAGAAATTGGCGTTTATTCGTAAATTTTATTGTCAAATAGCAAGAGATTCATTTCTGTTTTCACTGTTTTATTTACATTTTGATTTGTTTTTTCGGTGGGCGTAAAAAAAATAGTCCTGAAAAGTAATGTTTCCCGTCTATCGTGTTTCCATCATACATCCCATAAAAATGTATTCAGTGGTATCGAGTTTACGAACCGCGTGTGTTCATACAACCTATATTGAGGGATCGACGGCCCATGTCAAGCACATGATGCTCGCATCGAACGGAGTGAGTTGTTTATTACTCATACGTGATGTTCCCTTTGGAATAGCGAACTGCCAGATTTTCAATAATAGCAACTTTTTATCCAGTTTTACCGACTGAATATTCAACGATAAATAAATACAACTTGGACTTCATTAGACCTGAATAAAGACTACCAATCCGTGGAATATTTACAATGCTATTTATGAAAAAAAAATTACCGAAAATACCATTATACTGTAATGTGTAATATTTTCTCATACTGCGATTACAAAAGAGCACTATTAAAAATCCAGTATTAAAAGTCATCCTTACAAAATATCCATGTACATTATAACATCAAAACTTACAGCATGTTTAATGTAAAATTAAGTGACTATAGTTTGAGTAATAATTTTAACAGCAAGTTATTAATAAACCAATAAAATGGTACTTTGGCATTTGAATTGGTTTAGCTTACACAACTAGTTTATTTATAACTTTTGGTGTAATGTCATTCAAAACCAATGCAACAAAATCTCCTTTTTTTGTAAGAGGTAGATATTTTTTTTTTTCTTAGATTTTTCTATTTTCGCAACGTGAACAAATTTCCACTAAATTAATCATTTGGTTGAGACTGTAAATTGTATTGTGTAAAAGAATGAAGTGTTTGTTAATTAAATTTATAGATTTTATTCATGCTATAATTCGGCTTTGATTGCCAACAATTTATTGATTTTCATCTATTAATTACGAACATAAATATGGTGAATATTTCGACGTATGATTCGACGAATGGATTATCAACTGTAGTCAAATAGTCCACGCCGATTGGCATTAACACGCTGGATGTTTAACAGCGTTTTGAGGATAACAAAAATTGTGAAAAAATATTTATGCCACATATTTCATAATTATAATACGTCTATACTAACTTAGAAAAAAGTACACACAAACAATACGTATTTCTATATTAACCGTCGTATTAATTTATTTATCATATTTTTATGTAACGAAAACTAATGTTTATAGAAATTTTGGGAGATGATAATCATGAAAACTCTGAATTTTCTTTTCATTAACCTCCTCAAAATTATGCGTAAAATTATTCATAAGAGGGATTTTCATAGCAGAAATCAATTATGAGTCTTGAAATCGTTATGAACTGTAGAACATACACACTGCCTGAATAAATTAAAACTTTATTTACGATGCTTTTAGAATTCATCAAACATGCATTTTATCATTATTCTTTTAATTCATCCTCTCGCAGCTTTTTGTGACGTTTCTCTTGGTTCTCTTTCATACTTATAATTCATTTTTATGACGCCTCCTAAGACCAAACAGTTACGAAAATATGATAAGTGATAACTTTGACAAAACTTTGTTACCCACCAAATAATATTTTGCCCACTCTGCCAACTTTGTTAAAACAAAAATGTTTAAAAAAATATTATAACAATATTGGTGACCTGACAAATTCAAATATATAAATATAGGACTGCCACACCAATTACTTATTAAATATTTAATACATTAACTAATCCCACATATATAATATAAATATAGGTTTTACTTCTATCCTATTTTTTTCTTTTTACTTTTTTACCCCTCCAAAAATTGTATGCCTATTTTCCCAATTTTTCTATAGGTTCAACAAATGTCACTGTAGAGTAGAAAAAAATTAGGAAAAAAATAAAACATGTAAAAAATATATATATAAATATATATTTTTTAAATATATATAAATATATTTTTTTAAGTAGCTGAATTGGCAAGAAAAGCCCCGTATAAATAAAGGACTCATATCACTTATTGAGTTGTGAATACATAAATTAATCCCTAATAAAAAAAAAATACTTATTGTTCAAGTGCACCTTTTTTCATTAATTTATAAAATATAAAAATATAAAATATGTGGCATTTACTATTTTAAAAAAATCATAAATCGGTATATTCCAGTGAAATACCCATGAAATACACCATGGAACAAATCGCACGATATTCACCAAGAAGATATACACAAGTCAGCAAGAAGTTTATAGGCACTAGAGAGAAATTTAAATTCCCCGGTAAAAGCCGGTGGCCGGTAGCCGGTACAGGGGTTTGAATACGCGCGCACCCATACGCGATAAGATTAACGTGGATGCTGGACCGCGCGCGGTCTGGCTGCGAGATGGGTACTGAGGCACGTAGTTCTCTCGCGTTGGCGTTCAGCCACCCTTTCGCTTCATCCCCTTACTCTTCCATCGTTCCTGCTGCTGCTGCTGCTGCTCTCCTCCAGCATCCACTCCCTCATGAAACGCGCATCCACCCACGCAACTGTTGCGCCCCCGCCCCATTACCTATCTTGACGTTTCCCAACAGAAGCCATAGCAGCAACAGCAGCAGTAGCAGTAGCATCATCGGTCCCTTGCTTGCCTATACCTCTGCTAATGCGTCACTCGTTCGGCTCTAATTTACTGCTAAATGCCAATCGGTCGTTTGCCTTCTGCTTGCATCGTTGGGTCAAGATAAAATAAAAATGGTCCGTCCTAAATGAATATTGATGACAATTACGGCGCATATTTTATTTGTGGGTTCAACGTCCCCGGAGATGACAGGAAGTCCGGAATAATTTTTATACGGGCTTCGGGGGATGTGGGATTCAATTAATCGACCCTAAACGATCGTTTTTGACAGCTCGAAGTAATGAATATAAATTCGTAATAAATTCGGAACTATTACTGGGCTAATTATAAAACTGCTACATAATAGTAAATAAATTGGAATTTCTGTGGTATTATGTATGAAAGTATATCAAAATAATCTCTCATAATTTTGGGTTTTCAATTTTCGATATACTATCTGTTATTTCACAAAAAAAAAACATGTTACTTTGCTTTTATTTGTGGATTCATCGTCCACGGAGATGACAGGAATTCCGGGATAATTTTTATACGGGCTTCGGGGGACGTGGGATTTAATTAATCGACCTTAAACGATCGTTTTTGACAGCTCGAAGTAATGAAAATAAATTCGTAATAAACTCGGAACTATTACTAGGCTAATTATAAAACTGCTACACAATAGTAAATAAATTGGAATTTTTGTGGTTTTATGTATGAAAGTACATCAAAATAATCTCTCAAAATTTTGGATTTTCAATTTTCGATATACTATCTGTTATTTCACAAAAAAAACATGTTTCTTTGCACAAATACGATATATTGCCTACCGTTTTGAAAAAAAGTGTAAATTGTACAAATGTCTTTTATACCTTTTAATTTAACACATCAGCAGCAGCAGTAGCAGTAGCATCATTCGTTCCTCGCTTGCCTATACCTCTGCTAATGCGTCACTGGTTCGGCTCTAATTTACTGCTAAATGCCAATCGGTCGTTTGCCTTCTGCTTGCATCGTTGGGTCAAGATAAAATAAAAATGGTCCGTCCTAAATGAATATTGATGACGATTACGGCGCATATTTTATTTGTGGGTTCAACGTCCCCGAAGATGACAGGAAGTCCGGAATAATTTTTATACGGGCTTCGGGGGATGTGGGATTCAATTAATCGACCCTAAACGATCGTTTTCGACAGCTCGAAGTAATGAAAATAAATTTGTAATAAACTCGGAACTATTGTTGGGCTAATTATAAAACTGCTACACAATAGTAAAAAAATTGGAATTTCTGTGGTTTTATGTATGAAAGTACATCAAAATAATCTCTCAAAATTTTGGATTTTCAATTTTCGACATACTATCTGTTATTTCACAAAAAAAAACATGTTTCTTTGCGTTTATTTGTTGTCAAGATAAAATAAAAATGATCCATCCTAAATGAATATTGATGACAATTACGGCGCATATTTTATTTGTGGGTTCAACGTCCACGGAGATGACAGGAATTCCGGGATAATTTTTATACAGGCTTCGCAGGATGTGGGATTCAATTAATCGACCCTAAACGATCGTTTTTGACAGCTCGAAGTAATGAAAATATATTCGTAATAAACTCGGAACTATTACTGGGGTAATTATAAAACTGCTACACAATAGTAAAGAAATTGGAATTTCTGTGGTTTTATGTATGAAAGTACATCAAAATAATCTCTCAAAATTTTGGATTTTCAATTTTCGATATACTATCTGTTGTTTCACAAAAAAAAAACATGTTTCTTTGCACAAATACGATATATTGCCTACCGTTTTGAAAAAAAGTGTAAATTGTACAAATGTCTTTTATACCTTTTAATTTAACACATCAGCAGCAGCAGTAGCAGCAGCATCATTCGTTCCTCGCTTGCCTATACCTCTGCTAATGCGTCACTGGTTCGGCTCTAACTTACTGCTAAATGCCAATCGGTCGTTTGCCTTCTGCTTGCATCGTTGGGTCAATATAAAATAAAAATGGTCCGTCCTAAATGAATATTGATGACAATTACGGCGCATATTTTATTTGTGGGTTCAACGTCCACGGAGATGACAGGAAGTCTGGAATAATTTTTATACGGGCTTCGGGAGATGTGGGATTCCATTAATCGACCTTAAACGATCGTTTTTGACAGCTCGAAGTAATGAAAATAAATTCGTAATAAACACGGAACTATTGTGAGACTAATTATAAAATTGTAAAGTGACAGCTACACAATAGTAAATAAATTGGAATTTCTGTAGTTTTATGTATGAAAGTAGTTAAAATAATCTCCCAAAAATTCGGGTTTTCAATTTTCGATATAATTTCTGTTATTTTGCAACAACAAAAAAAACATGTTACATACTTTGCTTCGACACGATATTGAATGCCATTTTTAAAAAAAGTATAAATTCTACAAATTATATTTATACCTTTCAATTTAACACATCAACATGTGTAAATACTACAAACATTTTATGGCACGTTTGATTTTACACAAAAAATACTTGTAAATTTGATGACGATTTTTACAAAAAAAAAAAAATCGTCCTTTTTCAAGTTCGAGAAATACAAAAAAAATCTTTCATGTTAACACAACTGTTGATTACAAAAATGTATTTTTTATGGTAAAAAATTGTTGTTTTTTTTAATTAACAAAGAATTGTCGTGTTCATTTGTTCACAAAAACTTATTGCCCAAAATACAAAAATTCCAACAACTATTTTAGATTTAACTGAACTATAAACAAAGTCGCATGAACCACAAAAAACTGTCTCTGCATAATTACGAAAACCCAGATTTTTCCATAAATGTAGGATCTACACTTAACGACATTAATTACGTTTTCCGATAATCTGCATTAAAATTGTTGAGAATCCATTTACGCATAGGAAATTTTTTAGAGAATATGTATAATTCCGTAAAATCCGAATTAAAAATGAGGATAGAACTCACGATCAAGGGTAAGTAGAGCGAGATAAGAATTATTTAACGGACGTCCATTAGGTTTCGCTCGAACGTTGAATATATTGCGCTGACGCTAGGAGTGAGTGTCTGCCAGCGAAATTAGCGCCACTGCAATTGGAAAATTTAGCAAAGTGAAATTTAATCCCATTGATTCGAAGTTCCAAAGCAGCAGTTCACTTCTGGAACGTATACAGGGTGAACTCGATTCAAGCGGAACAGCCAGAGAAGAAGAAGGAGGAGAAGGAGGAGGAAGAGGAAGAGAAGTAGGAACTTCTGTATTGCTGAAATCGAGAACGATAATAAAACTGGTTGAAGGAATGGGTGAAAAGTAAGGAAAAGAAACTCGAGAGAAACCTGAGACTCGACAGCCCCGAGGTCGTTCGGGCATTTCTAACACATGTCCGCCAGAGGGATCATGACCGACAAGATGTGGTGAGACTGCTTTGCTGACAACAATGTTCGCATGGGTCTAGACACTGAGCCAGTCATTTTCACCGTACATGTGCGTTACACGAGTGTAACTGGTGGTGAAGAACAACTTTTTTTTCTTCTTTTTACCCAAGAAAGTTGGCAGTCTTGACCCTTCAAAGACGTTTTCTCGAACTCGCTCGTCGTCTCTGGTTCAAAGAGTTACTTCGCCTCGTCTGCAAGTGTGAATTAAAAGGAATAAAACAAGATGATATAAGTAAGGCGGTGGTGGGTACAAGGTAAAGAGGCGAGCGACGTCTTGCCCTCAGGAGGGTTTTAGCAATAGTGCAGTACAGTGCACTCTCAACTATTTCAACTCCATCTATTTGGCAACAGTCTCTTAATACTATTTGATAAAATGTAAGGACCTTTGGTCGGTGCAGAATTCCTGACCGATTTTGATTTATACTATCCTCTTTGGTTCCAAATACTCATATAGTGCAGGACCTCGTTTTTACAGAATCTACAAGAGTCTATAAGAATAATTGTGCAAAGCTCCCCTCAGGATGTCGAAATTGTCCGAGGCGCAACTCAACACTGTAAAATTATATGTCGCATAATTAAACATGGTAGAAGTGTTCCCCGTGCGTCTAAACATCGTAAAATTATACGACACACAACTTAACATGGTACAATTGTACACCGTAAATCGCAATACGGTGACATTGTACACCGTAAATCGCAACGTGGTGACATTGTACACCGTAAATCGCAATACGGTGACATTGTACACCGTAAATCGCAACGTGGTGACATTGTACACCGTAAATCGCAACACGGTGACATTGTACACCGTAAATCGCAACACGGTGACATTGTACACCGTAAATCGCAACACGGTGACATTGTACACCGTAAATCTCAACACGATGACATTGTACACCGTAAATCGCAACACGATGACATTGTACACCGTAAATCGCAACGAAGTGACATTGTACACCGTAAATCGCAGCACGGTGACATTGTACACGGTAAATCGCAACACGGTGACATTGTACACCGTAAATCGCAACACGGTGACATTGTACACCGTAAATCGCAACACGGTGACATTATACACCGTAAATCGCAACGAGGTGACATTGTACACCGTAAATCGCGGCACGGTGACATTGTACACCGTACATCGCAACACGGTGATATTGTACACCGTAAATCGCAACACGGTGACATTGTACACCGTAAATCGCTACACGGTGTCATTGTGCAACGTCAATCTTATTAACACCATGCAACTCTTCGAACAATCAACGCGAAACACAAATATTGTTCGCAACATAACACACTCGAGAGAAAATGCCACGGCGAAACTTTACGCTGCAGCATAGTCACCGCGTCAAAGCTCGGCACAAAAAAAGTGTAGCTCGGAAAAGTTCTATACGCCGCATCTGCATACCCTCCCAGTTCCGCACAGACAGATTTAAACACGTTTTTACACGTAACCAGTTCTACACGAGCCGTGTTCTGTGTAGGTATACGTATTTATGTATTCTCGCAATTGTCACACTGTGTCGTGTCGACTTAGTGCCGTGTACGGTTGTGTTGTGTGAATTTAGGATTGTGTAGAGTATTGTCCTGTCGACTGGGTATTCTGTAGAGTTTCGCTGTGGTCATTTCATAGTGTATAAAATTCTATTGTGTCGACTTGGTACCATGCACAGTTGTGTTGAATATACAGTACAATCATGTGAATAGCATTCTAACGTGGCCCTTTGGTGTTGTGCAGAGTTACGTTGTGTTGATTTAGTGCTGTGTAAAGTTTTATGGTATCGGCTTGTTGCTATGTACAGTTTTGTCGTGTTAGTGTAGTATTATTTAGAGTTTATTGTAGATTCAAATCTCTCCTGTCGACTGGGTATTCTGTAAACATTTGCCGTGTTTATTTCGTGGTGCATAAAATTCGATTGTGTCGACTTGGTATCGTGCACAGTTGTGTTCAATATACAGTCCAAACATGTGAATAGCATTCTGACGTGACCATTTGGTGCTGTGAAGTTAGTTTGTGTTGACTTAGCGATGTGTAAAGTTTTTTCGTGTCGGCTTGCTGCTGTGTATAGTGTTGTTGTGTTAGTTTGGTATTGTTTAAAGGTTCGTGTAGATTTAATGTCATGTCAAGTTAATTTGGTTCTGTATACAGTTTTGCCATGTACACATTTATCGAACACCACATTTCACCGTGTAAAATTGGACCCGTGTTTTAAAAATCTGTGTTGAACTTAGTAGCTTACAGATGCATTCTGTAGATACGATTTACTCCCTCCGGTGAGACATAATCGTGATAGCGGAGAGTATACTGTATTACGACTCGTTTCACCATGAACTGCGAATGTATCCAAGACAGACGACACTAGCCTCATCCTCGGGGAGCCGGTGAGTCGGTGGGTGGTGTGTATCCTCGGGGACGAGAGGCTCTTGCGAGCACATTCTCGCGCTATGGAGTAACATCACAGGGGATTTCCTTCGGGCTAGTCGAAAAAGGTTCGAGAGACACCGACGGCTTTATTTTGACATTTTGAGTATTCGCCCTGAGCCACTCCGCAACCATCATGTCGTCCTTTTGGTATTTTCTCTAAACAATATGGATATTACGACCTCGAAGAGCTTTCCAATATGAGTTTAACGTATATGAGTTTCAGGAATGTTTATACTCTACAGAATATATTACAAAGCAGGAACATTCAGCATTCCCGTAAAGTTATGTGACATACCACAAGCCCCATTAAAATCAGTTTACATATTTATTCACGATACCGGAGTATAGTGAATAAAAGCAAATTACTACAAAGTTAATTAGCTTTTGGCCAGAAATGTCAAACATCCTTAAACAAAAACTGAACAGTTTTCTATACGAACTCAGCTTCGGGGTGAGATCAGGATCACATTGCCTTAAGAGTTTTCGTCGCTCACACTTCTCTACGACTTCAAGTATAAAGTTTCTTCTGAAAGGAAGCCAAATAAAACTATTGAAGGATCAAGTTTTAAAATCAATATTTTTATGATTTTTTTAAATTAAATTCAGTTAAATCAATTAAAATCAGTTTACATATTTATTCACGATACCGGAGTATAGTGAATAAAAGCAAATTACACCGAGAGAAAAAGTTTCATTGATTCACGGAAATCTTCGCCAATGAAATGAAATACTTGAAATTCAATACTATCTTTTCTTTGAATGATCTCAAACTCAATGAAAATTAGTGACATTGATTCGAAGAAACATTTCTGTAAACCAATGAACCTTTTTCATTGATTTCAAAGAGATCGTCTCTGATTCAATAAAGCCTTCTTCTTACCAGCTCAAAATTTCGAAACCTATTTTTTCCTGAAGTACGCGGCAGATAAAGCTCAAATTTTGTGAGTATGTAAGGAAGTACGGCAGAAATAGGCTAAGCTTCTGGATCCGCGAAACTGGAAGCCGTTCGTTCGGGAGAACCGGAAAACAAAAAAGTGAGGTTAGGTGCGAGAGAGAGATCAATGAAAACGTTTCTTTGAACCAATGAAAACGTCTCTTTAAAACAATGAAATTGTTTCTTTATTATATGCTCACTAAGTAAATATTTATTTACAGGCAACGAAATGTTCTCTTTGAAATTCAAATGCACTATTTCATTGAAATCAAAGAAATATTTCGTTAAAATCAATGAAAAACAAATCAATCCACCCATTTCTTTGACGTCAATGAAATATTTTCTCTCGGTGTACTACAAACTTAATTAGCTTTTGGTCAGAAATGTCCAACATCCTTAAAAAAACTGAACAGTTTTCTATACGAACTCAGCTTCAAGTATAAAATTTCGCTCCTCTACGGCTTCAAGTATAAAATTTCTTCTGAAAGGAAGCAAAATAAAACTATTGAAGGATCAAGTTTTGAAATCACTATTTTAGTGATGATTTGTTTTTTTACTCGTGTTTTACGAAAGTGATAAACAGCGGTTTTTGTACTTTATGGGGACTAGCAGGATTAAAGCCGTAATTCTCAACTGGATGTATGTGCGGGTTCCATCTCACCTTTTCACCTACGGGTCGAACGTAACTTACCACCCTAATATATTCGACGTGCCCAAACGATAAGTACCTGTTTTAGTCGCCTACGACGAGTTTCGATAAAGCATATAGTTACTGTTTGCGAAAGAATGTGCCTTCTTTGTATTCCAATCTCGCGCATCCTCGCGAGAAACCTCGGGATAGGGGTGATACGACGAAAAATAAGGAACAAGAGAGAAACGTAGAAGCCACTGGCACGTACGAAAGCAGATAAGCGGTATCGTCGACGCTCGACCCCTAACATGCCACGAGACGCATACCTGTACTACGGGTTCGCGGACTATAAAGCCTCGTGACAGCATTGACGAGTCAATAAACAAGAAACGACAGAACCAACAGCACCATGTCTCGTTCCTTATCCACCAAGTTGATCCTCGTTTTTGTGAATTTTATTCTCGTATCATCTTCCCTCGGTGTCTACGATGTGAGACAACTCGGAGAAGCAAGATTGCTTCTCAACGAAGACGACATGCTCGATAATAAAGAGGTATCTCAAACAATTTTTTTTATTAGAAATTGTATAATTAACAAACGTGGATGAAAATGTTGCCATCGCCAAAATAACGAAATCGAACGTACCATTTTTTTTCCAAAACACATTCAACCCTGACCCCTTTCAATTCTCTCCATAATTTTTTATACTATTCTATATGCTTCAAAAATTGTTTAAATAAAAATTTTGCGACCCAATTTATAAATCTGAAATTATTCTCAAAAATACTGTATTAGATATCAACATTTTTTAACTATGACCCAGAGTGGGCAAACCTTTAAGTCGATTTTTTAAGCCATTTTTTAGAAAAAAAAATCAGCACTCACGATTAAAAAAAGTAACTATTTTTCTTTTTATATTCGAAGGGAATGAATCTCCACCAACGTTATCCCACGAACTCTTGTCATAAAAATATGTTTTAAAACTTAAGTAGATAAAGATACGACAAATCAGACATACGTTTGAAACCTGATTTTATTTATATTGCCGATAAAATACATATTGACAATAAAGTTGTCATATTGTACATGAGCGATGCATAATATTTGACGCATATTTTTAATATGTCTCAAATACCAACAAATTTGTTTACCGGTTCAGCAAATACATTTGTAAAAATATGTTTGGCAACTTTATTGTCAATATGTATTTTATCGGCAAATTTTTAATCGTGAGTGCTTCATAAGTAAATTTAAAAAATATATATTATACGTCGTTCATGTGTCGTTCATGAGTGACACATGTTCATTGAAACTTATGACAGATATAGTCTGATTTGGTACATGAGTATGCCAAATAATGCTTGCACTGTTAAAAAAATTTACCAGATTATTTTTCCCATCCAAATTTCGACCAATGGAATTGCACCATTCGACGTCACGTGGGGCAAGCTACACGGTATTATACTGATAATTTTTTGATAATTTTGCGTGTTGGTTATATACCCGGGAAAAACGGTTCATATATAATCATATATAATTGTATATAATTTCATGTATAGTTGTATATAATTATATATAATTGTATATAACGTAATATATCATTGTATATGAAAACATATATGAGCATATATGAGTTTATATGTACATATACAGTGGTATACATGATCATATATAATACCAAAACCGCCAGCTTGCGATGTCATATATGAACAGATATGATCATATATAGTTATATACAACTATATATCGCCCATTTTTAGCGCATATATGATTGTATGTGGATCCATATACAAATGTATATGAGCGTATATAACTTTATATGTATATATACATTGGCATATATGACCCTATATATGACCATATATAACACCAAAACTGCCTGTTTACCATGTCATATATAAACAGATATGATCATATAGGATTGTATATGAGATCTATTCTGTGTGTCGACTGTGCAATATATGATCATATACAATCATATATGACTGCGCACAGAGAACTGACAGCTCATGTATGATCGTGCACGTATGATTATATGGTATTCCATAATCTATTGTTATATAATATTCACGAATTATTTCGATGTTCACGTCTTATTTATATACGGATGTAAAATTTGTTATATGGTTATATAACTAAGCATTTAATATCCGTTTTGTAAATGCGTGAATCATCCGGTTTTGTTTGAAGCGCTCAAGTTATAGGTATTTTTGCATATGCGGTTCTTTTCTTTATAATCACATGCTCATTCGCAACGATTAATGAAGATATTTGGCTTTCCTGGGCGGACGTTTCATTAAAACCTTCCACTTGATGAATTGAAACGGTCGCATATTAATAAGAATGATCAAGATTACTATACTAAATAATATCAACATAAAAGGATCGTGATAATCGTTTATTGTAATAGTGCACAGAAATTAACACGAACAGTTCGGGACCTTATACGTTGTACATATAATCGAAATATAACATTAGTAATGATATTTCTTAACCGTATATCGTGATGAAGTTCAACTTCATTGTATTTTTACATTACTTTCTTCAAGAGATTTGGTGTCTTGCAAATATACTCTCCAACTTTCAGAAGATTATATCTATTTAGGCATCGTCTTATATAATCACATATAACTATATATGATTGTATATGCTCAGATACAATTATATATGATCATGCATAGTCATATATGATCATGCATGATCATATAGAGACAAAATTCATATACAATCATATATGAGCAGTTTATATATGATTATATATGATCATGCATAGTCATATATGATCATGCATGATCATATAGAGACAAAATTCATATACAATCATATATGAGCAGTTTATATATGATTATATATGATTATATATGAATCGTTTTTCCCGGGTATATAAAACAAAAAATCATTTAGCCGCGTCAGCCATCTGTCAAACTGACAGATTGAATTTTATTGTGGCAGTCAAAGGATTTTTATTTGATATGAGTAGGTTTGGAGTTGAATCCTTGCAAACTATTAATGAAAAAGTAAAGGGGAATGTCCCTGTTAATACGATTAAATCGAAAACCTCAGTCTGGAATCAATATACAAATGTCTATAACAATTGTGTATTTAACTGCAATACTTTAAACATGAATTAAAAGGTTTTTGATCTGATTATGAAATTTCCTTGTCAGAATGATAATTTTTGTCTCATGGTGCAATTCCATTTGTCGCAATTTGAATAGAAAAAATAATCCCCCGAATACCACTCGAGCTTTGAAATTAATCTGATATTTCCCTCCAGATTCCCTGCAAACAAATAAACTCGTCAAGTTTTCCAGAAAAATCACTCGCGCTACGCGCTCGTGATTTTTTAACCTGGAAAACTTGACTCGTTCATTTGTTTGCAACGAACCTGTCAGGAAATATCCGATAATTTCAAAGCTCTTGTGGTATTACATGTGAAAATTAGAGTAACGGATTGGAAGTTTTTATTCACAATCTGTACCACAAATTTCTTGTCAATGTCTATTAGATATTTAAAGTAACAATACTGAAAAAGAATTAAGAAATTTGTAAATTTACTGTTACAAAACACTAGGAATTTACTTTCTGTTTTTTTCGCATGTCGTTTGTAAATTACGTGCATATATGTTTATTATAAAATCAAAAGTCATCTACAGTGAAAGCAATATTTTCGAAATTCTGAAAGTCGTGGTTGACAGAAAATTTATTGTTCGCATTCAAGATTTTTGTTCCCATAGACGCATGAAAATTAACGTTTTGGAAAATGCAATGGCGATGAACTTCTAATTTTTATACAGATATAAAAGTCTTGTATATGATTTTACAAATCGGTTCACTAATAGTAAAAACTGAACTGAAATTTTACAATTTTAGTCGTGTAATAACTAGATTACTATAGAATTTTTATGATTATCATAAAAGTATTTGAAAATTTACTGTTCACGTAAATAAATTTACTCTGCTATTGTTAAATTTACAGTGAATATTATACCAATCATTATTTCATACACCAATTTTGGAAATTTCATATTACTTGTCGCAGTAAATTTACAATCTTTCTTAACAGTGTGACTCATATTTTTTATATATCTCAAACAACAAATTTTTTATGTCGGTTTTTTAACCAAATCTTTTTTACCGTGTACAGTAAAACACGAAAAAGGGTGTTGTTCACATTGTTAACATGCAAGCATGTTATTTCAACACGCAAAACGAACAAAGTATATTTTATTAATGCATTCAATGGAAACAATACATATGGGTCATTCCACGGGATTTCGCACAAAAAAAAACCGGACCGACTCCAATTTTCGCCTAATTTTTTTATATTGTTGCCTATGTCAAACGGAGCATCTGTGAATTTTTTGAGAATTTTATTCTTATATTTCGACGAGCCATAAAATAAAAGGTGAAAAAAATGTGACGTCAAGTGGAATAATGATATCGACAAAAATAACTAGGTCAAAATTTTTGTAATTCAACACAGTTTACGGTAAAAATAATCAAAAAAAATAAACATAACTTCTACTTTATTTATGTCTTTTACCAAGAAAAGGTACCATTTCGCTAATTTGGCCCCCTCCGATTTCAATACAAAAAATCACGAATATACTACATGGAGTCCCAAACATTTTAAGCACAAGCCCAAGATGGAGAACGCGTTTTACCCATTTTTAAAAAAATATTTCGGGTAATTGATTTTTTTAATTTTCTTCCAATCTTCTACGTATTTTTTTATGTAATTGGTAATATTAAAAGGAGCTTATGTGATTTTTTTCATAATTTTATATGTAGATGTATTCGATTCATTAAATGTAATCGAATTACAAATATTTTAAATTGTATTTTCGTTGCATCTTTTACAAAAAAAGGTACCATTTCACTTATATGGACCTCTCCGATTAAGTTAAAAAAATAACAAAATTACTATACGCCTCAGGCGTATCTCGCGACGCTAGTGCTCGAGCGGCCATTGCGTGCGTAACGAGACGATCAGCTGATCGCACGCCCCTGGCGTACCCCAGGCGAATCTCGCGACGCCAGCGCTCGAGCGGCCACTGAGTGAGTAAGAAAGCGATCAGCTGATCGCTTTCTTTTTTTAAAATTTAAAAAATTTGTAATTCGATTACATTTAATGAATCGAATACATCTACATATAAAATTATGAAAAAAATCACATAAGCTCCTTTGAATATTACCAATTACATAAAAAAATACGCAGAAGATTGGAAGAAAATTTAAAAAATCAATTACGCGAAATATTTTTTTAAAAATGGGTAAAACGCGTTCTCCATCTTGGGCTTGTGCTTAAAATGTTTGGGACTCCATGTAGTATATTCGTGATTTTTTGTATTGAAATCGGAGGGGGCCAAATTAGCGAAATGGTACCTTTTCTTGGTAAAAGACATAAATAAAATAGAAGTGATGTTTATTTTTTATTTTGATTATTTTTACCGTAAACTGTGTTGAATTACAAAAATTTTGACCTAGTTATTTTTGTCGATATCATTATTCCACTTGACGTCAGATTTTTTTTTCATTTTTTTCACCTTTTATTTTATGGCTCGTCGAAATATAAGAATAAAATTCTCAAAAAATTCGCAGATGCTCCGTTTGACATAGTCAACAATATAAAAAAATTAGGCAAAAATTGGAGTCGGTCGGGTTTTTTTTGTGCGAAATCCCGTGGAATGACCCATATACTATGTGTGTTGTGCATTGTTTCACCGCATGTGACAACACAGTTGTTTTTAGAGTGTATTTTTATTTTATATGACATGTGTACCTAATTTCAACGAGTCTGCCCGGGAAAAACGGTTCATATATAATCATATATAATTGTATATAATTTCATGTATAGTTGTATATAATTATATATAATTGTATATAACGTAATATATCATTGTATATGAGCATATATGAGTTTATATGTACATATATAGTGGTATACATGATCATATATAATACCAAAACCGCCAGCTTGCGATGTCATATATGAACAGATATGATCATATATAGTTATATACAACTATATATCGCCCATTTTTAGCGCATATATGATTGTATGTGGATCCATATACAAATGTATATGAGCGTATATAACTTTATATGTATATATACATTGGCATATTTGACCCTATATATGACCATATATAACACCAAAACTGCCTGTTTACCATGTCATATATAAACAGATATGATCATATAGGATTGTATATGAGATCTATTCTGTGGGTCGACTGTGCAATATATGATCATATACAATCATATATGACTGCGCACAGAGAACTGACAGCTCATGTATGATCGTGCACGTATGATTATATGGTATTCCATAATCTATTGTTATATAATATTCACGAATTATTTCGATGTTCACGTCTTATTTATATACGGATGTAAAATTTGTTATATGGTTATATAACTAAGCATTTAATATCCGTTTTGTAAATGCGTGAATCATCCGGTTTTGTTTGAAGCGCTCAAGTTATAGGTATTTTTGCATATGCGGTTCTTTTCTTTATAATCACATGCTCATTCGCAACGATTAATGAAGATATTTGGCTTTCCTGGGCGGACGTTTCATTAAAACCTTCCACTTGATGAATTGAAACGGTCGCATATTAATAAGAATGATCAAGATTACTATACTAAATAATATCAACATAAAAGGATCGTGATAATCGTTTATTGTAATAGTGCACAGAAATTAACACGAACAGTTCGGGACCTTATACGTTGTACATATAATCGAAATATAACATTAGTAATGATATTTCTTAACCGTATATCGTGATGAAGTTCAACTTCATTGTATTTTTACATTACTTTCTTCAAGAGATTTGGTGTCTTGCAAATATACTCTCCAACTTTCAGAAGATTATATCTATTTAGGCATCGTCTTATATAATCACATATAACTATATATGATTGTATATGCTCAGATACAATTATATATGATCATGCATAGTCATATATGATCATGCATGATCATATAGAGACGAAATTCATATACAATCATATATGAGCAGTTTATATATGATTATATATGATTATATATGAATCGTTTTTCCCGGGTGGCAAGTAGTGAAACGACTATTTTAATTTAAAATCGTTCGTCTTATATAGACAAAGCTCTTCGATGAGGATCGGGAAACTCGTTTCATCGGTGATCTTGTTGTCGGTCAACGACGAGCAGACGAGACAATATTTCGACGCACCGTCGAGGTTGCGAATCCAACAGATGGTGTATACAGTACAGCTATCTCTTTGAGTGTTACAAACGGTAAGCTTACACAAACATTTCTCTATGCTATACTACTATGCACTTTAAACACACAATACAATTTTTGCTTCACAGTAGAAAAAGATTTATTTTCATTTAAAAAGGTCAAAGCTTGCGAACTGCCTAATCATTTCCCACCTTTTAAAGCTTTATCTGGCAGAAAGCTTTGCGAAAAGTAAAAATAAAATATAACGATACATTGTACAAATTTTTTCCATATTTACACTGAGAAAAAAATATAATTGAATACAACAAATATTCCAAGTAAATCATTCACTTAAAAACATTTTAATAAAATATGTATTTGAATAAATTATATATTTTATTCCTCAATTCGTGTAATCAAAATCATATTTTTTTCAGTCCTCAAAATATTTCTACTTTTTCACTGCAATCGTTTGTTGAATCAGTAAAATTATTCAGTGCATACGTCAATACACTTTTTCATATTATATCTTTAATCGAAACCAGTAAATCTATCGTTAAATGAAAAAAAAATACTTTCTTTCAATATAAACAATATATCTTTGAAACTGTGCTATATTTAATTTTTTCAATAGACGCTATTTTAAAATATATTATTTTCTTCATTCAATGCAATATATTGTCGATTTTACTACATATATAATTGCTTCAAAAATCAGATACTTGAATTAATAATTTAAAGTAAATTGATTATGTGTATTCAATTATATTTTTTTCTCTTTATATAAATTCTTTTCTATGTCTCTCGTTGTCTCTAAAATATATTTCCAGGGATTATACATTACATGAGTATTTTAAACGAACCGGGAAGCTACGCTGTAGCTTGCGACGAGCCACACAGCCTTGGAACGTCGAAAAGCGGCTTTAACGTTCGTGTCCTACCGAACAGTAAGTCAATTCTAACGATGGTCGTCGCAGCCCACTAGAGCCCGTCCAAGTACAACTGATATTTGATGCTGGTCCTGAGTATTCGCTTTCCCAAGTTTATCACTACATAACTGTCCTAATTAAACCGTTAAGGTAATTAAATCTAATATAGAGTAAATTCCCTAATAAGTACTTGAGCTACTTAAACCTGAGTCTGCACAATGAGTCTTCAATGGCACAGTAATTTTAATACTAAGTTGCTGCAATTTGTATTTCCACTCTTGAACATTTAATTCAAGCAAATATTGTATAATTTAATAAAGATTATGAGTGATATCACAGATTTTTTTAAATTATTGCAAAGCCCAGCACATTCCGGAAATTTTGATGTATAAAATTTAGTGTAAAAAGAAAATGAGTATAAGAATTTTGCAAACGAAGGACTAAAATCGTATCTCATAATGCACTGATACAATTATTGCAATATCACAGTATTACAATTAATATGTGCAATTGATATGTATGAAGTGATTTGTATATCATTCTATACTGTCGTCGCATCGTTAATTTTTAATTAATACCGGGAACTCCACCGCTTTACTCATTAATTAAATGCAGGGTACATTAAAGTGGAACCGTAACGATTTATGATTTCAATATATGTGTGTAAATGTATGGTAATAAATATCCCACCTTTATGCACTGGATGACACTCAGAAAATGCAATGTTGATTATTATATACCAGAGCTTATCGCTCATTGCAACTTAATGACAGATCGATTATCAATGGAACAGCAGCAAACTCACCTGAAACAGTAAAAAATGAAGTAGGGAATCAAAATTGAGAGAAGAACGTACATTTGTTGAAATGCGATTTGATTAACAATAAACATTTTATAACATGAACAGAACATCGCAAGAATAAAAATATTTGAAAGAAAATTCAACGTCATACGAACATTCGCTTTTATTTATTTTTAATAATAATATTAATATGTTATTAATAAAAACATTGATAAAAAGTTTTCATAACTTGTTCTTAAAAAAAAAATTCTTAAATCAATTCTACGAGTTTTTGTGTATGTAAGTTTAAAAAAAATCCAAACATCAATTTTTTGTTTCTACAAATAAATCGTAAAATCTTTACAGTTGAGAAAAAGTATCGGAGAAGTTCAAAGATAATAATGACGTAGTTGCTAAAAAATAATACAGCCTTAACTCAAGTCAATACACCTTATCTCCTTCCCCGCCCCATGATCTACCTGTCATACCATTTTTCTTAAGGGTGCTGAGAAAAAATTCGTTCAACATACACGGAAAGAAATGTTTGTTTGTGGCAACTACGTTTTCGATTTGCTGTACACAAATATCGAATACACTGAGAGAAGAATTTGTTAACAGTTAACAAATCTTGGTTAAATATGGCGAAATGAACCATTTAGTTATTCGTATTGAATCTCACTTGAGCCAAATAAGATTTGTTAACTATTAACAAAGCGAGCTTCATTTGCGACAAGCAAATTTTATTTAGCTCAAGTGAGATTCAATAAGAATAACTAAATGGTTCATTTCGCCATATTTAACCAAGATTCGTTAACTGTTAACAAATGTCAACAACCTTTTCTCTCAGTGTAGTAACCTCCACGATTCACGATTAGTTCTCGCGAGATTAGTTAGGTTAACTAATCCAATCGTTGGGACTAGCACTCGAATTGTTGGGACTACCATTCGAATCGTCGGTATTATCATTCGAATCGTCGGTATTACCATTCGAATCGTCGGTATTACCATTCGAATCGTCGGTATTACCATTCAAATCGTTGGTATTACCATTTTAGTTGTAAGATAAATAGAATAATCGATTTGTTGTGTCAACTCATTTCTTGGTTATGGCAACTAATCTTTTCTTTCCGTGTCGAATTAAATTAAAATACTTAACGCAAGTACAAACACATCCCGAATTAAAATTTAAACCCTTCTAACACCCTTCGTTGAATTAAAATGGGTAAAATATGCCACTTTTGGAGGTTTATACAAGGGTCTAAGAATCTCATCTCACTCTGTACAGCCTAATTGGAGGTCCAAACATAAGAATTTCAGTCTACAGTAGACTTCGTTTACTCCATTTGGGTAATACCTGCCATTTACGGAGGTTTTGACGATTGTCAAAGGAATTTAAGTTTTGAAGAGGGTCTAATTTTCAACTCGGGATATCCTTCATGAAGCACCCTTCATAAAAATAATTTTTTAAAATGTTCTCCATCGACCGAAGAGTAGGGGTGATGGGGGCAAAACGGGCAAAGGGGCAAAACGGGCAGAGGGGCAAAACGGGCACCACGACTAAAAATTACAATTGGAGGCAAAACGGGCATTGTTTTAACGTTTTCGAACACGACTTTGTTCAATTTCCTGACATTTCTTACTTGAAAACTTCGGAAAATAGTTGGTGATATCAATAGAACGGGCAGGGAGGCAAAACAGGCATCTCGGCTAAATATAAGTATTGGGGGCAAAATTGGCACCAAATCTTAAAATGATAATTTAGTTCTAATTGATTTCTTTCTGACGTTCCGACATTTTTTTTTTAAGAATTAATTTATTATAAATTTTTGGAACAATTTCATTCGACTACATTTTTTTCGGGAAAATAATGTGATTGCTCAATAGTTTCGAAAAAAAGTTCTGAACGGATGATTAAAAAAGTACTATTCAAAACAATTTGACGTATTTTCCGCACTTTCCTTATCTAAGGAACGTAAAAAACTGAGACAAATCGTTTTTACGAAAGTTGAGACGGTGCCCATTTTGCCCCCCATCCTGATTTTTAATGGAGGTGCCCGTTTTACCCCCCTGGCCGTTTTGCTCCCATCTCCCCTACATCACATAATATTGAATAACGAAAGCATCTACAGTTTTAAAGTAGGGTCAGAAATGTCAACTGAGGTGGCGTCTTGCTTCTCAATTCTCGTTAGATCTTGGCAATATGCGAGCTTCTCATATATTCTCAGCGTTAGTCACGTCCCCATCTCCACGGTAGCTCAGCAATATCTCATTAACAGCGTTATCTCGCAATTTCGCTCGCAAGTATCACCCCAAATACGCTATGACAGAAATGATGAGAGGTTTAGACTCGTGTGTGTTACGAAGCCAAGCCCATGCTCTGACGTCGCCAATGTTACCGAAATTACGTCACACCTTATTAACGATAAGGATATATACGCGAAGAGGTTGGTAGACTGTCGTGTTTTCAGTTATTTAGGAGTTACAACTCTGCTATTACACCGACCTACCTAATACGTTGATGTCGTTGACTCAGACGACTATGCGCTCGACCTCGAAATCCGTAGCAATGCTCGGGGGTCCCTCCTGCGAAGTAGTCAAGCGGAACGATTTCGCTAAGCTGCGTTACGTTGCGAGCTACAGATGCAACGATGCGCGATCGTCTGGTGCTTCGTTTGAATTGCGAGTGTTATAATATTAGGGCTAAGCGGTGTAAGAGCAAAAGTGGAACGGGGACACGTCTGTGGAAGTCGAGTACTTGACATGGAAGAACAGATCGGCACGTTTTATTATTTCTAAATACGCATTTTGTTTACTTATCGTAAAATATATTGACTATTAGCTCAGCGTGAGCAGCATGCTTTTTTGACAGGTCGAGTAAGGTCGGAAAAATTGTTGAGGCCGAACTGTGAGGGAAAAAGTTATTAGGTTGAACTGTCAGGAAAAAGTGGTTAAGTTAAACTGTCAAGGAAAAAGTGATTAGCTTGGACTGTCAGGGAAAAAGATATTAGGTTGAACTGTCAGGTAAAAGTGGTTAAGTTAAACTGTCAAAGAAAAAGTAATTAGCTTGAACTGTCAGGGAAAAAGTCATTAGGTTGAACTGTCAGGAAAAAGTGGTTAAGTTAAACTGTCAGGAAAAAGTGATTAGCTTGAACTGTCAGGGAAAAAGTTATTATGTTGTACTGTCAGAGAAAAAGTTATTAGGTTGAACTGCCAGGAAAAAAGTTATTAGGTTAAACTGTCAGGAAAAAGTGGTTAGGTTGAACTGTCAGGACAAAGTGATTAAGTTAAACTGTCAAGGAAAAAGTGATTAGGTTAAACTGTAAGGGAATAAGTTATTAGGTTAAACTGTCAGGAAAAAGTGGTTAGGTTGAACTGTCAGGACAAAGTGGTTAGGTTAAACTGTAAGGGAATAAGTTATTAGGTTAAACTGTCAGGGAAAAAGTTATTAGGTTGAATTGGCAGGAAAAAAGTTATTAGGTTGAACTGTCAGGAAAAAGTGGTTAGGTTGAACTGTCACGGAAAAAGTGATTTGGTTGAACTGTCAGATAAGAACTGATTAATTTAAACTGTCAGGAATTTTTGTTTTAGTTTGCACTGTAAAGAGAAGTGTATATGTTGAACTGTCGAGTGAAACGTCTTTAGATTAAACTTTCAAAGAAATGATCTTTAGGTCGAAGTGCAATGGAAAAAGTTATTGGGTTGAACTATCAGAAACAAGTCTTTACGTGAACGTGTTCGAGAAATAAGTGGTTAGTTTATACTGTCAGGAAAATGGTTTTTAGATTGAACTGTCAGGAAAAATGTTTCTAGGTCCAACTATGAGGAAAAAAGTTTTTAGGTTGAATTGTCAGGAAAACATCTTTAGGTTGAATCATTAGCAATCTTTTAAAGACGTTTATGTATTTGAAAATTATGTAACACACTGAAATAAAGTGCACTACTTGATGTGTTACCTGTTATTCGCTAGATTTATTTATAATAATTGTTTTCATAAAATTGATTGGAAAAAAAGTGTTTTAAAGATATTGTTTATTGTTAAAACATACTGGTAATTTTTATCAAGTACTTAATAATCAATTTTGAAGATAAGTAAACGTGCCCGTCAGTAGAGATCGCATCATTAAAGCCAGCTGTAGTACCTTATTCAGCTATTTAGCTGAAAACAACACACCCCCACTATTTAATGGTTCAGTACTACCAACTATTAGGCAGAAAAGTGGTCGCCACCCTACTGAGACCGTCTAAATTCCACCATTACCGCCGGCTGTGCAACAAATTTTATGATAATTCGAGGGGTCTTAGCTGCTTGCACCCTTCATTCGCCAACCCCTAGTTTCACCGTCTGCCCCTTTCGGTTTTACTTGTTTACGCAAGAAGAAACAAAAAATGCTAAATCTATATACATAAAAGTTAATTGCCAAGAGGCAAACACACGCTTAACTCAAAAGATATTAAAAGTAACTGTTTATTATCTGTCGTAATTTTCCATACGATTTTCCGTTGATGTTGCGTCGGATGCAATTCGAAAAATTTGGACAAGGAAAATTTACAACTTAGACGGGTAACTTTACTTAAGTAATGACGTTTACTTTAAGCTAACGTTTCAAAGGCTATGAAACATTTCACCGTTGGGCCGTTTTGTCTTTTTGCAAAATAATGATGTGGTTTTAGTTATGTTTGTTTAAAATCAGTCTTTCGTTAGGCCAAAAATTCAAAAGAAAAAGAAATCAGAATTCCGGTTGGATCCTCCGAGCCTTTACGTTGATATTCGTGAATACAGAAATTTATTGAAATTCACTTGAATGTCCATACTGGAAAATTCTAGCAACGAAATATGTTTCATTGGGTGGAAAATTGCAACAACGAAAGATGTCTCATTTAGGTGGAAAATTGCAGCGACGAAAAATATCCCATTAATAGTTGGAATATTGCAATGGCGAAAAATATTCCATTAGGTGGATATCATCGCAAAGGAAGATATCCAATTAGGTGGAAAATTGCAGCGACGAAAAATATCCCATTAGTTGGAATATTGCAATGACGAAAATTTTTCCATTAGGTGGATATCATCGCAAAGAAAGATATCCCATTAGGTGGAAAATTTCAGCAGCAAAAAATGTGCTATTAGGTGGAAAATTGCATGCGATGACAAATGTTTCATCAAGTGAAAAATTACACCACTGAAAAAATTCCCATGAGGTGGAAAATACCAGCTACGGAAAATTTCCCATCAGTCAAATATTCCAACAGAAAAATTTGAGCTTATAATATCAAAAAATGGTAGCCATAGAGTGGGCTTAAAAAAAATTCGAGGAAATGATATCACAAACGGGCGGACAGTCGACTGATTCTGATTAGACCAGTATAGTTGAGCAAGCTGTCAGCAGGTACGCCTGGTTACTATGTCGGCTCGTGTGCAGTATAAACACAGAATTCAGGTATCCAAGCCCATACCTATTTCCAGAGAATCCTCCAGGAATAATATCGATTTGCGAGGGCGGTCGTCTGTCTGAACTCCATAGTGGACAGAATTCGAACGATTCAGAGACCCATGAGAATGCATACTATAATGTATACGATATAGTAATCTATACCGGTACAACAGGCGTTCAACTGTAGGTATACTGAATCCATGTGATACTCTGCATGTAATCGAGATGGAATTTCAACGATAATACTCCCTCGGAAATCGAGCAGCTTCGCGATTGTCGAGAGAATCAGAATATCTGTGGATTATAGAGACTAGGGCATAGCATATAGAAACGTTTTGGTGGGTCATACCGCCGTGGGGATGCAATGCGATGGACAAATATTTGATAAATGGGGAGCTCGAATTTTCCGTGCGGGCTGCAAATACATACAGCTCGCACCTATGCATTTAATGCTAAATTAATTAACATGTACACGGATCAAAATTCCATTTTTTTATCGTTTCGCCTTTTGTGTCGTGCACTCTTGCATTGTAAAAAGTCTGCAGCCTAAAAAAAGTGGAGACAAAAATCATAAATTCGACAAATTATCATGAGAAGATATGAACATTTTTTTAATAATAAAAATATATAAATCAAATAATGATTTCGAAAAGTTCTTCATTTCTTTTGCAATTGATTTATTGCGTTTTCTGACTAAATGTGTTTTAAAGAAGTTCTTACGTTTCTCAAATATTTTTCTTTTCATAAAAATTAAATTGCAATAATAGTCTGAGATGTAATTGTGTTTGTGTTAAAAATGTAAAATGTGTTTCCGGCCGCGGTCAAAGTAGTCTGGAATATTATAAATGGTCGAAAAGCTAAAATTACATCTTAATATCTAATAGCAAATTCTGGATTTTTCAAAAACTCCTGTAATTTTTTGTAACCTACTAAAACAGCTATTGACCCGGGAAGAACGAAGCAGCATCGTTGACATAAAATAGCAATTCGAAAACCGTCTTCCCATTAGCCGTCATCTATTACTCAGTGTGTAAAGTTATCTCCGTGCTATCTTTCATTTATAACCAACAGTGAAAAATAGTAATATACTAACAGCACCAAATTTCCTTTGAATATATTATTCATAAGCTGACAAAACCACATTGTAAATGAATAATCGTGATCGTAAGTATAAACTTAAGATCGAATTCGTACCATTATCTTGATCTCAAGTATAAACTTAAGATCGAATTTAGCCCATAACTTTGAATTTTAAAAAAAACTTAAGATCGAATTGATACCATAATCTTGGTGTTAACTGTAAACTTAAGATCCGTTTTATTCCATAATCTTGATTTTAACTATGGGCCATCCCATACAAGTGGGCCACCCAAATTTGCATGGTCGCAAACAGTGTTTATAATTTTTTCAAATGTTGTTTAGACTATCACGAACATCCATAAATTATTTCAAAATTTTAGTACCTATGGTTAGCCCAAAATTTAATAACGATGTTATTTACTTCATTCTTTCTATTCGCTGTATATTCAAAATTACCGATCGTACAAAAAATATGTTTGTGTATAAAATTTAAGTTTTTGAATGTATTATTTAATTTAAAAAATTCCATACCCACCCAGAAAAAATTTTCGCCGTTTTTTGACAAAATAAAGTGATAATATTTTTTTTCGTTGAGACAGACTATTCCGATTTTTTTCAAAATTTCACTAAATTTCCATTATTATGCTTATAAATTACAGAAAAATTGACATGATGACAAATGAATGGCTCACTTGGTATGGAATGACCCCCACAAATAAACTTAAGGTCATTTTTATGCCATAATCTTGATCTTAACTATAAACTACTTATGGTCGATGTTATCCCATAATCTTGATCTTAAGTTCGATCTTAGGACAAACCTCGAGATCGAATTTAGTCCTTAAATCCGATCTTTAGTTCAATTTTACGATCGGACTTACGATTTTATATTCAACCTTAATACTATAGGCGGAAAAAAAACCCTGGCAAAGAAACCCCCGGAAAAAAACCTTCCGGAAAGAAACCTTCCGGAAAAAAAACCTCCGACAAAAAAACCTAAAGAACCTAAAAACCGCCTGGTAAAAAAAACTCCGGAAAAATTAGATTAGTTTCTTTAGTTTTCTTTCGTTGCTTTAGGTTGTGTTCCATTATTTTTTTCTTTAAGTGTTGTTTAGTGTTTCATGTGGCGGACGTCTTTGGGTTTTTTCCGGGGTTTTTTGCCGCGTTTTTTTTCCAGGTGTTTTTTTCCGGAGTTCCTCCCGACGATGTTGTTGTTATTGTTGTATCTAGTCTTGACGTCGGGAAAAAAACCCCGGAACAAAAACCCTCCAGAAAAAAAACCTCCGAAAAAAAAAACCTAAAGAACCTAAAAACCGCCTGGTAAAACAACCCCAGAAAAATCAGGTTAGTTTCTTTAGTTTTAATTCGTTGCTTTAGGTTGTGTGTTCCATTATTTCTTTCTTTAAGTGTTGTTTAGTATTTGTTGTCGCGGACGTCTTTGGTTTTTTTCCGGGGTTTTTTGCCGCGTTTTTTGTCCGGAGTTCCTCCCGACGATGTTATTATTATTGTTCTATCTAGTTGCTACGTCGGAATATCACTTCTGCTATTGGTGATAATTTAGTACTCACTGCAAAGACGAGCAGTGAGGTGCAAACGAAGCATCTTAGTGAACGTGTGAAGGAAGCGATGGGATGCTGCGCTGTGACAAACAGTGGCCGCTGTAGATAACACTAAGCTTTACATCTCTGAAACGTGACGTGCTGTGTAAACCTCGCCGTTAACCAAAGATGTCGCTGCAGTTCTATCCTTTTGTTTGTATGTACGTAGCCGATCGTACCGAGATCGAAATCGTCTGATAATACCCTTCCCACTTGATTAAATATCTGTATTCAGAATATTGTAACTCTAATAGTCGACTGAAGGATGGTTATGCACTACGTAAATCACAAGTAATTATGTTCTGCTAACATTGAGAACGCTATTCCTTTGTCTCGACACAGAGCGTGGAAACATTTTCTACTCGCAGTACAGAGGCTATTTGAGATATCTCACCGATAAACTCCGGCAACCACATCCAGATGCTCTCCAGCGTTCGCAGGGACTTTGTTGAAGAGAGAGTTTTGTGAAAATACTTCAAATGAACTCTCGCCGTACTCGATTCAGTATATTGCAAAACTGTTGCTATTTGTTTCAAAAGTGTGTCTTGAGGATTCATCGTACGTGCATTTTACAAGAAGAATTCTTGTCAGGGTTGTAAACAATTTTTTTTTCGATCCTCCCCTAATAAGTTCTTGAGTAACGAGATTTTATCGAAACTTTCGAGATTTCGAGATATCGAGATTTTATTGCCATCGTTTTATTCGTGCTGTGATTGGATGGCGGTGTCGTCAAACAAATTGCGATCGGGAGTTTAAGGTAAACGTCTCAGTGATCGACACGTTAACCAAATTGCCCGACTTTATAAAAACGTAACTTTCACATTAAGATACAAAAAATGGTCATTCTAGGTAATAATGAATCAGAATAGTCGTATGAAAAAATAACAACCTCAAAAAATTTCGTAACTTATCTTATTGTAGAGAAAACTCATTCTAAAGCTTCAGAAGTGCAAATGTACCAGTCATCGACATACTAAAGTTACAGTTGGTCCAGTAATCGACCGTTATATGTCCTACTAATCGACACGTTAAGAAAAGTCACAAATTAAAACGTCAATAACTGTCATTGTAGATTATAAAGAATCAGTATAATCTTGTCAACAAATAGAACGCTTAACTTTTAGTCTACCTTATCTTCTTGTAATAAAAAATTAACATGAAACTTGAGGTGTGCAAATGTCCCAGTCATGGACATACTAAAGTCACGGTTTGCCCAGTAATCGACCCATGACATGACATGACCCAGTCGTGGACATATGCGTGGCCCAGTTATCGACATGATTTATTTTGCTGCTTAATTATTTATAGAGAGCCCAATACCCCTGTCCATAACTACTCCTCGTACAGTTCGATCGATGAATGAATTGCTACATTATTTTTTATCATCTAATTCATAAAAACAATACGCGATTTACACTAATTTTCTATCCACAATTTTGTCCTAGTGATCGACAGTAGGTCGATTACCCGGACATTTATATGTTTTTCTGAACCAGTTATCGACCTCCGCGATTTTTTGCACAAACAACAATTTTACGATAAAATCATATTCATTTAGTAATACCAGATTCTTCATATGTAATATCAAATTAAACTTACGCAGCCAAGGTCTTCGTGCATCGCAGAATTTAACTAAATGTCACGAGACGCACCTTAACCTCCATATCAAGGATTTCGACGAAATCATGCTCGGCTCGGACAGTGCAATCTTACGATTTTCTTATTATCACTGCTGTGATTTTACAAGCCTCAAATTTTCATGTAATATTGTACATAAATCGGAGGAAGTGTTGTTAATTTATTTAAGCGTCGAAAAGCACTCACAGTCTTATTTATCGCTCTTTTACTACAGACTGGTCGATTACTGGTACATGGTCGATTACTGGGACATTTACCTTATGCATTGAAATTTTTTGCTTACCTCAAATGTCAAAACTGCTTATCCTACTAACCCTAGTATTTATAAAAAGTAATTATAAATACTAAAATTTAACGAAACATTGTGAAAAAAATGTCCTTATTTTCTTAACAAAATGTCTGTGAAATTCAATATGTATTTTCTTAGAAATTAGTAAAAAATTTAAACATGTTTGAATAAATATGTAGATAATTGTTTCATAACAAACATTATAAATTTGAAGACATCTGTCGATTTCACCCGATTTTAAATCAAATATATATGAAAATGTACCTTTAAGTTGGTAAGGAGATTCTTTTGCTTATCTGGAACATGAGAGTTCAATGTTCTATAAAATATGAAACCTCCGTCGGTTTTCACGAAATTCTATCAATTTTCGAGAAAATCGATGGAGGCTTCAAATATAAGAAATTCAAAAGTTAAGGAGGTAGAAAGAATTTTCCGGCGTGAAGCGATGAAACGTAGAAGCCGTAAAATGTCTGAGCTGTTATCGGAATAGTATAACGTGAATATTCAGAGTTCGTGACGTTCGACTCGGGACGTAGATCTCGTCACTATCATTTGTTCACACTGCTACAACTGCATATTCGTTCGTACGTTACCATTCGCTCGTTTCAGTACATTTATTCGCAATTGTAGTCGAGTCGCACACGGACGTAGTATTTTATATTCACACTACAGGCGGAAAGTGACATTTCTGTATAGCAGGAGAAAATGGCGAGAGGTTGTTTCCCTCAGAGTTTATCGTTGCATCGTGAAGTGTTACGGAAACGTACGTATATATACGAGGGTATGGTGAAATCGTTGGCCAACAACCCGAGATAAAGATACTCTGCTCGACGCCCGGAATAGTGGTGGTAAATATCTCTCGGCGAGTTTCGCACCCTTGTCCCATTCCCAGCCCAACAGTAGTACAGTTTTAATCCAAAACTTTGCCGCGACATTTTAGTTGTATTTGCGGTGTATTCCTCCAGCCTCTCCATCACTGTTGAACACAGGAGGACTTTAACGGAGTATGCACCTGCCCGAGGATACCATTAGGGAAACTGCTGATGGACATGAGACTCCAGATCCTGAGTTAGAGTGTTGTACCACTTTAACCCTCGACTTATTCGTCTACGAAATTGCTAGACTGAAGTTGACGATCATCAGACTATTTACAGCGTATTTTGGGCACGAAACTATAAGTGTACCAACCCCATTGGAATTACAAATAATATAACTGTGTTTTGGGTACGAAAATATAGGAGTACCATCCTATTAGAATTACAAATAATTTAACCGATTTTCACACAGACAGAAATTGACCTGGACTAATAAAAGATAATTATTACTGAATAGTTAACAGGACCATCTCAATTTCTCTCAGTGCATCCAATCGACATGATACAATGTTTTTCTTAAACATACTGAGGTTTACTACAGCTACACTGAGAGAAAAGCATATCGTTGATTTAACGATTTCACATGATAAAACGAATATAGGAAGGCTTGCAAACACACCTCTCTATACTTAACATTGATTTTTACGAGAATAATTGGGGATTATGGGAACGCTTAATGGGGCTTACATTAAGCAGAGCCTGAGGGTTGAAAGCGCTCTTGGATGGACTTTGAATAAACCGGTCCGAGGAAAGTTTTAAGAAGACTCAGAAAAGACCGCGCCTATGTAAATCGTAGAAGAATTCAGCACAATCCGGAAGTATGAGATCATAAGGGGACTTAGAGTAATCTGGGTCTAGTGGATCATTAGGGGATTTGGAATAATCTGGGCCTAGTGGATCATTAGGCGATTTAGAATAACCTGGGCCTAACGGGTCATTGGGGGACTTAGAATAATCTGAGCCTAATGGGTCATTGGGGGATTTAGAATAATCTGGGCCTAGTGGGTCATTAGGGGACTTAGAATAATCTGAGACCTCCTTTGAAGACCTCTGTCGATTTTCTAGTGGGTCATTGGGGGACTTAGAATAATCTGAGCCTAGTGGGTCATTGGGGGACAGAATAATCTGGGCCTAGTGGGTCATTAGCGGATTTAGAATAATCTGGGCCTAATGGGTCATTGGGGGACTTAGAATAATCTGGGCCTAACGGGTCATTGGGAGATTTAGACTAATCTGGGCCTAGTGGATCATTAAGGGATTTAAAATAATCTGGCCCTAGTAGATCATTAGGGGATTTAGAATAATCTGGGCCTAGGGGATTTAGAATAATCTGGGCCTAGTAGATCATTAGGGGATTTAGAATAATCTGGGCCTAGGGGATTTAGAATAATCCGGGCCTAGTGGGTCATTGGGGGACTTAGAATAATCTGGGCCTAACGGGTCATTGGGGGACTTCAAATAATTTGAGCCTAGAGGGTCATTGGGGGACTTAGAATAATCTGAGCCTAATGGGTCGTTGGGGCACTTAAAATTATCTGAGCCTAGAGGGTCGTTGGGGGACTTAGAATAATCTGGGCCTAGTAGATCATTAGGGGATTTAGAATAATCTGGGCCTAGGGGATTTAGAATAATCCGGGCCTAGTGGGTCATTGGGGAACTTAGAATAATCTGGGCCTAGTGGGTCATTGGGGGACTTAGAATAATCTGGGCCTAGTAGATCATGAGGGAACTTAGAATAATCTGGGCCTTGGGAATTATATAGTAACTGACAATAATCCGGACATGGTTGGTCATAGAGAATAGAATAATCAGTTAGAAAAATTAATGAAAATAATCAGTTTGAATAAGTAGTAAAACAATCAGATGAAATAATTACCTAGAATAATCAATTACTATAGTCAGTTACAATTATTAGTTAGAATTATCGGTTGCAATAATCGGTTAGAATAATCAGTTTCTAAGAGGCTGGCTTATAATAATGAAGCCCAGTGGATCCTGCGAGTCCATCAAAAGAGGACTTTGTTTTTATTTTTTTGTCGATATTTTTTTTTTTTTTTTTTTGATAGATTATGTTTTTGGTCGATAATTGACGGACAACTAGTATATTAAGGGGTTAAAAAATGTAAGACTCGCCCTTTTACATAAACCTTTTTTTCTATAACAGGAAAGAAAATTCTTGATAATCGCATCTATTAAAAAGTAAAGTGTTTTTCCTCACCACCCTAATGTATACATTTCAAATGATCGATATGTTACGTATTGAAACCTGTTTTATGCTATGTAACATCGATAAATTCACTACTACTAGTAATGCATTATGTGAAAGCATGAAAAGTCGAACATTGTGAACGGCTTCCTCATTATTTTCCAATGTTTTACACAGTCATCTCTTTGAGTAAACATGTTGATCGACTTTGGTTTTCTCATACAGGAAGCTTTGTAAAAACTGGAAAATAATGAGGTAGCAATGCAGGTTTTTTTTCACTCTTATTTTGAACGATAAGTTTCATACATTTATATTCTACTCCGTCGTATTGGAATTGTAAACGAATGCACGTTCGCTTATTGAAGAATCTTTTTAAAAGTCGTGATGCATTTTTTTTACCATACCATCAATAATAAAAAATATATTTCTACGCTATTTTTCCAGAGTAAGCAGTCTTCTCTTCAACGACGCTTCATTGCCTAAAAATCCATTCAATTGTAATTCCCACTTCCGCGAAAATTCCTAAACGATAGTTCGCATGGTCTGGTAAGGAGCCGGAAACAGATAATAGCTATTTCTCACACCGCAAAATGTCTAACTATATATATTAGTTATGTATAAGTAAATCTCTTTCCGATACTCAGTGAAGAAGAAATTTAATTTTCTCTTCGATATCCGCGAGAGGCAGAAGAAGAATGATGTCATGATGGGCTGTGTTACTTCAGCTCGTGGTATCTATCTGCGCAGATAGAATAATATAGCTGACTGCTTTTCCCTTGGGTATGTCCCTAGCAACCAGACAGTTTCCCTTCATCATTGTGATCGTGACTGGCAGCGTTTTCGTTATTCACAGCGAGCCACGATCCGTTAATACAGTGTTCACGTATATAACTACAATTTCTAAGCGCATCGATAATCTATAAGCCTCAGAACGATGACATTCTGACGTAGCCAGTAGTCGAGAGACTTTCAAGTGAATCGTGTATATATATACACTGTTATGCACTGACTGCGTCTGGCCTACATACGACGAATAGCAAAGAGACGGAGAGATACGCTCCATTCAGCTCGAGAAAACGTATTAGCGGAAATCTCCGACAACTTGTCGTTGCCTCTCAGCCGACTGTGGATGATCCAGATATCGCGACGCGAACGCGCCTTCCTGCAACCTCATTCGCTATTGGAAACGGGATCGCTGCCGGTTTCCTCAAGAGGAACGCGTGCCGTCATACGCAGTTATCGCAAGCTCGCTATCAACTTTCATTCTGAAGAACCACGATATATTTCATTGCTGAAATACTTGAATTTTGGTTCTATTTGCGAAATGCTGAGGCAATAAAAACGTACGTGGGGAAAAATGCACCGGGAGAAAAGCTTTAAGCTCATTAAAGCCAAAGAAATGGGTGGATTGGATTCTATTCATTGATTTCAATGAAATAGTGCATTTGAATTTCAAAGAGAACATTTCATAGCCTGTAAAGAAACATTTGCGTAGTGAGCATATAATAAAGAAATAGTTTCATAGTTTTGAAGAGACGTTTTTATTGATTCAAAGAAATGGTCTCCTTGATTCAAAGCAAAGATATATTTGATGGCAGCAAGTGCGCAATCGCATTAGTTATGTCGTGATCCAGCTAAAAACCGGTAAAATGGATAAAGACGTAGCTTCACTTACGACACCTAACCTCACTTTTTTGTTTTCCGGTTCTCTCGAACGAACGGCTTCGTTTGGTCCGTAAAACGTCCACATCCACGGTGGACGATATATGTATCTCTATTTAACGCCTATAGCAGTCTTGTAATTGGACATATCACAGTGGATAAAAACGGGACATCCATTGGACATACATAATACGTATCACCTTGATCGGTCGGAATGGATATAAAATGGATGTCCATGGACGATTAACTAGAAAACCTCGATTAGATGAATCTGTAGTATTTTAACGAGCCATCCAATAGACGTTCAAAATTAATCTACAAGGAGATGTATTTGATAGATGAAATGAGAACGTCCATTGCATCATTTCTGCATGATGAAAAATTAACGTCATCCAAGGCCATAAGATGGACATACACTAAACATCCAGAGGACCGCATTGTATGGCTGCACCGTCAATACGTCAACTGGACATCTAATGTATGTTCAAACTTTGTCTTCGCGGAAACGTACCTAATGGACGTAAAGGGAATGTCTGTATGGCTGCGGCGGGACTCTGAATGAATGTCCCGTAAGATCGTTGAGTGAACATACACCAGACAACCGAAAAACCCATTGAATAGCAGCCCGTTTAGTGCATCAGCTGGACATGTGCATAACGGACGTTGTCTTCCATATCCATAGAACATCAGTTGCATTTCGAATGAACATCACCCCATGCGGCCAAAATATGTACACATATTTGAATTGGTGCCGATTGACACTTTCTGTGGTTATGTGCTGGATGACCATTGATATCCCCGGGACGATCGATTCATCCACCATGGATGTTCAACGGACGTACCATGGTCGATATGTTCTGTGTCGGTATTTCTGCCGTACTTCCGCACATTCTCTCAAAATTTGAGCTTTATCTGTCGAGTACTTTAGGAAAAAATAGGTTTCGAAATTTTTAGCTGAGGGACGTGCCACTGCCTCTTAAGTGAAATCAATGAAAAGAACATACTTGGCTTAAATACACATTTCTTTGAAGTTAAAGAAGAAGGTTTCATCGAATCAAAGACGATTTCTTTGAAATCAATGAAAAAGGTTCATTAATTTGAAGCAATGTTTCTTTTATTCAATTCCACTACTTTTCAATGAGTTTCAGATCATTCAAAGAAAAAATAGTATTGAAACTGAAGTATTTCATTCCATGGGCAAATATTTCCCTGAATCAATGAAACTTTTTCTCTCGGTGTGGAACCGCTAAAAGTAAGTTGACATTTAGGTAATTGTGAGAAAATGTGTTACCGTTTTTCAGATTTTTTATATTTGATATTTTTTTCAGGTTTTTCATGGAATTTTTTAGTTGACCAAAACTGTACAAGTTTTGCAACCAGCGAGTAATATTTCAAATACGCTTATAAAATGCCGTAAAAATCGATTTCTTTTTCTTCGTTGGTGTTTTCGGAAATGCAGAATCACGAAAATTTGGAATTTCCAACTGGCGATAACTTTCTTTTTAGTTGATCGATTTTCAATTTTCTTCTTTCGTTGAATAGAGTTCGATGAAACAAAAGATTTTGTGCAAAGATAATTATTACGATACCTTTATTTGTGGGTCTAAACGTTCGATCTATAAAATGGCTAAAAAACAGAGAAAGGGTTATGCCAAAATATGAAATTTCGTTGCTCCAACTTAAAAATTTGAAATTAGCTGCATTTAGTCATTGAAAATGTTTTTTTTGTTGTTTATTTTTCGGTATGATAAATGCAAGTTATATAAAAAATTCTTCCGGATTGACCTACGTTTTTCTATCAACAACAAAAAACGAGGTATTTGTTCGATATCGACAATCGACACCAAGAAATTATGGTGCAAATCTGAGATGGCGAAAAAAAGTGATTCATGTGACATAAAATGCGTTATATACAATTTTCCGACAAGATATACACAAACATATTTACTGTATACTTCAACACATATTTATTTTCATGGGAACAGCGAATCTTCCGCGAGTGCGATCATTGGAAGATTCACAATTTCCGGAATGAATTCAAGCGTGACGACGACAACGAGAGATAAGGAAAGTGAGAGAAAGTAATGGGAACAGTATTAATGGCGAAGTTTAATGAGGCTCGCCTAAATAAACGCTATGATTATGTACATAAATACATATAAATAAATAAAGAAATGCGATGAGAGGAAAATCCCCTTTCTGAATTCCCATTAATAAAATAAAGTGCTTGCGTTGATTCGAGTCTGTGCAACTCCCGAAGAATAAAATTGCAGTTCCCGTACGCTTCAGTGCTTCCACTGCTGTCAGCTTCGTGTGTGTCTAACATATGTGACATGTATGTAAACATATACGGTGCACATTGAATATGCGCTGGAAAATATGTACCATTTATGTACAGATGACGCACTCCACGCACCAAACCCGCATCTCTGTTACATAAATTAAGTTACTTGTATTTACACTTCCGGTAAATGCGACGCAGATCATCATCATCATCACTATTCTAAAAAGTTTCATTTAGCTATTCTGAAAAGTTCCATTTCGCTATTCTAAAAAGTTGGTGGCAATCGTGCTGTGATTGGCTGCAGCCAGACACTGAAAACGAGGCTAAGCTCATGTTGCATAAATTTTGCAGATTAGTCAGATTAGTCAGATGGAGGAAATTACAAGAGGATAAGGCTTGGATCATCCGTGAGAATCCTTAATAAAAATTTGGCAATGGAAATTGTCATAATCAATTTTCAGAAAAATCGGTACCTATTGGAATTTGTCATAATAGATGTTTTCGGACATACGACAGACAGACAGAGAGAAATGAGTGAATGTGTTTTATAAAATCTAGGATACTCAAAGCATGGATTTCCATCAAAATCTAGGAGTCGATTTTTTTTTATTGCAATACTTTCTCTTTTTACATCGTATGTGATGACAAAGTCGAAAACAATGGAAGTCACAATCGGTCCTAAGAAATGAAAGGAAAATAGATACATACAAAAATAGCGGAAAACAAATTGGTGATAATTAGTAAAAAAAGGTTTGGAATAGGAATTGTCATTAAAAAAACCTCATATTTTCTCGCTTCAGAAACGATCAGGTTTATCCCGTTTATTCCTAGTTGATTTTAGCTAAGTGACAAAAACTAACAGGACGTCCGAGAAATCCAGCCACCCAAGGGGATCATTGAATAGACGTTATGGTTATGCAAATCATCTTACCGAGAGCTTAGCTTATTAGGACTGTTGTAATACAGCGGTTCCATCTACATCAATGGCAGCGATAATCCTCTAGATGTGGCCTAATTTGCATGAATAGATTAATATACGTTGTAATCGGTATTGACGTTATAGCCATACAAACTTTGAAAGGGATTACTAGTATTGCCATCAATAATCTAACCGTGGATTTCCTAGTGACTGCAATTTTGGATAAACAAGTAAAAAGTATAATCCTACCGGAGTATGTGCAAGAAGACTTGAAACCCACGCCGAAATTGTTTGTGACTGGATTGAATTCCTACACTCAGAAAAATCGTAGTTGTACAGTCAACTATAAAGTGACAACTATTAATTTTTAGTCCATGCAACTATGAAAATAGTTATGGAAACTATTTGGTAGTTATAGTAACTATTTGATAGTTATGGCAACTATTAAAAAATTGGTCGCACGAACTAAAAATGAATAGTTGTAACTTTATAGTTACTAATACCATAATTTTCTCTCAGTGTAGGTGAATTTCTGCAAAATTGCATCAAAGATAAGGAAGAACCCTCGTTGATCAGAAATTCCTTCAGTATTTCTATTTAATCGGTGCATTATTTAATCGCACGGTATTAAATACAACAATGCAATGTAATCTGAGTAGAAATTTCTGGAGCTGTAGCTTGAACGTACGTGAGATGAAAAAGCATAGCTGAGAACCTCGAGCACTGCTATGGAGTCGATAATAAGCTTATGTACCCACCTACCCGGAAGGGAAGCCCTATCCAGCAAAAGTGTCGGAGGTGGTGGTTGTTTCAGTCGGAAAGTTCGTCTCCTTCGTTTCTTAGTGAACAAAAGTGCCACCAGTATAGCGTCATCGTCAGGCAGTACGTTCTGCTTTCCTTCAACGACGTTTTACTCTGTCATCAGGAAGTTCGACGTCTGACTCAGATCCCCAAGCGACCCATATTCGAGTCGCACGTCCGGGAGTTAATACGCTAAAGTTCCAAACATTGTGCCGCTTACGGCTTGTTTCCGACACTTTTCACAGGTGCGCCATATTTATATTTTATTATATAACATAATCCGGATCTTGCGAATAACTAATTGTCTTACCTCAATTTTGTCTAATTAATATAACCGGAATACTATCAACTCATGAGGTCTCAAATTTCCATTTCTATTCACTTACATGGCAGTTTCGAGTGTGGCGTGCAACGGGCAGTATCGATGGTTCGAAGCTTTCTATACAATGTATAGAGAAGACGAGTTGGTTAAAACTATAACCACATTGTTGGTAAAAAATACTACGAAGTTTTCTTATTTGGGTCTACCATGTTTTCTTCTTTAGGCCTACCCAGTTTTTTTGTTCGGCCCTATCAAGATTTCTTGTTCGCCCCTGCCAAGTTTTCTTGTCCGGCCCTATCAAGATTTCTTGTTCGCCCCTACCAAGCTTTCTTGTTCGGCCCTATCAAGATTTCTTGTTCGCCCCTACCAAGTTTTCTTGTCCGCCCCTATCAAGATTTCTTGTTCGCCCCTACCAAGTTTTCTTGTCCGGCCCTATCAAGATTTCTTGTTCGCCCCTACCAAGTTTCTTGTTCGGCCCTATCAAGATTTCTTGTTCGTCCCTACCAAGTTTTCTTGTTCGGCCCTATCAAGATTTCTTGTTCGCCCCTACCAAGTTTTCTTGTTCGACCCTATCAAGATTTCTTGTTCGCCCCTACCAAGTTTTCTTGTTCGGCCCTATCAAGACTTCTTGTTTAGGTCTACCAAGTTTTCTTGTTCGTCCCTACCAAGTTTTCTTGTTCTAGACTACCAAAGATTTCTTGTTTGGGCCAATAAAATGTTCTTAGTTGTACTTACCAAGGTCTCTTAATTATTCTAACCAATCAGTTTTTTCTTATGCAAGTGATATCATGGAATGGACTGAGTCTCAGTCCATGCAAAGTGTACAAATCTCGAAGTGACTCATATTCGAGTCAAACTCCCAAGTCAATCCGCTAAAGTTCCAAAGATTGTGTCGTTTGTGGCTTATCACTGATACTTTTCGTAGGTGCGTCATATTCACTTTATCATGTAGCTTAATCCGGCTATTACGAATAACTAACCGTCTTACGTTACTCTTGTCTAATTCATCTAACGGGCGGATAATCGATTCATGAAGTCTCAAATTCCCATTTGTATTCACTCATGTGGCAGTTTCGAGTGAGGCGTACAACGGGAAACATGGTTTGCATGGAGCTCGCTGGTAAAGTGGAGGGGATTTCATGGGAAAGACAGGGAAACAGGTTGTGCAAAGGGTGCAAAGTTAGGGATCTCTCGGGGAAACTACTGTACGCGGGTTCGCCGAGTTCACGCGCGAATAATAGGGGCAAAGCGAACTTTGGTAAGTGGGCTGCGATCTAGTGGCTTAGACGGTTGTTTGAGCGAGCGATGAAGCTGCGAGACGACGTTAGCACAACGTAGCGCGTGACGCGCACGATCCCGAGTCTGTCCTCTGCTGATAACGGTCGCGCATTTTCACCCCGCCGGCGGCATTGTCAGCGGTTGACCGCAGCCTATGGGAATAGATATTCGAGCCCCTCAACTTCTTATTTGACATACAACTCAGCGGGTCACCGTAAGCAATTAATTTTGAAAAAAAAATAACGACCACAATCTGATATAACAAGGTTTGGTGTAGATTGGTATTTACGGAGAGATGAACCAGAATAAAAAGATCTCAGATAAAAGTTGCTGATACAATAATAATGATAAAAACTCATATAGAGACATTAACCAGTCTTGAGCATAATAAGACGTCAAACTTTTTTATATATAAAGACATTTTTAAGAACTATCTTAAAAGTCCTTCAAAGTCAATCAAAACTTAAACTGAAAAACTAAGAAAGGGAAAATCTGAAAAAGAATGTAAAGAATATTGAAAGTCCAATTTTCCTGATAATAGAATTTCTAAGAAAGTCAATTTTTTGAGGATCGTTAGGATAATAAGGTTGACGGTCGAAGGGGTAGATATTTAATTTATGCGTGGAAGAAAGTAATCTCAATTTTTTTTCATTGAAAACAATTTCCTTTGCAGATGATAGTTCTTATCTCCATCGTGAATCATGAAAAGACGCGGTCGCCCAGAGAAGGTAAAGGAAGGAAAGGATCATCATCATTCAGGCAGCGGTAAAAATGATGAGCAAAACAGCAGTGGTAATAAAGAGGAAAACAATAAGTCCGTTGAAGCAACACGATTGGATGACGACAGTGAAAATCAGGGTTTTGGAATGTGGCTTAGATCAACCGACGGCGTTGAGATGATGCGTCTCTTCGTAATTGCCAATTCTCTCCTCGTATTCGTGACGATGGCTTGGCCCAATATGCAGGAGGGACTGTCTATACTCAAGGACTACATCATGGGTGAGGAGGACTAAGCAGAGCTGATGAGAACGACCCTTGGGAACGTGCTGCTGTGTCGAGATTCTGGAGTCCGCCGTTCAGGACAGGCCTCATGGAGAGCCGAAATGATGCGGTTTTCCAGATTCTAAGCACCCATCGTAGCTGGATGGTGACGGAAGACCGAAGGCCTTGATATCGAGCTTCCAACGTTATCGTCTTTCGCTCTGACCAGCATAATCCTTCCCATCGCGATACTGCACCAACTATCATCAACTGCAGACTCCTAGTTTGCCTAATTTTCACTGTGATAGTGAAAACGATGTACGGTTTACAATCCTGGCTTGGACGACATTGGATAACATTGTTTGGTTAGGACCAAGTCCATTTAATCTGACATCAATAAAATCGATGATAGATTGTCTCAGGAAAATTCATACAAAACTACACATAAACTCTAAATTCATAACGTTTCGAATATCAAGTTCCGAAAATGCTTAAGATGTGCATCACCAGAAAATCTTAAAGCAATAATTCGGAAAAGTCGAAGCCTGGAACTGTACTGGAATGGGATTTTGGTGAACACAATGATATTATTATCATGACAGAGCCAATCAGTGACGTGTTAGTGACTTATTTAGGGTTGAAAAGTGAAGTGTGCCATACATGAACAACATTTGATATGAAGTAAAGAATCATGTCTTTGGACTAAAAAATAAAGGAGTAATTTTTCAGCCACATCTAAAGTTTTGCTAAGTAATTAGCAGTGGAATCAATAGTGAAACGAAAACATTGATACTGTAATCTTGATCAAACGGCAGTTGTCTTAGTCTGCCATGATCTTATTAATCACTGAACAGTTCCTAGGATAATATATTTTTTTAAGATCCTTTCGCGGGGCAATCGTGTTTGCTCCTAATATTATTTTTCAATTACGTTTTTCCAGCGACCACTTTTTGTTCCGTCGCATTACACTTTATTCCTGAAGCACTGGAGATTCTCACTTCCACTTCCACATTCACAAACGGTAACTTTCTTGCTTCTCGATATTAAATTGGAAACAAAAGTTCGATATCGATTTCTGGCCAAGAAAAAGTTTTCGCAATGCATAGATAGGGGCACAAGACAAACTGTGAGTAATATTGCGAATGAAAAGCACGGATATTTACTGCTTTACTAGTGCCATCAAACATCCTGTTCCAGGAAGCTCCAGCAGTTCCTCTTTTTCTAAAGCTCAAAAGCATTTAGGAAGGAATTTCAAGGGGCATCATAATCCGATTTTGCCGCGTTGCTGTTACTACTACGTCGAGACTTCAAACCCCACGTTCGTCTCATCTTATGGAATCGCTGGAAGGATTTTCCCCAAGAAAATCGCCGAGAATTTGCTCTGAGAAAAAGTGAGCAAAGTCGCGAAGCTTCTGAAAGAAACTCCGAGCTTCAATAACCGTTGAATCTCAATATTTCATTACCGATATTCAATCGACGTTTTACGCTGTAATGAAATATCCTCGGGAGGTGTTGTAAATTAAATAAAAACAGGTTTGAACTCCTCTACGAAGCTGTTCAGCTTTCTACGATATTTATAAACCTCTGCAAAGTGGAACAAACGCGTAAAGTTTCTCTCACATATTTATCTCATGTACATGACATAAATACTTTAATGTGCAATTATTGACAGATTATTGGTACTTAATTCATAAAAAGGGTTATTAGAATATATATCTGTTTAAAAATACTGTTATTACGTATGAAATATGTCAATGAATTGAAAATAGCTCCGTTAATGAAATTTTTCGTCAACTTTTTCCAATTACCTTACTATTTTCCATTGCAATAATTTTCTGTCTGATGTGACACAACACGTAAATCGGAAAGAAAATTACGAATAAAACAAAAAGTTTTGGAAATATCTTCTATGCAAAGAGTGACTTTATCTTTGTTTAGTTAACTATTAAATCTATAAATTCACAATTTTTTATTCTTCTTTCATACTGTGAAGCTATATTGTGATTTGAACACGTTGAAAAGTATTATAGCGTTTTACAATCGAAGAAGTACGCCAGGGAATAAGAAGAAGTCTTCGAAAATTAAAAAACGAAGTTTTTTATATATAATAATTTTAAAAATAGCATCTGGTGCTTAATAAAAATTGTTAAAAATGCTGATTCTTCTATTTCGTGGTATTTTCCTCATCGGCATTCTCTCCTGGTACAGTACCAACGTTTGGAAGATGATAGACGGATATTTCAAAGACAGTTTCGAGAAATACTTGCAGCGAGAGTATCAGAAAAATCCAAAGATGCGTGAAGACGTCAACGCGTACGGTTTGTCCGAGGAAAACGACAAAGGAAGATCTTCCCATGTTAGCATAGAAACCAGGACGACGAAGAGCATTCCGAATACCAACGCCGAGCAAAGAAGTTGCGAAAGGCTCGCTGCACTCGGTGAGGAAACTTGTCCGATCGATTCCGCGAGTATGGAAGCCGTTGCAGGTGCCCAGGCCGGAAGTGGGTCGTTGTCGCCAGCGTTAAGTGCCGGAGACATGACGAACGGCGGTCATGCAAGTAAAAGCGAGGTCAGCGCGAAAGGTGGTGTTCATAAAAATGCATACTTAGAGGGATCATCGAGGTCAAGTGCTGGAAAAACGTCCGAAGAACTTCCGGTGAAAGACATCATCATTGACGATAATGATGATACGGCTAGATCAATGTTAATCATGCAGAAGTCAATTAATATGGAAAACTCCCATGATAATCCCATTAAAATGCCTTCCAAAGGATTTCCAATGGAACACATCATCACTGATGATGACAAGATAGCGAAATCAATGCTAGTCGTACGGAAGTCAATTAATGACGATGATTCCTATGAAAATGTGATTGAGAGCAAAACGACCACAGCAGCAAAGACTTTCGAAGAACTTCCTGTGAAAGGCATTAATGCTGATGATGACAATATGCCAAAATCAATGTTAGTCGTACGGAAGTCAATTAATAACGACAACTCCCATGAAAATACCATTGAGACCGAAACGTCCAGAGCTACAACGACTAAACGGAACATTCGTCATGTGGAGACTCCAGATGCTGGCGGAATTGCTGCAAAGAAAGCAACAAACAGAAAATCCACTCTAAGGAGATCCTCACGGGAACAGCAGAAAACAGAAATACTGGAGGATAAGGAGAAAATGAAAAAGAAAAAGAAGCAAAAAGTCAAGACGATCACCTTGACCGATGAAGACTTCAAACAGGCTAAGTTGAGAGCGGGATTGCAGGACTATGACTTCTCTGAGTTCGACGATGACGACAACGAGGGTGCGGAACCAATACCTGAAGGCATTCTCGTGTCCCAATTACCATTCAAACCGCGCGCTGACATTGGCAATCTCGAAAGAGTCACACATGAGGAGTTTTGTCCTTTGACGCTCGAGGACGAAGCCAATTGTGGCGAAACTAAAAGTTGGCCTTGATGACTATTCTTGTTGAAAATCTTTTGCGTTCATGTTACGTTCAAAGTTACATATTTGATTTTATTAGAATTTATGTAATTGGCGGCAAGAAAAGATACAGAATTTTAGATCAAAGAAAAATAAAATCGCTTGTTCTTTTTAAATATATATAATTGTTCAGATTTTGATAAAAAAATTTGCAGTCACTGTTTTCAATAATATCTCCAGGATTTTTTTTATAAGACTGATAATATAATAATCCTACAACGCCTGTAAAAAGTTTCAGAAAAATTATTCTCAATTTACTACCGTTCAAAATTGATTCAAAATAAAAACAAATAATTTCAATATTGTTAAGAAATTATTTACAGTCATATATATACGAAAAAATCTGCGCATTTATGATATAAAAAAACATTTTCTAAATTTGTAAAAACTGTTTTCTTCATTTTCTATTATTCATAATTTTTTAAATTTTGATCTACTTTATTTTCTATTGCATTATTATAATTATTGACAATCGAAAACGATTACTTTTAGTACTTTCAATGATTCTAATGTTTTAAGACATTTTTCTTGTCACGAGTTACTCAAGTTAGTATCAAATTTTATTTTAGTTTGTAAATGTGTGCGTGTGATAAACTGTCGATTAATTGAAACTCTCGTTGATTGTATTAATCTGTCTTCGGTAACTTAATAACTTATGCTGTAATATATTTTAATGAGAAACTAATTTAACGTTTATCATGATCGTTCAAGAATTTATATTAGTTTGTAATACATTTTACATTGCTGCGGCGAAACTATTTAGCGTACTATGTATAACGCGTCTTCAATATATACAACAGTTCACTGTGTATTATGCGTCCTTGCATCCACGCTTCTACGGCAAAGCGTTTCATTGCCACTCTGAGTACTCGAGTGGAGGTCGTTTAATTATCTCGCCTCGTTGTTATTACACAAGCAAAGAGGGAAACGCGGCGGCTGCACGATCTACCCTGTTTTCAGCAGGTGAATGAATTCATTGCGTTATTGCGCGATCGGTAATTAGTTATATAGCTGTACAAGCGTCGTGCTATTTGTGGATCAAGACAGTCTGCGTCTGATCGCTTAATACTGTATAATAATAATGCCTCATGAGCTGGAACGACTGATTGGATCGTTTTTAATTATTTTTTTTTTATACCCGCAACATCCATCTGACTAAGAATTTAATTTGTTTTTTTGTAATGAAAAGAAAAAGAAGTGAAATGTAATGTACTGGAATATTTTATACATAAATACAAAAATAGTGTTTAATATAAAAGTACTTTAGATTTACATCACACTTGTAAAATTGAAAGAATATAAGATAATATGAAAACTTTCACTACCATTTTTTTCAGACTAGGAAAAAGTTGTATTTTTCTGATCAGATTTTCAGTCTTTTCAGGGAGAGTAACTTTTGAATAAAGATGTTTAAAAAAATATTTATAGGGACAAAAAGGATTTGCTCACTCTGCAAATTTTTTTATACGATCTATACATATCACTGTAAGTTATATAAAATTAAGAACGAGATAAAAATTATTCGAATGTGTTTTCCTGTTTTCAGCAGGTGAATGAATTCATTGCGTTATTGCACGATCGGTAAGTGGTTGTATAGGTATACAAGCATCGTACTATTTGTGGATCAAGACCGTCTGCGTCTGATCGCTTAATACTGTATAATAATAATGCCTCATTGCTGGAACGACTGATTGTATCTTTTTTAATTATTTTTTTTATACCCGCAACATCCATCTGACTAAGAATTTAATTTGTTTATTTGTTTGTTTGTATGGGAAAAAAAACTTGAAATGTAATGTACTGGAATATTTTATACATAAATACAATAATAGTGTTTAATATAAAAGTACTTTAGATTTACATCATACTCGTAAAATTGAAAGAATATAAGATAATATGAAAACTTTCACTACCATTTTTTTCAGACTAGAAAGAAGTTGGATTTTTCTGATCAGATTTACAGTCTTTTCAGAAAGTTTAACTTTTGAATAAAGATGTTTAAAAAAATATTTATAGGGACAAAAAGGATTTGCTCACTCTGCAATTTTTTTTATACGATCTATACATATCACTGTAAGTTATATAAAATTAAAAAAGAAATAAAAATTATTCGAATGTGTTTTCCTGTTTTCAGCAGGTGAATGAATTCATTGCGTTATTGCGCGATCGGTAAATAGTTGTATAGGTATACAAGCATCGTGCTTTTTGTGGATCAAGACCGTCTGCGTCTGATCGCTTAATACTGTATAATAATAATGCCTCATGAGCTGGAACGACTGATGAGATCTTTTTTAATTATTTTTTTTTATACCCGCAACATCCAGCTGACTATGAATTTAATTTGTTTAGTTAGTAAAAGCCCCTGCACTTATATATTGAAGAAAAAAAACTTGAAATGTAATGCACTGGAATATTTGATACATAAATCTTGAATTTGATATACAAGAATACAAAAATAGTGTTTAATATAAAATACTTTAGATTTATATTGTACTTGTAAAATGACAAAAATATAATATAAAATGAAAACTTTCAGTACCATTTTTTCTGACCAGATTTTCAGTCTTTTCAGCGAGTATAACTTTTGAATAAAAATGTTTAAAAATATTTATAGGGACAAATAGGTTTTGCTCCCTCTGCTAATTTTTTTTATACGTTCTATAAATATCACTGAAGATTATATAAAGTTCTGAAGGAAATAAAAATTATCCGAATGTGCGAAAAAAAATACGAAAACGTGACTATCGTGGCAGGGAATGCCTCATATAAGGTTATGTGTGTCACGGCAAATGCTCCGGTTGTATATAAAATTGAGCTGTACTATTTTTAAATGCAATGAAGAGATGACGTGCAAGGTTACTTGATACGTAAAGACGTATAGGTCTTTATTGTTCCTCCCACGCGATTTAATTTGAATGCAAGCAGATATGGATTAATTGCTTTCCGCGAGGGATGAGAACAGAAAGAAAGCGCGTACGATACGCGCTTCTCTGTTGATGAGTATGTCCTAGATGTGATCAGAATCTCAAATAGGATTCAATAAATAAGATGTTTTTATTTTTGTTTTTGAATATACTAAAGATGATAAATAATTTTCGATAATTTTACACCTGTAATCAACAAAGAAAATGTTCCTATCATCACAATTTACAGTGATACCAAGTTGGTAGTGCTTTTTCCCTAGATTTGGTTGTTTGTAAAGAATTTTGCTGGTAAAAATGGCCGATTTGGAATATCTGCGATCATTTTTTATTTATTTTAAGATATACGTAGCAAATAAAACTTAAAGTACTTGACAGACTTCGCGTACTTGAATACGGAAAATTTATTTGCTATAACATGGTTGCCATACAAAAAATATGGAATGGGCGACAGCTGTTCGAGTGCTGTGTGCCATGTGCCGTGTGCCGTGTGCGTCGAAACCGACCGAAACAACTGTATAATCGGAATAACTGAAGTTACACTAATCTTTTCGGTCGTCAACAAATACTTGGAGCTAAAATATTAGCTTGTCGCTGAAAATAGTTTGAAAACAGTATTATTTTATCAATATCACATGTTAAGCTTGAAAAAACGTAATAATATGCGAAATTAAAGTAATATAGTAAGCTAGGAGTCGGTCAGTCGATAAAGTAAATAAATGTACCCTCAAAAAAAACTGTAGGTTCTTTAGCTTGGATTTTCCGACCAAAAATCGGATCTGTGAATTTTGACATCAGAATCGGGCAAAAGTGACTTTTTCAAAAATCATCACAAAGAGGCATGTAACCGGTACTTTCCGAGGTACAATATGCGACTTGAGAAAGATAGTGAAGGCCAAAATTCGATATCTTGAAGAAATGAAAATTTAGGTTCTTTAGGTTCGATTTTCCGACCAAAAGTCGGATCTGTGAATTTTGACATCAGAATCGGCCAAAAGTGACTTTTTCAAAAATCATCGTAAAAAGTCATGTAACCGGTACTTTCTGAGGTACAATATGCGACTTGAGAAAGATAGTGAAGGCCAAAATTCGATATCTTGAAGAAATAAAAATTTAGGTTCTTTAGGTTCGATTTTCCGACCAAAAGTCGGATCTGTGAATTCTGATATCAGAATCGGGCAAAAGTGACTTTTTCAAAAATCATCGTAAAAAGTCATGTAACCGGTACTTTCTGAGGTACAATATGCGACTTGAGAAAGATAGTGAAGGCCAAAATCCGATATCTTGAAGAAATGAAAATTTAGGTTCTTTAGGTTCGATTTTCCGACCAAAAGTCGGATCTGTGAATTTTGACATCAGAATCGGCCAAAAGTGACTTTTTCAAAAATCATCGTAAAAAGTCATGTAACCGGTACTTTCTGAGGTACAATATGCGACTTGAGAAAGATAGTGAAGGCCAAAATTCGATATCTGGAAGAAATAAAAATTTAGGTTCTTTAGGTTCGATTTTCCGACCAAAAGTCGGATCTGTGAATTCTGACATCAGCATCGGCCAAAAGTGACTTTTTCAAAAATCATCACAAAGAGGCATGTAACCGGTACTTTCTGAGGTACAATATGCGACTTACGAATGATAGTAAAGATCAAAATTCGATATCTTGAAGAGAAAAAAATGTAGGTTCTTTAGGTTGGATTTTCCGACCAAAAGTCGGATCTGGGAATTCCGAAATCAGAACCGACCAAAAGTGACTTTTTCAAAAATCATCGCAATAACGCATGTAACGGGTACTTTCTGAGGTACAATATGCGACTTGAGAAAGATAGTGAAGGCCAAAATTCGATATCTTGAAGAAATAAAAATTTAGGTTCTTTAGGTTCGATTTTCCGACCAAAAGTCGGATCTGTGAATTCTGACATCAGAATCGGGCAAAAGTGACTTTTTCTAAAATCATCGTAAAAAGTCATGTAACCGGTACTTTCTGAGGTACATTATGCGACTTGAGAAAGATAGTGAAGGCCAAAATTCGATATCTTGAAGAAATGAAAATTTAGGTTCTTTAGGTTCGATTTTCCGACCAAAAGTCGGATCTGTGAATTTTGACATCAGAATCGGCCAAAAGTGACTTTTTCAAAAATCATCGTAAAAAGTCATGTAACCGGTACTTTCTGAGGTACAATATGCGACTTGAGAAAGATAGTGAAGGCCAAAATTCGATATCTTGAAGAAATAAAAATTTAGGTTCTTTAGGTTCGATTTTCCGACCAAAAGTCGGATCTGTGAATTCTGACATCAGAATCGGGCAAAAGTGACTTTTTCTAAAATCATCGTAAAAAGTCATGTAACCGGTACTTTCTGAGGTACAATATGCGACTTGAGAAAGATAGTGAAGGCCAAAATTCGATATCTTGAAGAAATGAAAATTTAGGTTCTTTAGGTTCGATTTTCCGACCAAAAGTCGGATCTGTGAATTTTGACATCAGAATCGGGCAAAAGTGACTTTTTCAAAAATCATCGTAATAAGTCATGTAACCGGTACTTTCTGAGGTACAATATGCGACTTGAGAAAGATAGTGAAGGCCAAAATTCGATATCTTGAAGAAATGAAAATTTAGGTTCTTTAGGTTTGATTTTCCGACCAAAAGTCGGATCTGTGAATTTTGACATCAGAATCGGCCAAAAGTGACTTTTTCAAAAATCATCGTAAAACGTCATGTAATCGGTACTTTCTGAGGTACAATATGCGACTTGAGAAAGATAGTGAAGGCCAAAATTCGATATCTCGAAGAAATGAAAATTTAGGTTCTTTAGGTTCGATTTTCCGACCAAAAGTCGGATCTGTGAATTCTGACATCAGAATCGGCCAAAAGTGACTTTTTCTAAAATCATCGTAAAAAGTCATGTAACCGGTACTTTCTGAGGTACAATATGCGACTTGAGAAAGATAGTGAAGGCCAAAATTCGATATCTCGAAGAAATCAAAATTTAGGTTCTTTAGGTTCGATTTTCCGACCAAAAGTCGGATCTGTGAATTTTGACATCAGAATCGGCCAAAAGTGACTTTTTCAAAAATCATCGTAAAAAGTCATGTAACCGGTACTTTCTGAGGTACAATATGCGACTTGAGAAAGATAGTGAAGGCCAAAATTCGATATCTTGAATAAATAAAAATTTAGGTTCTTTAGGTTCGATTTTCCGACCAAAAGTCGGATCTGTGAATTCTGACATCAGAATCGGCCAAAAGTGACTTTTTAAAAAATCATCGCAATAACGCATGTAACGGGTACTTTCTGAGGTACAATATGCGACTTGAGAAAGATAGTGAAGGCCAAAATTCGATATCTTGAAGAAATAAAAATTTAGGTTCTTTAGGTTCGATTTTCCGACCAAAAGTCGGATCTGTGAATTCTGACATCAGAATCGGCCAAAAGTGACTTTTTCAAAAATCATCGTAAAAAGTCATGTAACCGGTACTTTCTGAGGTACAATATGCGACTTGAGAAAGATAGTGAAGGCCAAAATTCGATATCTTGAAGAAATGAAAATTTAGGTTCTTTAGGTTCGATTTTCCGACCAAAAGTCGGATCTGTGAATTTTGACATCAGAATCGGGCAAAAGTGACTTTTTCAAAAATCATCGTAAAAAGACATGTAACCGGTACTTTCTGAGGTACAATATGCGACTTGAGAAAGATAGTGAAGGCCAAAATTCGATATCTTGAAGAAATGAAAATTTAGGTTCTTTAGGTTCGATTTTCCGACCAAAAGTCGGATCTGTGAATTTTGACATCAGAATCGGCCAAAAGTGACTTTTTCAAAAATCATCGTAAAAAGTCATGTAACCGGTACTTTCTGAGGTACAATATGCGACTTACGAATGATAGTAAAGATCAAAATTCGATATCTTGAAGAGAAAAAAATGTAGGTTCTTTAGGTTGGATTTTCCGACCAAAAGTCGGATCTGGGAATTCCGAAATCAGAACCGACCAAAAGTGACTTTTTCAAAAATCATCGCAATGACGCATGTAACGGGTACTTTCTGAGGTACAATATGCGACTTGAGAAAGATAGTGAAGACCAAAATTCGATATCTTGAAGAAATAAAAATTTAGGTTCTTTAGGTTCGATTTTCGACCAAAAGTCGGATCTGTGAATTCTGACATCAGAATCGGCCAAAAGTGACTTTTTCAAAAATCATCGTAAAAAGTCATGTAACCGGTACTTTCTGAGGTACAATATGCGACTTGAGAAAGATAGTGAAGGCCAAAATTCGATATCTTGAAGAAATGAAAATTTAGGTTCTTTAGGTTCGATTTTCCGACCAAAAGTCGGATCTGTGAATTTTAACATCAGAATCGGGCAAAAGTGACTTTTTCAAAAATCATCGTAAAAAGTCATGTAACCGGTACTTTCTGAGGTACAATATGCGACTTGAGAAAGACAGTGAAGGCCAAAATTCGATATCTTGAAGAAATGAAAATTTAGGTTCTTTAGGTTCGATTTTCCGACCAAAAGTCGGATCTGTGAATTTTGACATCAGAATCGGGCAAAAGTGACTTTTTCAAAAATCATCGTAAAAAGTCATGTAACCGGTACTTTCTGAGGTACAATATGCGACTTGAGAAAGATAGTGAAGGCCAAAATTCGATATCTTGAAGAAATAAAAATTTAGGTTCTTTAGGTTCGATTTTCCGACCAAAAGTCGGATCTGTGAATTCTGACATCAGAATCGGCCAAAAGTGACTTTTTCAAAAATCATCGTAAAAAGGCATGTAACCGGTACTTTCTGAGGTACAATATGCGACTTAAGAACGATGGTGAAGGCTGAAATTCGATATCTTGAAGTAAAAAAAATTTAGGTTCTTTAGGTTGGATTTTCCGACCAAAAGTCCAATCTGTGAATTCCGAAATCACAACTGACCAAAAGTGACTTTTTCACATGGGATGTAACCGGTACTTTCTGAGGTACAATATACGACTTAAGAACGATGGCGAAATCTGACCATCAACCCCTCTTCTCATTAAGAACATGTGAAATAACTTCCTCCCCGACCATTGCGGTCTCAATCGGTATCAAAAACTGTAATCAACTTTTTTAATGCATATTTGTATTTATATCGTCAAAAAAGTTGATTACAGTTTTGGAATGTTGAAGAAATGTCAGTATGCGTGAAAAAAATTGATTACAGTTTTTATTACCGACTATTTCACATGCTCTTAAGGATTCATACAATAGATGAAGTATTTCGTATATTCTCACGTCATTATTATTGATTTCTGCATTACGAAACGGAAGGGTTTACTAAGGCGCTTCCGATAGCCGTAACAAGGAACCTGTCAGCTTTACTATACAATACGTCATATACAATAACGTTCAACTTATACGGGCACGATCAAATCCTAGCGCGTTGAGACGTGACTACGAATAAGTCACGTTGGTGCCACGACATCGCAAAGGCGCTTACAGCGGATGTAAGAAAAAAAGATCGTGTTGTATATTCCAGAGTGCGCACCAGCTGAGCAGACGTATTAGGTCTTGCCTTGCAAACGAGCCTCGCTCATAAATCGTCAATACCCGTGTCAGAAGTTTTTAGTACACAACTTATGGCATTGAAATTCTACCACCATTGGAAATTAACTTCGAATTCTTAAATTTACTGCTAAGAATTTAACCTTGAAAGTCATCGTACCGTAACGATCGTATATATATTTATATATTTATAACGATGCTCTCAATAATTAATTTATGAAAGAAATGTCGATGAATTCTGTCATAAATATGCAGTAAAATTGTAATAACGAACAAGATTCAGATCGTTAAATTAATTAAATGGAAATCGATCTTGTACAAAATTATTCATATTACGAATAAATATGTGTATGTGACTATTTTAAATATGTAATTTTCACAGGATGCTTTTAAGGAGGTACGAATATTAAGTTATTTCTTTAATATTTTGTATTTTAAGAAATACATTTTGTTTTAAAAAATCAGCATTAAATGTATAAAATAAAAAAATGACCATCCTAATGACTAAATTTTGAATATGTCATTTTTACGAGAAGTCCGTAATCAAAGTGCTTTTTTATTATTTTGTATTTCAAAAAATCAATTTTTTAAACACAACTTGGCAATAAATTAATAATAAAAAAAATTGAACCACCATCATGACTAAATTGAAAATATGTAATTTTCCCAGGAGGTTCTTAAGGAAGTACGAAAATCTAATTGTTTCTTTATTATTTTGTATTTAAAAAAATACATTTTTTAAACAGATCCTAGTATTATTTTTTAAATTTTTGTAATGAAGCCCCATAGAGACCAATAATTTAGCAAATAATGCTGAAGAAGAAATTGAGCATATATGGAAATCATGTATGCCGAAAGAACCTCAAACGATTTACAAAGTACGCTCCTGATTTAGCGGACGACATTTTCGTGTTCGGGCTCACCCATAATTTAGTTTCACTCAGAGGGAAAAGCAGCGGTTTCAGTGCCCGACAGACGTCAGTCACTGTGTACCACGTTTAGTGGGAAAGCTAGTGGTGGCCAACGGACCATTTAGCATTAAACTTTTGTAGAGTAAAGTTAATTTAAGTTTCGTTGAAATTAATCTAGTACTGTTATAATTATACATTTTCAGAAGTTAGCGCCGACAATTTTTTATACAATCTTACACTTCTAAAAATTTATCTTGACATTTTTTATAATATCGTTCAAATGCAAAAACAAAAATTACAATTTAAAGTATTTCCAAAAAAGTAATTCGTGCTTTTTTAAGTTAAGAGAATAAAAATTATCTAAAAGTCCCCACTTTCATAAATTATTTTGCATTATATAAAATTTTTTTTTTAAATTACTCATAATGAAACCTGCAATATTTTTTTATAGTAAAAAAAAATTAAAAACTCCCAAAATCGTAAGGATTTATGAAAGTTTGCGTGATATTTAATTTTCCTGTACGACACAAATACTGTATATCCAATCTAGAGTATTACCGCTTCATGCAATGCAGAAACATCTCTAAAATTGATATAGAAAGTAAATATTATGGCTATAACTTAATTATACCTGAAGCAGGACAATAAATCGGCCAATTTTGCAAAACACTCAAAATGGTGACGATAAAAAAAGGTCCAGTTGATACAGCGTATCTCATATATCCAAGCAAATTCTCCATAAACGTCACCAAAAATGTATTCTAACGAAAATAACTATAATAATTTTAACACCTTTTAATTTTCTGTTGAAAACCCTACATAGTGATAGAAGAACGCACTGGCTGTACCTGTTGAACGTTATTATACTTGAAGCAGTACAATAAATAGGCCAATCTTGAAAAACATCCAATAGTGTGACGAAAAAAAAGGTCCACACCGAGAAAAAAAATTGGTAAGACCAACCGAATGCGCGATTGCGGGTGGCGAAATAAACTCTTGTTTAAGTGGAGGGAGTCAGTTAAAGAAAAATTGATTTTGGAAATTCAATACCATCGAAATCCTATTGCATATAAAAATGGGCAACGCACTATATTGTTGGTACTCGATGAAAGGATTTTTTACTGTCGTCTGACTTGCATATGCTTTTCAATATTATCTTAAGCAAAGTTCTTAGGTTTTCCATTCTGCGCATGATTCAGATTAAACTACTAGGCAGATTGGAATGGTTGACGTCTTATTTTCTTCTTCATGAAAAGATACACCGGCTAAATGGAGCAAATGTTAATAAAAGGTAATATTTTTTAAATGACATAATTATTAATAAATAAATTTTATGCTCTTTTCTAAATCAGTGATTAACTTCGCTTTCAGAATGAAAAAAAAAATAATTTGCTCCATTTAGCCGGTGTACCTTTTCATGAAGAAGAAAATGAGATGTCAACCATTCCAATCTGCCTACTAGTTTGATCTGAATCATGCGCAGAATGGAAAACCTAAGAACTTTGCTTAAGATAATATTGAAAAGCATATGCAAGTCAGACGACAGTAAAAATCCTTTCATCGAGTACCAAAAATATAGTGCGTTGGGCATTTTTATAGGGTAGAAGTACCGGTTGTGGCCACTTTACCGGTTGTGGCCACCCCCACTTAAATACGTTTTTCGTGGCTATTTTAATTCAGTACCTGTATTTAATCATAATTTTTCATATCGTTGTGTATTTTGGAAAGATTTATCGTCATTTTGACGTCCGTTCGTCTCCATTACAAAAAGTACTGTATCATTAATTAAAGTATAATCAGCTGATTCATCAAATTCTCAACTCCTTACGGAATTCGACAAGATTTTGATGAAAGCTCTAGATACATATTCAGATTATATAGTTGGCGAATTGCATGCAGCTTTGCACATATCAATCTTAAGAGTCATCACTGCAAATGTTGATATACTAAAAGTTTGAAATAAACCTATACATTTATAAAAAATACGATGGCCACAACTGATACATGGAATAAGCATGTTGTCCCGGATATGGCCATGATAATATAATCATTAATTTTTCGTTAATTATTACACAATCAATTCATAAATTCGTAAAGAAAAAACAAAAAAAACCAAAAAACGCTAAGAAAAATATATCCTTAGAAATGTATAGTAAAAAAGAAGGTAATGCGGTGGAACACCTTTCATGTTGAAGATTCCTATCATTATGCAATGCGAAAATCTACTTTCGGAAAGAACTCTGGTAAAAATAAAAATAAAAGTGTAAAGAGTAAAACATTAATATAATGTATGACTATTTGTGACAAAGAAAGCTGCTACGAAAAAGTCCAAAACGAAGGAGACGAATGTCAAAAAAGGTTAGTTAGGTTCACAAATTGCATCTGTGCTTTAAAGACATTTTCGTGTAGAGGAACTGGATGCTTTCATAAGAATACGATTTTGATTTATTAAACACACCTTAAAAAATGTTTCAAGTGCAATGAATATTGAGTTATTCTAATTTTAAGCATGGCCAAAACCGGTGCATAGGTGGCCAGAACTGGTGAAATGGCTATGCTCCTACTTTTTTCTATTTTCCAGTGTTTTCTCGACACATATGAAGATTTTAATGCTAGAAATCTGAAATTATATTCTTCTCAGATATGAAAAGTATAGGTCCAAAACAGTTTTATGATATTTGGTCCCAATCACAAGTACTTGAAAATGGGAAAATTCTTAAAGTGGCCACAACCGGTACTTCTACCCTATACAACAGGATTTGGATGATATTGAATTTCCAAAATTAATTGCACATGTATATTTGGTTGAACGAACCAACGCATAGTTGAATAAACTTTCCTTAATTCACAATAACTATTATTTCGTTCACTTAACAAAATATTTCTTTCGCCACCCGCAACCGCACATTTGATTGGTTTTTTTCTCAGTACAGTTGATACAGCGTATCTCATATATTCAAGCAAATTCTCCATAAACGTCACCAAAAATGTATTCTAACGAAAATAACTATAATAATTTTAGCACCTTTTAATTTTCTGTTGAAAACCCTACATGGACCTGTTGAACGTTATGCATTCAATGCGTCGGCGGTGTTGCAGCGACGACGATTTGGGATCCCTCTGCGGTTCACATTCCGAGATGAAGAAGAGAGAAGAAAAGAAAGAAAGATAGAAAAAAAAGAAAAGAAAGAGAGACTGCTGCGGATTGAGGCACGTTGAGGATTAGTGAACGAGTGGGAGTGCGACAGCAGCAGGACCGAAAGTAAGAATGAGAAACGAACATGGTCGAGTAAAGCAGCCGAACGATCTGGCCGGTCCTAGCCGATCCAGCAAGGGTCGAGACGAAAGGATCGCTCGGCCGACTTGGGAACAGCTCGCATAAGGGGCTCTTTCCTCAGTATTGTTCGAGGAACCGTGATAGCTGAGGCATGCCAGGGCCACCGAGAAGTCGAGGATATGCTTATTCAGCCAATGTTGCGCTTAGTCACAGTAACCGTTGATAACTTGAATAATTCGCTAGATTTATTCAACGATCTACTTCGCATTATTCTTAAGGTCAAGCGAGCTGCATTTATTTTATCTCGTGATTCTTTATGCCAATATATCACATTGAGTAACGCATTATTGTTTTTATTTATTTTCTATGTTTTATAACATGAATGTAATAATAAAATATTATTTGTTAATGTTTTGTAACATTTTTTAATGTATTTCAGCCAACGTTGCGCTTAGACTAAGTAATCGTTGATAATTTTAATAATTCACTAGATTTATTTAAGTCAAGCGAGCTGCATTTATTTTATCTCGTGACTTCTTATGTCAATATAACACATTGAGTAATGCAGTATTGTTTATATTTATTTTATATTTTTTATGACGTGAAGGTAATAATAAAATATTATTTGTTAATGTGCTGTGAATTTAGCTTTTGAATTGGTGTATTGTTTTGTATCATTTTGTAATGTTTTTCAGCCAGCGTTGCGCTTAGATTAAGTAATCGGTGATAATTTTAATAATTCACTAGATTTATTTGAGTCAAGCGAACTGCATTTATTTTATCTCGTGACTCTTTATGTTAATATAACACATTGAGTAATGCAATATTATTTATATTTATTTTCTGTTTTTTATGACGTGAAGGTAATAATAAAATATTATTTGTTAATGTGCTGTGAATTTAGCTTTTGAATTGGTGTATTGTTCCGTAATATTTTTTAATGTTTTTCAGCCAGCGTTGCGCTTAGACTAAGTAATGGTTGATAATTTTAATAATTCACTAGATTTATTTAAGTCAAGCGAGCTGCATTTATTTTATCTCGTGACTTCTTATGTCAATATAACACATTGAGTAATGCAATATTGTTTATATTTATTTTCTGTTTTTTATGACGTGAAGGTAATAATAAAATATTATTTGTTAATGTACTGTGAATTTAGCTTTTGAATTGGTGTATTGTTTTGTATCATTTTGTAATGTTTTTCAGCCAGCGTTGCGCTTAGATTAAGTAATCGGTGATAATTTTAATAATTCACTAGATTTATTTGAGTCAAGCGAACTGCATTTATTTTATCTCGTGACTCTTTATGTTAATATAACACATTGAGTAATGCAATATTATTTATATTTATTTTCTGTTTTTTATGACGTGAAGGTAATAATAAAATATTATTTGTTAATGTGCTGTGAATTTAGCTTTTGAATTGGTGTATTGTTTTGTAACATTTTTAAATGTTTTTCAGCCAGCGTTGCGCTTAGACTAAGTAATGGTTGATCATTTTAATAATTCACTAAATTTATTTAAGTCAAGCGAACTGCATTTATTTTATCTCGTGACTTCTTATGTCAATATAACACATTGAGTAATGCAATATTGTTTATATTTATTTTCTGTTTTTTTATGACGTGAATGTAATAATTAAATATTATTTGTTTTTGTGCTGTGAATTTAGCTTTTGAATTGGTGTATTGCTCCGTAATATTTTTTAATGTTTTTCAGCCAGCGTTGCGCTTAGACTAAGTAATGGTTGATAATTTTAATAATTCACTAGATTTATTTAAGTCAAGCGAGCTGCATTTATTTTATCTCGTGACTTCTTATGTCAATATAACACATTGAGTAATGCAATATTATTTATATTTATTTTCTGTTTTTTATGACGTGAAGGTAATAATAAAATATTATTTGTTAATGTGCTGTGAATTTAGCTTTTGAATTGGTGTATTGTTTTGTATCATTTTTTAATGTTTTTCAGCCAGCGTTGCGCTTAGACTAAGTAATCGGTGATAATTTTAATAATTCACTAGATTTATTTAAGTCAAGCGAGCTGCATTTATTTTATCTCGTGACTTCTTATGTCAATATAACACATTGAGTAATGCAATATTGTTTATATTTATTTTCTGTTTTTTTATGACGTGAATGTAATAATTAAATATTATTTGTTTTTGTGCTGTGAATTTAGCTTTTGAATTGATGTATTTTTTGTAACATCTTAAAATGTGTTTCAGCCAGCGTTGCGCTTAGACTAAGTAACTGTTTATAACTTTGATAATTCGCTAGATTTATTTAAGTCAAGCGAGCTGCATTTATTTTATCTCGTGACTTCATATATCATATTTATTCTCATATTTATTTTCTATCTTTTATGACGTGAATGTAGTAACAAAATATAATAATATAATATCGTTTGTTACTATGAATTTCGATTTACAATTGATTTATTGTTTTCTTCCACGTTAAATTTTGTAACGTATTCTATTGACTGATTTGTAAGCTGGTATCAATATCACATTTCTTATATTAGAAATTTAAATAAATGTCATAAAAAATCATAAAATCGTCGTGGTTTTTTTTTTAAACATATGTTGATCCTTTCTCGTAGATGAAGCTTTGCTTTTATTCAAATTTTCTTTTACGTAATTTTTATGCCAGTTTTTGCAATTTTGAAGTTACCATTTTTAAAAATTAGTTAATACCGCTTTAATGGAACTGCTCATTTAATGATCCTGACACTCTTTATATACTATGTGAAAACTTTTTACACTAAGATATCGAGAATCCGTGACGTAATTCTTAATTTCAAAATAAATAAAAAAACAATCAAAAAGTGGTTGCTCAGATTTTATTCTGATGGCAAAGTACTAAAATTTATAACAATTCAAATCAATATTTATTTTAAAAAAACTACAATCGTAAACAAACCTTTGAAAATATAAAAAAACGTTCGAAAAATCGTAGAATTTCTTTCGAAAGTAAAAACAGAACTTTTCGAATTTTTTCAAATCCATTCCATTTACGAATGTGTAAACAATTGGCATTATTATTATTAAAAATCAATATTCCTACCATCATCAAACAACTTTTATTATTTCGTCAGATTTTTTTTTCGCACTGTTCCTAATTGAATATTTGATTCGAAATGTGACATAAATCCTTAATTATCTTGAGTGTCATAATTGTCTTTGTCTCTCACCCTTTGTATACCATTAATCTGTATTATTATGCGCTTATTAAATTTTCAACAAACCAATTAAAATTGCTCGAATAAAGAGTCATTCTCTTATTATTAATTCGTATAAACAATAATAAATAAAAAAGTGTACAAACCTTCAATATCTTAGCGCCTGGAGGCTCTGGAGCAATGACAGCAGCTCGCTAATCCGTTCATTCACCGGTGTGTACACTACACGCTACGCACAACACGTTACACTATCACTACCACTAAACAATATATATATATTAAATACACAAGCACTTTCACTTACACGCACACTGCAAATATGCGATACTCGTGGGATGCTCTTTCCAAAACGATCGTTCTGTAGCACTCGATAAACACAAACATTATCGTACGTTATTCTCGCGAAAGAATGTGATATATTTGTACAAACGTACGGCGAAGATTGTGACTTTTACGTGCGAGCGTATCCGATTCGTGTCGACGAACGTACAACCGATCCTGCGAGAAGTCGTGTCTTGCGCTTCAGCATCGGTACGTGAGTCGATCCCGCTCGATTTCTGACTGGAGAACCATTTCGTACCTCAAAAATAACACCACAAATATTGACACTCACGATCATGAAAAATTCAATGATTATTCATTTGCCAATTTCGAGTCAACGGTGAATAGATGTTGCTCTTGGATTATTACAAGAGTGTATGACAAATGCCGCTACCGATGTGCTGCCGTTTGACCTGCCCCGAACTGACCAATAGCAGCTCAGGTGCTTCTCCGACGCCAGGCTTCAGAGACACGGAGAATAGGATGGAAGGGGGGGGGGGCATCTTGGGGTCCGCTCTAGGGGCCCGGTAAGGGACCGACCACCTGCTGTGCACCACGCAACCTGCTGGGGTTCGGCAAAACATTTTCCAAGACGAGCTCTTTGTATCCCACTGAGTTTTATCTGCTAGATACATTTTGCAATCCTCTACAAAATTCTTTTTTCGTTTTTTTTTTTATAGTCTTTGGCATTGTTAATTTGAGGGAAAATAATGTGAAAAAGTACGACATTTGTTCATTTATTTATTTTATATACATTATTTACGCGGTTGTAAAGAATTTTGCAATCTTTATTGATAAACATAGTTTAGAGATGAAGATTGCTATTTAATGAAATTTTTGTGCATGATTTTGATGGATTTTAGCGTCTGTTGTTTTTAATATAATAGGAAGTCGGTATTTTGTTAAAAGTATTATTTGGGAATAAATTGTTGAGGTATGTCATAGCTTACGCAATAACTCTAAGGTTTAATACGAACCATCAACACAGGAATTTCTTAGGTAAATTTGATGAAGAATTTTGTTCGTTATGATGAAATTTCGGAGTCATAACATTCTGCTGGTGTAAATTTCCTGGAAGTTTTATGGATCATAAAGTTGTGTTTAGTAGACAATAATTATTTAATAGACTTACGATCGATAGGGTTTGTCTGCCTGAAATACTGGAGTGTATCGGTAGAAGATAATTTCATGAAGTGTCGAGGAGGAGGTACCTTAAGTTGATAATTAAGGTCTCTTCATGATCGTTTGCTGGTAAAACACCGTTCCCCATGTACCGAGATAACCAAAGGTAATATTGGTTCCTTTTGCTTCTTCAAAGTGGCAGCAAATAAAAGTGTCTTCAAAAAAATGCTATCGTCATTTTTATGTGATTACCCAAAATGGTCTAAAACTATGATAAAATGATGTTCGGTATTAAATTTGGTGAAGATCGGTAAAGGTGTTCAGATTCTGTAGAATATTAGATGTTAATGTTCATAATTATTAAGGTTTACGGAAAAAAATATAGACCTGACATTTTTTGATTCTATATTTGTAAAAATGTATCAAAACAATGTGATTTTACCGTAATGTGAATATTAAAAATTTCTTGATTATTACAATATGATTAAACTTCAGTTTCTACAACTTTCTTCAAACAAAAATTTAAAGTCAAGAATTTCCACTTTTCAAAATTGATCGACATGATTTCTCATAGAAATAATTTTGTAAATGGTGCAAAATGGAGAAGTGTTATGCAGGGTCTGGCTTTGCACTACTGATTTTTTATATTAAGACATTCTGAGCGATATTTTTTCCTACCAAAAATGTGCTTTAACAACGTAACGACTGTTTTGCAAAATTTGTCTAATCGAGCAAAATTTTCTCCACAAACATTACTGTGTGTTCCGAAACTTTGTCAAATGAAGCAGTGTCCTTAAAAAGTATGACTGTCTGCCTGGAAATTTTTTTAAATGAAACATTACCTCGAAAAGCCTAACGACGCCATTTCCAGAATTTATAAAATGAAGCAAAATGTCGTCAAAAAACATACCAGATCTTTTGGAAATTTTTTCAAAAGTCCGCAAAATGTCATTAAAAAACTTAACGGCCCTTTGCAAAATTTGTAAAAAGCGTAACAAATTTACTTTCTGATAAAATTGGCAAACCGCCCATTGTCCTCAATAACGATACGATCCATCTAGGAAATTTACAAAATGGTGCCCTTGCCCAAACGAACTTTTCACTTAACATAGTGAATAATCCCAGAGAAATCGGTTTGATGGGTTTATTTGAATCAAATACGGGTTCTATTTCAAACTAGCAACATTTATTTCGATCAAATAAAAGTTACTTGAAATCGATACGATTTATTACAACGAAATAAATTCTATTTGATCAAAATAAAATCCTATTATGCTAGCATTTGAAGAAGAAACTTATTTAATGGCTCGCCTAATAGGATTTCATTTCGATCAAATAGAATTTATTGTATACAAATAAATCTTATTAATTTTTAATAAAATGTAGTTGTTTCAATAAAATTTCGTTTATTTGAAATAGATCCAATATTTAATTAAATAAATTCATGAAACCCATTTCTCTGGGTTAATTAAACATTGTCTTTTTTTTTGTTTTAGAAGAATTTTTAGCCGTATTTGACACTGATTTTTAAAGTGCAAGACGGATGGGAAAAAAGAAAGCAAAGTAGAACATTGCACATTGCTTCCCCATTAATTTTTATCTTTCGCAACGCCACCTCTATGAGGAAGTTTCTTTATCTTGTCGTTGGCTTCCTCACAGAGGAAGCTTTGCGAAAGATGAAAATTATTGACGTAGCAATGTGTAAAGTTCTACTTTGTATCCTTATTTTAAATACAAATTAAAGAAGTACGGAATCAAAAATTTTCATAAATTCAAAATTCTGTAAAATCTAAACCGCTTTATGTTTTTCACTTAAATTCAATACCGATCGTCATTTTTCATTGCTTTATTCGTCAAAAACTGTTTAAGCTCATTATCTAAAAAATTGTGGCAGCTAGAAAACATACAGAGATTTTTTAAAAAATTCAATGTCTTATAAAATCTGAACCACTTTACCAATCTTCACCAAATTCGATACCTACTACAACTGGATGTTAATTTTACCTTGCAAAAGATTTGAGCAACTTTGGTCGAACTTAACTCGAATAAGAACGAAAACAAAATTTTTTCAAAAATTCAAAATTTTATAAAATCTAAATCGCTTTATGGATTTCGCTCAAATTCAATACCAACCTTCATTTTTCATTTCTCTATTGGTCCAGAAATATTTAGCTCATTAGCTGAAAAATTACGGAAGCTACAGAACATACAGACATTTTTCGAAAAATTGAAAGGCTTATAAAATCTGAATTTTTTTTTTCAATTTTTTCGAAAATGTATAGATAGCAAGGGGCGTTGCTCCTCTACCAGCGTGCCGAATTTCAGCTCGATTGTTAAATCCGTTTTCGAGATACAGTGATTTGAATTTCGGACTTTTTTTAAACCACTTTTCTCGACGTTTTGAAACATTCTGAGTGTTCTGAAATGAAAATCTCGAAAATTTTTTTTTTTTACTAAAACAAAGCTTCCTCTATGAGGAAGCAAAATGAAGTTCAAAATGAAGCACCCTGATTATGCAGAACCATCGAGTTCTACTTTTTAGATGTTAGTGGAGTACGTATGTGAGAAGTATAGTAATACAACAAGGTAGGCGTCAAACGGTGCTTCAAGGCTGACCCAGGATAGGTACTTATTGTATCAAGACTCGTTAACCAACATGTTCATTCACTCGTGGAGTAGCCGCGCGCTCGATGACCAGTGTGCCGGGTGTAGTCGACCTAGTGGTGATGAGAAGTGTGATCGTTGATACATATCTTTCCGTATGGTTTTTTGTCCACGCGTTGATTCGCCATCTTTAACAATTTCGAGATGTGTCGGAAGTACAGATACTTTATTATGGAAACCAAGTCTGTGTACATGTTTGTTTGACGATCATGGCTGCACTTGTACGTCTCAAACGGGGTAGCGTACAATTGAGACATGCTGCGCTTGAAATGCGAGGTGATTACAATAAAATGGTTGCAATATTATCATATAAAAAAAAGTAATTACCCTTTTAACTGCCATAAAAAATATTTGATACATTCGAAGAATTATTGTTAAAGACAATTTTTTATCTTTAATCAAAAAAATTCGAAATACAGTCTCTCTTTTTTTTAATGAAAAAAAAATGCAGCAAAATGTGAGCATTAAAAAAGTGAATATTTGAACTCTAATTTTTCTTCTATTTTGATTCAGAAAAGTTTTCAACATTAAAGAATTATTTTAGATAGCAAAAAACTCTTGGCCGTCAAAGAGTTAAATATATACAAATTTTGTTTAAAATTATTGTGATGTTGTGGTGTGTGGCATTAGTAATAGTGACGGAAACATTTTAATATCGATTTCAAAGTATTAATAAAATCATTGCATGATATTGAGTAAATATACATATTTAATGAAATTTGATTGCTATGGAAATGTGCATGTGTAGGGTCTTAAGGATGTAGGAGCACCAGGCTTGGAGTTTGATTAAACTCTTTAAAAAATTATACGTTGTAGTTGAAGCTGTATCTTTGTGGTTTCAAAATTACAGAAAACGTTGTCGACTGTTTGAAATGATAAATTAACTTAGAATATCCAGTTATTAGCATTGTTCGTCTATGTCCAAGAATTATAATTCGTACAGATTAAATTAACGCTATTCTTTAAGTGCTACTTGTTTGTTAGATTCTGCAAATTTGAACGATCACAAAATAACGCTAAGTAATCAATAAAACCTTTACAACAAGTTGAGTGAAAAGGAAATTTTCGGCATGCGTTCTTTTCTTGCTCGTGCAAGAAAATACAAAACAAAACTTTTTCTACTTTCAAAATGATGTATGTTAGATATGCTGTTTAGGTTTTTTTTCAAACATCTTTGGGAAAAATTTATTTATTGATTTCAATAATCCCAATCAGTGTTGTAAACGTCCATTAGTTTAAGAACTAAAGTTTTTAGATACCCTTCGTTTTACAGTAATAATTTCGTAATAATAATCTGCAGCAGTTATGAAATTATATGTAAACTTTCAAATAGCTGAGAAAAAACTTATTTTCGATAAAATACTGACAGAAATTGAGGAAAAAATGAAAGAGCACGGCCCTCCATTACTTTCGCAATGCATTAACTGTATTTCTCTATTTTATTAAAAAAATATTACCATAAAATTTGATTGAAAATTAATATTTTTTCCAACTATTCAAAAGTTTACATATCATATTTCAATCGCTGCATGTTAATGTTATGAAAACATAATCACAGAGCCAATAATACCATCGACTATATTTCTCGAAGAATTAGAGATTTACAACTGATGACAATTAATCTCAACTGATCAAAATCGTTGGTTATAATTTTATATGTAAAAAAAACTTTTAATTTTCGACGATCATCCGATTTTTTCTGCGTTTGTAGATCGGACCATTCTTTTTTTTTAAATGTGATCTATAAAGTGGGCCAACGTTTATACGCACATTGATATTTTAAAAAAATCGTTGCTGATTTATATCTACATATATTTTTTTTATATTTTTAAAAATTCCTAAATCCAAAGTTTCTTCTACGAGGGAGTAAAATGAACTGTTGAATGTTTTTAATATTCTCGTACCCATCCGCTAGGAGCGGATTAGGTTTTTTTAAATGTGATCTATAAAGTGGCCCAACGTTTATATGCACATTGATATTTTAAAAAATCGTTGCGGATTTATATCTACATATATTTTTAAAAATTCCTAAATCCAAAATTTCTTCTACGAGGAAGTAAAATGAACTGTTGAATGTTTTCAATATTCTCGTACCCATCCGCTAGGAGCGGATTAGGTTTTTTTTCAATGTGATCTATAAAGTGGCCCAACGTTTATACGCAAATTGATATTTAAAAAAATCGTTTCGGAATTATAACTACATATGATATTTTTAAAAATTCCTAAATCCAAAGTTTCTTCTACGAGGAAGTAAAATGAACTGTTGAATGTTTTCAATATTCTCGTACCCATCCGCTCCTAACGAGTCGTTATATTAGCCTTACGACATCATAAAGAAGACCGGGAACCAAAGTCGTGTAATCAAAGTCGAGGTCGCTTTCATAATTTATTCACGATAGAACAGAGAGGCGAGACGTAAGAGCGAGTGAGAAAGGAAGACACATAAAGACTCGAAGCAGATAGTGCGAGAGACGTAGAGGGAATCGTCAAATAAGTCGAGATATGAGATAAGGGAGGGATGCATTGTCACACCGTCTGTTTTCAAGCTTTGTGAAATGGCAGACTTCGTGAGAAAAGGTAGTGCTCAGCTTGTGAAGCGCGGTAGTGTACAGATCAAGCAAGCTGCTAAGGAAGTGAGAGGTTTGTACATTGCACTTCATTGTTTGTTGATTATTGAACTAACGTCGGAGCACATTAGGAGGTTTCTAACACTGAAGTTCTGCTTGACGACGTCGTCGTCGTCGTCGTGTGAAGTGTCCATTGCTTGTGGATGTCTCCCTCGTCACCAACTAGGAAACACGTCGTATAGGAAGCAATTAACGAAGTGATAGTGATTACTGAGTTACGTGCTGCTGGTGTCACTCGTTCCTTTCTCGCTACACGCCTAACGACCCTTCCTCTTCGTAATAGAACGCCTTACACTGGTTATCCACTTTGTTGGTGCAGGGGCCCGAAGAAAGTTATTTGAATATACAGTCCAAGACCAAAGGCAATTTGTTCAAGGTTTTGTTATATTTTTTTGAGATGACTTCATTAATTGAATTGAGTTACGTTCAAATTATGAAAATGAAATCGAGGGATCCGAAGAAAGTCTTTTGAATATACAGTCTAAGACCAAAGGAAACTTGTTCAAGGTTTTATTATATTTTTCTGAGATGACTTCATTAATTGAATTGAGTTATGTTCAAATTATGAAAATAAAATCGGAGGGCCAGAAGAAAGTCTTTTGAATATACAGTCTAAGACCGAAGGAAATTTATTCAAGGTTTTGTCATATTTTCTGTGATGACTTTATTAATTGGATTGAGTTACGTAAAATTTATGAACACAAAATCGCGGGACCACAAGAAAGTCTTTTGAATATGCAGTCTAAGACCAAAGGGAATTTATTCAAGGTTTTATCATATTTTCTGTAATGACTTTATTAATTGAATTTAGTTACGTAAAATTTATGAAAATAAAATCGAAAGACCAGAAGAAAGTCTTTTAAATATACAGTGCAAGATGAAAGGAAATTTATTCAACGTTTTATCATATTTTCTGTAATGACTTTATTAATTGAATTGAATTACGTAAAATTTATGAAAATAAAATCGAAGGGCCAGAAGAGAGTATTTTAAATATACAGTGCAAGACCAAACGAAATTTATTCAAAGTTTTATCATATTTTCTGTGATGAATTTATTAATTAAATTGAGTTACGCAAAATTTATGAAAATAAAATCGAAGGGCCAGAAGAAAGTCTTTTAAATATACAGTCCAAGACCAAAGCAAATTTGTTCAAGGTTTTATTATATTTTTCTGAGATGACTTTATTAATTGAATTGAGTTACTTAAAAATCATGAAAATAATATCGAGGGGCTAGAAGAAAGTCTTTTGAATGTATAGTCCAAGACCAAAAGAAATTTGTTCAAGCTTGAACAAATTTTCTGAGATGACTTCATTAATTAAATTGAATTTCGTAAAAATCATGAAAATAATATCGAGAGACTAGAAGAAAGTCTTTTGAATATACAGTCCAAGACCAAAGAAATTTATTCAAGGTTTTGTTATATTTTTCTCAGATGACTTTATTAATTAGATTGAGTTACGTAATATCATGAAAACTTTAATGTTTTCATGATTTGTTGACATAAGGACTATTTTTGTAGCTTAATCTATGGCGAAAATATTTCTTCCCAATCCCAGTCGAAAGATTTGTTTAAAGTTGTTTTATATTTTTGTGATGACCTCATTAAGTGGGTTGGATTACCTTAAAATCATTAAAATTAAATTGGCATATACGAAGTTTTGGATTTTTTTCAATATACTATAGACTTCAATATTCTTAAGACGCACATACATATTTTATATTTTCTTAAGTTGTTTCTTTTTCCGGTAGGTTAATCCATCTAGGCAAATCTTTTTTTTTAATTTTAACCGTGTTATTCAGTTGGATTTGCAAGAACAGCCTAAATTAGCTAATCTGCTCTGGAAAATATTTGCAACAGTGACCTACAAATGAGATTTTTAAAAGGGCCGACCAATCTATAAAACATAAAAATAAATAGTTCTATGTGAGAAGTTTCGGTTTGAACCCAACATTGGCATTCTGATTAGAAATTCTTAGAGAAGTTACGAGAAAATTAGGAGAAAAATGTACTCCGTGAGAAAAAATTTTCTTTAAATGTCAGTTTATTTTGTGTAAATAAGTGTGAAATAAAAAATCCTATACTAGGATGAGAAAATGCAAAGTCAATTTGATCTATCGGTGCAATCTAAATTCTGTAATAAGTTGACGGAGGTAAACATATTTACATGAATAAACTGTACAACAACATTTTTTTTGTACAATATTTACTTTTTATGTTTATGGTTATATCAAGTAGTTTTTTTAAAATGAAGTTGCAACAAAGTTTTTATTTTCATAATTTCCAAATTACTTGGATTCCATACTTTATATTTTTTTCTTTCTATAAAATTAAATTAGACGTCCTTGAATTAGTTAAAATTATTGTCAACAACAGTCGATCAAATTGCTACATTAGGTACAATATCTGAACTTGGCGGCGAACGCGAGTCATCCGTACAGACTTGGTAGAAGACACACGTTCTAAATCCTATTTGTAGTCATATCGTGATAACGAGAACGGTGAACAAAAAGAAAACCGTTTTTAGAGGCAAACAAGTGCGTAGCACCTCTTCATAGAAACGGATTACATAATAACCGCGAGGAGTGAGGTAATAACTGCAAAGGAATTTGGGAGTATAAAGGCTCATAAAGTAGTCATGTACATAAAAAAATGTCCGACGTGTCATATATTAGTCAGAATGTCACGTGCCCAAATTATTTTCTGATTTAACGTCGTATTCACGTTGTCACAAAGACGGAACTCGTTATTATACGTTTTTAGTTATTTGTGCAGTCATTTCATCAAGCCCATAAAGCCTAAAATCAAACTGCTTTTAAAATGAAAAAGAAACAAAAATTGATGAATCATCGAAATCGTCATTTTTGGAAACTTTTAGACTTTAACAAAGTTAACGTATCGTCAGTAAATTGTTTCTAAACAAAAGTTTGATTCGATGATAATTAAAATTAACCTTGTTAAAGATAGATTTTTTTTTTCCATATGAAATGATTTCAGTACTTTGCAACATAAAAAAATTGGAAAAATCCCAATTTTGTTAGAGACAGATTTTTTTTCACATGAAACGAATTCTCATATTTTTGCCAATAAATTTTTGAGGTAATTCTGGAATTGCCATTTTCGAGGGTTTAAAAAAATCATCGTAATTATCATTTTTGGAAACTTTTAGACTAAACATTGTCAATGACAAACATTGTTTAATAATTATAGCCTGTTGTTTAACAAAAATCAAAATACTTTCATAAACAAATAGCTATAATTATTAAACGATCAATAGTATCAAATATCCAGCCGGTCAATTTGTAGAGTATCTTTTAAAAAAGAGAATGAGCCATCACTCATCAAAATTGGCAAAAAATTATAGATTATTCTTGGAAAAAACTGAACGAAATTGTATCCCATTGGAAAGTAACGTTAATCAGTTAATCTTTATGCAAATCTGTCACTATTCATTTTTCTCTCGGTTAAGTGTACATGCTTTAATACAAATCAATGCTCCACTACAGTTATTTAATGCATTAAACTTTAATGAAACAATTACAAAAATTTAGCACTGATTTGACTAGTGTGAAACAGTTGAACATCCTTAAACGATTAAACCCTTCACAGCGGCTGTTCGAGCTCGTCACATTGTCGCCTCCCTCGTTGCGGTTGGATTCGCTCTCTGCGGGGCCGTTGAAGTGAGTTCGTCTGTCGCTCTGCTTGCCAATCAAGAAGACAATCATGCGATTATCGACACCTCGTGGCATTGCGACATGCTCGTCAATATCACCAGCCGAAACCGAACTGAAGATTTCGAAGTCATTCTCTTGGAGGTGAGGCATTTATAGCATAGACTATAGAGTAAATTATTATTTTATATCTTCCTTAAAATATATTTATTTAATATTTTAAATAAATTAATTAATATTAACATTTAATATTTTAAATAAATTAATTAATATTAATATTTGATATTTTTAATAAATATACTGTAATACCTATCAAACATTATCATTAATCGAAGTATTCTTAATATCATCAAAGACATAAATTTTGTCCAAATATTCCTTGAGATTGGGAAGAACCCATTAATTTTTATTAAATAAAATATTTGAACAATTCTAAAATCTGATTTTCATATTTTGAGAAATATTTGTTGAGCTAATTTTTTTTCATTAATGTATTGTTAATTCTTGTATACATTATTATTATTAATAATGCATGTTCTTTAGTATTTTTAATAGCGTTAATTTTTTTTCTTATCGCATACACTGTAAAAAATATTTAAGGTAAAATTATTACACAGTGCAGGAAGCTCTTTTACATAAATGGGTATAGCAAATTTACCACACGATTATAACGTAAAATTGATGTACAATTATGCTAAATTTGTTACAGAAGGCGTATTAATTAATGCACAGCATACTAAATACGCCATACGGGTCGTGTTTTTATTATGAGTTAACTTTAATTTTGCAACACCCTCGTCCACTGTTAAAAATATTTAAGGTGAAATTACTACACATGTAAAGGAAGCTCTTTACACTGTAAAAAGTTTTTTTTCTTAAATTAATATACCTTATATGAAGCTCGGATATATATACCGTATATTAATTTTCAGATGCATTCGTCATTGATAAATACAATATTTGTAAATTAAAATGAAAATTACAATACTCACGTACTGTAATTTTTAAATACCATTATCGGAGAATTCTCATACTATTCTTAAATTTACAATAAAAGTATATTAATATGGAATTCATATACCCGTTTCGTAAATCTCATATCGTTTTGTATATTAAATTCACTTGCATTTTTAACAGTGTATCACTATTAGAAATTTTTGTATGAAAATTTGTATGAAGTATTGGAAGTTTTTTTACGGATACGCTTATATTAAATTTAATATACAAATATTAATGAATATTTTTAAAAATTGTTGTAAAATTAATATACCGTGTACTAAACACTTCATAAAAGTTGGGTTTATAATATAATTATTGGGATTTTATAACTTATCTGTATATTAAATTAAATTTAATATGCCGTATCTGCAAAAAAACTTCCAATACATATATATTAATTTTCAAAATATTTTTAACAGTGTAGAAACGAGTATATAAATTTATTACAAGAGTATAATGTAAAATTGATGGACATTTCTTCTAAATTTGTTACAAAAGTTGTCTTTTTAATATAAGTTAAATTCAATTTTCCCACACGTACATTGAATTTTAATTTTCATTCGTATATTAAATTGAATTTCCTACACGGGTTCAGTAAAATTACAATACATTAAATTACTATACCGGATATGAATCTTCCAAATATTTTTTACAGTGTAGTATCGACATTTTGATCGAAATATAATTTTCATTCGGTATGTTTGCGTTGAATATTGTTGAAGAGTTATTTTACACGTCTTAGCTGCCTCAAGAGGAACGTGCAGAATCAATAATGCGAGAGGCATTTCTCTGGGGTCAAGTTGCCGGACCGATTCTTGGAGGCTGTCTCGTCTGGGGCAGATCAGGACCTTCGATGGTCTTTTCAAGAGCCGTGCTTAGCGCCTGTCTCGCGTCTCTTTTGGTGCCTGCAGCATGGAGAGGTCCCTCTCACGTTGCGCTTCGCCTGTTTCAAGGACTGTGCACAGTGAGTTACGAATGTTGCCATTACAATTATAATCCTGCTTCCGCATAGAGAAAGCTTCAATTTAATTTTTTTAACGCGATTTCAATATCCAGGCACACAAACGTGCGTGTAACAGGCTTACAAAATTCAAATCCCTATAATTTAAGAATACTTGTCATATTGAAATTTTACCCAGATATAAAAAATTCAGCCACTTTTTTTCTACATTCTTTATTTTTTTTTTAATTACCCTGATTTTACTACTAATTCACAGTAATTTTTAGAAACCTTTTTCTTGTAAATTTAGGAGTTGCATTTTCATAAAAAAGTATTCATATTTTACCCAGATGTAAAATATTTAGCCGCTTTTTTTCTACATTTTTTTTTAATTACCCTAATTTTACTACTAATTCACAGTAATTTTTAGAAACCTTTTTCTTGTAAATTTAGGAGTTGCATTTTCATAAAAAAGTATTCATATTTTATCCAGATGTAAAATATTTCACCACTTTTTTTCTGCATTCTTTAATTTTTTTAAATTACCCTCATTTTACTACTAATTTACAGCAATTTTTAGAACCCTTTTTCTTGCAAATTTAGGAGTTGCATTTTCATAAAAAAGTATTCATATTTTATCCAGATGTAAAATATTTCACCACTTTTTTTCTACATTCTTTAATTTTTTTAAATTACCCTCATTTTACTACTAATTTACAGCAATTTTTAGAACCCTTTTTCTTGCAAATTTAGGAGTTGCATTTTCATAAAAAAGTATTGATATTTCCGATAAGAAAAAAAAAATTCTGACCATACATTTTTTTATAATGTTTTGAATGCTCGTTTAATTCTTTTAAAATGGAATCAAAGTAATTCAATTTTTACCTAATCGAACATCGTTTATTCTGCTTAAAATAAGTTTTACTATCTATCATTAGAATTTATAAAATCAAAATTCATTTTTCCTTAAGGGTGCTACGATGCCAGCGGCTCACATGCTTGCCATGACTTGGTTCAAAAGTAACCACAGAAGTTGGTACTTTAGTTGTTACGCGGGTAAGAATTTTATAAAAGAGGAATGGCAATCCTCGTATGATTAATGAGGCTTATATAAAAAAAAGAAAAAAATAATTATTCCGATTTCTCCTTACTAAAGCTGTGAGTGTGGGATACTGCTTAACGGGGTGGATCGGAACTGCTGTTGTACGTTCTTTTGGCAGAGATTCACTGTGTTATGGTCTCGTTCTTCTGGCCCTGTGCTGGTACTTTACATTTGGAAGATTTGTCAAAGATTCGCCCAAATCATATCAGCACGATACAAACGTAAGTAATTTTTCTAAGACCCCGATTAAATTAAAGGTTTGAATAACAATAATAACACCAAATATTAAAATAGTTTTTTTTTGCTTTTTAGTACCAAAACAAAATTGTATTATAACTTTTACATACAATTAAATACAAAACAAAATTGTATTAATACAATTGCATACAATCAAATACAAAAGAAAAATTGTGTTAACACCATTTTGTTCTTTTCATCGGATTGATATGAGTGTAGTTCAAGGATACTTTACACTTACCACCGAATTAAAAAAAAAAATTCTTTCATTTGTCCAGAAATAACTTTTTCTATTTTGTTTCCATGATAGCAATATTTATGTGGAATAAAACCATGTGCATGTTTGTAAAAACTGATAATACGGGAACATGTTGTTTTTGACGCCAGTTGAAAAAAAAACATCCATTAAATTCGTAAAATCATAGATTATTTGCAGGCTAACAAAAACATTTAAAATGGTAGTTGTTTTTGGATATTCTGATCTTTTTACCTTGCAACATTAAAATTAACTAACAAAAACTATATTATTAGGCGGCTGTGATACCCTGGGGAAAGTTGCTGAGATCGGTTCCGGTATGGGCGTCAGCGGTAGCCACTATGGGCAATCAATGGGGCGACGCTACGCTCTCACTCGGTATGACCAAGTATCTCAAGCTCATTTACGGATTCTCAACAGCCAACGTGAGTTTATTTAATCTAGAGACATAATTATAGTGATATACAATTAAGTGGAGTGTACAAGTACGTGTTACAATAATGGAAACCTACTTTCGTTTTCATGGTATAAAAAAAAATTGACCTTGTGACTTCTGACCAACGCAGGACTCGGTACTGACGACGTTGCCCCACATTGGTCATTTTATGGCTGCCCTGACATGTGGCCTGTTGGTTGATCATGTACGAGAATCCGGAATAGTGTCAACGACCACAGCTAGAAAATTAGTAGTTTACACAGGTAAAGAGGATCATGAAAATTACTCATGTTTTTATCATCTTATAACGTGTTGCTTTTTATCATTTTGCAATTATCATTTATATTTTATAACAATAAGTTATATCTGAATGTTTAGATAATAAGCATGGCTAGGACTTGATAAATTACCCAGATAGAAAAACATATATGTGAAATATATGTAATATATATATATTATATATATATATATTTTCTAGCGCAAAAAATGTCTATATGCGAATATATTGTGCATATATTTATATTTCTATGTGGGTATTGAATAATCAAGGCCCGAGGGAGCTCAAAATATTCAGAGCCTGGCGGGGCTCATAGTGGAACTTAAAATAATCATGGGCAACTGGAGTCTAATTTGAGACTTAAAATAATCAAAGCGTAAGAGATTAGACTTGTAGGGGCATTTAGAATATTCAGGACCTGGGGGCAGATCTTAGGGAATCTTAATAATCCAAGGCTGGAGAAAGGGTTCCTGGAGGGGCTTACAATAATCAATCAATGGAGAACTCATACGTAATTTACAATCTGGGCCTAGGGTGATATAATAATGGCTGGAAATTACACACGAATTTTGAATTAGTACCTGCGGGAGGGGAATGGGAGGCGGAGAATAAAAAATAGTTAATACAACCTCTTTGCATGTGGTCGCTATAGACAGATTGTGATTGGAACTGAATAAATGGTTGAATAAGGGATTTAGAATGATCAATAGCTGAGAAACTCATAAGGAGACTCCAAACAATCAGGCTTTGAAAGATGAGATAATCAGGACATGGGGGAGAAAAGAGGGGTTGAGTGAAGTCATTAGATCCACTTAAAATTATCAGTGCCTGAGTGAGATCGCCTTGGAACAAATAATCGAATTCCTGAAATATTTATAAACATTATTTTTTCCAGGGATTCTCACCTGCACATGTCCTGCATATATATAATTTTTTTGGTATTCATCAACGCAGGATAATTAACACAAAAATGTATTTCTATTTCTTACGATACTCGTGCGATAAACGTTTTCTTAACTCGTGCTGCAAACTCACAATCGCCAGAAACAGTACATTACGTTAAAAGGGAGGGAAGTGCAACTTTTCACCGAGAGTGAAGTTTGAAATTCACACGAGGTAACCATGTAACGTACTATACTTTTCTCCCGATTTCGCTAAAAAATAACCACATTTCGTGTGTGCAACAGGGACGAAGAATAAGCTTATTTTTTAGAAATGGCGACACGCATGCGTAGTACGGTTTTTATTACTCTCCCCGGGTAGAAATGAGCTGATTACTTCCCGAGGGAGGTAATGAACGCGGACTACGCATGCGTACGTCATTCGTAAAAAATGAGCGATCTCCCGCCCGCGTTGCAGACACGAAATAGAGTTATTTTAGCGGGGTCGGGAGAAAAAGTATTTTTCATACACCTGCACGTAAAGTTCGTACTTTGCTCTCAGGTAAGAGGGGCAAAAGTGATTACTTTACTTCCTAGGTTGTTACTTTGCGCCTTAGGGAGGGAAAGTTATAAAATGTTCCCTCTCAAATGTCCTGCTCCATTAAAATCACGTTTTCATAATCCTGCATCAGGAGAAGTGAAATTATTTCAAACCTTTGACTCTTTTTGCCCACCTCACACTCGCCAGGAATGTTCAACTTTCCGCCCTTGATGCACAATATACTATTTCATACACCTGCACGTAAAGTTCGTACTTTGCTCCCAGGTTAGAGGGGCAAAAGTGAGTACTTTACTCCCTAGAGAGTTACTTTCCGCTCTAGGGAGGGAATGTTATGAAATATTCCCTCTCAAGTTTTCTGCTCCATTAAAATCACGTTTTCATAATCCTGTATCGCGAAGAAGTGAAATTATTTTAAACCTTTGACTCTTTTTGCCCTTCTCACACTCGCCGGGAATGTTCAACTTTCCGCCCTTGATGCACAATATACTATATCGCACTAGTATCGTAAATTAGTATTTTATGGCGTATTTTAATGAAAAAAAAAGTGTCGGTAATATAAAAAGTGCGACGAAATGGTTAATAATATTAAATCGATTATTGATCCAGCTCACTTCATTCCGGCTGCGCTTTTATTCGTCGCCGGTTATGCGGGCTGTCAGGCGTTAGGTGCTGCGTGGTTAGGAATAGCAGCTCTCCTCGTTTCTGGAACAGCACCTGCAGGTGCACTCGCGGCAATAGCTGATCTTGCGCCTGCCGAATCACCGGCTTGCGCTGCAGCCGCTTGCGCTCTTTGCTCAACTCTCGGAGCTGCAGGTTTACTCGCTGCAAACTACTTCGTCACGCAGGCTCTGCACGGCTCGGTAAGTGTCGTTCCTCTTCTTCTGATGTCCATTACTTGTTCTCTGTCGTCCCTCATTACTGTTATAACTTAGAAACTTGTACAGTTACGTATATAATATGCCGTAGATGAAGTAGGGGCAAAATGGTTAGTAGCAAAAACAGCCAGCGGGTAAAAAAAATTGGAACTTTTTTTAAAACGATTTTTTAACAATCTTGTGGTGATTTGTTACAAAAGTGTAAGGATATTGTAAGTTATAAGGTTAAATACCAAAATCGCAGTTTTTATTTTGCAAAACAAATTAAATATATTCCAGTTTAATTCAGAAACGCGCATTTTTGTGGGGAAATGACGCAAAATATTTTTTTTCAAAAGGAAAAATATTCAATATCGTCCCGAGAAAGTTTCTGAAATTCTCGGATTGAATTTTGAACTATTAGTACTTGGATCATTATCATCGTCAAATTCCTCGCAGAAAATAATGATTTCGATTATTTATACTAAAACAGAGATTAATTCTGCTGAATTAAACCTAAAATAATTTTGGTATCCGCATATATTGCAATTGTCAATTTTAAAAAATATATATTACACAGAAATAATATAAATAATTACTTGCAATATTATCATGTTTAAAGAATTTCCAACAACTACAAAAAGACGTTTTTAAGAAGTACTTATTTATTACACCTTTCCGCTCATTTTGCACCTCCCTCCCGACTTCGCCTTACGTTTGTGAGTGATAATTAGACCGATTCAGGTGCGTGGAGTCGCAATAAATTTAGTGCGCCAGTACGACAGAAATTGCCTTACGTTCTCTAAAACGCTTTTACTCAAAGCACTCTCGGACAATTTATTTTAATTTATTTCTTTTTATTTCATAATTATTCAACTAGACACTTTCTCACTTTCAAGATCGCTGGCTCGTGGCGTCTTGTCTTTGGCGTTGCTTCTCTTGTGCTGCTGACCACCGCAGCAGTGTTTCTCGCACTTGGCAAAGGAGTTCCGCAGCCCTGGATACCATCGGTCGCACGACCCAGAAGTCACGATGTTATCTACGAGCAGGACGCTCTGGAACTCGATTACGAAGACGTTGCTGTACAAACAGAACCGTTTAATCCTTACAGCATCGAAGAAGACATTGAAAGCCTTAAGGACGTACCGAGATCAGCATCCGTACACTCAAAAGTATCAGTAGCTTCCAATTGCTAACGAAAATCTTACCGATTTTTTTTGTTTGACAAAAATGCATTCCTTTATTTTCTCTATTCTTTTCGTATGAATTCATAAAGCTGAGGATGATTAAGTATTATTTAATTTATTAGGTGCCTACATATGTCCTGAGGCTTTTTTTTATTTAAGGTTGCTCTTGCAATAGTTTGAATCTGAGATCGTTAAATTATTTAAAAAATTATTGTTTAGTTAATTATTCTTGCAATAATTTTTAAAAAAATTCGGCTTTTATGCTTTTTGCAACTCATTCTTGTAAATCTTTGTACTAAAGATAAAGACAATTTTTTCTGGTTTTTAGAATACAATCACGATATACTACATAAAAGTTAAGTGATTGGCGATAGATAAAAAAAATTATGACAGCAAATCAGTTATTTTAAAAAAGATATTGCAAGAGTAATTGAACAATGATATTTTTAAGGAATTTAACATGTGTTTCTCTTCGAAAAATTATCTGTAGTTTTCGACCGTAAAAATCAACAAAGAATAAGATAAAATATATATGAAACTTTTTTTATACAGAAATCTCCAAAACTAAGTGCTTGAAAAATCATAAACGTGGCAGACTTTTTACAAGACCCTTAATATTTCCTTCTACCATATTTTCAGCGGCCTGTCAGATTCGGTGTTAATGCAAGAACCACTCAAACTGTTCTTATTGCGAAAGTAAAAAAAAAATTAAAAAAAATAAATCGCGAAATAAAGAAGAATTGTTCACATCACCTCGAAAGTGAAAAAGCTATTTTTCAAAACGCATTTTCATTTTTAATATATAATTCAAAATCGTGCATAAAATATCCAACAATTAAATTTCAGATTTCATGCACAAAACCTATAAAATGATTGAATAGATTCAACAAATTTTAAGTATGGAAGCGACTGGATTTTTGTAATTGTACAAGATTCGGTTTACACCGGAATAATCATTGATAAAAATAAGCGTGCTTAGAATGTTTGAATCTCGTGCAAATTGAAATTCGAAGCCTGGCGACAGAAAGGCGAGCAAACTTGATTATTTCCAGCACACATTGCGCCACACAACTCAATTAAGAGAAGATGTGAAGGTAGCTAATATATTGCCTGTGAAATTATATTGTGCTTATCCCAAACAAAAAAATAAATGAAGTAATTATTTTGATGCGGTGCGACGGAATTTACCAAGAAAATTATATCGCAAGAATCACGCGGTAAAGCATAGATGTGGATAAAAGATAATGCATGAGCAAGTGTATCTAAAAATAAAAATTGGTAGGCTACTGTAACTGAAAGAGACGTTTTGAATTAAAACGATGTGTGTGCCCAAGTGCTCATTTTTTCCGGCTGATAACACGTGATTCTTATTTCAATGAACTGTAATGACGTTAACTGTAGCATCGACGACGAAATACTATATAAGATAATCATCAGACATATTTGTATATAATTGAAATTAGTTACATAAATAAACGTACGATAATAATTATAATAATAACAACGGTAGAAATGCTGTACATTTATTTTTAGGAAAATGAGAATCAAAAAGATGAAAGATTTGTATGTCTACTTACTAAAAAAAAAATGGATCCTGAAAATTATAAATCATCCGATATTTTGAAATCGGCTTCGAAATTTTACTTAACAAATATAATCTTCCAAAATAGAATCTTGTTAAATCGTTTTTTTATTATTTTTCATTTTTCGCAAGATCATATTTATAACAAAATTATAGTGATTGGCTTTGGTTTTCTCCCAAATAAAACTTATTAAAAAAATTGCAATAATATGGAAGGAAAATGCAAGGATACACGGAAAGAAAAAGTTTCATTGATTCAGGGAAATCTTTACCAAGGAAATTAAATACTTGAATTTCAATACTACCTTTTCTTTGAATGATCTCAAACTCAATGAAAAGTAGTGATATTGATTCGAAGAAACATTTCTTTAAACCAAAGAAACTTTTTCATTGATTTCAAAGATATCGTCTCTGATTCAATGAAACCTTCTTCTTACCAGCTCAAAATTTCGAAACCTATTTTTTCCTGAAGTATGCGGCAGATAAAGCTCAAATTTTGTGAGTATGTAAGGAAGTACGGCAGAAATAAGCTAAGTTTCTGGCTCCTCGAAACTCAAAGCCGTTTGTACGGGAGAACCGGAAAACAAAAAAGTGAGGTTAGGTGCGATAAAGAGATCAATGAAAACGTTTCTTTGAACCAATGAAAACGCCTCTTTAAAACAATGAAACTGTTTCTTTATTATATGCTCACTAAGTAAATCTATATTACAGGAAATGAAATGTTCTCTTTGAAATTCAAATGCACTATTTCATTGAAATTAAAGAAATATTTCGTTGAAATCAATGAAAAAAAAATCAATCCACCCATTTCTTTGGCTTAAATAAAATCTTTTCTCTCGGTGTTCTTTGCATACTTTATTGTAACTTTAGGAAATTGGAAAAAAAAAACAAATTTATATGTTCTAAAATTGCAGTGATTTAGTAAATTTGTATGAAAATTGTAGCCAATACCGAAAATTTGCTACGGTGGGGCGAATTTATTATCAAATTGCTGGAGCAATTTATGAGTTACTTGCCTTTTAATTTTACAAACTTCAGCAATAATGAAGACAAAACGGTTTTACTATATTGGAACACGTCTGTCGATTATCAGTACATTAAATGAAAAATAGCTCTAAACGTCATAAAAAACATGTACAAAGTATTATCACCTTTCGTAAATGGTTTTGAAAATAACAGCAGATAAGAAACAAAAATTCAAAATGCTATAAAATCCGAACCCTTCGATTGATGTTCACCAAATTAAATATGTACCACTCAAGAACATTAATTCATTTCCGGAGTCAATTTAAATTATAATTATCAATATTCACCTGAATCAGAGTGGCAAATTAATTCATAAATGAAATGTAAATCCGTAAAATTCGAAACCCTTTATAAATTCTGCTCAACGTTCTTAAATTATGTAACAAAATTCAAATCGGTAAGTGAATTATAACGTGAATATGAATTTTAGAACATTTTTTAGTAGACATGAAATTTACGAGACAACAAAATTTCATGAAAACAAAATTTTCGTTACGATTCAGCAAACAAAAAATTAATGTTAATAATAAAATTAAATTTATGCAATATTACAACGGAATGAGTTTGAAATCTATGAGATGATAACTTCGCCTGACATTTTTAATTCTGCCAATCCGTTAAAAAAATATATATAACTTTTCACTAGGTATAATAAAAAGTCTGGAGACAGCACGAAATCATAAGAATCCGCGAACATAATGCACCCAGTTTTTTTCTCTTGTTCCGGGAACAATGGTTGAAACTTTCATTACAGAAGGGGAGTTGAGCGTCTCGTAGAGAAGTGCGCTGCTATATGGAGTGCTTATGTCTGCAACGTATAGAGGCCCAAAGCTCCACTTTTCCCTGGAAAGCATTTCCTTATTTATTGTGTGGACGAAACAGTTCTCCCTCCGAGTATTGTGAGACGGAGACATAGAAAGAACAGCGAATTGCTATCTTTTGTATGACTTTCCTTGGACGCATAAAAACGGCCTCTTCGCGTGTTTACTACCACTAGAATAACGATGAAGACCATCTAATTAAGTGAGCTGCATGAGGTATATACAACCTGGTATTACTATACAGCGAAAAAGATAGACTAGGTGCAGACTTTGTGACACAGAAACAAATCCAGTTGCATGTAAGACGTCCACTATGCACTGCAAATACAATGCCGGAAAAAACGTCTGCAATATAGATCACTGTCTCGTTGACGAATGGCGGCTATTAATAATCGCCTAGTGATCGCAGAAATATACCGCGAATATATCAAAAGATATAATGCAATGTTACCGAAGATATTAGAATTAAGTAAGTTAAGGCAAAGGTCCCAGTAATTAACTGGAAATTAATTCATCATACTACACTTTATCCATGAATAGTGGCACTTTGTTCGATTTTTCTATCTTTTTATAAACGAAACTATGTTTTCATGAAATTTTTATTTTTTACAAATTTTCTTCTATTTTTTTATTTGTTTTTTTCTCTCGCATAGGAGAAACTTCGTTTCTATGATTTTTTTTATTTTTCGTGATGTTCATGTCAGTTTTTTCAAAATGGTCTGAAACGTCGAGAAAATTTGTTCAGAAAAGCAGATGTATTAATGTGTGTGTGATTCATATTTTACGAGGTTTCTGAAATTCTGGAAAATGTTCGTCAACGCCACTAACTTGAACCAATTTTTAGCCAGCGAGCTGAAACTTCATATGAAAGTGAAACGAAGTGATGGAATCTTTGGTATTAAATTTGTCCAAAATCGGTACGGCAAATAAAACTAAGTAAACCATCGAAAAATTAAAAAAAAAAAACGCTTATATTACAGGTGCGAAACTTTCATTAAATAATTTGCCTTAACTCCACTATAAAAAAATTGCATTTTTAATTCATTTTAAAATAAAATTTAGAATCTATTCCTAACCAAATTCCACTTATAGTGAATTTTTTTCAAAATTTTTTACCTATTATTAAAAAAGATGTTTTAAAAAATAATTACTCCAATTTAGCAAATTCTTCGTTCTCAATTAAAGGATTAATATGATTTCGATGATCCAGTGTGAAATACTTTTCCTTTTCTACCTAAGCAGGCTAACTGGTACCAACAATTAAATAACGTAGTAGAAAAGAATTTTCCAGAGACAGTATTGTTGTTCCTACCATTGACATGAAGCTTTGTTTTTATGAATTTTTTTATTTTTCGTGATATTCATGACAGTTTTCTCAAAATGGTCTGGAACGTCGAGAAAATTTGTTCAGAAAAGCAGATGTATTAAGGTGTGTGTGATTCATTTATATTTTATGAAGTTTCTAAAATTCTGGAAAATATTCGTCAACGCCACTAACTTGAATTAATTTTTAGACAGCGAGCTGAAACTTCATATGAAAGTGAAACGAAGTCATGCAATCTTTGGTATTAAATTTGTCCAAAATCGGTAGGGCAAATAAAACTAAATAAACCATCGAAAATATAAAAAAACGATTTTAGAGTATTTAAGCGCTTATTTTACAGGTGCGAAACTTTCATTAAATAATTTGCCCTAACTCCACTTTAAAAAAATCACATTTTAAATTCATTTTAAAATAAAATTTAGAATCTATTACTAACCAAATTCCACTTATAGTGAATTTTTTTCAAAATTTTTTACTTATTATTAAAAAAGATGTTTTAAAAAATAATTACTCCAATTTAGCAAATTCTTCGTTCTCAATTAAAGGGTTAATATGATTTCGATGTTCCAGTGTGAAATACTTTTCCTTTTCTACCTAAACAGACTAACTGGTACCAACAATTAAATAACGTAGTAGAAAAGAATTTTCCAGAGACAGTATTGTTGTTCGTACCATTGACATGAAGCTTTGTTTTTATGAATTTTTTTATTTTTCGTGATATTCATGACAGTTTTCTCAAAATGGTCTGAAACGTCGAGAAAATTTGTTCAGAAAAGCAGATGTATTAAGGTGTGTGTGATTCATTTATATTTTATGAAGTTTCTATAATTCTGGAAAATATTCGTCAACGTCACTAACTTGAATTAATTTTTAGACAGCGAGCTGAAACTTCATATGAAAGTGAAACGAAGTGATGCAATCTTTGGTATTAAATTTGTCCAAAATCGGTAGGACGAATAAAACTAAATAAACCATCGAAAATTAAAAAAAAAACAATTTTAGAGTATTTAAGCGCTTATTTTACAGGTGTGAAACTTTCATTAAATAATTTGTCTTAACTCCACTTTAAAAAAGTCACTTTTTAAATTCATTTCAAATAAAAATGTAGAATCTATTCCTAATTAAACTCCACTTGTAGTGAATTTTTTTCAAAATTTTTTACCTGCTATTAAAAAAGATGTTTTGAAAAATAATTACTCCAATTTCGTAAACTCTTCGTTCTCAATTAAAGGATTAATATGATTTCGATGATCCAGTGTGAAATACTTTTCCTTTTCTACCTAAGCAGACTAACTAGTACCAACAATTAAATAACGTAGTAGAGAAGAATTTTCCAGAGACAGTATTGTTGTTCGTACCATTGACATGAAAGTGCAAGTGTCTTAACGCGTGGAAACTCCCTGTGCCAAGATCTCATTATCCGCGAACTCGACACCGCAGCACTTCTGCAATACATCTTCGTCGTTTGAGTACATATAACAGATGTCCTCTGTGTTGCAACGCGCTCGTGATGCTAATTATGGACACTATGCTAAGACTAAGGTGGTTATTATTCTTTCCCGGCAGTCTCACAGGGAGAACCATACAATTGCCCACGAATCTTACAAAATAAGTTCTCACACTCGCCCCTCTTATCGTTCAATCTCACTTTTTATTTCAATATTGTATAGATACAGATATATATATATATATATTACACTAGTTTACGTAATGTTTTATTTACACAGGGAGCGGAGGGAGGGAATTTGGTGTTTCTGCGTACAAAGCCTCCGATTTATACGACATAGTTTTGGTAAAATTGTACTGAAACACATAGTCATAGAGATTATGCAAATCTTAGTCGTTGAAATTCTACAGCATCCTTAACAACTACAAATAATATATTTGGTTTTTTAAAATCTACATGTAAATCTCCTCTTATGCAACACTGGCCTTAAGGAGTTCGTGTTGATACGAAAACATGAAAATTATATTGTGTTGAATAGGAAATCCTGCAACTTGAAAAAAATATAATTTGTCAAGGACAAAATTAAATGTTCGAATATTTTTCAAAATTTCCTAACATGGGTAAAAATATTTTCTACATTTTCACTTTAGCGTGGAATTTAAGTTGAACCGTCCATTTTTAATTTTTTTTACTTCCTATCAAGAAATATCTTGTATAAAGTTGCAGGATTCCATACCAGTAATTGCAATACAATGTTGTTGCATGATTTTCAGGTGATTCAACACCCTTAATACGTTATTTCTACATAGGTGCTTTCCGACAGTGTCACAGATGAATCGACAAATTCTTGTACAAAAACAGTAAAAAAAAATGACATAAATAATCCATGGAAACATTTATAAATATTGACCAATCCATATTTTCCACAAATTAATTTTATATTTTCGGGTCGTTTTCCCGTAATGCTAAAAGTAAATATAGTTTTAATGTTTATTCTGCTAAATTCTACGTCTTCTTTCTCATGGAGTCATTCTCATCGTCATCATCAGTGATGATTTGCACACTTCTGACAGGACCAGTTTTCCTGTACATTGAAGTAGGCGTCGTAGTGGTTGCCATCATAGTGGTCATAGTAGGTCTCTCAGAATTGATAGCAAGCTGAAGCATCCTCAAAAGAAGAGCTTCTCTGATGGCAGGTGGAAGTATCTCATCCCCATCATCACTCTCCACCTCTCGGGTGTAGAACTTTTGACGATAGACACGTTTTGCGTATCTGTTCTCCTCATAGTCATCATAAGGTTGTGGCTGATAGAGGGGATTGATTGCTCTGGAGTATCCATGTCTTGGGAGTGGTAATCGGTCGCCATAGCGACGTGGCAGTGGTGAGGGTTCGTAAGCAAGGGCTTGACGAGGAACCGGAGCTTGATAGGCAGGTTGATACGTCGGATAAGGTTGTTGATCATAAAGGGCATCCTCCAGATAAGTTCTCGGATAAGCAAGAGCATCAGCTCCGTATTGGCTAACCAATAAACGTCGCAAAAGAATCTGGAAATCTCGTCGACTCAGAGGAAGAGCAATTGGATTGTGAGGTTCAGGCGGTAGCGTTATAGGATTCGACCTATATGGATATTCAGGAGTGACCGGTGGTTGCTGATATTCACGATCATCGATTGCCTGTGGAATCGGCTGCGGAATTGGTCTGGGCAACACTCGTGGACGCCGAGCTTCTTGACCAGAGTAGGCCAAAGGTCTTTGGAAAGCTCTAGGGCGAACATAATTCTGAACAATTGGCATATGAGAATTTTCCTCTGTTTCGGTAATCGGTGTCTCCGTTAAATAGTGATCGGTAGTATCCGTTGTAGTTGCATAGAGTGGTTGTTGACTTGGATGAGGTCGGTAAAGAATTCTACCAATTGGAACACCGGTTCTGTAGGTTGGATCCTCTTCGGTACTACTTTGTTGGACCAATAATCCAGTAGGGAAGAGTTCACGCAAATATGGCTTCTGCTGTTGTTGAACATAGACCGGCTCGTTTATTTGTTGTTGTTGGTATTCTTGATTCTCGTTGGACATTCTTTGAGGACTTCTGATCAAAATTTGCTGAGGAGGCTCACGCTCATCTGGCATCAGTTTGGTCTCTTCCTCGTAGACACGAGGACTTTCGTATTTGTTGCTGTTTTCGAATCTTGCCGGGCCAAGATTGTTTTGATTGACGTAAATGGTTTTTGGGCGTTCGGTTCTTAGGCCGGAAACTCTGTGGATCAGTCGGGGTGGAGTTGTCGTTGTAAACAGTGGACGGTGTGTTGATAAGGAACCACTACTGTAAACGTCAGCTTGATCGTCATTGACATTGTCGTGAATTGGCTCAGCTTTTGTTGTGTCTTCGTGAAGTTGACGTCTGAGGGTGTTACCGGTTGTTATTTTTGCTTCCTCCTCTTTTTCCTCGAATTCCTCGGTTATGGGACGCAAACTGTGATCAATTGGACGTTTTGCGAAGAGGATTCTTCGATATGTCGCGGCCTTTTCTTCGGTACTGGGTCTTGTTATCTGGGAATCCTCACTTGTGTCCTCTTCTATTGCTGCTGGCCTTTGTTGTCCGTTTATCACAAAACGGGGACGACTCTTTGGTGTGGCTTTGATGTAGTGTCCGAAAATGGGTCTTGGACTTTCGGTTGGCGAGCTTGTTGTCGTTGTTGACGTCGTTGTTGTTGTCTTCCGGGAACGCGGTATCGTTTGAACCACCGATGAGGACTTTGAGGACGATGACTCCGTTGATGTTGCATATGTCACCGTTGGTTTCCTTGTTGTTGAGCTTCGATTCACCCTTGGTATGCTTTGGACGACTGATACCTGTTCCTGCAATGGCGATACCGAGGTAGCTTTAAATCCCGTCCCGTTTGACGATGAGTAGGAGACCCTCTTTATTTCACCGTCCGCGTCGACGAAACCAAAAGTACCCTTGATGTTGCCTAAAACGTCGCGGCTCTCGACCTGGCAAATTTCATTCTCACTGTCATAGACTTCCGCCGATTTTGATTTTGATTTTTTTCGATTTTCATGAGGACTCAATGTTTTTTAACATTTTGTTTCGCTTATACTGTTGAATATTTGAATTTTTTTGTTTAATTAAGCCCTTCTTGATGTTGGGGAATGATTCAAGGTCTGGGGGACCAGAAACGAATGATGATAAAATTGTCTTGCAATAGTTTGTATCAAATTTTGCTTCTTTATTATAACTACGTAATGACAAAAGAGAAATAAAAGTGTATTTTAAGATTTTATATATCTGTTCATCTGAATAATTTTTTTTTTAAGTTAAGCTCGCAAAGCATGACCTAAATTGACTTTACATTCTTATTGTCGGAAAAATCAGTCCTGCCCGAGTGTAGGAATTTTGCTTTGAAGGTCTTGAAATTACAAGAAAATTTGATACAAATGATATTGAACGCGTCAATTTCTTGCAAAACTGCGTATATCGTCTGCGAAAAAACTTCAAATTGGAATTCCTATATTCGAACAAGACGGGATATAAATGATGCTACATAAATAACCAAAGTTAACTCAAGTCGGCTACTCGGTGCGACCTAAACAACGAATTAAAAATTGCAAAATGATATTTCACTCAAAATGTTTAATTTTATGTTATGTTATGTCTATTTTTATTTTGATAATTTTAATCTTTGATGACTCAGCCCCCAAAATTCGCGAACTAACGACTTACCTTGAAGGATCCATCACCAGCTTCATAACCAAAAGAGTACGATCCATCCTCGTTAACTTTTCGGATCTGCTTGAGGATCGCCACTTGATCGCGTTGACTCTCCGATGTCTGCTGATCTGTTACATTCGAACAGCCAGCAGTCACCAGACAGAAGACTACCATTAGCCATGGCGTCATCTTTAACAAAATATACATTTTTATTTAAATTTCAGCACGATACACAATGAATTTTTTGTCTTAAAACAATGTTAAGGGGTTCTTGCGATTTACTGAAAGTTTTTTGGGGATAATATTATGCACTTTTCTTGCGTTTGTATTTCTTTTGCTATTGTTCACTTGTACACAAAACTAAGAGGAGACAACCGAGTCTGCTGCGAAAAAGACTTGTACCTTTAGACTGGAAACCATGTTACCGCACATGCGGTGAATGTTGACAATACCGCGGTGGGTGCTGGAGCTCCGTTATATATAGAGTCTCACAGAATAGAATACTCCCGAACCCCTTCTCTTTTACTCCGGCACTTTACTCCCTCTCGTAGTTTCGATCAACCTTGATAACAACGAATGACAAGTTGATTCATTAATGCATCCTGCGAAAACGCCAAACGTAACGACAAATGTCCTACAATCATAAAAATGAAAATCCCAAGCGTTGAAGTTCCTAATATACATCAAATCGTCCTGACTTATTTTTTTGCATCTTCCGCCAAATTATTTGGAAATTGGAGAAACATTTAACAATGAAAAAAGGTGTATCGCACCCTTAACTTAATAAAATCGAATGAAGTCTGTTCCATTTTATACCACCGCAGTCTTTACTATGAAAAAATGACGTTTCCACATTTTTTTTTACTAATTGACAAACTACTATTGACATATTCCGATTTCGTATCAATAAAGTGACAATTCAATTTTTCAATTTCTTGAACACTCGAATTACGATAAACTTTAATTTTTAGGAATATTTTAAACGCGGATGCAGAAAAATATCTTGGCCTCGGTTTTGTGTTTCAGTTTATCATTTTTTAAACAATATTTTCGTTGTGTCATTTATTTTTATTCTATTTTTTTGTTGAGAAATTTTTTCCGCCGGACGCGGAAAAAAATGTAATCAGTACTTTTGTTATACTATAATTTTTCATCTCATGTGCCAGAAAAGAAAAATTAAAAGTAAACGCAAAAACGAAAATAAATTTAAAAAAGAAAACAGTCTGTACGATATATTCTGGGCAAGAATTAGATTGAACATTATGTAGTTCTTCTTGCGTATGTTAAAGCAAAGTAGACAGATGACGAACCCTCTGGGGATTGGAAAGCGTAGCAAGCATGAAGTGGCCTAATATGTCAAATATATTTGTACCGAACAACATTATTTTATGATAAATAAATGTGGCTAAGATAAGTTACTTACATGAAAAGGGTCTTGTCAAGTTTTTTTATCTTGTCAGTATTGCGATAAATATACTAGTCTTGAGCCGTCTCATGTCTCCTAAAAAATTTAGGGTTCTAGTGATGGACCCTTGAACTGATAACGTATCTTTCCCATCTTTATACATTTTAGTACATAAAAATACTGCAAAAAATTGACAAGCAGTGGAATTCTATTAAAAATGCATCCTCCATTTTTATCTCATTAAGCAAAAATGCGTTTACGCGTGAAAACTATAAAAAAGAATTGAAACAAATGCTTTTTCGCAACGTTGGAAAAATATCTATTTTTCAGAACATCTTTTTCAATCTCAGTCAAAAAATTCAATAAATATTTGACAAGTAGTGCGATTCTATTAGAAATTCATCCTTTATTTCTATTTCATGAAATAAAAACCTATTTACGCATGAAAAATATTTTTAAAAAACGATTTCTTAGAAACCGTCATTTTTCTACTATATTAATGCCCCAAAATATGCAACATTTAAGAAAAATGATTATTCTTCTTTGATGGGAAAGATCCCATCTTTATACATTTTAGTACATAAAAATACTGCAAAAAATTGACAAGCAGTGGAATTCTATTAAAAATGCATCCTCCATTTTTATCTCATTAAGCAAAAATGCGTTTACGCGTGAAAACTATAAAAAAGAATTGAAACAAATGCTTTTTCGCAACGTTGGAAAAATGTCTATTTTTCAGAACATCTTTTTCAATCTCAGTCAAAAAATTCAATAAATATTTGACAAGTAGTGCGATTCTATTAGAAATTCATCCTTTATTTCTATTTCATGAAATAAAAACCCATTTACGCAAAAAAATATTTTAAAAAACGATTTCGTAGAAACCGTCATTTTTCTACTATATTAATGCCCCAAAATATGCAACATTTAAGAAAAATGATTATTCTTCTTTGATGGGAAAGATCCCATCTTTTTACATTTTAGTACATAAAAATACTGCAAAAAATTGACAAGCAGTGGAATTCTATTAAAAATGTATCCTCCATTTTTATTTCATTAAGCAAAAATGCGTTTACGCGTGAAAACTATAAATAAGAATTGAAAAAAATGCTTTTTCGCAACGTTGAAGAAATGTCTATTTTTCAGAACATTTTTTTCAATCTCAGTAAAAAAAATCCAATAAACATTTGACAAGTAGTGCGATTCTATTAGAAATCCATCCTTTATTTCTATTTCATGAAACAAAAACTCATTTACGGATAAAAAAATATTTTAAAAAACGATTTCGTAGAAACCGTCAATTTTCTACTATATTGATGCCCCAAAATATACAACATTTAAGAAAAATGATTATTCTTCTTTGATGGAAAAGATCCCATATTTTTACATTTCAGTACATAAAAATACTGCAAAAAATTGGCAAGCAGTGGAATTCTATTAAAAATGCATCCTCCATTTTTATTTCATTAAACAAAAATGCGTTTACGCGTGAAAACTGTAAATAAGAATTGAAAAAAATGCTTTTTCGCAACGTTGAAGAAATGTCTATTTTTTAGAACATCTTTTTCAATCTCAGTCAAAAAATTCAATAAATATTTGACAAGTAGTGCGATTCTATTAGAAATTCATCCTTTATTTCTATTTCATGAAATAAAAACCCATTTACGCAAAAAAATATTTTAAAAAACGATTTCGTAGAAACCGTCAATTTTCTACTATATTGATGCCCCAAAATATACAACATTTAATAAAAATTCTTATTCCTCTTTGAGAATAGGTTTTGACCATTAACGAGTGAAAATAAACATATTGTCATAATGGCACCCAAAGAAAGGGAAAGGAAGTACTCAAAGAAAAGTAGACACACCGCGAGGTGTGATTGCCGGTCATTAGAATATTCATAAGATTCCCACGAGGCGAGCCATCCATTATTAAGGATAACAATCTTCGTGCCTTTTTTTTCTTATCTCGAAAAATCTCAATAGTCGACCATACAGAAACTTTCAATTATCGAATAGTATAACTCTTCTCAACTGTCGCAAATCGTCTTAACTACAATACAGAGACACGAGTGCAGTGAAAAGAAATGTGAAGTGGAGCGTTACTGCAAAAAAAGGCATCGTTATGACAGACCAGTGAAAAAGAAAAGAAAACGCCTGTGTATAGAAACAAGTGGAGAAACATACGAAGGACTTGAAGAGAAGAAGAAGGAGGACCGAGAAGACGTTAGAATTTGCGAGGACAAGTGAAAGCCACGTGGGACTTGATTCGAGGCAAGGGAACAGTAGTAGACTGTAAAATGTGTAACAATAGTTCCCATAGTGTGCAATACGAGTATTGTGACGGTATGTATTCCCTATGCGCGACGGCCGACTATACGCTGGCACACTCGGGACATTATTCCCACAACAGGACAATTATTACATCACGCAATTTCCTCCCGCATTTCGCATCCAGCTTCACTCCAACCACCAACGCTAAGATTTGATTTTACATGTGGATATACTGCGATATCCTGGACAACGACGCGAAAGTTGTTTATTTCTCCATTCATACGTTAACGACTTTTTAAGTCCTTCTGGATGGGAGAATGACTCTGTGATGATTATCTGTCACAGTGCCATTCTCATATCTCGTATTTCTCTAAATCTAACGTCACTAGAGTTCCCCAAAAAACATAGTTTCTGGCGTGAAAAAAATAGCATATTGTGCAACTAGGGTCGAAAGTTGGCGATTGCGACGAGTGTGAGGTTGCCGTCCGAGCGAAGCGAGGGTTGCAATCACACGAGTCGCAAACGCCAATTTTGGCCCGTGTTGCACGCCATACTTTTTGTAACGAGTGCATGATTAGTGGTGCTTTGAATGGTAGTTTTGCGGGACGAACAGTGAAAAGTGAGGTTACCAACTTCCCACCCTAGGGTTGAAAGTAAAACAGCAGGGTCGAAAGTGAAGGAATCGCGAAATGCGCATGCGCCAACCTATCGTTTCAACACTGCTATTATAATGATTTTCTATTTATTTTCTCTAAAACTGTTATTAATTAAAGTAATTCTAATTTATTAAAAGAGATATTAATTTTCAGTTAATAACATTTATAAGATGACAAAATAATAATAAATCCGTTTTCTAAAATCAGTGTATATAATTGAAGTCAATTTTTAAAATCGCGTTATAATTGACAGACAAATTGATTTAGTAAAACAACGAATAAATCACAAACAATACAACGATCACGGGAACATTTAAACTTATGGAAATTGGCATAATTACGAGACAATATATAAATATGACAAATTTATGAATCACTCTATTTAATATCAACGATATAGTCTCTATATTCTAGTCGTAACACAATTAATCAGATACAAAATATCGTTATTCATTGAATTACATTTACAAAGTCTTACAAACTAAATCACACACACAATCATACACATGAAATAATCGTATTCTTTAGATTTGTCCAAATGCGTTAATGAATTTATCAAAATATAACATCAAATATCGATGTATGTCGATTAATATTTGATATACACGTCGAATTTTATAATTAAGTACTTATAAACGTATAGTTGTTGCGCAATTTCTCAGAGATATCTGGAGATCCTGGCCAGGAATTATTTCTCACAATATGACAAATACGTTTCCAAAATATAATATTATATATGATAATGATCATGACGGTAAGATCAATGCGATCGAACCCAGTGTCGATCGGAGAAATCCCCTCCAGGAACATGACAAGTGATGGGGACGTGAATAATCTTCGCGCACACGTTTAGAGTAATTCGTGCGTAGAGCGTATTTTAAAATCACTACACTATGAAACTGGCCACTTTGGGCTCTCAAAACTGCCATGAGAAGCACCGCTGTTCATGCAAGTGTTACAAAAAAAGAATACTAATTTAGGGAAATACATTTACATGGGCAATGTCATCTATCTGGACAAAAAGATGTGGAATAAATTCAACGAAAGTATACACCAATGGCTGAGTAATAAATGATAATTGAGGCTGTGTTCTATTGTCCCAGCGAGGCAAACGATCCCGATTGCACTAACACAGGCCTTGTCAATCTTCTCGTGTGAAGTCCACGTAATTTCGCACATAGTACGTATGTTCTTATAATGGAGGATACAAAGACATCACCGGCAGTTATAATCACCCAAAAGTATACATTGGGAGCATTATGACATGTGGGAAATAAAAACTAAATGATTTTAGGTATTTTAAAAAAATGAGAAATCGGACTAATACATGGAACTAGTTTGACGATCGTCCTACTTTAGATTCCCTTACAGAAAGGGATTTTATGATTTGAACTAACGGATGTTGCAGCAAAGAAGTCAATTGGAATGTAAGGCGTAATACCCGAATTTCAAAATTGAAATATGTAAGGTTTATAGAATGTACAATGAGGAATAAGCAGAATAATTAATGCAATGCTAATCGCGGCTCCAAGTTACACAGTAAAAAATAATATTGTAAAATTGTAATTCGAGTTTTCCTATAAAAACTGTTTTATTAATGTGTGTTTTATTAATGCCTTTTTTTGTATGATGCCGATTTTTTTACCATTGGAATAGTAACAAAAATATTTTCTAGATTTATAGGATGTATATTGATTTTCATTCAAATTTGAAAATACGAAAGCATGTATGCTTTTTTAATTGTCTTGAGGAGAATTTAATCAATGTGCAATTTTTTTTATAAAAGGAGCAATAAAATATTTTGAAAAAACAAAATGCAAAATTTCAAGTAAATTACTTTCTATACTTTTTTGTAAAAATCGAAAAAGACAAATAAAAAGAATATAATTAGCAGAAATTTCAAACTTTCTCTGGCGATGCATGACGATTCTACTTGTTAACCCATTCCATAATCAGCACGTGTTCTTATTTCCACTTTTATTAATTGTTTTAACTTTTACTCTATTTTTATTTCGTCTAAAGTTTCCACTTTCCCGATCGATGTTATCGATTCGTGTTCCCGAGTTTAATTATCGTGTATCAATGACATTGTTAAGGTTAGAAAAAAAACGCAAAAATCCGAGTACTACGTTAAAGAGAGTTAACTATATAGAGTCTGTGTATCCAACAAATGCGCGTAGTTTCAGCTGAGGTCAGGCTTCAATTGAGTCGTGAAAATAAAAAAACTGTTATAAAAAAACAGCGTAAAATAAATCCGACACGCTATTGTCTTATTCATTTTTTTGTGCTATTATAATAGTTCTCAGGATAGAAGGCTTTATTTTCTCAATTATATAACAATCTCTAGAGTTCATGACTCCGGCGGTAGAATACAACATCCTTAAAAAAACTGGATCTTATATCGGTGCAAAAAATAAATCTCGACACGGAGTAAACGCCTTCGTGGTCTGTTGGAGAATAAAGCCTGAAGCTTCAACTAGAAGTTCAAGCTGTCGATCGTCATGGATCTTTTTTGGGAGGCTCAAAAGAGTCTTTTTCTTTACTCGTGCATTCAAAATCCTCGTTTGCCCACCGTTCACAGATATGCAAAATGGCCAGTTGACGCACTAGTGCGCAAAACATTTTGCGCACTGGCTCCCTCATTTTGCACACTGTACCCTGGATTTTGCTCACTGCTTGAAGTTGCAGCTTATTTTGCATATCTGTAAACGTCGGACAAACTCGGATTTCGCATTGCACTCGTAAAGAAATAGTATATTACGATACGAGTGCGATCAAACTTTTTCTGACGAGTGTGAGTTTGCTACACGAGCCGAAGGCGAGTGTTGCAATCACATGAGTTCAGAAAAAGTTTCTCGCACGAGTTTCGTATACCACTTTATACCACTAGTGCGAGAAGTGCGATTTCTCGCACGCGAAGCGAACCGAAGCGTGTGGGAAGTACGCATTTCTCGCACGGAGTGGCATAAAATATGGTTCGATACACGAGTATCGAACACGAGCCTCGACTTCGCTGTCTTCACGCGAGCAGTGCGCAAAACGTTCCTTTGGCCTCTTGTATCGAAATATACTATGCCAGCCCTTATATGACAGGAGATACCGATAATGATGCCTAAGGGCTATAAGCAAGCGACCCCAATTGTTTTTTTTTTTTTCAATTATCATTATAATGTCAGGTTGAGTCGCTGAACTAATATTATATCACACTGAAATCCACATACGGTAAACGTTCCAGTTTCTAACAACTCTGGAGCCGCGGCTCGAATTTTCGATTGTTTACGAACGCATTGTATTATGAAACTGAAAAAAAAACTCCTTTAACGTGTACAGTGAGGTACATTCTTCCGAATAAGATTCGCCTGGTTTAAAAGTTGAATCATTAAGAAACAATAATAAAATTGTTGTTTTAATTATGGTCGTCTTCGGCTGGGATTACTGACACTGCGCCGAGAGAAAAAGTTTCCTTGATTCAAAGAAATTTCATTAAAATCCCCCAATCTATGAAATATTTCTTTGAAATCAATGAAATAATATACTTGAGCTAATATACTTTCTTTGAATGATCAGAAATTCTATGAAATTTAGTGACATTATCGTAACTCTTACTATTAAATTTCGATATGAAATATTTTATAAAAACATTCGTACCCTTGCAATATTTAACAGTCTACTGTTTTTACAACAGTGTAATATAAAAAAATTTACAGACAAATTGAAGAGTGTTTTAGAAAGCGCTCTTCAATTTGCCTGTAAATTTTTTAATATTCGAATAAAACCTTATTTACAACAGATATAAATGTACCGTCGGTTTGAAAAAATGCGGCACCGTCAGAAACACGGCCGTTTACCTTAACAGTCTATAAATGCAACCCTGCAACGCTTAACTACGCCGCAACGATGGTTCCCTCGTATACCGACCGATGATGTTGAGTCGGTCTGTTGTTTTTGGTCAGATCTTGCTCTGGTCTAAAATTTTGGTAAGTACTGAGATATATTAAAGTTAGATGAGATATAACCACCTAGGCGTCGAATGTTATTTAGTACCAATAGTTATTAACAGGGGAGAGACATTTAAGTGACGAAAGAATTACTGATTTGCAGTATTTTTTTTAAAGGGATGTGATGACATTAGCGCAGTCGTTAGCGCTCTTACATTGTAAAAAAAATCTACTTGGAATTTAACGCACTTTTACTGAAAGTTTTTTATGCATAAAATAGTATATTCAATTTAATAAACAAGTGTAATGTAAAATTAATGGATGGGGCATATATTTTCGTTTTTCGATAATTCGTCAGTTCATCCGCAGTATTTACACACACTTGTCTGTTCCCATCGTTATAGAGAAATATTTGTTCAACGTTTTTGAAACGTTGGATATTGTTTATTGTGACTTTTCACTATTACAACTTTATTTTTGTTTATTTTTCAAATTTTTAAAAATAGCGGACGTTTGACACGATCTTCCGAACGGATTGCAGCGAATGTCATACAACTGTGTACAATCGAGAGCTGTCTGCATTGATCTGAAAAAAAGAAACCAACGAAGATTTTTCTTTGACTACAATCATACGGAGAATATGAACTAACAATTGAGAATTATTCGAAATTAGTGAAATGGCACGCTTTGAAATAAAAAGTTTGAATTTTTCAAAACAAAGGATGCTGTATTTTGCAACAAAAAAGTACTTTTTAAAATCAAAAACGTTTTAGTTCATATCTAAGATTATTAGAAAGATGTATGCCAAATTTAATCGAATTGGGTCAATTAGGTTTTGAGCTTTTTGATATTGCACACATTTGAAATGCATATTCGTGAAAAATGCTCAACGTCGAAATCTTGTAATATTAAAAGAACTTCAAATTTTATTCTGAGGCTTTATATTTATATTAGTGTGACATTACACTAACATTTTACAGAATAATTTTTTTTGATACATGACGCTAATATTTATCAAATTGAACCTGAACATTTAATCCACATGCACAATTAATTTAATTTAAAGATTTTAAAGATAAAAGATAAAAAATTTAATTTATATACTCTTTAAGGGTACATCCAATTTAGCATGTTTATTTATTTTTTATCCGCAAAAAAAAAATCGTTTAGATAATCTCATAGTCTGGATTATTTTTAATCCAGTTTTCTGATCATTTAAAAAAATCGGTTCAAGGATAGTGAAATTGGTAAAGGTTTTATGAGCGATGTAACTTAGCTTCGTATTCGAATGGATTAGATTGGATTACATTACTTTATTAAGTCCTGTAAAAATTTGTAGGTATACCGAAGTGTATGAACTCCATTAACAACTAGATGAACAAGCATAAAAACCTCGACGCGCTCTGAGCAATACAATATTTAAAAAAACTTAAATAAAAAACAACAATATCAATCCACGTAAACTGTACAGTTTTTTTTACCGACCGAGCTATCTGACATTACTGCAAGTTACAGAGTCTTGTCGTACTTTAACATTATTTTGCTTACAGAAAAATAATTATCGTTGATTTTGAAAGTATTAACAATCTTTTTAACGGTTTAGTACGGTTTTAACGCCATCGTATTCGTCATCTAAGAAATTACTTAAAAATAATATTTGACATCCCAAGTAAAAAAATTATACATAGGCCGACATATGGAATTGGGCATATATAGTCTGTATAAATTCTATATACAATCTATATGCAATTTCTATATAAGATCACTTGTAAAGTTGGGTTTATGTATAAATTGTATATAAATTGTATATAGATTTTATAAAAAGTATATATGCCCAATTCTATGTTTAAAGCTATATATATTTTTTATATACTCTATATATAATTTTTTTACTTGCGATATTACTTATTCGCCCAACTTATTTCCTGCCTGTATTTTTATTAATCTATATTTTTCTTCAAATAAAATAAAATATTTGTTCTTATTACTTGGTCTTAATTTAATAAATATGTGTGTTACGTCCTGGCCTTTTTTCCGATTTTAATTAATTATTCTTTTTCGAACTTTTATTTCTATATTCCTAATTATTAATACCATCCTAAAAACCTCAATATTCCGCTAATAAAATTCCAATCGTCTCTTTCTGAATCTACGCCTTACCGGACGATAATATCATATTTCTGCTTATTCATATCCGCCCGCTCCCATCCACAAAAATCACTTTTTCTTATATTCCGCAAATTAGCTGACCGCGTTGTCAGCACTTCACATCTTTTTCACAATTCAAAAGTCCCCACTCAGCCACCCATGTGTGCCTCTTTGCTTTCCTTCCTTATTACTATTAATCAGTCTTCATTCAATCTCAAACAAATCAACATGTATTAAATAAAATATTTCAAGCGCTTGAGCGCCGCGTTTAAGTATAAGTTCATTAATAATTAACTAGTAATTGTCATAAACAGTGACAATATAAGAAGTTTATCCTATTAAATTGGTGTTTTAAATTGTTAAATTTCGACGAATAAATACATTTATTTTACGCGAGTGAATACGAAATTTTGATTTTAATCATTAATCGAACAACGAATTCCACAATAATTAATGCTCTCCAGTGCCGACTGTCCGAGACGTAACAATGTGTAAATATATTTAGATGTGTAGATGTGTTTAAATATGTGTAAATATTTAGTAAATATTGTAATAATTAAATAATCACGAGCAGTCAAATATCTGCTACGGTGCATCCAAGATTTGCAGATTCCCCAGAATTTTTATAGCTGCATGGACCAGCGACTGGAGATTTCGGAGTTAACAGTGCGATATGCATAATCGGATGTTGCTCCATTGATCTTCTGTGATGTCATCATAGTTTTCGATGTATATCTATAGACAAAAAAAACTATTCATAAGCGATATTGCTACATGTTCTTAATGCGATGATTATCTATAATGGTATTTTTATGCCTTTGCGTGCATGGGAATCACATACATTACCGATTATATTACTGAGTGCAGACCGCCCACATGAAACAGTTTTTCATCGAGTTCAATTAGTGTCCACCTGAATGTTCCGCCCTCTGCCTTATTCACTGTTATGGCGATGTGCTACCAACTGAATAAAAAAATTACAGTTTCCCGATTTTTTTTAATTCCTTAATATTACAGACAAAAGACTGTAATACTGAGACATTAACAGCCTTTAAAAAAAAAAGTTACGTTTAAGATATTAAATATGTCAACTCCGTCGATATATCACACTGTAAAAAAATCTACTTGAAATTTAATGTACTTTTACTGGAAGTTTTTATACATAAACTAGTATATTAAATTTAATATACAAGTGTAATGTAAAATTAACGTATGGTACAGCACATTGAATTATTTACCTTAATTTTACAGTAAAAGTACTTGAATTTTAATAATTTGCTTTAATTTTACTGAAAAAGTCCATAAATTTTATACCTTAATTGTATATTAAATTTCGATTACGAGGTTATGCATAAAAACTTCCAGTCTTTTCTAACAGTGCACACACTCTTAAGATAATACAATATTTCGATATTGTACTTATTTTTAGTAATTACTTTGAATAATCGTACTTAGGTTAATTACAGATAATTTTACAGAAATTTTCAACCATAGGTCTAATTACTAACATAAATATACCTGTTCCATGATTTTGTATAGCCACCGATGACCAATAATAGTCACTTCTTCGATTATATTTTAACAACAACAATAAAATTCAAAAAGGATTCGGGATACAATTAAAAAATGTTCCCGGAAAGTCAACAAGTAAAATTTTAATTTTCGTCAAATCTTTATTGTCGCATCATACTTATAACGAGTACAAAAATAATCGCAAGAGATTCTTCACGAAAATCGTAAATCACTGCTGATCTGTTTCATCGCACCACTAAAGTATATTTAAAATAATAATATCTAGTAAACGTATAATAATCGTTATTTAAAATTCTATGAGTAATAATATGTACAATGATAATAATTAGTCGACAGTATTCCACGTTCTGCAGATATTCGTCGACGCGATCACATTCCGTCGATTAGATTGAAAATTGGGGTGCATACCATAAAACAATCAGCCTAGCCAATAGTCTAATAATATTCGTGCTTCAGATATCCAAAATGTATACAGTTTTATGAAAAGTGAAACTATTAACTTTACGATAGAAAAAAAAAATGTAATCCTAGACGAACACTAGGTTACTTTATATCCGGGCGATTCCAAGATCGAATTAGCGTTCAAACATCGCTATGATAAATATATTATAAATTCAGTTTTTTGAAGAAATTCTTTTTACCTATTCAATGGATACATCAACTTGAACTAGCGATTTGTTTCAAGTTTTTTCCGTTAATAGAAGACACTTTAAAATAATTTGCTAGACTCAAATGCCAAATGCGACCGATCAACCCTTCAACAGCCACCACAGTACATTTCCTACATTTTTCAACACATCTCTTTCAATTCAAATTAAAAAATTCTGAAAATATTCACCAAAAAGTAGGATTACATTAAAAATCAATCCTACATATTAATGTCATGAAATAAAAATGCATTTTCAAAAAAAAAAAAAAAAATTGCATCTTTCAAGAGTGTAATTTTTCACCATTTTAATTCGTCGAAGAATCATTTCAGAATTTTTTTTTCACAGGCAAGTGTTTTGGTTGTTGAATGGCTACGATCGCTATGAAAAGTGTGTTCGTCTGAGATTAAACAGTTTGAATTTCGACTAAATTTCGATAACGACACTAAAGGTGAGTAGTTACTCACAGTCGAACTTTCGAGGCTTCTCGAGCGCGGAACTGGGCCGAGGAATTCCCGTGGAAAGTTAAGTCGAGTTATAGGACAAGCCAGCAGAGCAATGTGTGCATATATGAGGGCGATACAGTTGGTCTAGTACGGAGCAAGCACGACGCCAATGAAAGTAGTATTTTATACGTTCGGTGCTAGTAATCTCTTATTATGCTTGAGTCGGTTCTCGGTGGAGCCGCCGTTCTACGTTACAGAGTGGTATACCCAAGGTATAACTATATATCCTCGTGGTACACACCCACCAGCAGCAGCAGCAGCAGCAGCAACGAGAACTGCACTGCACTCTCCCGCGAGATCCATTCGATTCTGTGTGTTGGTCCCAAGTTGTGCAACTCTCGCCAATCGAGTTCTCAAGAACACGAGAGAGACTTTCGTAAGTCCAACCGATTACTGAGGTTCCTTCACATTGAGTCTCCTCATTGTTCATGAGTATAAAAAGAAAATCATTTAGCAGTTGTTGGTCGATGGCCTCGAGTGTCCCTAATTCAATAGCCTTCATGTAAGGATCACGTAACAGTAAAATCAATAGAATTTTGATCCACAATAGAAATCAGACAAGCCGGAGGTTCAACGCAGCTGAACTTTTGCAAAGCGGAAGTCAAACAGCCTGTGAAGAATATGACTCAGATCACGACTCTAGAACTCTGCTCCACATCTTGAATTCCTGGAGTGTCATGTGGGGTCAGGAATATACGCCGTAGGACAAAATTGTTATGTTAATATACTTCAATCATCGCTCCGGCTTGGTTGGCCTCTTTGCCATCACTTCCCGCAAGGAGACTTGCGTCAGGAGTGCTTTCACTCACTCTTTTCCTTCTCTCATTCTGGTAATCTAGTTTCTGCATAATCGACACGCGTGCGGGACTAACAGGGAACTAATGGGCAGCTGTGGTAACTGGACGAAGAAATGGGCGGATCATTCTGTTGATCTCTGTGTATAAATCAGGAAGGCGTTAAGTAAAAAATGGTGGGCGAAAGTTGAATAGAAAAACGAATCAAGAAAGCTTTGTAAGTGGAAAGACGTGTGGTTCTGTATCTACAGTGAAACCCCTTAATAATCCACCGATTCGAATGTCAATTTATTTCGCCACAACCCTTACAACATTGACCCTTGAGATCGGACCAGAAAAGGTCACTTGTTTCGTTGGTCATGAAAAATGGACCATAAAGGATCATTTTTTTCAGTGGTGCTTGAAATTGTACAATTTTGGCTTCGTTTAGTTCCGTATCTGGGGCTATTGCGAGGTTTCACTGTATATACATTGTAGCTCACTTTCATTGGCAATCTCACAGATATTTATCTAAGACCAACGGCCTCTGCTCGTTCAAGTGCAACGCGTATACCGATTACTATGCGTCGGACGTGCTCTTCGGAGAGCCCCTTTCCTTTCAGTAGAAATTTACGTACGCCTTAGTATTCTAATCAGCGTCATATAGGTTAAGCCGTACAGTGATTGGCCCCTCTTAAATCCGACCGGTAACTATAAAACTGTAATGGGTATATCCGTTAATACGATTAGGCCATTCTGTATAAATTATCCCCTGAAAGCTGGCCATGGAGAGATGGTTTACCCAAGTGACACTTGTTCATTTGTTTTTCTATTCTTAGATCCCAACGCATTTAACTTACAGTACATTGATATTTCACCTCAGTTCCAACAGTTTTCTTTCTTGTTTAAAAAAAACACCGAAACCGATGATCATCAGACTCGCTTGGGCTTGGGCAAGTATAATATACACGCTATTTCTTGTCATGGTTGCATAAAAGACACATTGGGACGGCAAAAAGGGCTCATAACATGTGTGCTATATTGTCGACACGAATAAACTCAACTTCCCGAGAGAAATCAAAAGTTACCGCGGAAAGTGCTACCGCGAAGGAACTGATCAATCTGACCTACGGAAAGGGGCGACCCGGAGCCCTTACCGGCTGGAGCCTGGACGTAGTAATAGGCTTGCGGATCAGCCTGTGACTCTAGTAATTGGAACCTTTGAGGTGGATGCTCACTGGGTTGTTGCTGACGGCGTTGTTGCTGAGCGTAAAGCTGCTGGGACTGTGCCAGAAGTTCCGCCTGTTGCTGGCGGTAGATAGCTTCCTGGGGTCTGGGTTGTGCGTTAGCCTGGGCTTGGGACTGCTGCGGTCTGGCCGGTTGTCTGTAAATGGGTGACTGGTGCTGGACCTGTTGCTGCTGGGGCCTTACTTGTTGAAGACCAAGGGGGGACTGTGTCTGGCCTACGAATGGTTGGAGTTTGTGACTCAATCTAAAGTCACCTACCGTCTGCGGTAGGCTCTGATAGAGTTGGGTATTGTACTGACCGGTTGCGGGATCGTAAACGAGTTCGGACTGGTAGATCGGTTCGCCTTTAACTCTTGTAGCAGGAATTGCATTTGGCGTCGATGAGGGACGCGACGATGGGGTGACGCCTACGGTGTTGACGTAACGTTCGAGTTCAGCGGCAAAGTTGAGATTGTGCTGGGGCGTGCTGGCGGTTGGACTGGCCGTGCGATGTGCCGATAGACCGCTGGGTCGGGTCGCGTATACTACGCCGGGTCTCTCAGTGCTGCTGGGCGATACATACTGGGCGGCAACTTGGGATACGTGAGGTCTCGGGGTTATTGCGACGGATTGAGGTCTTTCGCGAGGTACGGCACGAGTGCTGCTTTCAACGGCACGGTAAGAGGGCGTTGTGAGTCTGGTGCGTTGTACAGGTGCTGGGGTCGTCAGGGTTTGGTACTGGGGCGCTGGGGTGGAAAGTCTGTAGAGGGAGGAAGTTGGGGCTGGTGATGAACTATAGAGCGAAGGGGCCTGGACGGACTGGGACTGTAGATAGTTATGTTGCTGAGGCCTGCGGAACGCCGCTGGTGTAAGATGGGACTTGATGGGTTCATCTTCTTCGAGTTCTTGGCTCGCGTCGTCATCCAATTGGTACTCTGTCTGGAAGATTGTGGTCGGTGCTCTCGCCGTAGTCGTTTGAGGATAATTCGGTCGAGGTCTAGCTACCGGACGTACCGACGGATAATTAGCCGGTCCGGAGATATCGTCCTCGGCCTGTTTCTGCGGCAACTCGTCGTCATCCTCCCTCGGAGCATTGGGGTCACATGGATTTCCCGATACATAAGTGAACTCTCTTTTATTGCCATCGGGATCAACGTAACCATACTTTCCGCGCACAACGCAGTCGGTGCCTCGGGTCTCCTCCTTGAATGAACCGTCTGCTGCCTCGTAGCCGAACGTGAAGGAACCATCGTCGTTCACCTTGTTGTAATTACGAATTGTCTGCACGGGCGGGGCCTTCGATGACTGCTGCGTGTCCTTGGAACGCGGCGTGTGGAGCGCCCGTGTTCTTGGCTGATAAACTGGGGCTGGAGCAAATTCCTCCTCGGCCGCTTGTGTGTCCTCGTCCTCGTAATACACCTGAGGCTCCGCAATGCGCGGACGAATCTGTACTCGTCTCGCTGATGCCAGGGCCAGCAGGCACGCCGGAATCACCTGTTTTATAAAAGAAAAAAAGAGATTAATAATGACAGTAATCGCAATAACCATAATAATATTCAGTAACACAGATATTCTGAATACCGTCTACTAGGGAAAGTTGAGGAGGAAAATTAGAAGTCGGTCAGAAGGTGAAATGAGAAACGACGATGAAGAATAGGAAACCGTGAGGTGACAAAAGATGGCCGCATCAGGAATTGGTTGACAATAAGCTTCGAAAATAACGCCGGGTGAGCCTTAGCAAGCAAATGATGATCAGTATAAAATACAGAATACGACCATATGACAACTAAAGAAAATCGCGTTGAAGATAAAAGGTGATTGGTAAGAGAAACAAAGAAATATGAGGAGGAAAAACAATAAAAAAAGTTTATGAACCAAACAAAGCGATCTCGAACCATAAAGAAAGACAGTCGGTAAAAAATTACGGCTATTCAAGTGGTCGATGCTTGACACTCAATTATTGCAAAAAAGTATATAATTTTTGTACATATTTGGTATTAAGTCGTAAAATTACACGTCTTTCAATGATTGATTATTATTTTATGGTGACCACCGTTGGATCACCGTTCCAGCGGCACAAAGTTATGTCACGAACTTGTTATCTCGAGCACGCCTTTTACATTGCTTGTATCGAGGGGCCACTCTCGTCTCACGTGTGCAGCCACAGTTAAGCTAACGCGCACACCCAACACAAAGATCTCGTTCGATCAATGATGAGAGCGATCTAACCGGCTTTCCACTGACACACAGAGACGTACTGCAGGAGAATTTCTACTGCCGCATTGTGATAACGTAAGTTTCTGCCTCCTTTGCGCCAATCTAGTTTCCCATGTTACGACGTTGTGTGGTTGAGTACAGGCGAAAGGTAATGGTTTGTAGACAATTGTCTATAAAGTATTAGTTTTGCAAAAGTGTGACTTCAAAAACATTGTTTGCAATGTTATATATGCTACAATTTAGAAATCGGTAACGCTGACGTACTGTAATGGATAAATTCCGAATAATAGTTTATAGTCGATCATCTATAAAGTAATGATATAGCAAAATCGGCGGCTTCGATACACTATTTGCAATCTTTATAGTAGTGCAATATTTAAGATGCAGTGATCGGTAACGGTACCGTACTAAAGTATATAAATTTCTCGGAATAGTTCATACACGATTTTCTATAAAGTATTACGTATACCAAATTGGATCTTTCAATACATTGTCTGCAATGTTATTAATTCTACAATACAGTGATCGGTAACGGTATAGTAATTGATTCTATGCTTTTCATTGCAATGCTTCATATACGATTGTCTATAAAGTATTAGTTTTCAAAAGTGTGACTTCAAAAACATTGTTTTGCAATGTTACACATACTACAATTTCGAAATCGGTAACGCCGATGTACTGTAATGCATAAATTCCGAATAATAGTTTATAGCCGATCATCTATAAAGTAATGATATAGCAAAATCGGTGGCTTCAATACACTATTTGCAATCTTTATAGAACTGCAATATTTAAGATGCAGTGATCGGTAACGGTACCGTACTAAAGTATATAAATTTCTCGGAATAGTTCATACACGATTTTCTATAAAGTACTACGTATACCAAATTGTTTCTTTCAATACATTGTTTGCAATGTTATTAATTCTACAATACAGTGATCGGTAACGGTATAGTAATTGATTGTATGCTTTTCATTGCAATGATTCATATACGATTGTCTATAAAGTATTAGTTTTGCAACAGTGTGACTTCAAAATCATTGTTTGCAATGTTATACATTCTACAATTTAGAAATCGGTAACGCTGATGTACTGTAATGCATAAATTCCTAATAATAGTTTATAGCCGATCATCTATAAAGTAATGATATAACAAAATCGGCGGCTTCGTTACACTATTTGCAATATTTACAGTACTGCAATATTTAAGATGCAGTGATCGGTAACGATATCGTACTAAAGTATATAAATTTCTCGGAATAGTTCATGCACGATTTTCTACAAAGTACTACGTATACCAAATTGGTTCTTTCAATACATTATTTGCGATGCTATTAATTCTACAATATAGTGATCGGTAACGGTATAGTAATTGATTGTATGCTTTTCGATGCAATGATTCATAGACGATTGTCTATAAAGTATTTCATTTGCAAAATTGACTCTTTCAATATATTGTTTCCGATGTTACAAATGCTACAATGCAGTGATCGGTAACGGTATAGTATTGTAGTGTATGCATTTCTAGTTTATAGACAATTGTCTATAAAGTTTTACTTATGCAAAATGGACTCTTGCGATTCATTGTTTCTAACGTTATAAATGTTGTTCTGTTACCGATCACTAATGCAGTGATCGGTATCGTATTTTAGTGTATGAATTCCGATGAACCGGTATCCCACGTTTCTGCTCATGTGCATGGTAAATAGGAAATAGTGAAGGAAGTAAACAGGCGGCAAGTGAGTGGGCTTCGCGGTTGGCTGATCGCGTTGGGTACTTACTACTGCGGTCACAGACCTCAACCAACCAAGCTGGGCAAATGCCTGTAACGCACGCACTCGACCTAGCACACGATTATGCCCATTATACACATTGCGTCGACGTGTTTGTCTCCATTTCTCATGAAGTTTAGCAAAACACCCGGAAAAGAGAGCTTTGCAATCAATGAAATTTATAACTCATGGTTGGCAGATCATCATGTTTGACAACTGCTGTTCTTACAAATTGGACGAATCCTGAAGTTAATGATCCAATGCTTTTCTTATTATTAGACAAATAGGCAATAACGTCTTTAAAGCTTTAACTACACGCAAAAAAAGGCTTGGTTAGAATAACTAAGCGCTAAGTTATATATACGACAACTAAGTTATTGGTTAGACCAATCAAATTATTTGTTAACCAACCAAGTTATTAATTGACTAACCAAGATGATTTAGTTGGTGTAACCAGTAACTTGGTTGGTCAAACAATAACTTGGTTGGTTTAACTAATAACTTAGTTGGTGCATATATAACCGAGCGCCTTGATTAATCTAACTAAGCCTTTTTCTCCGTGTAGTCTTGAATTGTATATTTATAATCACGAAAAAGAAAACTTGAAAAGTAGATGTATTCAGAAATATGGCTTATTAAAAACTTTCATTATTATTATCCGAAATCATCATTTACGGTTGTTTAACTGAGTTACTTTTTTTCATTTTCCTGAGTAGGTCGAGTCTTCGAAAAACTTTAGAATGAATTTCTTGAAAATACTTTTACTACTAGATGGTTATTAAATCAATTAGGGTGAAAACCGGAATTGCTCTCTATCTCTATCATACGAGATGTAATAAGGCTGCGGTTAGATTGGATTGTTAAAATGTGTGGCATGAATAAAAAAGGTGGGAAGTTGTGGCTTGGAACGTTGAAATGTTGAGTATGTATAAAATAGGTGGGAAGCTGTGGCTTTAGCCGCCCAAAGCCGCAGCTTCCCACCTATTTATGCAATCATCGACCGCAGCACGTTGAGTATGAATGACGAGTTGTACCCAAAGGCCATGCTACACAACGTAGGTTAAGCTATTTACTAGAGCACAGCATAATTGGGATCACCGATAATCTGATTGCCTTGAAAATACTAAAATCAAGGACGCGTTAACGATCCAGAACTTGAGAAGAGAAACGGATGGCAAAATCGTCTCAAAATTCCCATACTCTGGATTATTCATAATGGTGTTCTCAACATGAAAAACGAAAATTATTTTGATCTTCATTATCTTCATTATCTTGAAAATTTGTATCTTCATTATCATTCTCAAGTTGTACATTTCACCACAGAAAACGTCCGTTTCAAACCTTTTTACCGCGATTTTAGAAAAAGTCATTTTTGGACGCTTCGGATTTTAGAATTCATCATAGATTCGAGATCCAATCGAAAAATGTTAAAATAGACTCATCTAATTTTTATATTCAAGATACTCAAGATATTTTTGGCGTTCACTATAATTTCCAAATCGTAAATTTCACTACACAAATCACTCGTACAATATCTCGTCTTTACCTGATAAAATGTGACAACCTCATGTGAGGGTTGGATTTTTTAATAATACTAGAAAACTTCCGCGATCTGCGCGCGCGAGTAGAGATCGTGTGTCGGTGCAGCGATCTTATTTAATACATATAATATATATAATCAGAATTCCCAAAAATTAAGAGATCTAACAAATTTTTCCAATAATTCCAAATCTTATCGAATCGGAAACTCTTTATAGATTTGACTCAAATTGATTACCCATTGTCCTTTAACATTCTTTCAATTATAAATTAGTATTTAGCTTGATAACTTCAAATTTGCGAGGTCTGGAGCATTTCCAGACTTTAGAAAAAAATGTAAGTCCCATCATTATATGGGGCTTTACATTTTTAGTAAAGCAGTACGACCTCTTTGCTCAATGAAATAAATACAGGATTTCCAATTCTGGAAACGTGGCATGGATTTTGCTAAAAGTAACAGTGAACAAAGAGATCTGATTTACTTGACTGCAGAATTTCAATTCTCCCCGATCTCTTCGCTTATCATCTTATTGACGATTGTTCTGTTGATCCGCATGTAGTGACTCCGCGTACGCCTGGTTTTGTTGCTGCCATAGAGACTACGTCGCACTTTGTCGTTCAACATCTTAAGCCTAGTTTAATATTCGCAATTAACACATAATCCGGAAACCCCAAAATATTGTAAAGTCAACCAACTTGGGAATTCAAACCTCGCGCGCCCGATATGCTTGACGAAACTGTCAGAATTGCAACTGTCAAACGTATTAAACACGAACTCGGTCTCGGTCTCGATCTAATCTCGCGCCAATCTGGACCAATCACAAGGCGAATAACATGATGACAATGGACCAACTCGCACTTCGATAAAATCTCGCAACATACTTTTTAGAGAAGGAAAAAGTATTCTAACCCTTTTCTTTGCCTGAGACAGATTAAAATTAATCTTTTCTCTATGCTTGTGGGTGAATCATGTAAAAATATTATATAATATATCAAGCTGAGACAATCACGGGACCCTCAAAATCTACTAAACATCCGGCTAGTAAAGTAGACGGTGGGAAGTCCTGTGGCGCTCAGCACAACATTATATCGCTTACGTAATTGCAACAACCCGGCCGACCCGAATCCGCGCGAGACGACGCAACATAATGTATATAGGTACCTACAACAAGGTATACGGCAGCAGCGTATGCCGCCCAGCGTGAGATTCAGATTCAGAGCGCCGTAGCTCCACGCTCGTTCTTTCTCTCGCCCGGTCGCTTGCTCACGCGTTCGCCAGCTCTCCTTGAACCGCTCGTCTCAAGCAATGTTCACCACGCCTTACAGACCGGCATATCGAACCGAACGCCGACAGCCGACAAATGTATGCAAGGCATTCTTAACCAAGTGGTCAACTTTTTTTCCTCCAGCCTCTTCGATGGTTTTCAAAATTTGTCCAATTTATAAACTGAAAAAAAATTCTATTGCGGGCTGCCAAAAAAAAGTATTTTTTAATAAACTCCAGATCTTATTCGTTCAATCCCATTTAACAATGAAATAATAAAATATTATTTTGCATATTTTAGAGTTATTGTGCCGATCTCGTATGGAATTGGAGGAATTAGAATTCAAATTGAGTTGATAACGCTAGTTTTTGGCAGCCGGCAAACGATGGATTTGATTGAATCAATGACATTTTTTTTTCAGTGCAGTTCAACTTGAAAGCTTTGCAGAGCTTTGATATTTTAGGCTTTTTAAATTCTATTTTTAATTACAATTTTTTAATTAAATTACGTTTTTACTTTTAATTCATTATATCGTGAAGATTTTGTCACGTGGAAAATATATGGAAAGTTTTTTTTTTTAAACATTTTATATAATAATTTTTACTTCCAGGTCAATTTTTTGGCAACAAATTAATTAAGTGTATAGGAGTATGAATGTTACGGTTTTTTGTTAAACACGGAATGTGCCACAATTCCAATGTCAGTTAAAATTATTATATGTTTTAATAAAACACTGCTAAAATAAATAACTAGATTATATTTTTTTTTAAATCAAGCAGAAAGTTGGAAAAAAATTGGCCGTTTGATGAAAAATGCCTCATGCATGCCTTCGACACTGTAGGAACAAACTGCCGTTGAAACCAGCTTTTACCGTACGGGACTGTCACTTTTACCCAATTGTTGACGACGCAAAAGAAAAGAGGTCGGCCATCCACTTATTCGTGAGAACGGGACCACATATTTCACTCTTACTGTCGAAAATATTCCGAGCAGCCTCTTTTCTCCACACAAACATAACAAATCGAACACGTTACGAGATTACTGTGGTCCAAAAAAATCCAGTTCAAGTGGCCTTAATTTGTTACGTCAAATTTCACGTTTAAAAATATTTGGAAATTTAATATACGGTATTGAGCATTTTTATGTGTAAACTGGTTCATTTAATTTTATATCCAAGTATGATGTAAATTTCATTAAATGTTATAATAAACAAAACGTTTTATTGTTTTAAATGCACCGAACATTATTTTATATCACACTTATAGACCGTTTTTATTAATTAAAATTATATAATTTTAATTTTATTAAAAACTGAATTTCAATCATATAAAAATTACCCTCAAATGTCTAAAGAATCTTTTTGCTAATTTTACAGAAAATTGTTGATCAATTTCTAGTTCAGCAACAAACAAACTTTTTTTTGTTACAAATGCTATTCCGAAATGTTATTGTAAATTAAAGAACCGAAAAAACAAAAAGGATCTGTTGACTTTCTAAACATAACCTTTTTGTAAATGCACCAGGAAAATTTTCATCGATTTCTAACCAATTATTTTTTTACATTTTTTATGGTACTAGAAATAAACTATAATTTCAGCGTAGAACGTTTTCGTTCTTTGGGTTCTTTCATTTTACACTGAAATTATAGTTGATTTCTAATAAAATATAATTTCATTGTAAACTGAAAGAACCCAAAGAACGAAAACGTTCTACGCTGAAATTATAGTTGATTTCTAATAAAATATAATTTCATTGTAAAATGAAAGAACCCAAAGAACGAAAACGTCCTACGCTGAAATTATAGTTTATTTCTAATAAAATATAATTTCATTGTAAAATGAAAGAACCCAAAGAACGAAAACGTTCTACGCTGAAATTATAGTTGATTTCTAATAAAATATAATTTCATTGTAAAATGAAAGAACCCAAAGAACGAAAACGTTCTACGCTGAAATTATAGTTGATTTCTAATAAAATATAATTTCATTGTAAAATGAAAAAACCCAAAGAACGAAAACGTTCTACGGAAGTTTGTGATCAAAACATTTTTGTTAAAAGTACAAACACTTCAATTAATTTTTGTGTGTTAATCTTAATACACCGTAAACATAATTTAGACGTAAACACTTACAATACCGGCTCAATTAATATCGTGCAGAATTGTTTTTTACCATTTTTCAAACAAAATGTTTTTATAATGATGATATTTTGTAAAAGGTACCGGTCCATATTGGATTTGTAAAGTAACAAAAAGAAATGACTATTGATCCAACAAAGAACCCGATCAATCTTATTTTTCGTGAGGCTGGTGAACGCCAAGGTGAGTGATTTTACCGGTACCGGTAGCACGAGCACACCACGCCTTCCACTCCTCACCGGATAGAACAATCTCTAGCTGTTCGAGCTCACCATTCTCAAGATTAATGATTCATTCCTTTGTCGTAAATGGTACCACAATTCGAACTACCAGGAATCACTATTTCATCCACAGAGGCTTATAGCCAAACCAAAGATCCAGATAAGTATCAAAGATTTATGGATCACAAGGCTCAACAAGAGAGATCTATCGATCGATACGAAATCCGATCTGCGTCACGTCGTATTCGGGTTCGTCATTTGAAACACAAGAATGTCACTCGAGTCATATAATGAAGATAGAGAAAACCTTGTTGGAGGTGAAACCACCGGAAGTAAAGCAGACCAAGAAAGATACATGGTATAATGAATGAGATACCAACCGCATCCGAAGAATTGTGGAGCATTGTATGTGAGACTTGAAGATCAGATTCCCAAGGCCATTCATAATAAAAAAAACCAGAGCACCCAAAAGAAGGGATTCATTACAATGAGAATGTGAATGAGTTAAGAAACACTGAGATTCACCAGGCAATGTGCAACGTGTATATGTTGGATCCAGTAAAAGTCGAGCGAATTATTTCCTGAGAGAAATACACCGCATGAGAGAGACTGGAAAGGAAATTTAGCCTAGAGATTTCAGAGTCGTTAGACTCCTAGTCGTTTCGGTCGTAATCCCAGCGAGAGTGGCGTTCAGTGAACACGAGTGGCTTGGCAGAGATCTGGTCTGGAATGGGAGATGGTAGGCTATCCATTACTGCAGCATTTGGCTAATTTAGAGTGAATATATATTTAGAACGAAAGTAGCTAAATCCGGCGTAAGATACGACGCTGTGGTCATGCAATATGTTGGTAGCGATGCAATTAATTCGTTCGTTTATTCTATCCAGTCCAACAGGTTGTTCCAAATTAGGGCTCAGAAACATAGATAAGAGACTGAACTTATATATTTTCGGAGCGGGTAATTAGAAACATTGTCTTCACGGAGAAAAAGGCTTAGTTAGATCAACCAAGGCGCTTGGTTATATATGCTCCAACTAAGTTATTGGTTGACCAACCAAGTTATTGTTTGACCAACCAAGTTATTGTTTGACCAACCAAGTTATTGTTTAACCAACCAAGTTATTATTTGACCAACCAAGTTATTGGTTGACCAACCAAGTTATTGGTTGACCAACCAAGTTATTGGTTGACCAACCAAGTTATTATTTGACCAACCAAGTTATTGTTTGACCAACCAAGTTATTGTTTGACCATCCAAGTATTTGTTTGACCAACCAAGTTATTGTTTGACCAACCAAGTTATTGTTTGACCAACCAAGTTACTGTTTGACCAACCAAGTTATTGTTTGACCAACCAAGTTATTGTTTGACCAACCAAGTTATTGTTTGACCAACCAAGTTATTGTTTGACCATCCAAGTATTTGTTTGACCAACCAAGTTATTGTTTGACCAACTAAGTTATTGTTTGACCAACCAAGTTATTGTTTGACCAACCAAGTTATTGTTTGACCAACCAAGTTATTGTTTGACCAACCAAGTTATTGTTTGACCAACCAAGTTATTGTTTTATCAACCAAGTTAATGTTTGACCAACCAAGTTATTGTTTGACCAACCAAGTTATTGTTTAACCAACTAAGTTATTGTTCTACCATACAAGTTATTGTTTGACCAACCAAGTTATTGTTTGACCAACCAAGTTATTGTTTGACCAACCAAGTTACTGTTTGACCAAACAAGTTATTGTTTGACCAACCAAGTTATTGTTTACACTAACTACATCATCTTGCTTTTTAGATTTTTTGTGCATAAGTTTGAATTACGACCGTTCTCGAGTGTCAATTAACACTTACACTTAATTTTCAAGCTCGATCTTAAGTTCAAGATTAAGTTTGAAGTCAAGTACGTAGTGAATCGTAAATCGAAAGTTACAATTAAATCAAGCTTGAACATTATGCATTTGCAAATCTATATTGAAAATACGATTTATTATCAGATCAAATCTCAAGCCAACTAATATTAATCGCAAGCAAACGGCCAAGTTCAATTTTAAGGTCAATTTCAAGATCGATCTCAAGTTCGATTTCAAGATCAAGATCGAACTTAAGTTATTCAAACTTCAGTTCGTGCGTTCGGCACGTCTCAAAATTCGACCTTAAGCTGAAATGTCAAATATTGAGTGATAAGTTCGTTGTCAAGATCCAATAATACAAAACAATGAGATCATGTAAAGGAAAATTCTATCTTAACATCTTAACCTTAATCCCAATATTGACCTTAAAATGAAATAAACGACCGAAAGTTTGCATTAAGTAGGTTAACAGACAGCAGTCTGAAGATCATTGACCCTAAATAAAATATTCAATAAATACTGTCGTTTTCATTTTCTGTGTGCGGTTCTGCTCTATTCCTTCCTTAGTTTATGAATCATAAATTCTACTGGAAACATTTTTCACAACTCCACTTCGAAACGGGCTTAAGCCTTTTGCATCCATATAAATATATAGTGATTTAAGAGACTTCGGATTGGTCCATAAAAATATGTCAATAACGAATACTAGAGTAATTCTATTCTATTTCAGTTGTAAAATCGTTATTTCCATGAAAATAAATAATGTAAACTGCGGACTCGCTGTATCTTTAAATACCAATTACTGTATCGTTACTTCTACGTTTAAACTCTTCGAGTTCAGACACTCGCTGGTAGAATCAGTGGACTCCATCGTATGAGCTACTGCTCAATATACGAACCGAGGAAATCGTGACGCTTAAACCACACTCTATAATCAGGCATGCCAGTCACACATTTAAACACTGTAGTACTTTTGGCACGAGCGATTGCACGGATCCCTCCGGCTATACCACGCCTTTTGTATAGTACTCGAATTCTCCCTCTACATGACTTTCCTGCTATTACCAACACAAGAAATCAAACATGTATCAGCGATTTAACCATATTAGAATCTTGTAAAAAAAGCACTACTTGATCTCCCATTAATATATTCGCGACACATTCCATACATACGAATAATTAACATAAATACTAGTATTAATGTGGAATGATAATTTTTGAAAGATAATAGAACACGCGAACATTTCATTTAATATTTAAGTCAGCCATGCTGATGAAATGAAAGTTTAGTCATATTTTTTCCCCTTTTTTTTTTACAAAAGTCACTCACTATGTTCATTCGTATACTATTAATAATAGAACATGCGAGTTCTCACTTCATAAAAAGAAAAATATATCAACCAGTCATCAATTAATAGTTACAATTATATATACATATTATATTATATATTATATATTAATATAATTATATTACAATATAATATATATTAATTGATCAGAATTGTGACAAAAATATATCAACCAGTGATCAATTAATAGTTACAATTATATATATATTATATATAATATATAATATATTAATACAATTATATTACAATATAATATATATCCAGATCACTGGTTGATATATTTTTCTTTTTATGAAGTGAGAATTTTTAATACTTAATTTATATTACATTTTAAAAATATATTAACGTTAATTTTAAATTTACGAACTGTAATTTTGGTTTAAATTCTTTGTGCTCTTTAGGCTAAGTTTTTATAGGCTTTTTCGTAAGAAAATTACTCAACGAGTTATTACGTGTTAACTGGTTATTAAAATTACTCAACTGGTTAACTTACTTTTGTTATAGTATAAAAAATAATTGAGACTGACAATAGTATTGTGTATAAAATAAAGAGGCGAATTTCCGTAAATTATGTAAAGTACATTTATGCAGGCTAATTTCTGTTTACACGATAATAATTTTACTTTATTTTGATACAAATTTAAATTTAATTATTCATCATTTCATGATCGAAGATTTGCCTGAGAATGGCAGAAAATTATTAGGATGCAATTTTGCATTGTTCGAGCGCCGTCTCGAATCAATTAGTAAACTAGATCGCAGTTTCCTAAGAGCGTTGTGGATTACATCGAGATACTTCCATCGACACACCAAGAACTCTCGAGATCACGAGAGTTACTCGTTTCCGCAATTCCAAGGACGGAAAAATGAAAGTGAAACTACATTCGCGTGGATTCCCAGCGCATGTAGCTCGAATATACGCAGCGTTCTAACGACAAGGTGGTAGGTACTTCGTAGCGAGTACAATACGTATTCCTTCAACAAGATCGACGTGCGTGCACTAGGATTTCTCCTATCGAAGCACATTGACGCGTTGCGTGGGAAGAATGAAAATTGTCATCAATGGAACTGTCAGTGAAATTGTATATTTACATATATGCCGTTGAAAGCCTTTGAAAACACACAATTACCGTTTTTACTCTTCACTTTACAGGGCCAAGGCTTCATGATTCAAGAGGTCACGTGATATCACCTGTTTTTTTGTTACATTCATGATTATTATTAATTTTATTAATTATTATTATTTAAATAACAATAATATCGATACTTTTGCAACTTTGAACATTTTTTTATTTTTCAGATTCTTTCAAATGTTCTTAATTAATTTTTACAGAAATCAATGCTGAAATAATTAGGAACAAACTTTATTTATTTTTATTTATTTGACAACTTTCAAAATTATTATTATTTTTGTGAGGTCCGTTAAAATTTTGTCAATAAATGTATAAAAAACACAATTCCTGAATTATTATTAGTCAAAACTAATAATTAATAATAATAATAATTAATTAATAATTAGTCAAAACTAATAATAATTCTGGAATTGTGATTTTTATAAATTTATTGACGAAATTTTAACGGACCTCACAAAAATAATAATAATTTTGAAAGTTGTCAAAGAACCGATGTGTCAATCGAAATGTTGGAAAAATCGGCACAACTAATAAATCCACGTGCTCTATTTCTGATTCTGACTGTAGTATTAATTTTTTTCGCACACTGTAGGATTCATCAATAGATTTTCTCACAAAAAGTGAAAAGCAGATGAAGAAACACGAAGCTTCTCAAGAATACCGCTCCCGTTATGATTTATGCTTGAAGATTGCACGAAAGGTACAGTCTGACAGCATAAATGAAGTCGTAAAGAGGTGAAGAAACAACGCGGTGAGCGACAGGTGCCAGGTGCTCTGAAAATCCTGACGGATGTTCTTAACGCTTAAGGAACGTCTTCTATCACGTTGAAACTGCAGTGTATTATTTTCATGAATTCAAAACGAACCAAAAGTATTCATTGATTTTAAATACGAGCAGCTGGCTTTGTAACTAAATATCACATGCCTCAATATCTAAGTACAAAATATTATTGAAAATCGGCAAATATTCATTTATATTCATTTAATACGTAAATAAATAAATAAACAAATAAACAAATGAAAATTACAATTGTAAAGAAGAAAAAATACATCATAATATCTCAAAATACAAACACTTCCCAATCTCAGAACTTTATTCATTGTAGTTACGAAATTTTCATAAAAACGTCGAATACCCAACTTTTTTTCAATTTCCCTTTAATCGGTAATGGCTCTGGAATATATTAGACATTTGTTCTTACATGATTCTAATCGCACAATATAAATAAAAGTGAATGGAAGTGTTATCCTAACGCGTTTTCCATAAGAGCCTATGCTAAAACTTTTGACTTTGGATTTACTTATTTACCGTAAATGGCCGGTAACCATGCCCGAATTTTTACACACATACTCATCTATACATTGTTTGTAACATATAAAAAATACTGTCTAATATCTAACAATTAAGGTGGCAACCATTCTACCTTGAATATCTATGAGGCGTCCCAAGTAAAAAAATTATCTATATAGTATATAAAAAATATATATAGTTTCAAACATAGAATTGAGCGTATATAGTCTATATACACTCTATATGCAATTTATATACAATTTATACATAATCCCAACTTCGCAGTTGGTCTTGTATATAAATTGCATACAGATTTTGTATATAGAGTTTATACAAACTATATATGTCTAATTCCATATGTCGGACTATATATAATTTTTTTACTTGAGGTTCCATTTAGTATATGGTCTCAGGTATTTCAGATTTCGATATTTTGTCATTAGATATTGAGTCTTGCCACTGAAAAGTCTTAAGGCGGATGCGCGATGACATTTCAGTATAATCATGATAATTTACCTATAGCTGTAGTTGGCAATATAAAAGAAGCGCAACTTCCGCGACATTTCATCTATGGAGTACCAAACGTATATGCATATATAAAGACTATTAGCACGGAGAATTGCTGTAATGTTCATACAATAGCGATTCCAATTAAGAAATTACTGAATGCACGTTTTCAGTCTATGGCATATGCAGTGATGTCGATCAGCCCTATCTTGGTATTGATTCGAGTGTATCGGAGCGATGTCGAAACATCGGCTAAGTCTGTTGGGACAACGGAGGTAACGAGCAGTGGAAAAATCGAGATGAAGGCGCAGGCATGCGTTAAAACAAGGGACAAGACAGTGAAACAAGAGTTGAGTGACGTACACAGGAAAAATATATGGTTCAGCCTTTTCAAGATTTAAACATCCCACTATTTCCAACTCACTTTGGTTATTTATTTCTTAAGTAATAAAATCATTTTTAAGAAAATATTGTTGAAGAATAAAAGAATAATATTGTAAATAAAAATTCTAGCGAACTTGAATGAAAACAAGTTCCATAAATATAATTTATTAATAACTTCTTTGTTATATTATTTTTTAAAATTATTTGTATTAAAAATTTCTTTTTATTTTGAATACAAAGCGAATATTTCAAATATTATTCTTAAGTGTGTTATTTGAAATGCATCCGTAAAAATAAAAATTCTAGCGAACTTAACCGAAAACAATTTCCATAAATTGTTTTCGTTTTATTAGTAAGAGGTGAGAAGTTATTAATAAATATAATTTATTATATTTATTATATATATTATATTATGTATAAAATATATGTATTTATTATATGTAGAAGTTATTAATAAATATAATTTATTAATAACTTCTGTGTTGTATTATCATTAAAAATTCACTTTGAAAATTATTATTATTATTAGAAAATTCTTTGTATTTTAAATACAAAGCGAATATTTCTAATATTATTCTGAAGTATGTTATTTGAAATGCATCCGTAAAAATGTCATAAAAAGAGAGACCCAGAATAATGGGTGATAAAAAAAATTCTATTAAGATAATGATTGTTCCATTTTTATCTTTTCATAAAATTATTGAAGGACTTCTTATTGCCATTTAATAGAATGTATTTCTCGCGGAAATGGTGAATATTCTAGGAATAAAAATTGTATTTATAAAGTAACTGACATGGAATTGAGTTCGGAAAAATTATGGTGACAACTTTCTTGTCGTTAGCTATGGTGTATCATAACGGAATACGATGAGAGTGAACGCGAGTTAAAATTGGCGTCAAAGTCTTATTGGCATTCACTGCACACATGGGATCTCTCGATGTGCCCTTGTGCCATTGACCAACGGCATTTCTATTGTTACTTCATCGGAGAATATCGTGACAACTTGTTCTACGGCGGTCTGATTGTCAAATGCGTGGCGCGTGTTGTCACGTCTTGTAAATAGTATTGTCGTCTCCAGGTACGTTGAGCTGCTATTCGTACACCAATATGCAATGACGTGAAATAAGAATGGGTCAAGAAAAGTGGTTATTCCCGTTGATTACTACGTATTTAAATTTCACAGGTTAAAAAAACATGTCACACCTCCTGTTTACTAATTTCACAACTAAACACGTGATATTCAAAATTCATCTTTAGGAGTTAATTGATTGTATACTTTATTAATTTACTGATCGATTATTTGAAATATCACATAAACCTGAAAGGGAACTTTTTTTTTTGTCGTTCATAATATATTTGTATACATTTTGTTACATAAAAAAGTATATATTCTTTTCTGCTGAATAGTAATAACTTATCAACATAGGAAATGTGATGTTTTTTTTTAGAAAAAGTAATATATATAAAAAAATCGACGACTGAGACTATCAACGACAAAAAAAGATTTTTAATCAGGTTTTAGTGTTTGTAATAAACTTTTCAAATGTCTTCTCTTAAAAAGTTGGTGGCGAGATATATCGACTTTCGAGTTTTAGTATCGAAAGTGCGAGATTTAATTGTTGTCGGTTTATTCGTGCTGTGATTGGTCGGCGGTGTCGTCAGGCAGTCACACTGCGATCGGGACCAAAAAATCATGCATTCATTGTTTTGTTTATGTCAAATGTCAAAACTTACAGAAAGAGACTCGGGCGCTTCAGCGCCCGAGTCCGCTTAACCCTAGTCCTTCTCTAAAAAGTATGTTGCGAGATTTTATCGAATTGCGAGTTGGTCCATTGTTGTCACGTTATTCGCGCTGTGATTGGTCCAAATTGGCGCGAGATCAGATCGAGACCGAGACCGAGTTCGTGTTTAAAACGTTTGACAGTTGCAATTCTGACAGTTTTGTCAAGCATATCAGGCGCGCGAGATTTGAATTCCCAAGTTGGTTGACTTCACAATATTTCGGGGTTTCCGGATTATATGTTAATTGCGAATATTAAACTAGGCTTAAGATGTTGAACGACAAAGTGCGACGTAGTCTCTATGGCAGCAACAAAATCAAGCGTACGCGGAGTCACTACATGCGGATCAACAGAACAATCGTGAATAAGATGATAAGCGAAGAGATCGGGGAGAATTGAAATTCTGCAGTCAAGTAAATCAGACCTCTCTTTGTTCACTGTTACTTTTAGCAAAATCCATGCCAGGTTTCCAGAATTGGAAATCCTGTATTTATTTCTTTGAGCAAAGAGGTCGTACTGCTTTACTAAACATGTAAAGCCCCATATAATGATGGGACTTTACATTTTTTTCTAAAGTCTGGAAATACTCCAGACCTCGCAAATTTGAAGTTGTCAAGCTAAATATTAACTTATAATTGAAAGAATGTTAAAGGACAATTGGTAATCAATTTGAGTCAAATCTATAAAGAGTTTCCGATTCGATAAGATTTGGAATTATTGGATAAATTTGTTAGATCTCTTAATTTTTGGGAATTCTGATTATATATATTATATGTATTAAATAAGATCGCTGCACCGACACACGCGCGGAATTTTTCTAGTAATATTAAAAAACCGTTCCTTTCATCATTCTTTAAAATAAAATAAAAATGAAACTTAATAATATTAGAAAACTAACAAAAAATCAAGTGTGCAAGTAGATAAATACGTGAATAAATAAAATTTAATTCTATTATTCGAACTTAATAAAAAAATAATTTTACAGATTTTTTTTTGCGATATTGATATGTTTCAAACATGTTTCTTGTCACAAATAAAATTCCGATCGAATAAAAAAAATTTCCGTGATAATAAAAACCATGTAATCATTGTTTTAAATTATCAATGAAGCCCCGCTAATTTTTTCCCACAATGTACCGATCTAAGTCGAGGTAACAAAAAAATCCTAGGTGACATATAAAGTTAAATAAGACATCTGATAAAAATAAAAATTCTTTGTGACGACGGATGTTATCAGAAGTAATAAAAACAAAACAAGAGTACTTGCACGTAGCTTCCTTATTATTTTCCACCTTTCACAGAACCATCTCTACGAGGAAGTGTCTTACTCATTTTCGGCTTCCTCGTAGAGTAAGCTTTGTGAAAGGTGGAAAATAATGAGTGCGGACGTTCACCTCATGTGTCCACGCATGGTTTAGCAGCCACCGCCTTCTCAAAAACAAGCATTAGGTACACAAGAAGACATGTGAGATACAGGAACCGAGATATCGTCGAAGTAATTATCGAAGAAAAAATCCAAGAGGAAAGTGGGCACGGGGCCTCGACTTATTTTCCCACAGTGTCTAAGGTGACTCAAGCAACTGCATCGGAGAACAGAGAGAATGAACAGCAATAGCAATGTATGGCACCCACACGTGAACTGCAACAGTACGCAGGGTTACACGTTCAGTGCAAATAGCAAGCAATATATCAACGGAGACCGTGCGTTCTGTGCCATAATACACAGCAATATAACCGCGGCTTACATTTTTATAAGATTAGCCTAGTAACGTTTTCCCGACTTTATTATATTCGAGTGTTACGTGTATCGCATGTGATGATTCCAACTCGGGTGACGTTCTATTCGCTCTGTGGAAATATCACACGCCTTACAGCCTCTGAAGTCAAGGAAGTTGGAATTAATCATACGAGGCCGAGTTTATAAATATACAGGATTTATAAAAATACACTTGCTTCATGATATCCGATCAGTGTTATAAATTGTTAAATATCGAAGTTATTTTGCTATTTACGTATATTTACGCAATATTTTGTAAACTTTTTTATGAAGAAAAAAATTAATGCTCGGTGTGTTATTCGCGTGTCATAGATTAGCGAAAATTAATTATTTTAATAATAATAATAATGAGAATATTTCGATATTTATTCTTGAAAATAAACTATATACTCGAGAATAAAAAGAGGCGTTTTTTCTATAGATAACAAAAATAATAGTTATAATAATAATGAGAACATTTTGATATTTATTCTTGGAAATAATCTACACTTGAGAATATATATGATTTTTATAGCGCGATTTAAAAAGGGGCGATTTTCTTAATCTAATCGAAAAATGCTAAGATTTGATTATAAATTATAAATATCTAAGGTATTTTTATATTTTTATATATTTACGCAATATTGCATGAATACACGGATTTGAATTTTTTTTTATCAGTAAAAACATAAATGCTCTGTGTGCTATTCACGTGTCATAGATTAGCAAAAATAATTGTTTTAATAATAATAATAATGAGAATATTTCGATGTTTATTCTTAAAAATAAACTATATACTCGAGAATAAAAAAGAGCGTTTTTTTTATCTAGCCTAAAAATGAGCTCTAGATTTGATTACAGTCATTTGTTACGGCTAATACATGCGATGATTCCCCTACTCGGGTGACTCTATACTCGCCCTGTGGAAATATTACACGCCTTACAGCCTCTCCAGTCAAGGAAGCTGGAATTACTCATACGAGGTCGTAGACGCATATGAATATATAGCATTAAATACACTTGCTTTCCGATACTTGATATCTGATCACTGTTTTATAAACTGTAAATATATTAACCGGCCTCGAAGTTGTGACTTTATTTAGCTATTTATGGATTTTTACGCAACATTGCATAAATTCACTGTGCCTTATTCACACACCATTGATTAAATAATAGGAAAAATAATAATAGTTAATAGTTGTCTTACTAATTATAATAACAATAATAATAATGAGAATATTACGATTTCCTTTAATAAAAATAAAAATTACTTAAGGATCTGTTATTTTTATAGGGTGGTATAAAAATGCTATTTTCGCTACTTTTTAGGCAAAAACATTTTTAAAAATCAAATCGTATTAGATATAAAATTAAAATGTTGATGAATCTTGGGTGAGAAAATTAAAGTTTTTGGAAAATTAATTTTTCTTTAAAACGCATCCAGATATTTCAACAATATTATTTTTATTTTTATGTGCACCAAGAGCTAATAAGATCGTAAAAACGTAATAATTTTCACGAAAAAAATTTTAATACTTTTTTTAACTCAGCAGAAACCATTAAAAAATGATTTTCATTTGTATTTAATTTTTTTTCTTATATTATATATTTTATTATTTTGTTTTTATTCCGAAAATATTGTTAAATTCCCGAAAACGAAATTAACAAAAAAAAAAAAAAATTGGAAAATTAAAAAGATTGAACTGAAAATCTGCAGGAATCTCGATTACAAGTGAAATTCAACAATAAAAAAAAATGCTCCAAGAAATATAACTTGTTATATTTAAAACTATATAATGAATATCACATAAATATATTTCACTAAAGAAAGTTCTATATCTTCGTACGACTTTAATACCAATTGAGAATTCAACAATAACTTTTATCATAAAATTAACTAGCCATTTTGGAAAGAAAAAAATTCTCAAGACTATTGCCCTCCTAATTAGAGGTAATTAAACAGAAACCACAAACCCGCATAATAAATTGCTCAGCCGGCAAAAAATAATCGATCGAAATCGCTATAAATACCACGAAACAGTGTAACCATATAATTCCACCTGTTGCCGGTAGGTAATTGAAATTTTTTGTCCATTTCATATTTCTAGTGAAAATTCGTTGAAAAATGTTGCATGTGCAACACCCGATAATGGATGAAGTATTTATAACATACTGTACACACTTCAACAACAAAAAAGGACAATTTGCCAGGTGAGATAGTCATTTACAGACTTTATCATCAACAGTTCCATTAAATACGCTTTCGCAATTGATGTATATATATACAACAATGTTAACCACGTTGGATTTCTCCGCCATTGATTTCTAAGAGAAGAAACTAGGCCTCGAGTGACTCGCTGCTGGTCACATTGAAAATTGATGATTGCCGGTGGTTTGCGCTGCTTTCTGTGACGTCTCGATTAATTTTATGACAAAAGGACTACGGCGAGCAGTGATTGGATAAATGAAAGTTCTGCCCCTGACCGGCTAACCCAAAGAACCGCCCAATTTAATCGATGATTTTATATCACGACAATACGTTATTATATCACTGTAATTACCGATTGAGTAATCAGAACACGTGCAACTGACACCCAACAAGGCCACGAGCACACAAGCGTCACCGTTAAGGGATGAAAAGAAAGTAACGGAAAGAAGTGCAACTTTCGATTCCTAACAGTTCCGGACGCGTGAGTTAAATATTTCACTTTCGTCTATCGCTAAATAATTCATAACAACTTTCCATTTCCAAAACAAGAATTCCACGACGTTACGAAATTTCACATAAATTTGAATGAGTAATTAATTTTTCATGGCATCTTAATGCGGAGCCCGAGTTATGGATACTATGCACGATACAACGACTAAGTAGATGTTTATTAGACCTCCCGCAGATTAAATATAAGAGGAAATTAAGAAACTCATTATTGGGTACTTTTGAACATACAAGCACATTTATAACCATTAATTTTTCCAGACTAAAAAAATGTCTACTACAATTTAATTAATTCAACGGAAATCATTAATAACGTGGCGTTAATTAAGTGAGCAAAAAAAATGGTGAAATATATTTTAACGTTTTTTAGTAGTACTTTGACTAATTTTCATTTCAGTCTCTATTTTATAATTTTGTTAATAAAAATACAATAAAATATCTTTTTTTGGAAATAAATTTTAAAAATTTGAAGTTTTGCATTTTTTTTACGGTAGTTTTTAATTGTGTTTGATCCAAAAATGTTTGTTAATTCAAAAATTATAAATATTGATGATTACTATAATTCCCAATTTTGAAAAATAGTTTAGGAAAGTAGTTGAAAATAATAATGTATACGTAACTCTGCAAACTATCTCAACAATCTACGGAATTATTTTTCATGCGAGAAAACTGACATAATGCTGATTACAAATAGAATAGAATGTCTCTCCCAGCAATTTGCATGCCAATATTCAGAAGACAGTGCTAACTGTACATACAACAACACAATGCATTAGCTGAGACCAAAATTTCCCACCCTTTATGTACTCGTACATTTATTTACAGAAATTGCAGCACTATGAGTTATTAAGTTATTACAATTATAAATTATGCAATTTGTCTCTCGTTATCTATTTAAACGTTTTACTGATAGTCGTTAACTCCATTGTTAATAGATGCAAGTATTACTGCTAAGTACGTATTTGAGTCGAAGAAACTTAGCAAGTTTATTTACTTTCTAATTCAAATAATACTAATAATGTACCAATACTTGTGTTTGTTCACAAATTTTTATTTTTCATTTAGATATATTATTTTCTCAGTGTAATATATTTAAAAGAACTATAATGGTTTAAACCTGATATAATTTAGCATTATTCAATACCTCTGGGATTTTATAAAAAAATAGTCGAATCGACTAATAATTAATACTTTTATCTTATAATTGTCACAATTACTTTGAGTGTATTATAATCCTTAAAAATACTAGCAGATAAATAGTTTGAAAAAACATGAATTTTTTATTTTAAGTCTGCTAATTACAATTCAATAACCGAGAAAAAATATGAAATTATTTCGTGTAAAAAAAAATCTAAGATTCTATAATAAATCTTGTCTTTAATTTGCAGTAACCATCTCAATTATAAATAGTGTAAAATAATATTGGGAAGCTCACAGCACCACATATATCACTTCTCTTACTGCATAATAACAATAACAAAATAGTGATTCTGTATAAATACCTTTGGGATGTTATAAAAATAGTCGAATGGACTAATAATTAATACTTTTATCTTATAATTGTCACAATTACTTTGAGTATATTATAATCCTTAAACATACTAGCAGATAAATAGTTTGAAAAAACATGAATTTTTTAAGTCTGCTAATAACAATTCAATAACCGAAAAAAAAATGGAATTATTTCGTGTAAAAAAATCTAAGATTCTATAATAAATCTTGTCTTTAATTTACAGCATCTATCTCAATTATAAATAGTGTAAAATAATATTGGGAAGCTCACAGCACAACATATATCACTTCTCTTACTGCATAATAACAATAAAAAAATAGTGATTCTGTATAAATACCTTTGGGATGTTATAAAAATAGTCGAATGGACTAATAATTAATACTTTCATCTTATAATTGCCACAATAACTTTGAGTATATTATAATCCTTAAAAATACTAGCAGATCAATAGTTTGAAAAAACATGCATTTTTTAAGTCTGCTAATTACAATTCAATAACCAAGAAAAAATATGAAATTATTTCGTGTAAAAAAAAATCTAAGATTCTATAATAAATCTTGTCTTTAATTTACAGTATCTATCTCAATTATAAATAGTGTAAAATAATATTGGGAAGCTCACAGCACCACATATATCACTTCTCTTACTGCATAATAACAATAACAAAATAGTGATTCTGTATAAATACCTTTGGGATGTTATAAAAATAGTCGAATGGACTAATAATTAATACTTTTATCTTATAATTGTCACAATTACTTTGAGTGTATTATAATCCTTAAAAATACGAGCAGATAAATAGTTTGAAAATACATGAATTTTTTAAGTCTGCTAATAACAATTCAATAACCGAAAAAAAATATGAAATTATTTCGTGTAAAAAAAAATCTAAGATTCTATAATAAATCTTGTCTTTAATTTGCAGTAACCATCTCAATTATAAATAGTGTAAAATAATATTGGGAAGCTCACAGCACCACATATATCACTTCTCTTACTGCATAATAACAATAACAAAATAGTGATTCTATATAAATACCTTTGGGATGTTACAAAAATAGTCGAATGGACTAATAATTAATACTTTTATCTTATAATTGTCACAATTACTTTGAGTATATTATAATCCTTAAAAAATACTAGCAGATAAATAGTTTCAAAAAACATGAAATTTTTAAGTCTGCTAATTACAATTCAATAACCGAGAAAAAATATGAAATTATTTCGTGTAAAAAAAATCTAAGATTCTATAATAAATCTTGTCTTTAATTTGCAGTATCCATCTCAATTATAAATAGTATAAAATAATATTGGGAAGCTCACAGCACCACATATATCACTTCTCTTACTGCATAATAACAATAACAAAATAGTGATTCTGTATAAATACCTTTGGGATGTTATAAAAATAGTCGAATGGACTAATAATTAATACTTTTATCTTATAATTGCCACAATTACTTTCAGTGTATTATAATCCTTAAAAATACTAGCAGATAAATAGTTTGAAAAAACATGAATTTTTTAAGTCTGCTAATTACAATCCTATAACCGAGAAAAAATATGAAATTATTTCGTGTGAAAAAAAATCTAAGATTCTATAATAAATCTTGTCTTTAATTTGCAGTATCCATCTCAATTATAAATAGTGTAAAATAATATTGGGAGGCTCACAGCACAACATATATCACGTCTCTTACTGCATAATAACAATAACAAAATAGTGATTCTGTATAAATACCTTTGGGATGTTATAAAAATAGTCGAATGGACTAATAATTAATACTTTTATCTTATAATTGTCACAATTACTTTGAGTGTATTATAATCCTTAAAAATACTAGCAGATAAATAGTTTGAAAAAACATGAATTTTTTAAGTCTGCTAATAACAATTCAATAACCGAAAAAAAAATGAAATTATTTCGTGTAAGAAAAAATCTAAGATTCTATAATAAATCTTGTCTTTAATTTGCAGTAACCATCTCAATTATAAATAGTGTAAAATAATATTGGGAAGCTCACGGCACAACATATATCACTTCTCTTACTGCATAATAACAATAACAAAATAGTGATTCTGTATAAATACCTTTGGGATGTTATAAAAATAGTCGAATAGACTAATAATTAATACTTTTATCTTATAATTGTCACAATTACTTTGAGTGTATTATAATCCTTAAAAATACTAGCAGATAAATAGTTTGAAACAACATTAAATTTTTAAGTCTGCTAATTACAATTCAATAACCGAAAAAAAATATGAAATTATTTCGTGTAAAAAAAATCTAAGATTCTATAATAAATCTTGTCTTTAATTTGCAGTAACCATCTCAATTATAAATAGTGTAAAATAATATTGGAAAGCTCGCAGCACCACATATATCACTTCTCTTACTGCATAATAACAATAACAAAATAGTGATTCTGTAAAACAAATGCAAACATTTTGTTTTTACAGTGATTCGGTAAAAAAAAAATGAAAACATTTTGTTTTTACAGAATCACTTTTTTTTACAATCACTATTGTATATGTAAACTAGTGTATATGTAACAAAAAATGTTTGCATTTTTTTCACATATACACTAGTTACCCTTAAGCGTGTTTAATGTCTAAAAAAATGAACACTTTTACAAAACGGCGGGTAATAATTTGAAATGCTTAAGCGTTTAAGCATTCGTATCGAAGAAGATACACTTGAATGTTTGAGGGTTGAACTTAAGGGGGGTCAACTTTTTGGCACTGACTAACTGAACAACCTTGATTATTGGCGCGTAACTATAAAAATTAACGTGCACACGTACCAGCAATATAATCCTCATGGTGCGCGGTAATGCTGATCGAAGATAACGTAGAAGAACGAACCTCCGAGAGTTTCACTGAGAGAGTGCAGCCGGATAGTGTAGAGACGGTCCTTTATATCCTACTACCTATACGCGAGAGAATTTCAGCGTTGCTATAGTGGGGGTCTCCTTTTGCTGGATAGCGAGAGTCTTGTAGTCTCTTCCGTACGTACAGCCCGAGTGTATATAAAGCATTCTCTGTCAGTTCAGCAACTTTTTTTTCCATCCCTCTAGAAAATTTCTTATAATTATCCAGATTTTTACTACTAATGGAAAGCACTTTCCGCAAATTTTTAAACATTTTTTATCATATCATATTAAAAGGTGCATTTTCTCTTTCAATTATTTCTTACTTGGATCAGAACCTTAGACCAAAAACCATAGAAGATAAGAGAATTTTTTACATGCATCAGTTATATTTTTTTATATCTTCTTTACGAGGAATATTGGATTTTTTAGAAAAATAATCAAATTATGTTTGTGCTTAATTAGAAGTAATCTATATTTTCTGAAATCTTACAGAATACAACTTATGAATTGAAAAATCAAAAACGTAATAGTATTGAATTCATAAGTTCTTTAAAAAAAACAACATTTATCGTTTTATCTTATTCTTCAATTTTACGAAATAAATAATTTTGAATTAATGTATTTGACCAACATTTGAACGACAATAAATCGGGAAAAAACTACAGAACGTATTGTTAAGTAGTGGTAAAATCTGTTAAATTATTAAGCGGTCTGGTAAATAAATATTAAAAATAAAAATTTTCAAGAGGGTCGAAAAAAGTAGCTAACTTGACAAAGAATACCTTGTATAAGGTACAAGTAAGAAGAACACACGGCTACTACACATACATTTGGTCGATCCACACCCGCGAATTGAGGTCTGCTGATGGCCATTGCTAAACACATTTCCAAATAATTCATCGTATATGTACAATGCGTACCCTAGAATTACACCTCTTGAGCAGTCCATTCGGTTAAGAAAGCAACGAAACATACTCTACACGCATTTCTTTTTTAGTATTATACATATAGTGTTGTTTTACACTATAACCATATTTCATTGCACCTGACCACACACTTTAGTTTTGCTTTGTCTTTCTTTAGTCTCTCTGTTGCTCGAAGAGCTGAACGTCAGGCGTTTTCGAGCGGAGAGACAAAATACGATGTTACAGTAGCCGCTTTGTATCTACATATTTTTTTGAACCTGCATAACGGTTCAGCGATTTCGCATGTGTTAACCATCAGTAATTTATCTTTACATTTTCATATTTTACTCATAAATTTAAAAGGGTTTTGAAAGGGAAAAGTTCGAAATCTTTTGATTCTAGGCAATTAAAAATCTTTTTGCCTCCTCATAGAGGAAGCTTTGTTTTCATGAAACAAATTTTTTCGACATTTTCATGTCGAAACGTTTAAAATGATCTGAAATGTCGAGAAAAGTGGTTTAGAAAAATTGTCCGGATGTATGTATATGTGTGTCATGAAGGGTCAAAAATTCATATAACTGTAACTTATAAAGTATTCGACCGAATCAGCTAAAATTTAAACAACATGTAGGGTACTGGCTAATCTTCAATTGGTATAAATTTTTACAAAAATCGCCTAACGCAATTTCATTTTTATAAGAATTTTGAATTTTTGAAAAAAGTTCGTAAATGCTCTAGCTCGAACTAATTTTTAGTTATCGGGCTGAAACTTCGTATTAAAATTGAATAAAGTGATACGACCTTTGGTATTGAATTTGAGCCAAATCGATAAAGGGATTCGGTTTTTATGAGATTTTGAATTTTTCGAAAAAATTTCGTTTTGCTCTAATTCAGGTAAAATTTAAACTAATTGACTGAAATTTTCTACCCAGGAAAAATAATATTCAGCCCTGCTACGTACCAAATTTGGTGATGATCAGTAAAGCGGTTCGGATTTTACGGGATTCTGAATTTTTAAAAAATTTATTGGTGTCGCTCTGGATTTCGTAAAACGTCAGAAGTTATCAACTTTGTCAATAATTTTCATCCTTCGCAAAGCTTGCTCTATCAGGAAGCCAAAAATAATATAAAGAAACTTCCTCATAGAGGCGGCTTTGTAAAAAGCCAAAAAGAATGAGAAAGCAATGTGCAAGGTTCTACTTTGCATCCTTTTTACCGTTGAAACCGAATTCAAGTATCCATTGATATGAAAGTTTTTATTTTTCAGTTACAGATAGCAATATCATCTTTTCCCACAAACACCTTATTAAAACCCCAGATTTTCGTATTTCCATGCGCTTTCTATGAGTCGATAAACGCCCTTGAGGATTCATCTGCATAAAAAAGAACCCCGAAGCTTATTAAAAAAAACGATGCTAAGTAGAAACTTGCACATTGCTTAGTTGCCATAACCTAGAAATGAGTTGACACAACCAATCGATTATTCTATTTACCTTACAACTCAAATGGTAATACCAATGATTCGAATGGTAATACCGACGATTCGAATGATAATACCAACGATTCGAATGGTAGTCCCAACTATTCGAGTGGTAGTCCCAACGATTGGATTAGTTAACCTAACTAATCTCGCGAGAATTAATCGTGAATAGTTGAGGTTATTATTCGATATGATTGAGGCAACTAATTTTTTAGACATTGTGTACAGCAAATCGAAAACGTAGTTGCCACAACCAAACATTTCTTTCCGTGAAGAGTGATTTTGTATTGCATTTGGGTAGAATCAATAAAACGCTACAAAAGGTATGAATTTTTTTTTTTTTTTTCAAAATTTGCTCCTTCGATTTAATCCTTCTAATTCGAGAACGGCTAAATGTATTTAACTAAAACTTTGCATGGCATTAGAGCAGAAACTACGTTACTATTGTTGTAAATTTTACCAGAATCGATGGACGTATTCAAATTTTATGAGGCTCATTTAATTTTTTTGGGTATAAAACAAGATGTGGAAGTGAATATTTGTGCATAAATGAAGTTACAATAAAAATGGGCTGCTTTATCCGTAATTGACAACAGAGTCAAACGCTATATTATTATTTCTCAGATTTCACAAAATTCCCTATATGAGAAAGCCAAAATTAATCAACATGATTCTTCAGAAACATAAATTTGCGAAATCTAAATAATAATGAGAAATCTTTTTTATTCCGCATTGAACGGAACCTGCGTGGAGAAAATTTCTGATTGTTAGACTGAACTTTTCACGGATTAGTGTATTTACGTCGTTTAAAAAAAAATAAAACCTCAAATTTAACTGTGATAAAATGTACAGAACAGAACGAATTTCATAGAAATGTACAGCAATAAAATTTTAAGAACTCCTTCACTTGCGCGCCAAGTTTTATCTCGATAGTCCTACCGGTTCTCCAATCTTGTTTTAGATCATTTTTCTTAACGAGTCAGACAATTTTAAATATACTGAAATGAATATCTCGAAAAACATTTTTTTCACAAAAACAAAACTTCCTCAATGACAGAGTAAAATAGTTAGAACATTTTTCATTCTAGTTAATTAAAAATCTTTTTAACGATTACGGCCAAATTCTTTTTCTTGTTCTGAAAGTTTGAGCCAGCTTTTTGTAATTCATTTCTATTTCGACGTGTCCAAGTTTGAACAATCTTCCGGATACATGAGCATTTCGGCATCTCGATGTCGAAAAAAAAAGATGTAGTGAAGAAATTTTTAAAGTAAACATTTTTTTAAATAAAAAAATTTTAAATGAAAAAAAATTAATTAATAAAACCGCCACGACGTCCGTCAGCCTTTTGGTAGCCCAAATAATTTCTTGTAGCAACGTTGTTAACTTTTGTGCCATAATGCGCAACGAAATCATTAGCAGCTGTCACTCCCAACGACTGAATGAAAAAAAAAACAAATCTGAACGTCCCGGATATCCCTGTTTGGTCATATATTTTTTTTGTACTAGCTATAACATTAGCAAGCTCTGAAGTTATTTAGCTTAAGTCGTATATATGAAGAAAATTTTTGCTGGGCCAAATGATCTCATTGCTACAACGTTCCTAACTTCTGAGCCATGGTAAAAAAACGAATACCGCATATATTTCTCACTTCGACACATATACAAAAAAAAATTATACAACCCAAAATATGGTCTGTGTGACGGTGCTCTAAATCTATTATTTTTCCATCGACTTTATGTCAGGAGAAAATCATCGAAAAACTGTGAAAAACGTAAATTCAAACGAATGCTCAACTCAATTCAACAAAGAAAAAATTACAAAGCGGCCGTAATCTGTAACAAAGTTATTAACAGCGGGAGACCAATACCGATCATCAGAAATAAGGCGATTTGATTTCTCAGTAACGATCAAGCACAATAACGCCGTCCAGTTCACTAATAAATAAATTACATAAGCACGGACATGATTTGACACAATGTAATAGTACAAAACAATAGAACGAACATAAAGCGTCTGCGCCTGAGGCCCGACGAGAAATCGGCCACGACATCCATGATCGTTGCCTTTCCAGAAAAAAAAACCTTGAGTGATCGTTATCATTCATAGCATTCTCGCAGACTTGGTTGACTCCCCTTTATTGCCGAACATTGCCGAGATTCAGGAAGCTCTCATTCGCACGCCAGTAGAAAGAGCATTTAGTTATATCCAAGGTTCTTAGGTTCGGGAGGTCAAATGAGAGCAAAACCCGCGTGGCAGATTACCATGTGATTGAAACACGTGTGTTTTGATCTAGTAATTTGATAATTTCGGTTATGGTGTGAGATAAAAACGCTTTGGGGTAAACGCACTGAATTATGATAGGTAACCTAAATATCATAAGGCCACAATATTTTACGAAAAAGTAATTAAATCTGATGCTTACTCTCTCTGCTAGTAAGCTATTTACTTATTTCCTCTATAAATAAATAAATGGCGATTAATATTATATGGGGTTTCGTAGGAACAACTGACAGAGTTAACCATTTTGTTTTCTCAAAAAGGAATTGTCTTTTCTTGAAAATCTTTTTGTTTCGCACGGAAAAAAAAATGTTCCTCCACCACCAAATCAGTTGGTAATATAGTGACAGCAACCCTCATTTGTTCTCCTAACAAAAATATTTGATAGCCTAGCAAGAAAATTTTCTAGATTAACAGATCTTCTGTTAATCCAGCAAAAATACTTATTAGGTTAGCAAATAAGGCTTGCTGTCACTATATCAGCAAATGATTTTTCTCCGTGCGAGATATCATACCAGTATACTAAAAAATGTCTGAAACGTCGAGAAAATGGTTTTAAAAAAATCCGATTGATTGATTTAGAAAAATATCAAATTGATAAATTTATTATTACTAGAGAAGGGGTTGGCCGAATGTGATTAAAGAGAGCTATTTTTAAGCCCAGTACCATTCTAAAAACAACAACTAGAGAATGGTTCAGACTGTCAGACTGAAACTTGGCGCGCAAGCAAAACGGAATTTAATGGAAATTCGTTATGTCTTTCATATTCTTACACAGTTCATTTTGTCTTTATATTGCATAATCACGTAAATGCGCAAACTCAAGCAAATTTCAACCTACCGATATGTATATTTTTCCACACTTGCACTTAAGATCAAGGTTCATCGATATCGCAGTTCAGCAGAATTGATAAAGCTGTCCAAAATATATGACTAATTCTTTTCAAATTTGATCCTTGAATTTAATATTTATAACTAGAGAATTACTCGACATTCAAATTATCGTGCTAAATAATGATGAGCACTTTATCCCCTCGCTAAAGCAGGTCACTTGGGGAAATGTTTGATGACGTGATATGTATGCAGCTGTGGTGCCAATTCCAATTGCTACACATGGTATGGTTGCCCATATGAGTCATATTCTTTATAAGCGATAACGAATGGAACAATGGCCATTACACTTATCTTCTAATAGGTTACATAGAACTTTTTGAGCAGGGTATTGGAAAGAGGAAGTTTTTTTGAAAATTCAACTAGGGGAGGACGGGGCACAATGGCACGGCAACGCGACCAAAACTGTGACAAATGAAAACAAAAATTCGTACATAGACATGCGACATCCTGCAGTCTTATTAACTTGCACAAATATTTTTTATATTAAAAGACGCCAACTTTTTTACATTTTGACTCGACTCAATGCACGCGACAAAAAAAAATTGTACTTCGACAGTACGAGAGTTCTTATTTTACACAAATGTTCTTCATATCATAACGAACAATCAGATTGTTGGTTGTGCCAACCAAGTTATTGGTTGTATTACAATGCGCTTGGTAGCGCTGACCAACAACTTGGTTTTTCTAACCAATTAATCGGCTGGCGTATGTATAATTAAGCGCTTGGTTGTTCCGACCAAGCATTTTTTTCCGTGCACTTTTTGTGTGCTGATGTCGATGAGATATCGTCGAATATATTTGTGATACCTGCGTCCAATATAATTCAAAATAAATATAAAATGAGTTAAGTATTCAATATAAAAAAACAATAGATGTTTATATTCTCTTAAATTTAATTTCAAAGATATCGTAACATAATTCTTTTATGATTTCAGCGTACGCCGGTGCCATTTTGACGAGGTATGCCATTATGCCCCTGTTCTATCGTGCTCCGTAGCTATTATGCCCCATGTTGCTATTTTGCCGCGCTCTCCCCTAGCTATCCAGGAGCCTCATCTCTTTATTGAGAGAGAAGCCTAGTAAGCTAGGTAAAGATAGACAGGCCTAGAAGCCTAGTAAAGATAGGAGCTTTGGGAATAAATGATCCCAATAAACTCTGACTTTTCTCTTACACCGAATCGTGTACGCGAAACGCTTAGACTATGCGACATCTACCGGAATCTCACAAACTATCGACTAATGTAAATTCCCTTTGTGGGCTTCTGGAAGAAAATTTTTCCATGCCCATGCCCATCTACATCCTTGTGGGTTTCCAGAACTTGCTTTATCCATGTTCGACACGCTCTTAAAGTTTTCGTCAGTTTCCTATGTAAGGTTAGGTAAAAACCCAAGAGATTTTTCAACATGGTTCGATTGTGGATTCTTGCATAGAACATTTTTTTCCTACACATTCCAACGTACCACTTGTGGATAAACACAAAGCTCATTGCATAGAATCTCGGGTGGGTGACATTCGACCTAATTGATCCTCACATCCCTTATGACATTTCCCGGGTGGAAACAAAACTAGCCAATGGCTAAAATAGCGAATTTCAAAATAATGATCGCCTGAATCTAGAATGTCCATCATTATTAAATTCGCTGTTTTAGCCATTCGTTATTTTGATTGCATTTTAATAGAATGGAGATCAAAATAGCGAATGATAAAAAAAGCGAATGGCTGAAATAGCAAATTTACATATAAGGAACGTCTAAATGTAGAATGTCCATCATTTTGAAATTCGCTATTTTAGCCATTCGCTATTTTGATTGCATTTTAATAGAATGGAGATCAAAATAGCGAATGATAAAAAAAGCGAATGGCTGAAATAGCAAATTTAAATATAAGGAACGTCTGAATGTAGAATGGCCATTATTACGGAATTCGCTATTTTAGCCATTCGCTATCTTGAACCCCACCTCATTTCCCATAGAAAATTAGCTCCAATCCCACGTGGCTTCCTGATTTCTGGATAAATTCTCTAAGCTCCCCAGATGGTATCAATTGTATATAATCATGTAAAAAATGTATCCCAGTGTCACACCACATAGAATTATTTCTATATTTTCGAATAGGAAGTTCTTTCCATGGCAACTAACATCGTTTTCTGCACTTTCTTATGCATAACCATGAGAGCCCATGTGAAAATCCATATGTCTGCAGTTTTCCACAAGGAAAGACGACATTGACGGGACGACAATATTGCAATTGATGCTGACTACTTTTCTCGTTGAAAACAAATATTTACCTCGCTTACTTCGCCGTACATAAATATAGTAATAAAAAAAATAATGACCAATAAATCCAATACCTTCGTTTTCAGCCCTGTGGAATTGCCTTGGGGGTCGCTGAGCATGGAGGACGCTGCATTCTTGTAACTCGGCCAATTTTGCCACGTTACAACACATACACAAAGGCGGATGCGGATTAGCCAACATACATACGTCACCGTTCTTGTCTTAAGGCCGTGAGAAGAGTGTAGGTGCGAAATCGAGGTGTAGTACATTAACTAAGCTCACAGAACGACCGCAACGCAACCTACGATCTGGATCTTTTTCGACCTCCAACGAAAAAAAGGAGGATGAGAAAAAAATTCTCAGAGTCTCGGAAAAATTTCCGCACAATATTCCAAGCCGTTTTCTCTTTTTACGAACAATCGAATCATATTTCTTAGACTGTCAAGCTATGTGTGTGAACGATTTTTTTTGTCGACAAACTCTTTAAAAATTTGAATAAATTAGGAAGTTGAAATAATACAACTTTTGTTTCGAATTTTATCTGATGCAATATGTCTTAAGTCCGACAGCTTATACACCTATAAATAACAGTACAGGATCATTAATCGATTTTCAGGAAGACGGTAATAATCTTTTGTAAGTAATCAATTATCTTATAATCTTAATATTTTTTAGATTTTCATACTCAGTTGAGAAATTTGCTCAGACGCAACTGACGCTGGAGACAGACGACCGAACTTTCTTTCTAATATTCTATATTGTCTATTCTTCTCCATTAGATTTTTTCCTCGCTTAATTGATCATAATCTGCAAGTAAGAGCGAAACCCACTGACCTAGTCTGAGTCGTGCGGTGCGAGAGAAAACTGGCGTGAAACACTTGCTTTCGTTACACCGGCGACGAGAGCGAGTATTGCCGGCGTGATGCAGCTCAGAGTGTTTTACCCTTGGGATCATCAATGAGGAAACGTCTTGAATGGATGACTCGGTAAACGCGCTCTCCACGTACAGATGTTCACGTACGCTACACCTGTAACTGCTAGAGAGATTATTAGTCCAACGCAAGTAATAGTGATTCTCTGATAAAAGAGAGAAAATCAATATGGCGGTACAATGGCGGATAATAATCAATAAAATTGTCGTTCAAAATGCAATTACTTGTTGGATCAATCACCTGTTAATCATGTGGTGATGTCAAAGCTCCTTCAGCTGATAAGCCACGAGCGCCACCAACGGCAGACAGACGAATTACGCACTGATTACTAGCGCCTCCGGTGGCCACCAAGCGAAATACATAGTAACAAACAATTTTTTTAAATATGGGTTTGCCCGTTTCTGTAAGGAAAAAACATGCTCTTTTTTTGTTTGGGTTTGTAATATTTTTTGTAAAATTTAGAAAGTATCAAAAAGATTTTATAAATTTAGCAAATTTTCAAATTGATGTTGTAATACTAGAAGTGATAAAAAAACATACGTAAAATTTACAAGTTTTAATTATATAAACACGACTATATATACACGACTAATTTTGATTATGCAATAAGAGAGGGCGAATATCTATAGGCTGGTGCAATGGCAGATAATAATAATCAACATTTTGATTGAAATCTCAATTATTAATTCAATTAATAACCCTGACAAGCTGCGAAACCGACTTTTTAACCGGTCTCGATTAGCCCCTGTTTCAACTAGTTTAACTGACCTTTTAACCGAAGTTGCTGTTTTTTAAGCGAGTTTTACTGGTGAATTAACCGATTGTAACCGATATTGTAAACGAATTTTTAAAAAATCAATATTGTTTGGTGAATTTAACCGATTTTAATTGACAATTTAACCGAACAAAACGTTTTTAGTAGTCGGTTAAAGCCGGTGACACAGGGGGCTAATTGGGACTTATCTTTTCTCGGTTAAAAAGTCGGTTTATTTCAGTTATTTTCGATTAACTCTTCGGTGACACAGCTTGCCAGGGAATCAATTAACGGACGACTATATGAAAGATATCTCAACTTATATACGCCACTAACGTCATCATCGGAAGGCAGCCAAACTACCCTCACGTTGCCGCCTCTAAGGATCACCGTTAATACTATACAGTACCCGAAGAGAAGGATCTGATACTTTTTACCATATTTCTAATAAAAAGTATCGCGAATTCCTGGTACAAGGAGCCATGACGCCACCTATCAAGAAGTACGAGAACTATGAAAATTTTTACTACGAAATATGGTAAAAAATGCTATGTATATGGTAGAAACTCTCATAGTTCTCATACTTCTCGTCAGGTGGCGGCAATGGCTTCCCAATACCAGGCGCGTTTGATAATTTTTACCATAGTGCCTGGAAAATTTTATCAGATAGTTCCCTCCGTGTATAAAATAATTTTGTCATATTGGGAAGCAAGTTTTATAAGTAACAAAGCGATTTATGTTAATTACATAATATTTTTAAATTTAGATCGGTTTCTTGGTTAGAGTAGAAAAACACTAAACGTTTTCGTAAATTTCGTGAATATTCTTATTTTTGTAGAATTAGAAGTGCCAAAAAAAATGTAGAATTTACAAACTATAATTATCTAAAAATGGACGTGAACGCATGTCAATCACTCTCTGTCTTTTCCTGAAATTCATTTCGAATTTTCGCGCTTATCTGCAACAGAGGGGGGTACTAACCTGCATTACAGGCGCCAGTAAACGGTCACTTCAGCGAGCACCATTCGAACTTGCTTGCAAAACTTGTCGATATCAACGGAATCTTGGAACAGAAAAATTTGGAATGTTAAGATTGAATTTTTGTGTCCCACATTCGAGATACATAGTGTTTAATGGAGTGTAACAAAATAAACGAATGATTTTATTTACTGTTCGTCAGAAATTGAGTTTGCTTAAATTGACTAAGCCTCCAATCATGAAATTATTATTATTATTTTTGAGTTTTCGATCATTTTTAAGCCTCTTCTAATTAACCTAAATATCCAAAATCCTGGCAATTTTCATATATAATATTTTTCCACCATTAAAACAATTTTCTGAAAAGAAAAAAAAAATCTAATTTGATAATTATTAGAAATTTCTTTTAAAAATCGAAGAATTAATTTCATAAGACAAAAAATCTTCTATTGAATAACGCATTATTATTATTCATAACACTTTTTTTTAAACGTGCAAAACAAAAGTACTGATTTTATTTGTCGCTAAATACTTCAATTTTAATGAAATCGATCTTACGATTGATAATATTAAACCAACCTTAAAGTCAGTCAGTTTAATTCAGTTCGACTTACCATGAAACCCTATATTTACTACCTGACATCCGCATAATTATCATCCGTATAGGAAACGTAACCTTTTCTCCAGTAGTACTTGACGGATTAATATAATAAGCACTCTGCAGCTGGCACAATCATTGTCTGCTTCACCTTAAGCGCCTTCCAAGTATTGCTTGAGAAAAATTTACATTTCCCATACAAATCACGATTATGAATATATCAAAATATATACACACAGTTTCCCATATATGTTATCACCATTTGAATTAAATTTCACCATGCCTAACTATTAATCTGAATGTTCTTTTGGCATTATCCCCTTTTTTATTTATTTAATATTTTATCATAACGATATGTGACATTGCCCATGTAAATTTGCACGTGCCAATTTTTTTCCTCCCACAAATGGTGGTCATATCGAGCTAATGTTTCCAGTGATTACGTTATATAATTTAAAAAAAACTATATATGCTGTATCTAGAGACAACTTCCGATTAGAAAGTTGTAGCTGTGTATATTTCTCGCGATTTGAGAGCCAGCAAGCGTGTGGCACGCAGCAAATAGACCACACCCTGTTACCATTTTTGAAATGCCATACAGATTCGGAAATAGTACCACGTGGCGTTTTCCGCGTGACGTCCGAGGTGCGTCATTAATTTTTCATTTCCAGGCCTCTTGATTTAATCAATGTGGGTGAATCAGCAGATCGGCAACGTTGTTCTAACGCGGAATGTATAATGATGTGAAAAATCAAATTTACAACAAAATAACTTTGTTGAGGTGAATTTTTTTTTATTTGTTTTTGCTTTCCATGAAGGATTGGAAAGTTTTGTGCGGACTGCGAGTGCGTGGCTGAAAATTAGTATCGTAAATTGTTTGCCGACCGCAATCCAATGATTTCGTGCAACTATTCGACAACTGCACAGCGAATATCTAGTAATTGGAGATTCTTTTTCTACTTTTTCATCGAACACGCTTCAAATGTCATTAATTATTGAATGAAAAATACGATCACATTAGCAATGGCTGTGCAGTTGATTCTGCTTAAGAATTCAACATACGTGCAATCTGGAGCAAAAAAAATTTACTTGGAATTTGAGTCAGAATAAATCACAAATCAACGACATTAAAGATAGTCATTTTTTTTATAATGGAGAAATGAAAAATTTATTAATAAGACAGGTAAAAAAAGTTTTATAATAAAATGATTTTAGGATCCGAATTGACCAATTTTTCTAAAATATACATGATTTTTCAATGGTTTTGCTTTGTTGGTTTTATTGAAATTCCTTTGGCTAGAAATGTGTAAGGCGTCCTTCTTTGCATATTTACAACTATTCATTTAACTATGCTGAAACATTTTATGTGTGATATAGAACCATTTCACACATTTGTCTAGAATTTACAAGCTTCCAAAAAAAAAATGTAATCGGAAACAATCTGACAATTTTCATAGGAAAAGAAAAAATTCTGGACAAATTTGTTAAATAACTTTTTTTTTTAGTAATCTATGAATAATTTTTTGAGACAATTATCACTCATATTCAATGTTATTAGTATGTGAAATAAATAAGAAAATTGAGGTTTTTCTCTAATTTCGAAGTTCTCGAATTCTAATAGATTTTGCTAATTATCTACTAATCTAGGCTTAGATTACAACACAAGCAATGCTGAAAAAATGAAGAACAAAATGACGGGCAATAAATAAATAAAAAATAAGGAAAAGTAGAAGATTTTAATTATTTGCGAAGCAGGAAATCATTTTAAAATTCATGGTACGTTTTATTTTCATTTTTTTAAGTAAAGTGCTCTAATAAAAAATATTATTACGTAACATAATGATAGATTAATCGTAGCCTGCTGAACACTCTTTTCAGAGTCTACAAACACATCACAGAGTGATCGAGCAGTGTGCGGAGATTTAAGTGCGATGTAATCTACTATCGCACCGAAACTCGGTATACATCCCTGACATGGATTCCTGACCGTGAATACCCACAATCCTTGGGTCGGTCGTTTCATAAACGCTAAATGTACATCGTTAAGGATACCTGAAAGCCCTAATACCATCTTCCTTTCGATTTAGAAATGTTAAAAATCACTGTTAGAAATTTTTGTATGAAAATTAATATGAAATATTGGAAGTTTTTTTGCGGATGCGCGTATATTAAATTTAATACACAAATGTTAATTAATATACAAAAAAATTGTTGTAAAATTAATATACAGTATACTAAATACTTCATAAAACTTGTGTTTATAATATAATTATTGGAATTTTACGACATATCTGTATATTAAATGAAATTTAATATACTGAATCTGAAAAAGAACTTCCAATACATATATTAATTTTCAAAATATTTTTAACTGTTATGGGAACAATGGAGCTATGGAACTATCCCATAATCTATTAATTATACATTATGGGATAAATAGATAATTATCCCAAAATCTATAAATCATTAAGTATGGGATAATTGAACGGAACATATTTTTTTGATAACGGTTATTATTCATTAAAAACAATGAGCTTAGAATTATTTTCAACCAATAAGAAAAATTTCTCTCAATGAAAAAAAAAATGTTTTATCAAAAGATGGGGGCTTTACTTCACCCTAAGACAACGTGGGAGGCCTTCTTTACCCTTTCCCTTCAGGTTTAAATTTTTTGATCGATTTTTTATAGCAGAATAAAATTTTAATCAAATATTTCACTAATTAAAATTCAAAATGTAAATAATAAAAGAAGTGATAGCATATTTGAGAAGAAGCTCACAGGCTTAAGGAAATACTTCTCTCAGTGTTGTCGATTTCAGTAGTTAAGATACTTCACTCATCACAAAATTTAAGAAAATGGCTACAGTGAAACTTCGTTTAATCTACCTTCACCAAGCTTACTTCATTGGAGGGGCACAACTTTACGTTTTTATTGGTCGCATTCGTAAAAGAGAGGCTATGGTCGTCTGCTTATCGCCCCTGATTAGTTTTTCACATACACTGAGAACCAGATTTTATTGACTCAAACAAAGGAGCCGTAACTTTTTTTTTCGTTTCATCTAAACATTTATTTACACTAGAGGAAAAATTTATTTATTTCAATTCTGTATTTCATCTAGACACAATGAGATAATTGTATTGCCTTTAAATAAAAATCAAGTCAATAGATATTTCGTAGAATTCGAGAATCAATCAAATAAAAGATCCTGTTTAGTTAAATATATTCTTTCACTAGTAATGAAAGATTTAATTAAATTTATTCGACTCAATTAAATTCCTTTCTCTCCATGTAACTTCCATACATCCCCGAATGATGCAAGCTAACTGAGGTTCCACTGTACCCGTAACTTTCTTTCCCACATCAGTAATAAATGAAGTATACAATAATTTTGTAACAACCTATATCAAATCAATTACATTTTATTATAAAACAAAAAAAAAAGTTCAGTCAAATATGATTGAGAAGCTAAATGACAAAAGGCCTCTTAGTAGTAACCAAAACTGATATCATGAAGTGGCGCAGAGCCGCCTTGCGGTAGAGCATAGTCCCTCGCTAATTGGTCGAGAATTCCGCCGCTAGGTTGACTGCGCGCTTGCGGCTGGGGACGTTCCTGTACGGGCGCAGGACTGAACTGGACCGGGCCTTGATTGAAAGCCTGGGAGGCTGGGGCCGGCTCGTCATATCCCGAACGGAGAAGTTGCGACTGTTGAGCTTGCGGCGCAGGAGCAAACGCTTGTTTAGGCGGAGCGGGAGCACGTCCACGTGCCAATTGAGGGTTATAAATCGCCTGAGTGTGAGATTGAGGTGCCGGTTGCTCGTATTGTGGCTGATATTGACGCTGAGGAGGTGGAGCTACGGGTTGAGCGATTGCCCGTTGTGGCGCTGGCGCTGGTCTCTGTGGCGCAGCTGGTTGCTGATAATCGTAATCGTAATTCGCATTCTGCACGCCCTCTTTGTTGGTAGTTTCGTCAACGAGCGTAGGTGGCGCCACAGTGATGCCTTCACCGGCTGGTTGGAATCCGTACTGATTCGCGCCGTATTCTACAACTCGGACCTTTCCCGTATCGTCGACAAAGCCATATTTGCCCTTAACCTCACCGTTGGCCAATTTAGTCTCGATCTTGAAGGAACCATCGCCTCCCTCAAATCCGTAAGTGTAAGAACCATCCTCATTGTGACGATTGATCTGCTTCAGGATTGCCACTGGTGTGGGCTTCGGTGCTGCTGCTGCCTGCTGACGCTCGGAAGCGGGACTTCCTGTTGCGTAACTTCTCGGGGTTGGATGGGCCGGTCTTTGACGCTGCTCGTAATCCGCGAACTCATCCTGAACGTAGTTAGCGGATGAGGGCTGCTGGTACTGGCCGAGGACCGCTGTTACCGCGGTCATCGCCACTAGGATCTGGAAATATTAATGACGTTAAGAGGCAGTGTTACTTTCTCCCACCACTTTCACAATTGCAAAAGCTGTTTTTTCCTCAAATAACTACGCAGATTGGGCTTGCATTTTGAGATAATATGCGGAAGGATGGTACAATTGAGTTAAGCTTTTGGCTTCCTGAAACTCAAAACCGTTTATTCAGGAGTAATGAAAAACCAGAAAGTGAGGTTAGATGCGAGAAAGACAGACCTTAAACGTTTATAGGTCATTGGGCGAAGAAATCCCCACGGATACATCACAGCCTCTTAAGGCGATTATTGATTTTACTCCTGACCGCCCGCGAAGCAAAAAGACGGGAGTGTGTGTTTTACAGGCATGGCGCGAATATGCCTATTTCTATTAGTACAATGTTCTCTAAAACGGTTAAATATGTCTTGAAAGAATTTTGTTCACAGGTTTTGTGTACCGATTCATGTGTCTTTTCCATAGATTGTACGTATTAGGTGCGATTTCCGAAAGATATAAGCGTTTAAACCACGGTCTTACATACAGATCTGAAAATTCATACACTGAGAAAAAAACCAATCAAATGTGCGGTTGCGGGTGGCGAAAGAAATATTTTGTTCAGTGAACGAAATAATAGTTATTGTGAATTAAGGAAAATTGATTCAACTATGCGTTGGTTCGTTCAACCAAATATACATGTCCAATTAACCAAATGTTTATTTCGCCACCCGCAACCGCACATTCGGTTGGTATTACCAATTCTTTTCTCGGTTTAGGGTGGGGGGTGACTCAGATAATGAGGCAAAAGCGTAGTGCACATTCCCGCCACTTGCAGCAGTGCAACCGTGGGGTAAGCCAATCAAATTAGAGTTGGGAGAGGTTATCTGCAGCTATATATCTATATCTAAAGTACCCGAGTGTGACAGCGCAGCTAGTGGACAAACGAGGAACTAACAGTTCGGTCATACTAACGATGACAATCCTCACCACTTAAAAATAGCCGAGTTCCCAGACCTGTATATAAGACCGTGGTTTAAACCAAGAGCCTGTTTGCCTTTTTGAATATATCGAAATCCCACAAAATGGCCGCCATTATTGAATATTCCGCAACTCACTTCATAGCGCTTATGATGAAGTATTAGATTAAATTTAAAAACGATAAAATAAAAATAATTTTATAAAAATTAAAAAAATCCCGACTGAAAAAATGAGTGTAATTAATAAATATCGGGTAAATGCAAAATGGTTAAATAAGAATCAGTCGCATATTATAGTCGGGAGATTACCACACCCTTGGCGAATTAATCTCCCAACTATAATGTGTGAATGATTCTTATTTAACCACTTTTCACTTACCCTATTTGTTTATTAATTACACTCATTTTTTCAGTCGGGAGTTTTCAAATTTTTATAAAATATATAAATTACATAAGGAAAAGAGAAGTCAATTATCTGAAGGGCCAATTTACGCATAAGGTCCGAGAGACTGGCAACCCCCTCCCTTATGTCTTTTCACCGGTATGGCCAAGAGCCTGTTTGCCTTTTTGAATATATCGAAATGCCACAAAATGGCCGCCATTATTGAATATTCCGCAACTCACTTCATAGCGCTTATGATGAAGTATTAGATTAAATTTAAAAACGATAAAATAAAAATAATTTTATAAAAATTAAAAAAATCCCGACTGAAAAAATGAGTGTAATTAATAAACATCGGGTAAATGCAAAATGGTTAAATAAGAATCAGTCGCATATTATAGTCGGGAGATTACCACACCCTTGGCGAAGTAATCTCCCAACTATAATGTGTGAATGATTCTTATTTAACCACTTTTCACTTACCCTATTTGTTTATTAATTACACTCATTTTTTCAGTCGGGAGTTTTCAAATTTTTATAAAATATATAGATTACACAAGGAAAAGAGAAGTCAATTATCTGAAGGGCCAATTTACGCATAAGGTCCGAGAGACTGGTAACCCCCTCCCTTATGTCTTTTCACTGGTATGGCCAATGAAAAATGAAAATGAATTCCTACCATAACGCGTCGTAAGATATGAGGGTGTGAGCTATCAGAGGTCTCTCCTGGAATTATTAAAATGCTAATAATTGAACAGGACTACGTAAACTATTCGGCGTCCAGATGAATTTAGGTTGACAATGTGCAAATTTTTTTAAAATTTCCGTATAAGTGATCAAACGGAAAACCAATATGGCTGTTCGAGTCAACTGGGTCATTTCAGTTACGCCATTTATGGTCTTTCGTGGATTGATTTAGTCAATTTGTCTCAATTTGGTGACACTAATTGTGCATTAACTTTTTATTTCTCATTCACTTTAATTTCGTTAAACTTGCACATTCCTTAATCATTATATTCATTTTTCCGCAACATTCATGAGAAAGCCAAGATTTACCCACACACTTTTTTGCAGAGGTACCGTATGTAGAAATCGAGAATATTCAGGAAGCAATATGTTCATTGATTTTTTCTTCTTTGCATACGGTAAAAAAAATTAAAGACATATAACATTGTGGAACAATTATTTTTATGGTTTTATGTAATGAAGTGAAGTATAGAAAGTTAAGAGGCTGAGATTTATTCGCTATAGCGTCCATCGCCTTTTATGGGGAATTGTGATAGTATTTTTATATCGACGGGGAAAGTAATTTAATTTTCCTAATCGAGGTACGCGTATGTTGCAAGCGGCATTTTTTTCGATGTAAAAGACTTATGTAACCAATAAGACAATTCTACTCCCTAAATATTAATGTTTATATGGGAATTAATCGATAGACTCACGATCGGTGCCAATTTTAATTTTCTATACGCCTTGGGAAAGATTCGAGATATATTTTTATTTGACTGGCCGTTTCTCTGCCATATGGTGACTCCCGGCAATTTTTCGAGCTGTTGTGCAATCCATATTTTTCATGTTTTGGATCGTAATCACAGAAATATAACTCTCTGATCAATTTGAGAATCAAGTAGAAAAAGAACAACTTGACGACATTTATAAAAATTGAAGCTGGTGATAAAAGACTCCATAACGTTACGGTAAACTTGGTTCTCGCTGGGCAACATAACCCGTCCAACATTCTGCACTGCAATTTTGACAGATCCTCCAATTATTTTGTCAGACTGGAATAAATTATAGTTAAGGTTGTTTGCTCCGAAGGTGGTTTCTTATATAAATACTAAGGTTGATCCTCCCCCTTTCCCCCTTCCGCATATTCAGTCTTCTAGTAGTTGTTGTTTAACCCTTTGATGCACAGCGAGATGTTTAACATCCCACCTAGATTATTACCATTTTTTAAATATTTCAACGTTTTCTTTCTCGATTTTAAATAAAAGTAACTTTTTAAAAATAAAAATGTGTGCATCAAAGGGTTAAATTGAATTCCGACAAGATTTGATCATATGAAACATTTTTCACTGATCACAAATATGAAAGAATTTGATTTAAAAAAATGTTAGACACTTTCGGTAAAATGGAGGATCTTACTAAAATAGCTATAATTTAAAAAAATTATTGAATTGAGACTCCGTCTTGCGCTTATTTTTTTCACAATGAATCGAGCTTTAAAACACCACGTGGCAAATAAGGTTTCATTGAGTTTTTAATTTTTTACAATTTTTTTAAGTCTGACAATTGCAAATTTTTGCACTTATTCCCCTTTCCCTTATTTTCAGTCATTGCTCAAAGCGAAATCACGCGCGCAAAAAATTAAGTCATCGTAATTATATTGGCTCCATTCTCTTCAGCTTGACGAGGTCATTCGAAAGAGAGAAAAAAAATTGTAAATTCTTTAACAAAAAAAAGGCTTATCCCCACTTGAAAATTTCGAATTCTGGTAATTCTGACTTTCCAAGGGGCCAAAAGTAAAAAAAAATGGCATCCTTTACTACTTTTCAAAGGTCTATTTAATCGGAATTTTATGCAAAATTGATATTTTTTGTTTCGATAACTCAAAAATTTCAAGTGGAAACCACAAAAAAAGCTTCTTTTTTCAGGTTTTTCTATTTTGCAAAATAGAATTATTATTTTTCTTTCGATTGATGAAAAATGGTGGAATTATTATTTATTCTTCAAAATCGACCAATGTTTTAAAAATAATCGGTACTTTTCTCTTGTCGCAAAGCATTTGAATTCTAATCGAAACTTTTGCTTGGGAATGTAACGTATGAAGCATCCTTAACCACCAGACGCAATACTGTTACAGCACTGCGTCGATCAGGCCAAGTAAACCACGTACGAAGAATAAGCTCGGCATTGCGATCGCTATTAGAATCGCGATCGAGCGTCGATGAATATGGAAATTGACACTAACGACCGGACCTGTTAAACGGGAAGTTGCAGACTTCCTAATGTCACGCATGAGCGTACACGAGATATCATTACCGGTATAAGGGGCCGACTTGCATTTTTTTTTTCAATTCTCCGCCGACGCCCGAGAAAGTGTTCGTTACGCTGTACGAGATAAGCACTTGGCGAGCAACGAGTTTTCACTTCTGGATCTCGTGCGCACATTCAAGACACATTATACCGGTATATCCACGCGATTTCCAGTTGTTACATCACCGATTGGAAAATCATAATGTATAAATGTGTAACACAGAATACATAGCAAAAAATCTACTCTCAACCGACTCAACAGCTCTAGAACATAAACGAACTCGATCTTAAGTGGCCATAAAACACAATTTGCTCAAAACGGCTACTTTGGTATTTTTGTGCCATTAATTCGATCGGCAATTTTTTCATCGCTTTTATACGTATTTTTTTAATTTTCTCTTCGGTTCAAAAATCTTGTGTCTGATTCAACGTGAAATAAGCTTTAAGCTTTTTGCACCAACAAATAAGCAAAACTTACTGTAATGAATTGCCAAAAAATGGATTAAATATTTTTGGCACTTTGTTTAATTATTTTGGCAAACAAAAAAAAAATTGTCAATTGAATTTTTTAAATTTTTGGTATTGAAATCACAATTGTTTTCTCTGTTTTCACATGGAAAAGTCTGACAGTTTCAGCAATATATTTTTAATTAAAAAATTGATCATTACTTTACTTGGATTTTTGTAAATTCCAAAAAATAGTTAAAATGCTAGAACGTTGATTTGTTTTCCCTAAAGAAAATGCACTACTTAAACTGTGTTTAGTTGCAGGAGAAACGGAAAAGTAATAAAACGTGAGAAAAACAAAAAGCATAAACTTCGGAGTTTCGTTGAATGAAATCACTTGTCCTAGTGACGATTGAGCTATCTTAAATCCGTGATAAGATACTCCAGCTGTCGAGCACTTTGTATTCACATTCACAAGTTTGCAGCACGAAAAGACTGCGTTTCGAGGATATGGTAGAAACACACACGTTGTTTTTTTAGCAATAATTTTATAACTGGCACGTAAGAAAAATAATTTAAGGCGAACCCATAGTTATCGTCGAGAAAAAAAAATCAACTTATGGTCATTCGATGCACCATACGTACCATCACAAGGCCGCGCATACTGTCCAATTTTTTTGTTGTATTGCGTATGTCAGTGTGTCAGTGTGTTAGTGGGCAGCGAGGCTAGAGTACCAGCCGGGGCTCGGACTGAGGCCCTCATATACCTTACTGGACCCCGTCCCTGCTCCCCGCTCTCCATCCCCTACTGTCTTCAGGGGACTTTCACTATCTATTCGACTCAGTCGCCACCGTTACCTTGTCATGTTACAGCACCTTATACTCGCCATGCTGAACGTTGCCCTCCAAACTGCTCCGATTTCTTTGCCGAAGTGAAAAATTCTGGTTCACCGAAACCCGATAGCTTTTACCGTCCCACCACCTAAGAATATTTCATGGAACATTTAAGCGGGGATGGGAATACAAAGTCTGAGAAATATTAGATTCCATAAGATGAAGTTTCATATTTTTGCTGTTGGGGAATAAAGGGGTTTTTTTTAAACACATTTGAACGTCGATTGTACTGTAAGAATGTAAATGTAGGTGTTTTGTTCACGGGGACTTGGAATAATGAGGACCTGGGGACCCATAGGAGGTTAAGAATTATTTGGGACTCTTAGGGGTGCTCAGAATAATCGGGGTCTAGAATCGGGCTCAAAGGAAGACATAGAATAATCAGGGCCTGGTCAAGATTCATAGGGAAGCTCAGAATAATCGGGGCCCGTGGTGGGACTCATTGGGAGATCTGGAACGTTATGAGTCTGGAGGTCCAGATTCATAATGAGGTTTGGAATGGGACTCATAAAGTATGGGGAAAGCCGTAGAATAATGGGAATCTAGGATGGAACTCGAAGAGGGGGCTCAGAGTAATCAGAGCCTGGCCGGGACTCATAGGAAAGCACAAAATAATCGGGGCCTGTCCTAGCAAACCGTCCGACCTCGAAAACGACTGAAACAACGACCGTAAACGACCGAAAAAACGACCGGTCGTTAAATGCAAGAGTAAAGCCATCAAAAGAGCTAAATGACCAGGAAAACAACCAACCGCAATCATTTTGATGGTCATTTCTGTGGTCATCTGGCATCATTGAAGAAAAAATTACCAACCAAAATAATTTCAATGGTCGTTTTTGGTCATTTGGCTCTTTTCAATGGTTTTTCTTTTGCATTTAACGACCGGTCGTTTTTTCAGTCGTTCGACCGGTCACTGGACCTCCTAGGATAGGAAACCGATTAGACTCCCTATGAGTTCCAACTCATATGGAAAGCTTAGAATAGATAGGGTCTGAAATGAGGCTCAAAGGAATACTTAGAATAATCGGGATCTGGAATGGGACTTATGGGGGATGCAAAATGATCAGGACATGCGGCGAGGCTCATGGCAGAATGTAGAATTATGGGAGTCTAGGATGGAATTCACAGAGGGGGCTCAAAATATTAAGGGCCTGAGGCGGAGTTCATAGGAAGTCTTAGAATAATCGGAGCCTGGATTTTCATATGCAAACTTAAAATCAGCAATTTCTCTCGAGGTGTCATGGAGAGACTTGGAATAATCAGGCCCTGGAAGGGATGCACTTTCAGAGCAATTCTGTGTTGCTGTTTCATATGATAAGTTTCATAACTCTTGAACCGTATTCTCTAAGCCAAACTGGTTTCCAAAAAACCTTAGCAAATCTCGGTCATCGGGAATATAAAAATTCAAGGTTTTATCAAATTCGAAAGCCTTTGTCGATTTTAACGTGATTTAGTACCAAGTACACTTAAAATTGTATTTTTTAAATTTAAATTAAAAAATGAACAAAATAAAGAACCTGTTGAAATTTGAGAGATTCCGTCAATTTTAATTGATTCTACGTCGATAATCTGACTCCATTTGCATGCCAAATTTCATCTGAATATTTCAACCTTTTCGCAAGTTACACGAGTTAAATCAAATATAGTCATTTTTTAAAATGTTTTTGACCTCATCGCTGATTCTTGCCAAATGCAATACCCACCAACCTTGGACGTAACTGCACTTGCGGAGAAAGTTTAAGTTCAATAGCCTGCAATTTGCAAGAGCGTACTTACGTCGTTTAACATTTTTTAATTAATTCTAAACTGTTATGAGTGCATTAATAAAAAATATGTATGTTACAAATAAAGCGGTATGACTGCTCTAATAGCACGTTAATCTTCAGCACGATAGTTCAAGCTGTTCCCGAGTTCCAAGAGTTTCAAGGGAAAATCCTGTGGCATACACACCCATAGGCACGCTCACGCCCACACGCCCACTCGTTTCTATAAGTGCGCGTGTGCATTCATACCACCGGAAATTTACTCCATATGTTTTTCGAACGATTCAGAACATTTCGAGTATAATGACATTGCAGTATCGAAAAGTATTTTTTTAATGAAATAAAAATATTTATCGCACTCGGTGCGGAAAAGTGCGCTTTTCCGCACGCTCCGCGTGCATAAAACCCGCGCTTTCGCACCTTTTGCGATAAAATATTGTACAATACTCGTGCGATAAACCTTTTCTGTACTCGTGCGATTGCAACCCTCGTCTTCGGCTATTACTGCAACCTCACACTCGTCAGAAAAACGTTTTATCGCACTACGCGGAAAAAAAAGTTGTGGCAACTACGTTTTCGATTTGCTGTACACAATGTCTAAAAAATTAGTTGCCTCAACCATATCGAATAGTAACCTCAACTATTCACGATTAGTTCTCGATTGGATTAGTTAGGTTAACTAATGCAATCGTTGGGACGACCACTCGAATAGTTGGGACTACCATTCGAATCATCGGTATTATCATTCGAATCGTTGGTATTACCATTTGAGTTGCTAGGGAAATAGATCAATCGATTGGTTGCGTCAACTCATTTCTTGGTTATGGCAACTAATCTTTTTTTTCCGTGTAGTATCGTAATCTACTATTAACATTGACATTGTAGTATCGAAAACTCTTTTTTTAATTAAATAAAAATATCCACGGGTTTTTATTCTGTAAACCAAGTGAGTAAAGTGAATCGTTTGCCGACTAATCACGGATTCAGTATTTCTCTAAATTGTCTCGATCTAATGGAATGCTGACACCGTAATTGGCAGACGCAAGTTTCACATCACTCACTCATTTTACAGAATAACCCCCCAGAAACACAATAATAGTATTCATTTTTATTATGTATGCTTTACACATACATTTCCCAACAAAAGATGCATTAGATGAAAATATTAGCACTTAGGAACCGTCACTGGTGGTTGTGCGGTCGGTGTGCGGCTCTGGCGATCCCCCAAGTTAAGCAGCATTGTTTGCGGTCATAACTTGGATGGGTGACCGTTTAGCATGCACCGGCTGTCACATCAATCAGTGAGCGGGAGGTCAGTTTTTCTGAGATCTCGGTGTTTCCACTTAAGGTGATGTGTTACATATCGTCTGTCTCTCTCAGATCGCCATAAGTGCGAGTGAGATAGCTGAATCTTCCCGAAGTGTTATTCTTGGCCACGGTTGATTTTTGGAATAAAAGTCGAGAAGTACTGACTGAAGAGTATCAAGACGCAGTCAGTACTTCTCGTCTTTTGCCTGAAACATCAATTGTGACCGAGAACAACGCTTTACAGTTTTTGTTACCGACCGAGTAGTAGCACATCATCTTAAGTAAGTGACTTTCGTGAATACACCGGGAAATCAGAAGAATATACGGCCGTCTGTACCGGTACGGGTTTTCAGCAGTTTCCCCGTGCCCATGGCAAATGCGGTACAGTGTAGCTAAAGTCGGCTGCGGACGCATTGGAAAGTTAGGTTAGCTTAGTAAAGTGCGGGGAGGGAGTCATAGGAGTAAGGGTGGGAAGGGCGGTAAAAGGCGATTGAAGCCATACCATGGAAAGAATGAAAAAAAAAAAATTATTAGTACTTAGGAAAGTCTAGCAATAATATAGTTTTTATGTATACAAGTGCCAAAGCAATATGAAGCAGAGCTGGGCATAAAGTACTTCCAGTACGAAATACTTGAAGTGCCACAGACTAATAAGGCAAAGTACTGAGTATTTTCAATGTTGCTCTGGTAGGATGGATCTTGCCTTACTATTAGTCAGCGTAACGTTCGATACAAATTTTCAATTACTATGTAGCACTTAAAATACTTAGTACTTTAAGTACTTTATGTCCAACTCTGATATGAAGGAGTGGAACTTATGTGATTAATAGAATTAAGAATATAGAGTGTAAGACAGAGGTATGTATAAGGTTGAACAAACCATGCAATGGACTAAAAAAATATATTAGTACTTAGGAAAAAAAATCGAATACTAATAATTTTGCTTCCTCATAGAGGAAGCTTTGTTTTCGTGAAAAATTTTTTTTTCGAGATTTTCATGTCAGTATGCTTAGAATCACCTAAAAATTCGAGAAAAGTGGTCTAGAAAATATGTCTGTATGTGTGTATGTGTGTGTGTGTGTGTGTGTGTGTGTGTATGTATCCAGACACTGAAAATTCAATTGCCCATAACTCACGAACGGCACGATGGATCTAGCTAAAATTTTGCACGCAGGTAGAGTATTGACTCCTCTGTTATTGACGTGATTTTTAATTAAATGTATCAATGTAAACAGATTTTATGCAATTTTTAATTTTTTCAAAAAATGTCGTGATCGCTCTAACTTTCGTAAAAGTTCGCCAATTTAGCTAAATAGTTCTTTATAAATGAAGACACGTTAAATGACGTTTGGTATTGAATTTCAGCGAAATCGGTAAAGCGGTTCCGATTTTATAGAATTTTGAATTTTTCGAAAAAAATACATTTTGCTCTAAATTACGTCGAATTTCAACAAATGAACAGAAATTTTGTACAGACGAAAAATAACATTCAGAAATGCCATGTACCAAATTTGGTGATGATCGGTAAAGTCGTTCGGATTTTACACCATTTTTCATTTAAAAAAAAATGTAGATTTTCGCTATAACTTCCGGAAAAGTTGAGAAAGTACGACAAAAATTTGTATCTAATCAAAATTAGATGTAACGGTGTTTGCAGAGGTGATTTATAGCTGTATAAAACACCTCTGCAAAAGAGACACAAGGTATAAAAAAAAAGATGCAAAGTAGAACCTTGCACATTGCTTCCTCATTATTTTTCGCTTTTTACAAAGCTTCCTCTATGAGGAAGCCAAAATTGAATAACATACTGCTTCCTCACAGAGGGAGCTTTGTAAAAAGCGAAAAATAATGAGGAAGCAATGTGCAAGGTTCTACTTTGTTTTTAATAATTTAAAAATAATTTTGCAATATTCATAGTTTTAATACATTTTTGGTTTGACATGTACGTTTCAGGCACCCTTAAAATTGAAACATCCTACATTATTTGAGGTGCACACCACATTAGATATTTCTCTTTATGTCAAGCTTCACCATAATAGGCAAGCATACAGAACTTTTGTGAACTTGTGTCTCGAGACCTTCAAAGTATAACTTCCAGTATGCAGTAACCGTGTCAGCCTTACAATCTTACGCATGCGGAAGACGCGAATCGCTTGTGAGAAACACTCCGGCCGGTCGCCATCTGGCGAGCATATAAAGCACTAATAGGCGAGGCGCCGCCAGATGCCGAACGGTCAGTGTGTGTCTCAAACTCGATCCGTCAGCTCCGTACGCATAAGATTGCGCCGTTACTAAAGCCGTAGTTGAAGCTTTAAACCATTTAATTATGTATTACGCCGTAATCTCTTTTGTAACGACAGCACGCGTGTCGTATGGGATAGTACAAAATATAAGTGGAGTCATAAAAACACGATTATATTAATCAAAATACTTTAAAATGTAGTTAGTCATAAAAATAAATAATTCCTATACTGTCTATAACTCAAGTCCCTTAGAAACAACAACCCGTTCAGAATATAACCACCATTTAGGTAATAGTGATTTGAACAATCATGGTATTTTACTATAATTACGCTACTTAATAGCTACGAATAATTACCATTATTTTCGCTAATTACAAAAATAGGGTTGAGGTTTTTTAATTTCAATTTTTATGTTTAACGATACCAGATTTTTGTCTCATAAGCTGGACAAACAAAAGCAAATTTTCTATTTTTGGACGTCCCTCTGTGGGCGACCAGCTTACATAGTAAAACAGCCTCTGATTGCTTTCGTATACAGGTGATATAATAAAACACGTAGCACTTGTGACTATTGAAATTCTTAGCTACTTTCGTTGCTTTTAAAATGATGTAACAGAGTATTGAAGTAGTCAGATCTAGACTATTTATTTGGTCATATAGAGTCCGGTTGTTTGACGACTAGATTGAATTCCACTTACAACTGCTACGAATGCGAATACCCCGACACGTACATTTGACAGACCTAATCCAGTTCCAGCATAACTTCGACGGTCAAAGCGATTGGTTATCAACAAAATATTATGTTCAGCGTTTCGCTGTTTTTCCGAAACCTCCTTAAAAGGGAAAAGCCTCTTTTTGCAATCTTCTATGGATTTACCGAAATACGTGTCATAAATTCATGACGACCATATAACTTTTCATATAGATTGCGTGTAAGAAGTTAACGCCTAGCCGCCGTTTGTATTTGAGTACCCGTGAAAGAGAAAGGACTATGACAAAGAACCGGCACCTCCGTATCTGGTACAGTTCAGCGCGAGTTTTGTCCATAAGGTCGTTCGAGGCCGAATATTCTCAACGAGGATTCAGATTTCCGGTAAAGCAAAAGAAAATTAAGATGTTGGGCATTTAACGCTTCATAAATTTCGCTGTAAGTACAGGAGCAAAGTTTATAGCGCCAAAGAGTTTCTAACATAAATTTGTCATATTCGACATTCGCTACAGGTGAAATTGGAGCTGCGTAATCTTATCAGAATTATAGTTGAGCACTTGTACGTAAGTGCACTATATTTCTCGACCTGATGTACGGACTCACCCCGTTTATTACTAACCGTGTGCAGTCGACGACCTGTTAAGGAATGTCGCCCATATGCCCTAAGGATAGCTCCGATGGCGCTGCCCTCTCGGCGGAATTTTCAGCTACTAAACGAAAAAGAAGGATGCAAAATAGAACTTTACACATTACTTCCTCATTAATTTTCATCTTTCGCAACGTCGCCTCTATGAGGAAGATTCTTTCTTTTATTTTTGGCTTCCTCCTAGAGGAAGCTTTGCGAAAGATATAGATTATTGACGAAGCAATGTGCAAAGTTCTACTTTGCATCCTTACTTTAAGTTCAAATTAAAGAAGTACGAAAACAAAAATTTTCATAAATTCAAAATTCTATAAAACCTAAAACGCTTTACGTATTTCGCTTAAATTCAATACCGATCGTCATTTTTCATTGCTCTATAATAAATAGTACAATTTAAGAAATTTCTAAGTCCGAAAGCAGCCGGGTCGCCGACGAACTTGCACGCTATTGGTGCGCCGGTCGGCCCTGTTTCGCCGCCTATATAAAGGAACCCGAAGCTCTAATCTAGTCAGTAGAAGAGAGTGGCACAGGTCCCCCCCGGGACAAGCCCATCCCAGGCTTAAAAAAAAAAAAATTTAGTCAGTAGTGATCCGGCCGAACAACCGAGCGGATCACTATTCCAAATTTTTGTAATTCCCTTCATTTAAAATATTCCTTAAAAATGTAACGAAGACTCTCAAAACAAATTGGGAGAAGTGATTCTGGCAACAAGTAAATCTGATAATAAATTTTAGAACTTCCTTGTTCTTTCTTAACGGGGAGTTGGATGTGGCATTTCTGTTGAGAATTATTTCATTTAATTCACTTTTAGGATTGGACGTAGAAATTTTTCGACTAAAAATATATTATTTTTATTTCTTAACGGGGATTTGAATGAGATCTTTCTGCTAAAAACATTTCATTTTATTCACTTTTAAGTTTGGGCTTCGAAAATTTTCAAAAAGAAAGAAAAAGAGTTCTTAATTATATTGTAAATGTAAAATTAATTGCTGTCACTTTATACACGGAGAGAAGGATCTGATTTATACCATATTTCTAGTAGAAAGTATCGTAAATTCGTGATACAGGGGAGCTATGACGCCACCTATCAAGAAGTACGAGAACTACGAGAATTTTTACCACGAAATATGGTAAAAAATGATATGTATACGGTAGAAATGATCATAGTTCTCGTAATTTTCGTCAGGTGGCGTCTATGGCTTCCCAATACCAGGCGCATTTGATAATTTTTACCATAGCGTCTGGTAAATTTTATCGGATCCTTCTCTCCGTGTAGTTACCGACGGTAGAATTTTTTCTCAGTGTACAGGCTGTAGTTTTAATGGCAACCAACCGCACTTGGCGCTTATATTTGTGTATATGTCAAGGGTTGGACATCACACCGAGAGAAAAAGTTTCATTGATTCACGGAAATCTTTGCCAATGAAATAAAATACTTGAATTTCAATAGTATCTTTTCTTTGAATGATCTCAAACACAATGAAAAGTAGTGACATTGATTCGAAGAAACATTTCTTTAAACCAATGAACGTTTTTCATTGATTTCAAAGATATCGTCTCTGATTCAATGAAACCTTCTTCTTACCAGCTCAAAATTTCGAAACCTATTTTTTCCTGAAGTACGCGGCACATAAAGTTCAAATTTTGTGAGTATACAAGAAAGTACGGCAGAAATAGGCTAAGCTTCTAGCTCCTCGAAATTCGAAGCCGTTCGTTCGGGAGAACCGGAAAACAAAAAAGTGAGGTTAGGTGCGAGAGAGAGATCAATGAAAATGTTTCTTTGAACCAATGAAAACGTCTCTTTAAAACAATGAGACTGTTTCTTTATTATATACTCACTAAGTAAATCTTTATGTACAGGCAATTAAATGTTCTCTTTGAAATTCAAATGCACTATTTCATTGAAATCAAAGAAATATTTCGTTAAAATCAATGAAAAAAAAATCAATCCACCCATTTCTTTGGCGTCAATGAAATCTTTTCTCTCGGTGTATAATAATTTCAGTATACAATAAATAATCATTCACGTGTTTGAATGTATTAACGCGAAACGCAAAGTTGGGTGGACCGATAAATGGAGTTTCCAAGGTCGCAGAACCCCATCGTCATGAAACCTGATTTACTCTCTGTCGTCATCATCGCCGTGAACACCCCGAGTATGCAGCTCCTACATTTCGGTGGGAATAATACGACAAAAGCATTATACGTTGCTCGATTCATATGGAGGCTTAATATACTTCGATCGAACAACTCACAATGGCACGCACGGTGAAAGGCGCGGATTGACCCTCAACTTAAGTAATTTTGTTCTTTCGTTTGCCAATGAAAATGGTCTCAGTATTATTCTCGAAACCCACGATGTTCGTCGGACAAAATCATTGATTATACAAAACTGCTTGATCAAACAACATACGAAAAAATCGCATTGTTAAATATTTCATAAAATTGCAATATTTCTGTCGACTTGTGTACAAATAAATGATTCCATATTATTTTTCTAAATTTTGTTAAAAAAGAAGACCTAAAAATGTAAATGCGATTAAGTTCTGGAATCGTTGAAAAATTTGCAATTCTTGAAATGGACCGAAATTATAGTATTAAGGTATAATTTTATGGAAATATCTTCTTAGAATGTGAACGTTGGCTTAAATCATGCAGGAATTTTTTTTTTCATATGATTATAAGGTACGGCGAATGGGGTGGAGTAGTTACCATTTATAGACTAGATGCCATGGTGACTTTTGCGATTCTGAATATATGGATTTTTACTGCAACAGAAATAAACTTGCGGAAAGATTTAACGATGACTCTTGTGCACTTAAGAAAAGTGTTTTGCGAGACAGCGAGGGCATTGAGGGTACCCAAGGTCATGAATAAACACTCGAAGGATGAGGGTCGGCGCGCAAGGCTACAGCAGAGCCCTACCTTTCACACGCTGCAGACTATTCTTGGCACGACCAAAAATCGAGTGCGTGCCACATCCCTGACATTCACTTCATGAAATACATGATATGAGGTTTCGATATTGAATTACATACCACTGGCGCCTATCACTAAATTTTATTAAAGATACATTACATGTACATTTCTAACCAAAAAATTCTCTCGACTAATATTTTAGTAATTAGCAATAAGAAAAAATAGCCGTTACTAATTAACATAATTATAGGTATGAAGAAGATTGCATTGAATGTATAATGATTCTGCTGACCAATAATAAATTAACTTGTGAGACTAAAATAAGGAAAATTAGGAAAATCCATCCTAATTTTTTTTATCAAGACATCGAATTTTGGCCTTTACTATCGTTCTCAAGTCGCATATTGTACGTCAGAAAGTACCGGTTACATGCCTTTTTACGATGATTTTTTAAAAAGTCACTTTTGGTCGATTCTGATTTCAGAATTCACAGATCCGACTTTTGGTCGAAAAATCCAACCTAAAGAACTTAACTTTTTTTTCTTGAAAATATCAAATTTTGGCCTTCACTATCGTTCTCAAGTCGCATATTGTACACCAGAAAGTACCGGTTACATGCCTTTTTACGATAATTTTTTAAAAAGTCACTTTTGGTCAGTTCTGATTTCAGAATTCGCAGATCCGACTTTTGGTCGAAAAATCCAACCTAAAGAACCTACATTCTTTTTCTTAAAAATATCAAATTTTGGCCTTCACTATCGTTCTCAAGTCGCATATTGTACCCCAGAAAGTACCGGTTACATGCCTTTTTACGATGATTTTTGAAAAAGTCACTTTTGGTCGGTTCTGATTTCAGAATTCACAGATTTGACTTTTGGTCGAAAAACCCAACCTAAAGAACCTAAATTTTTTTTTCTTAAAAATATTAAATTTTGGCCTTCACTATCGTTCTCAAGTCGCATATTGTACCCCAGAAAGTACCGGTTACATGCCTTTTTACGATGATTTTTGAAAAAGTCACTTTTGGTCGGTTCTGATTTCAGAATTCACAGATCTGACTTTTGGTCGAAAAATCCAACCCAAAGAACCTAAATTTTTTTTTCTTGAAAATAGCAAATTTTGGCCTTTACTATCGTTCTCAAGTTGCATATTGTACCCCAGAAAGTACCAGTTACATGCCTTTTTACGATGATTTTTGAAAAAGTCACTTTTCGTCGATTCTGATTTCAGAATTCACAGATCCGACTTTTGGTCGAAAAATCCAACCCAAAGAACCTAAATTTTTTTTTCTTAAAAATAGCAAATTTTGGCCTTTACTATCGTTCTCAAGTCGCATATTGTACCCCAGAAAGTACCGGTTACATGCCTTTTTACGATGATTTTTGAAAAAGTCACTTTTGGTCGGTGCTGATTTCAGAATTCACAGATCCGACTTTTGTTCGAAAAATCCAACCTAAAGAACCTAAATTTTTTTTTCTTTAAAATATCAAATTTTGGCCTTCACTATCGTTCTCAAGTCGCATCTTGTACCCCAGAAAGTACCGGTTACATGCCTTTTTACGATGATTTTTGAAAAAGTCACTTTTGGTCGGTGCTGATTTCAGAATTCACAGATCCGACTTTTGTTCGAAAAATCCAACCTAAAGAACCTAAATTTTTTTTTCTTTAAAATATCAAATTTTGGCCTTCACTATCGTTCTCAAGTCGCATCTTGTACCCCAGAAAGAACCGGTTACATGCCTTTTTACGATGATTTTTGAAAAAGTCACTTTTCGTCGATTCTGATTTCAGAATTCACAGATCCGACTTTTGGTCGAAAAATCCAACCCAAAGAACCTAAATTTTTTTTTCTTAACAATAGCAAATTTTGGCCTTTACTATCGTTCTCAAGTCGCATATTGTACCCCAGAAAGTACCGGTTACATGCCTTTTTACGATGATTTTTGAAAAAGTCACTTTTGGTCGGTGCTGATTTCAGAATTCACAGATCCGACTTTTGTTCGAAAAATCCAACCTAAAGAACCTAAATTTTTTTTTCTTTAAAATATCAAATTTTGGCCTTTACTATCGTTCTCAAGTCGCATATTGTACCCCAGAAAGTACCGGTTACATGCCTTTTTACGATGATTTTTGAAAAAGTCACTTTTGGTCGGTGCTGATTTCAGAATTCACAGATCCGACTTTTGTTCGAAAAATCCAACCTAAAGAACCTAAATTTTTTTTTCTTTAAAATATCAAATTTTGGCCTTCACTATCGTTCTCAAGTCGCATATTGTACCCCAGAAAGTACCGGTTACATGCCTTTTTACGATGATTTTTGAAAAAGTCACTTTTGGTCGGTTCTGATTTCAGAATTCACAGATTTGACTTTTGGTCGAAAAATCCGACGTAAAGAACCTACATTTTTTTTTCTTAAAAATATCAAATTTTGGCCTTCACATCGTTCTCAAGTCGCATATTGTACCCCAGAAAGTACCGGTTACATGCCCTTTTACGATGACTTTTTAAATAGTCACTTTTGGTCGGTTCTGATTTCAGAATTCACAGATCTGACTTTTGGTCGAAAAATCCAACCCAAAGAACCTAAATTTTTTTTTCTTTAAAATATCAAATTTTGGCCTTTACTATCGTTCTCAAGTCGCATATTGTACCCCAGAAAGTACCGGTTACATGCCTTTGTACGATGATTTTTGAAAAAGTCACTTTTGGTCGGTTCTGATTTCAGAATTCACAGATCCGACTTTTGGTCGAAAAATCCAACGTAAAGAACCTAAATTTTTTTTTCTTAAAAATATCAAATTTCGGCCTTCACTATCGTTCTCAAGTCGCATACCCGGGAAAAACGGTTCATATATAATCATATATAATTGTATATAATTTCATGTATAGTTGTATATAATTATATATAATTGTATATAACGTAATATATCATTGTATATGAAAACATATATGAGCATATATGAGTTTATATGTACATATACAGTGGTATACATGATCATATATAATACCAAAACCGCCAGCTTGCGATGTCATATATGAACAGATATGATCATATATAGTTATATACAACTATATATCGCCCATTTTTAGCGCATATATGATTGTATGTGGATCCATATACAAATGTATATGAGCGTATATAACTTTATATGTATATATACATTGGCATATTTGACCCTATATATGACCATATATAACACCAAAACTGCCTGTTTACCATGTCATATATAAACAGATATGATCATATAGGATTGTATATGAGATCTATTCTGTGTGTCGACTGTGCAATATATGATCATATACAATCATATATGACTGCGCACAGAGAACTGACAGCTCATGTATGATCGTGCACGTATGATTATATGGTATTCCATAATCTATTGTTATATAATATTCACGAATTATTTCGATGTTCACGTCTTATTTATATACGGATGTAAAATTTGTTATATGGTTATATAACTAAGCATTTAATATCCGTTTTGTAAATGCGTGAATCATCCGGTTTTGTTTGAAGCGCTCAAGTTATAGGTATTTTTGCATATGCGGTTCTTTTCTTTATAATCACATGCTCATTCGCAACGATTAATGAAGATATTTGGCTTTCCTGGGCGGACGTTTCATTAAAACCTTCCACTTGATGAATTGAAACGGTCGCATATTAATAAGAATGATCAAGATTACTATACTAAATAATATCAACATAAAAGGATCGTGATAATCGTTTATTGTAATAGTGCACAGAAATTAACACGAACCGTTCGGGACCTTATACGTTGTACATATAATCGAAATATAACATTAGTAATGATATTTCTTAACCGTATATCGTGATGAAGTTCAACTTCATTGTATTTTTACATTACTTTCTTCAAGAGATTTGGTGTCTTGCAAATATACTCTCAAACTTTCAGAAGATTATATCTATTTAGGCATCGTCTTATATAATCACATATAACTATATATGATTGTATATGCTCAGATACAATTATATATGATCATGCATAGTCATATATGATCATGCATGATCATATAGAGACAAAATTCATATACAATCATATATGAGCAGTTTATATATGATTATATATGATTATATATGAATCGTTTTTCCCGGGTATTGTACCCCAGAAAGTACTGGTTACATGCCTTTTTACGATGATTTTTGAAAAAGTCACTTTTGGTCGGTTCTGATTTCAGAATTCACAGATCCGACTTTTGGTCGAAAAATCCAACCCAAAGAACCTACATTTTTTTTCTTTAAAATATCAAATTTTGGCCTTTACTATCGTTTTCAAGTCGCATATTGTACCCCAGAAAGTACCGGTTACATGCCTTTTTACGATGATTTTTTAAAAAGTCACTTTTGGTCGGTGCTGATTTCAGAATTCACAGATCCGACTTTTGTTCGAAAAATCCAACCTAAAGAACCTAAATTTTTTTTTCTTTAAAATATCAAATTTTGGCCTTCACTATCGTTCTCAAGTCGCATCTTGTACCCCAGAAAGAACCGGTTACATGCCCCCGTGAAGAAAAATATTAGGGTGGCCCTAAGATAACTTAGGGCCCTATCGGGCCTTAATGTGGACACCATAAAAGGGAGTTCCATATCACTCCCAATTAGGGACCTACTAAGGAAACTGTAGGGTTTCATGCCGATATTTAATAGGGCTATATTAGGGCAATTAATTAAGGGCCCAGTCAGGCTTAATCATGGCACCAAGTAAATAAATCAATAATAATTTCGCCACGTAAGGGCCTCATAAGGCAATTCTAGGTTGCCACGGCCAAGTTTAATAAGGGCTTCATAGGGTAATCACTTAAGGGCCCAGTCAGGCTTAATCATGGCATCAAATAAACAAATCAATAATAATTTTGCCAGATAAGGGTCTCCTTAGGCAATTCTAGGTTCCCATGTCGAAGTTTAATAAGGGCTTGATAGGGTAATCACTTAAGGGCCCAGTCAGGCGTAATCTTGGCATAAATTAAACAAATCAATAATAAATTTGTCAGATGAGGATCTTATATGGCAATCCGAGGTTTCCGTGGCAAAATTGGTGGACACCTATCCAACTAATGACCGTCAAAGTCAGCCAGGTGGTCACCCATTCTAATAGTGGCCCTCAGGTCAGTCAGACAGTCACACACCTAGATACAAACGAACTATTTCGCGCAAACGATAAAACAAGCAATTTTTTGGAATATAATTATAGATGACAACAACGATACAATGTACCCTATTCGATATAACCAATTTCTGTAAAAAAATAACTGAATGTGCTTTTATTTTTACACATCAGACGCAATCATGTAATTCTATCAAGTTCTGACTATATTACATTAATTTTATTTCATATTTCATATTACAGTCATTCAAATAGACAAAAAAATTGCATATTCATATCATCTGAATGGCCAAGAGAGCTAAGGCGCAACGCAACTACACCATCCGGAGGGTTCTGGGTTCGATTCCCGTCAATGTCAAAAAAAAAATGTAATATGTTTTTTCAGCGATTAATGTGTACCATCGGGTAGAGAAAGACGAAATATCTAATTAAAAGTGCAGCATTACTCAACTAAATAATAACAAATATATATTTTTAAATTAAATTTCTTTATTATTTTAGTAACGCCTTAATAGGGCAGCCTTAAAAGGCCCTCATTATTTTGCCTTTAAAGGCCCCGAAGAAAAAAGCGTGACCATCATTTGCGAAGCCCGATGAGGCTTCCACATAAGGCCCCTAAGAGAATTAGGGAATATTAATCGGGGCCTTGGAAGAACCCTGATAAGATTTCTTCACGGGCCTTTTTACGATGATTTTTGAAAAAGTCACTTTTGGACGGTTCTGATTTCAGAATTCACAGATCTGACTTTTGGTCGAAAAATCCAACCTAAAGAACCTAAATTTTTTTTTCTTAAAAATATCAAATTTTGGCCTTCACTATCATTCTCAAGTTGCATATTGTACCCCAGAAAGTACCGGTTACATGCCTTTTTACGATGATTTTTGAAAAAGTCACTTTTGGTCGGTTCTGATTTCAGAATTCACAGATCTGACTTTTGGTCGAAAAATCCAACCCAAAGAACCTAAATTTTTTTTTCTTAAAAATATCAAATTTTGGCCTTTACTATCGTTCTCAAGTCGCATATTGTACCCCAGAAAGTACCGGTTACATGCCTTTTTACGATGATTTTTGAAAAAGTCACTTTTGGTCGGTGCTGATTTCAGAATTCACAGATCCGACTTTTGTTCGAAAAATCCAACCTAAAGAACCTAAATTTTTTTTTCTTTAAAATATCAAATTTTGGCCTTCACTATCGTTCTCAAGTCGCATCTTGTACCCCAGAAAGAACCGGTTACATGCCTTTTTACGATGATTTTTTAAAAAGTCACTTTTGGACGGTTCTGATTTCAGAATTCACAGATCTGACTTTTGGTCGAAAAATCCAACCTAAAGAACCTACATTTCTTTTTCTTAAAAATATCAAATTTTGGCCTTCACTATCGTTCTCAAGTTGCATATTCTATCTCGGAAAGTACGGGTTACATGCCTCTTTACGATGATTCAAAAAAAAAAAAGAGGATGCAGAAGTAGAAACGCAGTACATAGCATCATCATCATTTTTCGCTTTGTACAAAGCTTCCTCTATGAGGATGCTACAATTGATTAACATACTTCCTCATAGAGGAAGCTTTGTACATAGCAAAAAATAATGAGGAAGCAATGTGCAAGGTTCTACTTTGCATCCTTTTTATTGTATTGCACTGAAATTCCCATCGAATCAAACTTTTGGTTGAGAATGTATGCGTAAGGCACAATCGTCCCATTTCCCCAGTCTTTGATGATAACCGGTGCATAGTAGGGAAGTATATACACGGATATGTACTTAAACTCATGTTACGGTATGCTTCATTCAACCGACTGTTTCGTGACGTTACGCCACTTCTTTGTATCAACCCTCTTCAGCTTATGCAATATGGCATAAGTCTGAGGATACCAATTACAATAGTTCAGAAGTGAGCGCAGGGCTTGTCGCCTTGAATTACGAAAATTACAAATAGACCTGTGGACAGCAGCTGACATATTGAATGTTATTAGGTCAATATTTCAATTATTATTAATAGCAGACTACCGACAATTACGATAACGTTTAATTAATCACTTTTTTTTTAAGGCCTATAAAACGTACTCGGCATATATCTTTGTAAAAACTCATTTATCTTAATGCATCATCATCATAATTATTATAATTATCATAATTGACAGCATCAATATGCTATAAACGCTATTAATTTCTGTTGATGTATGAAACTGTGTTTACAAGCCTTTTTTTAGCCTTGAATTTCAGCAAAAAAAAGTTCAGATGTCTGATTTTGACTCTCTGAAAACAATAAATTGCATAACTATTGAAAGTACTAGAAATGTCAAGCAGGTAAACACAAATTTTCTAATAACTTTCTATCGTCTTTGAATTTAAGTTCAATAAAATGTATGTAAAAAATGTTGATTAATAAAAACGTAATTTATCACGAAAAAAAAACTTACGCTATAAAAAAGTAGAGAGAATTAAAATTAAAACTTCCCCGTTGATTTCTGATTTCTTTTGGTCATTAAAAGTCAGGAATCCAAAATTATTGAAAGTAATTACTCACAGCGATTTCTATCTGCAAGACACGAGAAGAATGAGGAAGAATTGTTCAAGGTCTGCTTTTTAATTTTTTTATTACTGTAATTTTTTTTTACTATTATCATTGTTATTGTTTCATCAAGGAAATAGTCCACACCCCACATGCTGAGTCATGTATTATGCTGACTTATGAAATTCTAATTTATTTCTTGGTGGTACATATATACACTCGTTTTACTCCCTTGTTGTCTTTGTGTATGGAAAAAATTAGCGCGCGGGAAGCCGGTTGAGATTACGGAATCAGTTGATCAAGGAAGAGCGAGAGGGCGAGGCCGAATACAGGAATAACGAATTCCTCTTTCTCTCGTGACGAACAAACATCCAACTGAATAACTATCATGATTACACTTTTTATTCTTCTTACCCGTTGTCGTCGTCGTGATATATTTATCTTTGCAACAGTCAAGCTCTACCAGAGAACTGGCTATTTTATTCTCTCGAACCAGCATTCATAGTTCCGTGCATCAAATGCAAATTTGTTCAATGCCAATGATTTTACCATAACACAGAATTCTAAGGCCAAAGAAATAGCAGACTTTTTACTTCCCTATAGATTCGTTCTAATTTCCTTAAAAAGGTTTTTTTGAGGATTTAAAAAAAATACTGGAATTTTCGGTTTTGAGAATTTCCAAATAATGTTCTACATAACATTGAAATACACGGTTTTAAATACTTAGAAATATTTTTTTATTTCTCGGTTTTGAGAATTTTCAAATAATTTTTACATAGCATTGAAATACTCGGTTTTAAATACTTAAAAATATTTTTTTATTTCTCGCTTTGTATAATTTTGTAATGATCCCGAAAATTTCGAGTTTTTTAAATAATTGTGAAATCTTGTTTTTGAGAATTTTTTAAATCGTACAGAATTATACACTGATTATTTTTCCCATCCAAATTTCGACCAATGGAATTGCACCATTCGACGTCACGTGGGGCAAGCTACACGGTATTATACTGATTATTTTTCCCATCCAAATTTCGACCAATGGAATTGCACCATTCGACGTCACGTGGGGCAAGCTACATGGTATTATACTGATAATTTTTTGATAATTTTGCGTGTTGGTTATATATATAAAACAAAAAATCATTTAGCCGCGTCAACCATCTGTCAAACTGACAGATTGAATTTTATTGTGGCAGTCAAAGGATTTTTATTTGATATGAGTAGGTTTGGAGTTGAATCCTTGCAAACTATTGATGAAAAAGTAAAGGGAAATGTCCCTGTTAATACGATTAAATCGAAAACCTCAGTCTGGAATCAATATACAAATGTCTATAACAATTGTGTATTTAACTGCAATACTTTAAACATGAATTAAAAGGTTTTTGTTCTGATTATGAAATTTCCTTGGCAGAACGATAATTTTTGTCTCATGGTGCAATTCCATTTGTCGCAATTTGAATAGAAAAAATAATCCCCCGAATACCACTCGAGCTTCGAAATTAATCTGATATTTCCCTCCAGGTTCCCTGCAAACAAATAAACTCGTCAAGTTTTCCAGAAAAATCACTCGCGCTACGCGCTCGTGATTTTTTAACCTGGAAAACTTGACTCGTTCATTTGTTTGCAACGAACCTGTCAGGAAATATCCGATAATTTCAAAGCTCTTGTGGTATTACATGTGATAATTTTTTGATAATTTTGCGTGTTGGTTATATATATAAAACAAAAAATCATTTAGCCGCGTCAACCATCTGTCAAACTGACAGATTGAATTTTATTGTGGCAGTCAAAGGATTTTTATTTGATATGAGTAGGTTTGGAGTTGAATCCTTGCAAACTATTGATGAAAAAGTAAAGGGAAATGTCCCTGTTAATACGATTAAATCGAAAACCTCAGTCTGGAATCAATATACAAATGTCTATAACAATTGTGTATTTAACTGCAATACTTTAAACATGAATTAAAAGGTTTTTGTTCTGATTATGAAATTTCCTTAACAGAACGATAATTTTTGTCTCATGGTGCAATTCCATTTGTCGCAATTTGAATAGAAAAAATAATCCCCCGAATACCACTCGAGCTTCGAAATTAATCTGATATTTCCCTCCAGGTTCCCTGCAAACAAATAAACTCGTAAAGTTTTCCAGAAAAATCACTCGCGCTACGCGCTCGTGATTTTTTAACCTGGAAAACTTGACTCGTTCATTTGTTTGCAACGAACCTGTCAGGAAATATCCGATAATTTCAAAGCTCTTGTGGTATTACATGTGAAAATTTTTAACAATTTCTTTTGAGACTTTTTTCTGTAATAAAAATATGATTTGATAGACATTTTGAGACATTTTTCTGTAATAAAAATAGTATTGTTTTGAGAATCAGTAAAATAAAGATTGCTGCAAATATTGGCACGGGTTCAAGAAACGTATGTTTCGTACTATTTGTTTTTATTGTCAGTTACGGGTTACCTTTATTTATATATTTAACGTAAAATGCAGCAAAAAAAAAACTACTGTTAACCTTGAGTAAAAAAAAATTCATATCTCCATAAACTTGATGAAAGATCAATTGAAGGGTCATGACATACACAGCGTGAGCGGCACGCAGATATTGTGAAAGTAGAATTCACCGGTCCGTGACAGACTAGTGTAATACATGTCCGGTATGTGAAACGTGCTGAGTTTTAAGCCTGTCTCAACGATTCAGGATCAGGATATCTAATAAGCGATTCTGAGACCGACAAAAGTCTATGAGTTATATATATTACCGTATATTACACTCTATGTTGCCATAATGTGAACGGCTCGTGCTATACCGAAATCCCGGCGGTGGTCCAAAATTTCATAATCGGTATCACCGGAATAATACGAGACATTCTTCGTCAATTCAGCCACTTTTTTTTCGAACCTTTTTGATTAGTCCCATAATTGGACACATTGTAGTACCACTTGAAAGTACTTTCTCCTAATTTTTTCAGATTTTTAAATCCAATATTACGGAAAATGGGCTATTTCTTTAAAGTCAATATATCTTGAAAAATTAAAGCCATAGAAAAAAATTGTTTCAACATAAAAGTTGTAATTTCATGTGAACTTTTCAATGAATTTTTCCAAATAATTTTGTCGGCCCGATAACAATACTTTTTCGCTAAAATATATAAAGATTATTTTTTTAATCAAAAAATTCAATTTTCTTTTGGCTCAGAAAATTACAGAATCTTTGCGCCTATCTATTGATAACATAGAAAAATTGTCAGAGTGGGTCCGATCAAAGTTACGGAATAAAAAAATAATTACTTCAGAGTAAAAAAATTTTGATCAGATAACATTTTTAAAAAGTCTATAATCGACCAACTATTTTATTTATTTACCATCGCATGGATTACAAGCTTCAAGTAAAAACGTTATTAACATTTTTTTTTTTCAACCAATTTTTTTTTTTGCCTTGAACAAATTATGTCTTTACTGAATTGACGAAGAATGCATCATATATATCTACTAATTATGCTACACGTAGTCGAGATCTGATGTGAGCACGAGATGGGAATTCCTAAAAAGTTACAATATATTTAATTATAAATATATTTTAAAAACCACGACTATTCGGATCATTTGCGATATCATAATTTTTTATAACTTGACGATATTTCATTTAATATGGGGCATTATACACCAATCGGATCACCTTTTACCATGACCGTCGTCGATATAGTTGATTATTTTTATAAACATTTACCCCAATGACTGGAGCTTGCTTAATTTTTTCAAAATTTTTATTCTATATTTCGCGCACTAGTGCATTTCTAAAAAATTTTCTACAAATTGCGTTTAAAAACTTTCGAATGTACGTATCTTCTTGGATATAAGTCGTATCGTAAAAAAACCTGCATAAAAATTTTTCATTTTGAAGTATACTTTTATGTCAATTTATTTTTAAAATTCTTTATTTAATTTTTCTTTAATTCTTTCATTAATAAACATAAAAATTGATTTTTCAAAAACTTGGACATTTTTTATTTTTTCCGAAAAAATCTCTAAGATACTACACATACAGAAGAACATTTCAAGCCTAGAAGCGAAGTGGGACAATCCATTTTTCGAATTTGTATGAGAGTTTAAAAGATAAATAAAAAATGAAAACGCTCATAAAAAATCTGAAAAAATTGTCTCACTACCAAATTTTTGTCCTAAAGTGGAAAAATTTTTTTTCGATTTTTTATGAGTATTTTCATTTTTTATTTATCTTTTGACCTCTCATAAAAAAATCGAAAAAAGGATTGTCCCATGTCCCGTCTAGGCTTAAAATGTTTGTCTTCATGGGTAGTATTTTAGAAGTTTTTTTGGGACAAATAAAAAATGTCCAAGTTTTTGAAAAATCAATTTTTATGTTTATTAATTAAAAATCAATGCTTCGGAGGGGTTAAAGAATTTTAAAAATAAATTTGCATAAAAGTATACTTGAAAATAAAAAGCTTTTATACACGTTTTTTTACGATACGACTTATATCCAAGAAGATACGTGCATTCGAAAATTTTTAAACGCAATTTTTCGAGCAATTTTTATAAATTCACAAGTGCGCCAATTAAGCGATGAAAAATTTGAAAAAAAATTGAGCATGCTCCATCCATTCGTGTGAATGACTATAAAAATAATCAACTATATCAACGACGGTCGTGTTAAAAGGTGGTCCGATCCTGTATATGGCATTAGTAAAATTGATAATAAAATAATACATCTCAGATTTTTTTTTGGAGACGATAATTACATTAAAATTGTAATGCAGTAATTTGGTCAATTGATCACTTAAGTAATTAAAATATATTCACATAAGTAAAACAAGCACATGCAACATTATATAATTACACAATGGTTTCAACAATGTGTATTCATTATTTCAAAAATTATTTTAAAGATTATTGAGATTATGGTTGGATTCTGAACAGAGTTTTGATGCGCGATTTCTTAAGATGTCAAATTTAATATGTAATTTTCGTAAATCATTATCATCACATGTTATTTTGATATGTAATTAAATATTTCGTGACTTATTTTTGATGTATTAAATTGTTGAACCTTGTCAAGAATTCTTGATATTTTCAAACTAGAACGAGTGAGAGATACAACATGAGCCTACTATATATACTTTATCGAGCACTAATTATGTATGATAACTGGTCTACTACCTGGCAGCAACTGTGGACCGATCTGATAACGATGATCAATCAATCTCGATTAAATATTCGTGAAAGTTTAGACAGAAAAGCTAACCTTTCGTAACCTTCCCTTTCTATCTGTCTATAGTTGATATACTAAGTTCTAGAAATTCAAAATTGGTAGTCCTGGTAACTATTCAGTGATAATTATATTTTATTAGTCCAGGTGGCTATTTTCGTAGTTGCATTAACAGTAACGTAGTTACATTAACAGTGAAGAGAGTTAATGTAACTATGAAAATAGTCACCTGGACTAATAAAATATAATTATCACTGAATAGTTACCAGGACCATCTCAATTTCTCTCAGTGTACATTGGATCCCACAAAAGAGATAAAAGGATTTATCTCAGAATAATTTATAAACGATACATGTCCAGATAGAAAAATGTAGATTTTTCATCATATGAATAAAGTGTACTTTAAACTCAAACACTTTTTTTTCCTCGTGTGAGTAACCTTGAAACGTTTCGAAATCCTTTCCCCAACTGCACTCTTACATTTGTCAATGAAATACAATTGTGTATAAGCCCTATCTAAAATGAAGAAGAAAAAAATGATAATAAACTGCTATACTCTTATAAAAACTCCTGTGCAGATATTTTCAAATTACAATAAAATCGTGTGATTTAATACCGCAACTATTGGCAGACTAATTACAACATTTTTTTCTTTCATCACTTTCCACATTAAATTACTTTAATTGCCTCCATTTTTCAAAAAATAAAAATACCTCACATTGTGGGAAAAAAAACCAAAATGTATGTTGGAAAATTCGTGATAAAAATTGTTCGACCTGCACGAAAGTAGATTTATTTATAACGAGTTACATGAAAGAGCTGGTAAAACTAAATTGGATTTTAATAACTTCGCATCGTAGAAAGTTTAGGATTACCTGAATCATATGTAGTTTTTTTCAGCAACATACGAATTATTGTTTGTGTCAGATTAATCTTTAAAAATGGTGCTCCAATTTGGAGTCTTCGTATAAACTTATAATATTACTGGAGTTAACATTTATTTACCTTCTTATGAATAATATTAGCTTTAATAATTTGAACAAAAAAATCAGACTAATAAATAGATAAAGTGGTACATTTATTTTTACATTTATTGGCACTCTCGTATTTCCCATTGGAATGTAGTTGTGTATAAACCCTTTCTAAACTGCCCATTACAGAGAGAAAAAAATCGTAATAAGTCGCTATATTCCTGTAAGAACTCCGGTAACGATATTTTCAAGAAAATCCTATAAAATTTCCTGTAAAATCACCTGTAACGATATTTCAGAAAAAAATCAGGTGCTGTAACTCAACTATGGGCAAAATAATTACGGCAATCTTTGCTCTCATAATTTTTTACTGTGAATGACTTAACTGAACTCCTTTTTTTTAACTGAAAATACCTTATATTATAGAACAATAATTCCAAAATGTATGTTATATGATTTATAACTGTTCGATAAATAACCTGAATTAGATAAATACCTGTTAGAGCTTAGTCGATGATCAAACCCTCGCCGATTTAATAATCATCATAGAATCCATTTGCAAACTTTGCATCGTAGAATATTTCTGATTGATCTTCACAAATGAGGCTCCAATTTAGAGTATTGCGACATTCTTTTAAAACTACCGAGGCCATGATTTATTCAGCATCTTATAAACCGTATTGGCCTTTATAATCTGAAAAAAAAATTAAACTAAAAAAAAATAAAGCACTACTTTTATTTTCACTTAGTTAAAAAATCGTAATAAGTTGCTATATTCCTATAAGAACTCCGGTAACGATATTTTCAAGAAAATCCTATAAAATTTCCTGTAAAATCACCTGTAACGATATTTCAGAAAAAATCAGGTGCTGTAACTCAACTATGGGCAAAATAATTACGGCAATCTTTTCTCTCATAATTTTCCACGTTGAATAACTTAACTGAATTCCTTTTTTTTTAACTGAAAATACCTCATATTATAGAACAATAATTCCAAAATGTATGTCATATGATTTATAACTGTTCGATAAATAATCTGAATTAGATAAATACCTGTTAGACCTTAGTCGATGGTCAAACCCTCGCCGGTTTAATAATGATCATAGAATTCATTCGCAAACTTTTCATCGTAGAATATTTCAGATTGATCTTCACAAATGAGGCTCCAATTTAGAGTATCGCTACATTCTTTTAAAACTACCGAAGCCGTAATTTATTCAGCATCTTATAAACCGTATTGGCCTTTATAATCTGAAAAAAAAATCAAACTAAAAAAAAATAAAGCACTACTTTTATTTTCACTTAGTTAAAAAATCGTAATAAGTTGCTATATTCCTATAAGAACTCCGGCAACGATATTTTCAAGAAAATCCTATAAAATTTCCTGTAAAATCACCTGTAACGATATTTCAGAAAAAATCAGGTGTTGTAACTCAACTATTGGCAAAATAATTACGGCAATCTTTTCTCTCATAATTTTCCACGTTGAATGACTTAACTGAATTCCTTTTTTTTAACTGAAAATACCTCATATTATAGAGCAATAATACCAAAATGTATGTTATATGATTTATAACTGTTCGATAAATAACCTGAATTAGATAAATACCTGTTAGACCTTAGTCGATGGTCAAACCCTCGCCGGTTTAATAATCATCATAGAATCCATTTGCAAACTTTGCATCGTAGAATATTTCAGATTGATCTTCACAAATGAGGTTCCAATTTAGAGTATTGCGACATTATTTAAAAATTACTGAAGCCATAATTTATTCAGCATCATATGAACAATATTGGCTTTTATAATCTGTAAAAAAAAATTAAAAATAAAGCAGTACTTTTATTTTCACTTAGTAAAATAAAATGTTGTGCATCATTGTATGATTAGGACACCAACTAGGTAATGCAACAGGCATATAATTTTGAAGTTAACATTTTTATAGCTAAAGAAAAAGGTTCGGATGAAATTTTTGAGGTTTCTTTGTCTAACTTTCACATGATGTGACCCAACAAGCCAAGCTAATTGGATGTAAAATTTTGAAAAAAATCATCGACGTACTTTTAGAGAGATTGACATGTGTGGTGTTATGTTACATTTTTTTAAATTTTGTTTTATTTTTAGCTTCTAATCTAGGCCTCGCCCCACTCTAGGCCTAGGTACAAAAATTTTGTTTTTGGACACAGAATTTGCTGTAAAAAAGAATAAAATCGTCGACGTACTTTCTGAGAAAATCAAATTTTAGGTAATTAAAAAAACACAATTTTTTTTTTAAATCTAAAAAAAAATCTAGAGTGTTTTTTTATATTGCTCTACAACATCTCAAAAGAAAGAAAAAAAATTGGACCCTGTCGATAACCGGTAGAATGCCCCATATATAAACAGTCCATCATTCCTCCACAATTCGATTCTCTACTAGATACAGTTTGTTTTGTAATTATGATTTCATAATTATAACCTGTGGTGATTATAAAATGATGTGTAATCATTTGAATAGCTGCAAATAAATATTTATTTTTGCTCAAATATTGAAAGAAATACTCCTCTATGACTTTCCTAATGCATAAGTAATGTTTTTGCATTCTCTCAAAAAGATTACCGTGAAATTTTATGGATAATTAACAGTTTTTGCAGCTATTCAAAAGTTTGCACATTGTATTACAATCACTACGTGTTATAACTCTGTTCACTACAGCGTCGATCACAGACCGCGCGTTATATTTTTTATCATGGTATCTTTTGATCTTCGTTTTTTCGTCATGGTCGTATAGTGGGGAAAAACGGCATCACAATGTCTAGAAAACCGTTGATGGAAAGCCCATGTATAGCTTTCATATTGGGCTTTAATATTGGCTTTTATAATCTGAACAAAAAAATTCAAACTAAAAAAAATAAACCAGTACTTTTATTTTCACTTAGTAAAATAGAATGTGCATCATTGTATGATTAGGACACCAACTTGGTAATGCAACAGGCATATAATTTTGAAGTTAACGTTTTTATAGCTAAAGAAAAAGATTCGGATGAAATTTTTGAGGTTTCTTTGTCTAACTTTCACATGATGTGACCCAACAAGCCAAGTTAATTGGATGTCTCGGCCTCCACATATTTCAGGGCTCGGTTAAATTAGGTCATAATTAATCACACCTGTGTGGTGGCCGCAACCTGAGAATTCGAGCAATGCCACGTCACGTCAGTCTCTATACCACGCATGTAGTTGGAGCTAGACTCCAACAGCAATGTGGGAGAGAGCTACGTAATAACTAGAGTAGACAGGCGCTAACATATGATCGCGAGTAATCGTAGCATACCGGAAGAGCAATCCGTACCACTGAGGCGAGAGTCGATGATCTTTTCCCACTCGTATGCGTGAGCCACTAGGAAATGGAAAAAGCGTACTTAATAACACTAACATATTCTCCTCCCAGCCACGTGCCATTTATCGACTCTTTCTTGCTCCGATGGTCAACTTATATATAAGGCATTCTCTGTTGGTGCAGCCAATTTTTTTTTTCAATCCTCAGAAATTTCTCAAAGTTAGCCAAATTGTAGTAAAGTATGTGTATGCGCACTGAGAGAAAATTATGGTATTAGTAACTATAAAGTGACAACTATACATTTTTAGTTCGTCCGAACAAATTTTTAATAGTTGCCACAACTATCAAATAGTTACTATAACTACCCAATAGTTACCATAACTATTTTCAAATTTACTGTAACTATGAAAATGGTTGCATAGACTAAAAATTAATAGTTGTCATTTTATAGTTGATTGTACTACTACGATTTCTCTGAGTGTGGGTACTCGCCAAGATTTTAAAGCATTTTTTTGACGAATTTCTATTTCGTAAACGTATCAATGCACGCTAAAACAACCCAACAATGTAGAAACTCTTGGCTGCACTATAGTGACTGCCATACATGTATCGGAGACACATAAAATAGATGCCCAACATCGGAAACCACTCTACTCTCTAAAGTAACACACACAATAACTACTCGCTATATTTAAGCCAGCACATCCGAAGTCACTCAAATCATCCAAGTAAATACACGCTGAACAGACATAAATGTAATTTCGCGAGTTTCTTGCGTGTCTCTTGTAGTCTTTGTGCTAGAAGCCAATACATTTTTTCTCTTCCCAATGTAAAAAATGTAATTCTGATGCATGGCTACTGGAAACATATCCAAAGTCACTCCAATCATCCAAGTAAATACACGATAAAAATTCATAAATGTTATTTCGCGAGTTTCTTGCGTGTCTCTTGTAGATTTTCTGCTAGAAGCCAACACATTCTTTCTTTTTCCAATTTAAAAAATTTAATGCTGATACATGACTTCTGGAAACATATCCAATGTCCCTCCAATCATCCAAGTAAATACACGACAAAAATTCATAAATGTCATTTCGCGAGTTTCTTACGTGTCTCTTGTAGATTTTCTGCTAGAAGCCAACACATTCTTTCTCTTTCCAATTTAAAAAATTTAATGCTGATACATGACTTCTGGAAACATATCCAAAGTCACTCCAATCATCCAAGCAAATACACGATGAAAATTCATAAATGTAATTTCGCGAGTTTCTTGCGTGTCTCTTGTAGATCCCGTGAAGAAAAATATTAGGGTTGCCCTAAGATAACTTAGGGCCCTATCGGGCTTTAATGTGGACACCATAAAAGGGAGTTCCATATCGCTCCCAATTTGGGACCTACTAAGGAAACTGTAGGGTTTCATGCCGATATTTAATAGGGCTATATTAGGGCAATTAATTAAGGGCCCAGTCAGGCTTAATCATGGCACCAAGTAAATAAATCAATAATAATTTCGCCACGTAAGGGCCTCATAAGGCAATTCTAGGTTGCCACGGCCAAGTTTAATAAGGGCTTCATAGGGTAATCACTTAAGGGCCCAGTCAGGCTTAATCATGGCATCAAATAAACAAATCAATAATAATTTTGCCAGATAAGGGTCTCCTTAGGCAATTCTAGGTTCCCATGTCGAAGTTTAATAAGGGCTTGATAGGGTAATCACTTAAGGGCCCAGTCAGGCGTAATCTTGGCATAAATTAAACAAATCAATAATAAATTTGTCAGATGAGGATCTTATATGGCAATCCGAGGTTTCCGTGGCAAAATTGGTGGACACCTATCCAACTAATGACCATCAAAGTCAGCCAGGTGGTCACCCATTTTAATAGTGGCCCTCAGGTCAGTCAGACAGTCACACACCTAGATACAAACGAACTATTTCGCGCAAACGATAAAACAAGCAATTTTTTGGAATATAATTATAGATGACAACAACGATACAATGTACCCTATTCGATATAACCAATTTCTGTAAAAAAATAACTGAATGTGCTTTTATTTTTACACATCAGACGCAGTCATGTAAATCTATCAAGTTCTGACTATATTACATTAATTTTATTTCATATTTCATATTACAGTCATTCAAATCGACAAAAAAATTGCATATTCATATCATCTGAATGGCCAAGAGAGCTAAGGCGCAACGCAACTACACCATCCGGAGGGTTCTGGGTTCGATTCCCGTCAATGTAAAAAAAAAATGTAATATGTTTTTTCAGCGATTAACATGTACCATCGGGTAGAGAAAGACGAAATATCTAATTAAAAGTGCAGCATTACTCAACTAAATAATAACAAATATATATTTTTAAATTAAATTTCTTTATTATTTTAGTAAGGCCTTAATAGGGCAGCCTTAAAAGGCCCTCATTATTTTGCCTTTAAAGGCCCCGAAGAAAAAAGCATGACCATCATTTGCGAAGCCCGATGAGGCTTCCACATAAGGCCCCTAAGAGAATTAGGGAATATTAATCGGGGCCTTGGAAGAACCCTGATAAGATTTCTTCACGGGATTTTCTGCTAGAAGCCAACACATTCTTTCTCTTTGCAGTGTAAAAAATTTAATGCTGATACATGACTTCTGGAAACATATCCAAAGTCACTCCAATCATCCAAGTAAATACACGATCAAAATTCATAAATGTAATTTCGCGAGTTTCTTGCGTGTCTCTTGTAGATTTTCTGCTAGAAGCCAACACATTCTTCCTCTTTTCAATGTAAAAAATTTAATGCTCATACATGACTTCTGGAAACATATCCAAAGTCACTCCAATCATCCGAGTAAATACACGATAAAAATTCATAAATGTAATTTCGCGAGTTTCTTGCGTGTCTCTTGTAGATTTTCTGCTAGAAGCCAACACATTCTTTCTCTTTGCAGTGTAAAAAATTTAATGCTGATACATGACTTCTGGAAACATATCCAAAGTCACTCCAATCATCCAAGTAAATACACGATCAAAATTCATAAATGTAATTTCGCGAGTTTCTTGCGTGTCTCTTGTAGATTTTCTGCTAGAAGCCAACACATTCTTTCTCTTTCCAATTTAAAAAATTTAATGCTGATGCATGACTTCTGGAAACATATCCAAAGTCACTCGAATCATCCAAGTAAATACACGATAAAAATTCATAAATGTCATTTGGCGAGTTTCTTGCGTGTCTCTTGTAGATTTTCTGCTAGAAGCCAACACATTCTTTCTCTTTCCAGTGCAAAAAATTTAATGCTGATTCATGACTTCTGGAAACATATCCAAAGTCACTCCAATCATCCAAGTAAATACACAATAAAAATTCATAAATGTAATTTCGCCAGTTTCTTGCGTGTCTCCTGTAGATTTTCTGCTAGAAGCCAACACATTCTTGTTCTTTCCAGTGTAAAAAATTTAATGCTGATACATGACTTCTGGAAACATATCCAAAGTCACTTCAATCATCCAAGTAAATACACGATAAAAATTTATAAATGTAATTTCGCGAGTTTCTTGCGTGTCTCTTGTAGATTTTCTGCTAGAAGCCAACACATTCTTTCTCTTTCCAGTGTAAAAAATTTAATGCTGATACATGTCTTCTGGAAACATATCCAAAGTCACTCCAATCATCCAAGTAAATACACGATAAAAATTCATAAATGTAATTTCGCGAGTTTCTTGCGTGTCTCTTGTAGATTTTCTACTAGAAGCCAACACATTCTTTCTCTTTCCAATGTAAAAAATTTAATGCTGATACATGACTTTTGGAAACATATCCAAAGTCACTCCAATAATCCAAGTAAATACACGATAAAAATTCATAAATGTAATTTCGCGAGTTTCTTACGTGTCTCTTGTAGGCTTTCTGTTAGAAGCCAACACGTTTTTTCTCTCGCCAATGTAAAAAATTTAATGCTGATGCATGACTTCTGGAAACATATCCAAAGTCACTCCAATCATTCAAGTAAATACACGATAAAAATTCATAAATGTTATTTCGCGAATTTCTTGCGTGTCTCTTGTAGATTTTCTGCTAGAAGCCAACACATTCTTTCTCTTTCCAATTTAAAAAATTTAATGCTGATACATGACTTCTGAAAACATATCCAAAGTCACTCCAATCATCCAAGTAAATACACGATCAAAATTCATAAATGTAATTTCGCGACTTTCTTGCGTGTCTCTTGTAGATTTTCTGCTAGAAGCCAATACATTCTTTCACTTTCCAGTGTAAAAAATTTAATGCTGATACATGACTTCTGGAAACATATCCAAAGTCACTCCAATCATCCAAGTAAATACACGATAAAAATTCATAAATGTAATTTCGCGACTTTCTTGCGTGTCTCTTGTAGATTTTCTGCTAGAAGCCAATACATTCTTTCACTTTCCAGTGTAAAAAATTTAATGCTGATACATGACTTCTGGAAACATATCCAAAGTCACTCCAATCATCCAAGTAAATACACGATAAAAATTCATAAATGTTATTTCGCGAGTTTCTTGCGTGTCTCTTGTAGATTTTATACTAGAAGCCAACACATTCTTTCTCTTTCAAGTGTAAAAAATTTAATGCTGATACATAACTTCTGGAAACATATCCAAAGTCACTCCAATCATCCAAGCAAATACACGATTAAAATTCATAAATGTAATTTCGCGAGTTTCTTGCGTGTCTCTTGTAGATTTTCTGCTAGAAGCCAACACATTCTTTCTCTTTCCAGTGTAAAAAATGTAATGCTGATACATGACTTCTGGAAACATATCCAAAGTCACTCCAATCATCCAAGTAAATACACGATAAAAATTCATAAATTTAATTTCGCGAATTTCTTGCGTGTCTCTTGTAGATTTTCTGCTAGAAGCCAACACATTCTTTCTCTTTCTAGTGTAAAAAATTTAATGCTGATACATGACTTCTGGAAACATATCCAAAGTCACTCCAATCATCCAAGTAAATACACGATAAAAATTCATAAATGTTATTTCGCGAGTTTCTTGCGTGTCTCTTGTAGATTTTCTACTAGAAGCCAACACATTCTTTCTCTTTCAAGTGTAAAAAATTTAATGCTGATACATAACTTCTGGAAACATATCCAAAGTCACTCCAATCATCCAAGCAAATACACGATTAAAATTCATAAATGTAATTTCGCGAGTTTCTTGCGTGTCTCTTGTAGATTTTCTGCTAGAAGCCAACACATTCTTTCTCTTTCCAGTGTAAAAAATTTAATGCTGATACATGACTTCTGGAAACATATCCAAAGTCACTCCAATCATCCAAGTAAATACACGATTGTATTTCGCGCCTCTTCCTCGAGATCAACTGGTAGTACCTTCATTTCATACCGCATTCACCACAAACTTCATAGCTAAACTTAAAATATTAGCAATGCACGCATGTCCCGCTCGCGCCTTGTCTCCTACGTCATTCTTCTTTTTTGTGCCGACAAGCCACAAGCGGTTTTTTTTACTAAGGAGAAGATAAAAAGTAAAAATGTATCAAGACGGAAGCGGAAACGAGGAAAGAAACTTTGAGGAACTCTTCAAGGACAGACTGGATCGTATTGAACGGAAATTACAAAAGAAATCAAAGAAAAAACGTCGACACAGAAGACGTAGTACGAGTTCGTCTGTCTCTCGATCGACAGATAGTAATGGCCGACAAAAGCGCAAGCGAAAATCCCGTCACAGTCAACGGGATTCGTCATCTCCAGATTCTCGATTGAGCGAAAAAAGGGGTCGAGGACAGAATATCAATCGATATCACAGTAAGTGTGATTTTCGCTGTAGCGAAAGAAAAAGGCACTCTTCGAGCTTTAGCTCATTGGAGGAGTTGTAACTCAGCCTTCTCAACGTAAATATGCCGCTCATATAGGTTGTTACCTTTATGAGTTAGCTGTAGCTATGGCATGCACGTCAGAGTACATCGAGTTGGGAGATTTACAGTCTCACCAAGCGCTCCGGAGTAAATGCAAATTTATACGTTGGACTTGACAACCTCATCTTGAATATTTTCATTTATTCAGGTATGTCACCGTCACCCTCACCAGATGATGAGACACGGGAGCCTATAACGAGGAATATGCCTGTCAATCCACCAACTTCGGAAACATTACCGACGAATAACCCGGATCCAACAACGTCGGAACCTTTGCTTTCAGACGAATCGGCAGGATTAACCGACGAAGTTTTGAAGGTTATGGGAAAACGTATTGCTCCTGATCGTGTGTTGGCTACCGCAGTCCCAAAACCGATCGCTGTACGTTGGGAAGAAATATTGAAGCAAGGACTTCCAACCGAGGAAAAATCGGAATTGCTCAAAAAATATCCTCCACCGTGCAATTGCGATTTTATCGATCCACCGAAATTAAATCCCGAATTGAAAGCCGCAGCATCTGAAGCTGTCTTAAAGAGAGACGCTCGCATTCTCGTGAAACAAGAAAAGATTGCTGCTTGCATTGCTGCTCAGGGAAAAGCTCTTGTTTTGGCCCTTCAAGGGAATGGCGATGCTGAAAATTTAATGATGATCGAGTATTTGAGTGATACGAGCAGACTCTGAGCAGATCTACAACGGGAGGAAACGTCGATTAGGAAAAGCTTAGTTCTTGCCCCCGTAAGTGCCACAGTAAAGGATTCTCTTCAGAATTCGACTCTCGACGGTTGGTTGTGTGGGAAGGATTTGGACGAACGTCTAAAAAATGCAAAAAATTTGGAGCGCTCTGTCAAAGATTTGAAGCCGCCTGTTAAACAACAAAACAACAAACCAAAAAACTTCAAAACCCCGTCACGCTTTCATCAAGCGAAGAGCCAAGCGTCGACGTCGGGGGGACAGAAGTACTCATCGCACAAGGGAACACCGTTCCCGAAACAGAACTCTTCCCAAAAAACATCGTCGACGCAATTTCGGAAGGATCAGAATCGCTCGAACCGCCGTTATTAGAGTTGGTAGGTAAAACGGCCGGTAGGCTAAAATTTTTCGAGCATAGATGGAAATCCATAACGACAGACTCAAAAATTCTCTCATGGATAAAGGGATATAAAATCCCCTTCGACCGTGAAGTTATTCAGCAGTCATTTTGTAATGAGACCAATTGGTCAGCGGAAGAGAGATCACAGATAACTCTGCTAATCGATCAACTTTTAAAAAAAGGAGCAATAGTACGTTGCAAACCGACTCAAAATCATGTCATCTCAAGTATTTTTTTAAGGCCGAAACCTGATGGCTCTAGCAGACTTATTGTCAATCTGAAAGGAGTTAACAGTTTTATCTCACCAGATCGTTTTAAGATGGAAGATCGAAAGACTGCTAAACGGTTAATGAACCCTGGCTGTTATATGGCCACCCTCGATCTTAAAGACGCGTATTATCTGATCCCTCTGGATGAATCGCATCGAAAATATGTTCGATTTCAATTTCAACGAAATTATTACGAATTTACATGCTTACCATTTGGGCTTAGTTCAGCACCATATGTGTTCACAAAGCTAATGAAGCCGGTTGTTACTCATTTGAGACAACAAGGTTACAGATCGGTCATATATCTCGACGATTTCTTATTATTCGGAGATTCATATAATGAATGTCTCGACAACGTGTCAAAGACTTGCGAAATTTTGAAGGACTTAGGTTTTATCATTAACGAAACAAAAAGTCAAATGATCCCTACAACGAGAATTAAATATCTTGGGTTTATGTTTGACTCGAAACGTTGGGTAGTTGAATGCCCACGCGAGAAAAAAGAAAAAATAAGAGAAATGATCACAAAATTTTATAACTTGAGGCGTTGTAAAATTCGGGATTTCGCAAAATTTCTCGGAAGTTTGGTTTCATGTTGCTTCGCCGTAAATTATGGTTGGGGTTATACTAAAGCCTTTGAACAACAAAAATTTCTAGCCCTAAAAGAAAACGACGGTAACTACGAGGGTTTTATGAATTTATCTCAGAAATTGCAAGCTGATTTTATATGGTGGGAAAAGAATATTCTTTCAGCGAACAATCCGATCAGAGATTCGAATTTTATCTTAGAGATTTTTTCGGATGCTTCTCTCTCCGGTTGGGGAGCAGTTTGCGAAGGAAAAAAGACTCACGGACATTGGATTGAAGCAGAACGAAATTGCCACATAAATTATTTGGAGCTGTTGGCAGCTTTCTTTGGCTTAAAATGCTTCGCCAAAAATCACACGGATTGTCAGATACTCTTACGAATAGATAACACTACGGCTATCTCGTACATAAACAGAGAAGGCGGGGTTCAATATGAGCGTTTAAATAATATAACGAGGGAAATTTGGAAATGGTGTGAGATGCGAAATATTTGGATTGTCGCGTCGTATATAAGTTCGAAAATGAATTTTGAAGCGGATAGAGAGTCCCGTCGTTTAAAACCAGAAACGGAATTCGAGTTAGCAGACTTCGCTTTTAGCGAAATTGTAAATGGTTTCGGACAACCGGATATAGATTTATTTGCGAGTAGGGAAAACGCGAAATGTGCAAAATATTTTTCTTGGAAAAGAGACCCGGGCTCTGTAAAGATTGACGCGTTCACAGTATCGTGGAAACAGCATTACTTCTACGCTTTTCCCCCGTTTTCTTTAATTTTAAGAGTATTACAGAAAATTAAACAAGAAAGGACATGCGGAATCGTAGTTGTACCGGAATGGCCGGCACAGCCGTGGTATCCGGTGTTTCAGTCGATGCTTATTTCGGAACCTATTACGTTTAGACCCAGAGATTCTTTAATATTTTCTCAAAATAGGGAAACGCATCCCATCTGGAAAAACATTTCCCTGGTTGCCGGGAAACTATCAGGCGAGCTTTCGAAATGAAAGACACACCAAGAAGCGCGGCGGAAATTATGATCTCTTCACTAGGAGAATCTTCCTTAAAACAATATAATGGAGCTTTGAAACGATGGTGGAATTATTGTAACGAACACTTGATATCACCGTATGAAGGTTCGATCTCAGACATTCTTCAATGCCTCACTAAACAATATGAAAACGGAGCATCGCATGGAACGTTGAACACTCTCAGATCTGCGATTGCCCTTATTATTGGACCGGAAGTCGGACAAGATCATCGAATTCGAAGATTCTTTAAAGGTGTATTTACACTAAGGCCATCGAGACCGAAATACGACTCGACTTGGGACCCGAGAGTCGTTCTGAACTATTTAAAAACCAGACCTACAAACGATAATTTATGTCTAAAAGAATTAACAATGAAACTAATTATGTTGTTAGCTCTTATCACGGGTCATCGCATGCAGACGTATGCATTGATAAAAGTGAATAACATTCACACAATAGACGGGTTTATCGAGATTCGAATTCCGGAGCATATAAAAACATCTGGACCTAATCGAAAACAACCAATTTTGAATATTCCATTCTATAAAGAATGCGAAAATATATGCACAGCATCAACTCTGCAGTGTTATCTTAAAAGGACTGAACAAATAAGATCTGACGAGTCGACACTTCTAATATCGTTTAAAAAACCTTTTCGCGCAGTTTCATCGCAAACTCTGAGTCGTTGGGTAAAAATCATGTTAAACAATAGCGGCATAGACACCGAAAAATTCACGGCTCACAGTACGCGACATGCTTCAACTTCGGCTGCGAAAAGAAATGGTGTTGATATTGAAACCATTCGAAAAACGGCAGGATGGACTGCTGAATCCTCAACGTTCGCGAGGTTTTACAATTTAGATATTTGCAAGGACAAAGATGGTTTCGCAAAAGCAATATTAAATTGTTAAAGATTTGTGTAATCGTATTTGTATTGCGCAATAATAAGTCATTTGTAAAACAAATGTTATGGACTTGTCTGTTGCCGTAAATGATATCTTTCAACATCTACCAGTTGATCTCGAGGAAGAGGCGCGAAATACAATTAAATGATTAAACGAACTTACCAAGTGAAGTTCTATCATAATTGTATGTAGCGCCTCTTCCGAGATGATCAAACCCACCCTTAATTTCCCGTATCTCTAGCGTTAGATGTATCCCTTAAAAATTTTACGGCAACGCTTTGAATAATGACGTAGGAGACAAGGCGCGAGCGGGACATGCGTGCATTGCTAATATTTTAAGTTTAGCTATGAAGTTTGTGGTGAATGCGGTATGAAATGAAGGTACTACCAGTTGATCATCTCGGAAGAGGCGCTACATACAATTATGATAGAACTTCACTTGGTAAGTTCGTTTAATCATTTAATCAAAATTCATAAATGTAATTTCGCGAATTTCTTGCGTGTCTCTTGTAGATTTTCTGCTAGAAGCCAACACATTCTTTCTCTTTCTAGTGTAAAAAATTTAATGCTGATACATGACTTCTGGAAACATATCCAAAGTCACTCCAATCATCCAAGTAAATACACGATAAAAATTCATAAATGTTATGGCGCGAATTTCTTGCGTGTCTCTTGTAGATTTTCTGCTAGAAGCCAACATATTCTTTCTCTTTCCAGTGTAAAAAATTTAATGCTGATGCATGACTTCTGGAAACATATCCAAAGTCACTCCAATCATCCAAGTAAATACACGATAAAAATTCATAAATGTAATTTCGCGAGTTTCTGGAGAATATAGTCCCTCTCCTATCTCAGAGTATTTTTTTTCTTGTTCCTAATGTAAAAAGTGTAATCATGTAAAATGTAAAAATGATGCGTGGCTACTGTAAACTGTTTGCAAAAGCAGGAATTGAGCTCGAGCTGTTTGATTATGGAGTAAAAGTGCTAGTTGGTCCTGTGTACCAAGCAAAAAAGTACAGCTACGAAATTACATGATTGTGGTAATAGTTCGTCAGTGTAATTGGTTTCCAAGCCCTGGTTAGCCATCGGCAATTTATGCAATGAAAAAAAACACAAGCTATCTCTATATATGAAGTTTCGATTCGGTTTTCAGTCTATATAAGGTTTGACTGTATCATAGTGAAATCATACCAAAGTCAAGTCGCCTCTGATGTACACAGGGTAGTCATGAACATGTCTGGAAGATTTGGTTTTTTGATACTCTTGACGACTTCATGTTTTGCTGGTATTGCCATCAAGACTTCCGATCTTAACAAATCAGAGGCAATCGGATCTGTGGTAAATACATTTACTCTTGAAAAACGTGCTATAGAAACATACGTACTTTAGAGATATTGAAGAACAATGTAAAAAAACACTCTAGAAATTTTTTTAGATTAAAAAAAAATTGTGTTTTTTTAATTACCTAAAATGTGATTTTCTCAAAAAGTACGTCGACGATTTTTTTTCTTTTTTACAGCAAATTCTGTGTCCAAAAACAAAATTTTTGCAGCAACTAAAAATAAAATTTTAGTTGCTATTCTAGACGACCCCCCATTTTCGTTCTAGTCTCAAAAATTTCGTTATTGGCCACAGAATTTACTATAAATTTTTTTTTTTAAATCACCGACGTACTTTTAGAGAGATTCAAGTGTGAGGTGTTATTTTACATTTTTTTAAATTTTGTTTTATTTTTAGCTGCTAATCTAGGCCTCGCCCCACTAGGCCTAGGCTCAAAAATTTTGTTTTTGGACACAGAATTTGCTACAAAAAAGAAAAAAAATCGTCGACGTGCTTTTTGAGAAAATCAAATTTGAGGTAATTAAAAAAACACAAATTTTTTTAAAAATCTAAAAAAAATTCTAGAGTGTTTTTTTATATTGCTCTACAACATCTCAAAAGAAAAAAAAAATGTTGTCCCTGTCGATAACCGGTGGAATGCCCCATATATAACCAGTCCATCATTCCTCCACAATTCGATTCTCTACTAGATACAGTTTGTTTTTTAATTATGATTTCATAATTATAACCTGTAGTGATTATAAAATTATGTGTAATCATTTGAATAGCTACAAATAAATATTTATTTTCGCTCAAATATTGAAAGAAATACTCCTCTATGACTTTCCTAATGCATAAGTAATGTTTCTGCATTCCTTCAAGAAGATTACCGTGAAATTTTATGGATAATTAACAGTTTTTGCAGCTATTCAAAAGTTTGCACGTTGTATTACAATCACTACGTGTTATAACTCTGTTCACTACAGCGTCGATCACAGACCGCGCGTTATATTTTTTATCATGGTATCTTTTGATCTTCGTTTTTTCGTCATGGTCATATAGTGGAACAAACTGCATCACAATGTCTAGAAAACCGTTGATGGAAAGCCTACCCTAGCAGACGCGGTCACCGCGCAAACCACCATAGAATCACGGTCGTTTCCACTATAGCGGTTTTGTACAAAAAGTTCACATAGAATTTTGACAAAACCACCACGTAAACCACCATTCTGAGATTTAAACGAATCTCGGAGTGGTGGTTTACGGGTGGTTTCGACAAAATTTTGACAAAACCACCACGTAAACCACCATTCCGAGATTTAAACGAATCTCGGAGTGGTGGTTTCCGTGGTGGTTTCGACAAAATTCTAAGTGAACTTTTTGTACAAAACCACCATGCACGGAAAAAAAGGCTTGGTTGGAACAACCAAGTGCCTTGGTTATATATGCGCCAGACAATTAATCGGTTAGACCAACCAAGTTATTTGCTAGGCTACCAATTTCTTGGTTGGGCTTACCAAGTGACTTGGTTAGTCCAACCAAGAAATTGGTAACCTAACAAATAACTTGGTTGGTCTAACCAATTAATTGTCTGGCGCATATACACGGAAAAAAAGGCTTGGTTGGAACAACCAAGTGCCTTGGTTATATATGCGCCAGACAATTAATTGGTTAAACCAACCAAGTTATTTGTTAGGCTACCAATTTCTTGGTTGGTCTAACCAATTAATTGTCTGGCGCATATATAACCAAGGTACTTGGTTGTTCCAACTAAGCCTTTTTTTTTGTATAACCAAGGCACTTGGTTGTTTCAACCAAGGCTTTTTTTCCGTGTGGTGATTTCGACGGTGGTTTGTTCGGTGACCGGATCTGCTAGGGTATGTATAGCTCTCATATTGGGCTTTAATATTATGAACGGTGTAACTTTTATAAACGCATTACTAAGAACATCATTCAACAAAAAATGGTTTTAGGACATCATAACCCTGAAAATGAAAACCTTAGTGTGCTAAGTGCTTGCTAATTTGACCCCTTAGTATTTTTAAAAATAAAGTGTTGTCATCGTATAAAATTGATAGATCTGTCGTTTATAGATTGAGCTATTGGAATCATGTTACGCAGACCGCATAACCCCACTAGGACTGGCTGGCCCTTCAGCTGGATTGATCAGTAAGATCCTCTGGTCTCGAGGAAGTCCTGTTATAACATTGATCGACAGTACTTCAAGAATTGTGGATAATTATTCCAGTCGTTCGCAGCTACAATACAAGTTACAAGTAATCGTGATAACAGCTTCATCTTCAATTGACTTGATAAGAACACTCAAAAAAATTAAGGCGTCCATATGGTGGAATCACATGGCTACCTTTCTGATAATCGAGTGGCCCTCCTTGGATCACGGTTGTTTAAACTCCTTTGAAATGCTGTGGACAGCCTGGGAAATGAATATACTTAATGCCAAATTGATATGCCGTAATCAGGAAAAGGGTCGATTAATTTACACTTACAATCCTTATACGACTCTGGCACCTGTCACTTGGCAAATAGTCAAAATATACAGTGGAAATGACGGCCATCCTTGGACATTATTCGCGCGTCGTTATGAAATCCGTAAAGGAATCTGCAGTGAACTGGACTTTGAAAAAACAAACGATCTGGGTGGTTACAAGATTCGCGTTTCGGTGACTGACATGGATTTTGAGAATGATATTAACGATACTGTCGGAGTTTGTGGCGGCAAATACGAACAAATTGTTTGTGAAACAATTTTTCCTGCACTAAACGCGACACCTAGTTTACTGATGCACAGTGCCGAATCTCTTGGATACGTTGACGAACAGGGTAATGCTCACGATATTCTGAAAGAAGTGATGATTGGCCAGAGTGACGTCGCGTTGTTTGCCCGGTATATAACGAGTTTGACTAATTTATCGATTTCCTATCCACATTGGATCTCTGGATTACATATTATAACTCAATATCGCGGTTACAAATCTCAAATTAGCAAAATTATCTCTATCATCGATATCGACTCACGCTTTTGTGTGTGTACGGTTTGGCTGATAAATATCCTATTTTTCAGATATTTTTTGCATAATCCCGTAATGATAGCATTTTTGAATTCGTTTCGTCTAATCTGCAATACTTCCCTTCCGAACATACCTAGAAAATTAGCACCAAGAATTTATTTGGGATGCTTATTTTTATGTGTGGTAACGATGTATGGGATATTCTCGGGGAAATTGGCCTCATTGCTAACGAAGCAAGAGTTGGTCCGGAATGTAAATACGAAGAAAGATCTTGCCGCGCTTAATTACACTATTTATGGATCTAGAACGTACGGATTCCATTTTAGAGATCCAGAATTTCAAGGTCGCTTCATTGGATTACCAAACATGTCGTGTACTGAACATGTTTTGCGGAATCCCAAAGCTGCTTGTGTTAATGATATAGATTTTCTAACTTATGATGCGGTGAAATTCAAGCTGCATCTGTCGTGGAAATCATTGGTGCAGACTTACATGGCCTTACCAATTCGGCCAGATTGGCCCCTCGAAAATAGAGTCAATACCATCCTAAGAAGATCAATTGAAACTGGTCAGGAACAACTGTTGTATGAGGGAATTAATAGAAAGACATTTCGTACTCTTAAAATCCGAGAAGACGAATTTAAAAACCAACCTTTGAGTGTCTTGACTTCAGAACAATTGAGCTTTGCATTTGCGATTCTTGGGATTGGTTTGGGATGCGCTACCGTAAGTTTTGTTATCGAAGTAATTATCCGCCGTTCTTGATCCGAAAGGACCACTGGGTATACCAATGATCGTAATCGACAATTACAGTTTAATGAATAATCTTTCACCAACATAGAACTATTATTTATAATTAGATCATTGGTTTAATTAGAATTGTTTTATTTTTGATTTCATGACGTCAGATGAGTCTCTCGGAAGTGCGCGATTTGCGGGAATCGTGCAAGCATAATGCTAGATTCTGCACGTCGTATCGTCACAATGTCGTCACATGCGTTCGTACGAGACGAATTTCTAATGCACGCCGTATTCCTCCGTTCCGTCACTATGTACACCCAGAAATTTTTTTTTATTGATTCCAAAGAAATGTGTTTGTTGTTTCAAAGAAACGGGTTCATCGTTTTAAAGAAACGGTTTCGTCATTTCAAAGAAACCATTTCATTGTTTTGAAGAGACGGTTTCATTGTTTAAAAAAACGGTTTTATCGTTTCAAAGAAATGGTTTCGTTGTTTCAAAGAAACGGTTTTATCGTCTCAAAGTAATGGTTTCATTGTTTCAAAGAAATGGTTTCATTGTTTCAAAGAAACGGTTTCATTGTTTCAAAGAAACGGTTTCATTGATTTAAAGAAACTGTTTCCTTGTTTCAAAGAAACTGTTTCACTGTTTCAAAGAAACGGTTTCGTTGTTTCAAAGAACGATTTCACTGTTTCATAGAAACGGGTTCATCGTTTCAAGGAAACGGTTTCATTATTCAAAGAAACGGTTTCATTGTTTCAAAGAAACGGTTTCATTCTTTCAAAGTAACGGTTTCATCGTTTCAAAGAAACGATTTCATCGTTTCAAAGAAACGGTTTCATTGTTTCAAAGAAACGGTTTCACTGTTTCAAAGAAACGATTTCATTGTTTCAAAGAAACGGTTTCATTATTTCAAAGAAACAGTTTCATTATTTAAAAGTGACAGCTTCATTGTTTTCAAAGAAACGGTTTCATTATTTCAAAGTGACAATTTCATTGTTTCAAAGAAACGGTTTCATCATTTCGAAGAAACGGGTTCATTGTTTTAAAGAACGTTTTTTATTAATTCAATGTCACCATTTTATTGAAATTCAGATAATTCAAAGAAAAGATAATAATATATACTTAAATAAGAGAAACAAACTTTCTTCGTATCAATGATTTGATCTCGACTCGCGTGATTGCCACCTTCGCTTTGCTCGGGCGGCAAAAATTTTTCCCTTATCTCGAATCACCTCCTTCGCGCAGTTGTCGCACAATACACTATTTTCAAATGTTAAAAGATCTAATAAAATAAGGTTAAAGTTTCAGAATCATAAGATTATATGAACACATTTTTAAAAATTCGTACATGACTAATTTTCGCGCGTCTAAAGGATTTTCTCCCCTTAATTAAATAGTAGCAGAATCACCTTCATTGTAGGAAGTTTCTTAAAACATTGAAAAAAAATTCATCTGAAGTGACAGAGAATGCCATATATATATATGCGATATGACACGCGTTACAATACTGGAAGGCCATGATGGCAAAGGAATGAACGACGGATGAAATTCCAAGGTGTGGCAGCCCACGGGCTCTATCTCGACTTTCGTCGAGCGAATAAAAGCACTTTATACGACGTATACAGGATGTCTGGTAACGTTAAGTGAACCGACAAGGTCGTTGGGAGTCCAGGTCGCCGCGACTATGTACAGCAACAGCCTCCGCCTCCGGTTGCGCGAGAGACTAATGGTTAGTCGGGAGAACTGTAACGGTTTCACTTTTTTCCATCGATGTAATAATCAACAGCGTAGATTCTATAATGTATACCCTGTATTCATTTTTATCTGGCGATTTTATTGCTACTGAGGTAGTAAACATTTAAGTAATTTGCGTGTAAATAATTGTTGTTACAAAATGCATAATAGAGAAATTTCCAAAGTACATGATGAACTTATACGTATATCGCTAACTTAACTGCTACATACGATTATTTTCCAAGTAATTGCCAAGACACTTCAACGCTCGTTAGAAAACGTATCTTAATGCAACACGATATATAATTCTTAGGTGTAAATAAAGATGGAGTGAAGTATGAATTAATTCGCGCTTCTTAAAACGCGAACCTCACACAAAAATAGAACCGCAAAATAATATTAACGCTTACAACCACAAAAACTTTTCCCATTTAAAATACTAACCAAATCTTTTCGTTCCATCGAATCCAATTAAGACATATTTGTACATTTAAAAAGAATGTCCTAGGCTAACATTTTGTTTGCTAAATTTACCTCACACAAACCGCCAATATTTTTTTTCCTAATAATTCTTTTTGATAGCGCAACAAGTAGATTTGTTACTTATTCAACTATTCAATTATTAACTATCTACTTTGATGGAATTGAATTATAAAAGTTGTATTAATATTATAACAAACATTGCATTAATGTTATTAAAATATTATTACATTATTTATAATAGTCATTTATACTTTTACCACACACAGACACACACTCATATATATTCACATGTTTTCTAATAGTATTTTGCGGTTCCTGTTGTTTTGCTTGTGTGTTAGATGCAGAAACGATGCAACGAGATGACTCATCGTTTATCGCTTGTAATTAACGGTGTAAGAGCCGGCGTTAAGGTCGATGTTGGATGCTGGGTGTCCCTGGAATCGGGTTTGAGCGATCGGGGCTGCTGGTTGGTATTGCGTCTCGTATTCCGGCCGCTGCTGCAGTTCGGATCTGTACTGCGGACGATATTCCTGCGGTTGATATTGGGACTGAGGGGCTGGCTGCGGTTGGCGATACTCCGGGTAGCTTATATAAAAAAAAAAAAAACAAGAAGAAAAGTGGCGCTATTTTAACAAAACCCTGGGAATCAAGATTCTCATAGTCTTACAATAAATATAATGCTCGATTCTCAGTCAAGTCTGTGCAGCATAGAAACTGCTGTTCACTACTTTCGAACGATTCACTTGACATTTCACGCTTGTCTTGCGATAAGTACATTCCCTCTGGAAAGTAACATTAGTAGCCGCAACTTCGCATCTAGAGTCAGTGATTTTTCATTGAACTCGGCATCGAACGATTCATACATTATATTTGTTATTTTCTTTTTATTATAATAAGATGTATTTCCTTGGTATTGACACCATAAACTAAGTACCGAATACTTTACAGTTTGAGTCACAAAATTATTGGAAATTTTGTCTTAGATTTTTAGAAAATATTTAGGAAAAAGAACAGAAATTAAATCATAATAATGTAAATAGATGTATAAAAATCGTAATAGAAAATAAATTCATAAAATTGTTTACTTAATGAAGTAACGTGCCTTTGCGAATAAAATTTTCAGTTTTAGACCAAAAGTGTTCCATTTTTTTGAAAAATGTTCATTGAGATCTGAAGCATTTGTAGAAAGCTTAGAAATTCTTAGAGAAATTGAATAAATTATTTTTAAAGGAATTCTAATTAAGCACTGATGGTTTTCAATAGTAACTAATAATTGCTTATGATATTCTCACAATACCACAAGTATTTTTTTGGATCCAAGGTGAACTATTATTAACTTTTTTTAACCTAGTAGTGAGCTAAAAAAATATGTTTAAAAAAAGGAAAAAATATTGATAAGGCAAAGCAAAACGATGGTGCTGATACTGATCTATATGCTAATTTATAACGTATAATTAACTAACTATTGACCCCAATTTCACCCGGATAAGGTTTAGGCTACACTCATTTAAAATTATGATATATTTGGATTCATTGATTTTTTATGAAAATTGATTGTAGAAAAATCATCGCTGAAATCTTACGTTCGGAAGTTTAGCCGTTTTAGATGTGAGATAATTTATCAGCGAAAAAAAATAATCTGTATCTGGAAAAACTAGTCAGGGGATAGTGTTATACAATTTATAAGAAAAAAATGACAATTTATCAAAAGTTTAGACAATTTTTAATAATTTGGATAATTTTATTTTCATATTTGCGCAATTTTTAAGAAATTTGAACATTTAAAAAAAAATTTGAACATTTTTTTTTAATTTGGTCAATTTCATAAAAATTTGAAATTTTTTTTTTTAATTTGTTTAATGTATCGAAAGTTTAGTTAATTTTCTAAAAATTTAAATAATTTATCGAGAGTTTAGGCAATTTATTTAAAACTTAGACAATTTATCAAAAATTTAGACAATTTATTACAAATTCAGACAAATTATAAGAAGTTTTGACAACTTATCAAAAATTTAGACAATTTATTACAAATTCAGACAATTTATAAAAAGTTTTGACAACTTATCAAAAATTTAGACAATTTATTACAAATTCAGACAATTTATAAAAATTTTTGACAACGTATCAAAAATTTAGACAATTTATTACAAATTCAGACAATTTATAAAAAGTTTCGACAACTTATCAAAAATTTAGACAATTTATTACAAATTCAGACAATTTATAAGAAGTTTTGACAACTTATCAAAAATTTAGACAATTTATTACAAATTCAGACAATTTATAAGACGTTTTGACAACTTATCAAAAATTTAGACAATTTATTACAAATTCAGACAATTTATAAAAAGTTTTGACAACTTATCAAAAATTTAGACAATATATCAAAATTTAGGACAGTTCATCATAAATTGGGACAATTCATGAAAATTGGGCAGCTTCACGGAACAAAACAATGGAGTTTTAGAAATACATATAGGTATGGATGGGAATGTCCACTTTGCACTACAGGCAACTAGAAACTTACCGTGGCGCTGGAGGGTTACGCGGAGGTGCAGGTGCAGCGTTTTGGTATCGTGGTGGTTGCGCTGGTCGTCTCGGTACCGGATCGTAACGTTCACCATTGGTGTACTTGGGATCCGTGTAGTAAACCGAAGGATCTTCGCGGTATTGTCCATCGTCGTCGGGCTCGTTTGATCCAGCTATACTATTACCAGTCAAGGTCGGAGGTGGAACGTTGATCCCAGTACCAGTCGGCTCGAATCCGCGTCTCGATGCACCGTATTCGATCTCTCTTACGCTACCAGAGTCATCGACAAAACCATATTTTCCATAAACCTCGCCAGTCGGATACTTTGATTCAATTTTGTACGAGCCATCGGCTGCTTCGTATCCATAACTGTAGCTTCCATCCTCGTTGTGTCTGCGGTTTGATTAAGACAATAAACAACAACATACAAGGCATTCCATGTCAGTACAGCTACTTTTTTCCTCACGATTTTTTGCTTATAAGAAATTTCTTATTTTCAACAAATTTACTTATGCATTAAATTTTTTTATTGCAATGGAAAAAATTTCTATTTTTAATTAACCAAAAAAATGTAAACTTTACATCTCATTTTAAGTTGAAAAAAAAATTCTGGGCAAGAAGGGTCAGAAAAAATGAACGTTCCTTACATTGCATTTTTTTCTTTTCGTTCGATTTTTGTGGTCCAAATTATAAGTAATTTTAAAAAAATGTAACTCCTTAATTTTTGGAAAACAGCGAAATTTACTCGAAATTTTCTCAAGGAGTAACATCGGGCGGATTTTGAAAAATAACAGAGAGTTTCAGAGAAAAGTTGTTTGAACTAACAGAGAATGCCTGGTATATAAAAATTTACTAGAAAATTGTATATTTATCAGAAATTCGTTACAAAAATTGTGGTGAAATTCACAAAGATGCACGCAGCACTGAATCCCCATACATCGATGAAACTTGCCTGTTTATTTGCTTGAGAATCGGTACCGGAGTGGTCGTAGAATATTGATGATCGTATTGCGCCGCTGCAAGGCCCAGCACGCAGCCCAGCAGCAAAAAGGAAACCTGCGAATTACAATAAATTGCATTCGGTAAAAATCACAACTCATGGACATTGAAATACTTTCTACAAAGTTATTTCACAAGATGCTCGACACTGTGTCATTGTGCAGTGGGTGTGGGAGCGAATTTCTCGCGACATGAGAAAAACACTATGTTTTTTTGTTGTAAGAATTCACAATCTGAGAATGCGTGGTGAGACAACCTCGTGTATTGTCTGTTGATTTTTAGTGGAGTGTGAGTAAATTGATTTGTCTTGACAAGACGAAAAAAAAAAAATACTCACGAGCAATCGCATGTCGTTGTTGAAGAGACGGTGGAGAATGTATTATAAGATCGTCTTACGCGGCTTGCAGGTCTTCTTATATAGGTCCCCATCGGGAGCGGCTGGGCCCGCCCATGGGCTCGACCACCACTACAACCTCCAGGCTGCACGAGTTCGCTACGTGCAGAAGAGCTTAACATACACTGAGAGAATCTAGTAAAAATTGTCTTTATCGGTAGCTTGTGATCGTCGAGAATCCATACCGATTTTTACTAAAATTTGCCATATTTATAGGATTTTTAAACTAAAATTTAATGAATTTATGGGAAAATGTCGATATCGATTATTTCCTCTTACACAAAACTGTGTTTTGAACAATTTTTTTTTAGATTCTCATGTCAAATCACTAAAAATAATAGAGTACAACTTTGATCTTTAGGCTACACTGAGAAAAGGATCTGGTAAAAAAAACTTCCATATCGGCCAGTAATCAATACCGATTTTTACTAAAATTTATTATATTTATAGAAATTTTAGACGGTTATTTATAGGATTTATAGCAACATGCATCATGATCGATTAGTATCGATTACTTTCTCACAACGTAAGCTTTGTTTTAGTTAAATTTTTTCATACGTTTTGATGTCAGCGCACTCAAATGATCGACTACAACTTTAACCGTCAAACAACTGGAAGAAGGATATGGTAAAAAAAATCCATATCAGTGGAAAAGTTTACTAGATTGTGCCATATTTATAGGAATTTTTGGTTACTGAAATTTCTGATAAAATTGATCATGTTCCTATGGGTTGTCTCCTCACAGAGGAAACTTTCTTTTGGTTAATTAAAAAAAGAAAGTATTTGGTAAAAAAATTTCATTCCGGTACGAAAAACTACGCATATCTTGTGCTGGTCGAGAATCAATACCGATATTGAATTTACTATATGTAGAGGTAGCTTTTTCTAGGATTTCTGGTACAATCTACAATATTCTGAGTTATTTTCTGTACGAAAAAATCACATTTTTATATCAGGATAAATCAAAAAGCTCCAAAATATGGAGAAAAGTAATGTAGAAAAAAGGTTTAATGAATGTGTGTGTGTGGGTTTGTCAATCGAGCTGAAACTTGGCACTCAGGTGGAGCCGTTGCGTTCATTGATGTTGTAACATGTTACACGATATTTGAAACACCATTTGAGATTTGATTAGACTTGTCATTTTCCAACGAAAAGTTTGTCGCTGCAACTTGGGTCAAATGTGATCAGATTAACTCAAATTTTCAACAGAATGGAAATAATAATCGGCTAAGTACATATGGCAATGGAATTTAAAAAACTTCACCATTCTCGATTTTACAGCTTTGTGAAAAGGAACTATAACTTTGAAAACATGCATAATAAGATACAGATACAAGGTTTTGAAAATTCCAAGCCTGGACAATTTCGAACTTTTCCATCAGGTTTCTAAAATGTTGATTTATGATTCAGTTTTTATAATCAACTTTAACTCTCAACCTAAACCTGTGATGGTTGACTTTTGATCGAACTTTCAAAATCAATCACGATTCTAATTGCATATGCAAAATAGCTTCATCGCGACTGCCAAATTCATTTAGATTAATTATTTCTCAATAAATTCTAATACTCAATATTAGGCCTAATAATCCTAATTCTTTATTTAGTCGACAAAATATCTTAAATAGATTGTCTATCATTGAATGAATGCCCATCCTTGTTTCACAGCTTGTTAAGTACAATTTTGTACAATACTGGTTGAAAAAACTTTTTCTTAAGTCATGTGAGAAGAACATGCGCCAGGAAAAGTTTTACCGTACTTATATCGTAATTTATGGGAGATGGGATAATCTTCATCAGATCAGAATTTTTTTAACCATCCGTTCAGAACTTTTTTTCGATACTTTGTTGAGCAAAGAAAAAAAATATAGTCAAATGAATTTTTCAAAAATTTTATAATGAAATTAATTCTTTGAAAAAAAGTCGGTATATCACAAAGAAATCAATTAAAACGAAATTCTCATTTTATGATTTGGTGCCAATTTTGACCCCGATACTTATATTTAGCCGAGATGCCTGTTTTGCCTTCCTGCCTGTTTTATTGACATCACCAATTATTTTCCGAAATTTTCAAGTAAGAAATGTCAGGAAATTGAAAAAAGTCGTGTTCAAAAAAGTTGAAACGATGCCCGTTTTGCCCCCAATTGTCATTTTCAGTCGTGATGCCCGTTTTGCCCCCATACTATAACATTATCGAGACTAAAAAAATCAACCGAATAATCTTATTAACTTGTATGAATATTTTCAATAAAATATTGTGAATTTGCAATAAAATATAGTGAATTTATTGTGGAAAAAGAATTAGACCAATTGTTATTACAACCAGTCTATTTATTTCGCAGAAAGACACAAATTTGTGAACTTTCACAAATTGAGCTGAAATGAAAATGATAGAAATTACGGGAAAGGTTAACGTGATGTGCTACAAATCTCTTACTCCACCCCAGTCGCCGTTGGCGCCATCTCTTTCACACGCATATAGCAGTTCAGTCAGTGTAGCACATTACCTTAAGGCGAAGGGGCATGACCGATCACAGTACACAGATAGATATTAATTAGCTAGAAATATACAATATATAATTGAAAAAAATAATAAAAAATAAAATAAAAGATTGTCTTTAATTTCTACAAAAAAAAAAAGTATAAATTCTATAAACTTTTTATATTACTGCCAATTTAACACATAAAAATGTGTAAATTTTACAAAATGTTTATGAAAGATCTATGAACTGTTTAACGAATTTACAATTCAAACACAAAGATGTGTAAATGTAAATACGAAATTTGAAAAATACAGACAAACTTCATTGTTACGTTCGTGTATATTTTTCCTATATAATTAAATAACGAATATAAAACAATTAAAATAAATTTTTCTGAATTATTATTATTATTACTGTTTTAATGTTTTTAAATGGAAATTGATAATAATAATGAATTTAATATTTTATTCCTTTTTTTTGCTTCCTCATAGAGGAAGCTTCCTCATAGAGGAAGCTTTGTTTTCGTGAAAAATTTTTTTTTCGAGATTTTCATGTCAGTATGCTTAGAATCACCTAAAAATTCGAGAAAAGTGGTCTAGAAAATATGTCTGTATGTGTGTATGTGTGTGTGTGTGTGTGTGTGTGTGTGTGTGTGTGTATGTATCCAGACACTGAAAATTCAATTGCCCATAACTCACGAACGGCACGATGGATCTAGCTAAAATTTTGCACGCAGGTAGAGTATTGACTCCTCTGTTATTGACGTGATTTTTAATTAAATGTATCAATGTAAACAGATTTTATGCAATTTTTAATTTTTTCAAAAAATGTCGTGATCGCTCTAACTTTCGTAAAAGTTCGCCAATTTAGCTAAATAGTTCTTTATAAATGAAGACACGTTAAATGACGTTTGGTATTGAATTTCAGCGAAATCGGTAAAGCGGTTCCGATTTTATAGAATTTTGAATTTTTCGAAAAAAATACATTTTGCTCTAAATTACGTCGAATCTTGAGAAATGAACCGAAATGTTGTACAGTCGGAAAATAACATACAGCCCCGCTGTGTACGCAATTTGGTGATGATCGGTAAAGTGGTTGGGGTTTTACGGCTTTTTGAATTTTTTAATAAATGTAGAATTTCGCTCATAAGTTCCGCGAAAGTTAAGAAAGTAAGATAAAATAAAAAAAGATGCAAAGTAGAACCTTGCACATTGCTTCCTCATTATTTTTCGCTTTTTACAAAGCTTCCTCTATGAGGAAGCCAAAATTGAATAACATACTGCTTCCTCACAGAGGGAGCTTTGTAAAAAGCGAAAAATAATGAGGAAGCAATGTGCAAGGTTCTACTTTTTTTAATACCCAATAGCGCTTCTCGCTACTGGATGTGCAGTTTTATTTCATAAGCGTTCCCAGGCTGATGCAAAATAAATTTTTCTTGTGCGCCTTAAAACCGAGGACTGCTTTTGCTGCCCTTACCAGCTTTCCCACGCCGTTTTAGCAGGGCAACGCACACTTATGAGATGCGCGACGTCCTGCATCTTCAAATTCCTGTATTATTGCAGTGTGCCCTCAGCACTACTTTTAAATCATCAAATAGTCAGTCCTGTACGGCGGCTCGACCAGCGTGGTCGAGTCGCCCAATATATTCAAAATTTAGAAGTTTCACTTAAGGATGTAGGAGCGCGATGGGGTGCTCAGCTTCCTGAAAAGTGAGAATTCAGAGAGAAATTCGAACACTTCTCGATGGAATAAAAATCTGAAAAAAATCAAGGATACAAAAGGTGCGGAAAAGATTAATTTTGCATATTAATAATTGCAAAATGTTATTAACAAAAAGCTGAAAAAAAAAATTGTTCAACAAATTATCCGTCAACCTAACTTTTTTTTCGAATGAAAACGATTCTTTAAATTTTCTGAATACGTATGAATTTTTTCAGAATTTTGTCTAATGTTTGAAAATTGCGATGTTTTTTTCTTATATGAGCTGTATTCGCGACTCTATTTGATCAATCGTTTCGAAACTTCTTGGGTGTAATGGGTGGTTTTGTGACAAGCACATATGAAAAATTCGCGACTTAACATGCATTTAAAAAAAAATGAATTCCAAAAAAAAAAGGAATTTCGATGATTAAAAAAAATTATGAAAAACTTCATACGTATTCAGAAAAAATAACGAATCATTTTCATTCGAAAAAAAAGTTAGGTTGACGGATAATTTGTTGAACATTTTTTTTTTCATCTATTTGTAAATAACATTTTACAATTATTAATATGCAAAATTAATCTTTTCCGCACCTTTTGTATGCTTGATTTTTTTCAGATTTTTATTTCATCAAGAAGTGTTCGAATTTCTCTCTGAATTCTCACTTTTCAGGAAGTTGAGCACCCCATCGCGCTCCTACATCCTTAAGGGGCCGACCAGCCTGGTGCCCCTCGTCAACCGTTAATAAATTTTTAACTGTGTAAATCTGGTAAAATAAATACCTAAATAATTAAATCAAATTAAAAAATTGTTAAACTACGATTATCAACAAATAATAAACATTTGTTAACATTTAAAAACGAAATTATTATATTTTATTACACAACCAAAAAATTGTGAAATCTCGACTCGTCAACATATTTTCACTAAAACTTATTGTTTATTGTTAAAAAGGTGTATTCTTTCGCAAACACTATTCAAAGTAAATAATAATACACTGAAAAAAAATGTCATTGATTCAATAAATCCATCGTCTGCGGACTTCCAAAAACAAGCGTTATCAACTTAATTTGAATTCTAATTTCTCCAAATCCATACGAGATCGAAACAATAACTCTAAAATAAGCAAAACAATGTTTTATTATATCAATGTTAAATGGGATTAAACGAATAAGAACTAGAGTTAATTAAAAAATACTTCTTTTTGGCAGTCGGCAATAGAATTTTTTTTTCACTGTTGCCATGACGTAACAGCATAATTTTAAAAAAATCTGAAGCTAACATTTCTTCTCTAAAAAGTATGTTGCGAGATTTTATCGAATTGCGATTTGGTCCATTGTTGTCACGTTATTCGCGCTGTGATTGGTCCAAATTGGCGCGAGATCAGATCAAGACCGAGACCGAGTTCGTGTTTAACACGTTTGACAGTTGCAATTCTGGGCTGCGTTCCGAATGACGAGGTGTCGTTCGATGCGCATGCGCAATGGTTTTTGCAGAGATTTACGGTGAACTTTACGAAGTATAATAAAAGTGGAAACATAAAAAAACAATTGTTTTATTTATACTGGTACTGAAGTATGAATAATTAGATTTCTCATGGATTTGCCTATTTGTAAAGAATTCAAATATTATCCTCGTCTCCTGATCGGACGACAACTATTCATCCTACTCGCGAGGTACGGCAAAAAGTTGTTGTCCGATCGTGAGGTGGGGATAAAAAATGTTAATACTTTATAAATGGCTAATCCGTGAGAAATCGAAATTCCGATACTTTGGAATTAATAGAAACGAACAAACTGTTTCCCCTATCTTCAACTTTTACTATAATTCTTAAACTTCACCGTAAATCTTGACGGAGATTATTGCGCATGCGCATCGATCAACGAAACACCTCGTCATTCGGAACGCACCCCAGTTTTGTCAAGTATATCGGGCGCGCGAGGTTTGAATTCCCAAGTTGGTTGACTATACAATATTTCGGGGTTTCCGGATTGTGTATTAATTGCGAATATTAAACTAGGCTTAAAATGTTGAACGACAAAGTGCGACGTCGTCTCTATGGCAGCAACAAAACCAGGCGTACGCGGAGTCACTACATGCGGATCAACAGAACAATCGTGAATAAGATGATAAGCGAAGAGATCGGGGAAAATTGAAATTCTGTAGTCAAGTAAATCAGACCTCTTTATTCACTGTTACTTTTAGCAAAATCCATGCCAGGTTTCCAGAATTGGAAATCCTGTATTTATTTCATTGAGCAAAGAGGTCATACTGCTTTACTAAAAATGTAAAGCCCCATATAATGATGGGACTTTACATTTTTTTCTAAAGTCTGGAAATGCTCCAGACCTCGCAAATTTGAAGTTATCAAGCTAAATACTAATTTATAATTGAAAGAATGTTAAAGGACAATTGATAATCAATTTGAGTCAAATCTATAAAGAGTTTCCGATTCGATAAGATTTGGAATTATTGGAAAAATTTGTTAGATCTCTTAATTTTTGGGAATTCTGATTATATATATTATATATATATTAAATAGGGCGCAGAAGTTTTCTAGTGCTGTAAAAAAATATCAAGTAATCAGGATGAAATAGAATGAATATAAATAAATGTAAACACGTTCGATTTCATAAGCATCAGTAGTTTATTAACAGTGTTACACGCACAGTCATACATAGAACAACCACAATTCATCATACGTTATCTACTCCCACCGTTTATAAGAAGGGATGACTATACTCATTAGAGTCGTTATCTGTATGCCATGTCCGTGTTGTGTGCCAGTGTGCCCAATTGGCGTTTTAGTTTCACTTTATTTTCTTTCTTTTGTTTTTTTTCGTTATTTAATTAATCGCCTTCTAGTAATCGGATACGTTTCAACCGGATCAACTAGAAGGGCTGCGTGAAACGAAACGAAAAAACTCAACATAGATAACACGGTTACCTTTGCGTATAAAACATGCTATAAATTATAACCGACGAGCGAATGGTACATGTATACACGTAGCATTTTTTTACGTACGACCGATACGATAGATATATTATTATATTCCGGTAGGTTGAAAATAATCCCGGGTATATTGAGAAGTTTTGAAAAAATTCTACGAACTTCGGCGAAGAGCGAATCCATTCGTCACATTCGCCAGAATGTTATTTTTTTTCTCAACACGAGCTCCACTATTATGTTACACGCTATTGCATGATGCGGCAATACTCGTTATTTTTGTAATGTAATCGCTTTACATCTACAATTACGCATCATTCTATCGTACAAACGTAATTCCAATCGATCGCCAAAATGTCTAATGTTTTTTTTTAACTCTATTTGAGATCTATTCATTTTTAAATTCATTTAATTATCCATCGCTGACTGAGGGTAGCCACAAATATACACAATTCCGTTATACCGATGTTTGACATTCCCATTTTTAACGAACTCCCCCCTTCGTCTTCAATCTTACTACAGGGTTTAGAAATCTTGTCACTTGTGTGGATTTTTTTTCTTCTTTTTTTTTTTTGTATTTTAGAAAAAGTTTTCGTAGAAGCTCGATAAAAACAACAGCCATACTGCGTTTTCATCGTGTAGAGATGTTGTTGATTACAGAATTTCGACAAGTATCGCGCACATTTATTTTTAAAAAATCGGATATCGGATGCGATGAAAATGTACGTCTTCGCGGAGAGCCAACTCTCGTATCGAGCGTACACGAAAGTTAGTCTATTTGTCTCTCCTATTTGCATTTGGTTTTATTTTTTATTTATTTATTCTTCATTTTCGTTAAATATTTTGCATGACATCGAAAGAATGACCCAGATATTTGCTCGTTGAATATTAAGCGCTGCGTTATTCTCGGTACAATATTTAATTCGTGAGAGATCGAAGGAACAACATCAAAGACTTGTCGAAATAATTTTCAATTCTTTATCATATTTGTATCTATAGAAGGGCTTGATTTTTTGTTTATCGCGTACATAGGACACAAATATGTATCTACATTCACTTTCTCTATCAAAAAACGTAGAATTAAGGAATTGAAAAATATTTTTCAATAAATTGCTGAAAGAATAATAATAAGGGATAATGCACTTCAAACGTTTTAAAAAACTTAAATCGTCGATACCCAAACAGCCGAGAGATATTTCAGCTGTCGGTTTAATCCCACAGGTCACAGATTTGTATTATACGCTCTATACTTTGCATGTAAGTAATGCCTATTTTCCAAATAGGTCTGTTTATTTTTTTTTTAGACACACACGCGATCTGGTGTATAGCTTTAAGGCTTTGAAACCCTCGTTTCTGCTTCCTCGTTTTATTTTATCAATTTTCTTCTCTCCTCCTTTTAGTAATTGTTTTTTCAAAGCACTCAGATTCGCGGCACATCACTGGCAATATTTCTTTTTCCGTTTAGCACAAATTAGCTCATTCGATGGTGAGTCTACTACGCAGGCATTATTATTTCAATGCCACATACAAACGAGTACACTCGCCTTATGCGATGTATTTTACTTAGTGAAGAAAACCCTTAACGTGTATATCTTAACGGGTATAAGCGATGCTTATGATTCTATGAGCTACGATTACTAAAAGGAAAAAACATACACCGTTTTCAAGAGACTATATTACTAGCGATCATTTTCGTTATTATTATACGCGGATCAACTACAGGCTAAGTTTGCAACTGTGCAAAATAGATCGTGCAGATACAACACTGTGCCGAGACGTACAAAAACAAACAAGAAAAACAACCAAAATTATTTCAATAAATCAAGACTCGTCGATCGCCAATCTTCTTTAAGGCCGTCAACGCGCAATGATGCATCGGCAACGAATTTCACAGGACTTCTTTTTTTTTATCAAGCACATCAGAAACATAGCTGTAAGCTAAGAATTATACGATTATTGGAAAACTTCCACTAATTCTATGCAAAGTATAGCTTGTCGATTATCGTCAATTAGATACTCTTACTGTATTAATGGTTTTTTGTTTTTTTTTTCGTTTTTTTTAGTTTTATTTATCATATCGCAATGAGAAAACAAATTAAGACGATATATATTTCTGTCTATCTTTTTCACTTCATGGTAATTTCTAATTTATCGACGGAGTCGATAATTAGATAACGCGACTGGAAATAGCGATAAAGTGAAAGAAAACGACAAAAAAGTGTATCGCATTTAAACGACGCATGAAATTCTCGACACACGGTTTTTCTCAGTTGAGTTTTTAACTCATTTTAGCTCTCGTAGATACGCACAATTTGAAATATTGGCATTGACACGAAATTCGGTGGTTTTTCACGATTTTAGCTTCAATGATTTAACTTTACGACGTTTATCGACGTCGAATTATTTACAATCTCAGCATAATCGCCAGATTATACTCTTTTGTCTCCTCTCAATATATCCAGTTGCCACATGAAGTTATTATTTGACCGAAATGGTAAAGGTATTATCAAGAAAACAAAACTGAAGAATCGCGACTTATTCTCAAGAATAAAAAATGCACATAAATAAATGTCACGAACAATAAACACTCGTTAGCCACAAGTTTACGTTTGTAATTTCAATTTATGCCTCGTATATTTTTTAATCTTAAAAGAAAAAAGGTATTTTTCATTGGTTCTATCCACAGCATTTGTAACAAAATGGATATTCATACAATTTACGAGATACAAAGTACGGTTCAACTACAAAAATAATAACAACAACCTCAATGTTCATTAGCTGAAAAAAAAAACCGAGAATAAGTCATTTTCAAATTTAGTATCGCGCGACGCGAAGCCTCAGATGCAGATAGATATTTAATTCTAAGCCCTCCACCTTCTTTCCAGCAGAATCACGTGCTGTCGCAAATGTTCATTAAGATCGGCTAAAATTTATTTCAAAATGGATCTGAAATTGAAATAATTTTCACCGAGTCTTCGATGTGTTACGCATAAATTAGAAGAGAAAAAAGGGAAAACACCAAACTCACTATTTCGATCGAATTCGCAGAAAATACAATCCTCAAAGTACAAACTTTCAAAAGAAAAATCAACGAAGCTTCAAATTTTCCCTTATCATTTTTGTTCTTTTACTTATTGAATCTTGGTGGTCTGTGCAATCGTGGCATAAGTTCCGTGCGAACAGCCCTTGCATAATTAGAGGCAGCGTATTGTTCGGTCACAGCAATGGGACTTTGCACGCTCTGAAGAAATAGTGGCGACTCTTGAATCTGTCCAACCCCTGCCTGATACTGATACTGACTGTTGTTAATATCGGACGTCGCATAATGATTAGTCTGTACAAATTGAGGTGGGCTTTCGTATTGTGGATAAGCGATTGAATTTTCCGTCGAATATTGCGTCATAACAGGGTTAACAGGAGTGGTAGCGTAACTGGAAGGATCATAGGTAGGATATTGATTTATTTGTCCAACCTGCGGAGCGCTGAAAGGCGGTGATTGTGGAAATTGCGCTGTTTCGGGAAAAAGCACATTAGCTACAGTCTGACCGTAAGAATCTGCGCGAACGTACGGCGAAATGTTGGCAGTAACGTTTCCCAAACTTTGGATGCTCTGTATGCCAGCAATTGGCGAAGTTCCATAGCTGTGATAAGTTTGCCCGGTGTACAATTCTTTAATTCCACTCTGAATCGAATCGGGCTTGGATTTTATGTTTGAGACTGTCGTTTCGCTGTCTTTTGTCCGCGCTTCGGTAACGAAAGGATGGCGCACGTCGACTATACTTTGGGGAGCTCTTAAGGGAGGAAAATTAACTGGAGTGATTTTTTGAACGATGTTTTGTTGCTCCACATTTTTTCGGGTCATTGTGAGAGTCACGGCTTCGTTTCGGGAAGGCGGACGCGTGTTTTGTGTCGATAGTGACGTGTGATTGTCCCGATATGAAGAAGAATGATTTGTCAATCTTACAGAGTTGGAGGAACTCACGACAATGTTATTACTACTGTTTCTGTAGCTGTAATTGTTTGCAGTGACGTCTTTAGGGTCGCTGGAAGGTTGGGTTTTTATTTTCGGGGCGTAATGCTTGCGATTTGGTGGATTTTCGTGAGATGAAGTGTCCACGGAATTTGAAACGTTACGAGAGACGTAATTCGACGAATTGTGACCCGAAACGTGCGATTTCTTGATCCTTTGGTCGTCAACTTGATTTGCGTTATCGGAAATACCGTCGTTTCGTTTTATAAATGTATTCGTTCGAACTGATGACGAATCTGCGTTTTTAACGCCACGATTTACACCTATTCCGTTAGTTACCACACGCATTTGCATATTCGACGATGTTCTGCTTGACGATATTATACCGTGGTCTATTTTTTGCCCGTTTGTACTTTTGTGGACCAACTGATTGTTTGTAGGTAGCACAACTTTGACGTCCGTATTTTGGATGTTTGGATTTTTGGATATTGTGGTATTTGTGGTCGTCGTGGTGGTGGTGGGCTTACAGCTGATGGTGATGGCTGGCAGGAGTAGAGCGCTGGCTCACTTCTTGGTCATGATCTTGAGGTACTCCAGGGCGTTTTGAGCGGCACTTGCTTGAGCTTCCTTGCTCGTTACGCCGCAACCGTAACACACCGCCACCGGCAGGGTTGACAGTTGCACAAGGCACTGACATTTTCCTGAAATATTTTCAAAAGTTAAGCACAATTTCTTTAAAAAAAATTCAATGAGTATGATGATGAATTGTGACCGATCCGATTAACGATATGGTGAAGTGGCAATAGTTTCTATTTGTTTTTTAACCATTTTTGCTTCCTCATAGAGGAATCTTTTTTTTCATGAAAACATTTTTTTTTTTAGGTTCTTTGCAATTTTTATGTCAAAACGTTTAATATGGTCTGAAACGTCGAGAAAAGTAGTTTAGAAAAATTGTCCGGATGTATGTATATAACTGTAACTTATAAAGTATTCGACCGAATCAGCTAAAATTTAAACAACATGTACAGTACTGACTAGTCTTCAATTGATATAAATTTTACAAAAATCGCTTAACGCATTTCATTTTTATACGAATTATGAAATTTTGAAAAAGTACGTAAATGCTCTAACTCGAACGAATTTTTAGCTATCGGGTTAAAACTTCGTATTAAAATTGATCAAAGCGATACGCCCTTTGGTATTGAGTTTGGGCCAAATCGGTAAAACGGTTCGGCTTTTATGAGATTTTGAATTTTTCGAAAAATTTTGCTGTAATTCAGGTAAAATTTCAACTAATCGACTGAAATTTTCTACACAGGAAAAATAACATTCAGCCCTGCTACGTAACAAATTTGGTGATGATCGGTAAAGCGGTTCGGATTTTATGTGATTTTGAATTTTTTAAAAATTTATTAGTGTCGCTCTGGATTTCGTAAAACGTCAAAAATCATCAACTTCGTCAATAATTGTCATCTTTCGCAAAACTTCCTCTATGAGGAAGCCAAAAATAAAATAAAGAAACTTCCTCATAGAGTCCGCTTTGTAAAAAGCGAAAAAGAATGAGGAAGCAATGTGCAAGGTTCTACTTTGCATCCTTTTTAAGTTTACTTTGGTTCTTTTTGTTGTTAATTCTTAGTTTGTTGATTTTTAGGAGGTCTGAATGTTTATGATATAAGACTTTATTGACGACAACGGAGAAGGAATTTAAGTTATTCTTCAAGTCTCTTCTCGTTAAGGTGATGTGCTACATGTCGTCTGTTTCTCTCAGATTGTTATAAGTGCGAGGGAAACATCTGAATTTTCCCGAAGTGTTATTCTCCGTCACCGTTTATTTTTCGGATAAAAGACGAAAAGCATTCACTGCAGAATTCTCAGACGCAGTGAAAGCGTTCTTGGATTGGATTAGTGTTAATTAAATATGAACCAGTATCATAATTAATTAGTACAAGATACAGATTAAATATTCATTTGTGTCCTAAAAAATAACCACGCAAAAGTGTAAAAAATAAAAAATTACGCATATAAATCTTACTATGCGTATAAATGTTGACATCTTTGCTTTTACTTTATTCCGTTTGAAAGGTTGCATCTAAGAATTTCTAGATAATTATAAAATATTCTCTCAAATAGTACCATAAAGAAGCAAGTATAAAAAAACACTTAAGACGTTGAATTAAAAAAATTGTCCCGTTAATAATAATTGTTATAACTTCGCGATTATCGCAGATCTGTATAAACACGTTTTCAAGATCAGCCCTATTATTAAGCTAATATCGACCTTAAGTCACTAACTTGAGAATCTTGGACTTCAATAAATTGATAATAACGGAATGAAATGAATATAACTTCAATTTTTTTTTTTTTGAGTGACGAAATCAATGCCCAAAATAAATATAATGAGGTAATGAATTATGAAAAAAATAATAGCATAATTATAGTGTTATCTGAGAATGAAGTGGCAAAAATCTTTGATAAATTGATCCAAGTCTAAACATTCCTCCAAAATATTGACGCACTTGAGGAGAAAAACATTTGTTCGAGTTGGTCATCACATCATGTTTACTCAACACGTTAGAGGGGGCAGAAAGTTCAGATTTAATCGGTACTCCAGAACGCCAAAATGGCTCTTCCGAATCTCATTCTGAAGAGAGGTATGGCTGCAATAACAACGGCAAAACGCGCGCTGCGCAAGGAAATTCAGGCTTCGATAGAAAAATTGAGCAAAGAAGAAAAGGAACGTCAATCGACAAAAGTGGCTGAAAAGGTAACTAAATTTTTTCGGCAATCATAATCTGCAACATCTTTTTAGAGGTTAGGATAGCATAAATCGGCATTATTTAACTTGTGACATCAGATTTGCTTTGTGGATAAATAAAAAAATCCTGTGTTAAGTTGTTGGCGCTGGCGCAATACAAGGAAAGTACGCGAATATCTGTCTACCTGAGTACCGAAGATGAGATCAATACATTGCCTATCTTGACACACATATTTGAGAGCGGCAAGGAGGCGTTCGTGCCGAGATATAAAGGCAAAACTATGCATATGGTAAAATTGGATTCGTTGGAAGATTACGAAAAATTGCCTCTGACCAAATGGAATATCAAACAACCGGCCTTGAGCGATGTGCGGGACGATGCTCTTGAAACCGGCAAGTATATATTAGATATGAAAAAACTATTACTATCAAGAACTGCACTGCAAAACACGCAAAGTCGAAAATGTCCTTTTGTCCTATCGCCAAAACGTGTTCATAAGTTTTTTTTTTGTAATTGTTCTAATCGAAGTTTACGAGTTTTTTAAATTTTAAAATTGGTTTTTTTAGCCGGTAATAAATAATGAAAATTGTCGTCAGATACTGTTTTTTTAAAACCATTTGATGTAGAGTCTAGTTCTACCATCATATATAATCAATTATGTAATCAAATATGAAAAGAAAAGTGGATTTTTCATATGACTTTCTACTGGAGTAATTAATTATGTGACATGGTTTACAGGCGGACTGGATTTGGTCATTCTGCCCGGTGTAGCCTTCACAACTACCGGTAAGCTGATATGATAAACGTGGTCCCGTTTATGCACTATACTACTTAAGATAACAATAACTTTTACAATTGGAGTGCAACGTTTATTACATATATGAGGGATTCCACGAGACTTTCGCCACCCCCAAAAAAAAAATCTCAAATTTTATTTAAAAATCAGGTTCAGCGGTGTCTATTGATGGACCAAATTTCAAAATTCTAAAAAAATAGTTGACCGGAATATTTGAATGTTTTAAATTCAAATTGCTGTAACCTCACAGCATTGGGCCATCCCATGAAAAAAAAAATACTCAAAATTCGGCGATCACTCAAAGATTCCGAGGCAATTTGTCCGGTGAAAAAATCTGAAGTCCAACCATTTTAATTAATTTAATTAATAACCCGTGGAATCCCTCATATGTATATTTTAACTAATAACGGTTTGTTACACTAATAAAACGTCGATTAACATTTACGAATTTATTTATTAGAATTAGCAAAAGAAAAAAACCGAAAATTGTTTTCCAATGTGTTTAAGCGTGTCACACAAAGATTTTTTTTTTTAATCTCATTTCTGAACAAGTTTGTTGCCCAGACATTCTTTTTTAAGGCAAAAATGGCACAGGTCTTAGATTTAGTAATTATCTTCATTTGGTCTACGCTTTAATTTTTATTTTCTTGAAAACAGACTATACTTTTAATTTAAAAATCAATCAGGCAACAACTAAAAGTTGTAAGAATTTCTATACGGGAAAAAAATCTTTTATAGAACTACTATTTTAATTGAAAAACTCTTAAAAAACATTTAGGAACAAAATAAATAAAAAATACATTCCAGAGTAAACCGCAAGAGCGAAATTGTTTTTTTCTTTTTTTTTTCAAATCATAATTCCTAATTAAAGAAAATATTTTTTTAAATGCCTTACTGCGACGTGATAGCATAAAATCTAAACCAGACGAATTTCTCATTTAGGCAAACGATTGGGACACGGAATGGGATACTACGACAAGTTTCTGGAAAGTTGCATAGCGGCACAAAGCAAAAAACCTTATCTTATTGGAATTGCGTTCAACGAACAGATCCGCGAAGACATTCCGACAACGGAAACCGACGTTCCATTAGATGCGATAATCACCGATAAATATTTCAAATGATCGTCAAAAAACCAACTAAAAACATGCGTAAAATATTTTTGATAATTTTCTTTGTTAACTCACCGCTGATGGACTTTTCCTCAACGTCAACATAGGTCACTTCGAACTGTTGCTCAGACGCGATTTCCTGGAGAAACTGTACCAAATTAACGACCCCATTGTTCAAGCAAGTATTCTGCAAATAAAAATAAAACAATTTATTACAAAAATTGCATTTTTTTTTCTTAAATACTCCTCTTCGAAGTCGATTGTTTAGTTGCAAGCGTCTCTTTGACATTATAAAATATAGTGGTAAGATGATGATAAGAGCCACAATTCGGCCGAATTATTCGTGAATTCTTGCGTAAATCAATTATTCTGGCACAAATGTATACAGTATGAGATAAAGATGAAACTGGCAAAATCGAAGATCGAAGATTAATTTAAGAAATTATTCTCAGAAAAAAATGATAACTTCAATAACTTTAAGGGGTTAGGCCACTCTAGAATTTTCGAAAAATCGATTTTTTTTTCTCCTTGGAAATGACTCATTAGGGTTTCTAGAATGCTATCCCAAAAGATTATTGCAGGCAAAAATTTGTAAATGCCCCATTTTCGATTTTTCATGGGAGGCCGCCTGGTTAGCAGCCCCAGTGCGGTTAAGTCCGGCTGGTGGTTATATCCCAGCATTGGCCCAAGGCTGGCCAAGCCTCGCGTACTGACACAGTCTCGGGCCAGTACTGGGATGTAACCTCGAGCCAGGCCTCACCTACCTGGGAGGGAACCTCTTTTGTGTGCGATTCGGTAAAGGTACTGAGAAGGGTCAATGCAGGTATACGGCAGATAAACGCGTTTATCTCAAAACTGCTCTTTTCAAGTTGGCCGGAAACATGACTCAAAAAGTTTACCACCGATTTATTTGAAATTTTGGATATATCTTCAAAAATACATTATCTACAGAAGTACGTAGGATTTTTTTTTTAAGTTGCATAGTTTTTTTGTTACTGACAATTTTCGAACGATTTTTAAGCCAAATTTTTTAACTTTCACTTTAGATGCTCGCCATTTTGTCAAAAATGTCTGTATCGGAAAAATCCTACGTACTTCTCTAGCTACTGTTATGTATAAGTGAAAACCATTAAAAAACTCATCATAATTCAAAAATTACTGAAGCTGTGTGTCCGGCCGTGGATTCCAAAAAAAAAAGAGATGTCATCGCAACAACGCTGTACAGCCGCCATTTTTAAATTAATGACTATGAAAAAATTACTATGTATAGTTAATGATATGTACAATAAATACCCTTTCTCAAAAAATCGATGTCTCTAATAGATTTTCTGAAAAAAATTCCCAAAAAAAAGCCGTTTTTGTGGCCCTCTAGAGTGGCCTAACCCCTTAAGTAGAAAAAAGCTTCATTTATGCCGGAAGATTTCTTTTCATGTACAATTGGACATCATTTAGAAATTTTTACCTCACCGGTTATCTCAGGAAAATATGAAGAAGTTTCAATACTTCGATGCTTTTGCCATAGAGTAAAAAAATCTTTGTTTCAGGTTTCATAATATATATTTTTTTAATAATCTCATCAGATAAACAAATGGGATATCTGGCAATGAATATCAGGATTGATTTTTTTGAGGTATCCATAGCGTGAAACTAATTTTCTGAAAAGAATCCGAAAGTTGGATCGAAACGTCTAAAAGAATTTTTCTTTTTTTCCCAAATATATTGGGAATTGGCTGAATTGTAGCCGTTTACCATCATTTCACTACTTTACGGCCGCTTAATTCATACATCACTGATTATGAAATACAGACCTGCAGTTCACAGAGCTTAACGCCGGTGGAAGATTTGAGGTTCTTGTGAAATTGCGATACTTTGTGACTGTGAGGAGTCGTCAGTGTCGAGATTTTGCTTTCTTTCAGATCCGCATAACGGGCGCTCACATTCGCGTTGCGTTCCACAATCTATAACGGACATTCCATGACAAAATTGTCGTTAATTTGTAAAAAAAAAAAAAAAAAAAATTATTACTTATTGCCTCAATGTATTCGAGAACGCGAGATGAAGTGGAAATGATCCTAGCACAGGGACTTTAGAATATTAACCGACATAAAAATACGTCTCTGGTTTCGGTTTTGAAAACCGAAAAAAGTAAGGGTTATTAGTTGCCGAAATCTCCGCAAGAGGTTAATATTGACTGTCGTACCATGAATAATATTCATACACCGATCGTTAAAATTAATCGCACGACTGTAGATTCTATTTTATGGACGGAAATAAATCTCAAATACCGATATCATTTTCAAGCGTCGTCGGAAGGAAACGATGAAAAAAAAAAGCAAAACGTCCGTTATAGATTGTGAGGGACCAGAAAGATCGCTTTTATCTCTGAACAATACTGAGCTAAAATCGCTTCCACTTCACTTCTCACACGCACTCTCATACACCCATATAAGCGTCGCGCAGTTTTATCGATTAGCCGATTGACTAGATTGATAATTTCATTGCTACAGATTAATCGACAAATCGACTAAAACAGCAGTAGAAAATAATCAGACCGCTTCGAATTAAACACTATTCAGTGTTAAACCGCGTCGCCTGCAAAATTCATTTAGGAATTGAAGCATTGCAATTTCCATAATCGGATATTAGAATACTTCCAATTGTTTAAAATATTATTTACCAGCAGGATCGATTTATTCATTGATTAGTAGCTAACATCAATTGAAACGACGATTAGTCGGTTATTCGATTAATCGATTAATTCATCGTCAAGCTCTACTAGAACTCATCGATTAACTAATTTGATCTCATAAGTAACAGAATATTTGATCTCTTTAATCAGTTAATCTCATAGCCACATAACGATAAATTATACAAAATATGCGTAAATTTCGCAATTTCCCTTTTTTTGTAAGTAAAATTTGTTTCTGATTTCAATTTATTTGATCAGAATTGGTAAATCGTAAGATGCTCACCTCCTCCTTGTCTATTCCTGGAGCGGCGTCTGATGCATCTCGTAAAGTCTGCCACATTTTATGTGCGGCCTGTCTCTTGGCGAGCTTCTTGCTCTTGCCATGTCCAACCTGGCGATATTTCAACATTGAGCAGACTATAGTAAAGAGTCTCTCATGGGGAAGACCAGCTTCACCCTCCATTGTATATTTTGGTGGTGGCCAATGACGGGACATACACATCTCTTGCAGAGAGCCAATCGGATTATTGATCACTTTTTCCTCGCCGTAATTACCTTGTATTTCTTGCAAATTTTGCGAACTGCTGTAAGAAATAAAATTTACACTTAATTTACATGACATAACAGAGAATAAATAATATATTTCGAATTTTTTATTATAAAGTTATGAAAACCTATAAAAAAATGTATGTTTGACGGGTGACGGATTTTCATGTAGTTTGGATAGGTTTAGACAAGTTTTGATTGGGTTGAACAAGTTTTAATAGGTTTGGTTGAGTTTCAATTGGTTTGATCAAGTTTTAACAGACTTGTGTAGGTTTTTATAAGTTTAAATAGGTTTGGATAAGACTGGATTGATTTGAACTAATTTTAATAGGTTTTTATAGGTTTAATTAAGTTTCGATTGGTTTGAGCAAGTTTTAACAGATTTGTGTAGGTTTTTATAAGTTTAAATAGGTTTGGATAAGACTAGATTGGTTTGAACTAATTTTAATAGGTTTTCATAGGTTTGTATAAGTTTGGATACGTTTAGATAGGTCTGTATAAGTTTGGATGGGATGTTTGGTTGTAAACGCTTCAGATTTTACGCTTTAATACCGCATGGCGTCATTAATGTCATTAAGGAGCACACACACGCGCAATTTTCACCCCACCCTTTTACAGTTTCTTACTCTTACCGTTAATAGCTCTTTAAAAAACCTATTAGATAAGATTAGTTCTTTATCGAATATCATCGATCAATTTTAATGATGGAAGTTTTACGAATCACTTCTCGAGTCTGAAACCGTGATTCCCTAGATTCAAAGCGCGCGTTCATAATTTGTTTAGGATAAAAAATTAAAAAATTCGTCGATTGTGGCTACTTAATGAATTTACGTAATTTATTAAGCAGCTACAGTCGATATTTGTAAGAGATTCGGATTAGTGAAATTTGAATTAGGCTTCGGTTTTGCACGCTTTGAATCTAGCGATCATGGACTCAGAGCCGAGAATTGCTTCGCAAAAATACCATCATTAAAATTGATCGACTATAGTCGATAAAGAACTAATATTAACAATACACGATCACGCCTATAACATACTACCTATTAGTTAAGTATTGATTTGTATTTAAGTTAAGTAATTAGTTAAGTATTGATTTGTATTAATATCCGAAATCTCGCGTTTATCAGGCGCCGCACCAAACCTCATCACAACCAAACGGTAGAGCCGCCGAGCTGCTTTCACGCTATTGGTGCGCCGCTGAACTCACCGCGGGCATTAACCTAGAGCCTACAGAACCTCCAGTCAGTACGTAAAAACTGCAAGTTTCTTTATTGTTGCCAAATCTCTTTGAGTAACAATTTTTTTTATAGACTTGTGCCTAGTATATAGGGAAGGAACTTTATCATAAACAAAGCTTGAAAGACGGTCTCCTACAGGGGCGGTTTAACGGTACAAGAGCCCAAAGGCCGGAGATTCGAAGCGCCCCCTTCGATTCTTTCCATAAAAAAGCTTAACGCAACGATTTTTTTTTCTCGTTTTTACAATTTAGAAAATTGGAAAAAAATACTTTAGTCGCTTGCGCCCCCCAGACTGCGGCACCCTAGGACTTTAAACCGCCCCTGGGCTCTTAAAAGAAATATACATAAAAGTTTTATATATTTATGGATAAAGTAGTATTTCTGCTTACTCAGGTATACTATTCGGAATCGGAGCTTCGACAGTCTCCGTATTGACGCCGATTAGTTTATCTAATACAGCTTTTGCAGCGGCATGTTTTGCATCTTTTTTGGACCTTCCGGTCCCCATCGCTGAAACGATTGGATCTGCTTCAATTGTGATGTCCTTATCACAAGAATCTTCCAACGATATTTACAAAACCGTGGATAAGTAACACGATTAAATCGTGAATGATAAATAAATAATACAATAGATACGAACCAACGACGTCAGCAACGGTGACTCGGTAGCGAAATGTTGGCTCATGAACGGCACCCTCAATTTGGACCAATTCATATTTGGGTGTCGTGCCTCTGCGCGACAATAATTCCTGAAGTACAGAGACAGGAGTCTTGCTTGGTAACGCTTTCATCTCCAGCCGAGCTGCCTCGTCGAGAGGAAGCGCCTCGGACATCAGAGCGTGCATCGTCACTCGACCTTTTCCACGGCGATGGGCATTATTCGAATGATTGGGAACTCCTGCAACCCCGCTCATCATATTAGGTCCAACTGGTCCAACCTGTTGGGGATGGCGCATATCCTCCATGGTACGAGCTTAAACGAGAAATATATAATTGCCCAATTCGACAAAAGACTAAAAGCCGCTTATTCTACCGCGTATTATCGATATTCTAAGTTATTTTTTTCCAATGTTGTTAAAACTCCAATGCTCTTTTTTTCTTAAATAAATATAACAGATATTATCATATTTGAGGCATTCTTTATTAAATGGGCCATTTATTCTTGATTATGCTTGCAAATTTTTCCGAATTTTTTTTTCTTTTTAATATCTTTTTGAAGATATACTTTTTTTTTCAATTCAGTTAAATTTTTGGTTTTTTATTTAACTTATTTGTATTTGTGCATTTTCGTCCGTACTTGGTTAAATAATATGGAAACTATTAACCACTCAACAAATTTATAGGTATATTAATGACTTTATAGTTTTTTTTATCCTTCACCTAATACAATTATAGCTGTAATTTTTACATCACTAAAAAATTTATTTTTTGCTAATTTAAAAAATATATATACATATATAATTATTTCATTTCAATACAAATTTTACAACATGAATAGCATTGTATGCATTTTCCAACGTTGTTAAAACTCCAATACTCTTTTTTTTTAAATAAATATAACAGATATTATCATATTTGAGGCATTCTTTATTAAGTGGGCCATTTATTCTTGATTATGCTTGCAAAAGTTTCTTGTTATTTGCTAATTTATTTATTTATATTTACAAAAAATTTTCCGAATTTTTTTTTTTCTTTTTAATATCTTTTTGAAGATATACTTTTTTTCTTTCAATTCAGTTAAATTTTTGTTTTTTTATTTAACTTATTTGTATTTGTGCATTTTCGTTCCTACTTGGTTAAATAATATGGAAACTATTAACCACTCAACAAATTTATAGGTATATTAATGACTTTATAGTTTTTTTTATCCTTCACCTAATACAATTATAGCTGTACTTTTTACATCACTAAAAAATTTATTTATTGCTAATTTTAAAAATATATATACATATATAATTATTTCATTTCAATACAAATTTTACAACATGAATAGCATTGTATGCATTTTCCATTGTTGTTAAAACTCCAATACTCTTTTTTTTAAAATAAATATAACAGATATTATCATATTTGAGGCATTCTTTATTAAGTGGGCCATTTATTCTTGATTATGCTTGCAAAAGTTTCTTTTTATTTGCTAATTTATTTATTTATATTTACACAAATTTTTCCGAATTTTTTTTTCTTTTTAATATCTTTTTGAAGATATACTTTTTTTTTTTCAATTCAGTTAAATTTTTGGTTTTTTATTTAACTTATTTGTATTTGTGCATTTTCGTTCCTACTTGGTTAAATAATATGGAAACTATTAACCACTCAACAAATTTATAGGTATATTAATGACTTTATAGTTTTTTTTATCCTTCACCTAATACAATTATAACTGTACTTTTTACATCACTAAAAAATTTATTTATTGCTAATTTTAAAAATAGATATACATATATAATTATTTCATTTCGATACAAATTTTACAACATGAATAGCATTGTATGCATTTTCCAATGTTGTTAAAACTCCAATACTCTTTTTTTTTAAATAGATATAACAGATATTATCATATTTGAGGCATTCTTTATTAAGTGGGCCATTTATTCTTGATTATGCTTGCAAAAGTTTCTTTTTATTTGCTAATTTATTTATTTATATTTACAAAAAATTTTCCGAATTTTTTTTTTCTTTTTAATATCTTTTTGAAGATATACTTTTTTTCTTTCAATTCAGTTAAATTTTTGGTTTTTTATTTAACTTAGTTGTATTTGTGCATTTTCGTTCCTACTTGGTTAAATAATATGGAAACTATTAACCACTCAACAAATTTATAGGTATATTAATGACTTTATAGTTTTTTTTATCCTTCACCTAATACAATTATAGCTGTACTTTTTACATCACTAAAAAATGTATTTATTGCTAATTTTAAAAATATGTATACATATATAATTATTTCATTTCAATACAAATTTTACAACATGAATAGCATTGTATGCATTTTCCAATGTTGTTAAAACTCCAATACTCTTTTTTTTAAAATAAATATAACAGATATTATCATATTTGAGGCATTCTTTATTAAGTGGGCCATTTATTCTTAATTATGCTTGCAAAAGTTTCTTTTTATTTGCTAATTTATTTATTTATATTTACAAAAAATTTTCCGAATTTTTTTTTTCTTTTTAATATCTTTTTGAAGATATACTTTTTTTTTCAATTCAGTTAAATTTTTGGTTTTTTATTTAACTTAGTTGTATTTGTGCATTTTTGTTCCTACTTGGTTAAATAATATGGAAACTATTAACCACTCAACAAATTTATAGATATATTAATGATTTTATATTTTTATCCTTCACCTAATAAAGTTATAGCTGTAATTTTTACATCACTAAAAAATGTATTTATTGCTAATTTAAAAAATATCTATACATATATAATTATTTCATTTCGATACAAATTTTACAACATGAATAGCATTGTATGCAGATTCTGCAAAACAATACTCAGAGTATGACCTAGAATATTTTCGTAATAAAAAAAGTCCATACAAAATCATAAAAGTTTATAGTCGTGATAAAATTTATATGCAGTTTTTGCAGTGAAAATATCATAAGAGAATGTGCCTGCGGAGTCTGCCGAACACTCTGTAAAATTAAAACCCAAATAAACAGTGAGTTCTCATATGAAAAAAATTGTTTTTATTAATTTTTCTTGTCATTAACAGACCTTCCAGTAATAAAAAAATTATGGCTATGCCATTAGATAATGGACAAAAAATATATTAACAAAGCTATACTTATAAAAAAGTAGGTTTAACTATTAGTCCAAGGAAAAAAATATGTCTCTGTTCAAGCATTAATTTCAAAAATACATATTTTCTTCTAAATGATTGCATTACATTTTATTTGAAATGACCTTTAAAGTAGAATTATAAGCTAAAAAATTTTGAAAAATATCAGAATAGGATTATTCTTCCCTATGTGTTGTATGTTGTAATATTAACCTATATAAGACCTATGTATATATGTATACATGCTATATATATAAAATATGTTCAAGTATCTTAAAAGCCTTAAATACTTGAGTATGTAATATCTTTATAATAATAGTAATTACCAAGTGTTTTTAACATTATGTAAAAGGAAAAATGTGTTAAACATACAATATTACAAACAAGCAAAATAACCCATTTGATAAAAAATGCCCCATATACTTAATCGCTAATACCTCAGTATTCCCAGTGAACAATTAGGGAGAATGGCTGAGGCTATAGAGAGCAGAGAGAAAATGTTGTAATAATACAGCAGATCTATTATTACCATAATCATTATCATTATTGTTACTTCCTATACCAAATCCAGAAATTTGTTTTTATACACACATTAGATAATCGCGAAATACAATACATAATAATAACAATCATTCATTCTCTTCATACATACATCCAATAAGCAAACATAACAATCATACTTATTAATTACTGGCTTAAACTTTATAGAATATAGAACTGTATAGAATCGAAACAGCTCATAATAAAAATCTACGCAGTTACGAAATGATGTGTAAACATTGTTTCGAGGCAGTTTAGACGGACGATTAGGACAGTTTGGTGAAAACTGTCGAGACCGGCCGGCGGCCATGTTTTTTTATTGTACAAATCGATTGATTCTGTCGCGAAACTTGATGAAAATTGAGAAGGATTTTGGAGCAGCGTTTTTGTATCGGGAAACAATGAAGCGAATTGTAGACGAAAAGTCGATAATTCTAGGAACTTGGACAATGATTGGGAGGACGATGAGACACAGAACCTAACCAGCGAACGTAAGATCGACCGCTTAGCCCGTTGTGTCAGTGGGGGAAAAAAACGTCAGATTTTACTTACATTTTATGAGTGGTTTAACAAGAATAAACGGGCTCCCTTGGCAGGCCAATTCCTATGCGAAAAGCGAATCCCGCTTTTTGTGATCGATCCAAGTCTCACAAAAAGCTTGATCCGTTTGACGACAGAAAAATGGTTCGTTGATTACCGGAGAGATTCCTTCCTCGTTTGTGGCCTGCGACAGTATGCGATATGCGCCGTTCTAGTCCTCTATCGTCGGCGCTGTGCGCGATATTCTGCGCAAGCTTTTCGTACATCCGGTTTTACGAAAATTATTATCAATTTCGAAAATTATTTTCTGCAAAATAAATGAAGGTTTGAGATCTTAGGTTTGTGTAATGCGTTATTGTTATAGGCATATAATACATAAAGAATCGATAAGAATTTTTAAAGAATTTCGTAAGACAGTGTTGCCGAAGTGCATATATATATATACAATAATGCTTTGTTTTTCTTTACAAATGTCTATCTTACCGACCGAAGATGAGACGAGGCAATATTATATTTTGACTATAATTTTTTAATAGATAACAGAACGAAATGTTTCTACTCTGATTGAATACCAAAGTTACACAATATATTGTTTGAAAAATGTATACATTTTTACCCGGTTTGTTTATTTTAATTCTATATATGCTCATCTAGGGAATGTCGAAACAAAGAAAAACCCTTTGGGTTTTACGAAAGAAATACGAAAAAAAATAAACAAAAAATATGCTCAGCTAAAAAATATCAAAACTAACAAAAACGTTTTTGGAGTGAAATCTGTAGGACGAAAATTACGGGCGTTATGGCGGGCCAAAGATTTCTTTTCAATGCACCCCCTTAAGGAATACAAAAAAAAATAAACAAAAATGTGCTCACCTAAAAAATGTCCTAACTAACAAAAATGTTTTGGAATGAAATCTATAGGACGAAAATTACGGGAGTTATGACGGGCCAAAGATTTCTTTTTAATGCACCCCCTTAAGGAATACAAAAAAAAAATAAACAAAAAATATGCTCACCTAAAAAATGTCCTAACTAACAAAAATGTTTATGGAGTGAAATCTGTAGGACGAAAATTACAGGAGTTATGGCGGGCCAAAGATTTCTTTTCAATGCACCCTCTTAAGGAATACAAAAAAAAATAAACAAAAAATATGCTCACCTAAAGAATGTCCTAACTAACAAAAACGTTTTTGGAGTGAAATCATAGAACGAAAAATACGGGAGTTATGATGGGCCAAAGATTTCTTTTCAATGCACCCCCTTAAGGAAGACAAAAAAAATAAACAAAAAATATGTTCACCTAAAAAATGTCCTAACTAATATCAACGTTTTTGGAGTGAAATCTGTAGGACGAAAATTACGGGAGTTATGGGGGGCTAAAGATTTCTTTTCAATGCACCCCCTTAAGGAATACAAAAAAAAAAATATGCTCAGCTAAATAATGTCCTAACTAAGAAAAACGCTTTTGGCGTGAAGTCTTGGCAACGAAAAATATGCGAGTTATGGCGTGCCACAGATTTGATAAATTGGTATCTGCAAATACGTTCAGGGTCATTTTTACATTAGAAAAGATTCATTTTTTGAAAAACATTCTATCTGAAAATTATGTATTATTATTATTCAAAATCAGTGTTCCTATTATCCTCAATGTCGTTAATCATTCCTTTCGGACTTTTCTTTTTGCAATCTACTTAAATTTTAATCGAATAAAAGTTCTGGTTGAATATTAACATATTAAGGTAGTCCTTTCGAATAGTATCGAGTTCGCATAAGTTTTCGAAAAATGAGAGGGAATTGCAAACACTTCTCGATAATACGAAAATCTGAAAAAAAATCATGCATATTAAGGGTGTGGAAAAGATTAATTTTGCATAATAATAATTCCAAAATGTAATTAACAAATTGATGAAAAATAAAATTGTTCAACAAATATTTCGACAACCTAATTTTTTTTTCGATAAAAATAATTCCTTTATTTTTCTAAATACGCATGAATTATTTCAAATTTTTTAATTCACTTCGAATTTTGGGATTTTTCCCCATGTAAAAAAACAAAAATCCAAAGTGAATTAAAAACTTTGTAAAAATTCATGCGTATTCAGAAAAACGAAGGAATAATTTTTGCCGAAAAAAAAATAGGTTGTCGAAAGATTTGTTGAACAATTTTATTTTTCATGAATTTGTTAATAACATTTTGGAATTATTATTATGCAAAAATAATCTTTTCCACACCTTTAATATGCATGATTTTTTTCAGATTTTTGTATTATCGAGAAGAGTTTGCAATTCCCTCTCATTTTTCGAAAACTTATGCGAACTCGATACTATTCGAAAGGACTACCTTAATATTCTTAAAAATCTCTCAAGTACCACAAAGACAAATATCAATTTGATATACGAAAAGGTATATTAACTTCCGTCCAAATAATATCGTTTTCGATTTGGAGATCTTAAGAACGTCTAAAAGATATCCAAATCCAAAAGATATCATTTGCACGGAAATTAAGGTAGTTCTGTCGTGAAGGCAATCAAAACTCATATGCATGAATTTTGGACATGTTTTAATTTAGCCATTCAATTTTACTTGCACAAAATCTCGAAGGCTTTTACCGAGTATTTGAATGAACAATTAAAACTTGAAAATCGATCTTTTTACACGGCGCTAACGAGAGGGCTGGAATAATTGATCTTTAAATCGATAATTAACATACTTAGATCAAAGATAGAGAAAAAATAAAAAGTACTACGGATTCGCAAATCATTCAGGACTTGATGTATCATGAAAAAAGGTGAAGTCTCCGGAATAATGTTTAATTGAACCAAGGTCAAAGTGCACGATACCGGGCCAAATGACGTTTCCTAACCTAATTATCGTAAAAATGAAGTCAAATCCGCACTAAACATATCAACTATTTACAAATAATGATTTTAATTTGATTACGACAATTTCGAAGGATTCTCGATTATTTTTGATATTATTAGTGAGGCAGTCAAAGTGATGCGTATGATTATTTTTTAATGTCATATAGACTCTGAGATTTATGACTCCGGCGTACCGACAGAACTACCTTGACATACCTTTGCGTATACCAAATAGATATCCTTTGTCTTTGTGCTACTTGGGCTGTAATGATTCTGATATTAAAAAATTCGAATACGCCGCGAGTAAGGATCGCTAGAGCCTCTATTGGCAAATATCTGAATGCCTTGAAGTCATATTCTTATTGCCTTCTATTCGTACGCTTGAATACGCTCCGGTGAATGAAAGATGAAGTAGAAGAAGAAGAAGACGATTAGATCGTCGGAGGCTCCCGGAGGACAAAAACACTTGCTTCTTTCAACGATATTGACATTTGTTATTATTATGTTCAACACCCAGTGAAATGATCATTGAACATTGTACCTGTACTAGTCGTTATATAATAAACCCATTAAAAGCATGAAAATTTATTGAATTTTATCGTTTACAATGACTGAGCAAGATAACCTACCAGGACGAGAAAACCTCGTAAGTATAAAACCTCGTAATCATAAAGGTTTAAAACCAAGTGTCACAAAAAAATCACTCAATAAAGAGACAGAGAAGTTTAACTGTTTGCAAAATTCAACTGATACAATGAATAAATAAATAAATAAATTAAACAGGTGGACACAGCTGTGAAGTTTCTTCAAAATCCTAAAGTAGTGAATAGCCCTTTAAAAACGAAACAAGAGTTTCTCAGAAGAAAAGGACTTACGGAGGATGAAATAAAAAGGGCTTGCGAATTGTCTTCGACTCCACTTATCGATAACCAAAATGTACTTCCTATGCACAACAAATTCACTGCCATTCCAATGCAGAATCATATGTATCCCTATCAGCATCAAATATTCCAACCCACGATATTTACAAGGGTAAAGGATTTCTTTAATGCTGCTGCATTGGTCGGAGCAACCGTTTACTGTATCTATTGGTTTTATAAGGTAACAATACTCAGTAGATAGTCGAAAACTATAATGTAGATGATGGGATTTATCTGTTGTGTGTTCTTTGTATTACAGAAATTTATAGAACCTTTGTTCTTTGGACGCAAGAAAAAAGATAGCATCGAAGACACGGTTACGGAATTAGACAAAACTATACAAAATACAACTAAAGAAATGAAAGACTCACTTTCGAAAATGGAAACTAGTGTTAAGCAACTTACACAAAATCAATCTACAGATCCGACCATTCCTCACTTGGTTCAAGAGTTGAAACAAGATTTAGCTAGTCTCAAAGGACTCCTTCTCTCAAGGTTCGATTTTGTATTCTTAAAAATTAATTGTTAGCAAGTTTTTGTGGCTTACAAACTTTGGGTACTTGCAATAGTTCTAGAATTATTATGGAATGGAAAAATGTATTATGGAAAATGGCCTGGAATAAGGAAGGTCCAGAGAGTCGTTTTTTACATTTTCTAACAAAAATAGAATCTACGAATTCTGAAATGGAAAAGGCGAAAATTTACACTTAAAAAAATTGCTGTATAAAGTTTTAAAAAGGGGAAAAGGAAATATTATTTGATGAAATATATGACTTGTAAATGATAACCAGGAATCAAAAACGGGAAAATAATTATATTCGAAGTTTCGCTTTTGATATTTTTCTACCGAAAATCGGATCTAAAATTCTAACATCAGAAACGCAAAAATTACTTTACATTAGTAAAGTAAATAAGTTCGAAATTAGAGTTTCCAAAGTTAAATTAACGACTCCAGAGAGTTTCATATGGAATGCCTCATATGCTGCTTCATTAATTCATTCCCAATAATTATAACAACACACAATGTAACAACTATTATTATATGAGGCATTTCATATGAAGCGGGCCACCCTGATTTTCAATGTTCGTAAAGTGGGTTCATAATTTTTTTCCTGAGTATTTAGAGTTCCCCGAAAACATACGAATTATTTCAGATTTTTGATCCCCATAGTTTTTCCACAATAAAATACTCTACTTTCATTTTTATTTATTTTTTTCAAATTTCGCTGCGGATTTATTTAAAACTATCCATGACACAACAAAATTGTTCAGCGATAAGATGTAGGATTTCACGTATACTTCTTGATAAAAATGTTTTCAAATTAGCTCAGATACATTTTCAATCAACCGGTCCGATGGTCTAGTGGTCAGTGTACTGGCCTCTAGTCCAGAGCATCGGTAGGTCGCGTGTTCGATTACCGGTGCCGTCGATTTTCGTCGAAAATATAAATACGGGCGCGATGAAGCTCCAGATGTATACATGAGACCCACACAGGTATTTCTACCTGTGGGGGTGGGGGGGCTGTAGTCCGTGTTTACGTTCTCGACGAAACGTGACGTAGCTCCAGTGCCGGGACGCGAACTCGAGACCGGTTAAGGTAAACGTACCAATGGCGGGACGTTTAAGGACGATCGGTGATGACTGTCAAAGTCAAATCGGAGATAAATTTTTGTAATCGATTCTTTAAAGTTTAATGCATTAAATAATAGCTGTGGAGGGTGATTCGTATTGAAGCATGTAGACTTAATCCAGAGAAAGATTAATAGTGACGGATTTGTATAAATATTAACTGATTAACATTTCTTTTCAATGGGATACATTTTCGTTCAGTTTTTTTCAAGTATAATCTGTAATTCTTGGCCGATTCGAATGAGTGACAGCTCATTCTCTACCTTAAAAGATACTCTACGAATTGACCGCCTAGATACTTCATAGTGTTAATTGTTTAATAATTCTAGACTGTTGTTTAACAGAAATTAAAATACTTTCATAAACAACAGGCTATAATTACAAAACGATGAACACTATGAAATATCTAGGAGGTCAATTCGTAGAGTACCTTTTAAGAAAAACAATGAGCTATCGTTCATAAAAATCGGCAAAGAATTAAAGATAATACTTGGAAAAAACTGAACGAAAATATATCACACTGAAAAGAAACGTTAATCAGTTAATCTTTATGCAAATCCGTGACTATTAATCTTTCTCTGGATTAAGTCTACATGCTTCAATATAAATCACTCTCCACTGTTATTATTTAATGCATTAAACTTTAAAGAATCGATCGCGAAAATTTATCTCTGATTTGACTTTGGGAGTGGCCACCGATCCTCCTTAAGGCGGTGTCTGTTTTGTATGCCAATTTCCGCATGCATATATTAATTATTTTGCAAATGGTGGTAACGAATTGCAAGAGTAGAGTTTCTAGTTTCCAAAAACTAAACAATAAAAATATTTCTGATTGTTTAATAAATAGTTATTGATTAAAACGCTGAAAAATGCAGATGTACCAGTGCCGGGACGGGTATTTTTGTGCATGTCCCGCTGCCGGGACACCAAATGTGCGTATCGGTGGACATCTATAAATTTTAATGCATCTGCTTGAAAAGAAATGCCAAAAAATGTGTGGTTCACATATTTACACCTATGATGCAATAAATAAAACATATATGTTTATAAAATACATATATATATTTTAGTAAATTATGAATGAAGGTTTTGCTACCGCATAACCCAACATCCGCGTCAAAATGTCAATCGTGCGATTGTGTCCCGGCTCTGGGTCGCAGCGAGATTGCTTACTACTTGCCCCATACTCGCGGAACATACGTTGGACAATGGTGCTAACGTATATTCGGTCAGCTCCAATAACGGGACACAAAAATTACGAGTTTTAAGATATTGTACGTAACATTTGACAGTGTAATCTTAAACTTTAAGAATTTCTGAATTTGAAATACCTATGGAAAGTCTCGAACGAACTATAATCTCCCGGGTATCATATTAATGATTATTCGGCTCTCCTTAGCTAATTGGTTTAGGGATTTGCTGAAAAAGCTCGAACACCATAGGTCCGCTAATATACTTATTATTTACATTTTCAATTTACGATGAAAAACATGAAATCTTTTCACGTATGTTAATTATATATAACAGATACAATTGGAAGAGTTATTTTTTAATATTTTATCCATTAAACTCTTAGTATCTACAAATATCCCTTTAGTGTCCCTCAATTGGGACCTGTCCCACCATTGGTACGTTTACCTTATATCGGCATAGGTTTTCCGCAGATTCCCTATGCCCATAGCGGAAATGCTATGGCAAATGCGATATAGAGGGGGAAGTCGGATGCGGCCGCATGGGGGCCTGTGGTTACTGATCCGGACCAGACCCCCCGGGGGGACTGGCTACTGATCCGGGCCGACCCTGTAATAGGCGTAATGCCTGCAGACGGGGGGAAATGCAACATACATTTTCAATCACTTTTTGGCAATACAAAGTCATACTATTTTTTTCGTTGGCAAGGACCATTTTGATTTTGCTCAAAATTTGACAGAATTTCCGTTATTGTGTCCACTAACTACACCAAAATTTGCGCGATGATCAATTCTTACCTTCACAATGTGAACATGTCAATTGTGTATGATTCAGCAAATAAGCGAGCCGTACATTGTGAAATCAATTTGCGATCGTGTTGATTTTTTCGTCGTTTTTTAACATTATGACGGAAATTCTGCAAAGTTTTGACTAAAATAAAAATGGTCCCTCTCAACGAAAAAAAATGATATGGCATTATTTTGCCAAAAAATGCCTGAATATTTATCTAGTTTAATTTGGAAACATTTTAATCAAAAACTATACGCGAAACTCTACATTTTATCCCGGAACAATTTTGTTGTGTCATAGATAGTTTTAAATCGGCAACGAAAGGAAAAAAAATAAAAATAAAAAAAGCGTATTTTATTGTGGAAAAACTATGGGGATCAAAAATCTGAAATAACTCGTATGTGTTCGGGGTACTCTAAATACTCTGGAAAAAAATTATGAACCCACTCTACGAACATTGAAAATCAGGGTGGCCCGCTTCATATGGAATGCCTCATATATAACATTGCTGTAGTCTTAATCAGATGAAATCTGAAATGTGGAAATTTCAAAACATGACTATTTTATTGCTCTTAACCTGTGGAATACTAAAAACATTACTTGTACTAAAACCAAGCATATAATATAAAAATGGCAGTATAAAATACAACATAATATCTCAAAAGTGTTTATTTTTTAAGCAAACTAATCAGCACATCGAATAAGCATATTTTTTTCTTAATGAAATGCCAGTTGATACTTAAAATTAATATCCATCGTTCTTGTTTTCAATAGAAAACAATTTCCAAGTGCTCCTCCATCCATCCCAGCCTGGCAGTTGGATACATCCAGTCAAACACATCAAGAGAAGACAACGGAACACGAAGACGACGCTCACAGTGGAAGTAGCACTAACAATTCCGATAGTTCCTTAGAAATGATTCGAGAAGATCCTCCCAAAGAGTAAAACATTGACAAGGTACACAATAATCTACCGAAAACGAATCTTTATCTAATCTTAATTATTTTTTATTTCCGGCATTATGGTTGCGTCTTTTGCATATAAAACGGTATAGTAGGTGTAAATCGCGATTAAATTTGCTGTATTAAATGTACGAATTAATCATTAGCCGTACGGCATTATGAACAGAAAGGTGTAAGGAGTTGTACGTTTCTGTTATTCAATCGAAAACGACACGATACCAAACCGTACTTCTCGTACATTGTGCTTTATTATAATATGTAAATATATCGAAGTTCAAAAAAAAATTGTATTCACTTCTTTCGTCTCCTATTCCTGTAATGTAGAGTTGTAAACATTGATAACTTTTTATAATCGATATTTATAGTAAAATCATTTTCAACATTATCATTTTATAATAATAATCTGCATTGCTTTAAAAACAAATGTTAGTTTTTTTAATGGATGCAAAAAAAATTGATTTTAAAAAAAGATAATAAAAAATGTTTCACATTCAAAATAAAAGTTGCGGTTAATTATGGCAAGACACTGACGATTATGGCAGATATACGATAAATGCTAATGCAATGATAAAAGTTTACAACTCTAATATGAAAATTTCGACTTCAAAATCGCGACGTCAGTAAAAAAAAATATATCAAACCTACACCGATTTCTTTTTTTTTTTTTTTACCTAACAGCTCAAACCTAGAAGTTATTTCTGCATTTCCGACGTATAACAAATAGTTCCGCTTTTCAAAATTGGTCAAGATACAAGCACATTTTTTTGTCCACTTGAATGTTTCGTTTTTTTATTTAGATAGTAAATAGCAGATGCTGCAATCATGTGCACCGATGTTTGTCTTACTGTTGGAATCTACTTATTTTACTTTCATACTCGAGGAATAATTCATATAAATCGAAATCAATACATATGTTAATTATATATATTATATATATATAACGCCCACGTACTGACATTAACGCTACTTATTTTCCAATAATAACACTGCACGCTCAGACAGAACAGAACAGTTATCCTTTACGAACTACGCTTACATTTTTTGTTCCTTCCTAATATGTACAAACCACGCAAATATCGATAAGTTTATTTTGTGTGTATATACATATATTTATGCGTACATATAATATAGTATCGGATGTTCGAACGAATAATAGAGAAATATTTACGGATTTTGTTCACCTCATAATCAATCTTGCCTGAAATAATCAATTTACTTTTCTAAAGAGGCTGTTTTCTTTACTTTATCTTTTCTTCAATTTTTGGCGATGACATAACAAAAACAAATTACGTTCTTTTCGTAATATTTATTAATACTCTTTATTCGATTAGTTATAATTGGGACCCCTGCCTCACTGATACAGTGAGTTACAGCAAAGTCCGCCGCATATGTGACTTAGTACATCATTTCTAGCGATCCTAGGTCAATGGTATATAATACAACGTAGGTATAACATTCCAGGAAAAAGCAGCAAATTTTTTCGCTGACCGTACTCACCTCAAAAAAAAATAGACCAAGGCAAACTACAAACTAGAGATTAAAACAGAAAATTTCTTTATGAAAATGTTATTTGAACCGCAAAATATTTTGAATCCCAAAGATTATTATCTTTGGCTGATGCACGATTTTTTGGGTTAGAGTACAGTGGTAGATTATATACAGTAAAATGAAAAAAATATGTTTTGAAGATAAGGAAAAAAGAAAATAGGATGTGATCCTAGGATGCTTTGTGCTGACGTAAGTATAGACTGACAGTACCGCCGATCTCTCCATCATGCACTCGTTATTGCCAATTTTTCACGAGTATATAGAAAAAAACCGAATAGAATCTGGGTTTTATCATTATCATCATTATCGTCGTCATCTTCATCTTCTTCTTCATGATCATCATCATTACTTTACCTGGATAGCAGTGTCCTAATGTCCCTATTATTAATAACAGTTGTAATCCTAAGTTAGACACACTAAACCGTAAGCAGTTCGATTCCTAATCTATTCTAGTGAATCATTTCATCAGGACATCGCTACCCAGTATGGGGTAGGTGTAAATTTCTTGAGAGTACCGAGCGCACATCTTGCGTAAATCGGAGAGCGTCTAGCACTGGAAGCAAGCTCAGCAATGCCGTGTCACCCGCGTCGCTGAACCACGATTTGATCGGTATGGCATTGTCTGCAAGTAATGAAGAAACTTACACTAATACATTTGTAAATGATATGTGATTCGGTGAAAATTTTTTGCTAGTCATTATTATAAATGAGGTTGCAAAGTAGAAACTTGCACATTGATCCCTCATTTTTTTTCGCTTTTTTAAGCTACCTCTATGAGGAAGTATGTTAATTGATTTTGGCTTCCTCGTAGATTAAGTTGTATAAAAAGCAAAAAAGGATGCAAAGCAGAATTTCGCACATTGCTTCCTCATTAATTTTCATCTTTCGCAACGCCACCTCTATGAGGAAGTTTCTTTATTTTATTTTTGACTTCCTTATAGGAAGCTTTGCGGAAAATAAAAATTATTGACGAAGCAATGTGTAAAGTTCAACTTTGCATCCTTATTTTAAATACAAATTAAAGAAGTACGAAGACAAAAATTTTCATAAATTCAAAATTCTATAAAATCTAAACCGCTTTATGTATTTCGCTTAAATTCAATTCCAATCGTCATTTTTCATTGCTTTATTCGTCAAAAACTGTTTAAGCTCATTATCTAAAAAATTGTCGCAACTAGAGAATTATCTAAACTAAATACTTTATAATTATCTAAAAAAATTATCTAAATACCGAGAATTTTTTTAAAATTCAATGTCATCAAATCTGAACCACTTTACCAACCTTCACCAAATTCGATATCTACTACAACTGGATGTTAATTTTACCTTGCAAAAGAATTGAGCAGGTTTGATCGAACTTAACTTGAATAAGAACGAAAACAAAATTTTTTCGAAAATTCAAAATTTTATAACATTTAAACCGCTTTATGGATTTCGCTCAAATTCAAGATCGATCTTCATTTTTCATTTCTCTATTTGTCCTGAACTATTTAGCTCATTAGCTGAAAAATTGCGGAAGCTAGAGAACATACAGACATTTTTCGAAAAATTGAAAGGCTTATAAAATTTGAATTTCTTTTTAAATTTTTTCGAAAATGTATACATAGGAAGGGGCGTTGCTCCTCTACCAGCACGCCAAATTTCAGCTTGATTGTTAAAGCCGTTTTCGAGATACAGCGGTTTGAATTTTGCAAGCGTGTCACACGCACATGCACACACATCCGGACATTTTTTCTAAACCACTTTCTTCGACGTTTTGGACCATTCTGAGTGTCCTGACATGAAAATCTCGAAAAAAATTTTTTTACGACAACAACGCTTCCTCTATGAGGAAATAATGATGAAACAATGTGCAAGTTTCTACTTTGCAACCTTTTTCAGCAATTAAATAATACAATAGTTCAAAGATTCGAATAGAAACCCAAACATCTTTATAATGGAAAAAAATAAAATTTTCTGATATTATTGATTACGATCAATTGCATCACTAAACATTATTTTGCATACATGAAAATGTTGTGCTCGTTAGATCAAATTTTGTCAAAGTTTATGCAATAACGTAAATTTGTTGAAAATGTTAAAACTCCATAAAATTGGAACCGCTTTATCGATTTTGCCCACATTCAATAGTTCGCTTTGAAATTGTGATTAGTGTAAACGGAAATGTATCTAAATCAAAGAGATCCTACTTTAAAATAATTCTGCATACGCTAATAAACTACGAAACATATAATACGCGGTTTTGTGGAAGTAACATATGTAATTTTAATTGTCTTGTCAAGCTCATAATCGATCACTTGTTTATCTAAACGCGTTTTACGAATTCACCGAGTAGTTTTCTTTGTTTTGTTTCTCAATAAGGAGAAAAATTGCGTTTACTTCCGACTTTTTTTAACCATAAGCAAATCACAAATTCTGCACGAAATCCTGCACGTCTGCATATTATTCCATTTTCATTCTACCGACGATCATCGCAGTGCCAAAATACATTGAAACCCCACAACTCAACGCCCTGCAAAGCGACAAATAAGCCTGAATAGCGAGGGAATCGATCAAGCGAAATTGGTATATAGCTATCGCTCGTCGCACGTGATTGAATCCTTCAAAGTATCTCGTGTCTCTCAAAGCAGCTTCGTTTGATGTTCACCGAGGTTCAAGTAACGAGCGAGAGTCAATACCAACCGATGCTTGCCCAGAATACGAATAAAAACTATTTGATAGAATTGCAAAAAGACTAATGAAAAGTCAAACTGTTGATGGTGCTCCATTAGTTTTCTATCGTATTTTCGCGACCCGAATAGTACATTTTTCGCAGAACTCTCTTCTACCTAATACAAGTCAGACACGCATACCGAAACATCTTGGAACGTTTACGGACAACAATCGAACTTTCACTATAGGTGATTTTTCTGCATTTCTCTTTTAACGGTACAAAAAAAAACTTAGCAAGTTCTTATGCTGACCAAAGACAATCAAGCTTTGAGGAAACTGCAAAATGTGCAAAGCCCGATTTTACATACTTGCAAATAAAAAAAGAGGAAAGAAGATTTGAATTTCTATAAATCTCTAACGCCTTAGTCATTTTTTTTACCAAAATCGGTACCGAGTATCTTTGCATGCTCTTATGTACGGATCTAAAGTCTTTGTCCATTTATGGGAAGAGTCAAAAGCTTAAGCGGTTTAAACTTATAAAATTTAGATAAGATTGCTACAAAATTCGAAGGACCTTCATCGATCTTCACCAAATTTGGTATGTTACATTTTGGACTATCAGTTCGCCTCTGTAGAAACTTTAAAATAAATTTGTTGAAGTTGACTTGACTTAAGATGATGTGCTACATATCGTCTGTCTTTCTCAGATTGCCATAAGTGCGAATGAAATAGCAGAATCTTCCTGAAGTGTTATTCTTCGCCACGGTTGATTTTTCGAATAATAGTCGAAAAGTACTGACTGTAGAGTGCCAAGATGCAGTCAGTACTTCTCGTATTTTGCCTGAAACATCAATCGTGACCAAGAACAACGCTTTGCAGTTTTAATTACCGACCGAACACTAACACATCATCTTAAGATGATCTACTAGTGTTTGGTCGGTAACAGAAACTGTACAGCGTTGTTCTTCGCCACAATTGATCTTTTGGACAAAAGACGAGAAGTACTGACCGTGTCTAAGAAGTCTACAGTTAGAACTTCTCGTCTTCTATTTACAAAAATGAATTCTGGCGGAGAATAACACTTCGAGAGGATTTAGAGATAAAGATTACGTTCTGACAGAGCCAGACGACGTATGGCACATTACCTTAAGGTGATGTGCTATACCAACTGTGTCGCCGTGAGCGCGAGAGAGAAGACGCCATTGGCGGTCGCAGTGGAGCGAGAGAGAACGACAAACACGTGTAGCACGTTAAAACAAGTCTATTTTTCGAAAAAAAAATTGTAAATTCTGTAAAAACCGAACCGCTTTATAGATTTAGCTCAAATTTAAAACCGATTATCCTTCAACATTACTTTATTGACTTAAAAAAAAAACCTAAACTCTTGTCAAATCTAACGAAATGGTTCAATTACAGCGCAGTTTTTTACAAAGAAAGAAGTGTAAATATCCCATCAGCGTCCCAAATTTCATCTCGGTTGATAAAGTCGTTCTTGAAATATACAGGCTTGAATTTTGCATACACACATCCATTTTTTTCTGAACCACTTTTCTCGATGTTTTACACCATTTCGAGTATCCCGACATAAAAACCCCAAAAACAATTAAAAAAAATGAAAACAAAGGCTTTCTCCTCCCTCTAGGAGGAAGCAAAATGTTCAGCTGTTCTGCAGATGTCGCCAGTGAGGATTAAATAACGGTTAAATATTAATTAATTAAATAATACCATTCTGTAACACTTACGTGGATAAGCTCTGTAAGCTCCAGGACTGTTATCGAGTATGAAGACGGATGCTAGATCTGAGCAAATGCCAGCAAGATCCTTAGTGTAAGAACCCATCTCTGGTGTACAGTGCTGTCTGTAGTATCTACGCCTAAGGATCCCCCTGTTGTTATCAAGTTTATCTGCAACTGCAGCCCCATAAATTTCCATGGATGCAGTGAAAACTACGAGCTCGTACCTGCGAAAATAAAATTTGACAAACTTTAACAACTGCAAAAATCGTCCGTTAATCTTAAGTTTCAAGGAGTGTCGAATCGGAATGCATATTAATTCAGTGTGGACCCTTTAATAAGTTATTCGGCAAAGATTTGTGTCGAAGGAGATATTTTTATTAACACGAGCGATCCTTGTGAAGAATCTTTAAAAGAATCTTAAAAAAAGTCTTGAAAGAATCTTTGAAATAATCTTTAAAGGAATCTTGAAAAGAATCACATATAGGATCCGGAGCAAGATTCTTTTCAAAATTCTTTCTATCCGAAAGCGTTCTGAGAATCTTACAAAGAATCTTCGAAAGAATCTTGAAAAGCGTCTTTAAGAGAATCATGAAAAGATTCCGTCCATTAAACAGAGAAATCGTTGAAAGAATTTTAATGAATTCTTCAGAGGAATCGAGCAAAACCTGTTGTTGCTTTCCCTTGATGTCGAGACAGTATATTTCGGTACGTCAACGAAGGGTAAACCCCTCGTGTGTAGTCGAACTCAGAAAAGCTTTCCAGTCTTATATATACGCTGAGGCTTCAAATCACTCGCGAGAAACGCTCCGTCCGTTCGCCACCTAGTGACATCATACGAAACACTGGTAGACAATACTCCGCTAGATGGCGAGCGGTCGAAGCGTTTCTCGCAAGTGACTTGAAGCCTGAACGTATATAAGACTGCAAAGGTGTCTTGAGTTCGACTATACACGAGGGGTTTACCCTTTCGTTGACATATCGAAATATACTGTCTCGACACCAAGGAAAAGCAACAACAGGTTTTGCTCGATTCCTCTGAAGAATTTCATTAAAATTCTTTCAACGATTTTTCTGTTTAATGGACGGTATCTTTTTACGATTCTCTTAAAGACGCTTTTCAAGATTCTTTCGGAGATGCTTTGAAAGATTCTCAGAACGCTTTCGGATAGAAAGAATCTTGAAAAGAATCTTGCTCCGGATCCTATACGTGATTCTTTTTAAGGTTCCTTTAAAGATTCTTTCAAGACTTTTTTTAAGATTCTTTAAAAGATTCTTCACAAGATTCTTTTTTTCTACGCGGGGCGTGACATTATCACGAATAACAAATGGTCATAGCCAAGCAACGGTATAAACAAAATCCTATCATACATCAATTGCAGTATACTACGATTTTAACAATGCATGTAGTAATCCTGAAGTTTTATTAATTTTTTTAGATACATACCACTGACTAACAATATCCAAAAAGAAATCGACGTGCGGTCGTTTGTGGACAAAAAATCGAACCGGATGTCGGTCTATTGTCACTTTTAGAACAAAGTCAGGAGGTGTACCCGGCCGCACTGTTGGCCTCGCAACTCCATCGTGATGCGAATGTATTAGCGTTTCATCCAAATCCAACACTAATACTTTCCTCTTGACTATGCCTGGGTTAAATAAGTAGTTTTTATCATTTTAAGAAGATTGCAAGGAAATGAAGAAAATCATCAAGAAACTTACTCAGTCTATGCCTCGAAAGAGGAGATAATGGGAAGATTTCATATTTGACTGGTTGCATCTGCGAGATCTAAAATTATCAACAGTTACAAAGCTGAAATTACTAATTTACTGGAAATTTATGTACCAACTATATTGCATATAAGCTTACACATGTGTCACTAGATTTCACTAGGATGTTAAATAAAAGTGGATGGAGAAAAATTTAACAGAAGTTGAAAAAATTGGGCACTTGTTGAATTTTTATTCTAATTATAATGCAAATAACTTAGATCAAGGATATTTTTCTAAAAAAAATATATGTTTGTATTTTACAGTTTAAGACTTCTTGAACACATAACATTATCAATTTCTACATTCAAGAATTCAAATATATTTTCATGGAACTTCATTTTTGCTGTTTGTAATTTGTAATTTATAAATAAACAAGAGAGTTCTATCACATGCATTCTTTCATAATTTATCTAAACAGCAAATTTTAAAAAATGCTTTAAATACAATATTTGTGCATGCAATATCTTCATGAAACATTTAAGCAGGTAAAATAGTGAGAAATTGTTTCTATTATTAATAAAGATTGTTCTTAAACTTTTATTTGATCCTGACAATCACTAGGATGGATAAAGAAATGTTCCTTTTTTTTGTGGGTATTCAAATGTTTTCCATATGAGATGATACAGGTTTATACAAAACAAACCAACCTTTAGAAAAATGTTCACTACTGCAGTGCAACTTTTAACGAACTTGAACAATTTTCTTTTTTTGTGAAATATTAAAAACTTACTGCAAAATAATTTCAGTTTATATATTGATTGCAAAGATTCAAGGGTTTTTGCATAGCCTGAGCAACTTGTTCTTAGTTTTTATTCTTAATATTGAATGTGTTTAAGTTTGTTTTTGAACAGATAAAATTGTAAATATCATAATAAAAAAAAAAACTACAAAAACAATATTATTATATTGTTTTGATCTTGTCATTATTAAGAAATTATCAAACAAGTACTGTTAATACAAATATTGTTCCTATAAAATCTCTAAGTGAAATAGAGAGTTTAGGTCTTTTGTACAATACTGAAATCAAGAAGTACTAGTAGTTAAAAAAGGTTTTTATTCTCCTCCATTAATATTTTGGAAAATAGTTATGTTAATGAGATCGATAGACCATCGTCCAAAGCCCATAATCCATTTTTTTTGGCCATCTATAATTTTACGTATTTTACATGTTGCAAATGTATTCAATAATAAATTAATTAATACGAGATTCAGATTAGTATAATTTGGTGTCAAATTATTTTTTATGTATTAGCGAAGTCATTATGCCAAAAGTGTTGTCTGTGTTTAGAATTCATATACATATAATTTTGCATAGATATAATTGTATCTAATTCTTGTTGGACAAATTTCTTGCAAAGATTATTTGCCCTGACAGAGATATTGTTTATATTTTCATTGAATGGAATAACAATTGGTTTGAGGTATTATGTAGAAAGTTATTATTGGGGTGACTTAATTTTGTGATTCGTCAGAGTGAAATAGATGCAGCAGTTTTGATATTAATTACGGCTGGCTTTTTATAGGCGAGCAACATTGTCTGCTCATATTTTAGCAACAGATAGCATATCTTTTTGTAAATTTTAAAGATATTTTCTACAAGTACAAGTTTATTTTGAAAGGTTGAAATCTATTATACCGCCATTCTGTAAACACCAATTTCAAATTTCAAATTTGATTTCATACAAATAAATAACCATTTTGTTCCCCATACGAAGTACATAATTGCAAGTAAACATTAAATCGTGGAACATATGCAAATTGATGAATTCCTTCTGTAAATAAATAAAAAAGTTATCGAAAATGTACTTTTTACAAGATGGCAAAAAAAAATTATTGCTTTTAACATAAATCGGTAGTTTATGAACAAGGAATAAAAAAATCCCAAACAACTCGATAAAAAAACTGTATTATTTAATTTTCCCACCTAAAAGCATCACCATTACTGACAGTTGGTTGAAAAAAAAAAAAAAAACTGCACAGTGATAAACATTGAGATACAGATTGGAGTGCAAAGTCCGATAACAAAAATATATGCGGTGCAATAAAGATGACAAACGAAAAAGTTGGCAAAGTGTGTGTGTGTGAATAAATACATAACGATAAAATTCGCGCTCTCGTGCGAGTTGTGCGAGCGGAGAGTGCAAGTAAAGAAAAGGAATGCTACAGGCGCGAAGCACCTACTTACGGCTCTAACCTGCTTCTTGAGTAGAAAGCAGACGCAGGTCCACACACGGGAAGCCATAAGGAGAAAAGCTCTCATCCCCATTTGCAATTGTTTAAGCATGTCTATTAGTCGTAAAACCGGGCCGAAGTCCGGCTCCGCTTAATCGCCAGTCTCGTATTCCTTGAGCCTTATTTTGCCTTTTCCCTTTTTCACTCGGCTTCCCTTCGCGATATTACACAAGCTCCGTCGTAAACAAACTATACTTCTCGCAGAACTTAACATGGATCTCGGTGTAATCACTCTCGAACAACACGGAGTGCGAATGATTACGTTTTTTTTTCTTCCTTTTTTTCCCTTCCTTATTTGTTTTTAAATGTTGCTCGTCACATAGCACACACGTGTAGCACGTTTATTTCTTTCATTCGCGAGACGTTAATCAAGTGGCGGCGATTATTTATTGAGCAAAACCTACAAGTGCGGTGGAACAAACGGTTCCCATGCACACCACAAACCAGTAGCAGCCGCCATCTTTCGCACATCGACCCAATTTTTCGATGCGCTCATCCATCGCGCATGATGCTGTCAGATAATGCACGACGTTTTTGACACGCGTCGTATCATCCCCCTTTTTTTAGACTATGTAATGATATTATCGGATAATCCTTACATAGGGATAACCTTTGTTTGTTTTTTTCATCATTGGGAGGAATTTAATTTTCGAGTGTTAATTCGAGGGATTTTAGAGGACATTTGTGATTAGCATTTATTGTAGCTTGAGGCTTGGAAGCTTTAGCAGGTTAATTTATAATTTTTCAGTAAATCGGTGGAAATAGGTTTTTAGTACTGATAGTAGAGGGAAGCTATTTGTGTATAATAATTTTAGAAGTGAGGACAGATCGAGATTCGGATGAATAGTTGAAATGAGCAAGTTCCATATTGTGGAATCGTTTCGTTTAATGGTCACGTGGCCGCTCAATGCGAATTCGCCACAGACGCGGTTTTGCCGCCGCTGTTGTATTTCGGTATCGTCGTTTTTCTTTTTTATAGCAGACTGCTTGCTGAAACCCCCGGGTTTCTGGGCTAAGAAGCCGGTCGCTGTTATTTGCCGGGGAAATAAACAAAGCTACTGGTGCGACGTCGACACCGAGCATCTATTTCGGCGGGAAGTTCGAAAAATGTTTATGTTGTCCTTACAGGATGTGTTTGGTTATTTACAGTTTTTGTTATCGATTGAGTAAGTTTTCCATATCAATTCGTAGCATTGTTATAAGTGTGCGAGAGAGACAGCTGAACTTTCCTAAGGTGTCCTCTTCCACTATCGTTCATTTTTCAGGTAATATATGAGAAACGTTCACTACATTAGTCTCAGATGCGATAAACGCTTCTCTTCTCTTTTCCGGGAGATCAATTCTGGGTGAAAAAAACACGCTTTACAGTTTTTCTAGGCGATCGAGCAGTAGCACATCATTATCTTAAGAGCGTATGAAAATCCCTTCCCCGCCGATCATCCCGGTCACAATCGGTATCAAAAAGTGTAATCGACTCTACTCAAAACTGATTAATGTTAACCAACTCCTAATAAGTACGAATAAGTACGATTGAGTACGAATAAGGAAGATTAAACACGAATAAGTATGATTAAGTACGAATAAGGAAGATTAAGCACGAATAAATATGAATAAGTACGAATAAATATGAATAAGTACGAATAAATACGATTAAGTACGAATAAGGAAGATTAAGCACGAATAAGTATGATTAAGTACAAATAAGTATGATTAAGTACGAACAACGACGATTAAGTACGAATAAGTATGATTAAGTACGAAAAAGTACGATTAAGTACGAATAAATAGGATTAAGTACGAACAAGGACGATTAAGTACGATTAAGTACGAATAAATAGGATTAAGTACGAACAAGGTCGATTAAGTACGAATCAGTACGAATGAGTACGATTAAGTACGAATCAGTACGAATGAGTACGATTAAGTACGAATCAGTACGAATGAGTACGATTAAGTAAGAATAAGTACGAATAGGTTCGAATAAGTACGATGAAATGCGAATAAGTACGAATAAGTACGAATAAGTACGAATAAAAACGAATAAAAACGAATAAGTATAGTTTTTGGTAGCGATTGCAGTTGCGCAAGTTATGCCACATCACTTTATCGAACAGGCCTATTATATAAATTGCATGCTATAGTTGAACGTTTGAATAATCGCGGTTTTCGATATTGCCGAGATGCGAATTCCCGCGCGTGCGTAAGAAGAGTGAATTCGAAGCGTCATCTTCCAGTTATTTTGACAAGTTCAACATAGCCGCATATTGCACATAACGTTAAAAATCTAGTATGGCGTATTCGCGAGAAGCAGCTGCTAGTGTCGTTCCAAAATACAATTTTCGCAATAATATTGCGCAGTTTGAGCGATTATTCGTCGAGGCGAAGTAAACGCGGATTAATTGTTGTATTTCGTGGTCTTATTAACTCACGAAATGACGGATCTGACAGAATTGAGAATGAACGTAGCTGCTCTAAAACGCGTTGACCCCTACATCAAGGATATACTGGAGACCGCAACGCATGTAGCTCTTTATACTTTCAACGCTGATAATAACGAATGGGAAAAAACAGATATCGAGGGTGCTTTATTCGTTTACTCGAGGAATGGTGAACCCTACAACAGTATTCTAATCATGAATCGGTAAGTCGAGCTGTTTTTCTCTCAAGAGCATCGAATTTTATTTGTTTTTCGTTAACCCTTGTAGGCCTAAAATTTGCGCGGTTTTACCTTGTTTTTTTTTTCTTTATTTTTTTTCTTCTTTTTTTTCGTAATTCACCAAGCAAGTCAATTAAAAATCGTTTGTTGTTCACTCGGGTCAAATTTATTTAACAAGTTTTGCATTATTCATTATTTGTTTGATTAATTTAATGGATAGTAACATCAAATGATTTTCAAGCACAAGGCGAAATACACAAATTATTTAAAAAATATATTTTCACAATTTTTTCATTTTTATGTAATTGGAATACAGAATCCAATAATTACATTTTTGTGAGCAGTTGAGTATCTTTTAGTTACACATGGTATAATATAATTAATCTAAAAAAGAATATATTTCTTTGAAAATTCAGACAATTTCACTTTATTCTGGCTAAAATGCATGAATTACAAGTGTCAAAATTTATGTGGTATTATCTAATTTTTTTCTCTTTTTTTTGTAATTCATCAAGCGAGCCAATAAAAAAATTGAAAAGTGATCCACACAGATGAAATTTATTTGACAAGTTTTGAATAAATCATTTATTAGATAAATCATACTTTTAATTATCTTTAATTATCTATTAACAAGTAATTTGTAAGAACAAGCTGAAATATAAAAATTATAAGAGTATATTTTCACATTTTTTTATACAATTTGAATATAGAAGACAATAGTCTATATTAAGATAACAACTTTCGTTTGAAGCTAACTATTTTTGTGATACACAAGGTATGATCAATTTTTGAAAAATGATTTGCATAAATAATTTAGACAAATTAAATTTCTTTTAATTAAAAGGCATGAATTGCCATTTTTTAAAGTGAATAACACAGTGTAATATTGATATCATTATATTACAATTTCCTACTTAGCAATGGAACAATAATGTAAAAATGTTTCTTTAAAATGATAATTACATTGCTGAGTGAAAAATTTTAATATAGCAGCAATATCAATAATACTTTGTATTCACAGGATATCTACCACTTCTATATCAGTTTTTATGTTTATCACAGTGCTATACTATACAATTTTGTTAAAGCATTGAAACATTAAAAAAAAACAAGGTTTCTGTGAATGGAGTCTACCATATTGCAGTAGAGAAAATTATATCGTAAAATGATGGTCATGTTCTGAAATACTGACAGTAGAACATTTCCGACTTTTCATAGAAAATATATTCACTCTTACAGTACATTTTCTTAGCACAATTTCTAATTAAATTTTCATGTAATTTTTCAATTTCATTCCTTGAACTAGGTCCAAGAGCATGAAGCAATCCAGCCATAGGAAACTAGTTACTTTTATTATATTCTTCAAACACAACCACATATGCATATACACTGAGACACTCCAGCCTATTGTAAAAGAATGCAATAATCAAATAGTTACTTGTTTATTAAATAAATTAAATTTCCCTTCTGAAATACTGGCAGTAGAACATTTCCGACTTTTCATAGAAAATATATTCACTCTTACAGTACATTTTCCTAGCAGAATTTTTAATTAAATTTTCATGTAATTTTTCAATTTCATTACTTGAACTAGGTCCAAGAGCATGAAGCAATCCAGCCATAGGAAACTAGTTACTTTTATTATATTCTTTAAACACAACCATATATGCATATACACTGAGACACTCCAGCCTATTGTAAAAGAATGCAGTAATCAAATAGTTAATTGTTTATTAAATAAATTGAATTTCCCTTCTGAAATACTGGCAGTAGAACATTTCCGACTTTTCATAGAAAATAGATTCACTCTTACAGTACATTTTCCTAGCAGAATTTTTAATTAAATTTTCATGTAATTTTTCAATTTCATTCCTTGAACTAGGTCCAAGAGCATGAAGCAATCCAGCCATAGGAAACTAGTTACTTTTATTATATTCTTTAAACACAACCACATATGCATATACACTGAGACACTCCAGCCTATTGTAAAAGAATGCAGTAATCAAATGGTTACTTGTTTATTAAATAAATTGAATTTCCCTTCATAGATATAAATTTGCTATTTATACAATAGAAACATTAATTTCTCTGTTAAGAGGCCCAAAATAATGGAGTTTTTCAATTTTTTTACCTCAGATATTCCATAGTACAATGCTAAGTATAAGTTTCTGACTCTTTAATGGTTCCAATTGGCACTTCTAGAATTCTTCTAAACCATCCAAAAGAGTTCTAAGCTCTCATTATTTTCTAATCATTTTAATCAAGTCATAACATCATCTTAGCTACATTAAAATGAGATACACAGAGACAAATTCCAGACTGTACTATTTTTTATTTATTTTTTTCTGATTATTCTCCACAATAAAAATATATCAATGTATGTTGCCTCGCTAAACATGAATTTGCTATTTAATTAACCAACAAACAAAATACTTCATTAAAAGGCCCAAAATAGTGGTATCTTCTTATTTTATTTCTGAGCTCAGGTATTCCATAGTACATACATTAAGACACAACAGAGTGTTTCGGACGCTTTCCATAGTCGCATTGTTCTAAGTATTCTTATAAATCCGCATGGCTGAATTTTGTCGAATTACCCTTTGAGCCCCCCCCAGGACCTCATTTTTCTAAGTTCTCCTATGGACTGCCCTAATTGTCTATTTTTCCATTGTAAGTTTGATTTAATCTGAAGTATGTTCTACTGTTTCACACTAGTCAAATAGTGCTAAATTTTTGTAATTGTTTCATTAAAATTTAATGCATTAAATAACAATAGCAGAGAGTAGTTTGAATTGAAGCATGTATACTTAACCCAGAGGAAGATTAATCGTGCCAGATTTGCTGCAGATTAACTAATTAACATTAATCTATAATATTTTGCCAATTTTGATGAGCGATGGCTCATTCTCTTTCTCAAAAGATGCTCTACAAATTGGCTGGCTGGATATTTGATATTATTAACCCTTTAATAATTACAGCCTGTTGTTTAACAAAAATCAGAAGACTTTCATAAATAAATAGCTATAAGTATTAAACGATCAATAATATCAAATATCCAGCCAGTCAGTTTGTAGAGCATCTTTTAAGAAAGAGAATGAGCCATTACTCATCAAAATTGGCAAAAAATTATAGATTCTTGGAAAAAACTGAACGAAAATATATCCCATCGGAAAGTAATGTTAATCAGTTAATATTTATTCAAATCCATCACTATTTATTTTTCTCTCAGTTAAGTGGACATGCTTCAATACAAATCAACACTCCAGCCAATCAGTTTGTAGAGCATCTTTTAAGAAAGAGTCATTATTCATTAAAATTGGCAAAAAATGATAGATTCTTGGAAAAAACTGAATGAAAATATATCTCATCGGAAAGTAATGTTAATCAGTTAATATTTATTCAAATCCATCACTATTTATTTTTCTCTCAGTTAAGTGGACATGCTTCAATACAAATCAACGCTCCACTACAGTTTTTTAAGGCATTAAACTTTGATGAAACAATTACAAAAATTGTAGCACTGATTTGACTACTGTGGAACTATCAAACATCCTTAAGAGCATGTGAAATCCCTTTCCCACCGACGATCCTGGTCTTAATCGGTATAAAAAACGGTAATCAACAATTTGTACGCATGTTTGCATTTACAGCTTCAAGAAAAGTTTCACAGAATGCAGATATCACTGGAGCATTTAATGAAACTTTTCTTGAAGCTGTAAAATGTCAGTATGTGTGAAAAAAGTTGATTACAGGTTTTATTACCGACTGCGGTATTTCACATGCTCTTAAGATCGAAGTTACAATAGAAAATTCGATACTAGAACGAGTATAAAACGTGAGTATAGAATTTTTAAAAAAATTGATATTTGTATTATTTTCAGATTAAACACAAACAATCTAGTGGAGCCAGTGACTCTGGGCCTAGATCTGCAACTACAGGAACCATTCCTGCTTTACAGAAACTCCAAGTGCAACATTTACGGCATTTGGTTCTACGACAAGGTTGAATGTATACGTATTGCAGCTATGCTCAACACACTTGTCAAAGATTCGGAACTCAATCGCAAAGCATCCAATAATACAGCGGTTAAGGGAAAGAAGAGTACAAAGTCAAGCATGAATAATGTGGATATATTCAGTATGTTGAGCAAGGCACAAGAGGATTTCAATACCACTAGAGGGACTACAGGTGTTGAGGCAAAGAGTGGAGCAGGTCCCAAATCACCTGTAGGTCAGTCGCTGCCCGGTCCGATCAGCGAAATGTGCGGGCCATTGGTAGCCCCTCTCGGACCTGATGTTACTTCACAAAGCGTTATGGATTTCTTTGCTAAAGCAAAGGTGGGTTGTTTATCTTCAAAGATAATTAATATAACTCAAAATAATCCAACAAATTAAATAAATGCTTCTCTCTCAAAAATAAAAACAAACAAAGTAGAACTTTGCAAATTGCTTCCTCATTATTGTTGGATTTTTACAAATCTACCTCTATGAGGAAGCATGTTAATCTATTTTGGCTTCCTCATAGAGAAAGCTTTGTAAAAATCCAACAATAATGAGGGAAAAAAGTTCTACTTTGCAGCCTTGTTTATACTGGCGAAAAGTGTTTGCAATTCCCTCCCATTTTTCGAAAACTTATTTGACCTCAGCTTAATGCGCAAGGACTACCTTAAGCGAAATAACAAAAACGGAGTTTATTCTCCTCTTTTGTGTAAATTTTCATCTCGATTCGTCACGCTATTCGAGAGTTATGAGCAATTCTATTTTGGGACAAGCGGTCATTATAAATTTAAAAAAATAAAAATTATATATGAAGCAATGTATAAAGTTCTACTTTGCATTCTTATTTCCATTGAGTACAAACTTTTGTCTCGCATTATCAACTTTTACTGATGCTAGAGCGAAAATCGTTTTTTTTTTTGTAAATTTCAAAATGTAAAGGCGTGGAGGAAGCAAAAGTATTAAAATTTAGTTGTTATTCAAAAATTCATAATTTAAAAAATTCATAGCTAAATTATACAAATATTTACTTTGTAAATGCCAGGATTTTCGAAAACACAGGTTTTAGATTTCTGATAGTGAAAATTGTTTGGTTTTCCGTATTTTACGTCTTTTCTATTACTGTCATTATTTTATTTGTTAATAGAAACATCTTTTAACAAATAAAATAATAATGGTAGTAGGTTTTTTTTTAAATTAATTAAATATAATTGAATGATCATGTAGGTAAATACTGGGCATTTCAAAGCGGGGGATCAACCGAATCCGGGTAATGTCGCAGTTGCCGAAAGCAAGCCACTCTTGGCACGTTTGATGTCACATCCCGCGGCACATACGCTGGAACACATTGAGAAACAGCAAAGATCTACAACACCGCAGCCTGGATTGCCGGTACATTTACCGCCACAACCGCAACCACCGTCCACGCCGTCCGTAAACAAAGCCGGAGCAGGTGCAGGTGCGACGTCCGGCAGATCCAAGAAACAGAGCAAATCAACGGTCGTCCACGACGATACGGTAGCTTCAGCACTTACGTCCGTTTCACAAGAACTTCAGCGACAAGTCAGTCGAAACGGAAGCGAGACAAACGACTCCTCAAGCTTTCTCAGGATAGACTCGCCCGGCGTAAACACGTCAGCAACTGTACCAAATTCGGAGACTAACAATATTATCTCTTGCAACTCAGTTCCGCTATCTTCGCTTTTTATAGATGATTCTGCACCCCTGGTTAGTAAAAAATTGTATACCAGATATTATATGTATAAACTGTTAAAAATATTTTGTATAAACTTTCATAACGCGTAAAGGAAGTTCTTTTATATAAACTGGTATATTATATTCAGAGTTGTAAATCCCCATTAATTCATGAGATATAGTTTACAGTACAATTTCTTTTGTAATTATGATTTCATAATAATAATATGTAGTGATTATAAAATAGAGTGTAAACATTTGGATAGCTGAAAATAATACTAATTTTCGCTTTAATATTGCAAGAAAAAGTGGAAAAAATCGAAGAAATAAGTAATGCATTACTTTCTTAATGCATTACTTATTTTTTTCCATTTTTTCAAAAGGATTACCGTGAAATTTTATTGAAAAATAATAATTTTTGCAGCCATTCTAAAATTTAATAATCGTATTACAATCGCTACATGTTATTATTATAAAATCATAATTATAGAGCCGATCGCATCATCATCATTATTTCTATAAGTATTAGTATCATTATTTCTATAAGCATTTACAACTCTGATTATATTTGACATGAAAGTAAAATGTTGAATTACAGTATTTTCTACTAAACCCTATGGCAATTAGGAACTTTAATTTCAAAATTCGTAATTTTACCACACTCGTGAATTAAATTTAATATATTAGCTACTGAATAAAATTTGTTGTAACGGAAATTGCAAAGATTTTTAATAGTGCAGATCTGTTAAAGAGATCCAAGCTTTTTTTCCTAGTTACGTCATCGCGTAATTTTTGTAGTTTATCCTAAGTTGAGACTAATATGAAACATTCTTTATCAACTGGGTGACGGATTTTATGCATCTCTCGATTTTGTTTTTTCAATTTGCCAGTTTATAGTTCTAATCGAGACTAGAGTTGAAAATGCCTAATACTTATAGAAAAAAAAATGTTGATACAATGAGATCTATAATTATGATTTCATAATAATAACATGTAGCGATTATAATATGATGACTAAACTTTTGAATAGCTGCAAGAATTATTATTTTTCAATAAAATTTCATGGTAATCTTTTTGAAAAAATAACGAAACATAATTAATGCATTAATTATCTCTTAAATTTTTCTACGATTTCTTCCAATATTTAAGCGAAAATTAGTATTTTTTTTCAGCTATGCAATTATTCACACTCTATTTTATAATCACTTCATAATATTATTATGAAATCGTAACTACAAAACAAATTGTATTGTAAACTATATTTCATGAATTAATGGGGATTTACAACTTCATTTTTTTTCCGCGGTCTCCGAATGTTAATGGCTAAACGAAAAGTCTTAAATCATTTGTTTCTCAATTCTGCATGATTCAAGTGAAATCTTTTAATTTTCCGAAAAAACATAAAGTTTTTGAGTATTCTTGGTTCGAATATTATTCGCTAGCTCTTTCGCACTCTTGGATGTTTTACCTCCCCTTAACATAAAAATCACGTAAATCAAGTTAGTATGAATTAATTCTGACAAATATGGTAGACGACAAGTGTGAAGATGAGGCATGTAAAAAACGAATCTTTCTTTACACAATTAGATCTCGTTTTCGTTGATTTATCATTTTTCCTTTGATGTTTCAGGTATGCAACGAGATAAACGCCGGTCGAACGTTAAAAAGTACAGGTGCGGGTCCAGCGCTCATCCCCCCGGTGATGTTTGCAGCCCCGAGTCCAGCGGAACCTTTGAGCAGGCCGTTGGAGCCTCTAACAAGGAATCAGTTGCTCCAGGCATTCAATTATCTTCTGAGAAGCGATCCCGACTTTATGAACAAATTGCACGAGGCTTACATCAAATCGTTCGGCGAGATACTTTCCTAGGTCCATGAATTATCGAACCAATGCAAATGGTAATCGAAATGACAGGAAGAAGCTGCGTGGCTCAATTACATAGCAGCTGGTGTGGCGTTAATTACAAACAAGAGGAGAGATAAAGAGAGAAAGAGACGAGAAGGAAAAAAGAATAGAAATAAAAGAAAAGAAGCCAGTAAACTACGAGTAGAGGTACTCCACGTTGATCTTCGGTACTCACTAATAATTGTACACCGAGAGATACCAAAATGTAATGTTCGAAACCCGAAAAAAAAAGAACTAAGAATCTGACAACCAATCCAATTTTCCGTTGGAATGGAAATATTAAAAGGAAAAAAAATAAAGGAACAGGGAAAATGGAATGATTAATGGGCGCCACATCTCGTCGACAGTATTTTTATAAAGTAACACGTTATTCCAAGACGAAGAGTGAAATGTGGATGGGGCGCCGAGCGGAATGCGAAAGCCGCTTAATCCACACGATTTGTTGTACGTATAACAGGCGCGGGTCGATTGTGCTGCAAAAAGTCGATGATCGAGTTAAAGAAGATACGAGGGAAAAAAATGAAAGGGAGTTTGAAGGAAAATTGATTTGAAAAACGAAACACGCGAACGATTTTAAACTGTGATGCCAAGACATTTATATTATATCTAGTGTTTTACGATCACACAACCTGTAACGCTGGACTGAAAAAAAAAACGAATCCTCCGATCAAGATTATAACGAAGGCGTCTATTTTATGGAGTAATGACGCACCCTTCTGTATATACGGGGTGACGACATCATATGTGAATGTAATTGCTGAAACAAAAATGAAAACAAAAAGCAAACGAAAAGAAAGAATAATATCAAGCATACGAATAAAGAGAAACATGGACGGTGTTAAATCACTTTTATCAAGTTTTTATTTTCCGTTGTAAACGTGTTTTTTTTTTTTTTTTTGTCAATTTGTCGCTAAGCTGTATTTGCTGATGTAAAAATGAAACAAAGCGAACGGAAAAAAAAGCCATGATACGAATACAGAGAAACATAAACAGTGTTAAATCACTTTAATCAAGCTTTTATTTTTCGTTAAAACCGTCTTTTTTTTTGGTTAATTTGTTACTAAGCTGTAGTTGCAGAAAAACTGGAACAAAAGCAAATTTTTAAAAATATATATGCATATCAAGCATTCGAATACAGAGAACCAAGAATGGTGTTAAATCACTTTTAATGAGTTTTTATTTACCGTTGAAAACGAAATTTTTTGTCAATTTGCCAGTAAGTCGTAATAGCTAAAACGAAAGTGAAACAAATAGCGAACGAAAAAAAATCAAGCATACAAATAAAGAAAGATATGAACGGTGGTAAATCACTTTTAACAAGTTTTTATTTTCCGTTGAAAACTTGTTTTTTTTTTGTCGATTCATCGCTAAGTTCGCGGCGAAAAAATAATTGCGAGAAAAAAGATACAAATAGTCGTACATTTCGATAGTTCTTATCGCATTATTATACGATATTATCACAATATAAAATATATATATATATAATTTATGTGGAATACGCTTAAGGATATACGAACGATGCGACCTCACAGGGAAAAAAAAGTGGATCAGCGAGTTTAAAAATCACACTTCGTCTTCGTTAAATTACGAAGAGCAGAAAAAATATCGAGAGAATAGCAAAAATTATTGTGGTAAAAAATCGTTATACAAAGAACATTCCAATGTTCGATGGTTCGTACAGCAAATTAGGGCGAAGACGATTAGGAAATAACTCTACGAATATTTATTTACAAGAGATGCGAGTACCACGGGCGGGAACCCGACGCGCTTCTTTTTCTTTTCATATATTATGCATCCCAGTCTCACGGGTTAGAAAAAGAAATATTTTCTCTCTGTGAAGAGAAAAAAACGAGATTACAAAATAATATTATTACAGTATGTTGTATAATTTACAACGGTGTTTCGTCATAAAATTCACAGCCAAGTGGAGCCGTTCCGGCTCTCTAGCTTTCTAGGAGACTTATTATTACACTTTTCCCTCGCAGATTTGAAGAACCGTTCTTTTTTTTCGTTTCACGATTACTGATTTTTCCCCGCTAAAGTTTGACTTTTTTTAGTTCAAGAACTTTAAGAGAAACCGAAAAAGGAACTCTACAGAGATTTTCAGCAACGAAGTGATTGTTTAAAAAAAAATAGGTTGCTTGACTGTCAGGGATCCAAAATTTAACTGCTTTGCAATCATCATTTTTCTTGAATTTTATAACTGCGAAGAAGTCGACGAGGAATCAAAAAACAAAGGAAAAAGTAACGACTGTAGATTCCCGAGTTTTTAAAACATATTTCTCTCAAATTTGATTAAAAGCCGTGACACGTTTTGATATCTTGGGCTAAATAACTTGCGATGGGTAACATATTTTTCGAGAAAGAAACTTCGTAACAATTTTTTGAGACAAAATAAATTTGAATATTGAGTATTTCTGTTTCACACATTGTTTGATTCCTCATAGATTGCATTGCAGTTTGACAACCAAATAATTAATCATAATGAAACTCAAACAAGAACGAATCTACAGATTCTATTTTTCTTGCATTAAATTTCGAAATCTGTTGTTTCGCAGTTAAGCGGAAAGTTTTGTCTATTTCGCCAAAAATAGGTAATCTTTGGTCATTTTTCAGTTAAGAACCAATTCAGTGGATATTTTTTCAACTGTTATTTCATTATACATTTCCAAAAGTAGATTATTATCGTTACCATACCGTTTAATTTTCAAAACTTCCTTAACATTTGTTTCAAATAAGTACAACAGACGGAAGTCGATAGTCAACTTCGACGCCGAGAATTATCTTTATAGTTTTACCTATAAACATTATTTTGTAAAAAAAAATCTACTTCAGAGTTATAAAATAAAATACAGAAAAAGTTTCCAGAACATCCATTGAATTGGTTCTTCTCAAAGAAGAAATTCTCATAAATTACACCTACGTTTTTTGGCAATTCACTTTTAGCTGAGTCGCTGCTCTGTAGTTTACGGTTTTTCAGATCCGATTGGGTTACTGCGCGAGGACGATACACATCGATCTCTTATATTAGAGACGGAGTGTGTTTGGACCGCGGGATAATTTTAGTGCAATATTTATACGAGAGGCACTTTTGGTGGTCCGAGTAAAGGTGGAGCGTTGTCCGATGTTCGATGTGGTCCCAATTTGTCACCCTGACTCGGCAAAGGTTGCAAAAGTCTTATCGCCAAACTCGCAAGAATCAGCAGAACAACGAGACCACATATTGGCACAGCGATCGTCGCAGTCTTGAACCATCCATCCGTCGACCTTGTCGTTGGTTCTGTGGGATCCAATGGACCCAAAAAGGCCCTTTGATCACCAACCAGCACTGTAATAAGAAAGATAAACGATTGTTTATTCAGGTGGTTTTTGCACCAACATCAAATTACGTTTTGTCAGTAAAAATACGAAGAAATACAAAATTAATACTATTGGAAAACGACTCTCAAATTTAAAATTGTTTAATCGTACAAGTTTAGAAATACACGGTCTTGAACTAGAGTTGCAAATCCCTAACTTATAAATTTCCTACAGCTTATTTGCAACTGTTTTCCATAAACATCAGCGGATAAACAAGTGAGATGTTTGTCAATGAATATCAGGGTTGTAAATCCCTGGTAAAAATATATTATAGAGATTGATAGAGATCGATAGAATTTAAATGGGATTTAATCGTATGTTATCATTTCTAACTATTCGGACTTTGATCAATTTATACAGATTGAATCATTGTTATTAGTTTCCTTTAGTTTTCGTTTTCTATTGGTTAAATACGTTAGATACGTTATCGGGATGTATGGTACACTAACGGATTTATAATATTTTATAATTCTTTTTAAATTGAATTTTTAATAAATTCTTAGACCTCTTATTATCCGAAATCAATGGTCTTATTAGTATCTTGATATGCTTGATTATTTATTAGATTTTTCTCGTATCGCGAAGTACTCAAATACGGATAAAATAAAACTTTCGGTAAGGAATGTATACGTGAAGCATTCTTACAGAGGTAATTAACATAAATAATTTAGTAAGAAAGATGCTAAAAAACTGCTCAATTTACTGTTGTTACTCGTAAGTACGTTAAGCGGCTTATATATTATTGATGTATATTATCTTACAAGAACGAGTTTGGATGGAATAGTTAGGCAGTCTATCAGAGATCATGAAAGTTAAGCAGCTTGGGCGACGGTCACTACAAAGATGGGTGACCAGAAAAAAACGTAATTATCCGGTCGATTTCTTTTTTTTTTTTTGCTTGGAATAGTACATCATGGGTATATACGTACAATCGTATATTTTTATTATTAAATTAAATACAAAAATTATATCATTTGTAATAATATTATAGGACATGGACGAACGATATAGGATTTCGATCGTAAATTTATTATAGTACATCGTAAATTCACGAACCAAAGTCCGTATTCGGAACGATAGAATTTTTTATAATCGTTTTCTATCATTTATTTTTACCAGAGAATCCTCATTAATTCGAGAAATGACAGTTTATAGTGTAGTTTGTTTTGTAATTATAATTTTATAAAATAACCTGCAGCGATTATAAAATTATATGTAAGCTTTTGTATAGCTGCAAAAAAATCTCTTTTTCAATTAAACATAGGGAGAAATTGGTGAAGAAATGGAAAAGCACAGTCCATCATTACTTTCTCAAAGCATTAACTATATTTTTACTTGTGTTCACGAAGATTATCGTAAAATTTTATTGAAAATTAATATTCCTTGAAGCCTTTCAAAAGTTTACACATCGTATTATAATCTTGGCATGTTATTATTATGCAATCGCAATTATAGAGCGAATTTTACTATCATGTATATTTCTAAAAGTATTAGACATTTTCAACATATGAATATCAGCAATTTGGGTCTGTCTCCCTCCTATTAAGTAGGATCCAGAGTTGTAAATCCCCATTAATGCATGAAATATAGTTTACAATACAGTTTGTTTTCTAATTATGACTTCATAATAATAATATGTAGTGATTATAAAATAGAGTGTAAAGATTTGAATAGCTGGAAAAAAATGCTAATTTTCACTTAAATATTGGAAGAAATTGTGGAAAAAATGGAAGAGACAATTACTGCATTACTTTCTTAATGCATTAATTATGTTTCTTCATTTTTTTCAAAAAGATTACCATGAAATTTGATTGAAAAATAATTCTTGCAGCTATTCAAAAGTTTACACATCGTATTATAATCTTGGCATGTTATTATTATGCAATCGCAATTATAGAGCGAATTTTACTATCATGTATATTTCTAAAAGTATTAGACATTTTCAACACATGAATATCAGCAATTTGGGTCTGTCTTCCTCCTATTAAGTAGGATCCAGAGTTGTAAATCCCCATTAATTCATGAAATATAGTTTACAATACAGTTTGTTTTGTAATTATGATTTCATAATAATAATATGTAGTGACTATAAAATAGAGTGTAAACATTTGAATAGCTGAAAAAAATGCTAATTTTCACTTAAATATTGGAAGAAATAGTGGAAAAAATGGAAGGGATAATTAACGCATTACTTTCTTAATGCATTAATTATGTTTCTTCATTTTTTTCAAAAAGATTACCATGAAATTTGATTGAAAAATAATTCTTGCAGCTATTCAAAAGTTTACACATCGTATTATAATCTTGGCATGTTATTATTATGCAATCGCAATTATAGAGCGAATTTTACTATCATGTATATCTCTAAAAGTATTAGACATTTTCAACACATGAATATCAGCAATTTGGATCGGTCTTCCTCCTATTAAGTAGGATCCAGAGTTGTAAATCCCCATTAATTCATGAAATATAGTTTACAATACAGTTTGTTTTGTAATTATGATTTCATAATAATAATATGTAGTGATTATAAAATAGAGTGTAAAGATTTGAATAGCTGCAAAAAATGCTAATTTTCACTTAAATATTGGAAGAAATAGTGGAAAAAATGGAAGGGATAATTAACGCATTACTTTCTTAATGCATTAATTATGGTTCTTCATTTTTTTCAAAAAGATTACCATGAAATTTGATTGAAAAATAATTCTTGCAGCTATTCAAAAGTTTACACATCGTATTATAATCTTGGCATGTTATTATTATGCAATCGCAATTATAGAGCGAATTTTACTATCATGTATATCTCTAAAAGTATTAGACATTTTCAACACATGAATATCAGCAATTTGGGTCTGTCTCCCTCCTATTAAGTAGGATCCAGAGTTGTAAATCCCCATTAATTCATGAAATATAGTTTACAATACAGTTTGTTTTGTAATTATGATTTCATAATAATAATATGTAGTGATTATAAAATAGAGTGTAAAGATTTAAATAGCTGCAAAAAATGCTAATTTTCACTTAAATATTGGAAGAAATAGTGGAAAAAATGGAAGGGATAATTAACGCATTACTTTCTTAATGCATTAATTATGTTTCTTCATTTTTTTCAAAAAGATTACCATGAAATTTGATTGAAAAATAATTCTTGCAGCTATTCAAAAGTTTACACATCGTATTATAATCTTGGCATGTTATTATTATGCAATCGCAATTATAGAGCAAATTTTACTATCATGTATATCTCTAAAAGTATTAGACATTTTCAACACATGAATATCCGCAATTTGAGTCTGTCTCCCTCCTATTATTAGGATCCAGAGTTGTAAATCCCCATTAATGCTTGAAATATAGTTTACAATACAGTTTGTTTTGTAATTATGATTTCATAATAATAATATGTAGTGATTATAAAATAGAGTGTAAAGATTTGAATAGCTGCAAAAAATGTTAATTTTCACTTAAATATTGGAAGAAATAGTGGAAAAAATGGAAGGGATAATTAACGCATTACTTTCTTAATGCATTAATTTTGTTTCTTCATTTTTTTCAAAAAGATTACCATGAAATTTGATTGAAAAATAATTCTTGCAGCTATTCAAAAGTTTACACATCGTATTATAATCTTGGCATGTTATTATTATGCAATCGCAATTATAGAGCAAATTTTACTATCATGTATATCTCTAAAAGTATTAGACATTTTCAACACATGAATATCAGCAATTTGGGTCTGTCTCCCTCTTATTAAGTTGGATCCAGAGTTGTAAATCCCCATTAATTCATGAAATATAGTTTACAATACAGTTTGTTTTGTAATTATGATTTCATAATAATAATATGTAGTGATTATAAAATAGAGTGTAAAGATTTAAATAGCTGCAAAAAATGCTAATTTTCACTTAAATATTGGAAGAAATAGTGGAAAAAATGGAAGGGATAATTAACGCATTACTTTCTTAATGCATTAATTATGGTTCTTCATTTTTTTCAAAAAGATTACCATGAAATTTGATTGAAAAATAATTCTTGCAGCTATTCAAAAGTTTACACATCGTATTATAATCTTGGCATGTTATTATTATGCAATCGCAATTATAGAGCAAATTTTACTATCATGTATATCTCTAAAAGTATTAGACATTTTCAACACATGAATATCCGCAATTTGAGTCTGTCTCCCTCCTATTATTAGGATCCAGAGTTGTAAATCCCCATTAATGCTTGAAATATAGTTTACAATACAGTTTGTTTTGTAATTATGATTTCATAATAATAATATGTAGTGATTATAAAATAGAGTGTAAAGATTTGAATAGCTGCAAAAAATGCTAATTTTCACTTAAATATTGGAAGAAATAGTCAAAAAAATGGAAGAGATAATTAATGCATTACTTTCTTAATGCATTAATGCTGTTTCTTCATTTTTTTTCAAAAAGATTACCATAAAATTTGATTGAAAAATAATTCTTGCAGCTATTCAAAAGTTTAGTCATCATATTATAATCACTACATGTTATTATTATGAAATCATAAATATAGAGCTAATTGTATCATCATCTTTATTTCTATAAGTATTAGGCATTTATAACTCTGGTAGGATCTCTTTTATTCAAATTCACCTTCGTTTTTACTAGTTTCCCGGCGAAAATGTGTAGAAACAATTTTGTTAATCTTGCAAGTCAATTAACTTGATGTCGATGCATTTGACATTGATACGCCGCAAGCTTTTCACCGCGAATTGTTTCCTGCATTTCAAACTCGTGAAATTATTCGACCATCCTAATTGTTCGCCGACAATCGTCTCGTCCTCGTGACTGCAACCGCAAAACGTTTGCAGGAGCGAATACTCCGTGCAGTACTGAAAGTTGAACGGTATCCACGCGGACAAGTCGAGATAGATATATACTGCGCGCAATGCGGCTTGAAAACCTGTTCCATTTTTACAAAATGACGATGGAGACGACGAAGAGGCAACCAGACAGAGATAGCCGCACGTTTGAGATAGCTCCGACTACAATTATGCCGCTTAATTGGATGAGCGAAAGCGGTGCAGTAACAAGAGTGGCATCAGGGGCTGCAGCGAAGACAAGATGAGCTCGGAGTTCTTACAAAAGACTCTTCTGACTCCGATTTCGAGATCCGTGAATTTATTTCCATGAATTTTGTCCACATTGGGACAAATATAAGGTGGCACTTCTAAATTAAGTTGCAAAAATAGCTATTCAATAACTATTAAAAAAGCCTGCAAAGTAGAACCTTGCAAATTGCTTCCTCATTTTTTTTCGCTTTTTACAAAGCTAGGAAGTATGTTAATCGATGTTGGGATTCTCACAGACGAAGCTTTGTAAAAAGCGAAAAATAATGAAGAAGCAATTTGCAAAGTTCTACTTTGCAGGCTTGTTTATGCTCTAGACATTTTTCTAAAAATTCAAAGTGTCGAAGAATTTTAACCGTGTAACCGATTTTGCTCAAAATTGTACTAAAACCTTGTACCATGGTAGTCCATATGTGGACTAATTTAGAACTCGGTATCTCATAATTTGCACGAGCTAGAGCGAGAATGAGATTTTTTGAAAAATTCAAAATGCCATAAAATTTGAACGGCTGGACAGATCTGCGTCAAATTTGTACTCAAATGTTTTTCGATGATAGTCCCTATGTGAACAAAATTTAAGATAAATCTGTGAAAAATTTTTAAAAAAAATTTCGTAACGGCATTTTTTTCTTTTTTATTCACCAAAATCGAAATTTACCGGCATATCGATAGTTCCATTGATTAAATTTATCGTTAACAATCAATAATCGTGAAATCATGTCGAAAATTGCAGTCGGATATCTCAGAACTTACATCATATTTTTTTTAAATGTCGACATTTAAAAAAAATTGGAATTGCTATAAAATTAAAACCACTCTATCGATTCTCCCCAAATTTGGTATACATCATGGTTTAATGGTAGTTCATTTACGTACAACATTTCAGCCCTATATCTCTTAATTTGCGAAAGTTATAGAGTGAAAATGATATTTTCAAAATTTTCAAAATGCTGTAAGATTTGAATGCGTCAAATACAATCCCAAACGTTGCATGACAGCCCACCTGCGTGCCAAATTTGACTAAGATATATCTATAATTACGACAGTTATCGTGCTTACAAGGAAATCTGTACATACACACAGACATACAGACATTTTTTCTGAACCACTTTTCTCGACGTTTTGGACTATTCTGAGCGTCCTGGCATTAAAATCTCGAAAAAATTCTGCCAGTAAATGCCACACATATCAGATATGATTTCTTTTAATATTTGCCATTGAGAAACTACGACGCCTCTTGATTATTAATGAATTTAATTGGTTTTGATAAGACGATTTTGTTCCTCTTCCAAATTATTCAGTGATGAAATCAACAATGCTGTGTGAAAATTAATGAAAAAAAGTAGAACTTTGCAAATTGCTTCCTCATTATTATTGGATTTTTACAAATCTACCTCTATGAGGAAGCATGTTAATCTATTTTGGCTTCCTCATAGAGAAAGCTTTGTAGAAAATCTAATAATAATGAGGAAGCAATTTGCAAAGGTCTACTTTGCAGCCTTGTTGTAAAATTTAAAAAATAGCAGTAGTTTTGAACCCCTTGACAGATTCTCGCCAGATTCGAACTGATTCTTAGTTTACCCACACTCTACTTATGGATCAAATTTGAGCCCGATATCTTAAAAATTGCGAATGTTAGAGCACAAACAAAAAATTCAAAATGCCATAAATTTCAAACCCCTTAACGGATTGACGTGAAATTCACTCCCAAACTTTATTTAATAACAGTCCACTTGTAGACCAAATTTGAGCCCGATACCTTAAAAATTGCGAAAGTTAGAGCACAAACAAAAAATTTCAAAAAAATTTAAAATACCATAAATTGTGAACCCCTTAACAGATTGACACCAAATTTAATCCCGAACACTATTTGATAACAGTCCACTTTTGGTCCAAGTTTGAGCCGGATATCATAAAAATTGCGCAAGTTAGAGCCCGAGCTGACATTCTCCAAAAAATTCAAAATGCCGTAAATTTTGAACACCTTGATGGATTAATACCAAATTCAATCCTATATCTTGTTTAACGACAGTTAACTCGTGGTTCAAATTTGAGCCCGATATTTTAAAAATTGCGACAACTATCGTGCTAACAAAAAATTGTGCACATACGCACACACACACATACAGACATTTTTTCTAAACCACTTTTCTCGACGTTTTGGACCATTCTGAGTGTCCTGGCATTAAAATCTCGAAAAAAATTTTTGTCACGAAAACAAAGTTTCCTTTATGAGGAAGCAAAAAGTGGCTGAACTGACAGTGAATGCTACACATAGCAGATATGATTTCTTTTAATATTTGGCACCGAGAAACTACCACGTCTCTTGATTATTAATAAATTTAATTGGTTTTGATAAGACGATTTTGATCCTCTTCCAAATTATTCAGTGAAGAAATCGACAATAATATGTGAAAATTAATGAAAAAAAGTAGAACTTGGCAAATGGCTTTCTCATTATTATTGGTTTTTTAAAAATCTATCTCTATGAGGAAGCATGTTAATCTATTTTGGCTTCCTCATAGAGGAAGCTTTGTAGAAAATCTAATAATAATGAGGAAGCAATTTGCAAAGGTCTACTTTGCAGCCTTGTTCTAATTTTTTTAAATAGCATTAGTTTTGAACCCCTTGACAGATTCTCGCCAGATTCTAACTGATTCTTAGTTCACCCATACTCTACTTGTGGATTAAATTTGAGCCCGATATCTTAAAAATTGTGGATGTTAGAGCACAAACAAAAAATTCAAAATGCCATAAATTTTAAACCCCTTAACGGATTAACGTCAAATTCACTCCCAAACTTTATTTAATAACAGTCCACTTGTAGACCAAATTTGAGCCCGATACCTTAAAAATTGCGAAAGTTAGAGCACAAACAAAAAATTTCAAAAAAATTTAAAATACCATAAATTGTGAACCCCTTAACAGATTGACACCAAATTTAATCCCGAACACTATTTGATAACAGTCCACTTTTGGTCCAAGTTTGAGCCGGATATCATAAAAATTGCGCAAGTTAGAGCCCGAGCTGACATTCTCCAAAAAATTCAAAATGCCGTAAATTTTGAACACCTTGATGGATTAATACCAAATTCAATCCTATATCTTGTTTAACGACAGTTAACTCGTGGTTCAAATTTCAGCCCGATATTTTAAAAATTGCGACAACTATCGTGCTAACAAAAAATTGTGCACATACGCACACACACACATACAGACATTTTTTCTAAACCACTTTTCTCGACGTTTTATACCATTCTGAGTGTTCTGACATAAAAATCTCGAAAAAAAATTTTTTCACGTAAACAAAGTTTCCTCTGTGACGAAGCAAAAAGAAAAAAGTTTGTAACAAACCTTGAAGACTTTTATTAAGTCTGCTTATCATCGCGGGACTGTCCACGTGATTGCAAAGATCGTGTTCACAGCAGAGAAATCCTGGTGCGCATTGTTTCTCCTTGAACCGCTCACCGAAGCAACCGTTGTTAACGCTGTGCTCGGGCCTAATGAAAGACGGGGGATTCGAACCCGTTGGCAATTCGGTGAAGCAACCACTGCCGCGACACATGTATCCCTGAGGCACACATTCCGGATTGTTGCAGTAGCACGTGACCTCTCGGGTACCAGTCGTACCACCTGCTTCTGAGTCTGTAACATAAATTCAACGAATCTTTTAATTATCCTACTATTTTCATAATATTTCGTCACAATACACGCTGTGAACATTGCATGAAACTGTGTGACACACAAACGCTACAGTCTAATAATTAAATATTACAAAATAAAAAAGAAATTAATTACGAAATACGAGACCCTACAAAATTCGTCACTTTACGAAAAGGTTTTCTGAAGATTCATTTGTGACACGCAGACGCTAAATTTTAATAATTACATTTTTAAAAATTAAAAAAAAGTTTCGTCGAGAAATACGAAAACTCAGAAAATTCGGGATTTTAGGAAAATAATTTCATTTTATATTATTATTGTTCGCGATATAAGAAAAATACAAATTAATAGTGAAACAATTGAAATGCACTCTGAAAAATTAGTGAATTCAAGCGATGAAAAAAACAAAAACATTTCTTCTAAACGTGAATGAAATTCAATTTTTTTATTATTATATTGAATTATTAAAACTTAGTACCTACAATTAATTTGTTGTTTCTTCGCAAAATACTCAAATTTCAATTCGTCGAACTTTCGGCTGGCAATAATTAATGTGAAAAATTTAATTATCAAACTATTTTTAAATTTACGAAAAACTAACAATACGAATTATTATTATTTATCATGTATTGATTTTTATTATTTGAAAACATTGAAAAGTGTTTGAAGTCAAATACAAGTTCAAAGAAATGAATTGGTAAACCAGAGCAAAGATTTGATTGATTTACTACAGCTACTCCACGCTGTAGTGCAGCATTTAATTTATTGGAAAGCACTATTTTTTTGATCATACATTTTTCATTCTTCAAAGCCCTTTCAAAGACTTTTGCTTCTAAAATTAGTGAAGTCAAGCGATGAAAAAAAAAATTTCTTCTAAACGTGCATGAAACTCAATTGTTTTATTAATATATTGAAATCTGTAAGTATTATTATTAAAACTAAGTGCCTACAATTAATATTTGTTTCTTCGCAAAATACTCAAATTTCAATTCAATCGAAATTTTGGTTCGCAATAATTAATGTGAAAAATTTAATTATCAAACTATTTTTAAATTTACGAAAAACTAACAATACGAATTATTATTAATTATCATGTATTGATTTTTATTATTTGAAAACATTGAAAAGTGTTTGAAGTCAAATTCAAGTTCAAAGAAATGAATTGGTAAACCAGAGCAAAGACTTGATTGAGTTACTACAGCTACTCCACGCTGTAGTGCAGCATTTAATTCATTGGAAAGCACTATTTTTTTTTTATCATACATTTTTCATTCTTCAAAGCCCTTTCAAAGTCTTTTGCTTCTAAAATTAGTGTATTCAAGCGATGAAAAAAAAAACATTTCTTCGAAACGTGCATGAAACTCAATTGTTTTATTATTATATTGAAATCTGTAAGTATTATTATTAAAACTAAGTGCCTACAATTGATATTTGTTTCTTCGCAAAATACTCAAATTTCAATTCAATCGAAATTTTGGTTCGCAATAATTAATGTGAAAAATTTAATTATCAAACTATTTTTAAATTTACGAAAAACTAACAATACGAATTATTATTAATTATCATGTATTGATTTTTATTATTTGAAAACATTGAAAAGTGTTTGAAGTCAAATTCAAATTCAAAGAAATGAATTGGTAAACCAGAGCAAAGACTTGATTGAGTTACTACAGCTACTCCACGCTGTAGTGCAGCATTTAATTAATTGGAAAGCACTATTTTTTTTTGATCATACATTTTTCATTCTTCAAAGCCCTTTCAAAGTCTTTTGCTTCTAAAATTAGTGAATTCAAGCGATGAAAAAAAAAAACATTTCTTCTAAACGTGCATGAAACTTAATTCTTTTATTATTATATTGAAATCTGTAATTATTATTATTAAAACTTAGTACCTACAATTAATTTTTGTTTCTTCGCAAAATACTCAAATTTCAATTTAATCGAAATTTTGGTTCGCAATAATTAATATGAAAAATATAATTATCAAACTATTTTTAAATTTACGAAAAACTAACAATACGAATTATTATTAATTATCATGTATTGATTTTTATTATTTGAAAACATTGAAAAGTGTTTGAAGTCAAATACAAGTTCAAAGAAATGAATTGGTAAACCCGAGCAAAGATTTGATTGAGTTACTACAGCTACTCCACGCTGTAGTGCAGCATTTAATTTATTGGAAAGCACTATTTTTTTGATCATACATTTTTCATTCTTCAAAGCCCTTTCAAAGTCTTTTGCTTCTAAAATTAGTGAATTCAAGCGATGAAAAAAAAAAACATTTCTTCTAAACGTGCATGAAATTCAATTTTTTATTATTATATTGAAATCTGTAATTATGATTATTAAAACTTAGTACCTACAATTAATTTTTGTTCCTTCACAAAATACTCAAATTTCAATTCAATCAAACTTTTGGTTGGCAATAATTAATATGAAAAATTTAATTATCAAACTATTTTTAAATTTACGAAAAACTACAATACGAATTATTATTAATTATCATGTATTGATTTTTATTATTTGAAAACATTGAAAAGTGTTTGAAGTCAAATACAAGTTCAAAGAAATGAATTGTTAAACCAGAGCAAAGACTTGATTGAGTTACTACAGCTACTCCACGCTGTAGTGCAGCATTTAATTCATTGGAAAGCACTATTTTTTTGATCATACATTTTTCATTCTTCAAAGCCCTTTCAAAGACTTTTGCTTCTAAAATTAGTGAATTCAAGCGATGAAAAAAAAAACATTTCTTCTAAACGTGCATGAAACTTAATTCTTTTATTATTATATTGAAATCTGTAATTATTATTATTAAAACTTAGTACCTACAATTAACTTTTGTTCCTTCACAAAATACTCAAATTTCAATTCAATCAAACTTTTGGTTGGCAATAATTAATGTGAAAAATTTAATTATCAAACTATTTTTAAATTTACGAAAAACTAACAATACGAATTATTATTATTTATCATGTATTGATTTTTATTATTTGAAAACATTGAAAAGTGTTTGAAGTCAAATACAAGTTCAAAGAAATGAATTGGTAAACCAGAACAAAGACTTGATTGAGTTACTACAGCTACTCGACGCTGTAGTGCATCATTTAAGGGGAGGGAGTCAGGTAAAAAAAATGGATTTTGAAAATTCAATATCCTCCAAATCCTATTGCATATAAAAATGCCCAACGCACTATATTGTTGGTATTCGATGAAAGGATTTTTTACTGTTGTCTGACTTGCATATGATGTTCAATATTTTCTTAAGCGAAGTTCTTAGGTTTTCCATTCTGTGCATGATTCACATCAAACTACTAGGCAGATTTGAATGGTTGACGTCTCATGTTCTTCTTCATGAAAAGATACACCGGCTAAATGGAGCAAACTATTTTTTTTTCATTCTGAAAACAGAGTTAATCACTGATTTAGAAAATAGCATAACATTTATTTATTAATAATTACGTCACTTAAAAAATATTACCTTTTATTAATATTTGCTCCATTTAGCCGGTGTATCTTTTTATGAAGAAAAAAATGAGACGTCAACGATTTTAATCTGCCTAGTAGTTTGATCTGAATCATGCGCAGAATGGAAAACCTAAGAACTGTGCTTAAGATAATATTGAAAAGCATATGCAAGTCAGACGATAGTAAAAAAAATCCTCATCGAGTACCAACAATATAGTGTGTTGGCCATTTTTATATGCAATAGGATTTGAATGATATTGAATTTCCAAAATCAATTTTTTTGACCTAACTCCCTCCCCTTAAGTCATTGGAAAGCACTATTTTTTTGATCATACATTTTTCATTCTTCAAAGCCCTTTCAAAGTCTTTTGCTTCTGGGTCCACCAATTCTTCTCATCTGACCCAACAGGCTTCCTGAGAAGGTTCGATTCTCTGAGCGTGTAGAAGGGAAATAACATATTTCGATGTCTGCAAGAGGGTTTTATAATCGAGCGCCCTCGACATTCACGGGTGGTCCCGTCAGCGGGACTGTTTTACTCTGTTATTTGTTTTAACTCGACGATGCGTCTCTCGAAGAAGATTGCGCTCGAGTGACGCTACACATTCTGCGTCTCTCGTTCATCTGTTATGTACTTTAATACATAGATATATATACATAATATGTATATATAATGTGGATAGCATATTATCTCGTATCTGTTTCAAGAAATAATTATTGCGATCGAAGAGTTTTTTATTTTCCAATTTTATTTCAATATCCACTGAGTTAAAAATAAAACAGCGATCAGTATTTTTTCTGCTGAGAAAACAGAGCTGCGTTTATTTAAAAAAACTGCTTTAAAGATAAGTACAGAAGAAGAACAGTATTTCTGTCATATATGGATGTAATACTTGACGAAAATTACTTCATTTATTTATCATTAAATTAATCAATAATAATAATCATTATTATTATCAATAATGATAATAATAATAATTATTGACTAATTTGATTATATAATTTGTTACATTATTTTATTAAGTAATTCAGAGTTACAATATACATTTTTTTGTATCTCCTGATAAATTAGTCATATCATTTGGCGCAGCTTTTTTCAATTAGGTTAATTATCAATAATAAATAAAAAGAAAAATTTGATTGTTTTAATTTTTTTTAATGATTTTTTTCCCCAAGACTTTCCAGGATGTTACTTACTAATTTAAGTATTTGTACTGTAAAAGATAAGTACAGAATGAGAACAGTGTTTCTGTCATATATGGATGTAATGTTTGACGAAAATTACTGTATTTATTTATCATTAAATTAGTCAATAATTATTATTATTATTATTATTGACTAATATAGTATAGTAGATATAATTATATATTCTCACTCACTCACTGTTTCAATTATTTAATAAAATAATGTAATAAATTAAATAAACAAATTAGTAAATAATAATTATTATTATTGACTAATTTGATTATCTAATTTACTACATTATTTTATTAAATAATTCAGAATTCCAATATAAATTTTTTTTAATCTCCTGATAAATTAGTAATATAATTTGTCGCAGCTTTTTTCAATTAGGTTAATTATCAATAATAAATAAAAAGAAAAATTATACTGTTTTAATTTTTTTTAATAATTTTTTTTCCCACGTCTTTCCAGGATATTTCTTACTAATTTAAGTATTCTTGCTGTAAAGTAATGTAAAATTTAAAAAAAACAAAAAAAAATAATGACAACGAAGCTGACTTAACAAGGAATGAAAATTTTCGTTTCGATGGACCGACAGTCCATCTCTATTCCTCAACATACTTAGCAGGGATCATCGGCATTTAGAAACGAGGCACAAAACGAAGAATATGGAATGCAACGGCGAATGAAGGACAAAGGAGAAGAGAAAAGGTAGAAATGGAGAAGTTTCGGGCCTCCTGGGACGGCCTACAGCAGCTCACACCAGGGGGTCGTCGAAAGTTTAATGTCCAACGATAGTCTGACCTGTGCTCGATCGCCCGAATATCCATGATAAAAGTTATAGATGGTGTAGGTTTGTGTAGCTTATTAAATGACTCATAGCAGTAGCTATGTATATATACATATATATATATATATATGTACATAACCCAGTCTTCGCCTGCAGAGGCAGATGAAGCTTTATTTATGTGTGTGTCGTCGAGTCTTGACTCTTGAAACAAAGAGATCAAAGCAAGAGAGATGATAGAAAAAGAGACTATAGAGAAAAAAAAATTATGGAAGGATGCGGTGTAAGATGATTCGGGGAACTCAAGAGTTATGTTGCGTAGCTCTTCGAAAAGAGAGATAGAAAAGTTGAAACAGCATTATAGCAAATGCTAATGGGTGTAATGGACTTTTATAACTCGTCGTTTTCTTTCCGTTTAAGGAAGTTTATATATCCTGGCATTTGTATAAGTTGAACACTAAAAAATGTAGTGTATATTATTATCTACATCATTTTTTAGATTTTAACTTTTTGTTTTCTTCGGATTTCTACTCTGTTGCATTTTAACGAGACAACACTGGCAGTGATTTAACAACAGACAAAAGAAAAAAAAATGTAATCCATGCCAAAGAAATCCAGAATGAAAAATAAAAGCTTTATATTAGAATATATTATTATAATTACAATATTACAAAATTATATTATTATCAATTATTGTTGCAAAGTTTGATAAATTAGTTAATCAATTGCCGAAGAAATTTACAACGAAAACTAAAAGCTTTATATTAGAAAATATTATTATAATTACAATATTACAAAATTATATTATTATCAATTATCGTTGCAAAGTTTGATAAATTGATTAACTACATTCTAAACTTTTTATGTTAATAGACGTCTGCTAAAATATGATAAAGTGTATGTATTATTAATTTTTTTAGATTTTGTTTTATAAACTTGATGCCATTATATCGCTGATCAATCATTCAATCAATTATATTGCTATTAAAAAGTAATTTTAAGATAAAAAATATAACGAATTTTTTTCTAAATCAAAAGCCGAACTTTCGATTTGGCTATTGATTTTCCAGGTTTATCGGTAATTTATGCAGAACCTATTAAAAGAATTATCGACTTGTCACATGCAATGATTGTAAGAACGACATTAAAGCAGTTTCTTAATTTTTAGTTGGACCATTATTACACGTATCATGTTACCGATTTTTTTGTAGGGTCTGTACAAGTCACTAAACATCCCATAAAATTAGTAAGCATATTGAATTTTCGTTTCTTGATAAAAAAAAATATTGCGTTATATTTTTATACTAAAAAGGAGTTTTTTAATAGTCGCTATTATTATTATCAATTATCGTTGCAAAGTTTGATAAATTGATTAACTACATTCTAAACTTTTTATGTTAATAGACGTCTGCTAAAATATGATAAAGGGTTAATTTTTTTAGATTTTGTTCTATAAACTTGATGCCATTATATCGCTGATCAATCATTAAATCAATTATATTGCTATTAAAAAGTAATTTTAAGATAAAAAAATATAACGAATTTTTTTCTAAATCAGAAGTCGAACTTTCGATTTGGACTATTGATTTTCCAGGTTTATCGGTAATTTATGCAGGACCTATGAAAAGAATTATCGACTTGACACATGCAATGATTGTAAGAACGACATTAACGCAGTTTCTTAATTTTTAGTTGGACCATTATTACACGTATCATGTTACCGATTTTTTTGTAGGGTCTGTACAAGTCACTAAACACCCCATAAAATTAGTAAGCATATTGAATTTTCGTTTCTTGATAAAAAAAAAATATTACGTTATATTTTTATACTAAAAAAGAGTTTTTTAATAGTCGCTATTATTATTATCAATTATCGTTGCAAAGTTTGATAAATTGATTAACTACATTCTAAACTTTTTATGTTAATAGACGTCTGCTAAAATATGATAAAGGGTTAATTTTTTTAGATTTTGTTCTATAAACTTGATGCCATTATATCGCTGATCAATCTTTAAATCAATTATATTGCTATTAAAAAGTAATTTTAAGATAAAAAATATAACGAATTTTTTTCTAAATCAAAAGCCGAACTTTGGATTTGGCTATTGATTTTCCAGGCTTATCGGTAATTTATGCAGAACCTATGAAAAGAATTATCGACTTGTCACATGCAATGATTGTAAGAACGACATTAAAGCAGTTTCTTAATTTTTAGTTGGATCATTATTACACGTATCATGTTACCGATTTTTTTGTAGGGTCTGTACAAGTCTCTGAACATCCCATAAAATTAGTAAGCATATTGAATTTTCGTTTCTTGATAAAAAAATATTACGTTATATTTTTATACTAAAAACGAGTTTTTTAATAGTCGCTATGTAACATTATGACCAGTTCATTAAAAAGTTTTAAAAAAATTCTCCAAATATAACCTTAACCATTTTTTGTCTGACCAATAGTCTCTGCGTTAAAAAACGAGAAAAAAAATCTCTTCCCGACAGCTGCATTTAAAAATGTAGAAAAATGTACAGAAGCTCTTTTCAAGCTGGCAGATGTTAAGAAATATCGGAGAAATAAATCGAAAAAAGTGCTCATTTATTACTGACAAAAAAAAATGTGTGTTCCAAAAGTTAAAACGCATGAATAAATAAGTAAATATACCAATACGGCGACGGAATATTTGGGCGACTAAAAGTCTAATCAATTACGTATTTAAAAAAAATTAAAATTGCCAGAAGAAAGTAGAAGCGACACTCTTCGCCGTTCGTATCTTACAGACCCTCGACTCATTTCAACTTGTTGCACTCAAGGATCAGCGGCTGAACGAACAAAGCAAAAAGTGTAATAGCCGCAGGATTCTTTTTCGGGCATCGTGGGATCTGCGCGCCTTCGCTTCGTGACTTGTTGTACGGCCCCCCCTTAGTTCGGTATGTATATAGTAGAAGGCAGGAAGAAACGTAGGGCCGAAGACAGTGCGGTGTCCACCTTTTTCCCTTTCTCTTGACTCGCCGCTGCTCGCTCTCCGTTCCATACAGACACACGCTGGTTATCCGAGAGAATATACTGCCGCTTTAAGTTTTACCTCTCGTTTTTGGCCTCCCGAAAAATAAAACCTTTATTGAGCTCGAGCCAATGAAGAGTCACTCGCGATTTTAACGATATACCTGCTGTTGATGAGGCATTATACAAATGTACAAAAATTGCATTTATAGACTAAATAAAATTAGTATACCAATCGGGAGGATTTTAACCAAGTAGTTTTATGCTGCGAAGTAAAGAATGCACTATGGAAATTACTTTGTTCCCGAAGAATGTAGAAAAAGATAATCCATTTCGATTAAAAAAAAATACATGTAAAATTAGCACTCAATAAAATTCTTTTATTTTCTTAGCTTTTTTGGGTTCCTTTTGGTTCTTAAGGTTTTGTGATTCTTAAGGTCTCCTCTCGTTTTTGACTAAATAAAATTAGTATACCAATCAGGAGGATTTTAAGCAAATAGTTTTATGCTGCGAATTAAAATATCGAAAACGATAATCCACTTCGATTAAAAAAAAACACATGTAAAATTAGCACTTAATAAAATTCTATTATTTTTTAAGCTTCTTTGGGTTCCTTTTGGTTCTTAAGGTTTTGTGATTCTTAAGTTCTCCTCTCGTTTTTGACTAAATAAAATTAGTATACCAATCAAGAGGATTTTAAGCAAGTAGTTTTATGCTGCGAATTAAAGAACATACTATGGAAATTATGTTGTTCCCGAAGAATATCGAAAAAGATAATCCACTTGATAAAAAAAACACATGTAAAATTAGCACTTGATAAAATTCTTTTATTTTCGTAGGTTCTTTGGGTTCCTTTTGGTTCTTAAGGTTTTGTGATTCTTAAGTTCTCCTCTCGTTTTTCACTAAATAAAATTAGTATAGCAATCAGGAGGATTTTAAGCAAGGAGTTTTATGCTGCGAATTAAAGAATGTACTATGGAAATTATGTTGTTCCCGAAGAATATCGAAAAAGATAATCCACCTGATAAGAAAAAACACATGTAAAATTAGCACTTAATAAGATTCTTTTATTTTCTTAGGTTCTTTGGGTTCGTTTTGGTTCTTAAGCTTTTGTGATTCTTAAGTTCTCCTCTCGTTTTTGACTAAATAAATTTCGAAAAAATAAAATTAGTATACCAATTAGGAAGATTTTAAGCAAGTAGTTTTATGCTGCGAATTAAAGAATGTACTATGGAAATTATGTTGTTCCCGAAGAATATCGAACAAGATAATCCACTTGATAAAAAAAAACACATGTAAGATTAGCACTTAATAAAATTCTTTTATTTTCTTAAGTTCTTTGGGTTCGTTTTGGTTCTTAAGGTTTTGTGATTCTTAAGTTCTCCTCTCGTTTTTGACTAAATAAAATTTAAAAAACTAAAATTAGTATACTAATCAGGAGGATTTTAAGAAAGTAGTTTTATGCTGCGAATTAAAGAATGTACTATGGAAATTATGTTGTTCCCGAAGAATATCGAAAAAGATAATCCACTTCGATTAAAAAAAACACATGTAAAATTAGCTGTTAATAAAATTCTTTTATTTTTTTAGCTTCTTTGGGTTCGTTTTCGTTCTTAAGGTTTTGTGATTCTTAAGTTCTCCTCTCGTTTCTGACTAAATAAATTTCAAAAAAAATAAAATTAGTATATCAATCAGGAGGATATTAAGCAAGTAGTTTTATGCTGCAAATTAAAGAATGTATTATGGAAATTATGTTGTTCCCGACGAATATCGAAAAAGATAGTCCACTTGATAAAAAAAACACATGTAAGATTAGCACTTAATAAAATTCTTTTATTTTCTTAAGTTCTTTAGGTTCGTTTTCGTTCTTAAGGTTTTGTGATTCTTAAGTTGTCCTCTCGTTTAAAAATAATATCTTTATTCAGCTCGAGCCAATACAGAGTCACTTGCAGTCTTAACAATATACCTGCAATTTGGTTCGGAACTCTAGAAACACCAAAGACGATGTCATAAACATTTAATCTTGGCAACACCACCATAAAATATTTTCATTGAAATATTATAAAATAGCAATTAATCAAATTAATTTAAATTCATTTAATTAATTAATTAATTCATTAAGTTTTACTATAACCCATGACATCCCACTCTGTAAATTTCAGGTTAAATTAATAAATACACCATCTTTGAAATGTGCATATTTGATTTTTTTTTTAAATATCTGAGAGCGGATTGAATAAAAAAATGAAAACTCTTAAAAACGGATTTTTTAGGGGTTAAAGTTTTCACACAAGAATTAATATTTTTGTAAGAAAGTTTATACATTTCTGTCTAAGAAAACATTTTTTAAATAATTTAATGTTTCACCCGTATAGATTAAAAATAATGGAAAACGTACAATTGAACGAAAATCGAAAAACTAATTAATACATATTAATTAGAAAAAAATTGCTATGTATCTCATATTTTGTAGATCTTCATGCCGTATCGTAGTAAACATTCTGTAAAATTTTGAGACGAATGAAAAATAAGGCTCACGGATTTTTGTCGGCAGTTGATGGAATGGCCCATATGCATAAATATGAGCAAAGAATATATTAAAAAAGAAATAGCGACAGCATACCTAGATTTCTTTATATCACCAGGCATTATTTTGTAATATTGTAATTATAATAATATTTTGTAATACGAAGCTTTTATTTTTCGTTATAAATTTCTTTGGCATGGATTACATTTTTTTTTTCTTTTGTACATATGTTGCTAAATTACGGGTAGTGCTGTCTCGTTAAAATGCAATAGAGTAGAAATCTGAAGAAAAAAAAACTACAAACTTGACTGTGCAAATACGATGCAAAGCAAGTCTTTGACATTCCTGGTGTTATTGCTGCTGGCAAATCGTATCTACAGCAGCATGACTTCCATCGCCCTCTTGGCTTTACTGTTATGTTCCCTTCGCCTCGGCACATTAGATCTTCTTCACTCTCGTCACGGCTTCTTTATGTCTTTATGTCTTCTTTTCTCTTCCCCTCTCTTTGCGGCTCTAGTACGACGCGACTTCTGGCGCCAGAGGGTTTTCCAAGTTCCGTCATCGACCTCAAGAAGTGGCCCAAGACAAGAGCAAAAACACAGCGAGGGGAGAAGATAAGTATGGGAAAAAAAAGATGAAACGAAAACAAGGTTTTATTTGCCGACAAATTGTCCCTCGACTTCATTTCGAATAAAAGGAACTCGGAAGTGATGTGTAATTTTCAAAGCAGAAAAATACTGATCTCAATTCTAATTTTATACATACATATGGGGCATTCTGCGCCGAATCGATCTATGAGCGTTTTTGACTTTTTGGTTTCTGTTAAGGGGAGGTAGGAAGGTCAAAAAAATTGTTTTTGGAAATTCAATATCATCCAAATTCTATTGCATATAAAAATGCCCAATGCACTATATTGTTGGTGCTCGATGAAAGAATTTTTTACTGTCGTCTGACTCGCATATGCTTTTCAATATTATCTTAAGCAAAGTTCTTAGGTTTTCCATTCTGCGCATGATTCAGATCAAACTACTAGGCAGATTGGAATCATTGACGTCTCATTTTCTTCTTCATGAAAAGATACACCGGCTAAATGGAGCAAACTATTTTTTTTTAATTCTGAAAGCAAAGTTAATCACTGATTTAGAAAATAGCATAAAATTTATTTATTAATAATTATGTTACTTAAAAAATATTACATTTTATTAACATTTGCTCCATTTAGCCGGTGTAGCTGTTCATGAAGAAGAAAATGAGACGTCAACCATTCCAATCTGCCTAGTAGTTTGATCTGAATCATGCGCAGAATGGAAAACCTAAGATCTTTGCTTAAGATAATATTTAAAGGCATATGCAAGTCAGACGGCAGTAAAAAATCCTTTAATCGAGTACCAACAATATAGTGCGTTGGGCATTTTTATATGCAATAGGATTTGGATGATATTGAATTTCCAAAATCAATTTTTTTTTACCTGACGCCCTCCCCTTAATTATTTATTATACCATTGCACTAATGCTCTAAAGAGCGTCTGATTTTTTTCACGAACTCTTATTTTTTAATTAATTATACACATATACGTGATAACGTATATTTTTAAAAATAATTCTATACTCTATAAAATAAAAAAATTAATACCGTTCGTCACTAAATTATACATATATATATTCTTATTATACATATAAGTATTCTTGCATGACTGTATATATTGCAAAAAAATCATCAGAGTGGCAAGGATCGAGCTTACGGTATTAAAAAAAATTATTCGTCTGGAAGTTTCGAAAACGGGGGATTTATTTTTTTTTATACCGGAAGCTCGATCCGTACCACTCTGATGATTTTTTTGCAATATCTACAATCATGCAAGAATACTCTGTAATTTTATTAGCCAAAAAAAGTAACCTTTTTTTTATCAAAAAAATAATAATGTCCCCGTTTTTCGGAACTTCCACATAAATGCATTTTTTAATACCAGAAAATCGATCGGTGCCACTCTGGCGATTTTTTTGTGATATCAACAGTCATGTAGCAATACTCTGTAATTTTTTCAGTAAAAAAAAATATCCTTTTTTTAATTAAAAAATAATTCCTCCATTTTTCGGAAAAAAATCATACTCACAGGAACGTGACAATTATTTGGAATATTCCGGTCGAAAGCTAACAATAAACGACAACTTTTATGTGCTGACATTTTTTTTAGTAACGTCAAAATTCTGAGATATTTGCACTTGAATAAAAAAAGCCATTTTCTGAAAAAATATTTTAAAAAATCTGAAAAAATCCACATAGAGTGTCTTTGAGTGGTACATTCATATAACCAATTACAGGGCAAATCGGAGAGGGTCGAAAAAAAAGTGGCTGAATTGACAGAGAATGCTACATATACGTGATAACGTATATTTTTAAGGGCGATGTCAATTTTTGGAAAAATTGAAAATTCCCCAAAATCTGAACCACTTTACCGATTCGAGCCAAATTCAATACCAAAAAACATTGAGTGCACCTGCTCTTAAAAATAACTATTTAGCAAAATAGACTAAATTTGACAAAAATTAAAGCGCCCACTTCCTTTTTTCAAAAAACAGCATAAAATCGGCATTTTCGCACACATTTTGTCGATATGAAAATCGCGAGAAAAAAATTTCCTCTATGAGGAAGCAAAATGTTGAAAAAATGTTTAACTCACTTTGAAAGTAGCTTGCGATTTCCATTTGTAAGAAATATTTCTTGGCATGTGTGGATTTTACAATTAGAGATAATAAAATTATCTTATTCATACAAATGGGAAACCGATTCATGGACAAGACTGTTGATAGGAAGACTGCAGATATATAGGAAGGACACTTTTATCGAATCATCTTTCATCGCCGATTGAACGTGCTAATAATACATACATAACGGCGGGTCAGTCTTTATCGTCGCACGCTACGTTTCACCTTTCAATCGACGATCCTTTGAAATTACGTTAATTAACTCTGGCGTATCTCGACAGGTATCGATCTTCCTCGATCAGTGAACGCGAGTCGGCACGAACGCGTGCGCCTTTGATCCATCATAAATTATTACATATACTGCACACTGCATCATTCGCCAAGTTAATGGCATTATAACGATCGTCGCTAACCAAGCGCGTGCACGTAAACTTTCACGTGTGGCACGTCATCCGTAAAACGCAAACATGATGATCATCGTATAAGTACATCTGTGCATCAATCACACATTTAGTACCTAAGGTTTGAGCCAAAAATCATTTTTAACATTTTTCGAACTCGACAATTAATCAAATTATTTTTGTGAAATATAACATAAACAACTTATGTACTTACTACTTTTTTTTTTGTAATTATTTTTCAGAGGTAGAATTCTGTACAGTTTTACAAAAAAAATATCCTTGCATTGTTGTTTTCAGAGTTGTAAATGCCTAATACTTTTAGAAATAATGATGATGATACGATTAGCTCTATAATTATGATTTTATAATTATAACAAGTAGCGATTGTAATACGATGATTAAACTTTGGAATGGCAGCAAAAATTATTATTTTTCAATAAAAATTCACGGTAATCCTTTTGAAAAAATGGAAAAAAATAAGTAATGCATTACTTATTTCTTCCATTTTTTTCCCCTATTTCTTGCAATATTAAAGCGAAAATTAGTATTATTTTCAGCTATTCAAATGTTTTCATTCTATTTTATAATCACTACATATTATTATTATGAAATCATAATTGCAAACCCGAGTAAAAAAAACAAGTGCATCCCGGATCCATGCGGGATCCGCGAGATGTACGTGAAAAAGTCCCGTCAATGAGACAATCCTTGACTTTTCGCGTACTTCGAGTTTCATGCGGAAAGTACGTGAAAAGTTCGTGAAAAATTTGAGCCAGAAATTCACCAATTAAATTCACGAAAAGTACATGAGAAGTACACATTTGAAATGGTTGCATTAAAGATTCGCGGCAGCTAGAAAGTACACGAAAAGTACGTGGGAAGTTCATATTTGAAATGTTTGCGTATAAAGTTCGGGTCGAAAGGTACAAGATATGTACGTGACGAGTCCATATTTAACATTTTTCCGTACAAAGTCCATGACCCAAAGTACGGGATATGTACGTGAAAAGTTCATATTCAACATTTTTCCGTACAAAGTCCGTGCCGAAAAGTACAGGAGACGTACGTGAAAAGTACATATTGAAAATTTTCGCGTATAAAGTCCGTGACGCAAAGTACAGGATATGTACGTGAAAAGTTCATATTTAACATTTTTCCGTACAGATTAAAGATGGACTTGTCACGTACATATCCTGTACCTTTCGACCCGAACTTTATACGCAAACATTTCCAGTATGAACTTCCCACGTACTTTTCGTATACTTTCTAGCTGCCGCGAATCTTTAATGCAACCATTTCAAATGTGTACTTCTCATGTACTTTTCGTGTATTTAATTGATGAATTTCTGGCTCAAATTTTTCACGTACTTTTCACGTACTTTCCGCGTGAAACTCGAAGTACGCGAAAAGTCAAGGATTGTCTCATTGGCGGCACTTTTTCACGTACATCTCGCGGATCCCGCATGGATCCGGGATGCACTTGTTTTTTTTACTCGGGAAATTGTACTGTAAACTATGTCTCATGAGTTAATGAGGATTTACAACTCTGGTTGTTTCTAACTTTCGAGACATTGGAAAATGCACCTCGTATTCAAGCTAAAAATGATTTCTTGATTTTTACTTTTCTAGGTCGATGTAGTTATAGTTTTTTTTGTGCATTCACCGGGTTTGGAGATCTTTTTTACTTCAATGTGGTATTTAGGACATATATATATAATCAGAAATCCACTGCCGATTACAATTGTTTTTTTTAAATGGACTATTTAATTTTTTTTTGTCTCTTTATACAATATTTTAATTAGTCATTAAAATAAGTGGCATATTCGTAACTAGTGAGAGTAAATAGTTGGTAGCGTCTTTTATTTTTTTCGGACTTTCTTCAAAGCGATATCTACGGCGCAAAAAATTGAAGTATCGTGATGCCGTAATTCTCTTCGCTTTGGCGAGCTCTTTTAAAGGAAAAAAAAATAAATAATCGGCCGACCCAAAAACAAATTATGATTCGATAAAAATCCTAAAGCAAAAAAAATATCGACTTTTGCTAATCTTAAAAGCATAAGTGATCGAAAATTTCCCACTGTCCAAAAAGCTACATAATTTGTTGTCGATAACTCAGAAATTTCAAGAGAAAATCTGAAGTAAAAAAATCCAGTTTTTTTCACATTTTCTCATGAAATTTTTATTTATTAATCGACAGAAAATTCCAACTAAATCTTAAAAGCAAATGAGTTTGGAAATTTCTCGTTAATTACAAAACTGACATTTTCTTGTTGCTAGTTGAAAAATTTCAATTGATCGTGACAAGATTCAATTTTGTCAGGTTTTTCTGAAAGAAATGATTTTACCAACTACTTTTAATGAAACTTTATTTCTTGATGCAAATAATTAACATTCTGATTGAATCAAATGTTGAATTGGAAAATTACGTGTAATAAAATCCTTAAATTGCGCACTATTTCGTGTGTACCTTTTGCGACTTCGGAAACTGTACCTGCCAGGGTTATAGTCTACCTTCGGCAAATTTGGAAACAAAGGTAGCACGCAGCAACGAAACTAACGGGCGTGCGGCTAAGACGGGTATTTGTTCAGGCATAACTGCGGCAGTAACTATCGGGTACGCAAAAAGAGGGAGAGCCGCGTGAGATGCACGCAGCAGGAGACGTGCAAGAAAGACAGAAAGAGAAAAAAAGTAAGACAGAAAGAGAAATCAAGTGAGAGAGCAAAAAGAGAGACAGAAAGAGAAACCAAGTGAGAGAGAAAAAGAGGGAGAGAGAAAGGGAATAGATAGATGGAAAGAGAAATGAAGAGAGCGAGAAAAAGAGGGACGAAAGTAAAAACCAAGAGAGAGAAAAAAGAGAGAGAGACAGAGAGAGAAACCAAGAAGGAGAGAGAAAAAGAGAGAGAATAAGAAAAATAAAAATCAAAAGAAGAGGAATCGTTCACCAGGCCCACGGGGATTCGGGGTGGCAATTAGCAAGAACAATAGGGAGGGTGCGGGGTAGGTAGGCAGGTCTTTTCTCAGAAGTAGGAGGGTCGCGTGGTGCTCACTTCGGCGGATGGGATCTGCGAGAGTCAGACAGGCATGTATTAGAGAGAACGTCGATTGGGGGGCTAGTGAGAGCTTAGCCATATACACTATAGCTATGGAGATGTCCGGAGGCAGATGAAAAATATTTGGCTTTGAGTTTTGCCTTCTTCCTTCAAATTCTGCTTCCTTTTCATCTTCACTTCTACTAAATTTTTAAAGAAAATCACTAGCTTCCCGCAATTTTTTTTTAAATGTTAATGTTCATGCTTTTCACCAAAAGTTGGACTCCTAAGAAAAAAGAACAAAGTAAATATAACAACAATTTTTGGTGTTACAAATTCGTTGTAAATTCACTTTTTTGATCATTCTTATTTGACAAAAAATTATTCGCACAATTTACAAAATAAAAAAAAAAACTGTAAAATAAGAAAAATTTGTTTTATTAACTAAATAGTTTTGTTACTTATGAGAACTGGCCATATTATTTTATAGGAATTTTTTTTATCGCTTGGGTAAAAGATGGAAAAGAAAACGACGCTCGCACACGAACCCTTGGTATTTTCAGGATTAGATGAGAGAGAAGTGGTTTGTGGCAGCCAGTCATCATGATTGGAGATATCAACTTGCATTTGTAGGCGCGGATTATTACCACAAATGAAAATTTGTAAATTCAATAACTGTTTCTTTTTTGTTAATTTTTTCTCCTCTGTTTCGACAAAGTAATAGTGGGTGGGGCTCAAAATAGCAAATGATCAAAATAGCGAATGGCTAAAATAGCGAACTTCAAAATAAGGAATGCCTGAATCTAGAATGGGTATCATTATGAAATTCGCTATTTCAGTCATTCGCTACTTTGATTATTCTTTATTTTGACCCCCATTTTATTAAAATGCAATCAAAATAGCGAAGGGTCAAAATAGCGAATGGCTAAAATAGCGAATTTCATATTGATGGCCATTCTATATTTAGACGTTCCTTATTTTGAAATTCGCTATTTTAGCCATTCGCTATTTTGATCATTTACTCTTTTGATCCCCTCCCGTAATAGTTGTAATCTGTCTATAAATGTCCTATTTACCAAAACTAGTTTGTTTTTGACATTTTGTTTTGACTATTTCGCTTTGAAACACTTTAAAAAAATTTAACAATAAAAAATTCGTAAAACACAATAAACATTTGACTAATTAACAAAACAGGTTTGTAACTTTACTGTAAAAATGTTCATAACAAAAATTAATATGCCTTTGTCGCTCGTTTTTTATTCATAAACTAGGATATTAAATTAAACACATTAAAAAATTAAAGTTTAATACAAAAGTATTGTAATATTACTATATAATGTAAAATTGATGTACATTTCTGCTAAATTCGTCACAAAATTCTTATTAATTGATGCAAAGTATACAAAAATTAATGTATAATTTCCTAAATTTGTTACAAACGTCGTCTTTTTAATATAAATTAAATTAAATTTTACCGAACGTACATTGAATTTTTATTTACTTTCGTATATTAAATTGAATTTCCACCACTAAGGTTCAGTAAAAATACAATACATTAAATACTATACGGTATATGAATTTCCAAAATATTTTTGACAGTGTACTGTTGTGTAGACGAAATATGGAAAGTAAAGGACTCTCACGCCCGAACTATCGGCATGATTAGGACTAGATGAGAGAGAAGTGATCCGCGTAGCGGGTCATAATCATCAGAGGGCGCAGCACCGCGAAGGTTTTCGTCGTAGACTCGGCAGAGTCGAAACAAGTTTTCGAAGCGGCCGGCCCGGGTAACCGGTGATTAGCCCTACTTATCTCGCCGCGCTATGTCGAAGAAGAGTCTGGTGGTTCCATATATGTTCTCTCCTACCTTGCCCTTCGTCCCGCTCTATCATCATTTCGTTCTTCGTCGTCGGAAAGTAAAAGGGAACCATCGTGAATTATATGCAACTGCCAAATTGCTCCAAATTATACGCGTGCGTTAGCGAGACTCGCTGCCCCGGCTGTTATAATAATTTTCGTCGTTTTTTCCGCTCGTGTCCAGCCTTTCGAGTTTGCTTACGCAGAGCGTCTACTTACCGAGAACACTTGAGAGTTTTAACAAACTACCGCCGCATCAAAAGCGTCGCTTTTGTAGTTGTGTGCTCGAGGACGCTTCCGTATGTGTGTATATATATATATATAATAAATCCATATGTGTATTTTACTACACGAGCTAAAGAAACGAAAAATAGGGAGTCGGAGAGAAGAAGCGGTAAGATAATTAGACGGCTGCTGCTCGAACACGCTGTCGACGATGCTGAAGAAGAGGAAGAGGGACGGCTTTAAGAACGAGACAGCGAACAAAATTTCTGCAATTTGTGTAACGGCAGTGATTTTATAAAAAAAAACTCGTCTCCTTTCGTTGGCACTAAATTTTTGTCCTATCGTTAAATCAGGCATGGGCAATATTTCAAGGTTATACAATGGCAAAATATACCAACGGCTAATTATGAAAAATTTACGAAAAAATATAGACCGGTATAAAAAGCCATAGAAAAGTAGAAAACTATTTTTATAGAATATGCTCACGATAAAATTCTCGATAAAGGTTTTGGAGTCTTTTTTTTTAGGTTTTTCAATTTTTTCAAATGTCTTGGAGGGATTTGTTTATTTCTTTTTTATTTTTGAAGGGAATTTAAAGTTTGAATAAATGGTGAAACATGAAAATATGCGGTTTTATGGCCTATAAGACGAAACTTTATTCAGATTAAATATTTTCCTGTTAAAAAAAAGCTTTTTAAATGTTGGACTCTTTTCTGATTAAAAATCGTGGAGAAATGGCAGTTTTTTTTAATTTACTTATTCAATTTTTACATGTAAATGAGTTTTCCTTCAACATAATAAAAATGTAGGCCGTATTCATAATAATAAAGTTCCACTGTTTGTCAAACTTCTCCAACATTTTAAAATCAAAACTAAAAAATATTGGGAAAATTTATTTAACTTAAATTCGACAATATTGAATTTTAAAATTACGATTGAAAAAGAAAAGATTAAAAAATGATGCTACTTTGGCAGTTAAAGGGTACAAAAATATCTCGAATTACTTTCTTTAATTCATAGTTAAATGAATTTAAATGAAAATTTATTTTACATACTTTCATGACTAAATATCATCAAGTATTATTAAATTTATTAAATATTAAAATTCATTATAAAAGATTATTCATAATTATTCTAGAAATGTAAAAATTTTTAGTTTTGCATAATCAATCATGTACCGAGAGAAAAATATAGTACTCATTCCCAGATTCGTATAGTAATCGGGATCCAAAGTGGAAAAATGGCATTTTTTTCCAGACACATACGAAGATTTACTAGGCGTCGCACGCTAACGTATTTAGCGTAGGGGAAATGGGGGCAAAACGGGCAGGGGGGCAAAACGGGCAGCTCAATTAAAAATCGGGATTGGGGGCAAAACGGGCACTGTCTCAACTTTCGTAAAAACGATTTGTCTCAGTTTTTTACGTTCCTTAGATAGGGAAAGTGCGGAAAATACGTCAAATTGGCGATGAAAAAAAAATAGATAATCTTCATCAGATCAGAATTTTTTTAACCATCCGTTCAGAACTTTTTTTCGATACTTTGTTGAGCAAAGAAAAAAAATACAGTCAAATGAATTTTTCAAAAATTTTATAATCAAATTAATTCTTTGAAAAAAAAAGTCGGTATAACATAAAGAAATCAATTACAACGAAATTCTCATTTTATGATTTGGTGCCAATTTTGACCCCGATACTTATATTTAGCCGAGATGCCTGTTTTGCCTCCCTGCCTGTTTTATTGACATCACCAATTATTTTCCGAAATTTTCAAGTAAGAAATGTCAGGAAATTGAAAAAAGTCGTGTTCGAAAAAGTTGAAACGATGCCCGTTTTGCCCCCAATTGTTATTTTCAGTCGTGATGCCCGTTTTGCCCCCATCTCCCCTAAATCGTACAGTGGGCGACGCCTAGTAAATCTTTGTATGTGTCTGGAAAAAAAATGCCATTTTTCCACTTTGGATCCCGATTACTATACGAATCTGGGAATGAGTACTATATTTTACTCTCGGTGTGGTTATATTATACAATAAATATTTTAAATACATTTTCTTTTAACGAATGCCCATCCCTGATTCGAACTCAAAAGTATGTTCAATACAATTTCATTCGTGCAAGCCTCTTCACTGAAGTTGTATATATATAATCGAAGAGGGATGAGAGAGAATGCCTCAGCAAATGAGTTGAGCGAACGAACGAACGAACGTACAGACGACAAGAAAATTCCAACAAGCAATTGTGGTGGTTGCGATCTCACTACATACTACGTGCAAACTCGATATCAAGCGGAAGTTCAGTCGCCCGTTCGACTCAGAAGTCTTGGACGTTCTACCACGAACCTCTCCTTTCCACTATACGCTCAATTGTGCGATCGTAGCACGCGCGCAAATTTACAGCCGGCGGCTATCGTCGATACGCACGTGATCTTCCATAAAAAGGATTATATTACTTTTTTTCTGTAATTTTATTACAAAACAGAGTTCTTCGTATTGTCTCAATCTAGTGAAATTTTCACACGTTTTGACAATATATATATAGTAACAATTTTGCTTCCTCATAGAGGAAGCTTTGTTTTCATGAAAAAATTTTTTTTCGAGATTTTCATGTCAGTACACTCAGAATGGGCCAAAACGTCGAGAAAAGTGATTTAGAAAAAATGTGTGTGTGTGTGTGTGTGTGTGTGTGTGTGTGTGTGTGTGTGTGTGTGTGTGTGTGTGTGTGTGTGTGTGTGTTTGTGTGTGTGTGTGTGTGTGTGTGTGTGTGTGTGTATGTTACACGATCGAAAAATGTAAACCTTTATAACTCGGGACTGTCTTGAGATATCAAGCTGAAATTTGAACCATAGATAGAGGGATCAAGCCTCATCGTTCATACAGATTTTTGTTAAAATCCACTTCATCGTTAAATTATTACGCGTTTTTTAATTTTTTGAAAAATGTCTGTTTACGCGATAACTCTTTCAGTTTTCGAGATATTGATCTTAAAATTGGTATGAATGTGAGCTTTCATACGCCGGTGATCGCTATTGAATTTGGTTAAGATCGGTTGAACCGTTAAAATTTTATGATGTTTTGAATTTTTTAAAAAATTGACATTATCGCTCTATTGTAACTTTTGAAAAACTTAAGATAGCGAGCTCAAATTTTGTATATAAATGAAACAATATTCAGTCATTATATATGTATAATTTAGTGACGAACGGTATGAAATTTTTGATTTTATGGAATGTTGAATTATTTTTAAAAATATACATTATCACATTCACTTTCGGAAACGCTCTAATAATCACGAAATAACGTAATAACGAAATAGAAAAAGCGAATCCACAACATGTATATTTATCTAATTAAAACAAGGATGCAAAGTAGAACCTTGCACATTACTTCCTCATTATTTTTCGCGTTTTACAAAGCTTCCTCTATGAGGAAGCCAAAAATTGAATAACATACTTCCTCATAGAGGTAGCTTTGTAAAACGCGAAAAATAATGAGGAAGCAATGTGCAAGGTTCTACTTTTCATCCTTTTTTTGAAAATATAAGATAATAAAATTGTTAATTAAATGACAATTATTAATTGTTAGTTTATGCGAATGAAATTTTTTAGGCATCGACAAAAAGTCTTGCAATTTCGTAAAATTAACGGCACATTTTCGGTCAGATAAGATAATAAAATTGTTAGTTAAATGACAATTATTAATTGCTAATTTATGCGAATGAAATTTTTTAGGCATCGACAAAAAGTCTTGCAATTTCGTAAAATTAACGGCACATTTTCGATCAGATAAGATTTTATAATTTAATAAAAGCCGATATAAATTTTTTTTCAAACTGTTCGGAATATTCAACCGGCAAAAACTTTTTTTTTAAACTTAGCTTATTACGATTGAAAACAAGCGCAAACAGAAGTAGCTACTTCATAAGTTTTCAAAGTTATAGCCAGTTTTATAAAAACCTGTATTTTCGGTCAGTGTAAAAAAAAACATATATATTTTTCAGATGCTAAATACCGATATATTTCACTCCTCCGGTTGCATTTGCAGTTACAAAACTGCGTTCTTCGTATTGTCCCAATCTAGTGAAATTTTCACACGTTTTAAAAATATATATAGTAACAATTTTTTGGAAAATATAAGATAATAAAATTGTTAGTTAAATGACAATTATTAATTGCTAATTTATGCGAATGAAATTTTTTAGGCATCGACAAAAAGTCTTGCAATTTCGTAAAATTAACGGCACATTTTCGATCAGATAAGACTTTATAATTTAATAAAAGCCGATATATTTTTTTTTCAAACTGTTCGGAATATTCAACCGGCATAAACTTTTTTTTTTCATCTTAGCTTATTACGACTGAAAACAAGCGCAAACAGAAGTAGCTACTTCATAAGTTTTCAAAGTTATAGCCAGTTTTATAAAAACCTGTATTTTTGGTCCGTGTAAAAAAAAAACATATATATTTTTAAAATGCTATACCGATATATTTCACTCCTCCAGTTGCATTTGCGATTCAAATTTTGATAAATTTTACCGAGAAAACAAAACATATTATTTTGTTTCAGATATTGTTTATATTTTCATTATGATTCATTAAGATTACCGATGATTATGTAAATGATTCAACCCAACCAAAAAAAACCCTCTTTTCATTACGAACCATCAAAACTGCCCTTAAAATCTATTTGTAATAAATGGAAAGTTTTCTATTAAAGTAGAAAATAAAAACCATTGATATATCCAAGCAATAAAACTAAGAGCTTTTTTTCAACGCTTTTAAATTGTATATTTCTTTTTCACCAGTGCACTCTAGATAAAACCATAGAATAGATACAAGAGCCAGTTTTTTATCGCAAGAATTCGGGCATAAAGGACTCCATAATGGAAGATCAGTGTCCACTGGGCAATTGATTGCCGGTGGCCCATGAAACAAAAAGAAGGGAAGGAATGACAAAGGGAGGCTAAGTTCCTTTTTTTTTTAGAGCGCTCTTGATGATCAAGGAAGGAGGAACAAGGATGGAAAAAGATAGGACGGATCGAGACGGAATTTACGAGCGTCTACCTGCTGCGGCCCAAGCGAAGATCCGGAGAAGCAGGATCGGCGAACGGGTTCTCTATAAGACGAAAAAAACGAAACAGCGCCGCTCTCCAAATACTATAATGCTCATATGTTACTATACAGCTATTTCAATTTGCTATGTCTTTCAATATACCCGTTGACGACAGCACAAGTCAAATATTGTGGTATTTCTTTGAAGATTAGTGAGTGATAATCTTTTGATGAAATTTAAAGAAGTATATAAATAAAAATAAACATGAGTTACAAGGGTCTTTAACACTTTGTCACACGTTGATTGAACAGCTTCTGCAGTAGGCAGTAAAGTAGTATATTACGATACAAGTGCGGTAAAACTTTTTCTGACAAACGTGAACCCAAGTAAAAAAATTATATATAGTCGGACATATGGAATTGGGCATATATAGTCTGTATAGATTCTATATACAATCTATATGCAATTTATATATAAGATCACCTGCAAAGTTGGGTTTACGTATAAATTGTATATAAATTGTATATAGATTTTATAATAACTATATATGCCCAATTCTATGTTTAAAACTATATATATTTTTTATATACTCTATATATAATTTTTTTTCTTGGGAATCCACAGAAATTTTTTGTTTGGTATACGAAAAAATTTGAGTCTTTTTCATTTTGTGTTGCATTTGATATAAAACTAATCATTTTGAAAAAATCTCTCAGAACAAAACATATTGTTTGTTCTTATTTGATTTTGAAAAATGATGAAGTCAACATTACAGACTTTTTGCTACTTTTTGAATTGAACAAAAAACGTGAATTACAAAAATGATTGAATTATCGAGACAGGTTTTTTGATTACTAAAAGTGACTCATCAATTTTCGGAAATTACTTTTTTACTGCATTATCATTTTTTTTTTTCATTAAATAGAAAGATTTTATTTCTATACATTCACTGGAACTTTTTGATAATTGTGCAGAATGATTTGTATGAATTTAGTTAATATTATTGTACATTTTTTGTAACACTACCAATTGCTCAATTTTTTTTCTGTAAAAATAGTGAAAAGTTTGTATAGACATTTCTGGACAAAAATTTTGTGTTAAAAGTACATGAAATAAAATGTTGTTTTTTACTTTACATGAATATACATTCTAAAAAAATTTAATAATACATATTACCCGAAAAATAAATCGCGTAAAAAGACATAAACATTTATCAATAAAATTTGAATAGAAAAATCATAGATATTTTTTATGTACAAATATTAATTAATATATAAAAAAATTGTTGCAAAATTAATATACAGTATACTAAACACTTCATAAAAGTTGTGTTTATAATATAATTATTGGAACTTTGCAATATATCTGTATATTAAATGAAATTTAATAAATGATATAAAATGAAATAAAATTTTTCAATAAAATGAAAAAAATGAAAAAAAAAATGAAATAAAATTTAATAATACGGTATATTAAATGAAATTTAATATACCGTATCTGGAAAAGAACTTGCAATACATATATTAATTTTCAAAGTATTTTTAACAGTGTATTGGCGTTTGTAAAAAAAAAAAAAAAAAAATATGGTTACTTTCACATATGCAATATTTACTCCATCTATATTCTAAATATAAACTTGATAATTTTCTTCGTTTACCAAACGTCTAGTCGCCACCGCATTGCTTAAATATATATATTATGTTTACGGATTATAACGAAAATATGCTCGCACCTTTAGCGTATCTCTAGTACTTATCAGACAAAATTTTATCTTGTTTTGTTTTCAAATAGCTACCCTTGGTTATCTGTACATATCCTCACCTTATCTTTTCCTCATTTCGATAGAAATTGAAGGGAAAAAGTTTTAAAAGCAATGACAACGATATTACAATATACGGGAGGACAAAATTCCCGTGTGAAAATTTTCAGTCCATTGCTAATATCTCATAGAACCATCAAAAGAAGAGCAGATAAGATAAAACTGTGGGAAAAATAAATATGAGAATAATCGGAATAATCAGAATATACTTAGTTGTAAATTTAGGTTTGTGAATCTCAATTTTTCTATTTCATTAATATTTATCGTATTTTTGACCGATAGGCATATTATTTTCCACTAATAATGCAGTTTTTATGAAAAATTAAAAAAATTATATTATAATTACCAATAAAAACAAAATTTCATAAAATATCTAAGATTTTTTGTAGAAGAAAATTAGAACACACGTAACATATTTAACCTACAATGTAGAAACATGCTCCTGAATTTTCTCTAAACATTTATTGCGGAATAATTGGAAAATGAATTTTTTGTATTGTAACTAAAAAGTTTAAGTATCTTTCAATTAACTCTACAGGTTATTATTATAAAAAAAATAATTGTGGAGTTAATTATTAGATGCATTTTTACAACATAAATAAATTAGTAAACCATTATTTGTGTCCCTGAAATCTATATATTGGAAAGTTACACCATGTTAATAACCTAATTTTTTTCTGTATTTTCATGACTAATCACAGTACCATTTGTTCCACAAATGTCGCAATAGATCAATAGTTGCTGTAGGTCTAGATAGATCAATAAGACTTATGGTCAGGCTTCAGAATTTATTGCGGAATGAATAGAAAATGAATTTTCTTTATTGTTACTAAAAAGTTTAAGCATCTTTCAATATGCTCCACAGGTTATTAATATTAAAAAAATTATGCAGTTTTTTATACGATGCATTTTTTTATAATATAAACAAATAAAAAAACTATTATTTGTGTGCATTGAATTTATATATTGAAAAGTTACATAATTTTTAATAGTCTAATTTTTGTGTCCATTTTAATGACTAATCACAGTACCATTTGCTCCACAAATGTCGCAATAGATCAATAATTGCTGCAAGGCTTATGGTCAGGCTTCAGAATTTATTGCGAAATCAATAGAAAATAAATTTTCTGTATTTTTACTAAAAAGTTTAAGCATCTTTCAATACGCTCCTCAGATTATTATTATAAAAAAATAATTATGCAGTTATTTACACGATGCATTTTTTATAATATAAACAAATTACCAAACCATTATTTGTGTGCACTAAATCTATATATTGAAAAGTTACATAACTTTTAATAGCCTAATTTTTTTGTCCATTTTAATGACTAATAGATCAATAATTGCTGCAAGGCTTATAGTCAGGCTTCAGAATGTATTGCGAAATCAATAGAAAATGAATTTTGTGTATTGTTACTAAAAAGTTTAAGCATCTTTCAATATCCTCCGCAGATTATTATTATAAAAAAATTATTATGCAGTTATTTACACGATGCATTTTTAATAATATAAACAAATTAACAAACCATTATTTGTGTGCACTAAATCTATATATTGAAATGTTACATCATTTTTAATAGTCTAACTTTTTTGTCTATTTTGATGACTAATCGCAGTACCATTTGCTCCACAAATGTCGCAATAGATCAATAATTGCTGCAAGGCTTATAGTCAGGCTTCAGAATTTATTGCAGAATCAATAGAAAATGAATTTTCTGTATTGTTACTAAAAAGTTTAAGCATCTTTCAATATCCTCCGCAGATTATTATTATAAAAAAATAATTATGCAGTTATTTACACGATGCATTTTTAATAATATAAACAAATTAACAAACCATTATTTGTGTGTATTAAATTTATATATTGAAAAGTTACATAATTTTTAATAGTCTAATTTTTTTGTCCATTTTGATGACTAATCGCAGTATCATTTGCTCCACAAATGTCGCAATAGATCAATAATTGCTGCAAGGCTTATAGTCAGGCTTCAGAATTTATTGCGAAATGAATAGAAAATGAATTTTCTGTATTGTTACAAAAAACTTTAAGCATCTTTCAATATCCTCCGCAGATTATTATTATAAAAAAATAATTATGCAGTTATTTACACGATGCATTTTTTAAAATATAAACAAATTAACAAACCATTATTTGTGTGCACTAAATCTATATATTGAAATGTTACATCATTTTTAATAGTCTAACTTTTTTGTCTATTTTAATGACTGATCGCAGTACCATTTGCTCCACAAATGTCGCAATAGATCAATAGTTGCTGCAAGGCTTATAGTCAGACGTCAGAATTTATTGCGAAATCAATAGAAAATAAATTTTCTGTATTGTTACTAAAAAGTTTAAGCATCTTTCAATATCCGCCGCAGGTTATTATTATAAAAAAATAATTATGCAGTTTTTTACACGATGCATTTTTAATAATATAAACAAATAAACAAACCATTATTTGTGTGCATTAAATTTATATATTGAAAAGTTACATAATTTTTAATAGTCTAATTTTTTTGTCCATTTTGATGACTAATCGTAGTACCATTTTCTCCACAAATGTCGCAATAGATAAATAATTGCTGCAAGGCTTATAGTCAGGCTTCAGAACTTATTGCGAAATCAATAGAAAATGAATTTTCTGTGTTGTTACTAAAAAGTTTAAGCATCTTTCAATATGCTCCTGAGATTATTATTATAAAAAAATAATTATGCAGTTATTTACACGATGCATTTTTTATAATATAAACAAATTAACAAACCATTATTTGTGTGCATTAAATTTATATATTGAAAAGTTACATAATTTTTAATAGTCTAATTTTTTGTCCATTTTGATGACTAATCGCAGTACCATTTGCTCCACAAATGTCGCAATAGATCAATAATTGCTGCAAGGCTTATAGTCAGGCTTTTAGAATTTATTGCGAAATCAATGGAAAATGAATGTTCTGTATTGTTACTAAAAAGTTTAAGCATCTTTCAATATCCTCCGCAGGTTATTATTATAAAAAAATAATTATGCAGTTATTTACACGACGCATTTTTTATAATATAAACAAATAAACAAATTAACAAACCATTATTTGTGTGCATTAAATTTATATATTGAAAAGTTACATCATTTTTCATAGTCTAATTTTTTTGTCCATTTTGATGACTAATTGCAGTACAATTTGCTCCACAAATGTCGCAATAGATAAATAATTGTTGCAAGGCTTATAGTCAGGCTTCAGAATTTATTGCGAAATCAATGGAAAATGAATTTTCTGTATTGTTACTAAAAAGTTTAAGCATCTTTCAATATGCTCCTCAGATTATTATTATAAAAAAATAATTATGCAGTTATTTACACGATGCATTTTTTATAATATAAACAAATTAACAAACCATTATTTGTGTGCATTAAATCTATATATTGAAAAGTAACATCATTTTTAATAGTCTAATTTTTTTGTCCATTTTAATGACTAATCGCAGTATCATTTGCTCCACAAATGTCGCAATAGATCAATAGTTATTGCAAGGCTTATGGTCAGGCTTCAGAATTTATTGCGAAATCAATGGAAAATGAATTTTCTGTATTGTTACTAAAAAGTTTAAGCATCTTTCAATATCCTCCGCAGATTATTATTATAAAAAAATTATTATGCAGTTATTTACACGATGCATTTTTAATAATATAAACAAATTAACAAACCATTATTTGTGTGCATTAAATCTATATATTGAAAAGTTGCATAATTTTTAATAGTCTAATTTTTTTGTCCATTTTGATGACTAATCGTAGTACCATTTTCTCCACAAATGTCGCAATAGATAAATAATTGCTGCAAGGCTTATAGTCAGGCTTCAGAATTTATTGCAGAATCAATAGAAAATGAATTTTCTGTATTGTTACTAAAAAGTTTAAGCATCTTTCAATATCCTCCGCAGATTATTATTATAAAAAAATAATTATGCAGTTATTTACACGATGCATTTTTAATAATATAAACAAATTAACAAACCATTATTTTTTTTGCATTAAATCTATATATTGAAAAGTTACATAATTTTTAATGGTCTAATTTTTTTTTGTCCATTTTGATGACTAATCGCAGTACCATGTGCGCCACAAATGTCGCAATAGATCAATAATTGCTGCAAGGCTTATAGTCAGGCTTCAGAATTTATTACGAAATGAATAGAAAATGAATTTTCTGTATTGTTACTAAAACGTTTAAGCATCTTTCAATATCCTCCGCAGATTATTATTATAGAAAAATAATTATGCAGTTATTTACACGATGCATTTTTTATAATATAAACAAATTAACAAACCATTATTTGTGTGCATTAAATCTATATATTGAAAAGTTACATAATTTTTGATAGTCTAATTTTTTTGTCCATTTTGATGAGTAATCGTAGTACCATTTTCTCCACAAATGTCGCAATAGATAAATAATTGCTGCAAGGCTTATAGTCAGGCTTCAGAATTTATTGCAGAATCAATAGAAAATGAATTTTCTGTATTGTTACTAAAAAGTTTAAGCATCTTTCAATATCCTCCGCAGATTATTATTATAAAAAAATAATTATGCAGTTATTTACACGATGCATTTTTAATAATATAAACAAATTAACAAACCATTATTTTTTTGCATTAAATCTATATATTGAAAAGTTACATAATTTTTAATGGTCTAATTTTTTTTTGTCCATTTTGATGACTAATCGCAGTACCATTTGCCCCACAAATGTCGCAATAGATCAATAGTTGCTGCAAGGCTTATGGTCAGGCTTCACCTTAGAAGCCTGCAAATCATACCTTTCTATATATTTATATATAGCACACGACTCTTTCTATATATCTCAACGCATTCTCTTCGCACAGCGAAAAATCGCTGGTTGAGACGGCAACGATCGAGTTGTGCATCAAAAGCAACACACACATTTGCTTAACGCGGTGGCGCTCGTTCATTTATATTTAACGCATCTCCTCTCGCATGCATTCATATGCACCGGGAAACCCGCGACGGCCAGAGGCATGCGTACATCGCGTATGCAGAGTCATATCGCATACAAAATAATAGTTTTTACATATTGCGAAGCCGTAAAACCGTATATTGCACTCGTGCATCTACTGTAGATACACGCGAGACGCGTCATGGTCGTTTACGTTTTGATATACGATTCAAGGGTGTACTGCTTTGTGAGTGCATTTCAAGTTGACAGGCTTAAGGATGCTTTACATACGTACATTCTCCACCAAAAGTTTTATTGCACGAAAACTTCAATATTTTTGAAAAATGAAATTGGAATTAAAAAATCAATTTCATTGGATACGTTAAACATTGGTTTTGTATAATAATACAACGAAAAAAATTTCTGTATCGTGACAACATACAACGGTGACAACAAAAATCGTTTTTTTAGGCTAACAAAAAGATTCGTCAACCCAGCAAAAAGATTTGTCACCCGAACAAAAAATTTGTCAGCCTAACGTAACAATTTTTGTTGTCACCGTTTTGTGTTGTGACGACACAGAAATTTCTCTCCGTGTAACAATGCGAGAAAGAAATTATTGCAACAAAACATCGAGAAAATTGGTTTAGGAAAAATTTCTGCATGTATGTGTGTGTCGAAATTTTAATCACCTATATATAGAGAACCGTTCAATCGATGGAGCTGGAATTTGGCACACAAGTGAATCAGTTGACCGCCTATGATTATTGCAATTTTTTATAAAGTGTATGGAGAAATTCGGGTTTTATAGCTTTTTGAATTAAAAAAAACAGCGTGAATGCTATTTACGAATTTTAGGAAAATTTTACGATTTTTGTTAAATAGTTCTTCATAAGTGCAAGTACATTTAATGTTGTTTGATATTTAATTCGGACAACATCGGAAAAGCGATTAGGATTTTATGGAGTTTTGGAATTTTCGCTGTTGCATTAACTTTTGAAAAACATAAAATATCGAGCCAAAATTTTATACGTAAACGGAATAATATTTAGTGATGATTTGATGGAAATCGGTAGATGGGTTCGGATTACATAGGTTTTACAATTTATTGTTATTATTTCTTAACGACTAAAATATCGCTATACTCCAATTTCAACTTTATCCAAAGCATGGATGCAAAGTAGAATCTTACATATTATTTTCTCATTATTTTCAACTTTTTATAAAGTTTCCTCTGTGCGAAAGCCAAAATGGATTAACATACTTTCTCAAAAAGTACAAAAATAATGAGGAAATAATATGGAATTTTCTAAATTTTATCATATCGTGGATAGAAAAATTCTCGAAAAATTGTACAAACTGTGAAATTTTTTAATGAATACATTTTACATTTGATTATAATTTTAAAAACCGCTTTTTCGAGTACTAATTTAAAAAGGGTTATTTTTTTTTTCAAATTTTTCTCAAAAAGTACAAAAATAATGACGAAATAATATGGAATTTTCTACATTTTATCATATCGTGGATAGAAAAATTCTGGAAAAATTGTACAAAGTGTGAAATTTTTTAATGAATACATTTTACATTTGATTATAATTTTTAAAAACGCTTTTTCGAGTACTAATTTAAAAAGGGTTTTTTTCAAATTTTTGCTAATTTCATTTCAAAAGTATGCAACACCTGAAAAGAAAATTTGACCTTTAGTATAACCAACATGAGGGAAAAATCTAAGATCTTATAAGATCTTAGATTTTAAAGACCTATAAGTTTAAAAAAATGTATGTCAGGCAGCTAAACTAAAATTGACTATAGAAACAAATTAACTCCCAGAAATATTCCGAATGCATCGTATGCTTGCGATATACAGGAGGTATAGTGCGTGCCAATAAGTACACTCAGCTCTTGGCTTGAGCATTCCGCACGATCACTTGACAAATAATTTTCACTCTGCCAAATATTTTTCTAGAGTATCGACTAGAATCGTTGGAAGTAATGGAAAAGCGCTACATTTCTGTAGCTATAAATAATGTTTGCCGGCGCCAATGTCCCGGGGAATCGCAGCAAATTCGTGCCTAAGCAGCCAATGGTAAATAGGTGAACAGTTATTCGATTTGGCAGCAAACCGCGAAACGAGAGGCTCCTTAAGAGCCCGTATATAGCTAAATGGAAACGTAGATACGAACGTACATGCACAGTAAAAAATCAACGTCATTGAAAATACTGTAAACAATGATTTTGTATAATAATAACACCAACATTTTTTTTCGTAAATAAAAATTGGATGGAAATCTTGATTTAACACATTTCGTCAATAAAGAATATATTAATATGTACTCGTCTTTATAATCATTACAGAAAATTCATTTTTCGATATTATTTATTTAAGACTTTTTGTGTTTTCAAATTTCAGAATTTGAAAACACAAAGTTTTCAAATTCTAAGCAAACTAATTTTTTGTTTGGAAACAGTGTAAGGGGTACAAAAACGACACAAAAAAAATTGTATGTAATTCCGAATAACCAGCTGACGATTTTTTTTAAAGTGATCACCGACTCATTTTTTTTTTCATATGATAAAAATTACCTCATTTTATAATGGCAAAAAATTACATTAAAAAAATTGATATTCATCAATATAACGATCAATAAATATCGCTGATTTTGAACAGACGTTTTTTTACACACGGACAGCCGGAAATTAGTGGATATTTTGTTTGGACTCTAGGACATTCAAAATATTAATTTAGACCATGATCTTGATAGTTTATTCTTTCATTCTTTTTAATTCTGCATGTGATGTGAAAGTGAAAATCATATTTAAAATATATTAAATATATTAGACATGGCAAACATTTGTGTTAATTGTTTTTCGTCGTATTGATCTAAATTTTCCAAATTCATTACAAAAGTGCTGCCATTTAAAAAATACTCAATTCGATTAGAACGAAAAAATTCTGGTTCATACTTTGAACGATCTAGAATATATATCTAAACATAATATATTCAAACATGCTCAAAAACAATTGTTCTCTAGAAACACTTTTTTTATAGGAAAAAACAGAATTTTGTAATATTTAATTTTTTTCAAAATATGTATTTTTTTAAAAATTATATTTATTTAACGTCGCATCAACAGCTTAGGTTATTAGCGACGAGAACATATTTACCCTTTACATTTTTCTTTTTTTCTTTTTTTTCCCTCCCTTAACCTAGTTACAAATTTTTATATACATTGATTGCTTCTAGAGTTTTTGTAGCATTCGTTTTATCTTTAAGGCACTCTTTCAGGGTAGGGGGAAGACAAAAATATGTATTGTATTCGCCCAAGGTGACCATGAAGAGTTAAATCACCTAAACGAAAGTATAAACTTGCAAATTGCTTGTTCGTACAGGGAGAATAATTCAGGAAGCTCGAGCAAATAGAACACAGATTTATTATCATTAGCAGGGACAGAAAAAACAGAACTTTGGAATATTTAATTCTTCAAAATTTAATTAATTTTTTTCAAAATATTCTTTTTTTTTGCATATAATAAAAATTATCTCGTTTTATAATGGTAAAAAATTACCATTAGCTAAAAAAATGATATCCATCAATATAACCAGAGTTGTAAATCCCCAATAATTCATGAGATATAGTTTACAGTACAATTTGTTTTGTAATTATGATTTCATAATAATAATATGTAGTGATTATAAAATAGAGTGTAAACATTTGAATAGTTGAAAAAAATACTAATTTTCGCTTTAATATTGCAAGAAATAGTGGAAAAAATGGAAGAAATAAGTAATGCATTACTTATTTTTTTCCATTTTTTCGAAAGGATTACCGTGAATTTTTATTGAAAAATAATAATTTTTGCAGCCATTCCAAAGTTTAATCATCGTATTACAATCGCTACATGTTATTATTATAAAATCATAATTATAGAGCTGATAGTATCATCATCATTATTTCTATAAGTATTAGGCATTTACAACTCTGAATATAACGATCAATAAATATCGCTGATTTTGAACAGACTGTCTTGACTTAATTATCGTTCCAGACAGAGTTTAGTCACGTGTCATCGGTCAGTCGGTAAGGTAGGATAAAATGTACTTGTCTCCAGATGCTACCGCGACTCTTGATCGCGTGCCTTGAACGAGGTTCCGTGATGCAGCGCAATAAATCTCGAATCTAATATCGCGCGAGCCAACATAGCCACACGGGATTACATACATCACTGGAAAATTAATCAACGACACCGCACGCTCGTGTAATGTGTATATATCACTGGGCCCTATATTATATATTACGGTAAGTGCTTTATAATTTGCACAGTTCATGTATTGGTACGTAAACAGAGTGTGAATTTACGTAAAGTGGCAGAACCGAAGACTATGTGCGCGAGAACGCACTGAGTCAATTGCATAGTAATTGGATACAAACACACGAAACATATATTTATATATATATATATATGTTAGTGAACTTATGTGCATTTTAATTCTGCGCGTGGAAATGATAAATCAACAAATGTTTTTTTCCCCACAATTTAAGGTAATATATAGAAAAAGAAAAAGCTTTTAAAAATGAGTCACATCAGTTTGTTATCAAATTTCTAGGAAGTAGTCGTAAATGCATTTATTTAAAATAAGTTACAACTCTTATCATGTTTGAGACACTTAAGTACAATACAAAATATATAGAGTGTTTCGTATGATAGTAACTATTAAGAGCATTTCTTCAGCCCTTAAAATATTTTTGGCCATTTCGACACACTTTTTTTTGCAGCTTCTCTAGATATTAAAAAGTAAAAAAAATTATATATAAAGTACATACAAAATATGTACAGTTTTGAATATAAATGTTTTGCATACATTTTATTGTCTGCATAGAAATAAAAGACAAAATTTTTATTGTATAGATCATTATGCGTTATTCGTTCATGAAATTAAATGTAGAAAAATTAGCGAAAAATATTTAATAATTTGAAAATTAATATTTACAAATTTGCTTTATAAAACAGCGAGATCGAAAATATAGCAAATAAAGATTTTCGCTGAAATTTTTTTTTGCGAAATTAATCTCTGCAATATTTATAAGCGAATCAATCTTTTAAAAAAACAGTGCACTAAAAAACATGTCATTGATTCAATAAATCCATCGTTTGCGGGATGCCAAAAACAAGCGTTATCAACTTAATTTGAATTCTAATTCCTCCAATTCCATACGAGATCGAAACAATAACTTTAAAATAAGAAAAATAATACTTTATTATTTCAATGTTAATTGGGATTGAACGAATAAGAATTAGAGTTAATTAAAAAGTACTTCTTTTTGGCAGCCCGCAATAGATTTTCTTTTCAGTGTGACCAAATGATAGTTTAATTATGGCAAATTCTCCACGATTATAAATAACCTCACCGATTTAATATAATCCTGGACGTAGTAGACTAACATAAGTACGAAACAGAAAACTCTACCCATCGTAGGGAAAACTAAAGAGAAATTGCTTGCATTTAAAAAAAAAAGCCAATGTTTTGTTCATTTAGCAGATTTTTTTTTGTCAATTGCCAATTTTTTAAATCGATATGATATTTTTGTTTTAAATCGAATATGAATTTTATATTAAATCTGATATACTGGTTAATGCATACAAACTTCCGATAAAAATATATTCATTGTCCAATTATTGGAAAGCCAATACCAACTTATCCAAATTACTAATTTTGAGGTTATGATATAACCTCATAATAGATTATAGGAAAATCTATTATAGTCACAACGTTAATTGTTTATATTATTTGGCTATAGCGACTTTTACATTGTTCGATTGTAAAATTAAAAAGCTGGACGAGGGGAACTGGGTGGTCTTGCGAAATCAGATGGAAATCGAGTCAAGAATAGATTTCATTCGTCGAAGTCATTGAGCTTTTGGTATACGAACGTGACTTGCGGTACAATCGCACACGGAGAGAAAAAATTGGTTGCCCCAACCATTCGCGTAGTTAAATACGCTTCAATCGACAAAGTTAATCAATATTTGGTTGAACCGATAAACTACTTGGTTGTGACACCGAATTCGTTAGTTGCCAACTAATTAATTTGCTGGCTCAACCAACTGGTTTATCGCCTCAACTAATTGATTTGTTTCTGTAACCAACTAGTTTAATGTCCCAACCAATTTTTTCTTTCCATGCAATAGAACTACATAGCGTAAGTTTTTATTTATTTAATTAGCGCCCAGTTTTTGTTATTAATTTTTTTTTCCACGAATAAAATATTTTTTCTTCATGCCGAATGAATTCTCCGACCTTTGTGCATACATATGATTTTCCCGAAACTTTACTAATTAAATATTTAACTTTACCAATTAAATATAAAAATTAAATTTTCCATGAAATTTGTTAAAGTTAAAAAAAATGGACAACTTACTGGCATTACGACCTTAATCTCTGCAATATTTAAAAGCAAATCAATCCTTAAATAAAAACTGTGTCCAAATGATAGTTCAATTATGGCAAATTGTCCACGATTATAAATAACCTCACCGATTTAATAAAACTCCGGACAGCGCAGTAGACTGACATAAGTACGAGACAGAAAACCGTCACACCGACATGTCGCCGATACCAATACCATCGGGGCCGCAGTCGCCAAGTTTCCGGTGCGTCAGACAGCTCGTACACCTAATATGCATGTTTTCACCCATATACTCTCGTGCTCGTAGATAATTTCGCAACTATGCAGACTTATCCACACGAGACTAGTATTCCATAATGTCTATTTTTTCTACAGTAGCCAACTTAGAACGTCCTCTATGACTAGAGGGCACAACGACATTGGAAAAACAACAGAAAAACATGATTCCATCAAGAAGCCTTACTACACGTAAGAAATAAGGATCCTGCGGGTCCTGTGTGAGAAACCGTAATTTCCGTGTTACAAATTAGGCCCCGGATAGGCCAAGGGATATAAAAACGAGATAACTGACCGACAAGAGCAATTGACGTGATCTTTCCTCTGCTTCGTATCATCTTCAAGAGTATACATAAGTACGTACAGACATCGACTTTTTCGTGTACAAATACGTTAGCTTTATATACTCTCCGATAGGCGACGCCAGATTATGTGTATGTATACATATATATGGGGCATTCCATACCGATTCGACCTGGGTCGGACCCTCGACTTCTCGGATTTGGTCGAAAATTTTTTATATGATTGGACCAACTCCAAAAAGTACTGGAAAATTTTTTCAGATTTTTTTCATTTATTTATTTTTTTTTACGATTTTTTAAAGGTAACATGTCGTTAGCCGGAATTTAAAAATATGAAAAAATTCTCAAAAATTCTGCATGAAATAACAAAATTTTTGAGCCTAAAGCCAAAGTGGGCCGGATTTTGCTTCTATTTTTTTTCTATAAAAAACTATTAAAAAATTTGGAAACGAAAGAGGAAAAGTTATCAAATTTTTCTAAAATATTACTTTCTTCTGCAAGTGCTTTTCGTAAAAAAAAAACAAATGCGATTCATAGAAAATATGTTCACTGTTAAATCAGGCCGGAATCGCAAAACAGAGTTTCTCTCTGAGGAAGCCAAATAATAATGATATAATTTCTTGCGGAATAATGTTTATGGAAAAAAAAGAGGAAGTGCTGTGAAAATTTCAATTTTCATGTTTTTTTATTATTTGTAATCCAGCAATTTCTAGAATTATATAACATTCTTATCGAATAGTTTTTCCTATTTCCAATAAAATACTCATGAATCAGAATTGACAAGCCGCGCTAATCAAAAGATTCCATTGATAATATCAGATGTCAATGATGATAATTTAAAAAGCGATCGCACCTTCGATTACAAAAAAAAAAATTCAAGATCACCGAGTGCAGCTGAAATGAACAAACAATAAAATCAAATTACAATCTACCGCACAACACATCTAATTTTGTTATCTGACTCAACCCTGTACTCTACGAGGAATGTTTTTTTTCGTAATTTTGTGCAACTCGCAGTTTAGAAAAATTTGATAACTTTTCCTCTTTCGTTTCTAAAGTTTTTAATAGTTTTTTATAGAAAAAAAATAGACGCAAAACCCGGCCCACTTTGGCTTTAGGCTCAAAAATTTTCTTATTTCATGCAGAATTTTTGAGAATTTTTTCAGATTTTTAAATATGGGCTAACGATATGTTACCTTTAAAAAATCGTAAAAGAAAAAAAAAAATCTGAACATATTTTCCAGTACTTTTTGGAGTTGGTCCAATCATATAAAAAATGTTCGACCAAATCCGAGAGGTTGAGGGTCCAACCCAGGTCGAATCGGTATGGAATGCCCCATATAGATAGATGTAACGACGTAACCCGCCGCGTTGACTACCGCGCCGACAACGACGAAAACTACTACTACGAAAACTACGAAAAGCACTTGCAGAAGAAAGCAATATTTTAGAAAAATTTGATAACTTTTCCTCTTTTGTTTCCAATTTTTTAATAATTTTTTATAGAAAAAAAATAGAAGCAAAACCCGGCCCACTTTGGCTTTAGGTTCAAAAATTTTGTTATTTCATGCAGAATTTTTGAGAACTTTTTCAGATTTTTAAATTTCGGCTAACGATATGTTACCTTTAAAAAATCGTTAAAAAAATAAATAAATAAAAAAAATCTGAACAAATTTTCCAGTACTTTTTGGAGTTGGTCCAATCATACAAAAAATTTTCGACCAAATCCGAGAGGTCGAGGGTCCGACCCAGGTCGAATCGGTATGGAATGCCCCATATTGATAGATGTAACGACGTAACTCGCCGAATTAACTACCGCGCCGACAACGACGAAAACTACGAAAAGCACTTGCAGAAGAAAGTAATATTTTAGAAAAATTTGACAACTTTTCCTCTTTCGTTTCCAATTTTTTAAATAGTTTTTTATAGAAAAAAAAATAGAAGCAAAACCTGGCCCACTTTGGCTTTAGGCTCAAAAATTTTGTTATTTCATGCAGAATTTTTGAGAATTTTTTCAGATTTTTAAATTTCGGCTAACGATATGTTACCTTTAAAAAATCGTTAAAAAAATAAATAAATGAAGAAAATCTGAAAAAATTTTCCAGTACTTTTTGGAGTTGGTCCAATCATATAAAAAATTTTCGACCAAATCCGAGAGGTTGAGGGTCCAACCCAGGTCGAATCGGTATGGAATGCCCCATATAGATAGATGTAACGACGTAACCCGCCGCGTTGACTACCGCTCCGACAACGACGAAAACTACTACTACGAAAACTACGAAAAGCACTTGCAGAAGAAAGTAATATTTTAGAAAAATTTGATAACTTTTCCTCTTTCGTTTCGAAATTTTTTAATAGTTTTTTATAGAAAAAAAAAATAGAAGCAAATCCCGGCCCACTTTGGCTTTAGGCTCAAAAATTTTGTTATTTCATGCAGAATTTTTGAGAATTTTTTCAGATTTTTAAATTTCGGCTAACGATATGTTACCTTTAAAAAATCGTTAAAAAAATAAATAAATGAAAAAAATCTGAAAAAATTTTCCATTACTTTTTGGAGTTGGTCCAATCATATAAAAAATTTTCGACCTAATCCGAGAGGTCGAGGGTCCGACCCAGGTCGAATCGGTATGGAATGCCCCATATAGATAGATGTAACGACGTAACCCGACGCGTTGACTACCGCGCCGACAACGACGAAAACTACGAAAAGCACTTGCAGACGAAAGTAATATTTTAGAAAAATTTGATAACTTTTCCTCTTTCGTTTCCAAATTTTTTAATAGTTTTTTATAGAAAAAAAATAGAAGCAAAACCCAGCCCACTTTGGCTTTATGCTCAAAAATTTTGTTATTTCATGCAGAATTTTTGAGAATTTTTTCAGATTTTTAAATTTCGGCTAACGATATGTTACCTTTAAAAAATCGTTTAAAAAATAAATAAATGAAAAAAATCTGAAAAAAATTTCCAGTACTTTTTGGAGTTGGTCCAATCATATTAAAAAATTTCGACCTAATCCGAGAGGTCGAGGGTCCGACCCAGGTCGAATCGGTATGGAATGCCCCATATAGATAGATGTAACGACGTAACCCGCCGCGTTGACTACCGCGCCGACAACGACAAAAACTACGAAAAGCACTTGCAGAAGAAAGTAATATTTTAGAAAAATTTAATAACTTTTCCTCTTTCGTTTCTAAAGTTTTAAATAGTTTTTTATAGAAAAAAAATAGAAGCAAAACTCGGCCCACTTTGGCTTTAGGCTCAAAAATTTTGTTATTTCATGCAGAATTTTTGAGAATTTTTTCAGATTTTTAAATTTCATGCAGAATTTTTGAGAATTTTTTCAGATTTTTAAATTTCGGCTAACGATACGTTACCTTTAAAAAATCGTTAAAAAAATAAATAAATGAAAAAAATCTGAAAAAATTTTCCAGTACTTTTTGGAGTTGGTCCAATCATATAAAAAATTTTCGACCTAATCCGAGAGGTCGAGGGTCCGACCCAGGTCGAATCGGTATGGAATGCCCCATATAGATAGATGTAACGACGTAACCCGGCGCGTTGACTACCTCGCCGACAACGACGAAAACTACGAAAAGCACTTGCAGAAGAAAGTAATATTTTAGAAAAATTTGATAACTTTTCCTCTTTCGTTTCCAAATTTTTTAATAGTTTTTTATAGAAAAAAAATAGAAGCAAAACCCGGCCCACTTTGGCTTTAGGCTAAAAAATTTTCTTATTTCATGCAGAATTTTTGAGAATTTTTTCAGATTTTTAAATTTCGGCTAACGATATGTTACCTTTAAAAAATCGTAAAAAAAAATAAATAAATGAAAAAAATGTCCAGTACTTTTTGCAATTGGTCCAATCATATAAAAAATTTGCGACCAAATCCGAAAGGTCGAGGGTCCGACCCAGGTCGAATCGGTATGGAATGCCCCATATAGATAGATGTAACGACGTAACCCGCCGCGTTGACTACCGCGCCGACACGACGAAAACTACTACTACCAGTATAAACTATTACTACGTGTATACGAGAAGTACGTCCCTCGTCTCGTCACGCACCCGTGAACGCCCATGTGCTCGGTAACCGCGTCAGTAGGCGCCACCGAGTCGTGTTTCTGTATGCGTCAGCTCTCGTAAGCGTATTTTTACACGGTGCGACGAGTTGGGATAGACTGTGTGCGACCGTTAATGTCCGGCGCCTCGACAACACACAGACAACACCTGGCAATCCGTGTGGTGTGGACTGCATTATGTATACAGGTATGGACATGTGTCTCTTTGTATGCTTATATGCTTACGCTCATCGTCAGCCTTACACGGTGGATGAGCTCTCGTTATTTCGCATCCGCTACTCGATATCAACTTTTATCTATACCGGGAAGAGCGTGTTTTTTTTTTTCGTTTTAGTGGCTGTTGAAAATACTTCGAAGTGACGACGGTGGTAAAGTTATCAAGTGCTTTTGGGCTCTTTGGTATTGAAGATGGGTCTAAAGATTGTTTAACGTGTTTATTGCTGGACGAAAAGAGAGAAATTTATTTGTAGATTTTTTTTTTTAGTGACTGTTGAAAATCATTCCAAGTGGCGATGGTAGTAAAGTCATCAAGTACTTTTGGGCTCTTTGGTATTGAAGATGGGGTTAAAGATTGTTTGATGCATTTACTGCTGGACGATAAGAGAGAACTTTATTTGCAGATTTTTCGTTTTTTTTAGTGGCTGTTGAAAATACTTCGATGTGACGACGGTGGTAAAGTTGTCAAGTGTTTTTTGGCTCTTTGGTATTGAAGATGGGTTTAAGATTGTTTAACGTGTTTATTGCTGGACGAATAGAGGGAACTTTATTCGTAGAATTTTTTTTTTTGTTGATGTTTGAATTTCAGGGAATTGAAAATGGTTTTTAACTCTGCTTGGGCTCTGTTTGGACTCTGGGACGTTCAAAATATGAATTTAGATCATGATCTTGATAATTCATTCTTTCATTCTTTTTAGCTCTGCATGTGATGCGAAAGTGAAAATCATATTTAAAATATATTTAATATTTTGGACATGGCAAACGACTTTGTTAATTTTTCTTAGTCGCATTGAGATAAATTTTCCAAATTCATTGCAAAAGGGCTGACATTTAAAAAATACTCATTCGATTGGAACGAAAAAATTCTTGTTCATACTTTGAACGATCTAGAATATATATATAAACATGCTCAAAAACAATTGTTCTCTAGAAACACTTTTTTTAAGGAAAAAACAGAACTTTGAAATATTTAATTTTTTTGAAAATATGTTTTTTATTCGCCCAAGGTGACCATGAAGGGTTAAGTCACCTAAACAAAAGTATTAAATGTTATACTGGGAGTTACATACATTCTAACATTGCTTCTTCATTATTTTAACATGTTTGCAATGCAATGACCTTTATGAGGAAGTGCGTTAATTAACTTTAGTTTCCTTCTAGAAGAAGCTTCGTAAACATCGTATAGCAATGCGGAAGCGATTTGCATGTTCTACTACTTCGCAGCCTTTTTTCAAAATAAAAAAATTAGTTTAGTATAACACAACACCTTTCATCGATTTTTTCCAATTTTTATATCAAGTTTTCGTCATCACTGTTGAAAAATAATTTTTCTCAACCTTTCGGATAATTTTGCGTATCCTGATGTGGAAATCTCCAAAAAGGAAAGAAATCTAAGATTGAAAAAAATTAAATAAAAGCAATACTTTTATTGGAAATTAAAAAACATTTAAAAATTCATCAAAAGAACATTTAAAATATATTAAATATTTTAGACATGGCAAACGTCTATGTTAATTGTTCTTCTTTTTTTTAAATAAAAAAATTAATTTAGAATAACACCTTTCATCGATTTTTTCCAAATTTTATATCAAGTTTTCGTCATGACTTTAGAAAAATAATTTTTCTCAACCTTTCGGACAATTTTGTGTATCCTGACGTGACAATCACCAAAAAGGAAAGAAAACTATTATTGAAAAAAATTAAATAAAAGTAATATTTTTATTAGGAATTTAAAAAAACATTAAAAAATACGTATTCCCTTTGGAGGCCTGGACGAAAAATTTCTTTTGCCATTTCTAAGTACACTGAGAAAAAAAAAAGTTCGAATGAACTAAATCGGCGTTCACCCTCGTTCAAATGAATTTTTAGTTGGTATAACAAATATTTTGGTTACCGCAAATATATTTTAGTCGACTGAATTAAATAATTATTGAAAAAAACCGCAGCCTACATATAAAGCACTTAACGTAGATATACAAATGCATCTGTAGACCAATAATAGAATACGGTCACCCTATCCTCATCAACTGCAAGAAAACGGCGCTCACGAAACTAAAAACGGCTGAAACCTGCGCTCTACGGCGCTTAACGCGCATTCGTCACCCCGCTAATCCGCTGTTCAACCCCCGCAACACATTACACTACAATACCACAGGCATCACACCAATAGTACCTAGAACACAAGAACTGAGCAAAAAATTCGCAATCGCACAATTACAAAATATACAAACACTCTGTATACAACCCGATCAAAATGTAACACGTAAACATTAGGGTGTGTCGAATTTTTTTTTTTTTTTTTTTTTTATATTGTATGGTCTCAAACCATTGTTTGTGCCTTTAAACAACTCGTCTGAAAATTTGAGCACGATAAAAAAATTTTTAGAGGGCTCAAACGATGTATCGATTTCTCATTTAATTAACACGTAAATGAATACGGCTCTTAATAAATTCATGTCCCCAAATTACGGATACGATATATTGGAGTTTGTATATTTTTTTTCGTCGTTTTTTCGAAAAAGTGCTTACAAATTTTTCGTTTAGATCAATAGTTTTCAAGTCATGATTTTTGTAAGGCGCGAGATATTCATTTCGCCTAAATTCGAGAAATTCGGGCAAGAATTGCAAACACTTCCCGATGTTAAAAAAATTTGAAAAAATTCATACTTATTATAGGCACTCAAAAGACTAATTTCGCATAATAATAATTTCAAAATGTTATTAACAAATTGTTAAAAAGAAAATTGTTCATCAAAATATGCGGTGACTCAACTTTTTTTTGTATGAAAAAGATTCGTTCATTTTTCGGAATACATATGAATTTTTTCAGATTTTTATCTTTATTTTGATTTTTCTTGTTATTTACATGGAAAAATGTGCAAAAATAAAAATAAAGACAAAAATCTGAAAAAATTCACACGTATTCCGAAAAATGAACGAATTATTTTCATTAAAAAAAAGCTGAGTTACCGCATATTTCGATGAACAATTTTCTTTTTAACAATTTGTGAATAATCATTTCAATGCCATACCAAAATATTATTAACAAATTGTTAAAAAGAAAATTTTTCATCGAAATATGCGGTAACTCAGCTTTTTTTTTAATGAAAATAATTCGTTCATTTTTCGGAATACGTATGAATTTTTTCAGATTTTTGTCTTTGTTTTTATTTTTGCACATTTTTCCATGTAAATAACAAGAAAAATCAAAATAAAGATAAAAATCTGAAAAAATTCATATGTATTCCGAAAAATGAACGAATCTTTGTCATACAAAAAAAAAGTTAAGTCACCGCATATTTTGATTTGTTTTTGATCGGGTTGTATACTCGTCCCATCTTTTGTATTGTCAAAAAACTCACAATTACTACTACTACTACTAATTATTGAAGAAACTAAACATTTGCGAGGGCAGACGCCGATTTAGTTAATTTCTACATTTTTTCTCAGTGTAATACTGTATATTAGTAGATTGTGATACTAGTGCGAGAAAGCGGCCGTTACGCGCGGAGGTTAGGAAGCGGCGCACTCGCCAAATCGAGTGCTACAACGACACGAGGCGAAGCCGAGTTTTGTTTGTAGCACGAGAGCGCGCCGCTTCCTAACCTCCGCGCGTAACGGCCGCTTTCTCGCACTAGTATAACATACTATTTTTTGTAACGAATGTCAACGTGATGTCGCACATCTCCGTGCCTGCAAAGCATTGCGTAAAATTATCTTGTAGATAGTTTCACACACGCCAATGTTTCCGTGAAGTTATCTACAGAAACCTAGATAACTTCATGCACGAGATGGCGTACGTGAAATTATCTACGTTTACGTGAGTGTAATACGCGATCTCACGCACGCTTTGCAGGCACGAAATGTGCGACATTACGTGCATGAGTTACAAAAAGTATTTAATGAATTCGATACTCACTACATTATAGTTGAAGGAAATTGGAGTGGGAACATTATTGCTATGTAAATATTAGTATATCATGTTACGGACTTAAGCGTTAATGCACGATGCTACATTCAATCTGTTGAGCATACATTTCCACGCGACAAGTGTCATGATTACCGCTTGACGATATGTATACTCGCCCTAATGCATATGCGTACATTATTGACTCGCGGATAGATGGATACAATGGCGATACCCTAGAATGTCGTATGGTATGTGACATTATAATGAAATAATGATTCGCTAGATAATGTAATTGGATAATTGCTCTTTGGTACATTGTGTTATTATACTGCGTGACTGCGCTGATTTCCACGTAACACAGCGAGGAGTAGCGATGATCTCGAACATTGTCAATTAGGCAAGTGATTTATATAGCATCTTGTCTCTTTGTATAAATTACATCTCTTGATTTATGCGTGGAATACTTTGACTTCATTTCTTCTGCTATAATGTGCTTTAGAAGATAGAAAAGAGGCAAAATAAGAAAAAGAAGCACGTATCGTTTATGTAAACATAAATAAAGATTAATCGTAATTACTCTATCCATCGTAGTGAAAAATAAACTGGAATTGATTGCATTGAAAAAAAAGGTCAGCCCCTGTTTTGTTTATTTTGCAGAAAAATTATTGTCAATTTTCAATTTTACAAATTGATATTGTATTTTTTTTAAAGCGTATATGAGTTTGTATATTAACTTCCGATAAAAATGCATTTATTGTCCAATTATTAAAAAGCCAACTTATCGAAGCCTCAAAATTAGGATTAGGGGAAAATCTATTCGAATAGTCACAACGTCAATTTCTGTTATTATTTCGTCATAGCGACTTTTACATTGTTCGATTGTAGAATTAAGAATCTGAACGAGGGGAACTGGATGGCCTCGCGAAACCAGATGGAAATCTAGTCAAGAATAGATTTCATTTGTCGAAGTCATGGAGCTTTTCGTATAGAAACGTAACTTGCGGTACAACTGCAATACATAGCGCCCAGTTTTTGTTATTAATTTTTGTCAACACGAAAAGAAAGGTTTGGTTGTGGCGACTACGTTTTCGATTTGCTATACACTATGTCTAAATTAGTTGCCTCAACCATATCGAATAGTAACCACAACTATTCACGATTAGTTCTCGCGAGATTAGTTAGGTTAACTAATCCAATCGTTGGGTCTACCACTTGAATAGTTGGGACTACCATTCGAATCGTCGGTATTTCCATTCAAATCGTTGGTATTACCATTTAAGTTATAAGGGAAATAGAATAATAGATTGGTTGTGTCAACTCATTTCTTGGTTATGGCAACTAATCTTTTTTTTCCGTGAAGAATAAAATCTTTTTTCTTTCTGTGGCACGAATTCTCCGACTTTTGAGCATACATATGATTTTTCGCAGACTTTACTAACAATTAAATAAAAATTCAATTTTCCATCAAATTTATTAAAGTTAAAAAAAGGAGTTATTAATCTAAGCAAATTCTGATTTTTCTTTCGAAGTTTATCTATAATCGTAAAGTACTTTAATTCTTATGAAACAAAACTTTAGGTTGGTAACATACGTACAAAACATCCCTTAACAAAAATATCATGGTCATGATTTATACGAATTAGACATAAAGTCATAATAATAAAATTTGCTCAGGATGTATGGGAGCTTAATCATTTAAGATTTCAATAAAAAGGATAAGGCACTGCGATGCGTATTTTCACTTGTATATGGCTATCAGCGAAACAGAAAGAGGGATAGTCACAAGTCTCGGATGAACATGGTTTATCGCTCTCGCCTGCTCGTTGGGCACTCGTGTCGTGACCTTAATACTTTGAATCTATTAACGCACATGGTACTAAATATAAACTGATGGAAAGATATAAAGAATGTGAGGAGTGTGGAATGAAAGCAAATACTTCATTACGAACCGCAATCTTCTCACACCCGTAGCAATTACGTTAACATTCAATACAAATATTGATCATTTTTCTAGCAAATTCCAATGACTATTAAATACCATATGTTTCCCGAAGTGTGTATAAGAAAATAATCATTTTTTTTAACTGATATATAAAATTGTCAATTTTACATTACATTTATTTATATACTATTGTATTTCAGATGCTTAACATCAAATTAATTCAGTAAAAAATAATAAAAACTTGTACAAAAATTAAAAATCTCTCGACTGAAAAAAACGAGTTTAATTAGTAAATAAATTGGATACACCAAACAATGTTAAATAATATCGAAATAAATAATGCATGAAGAACTACTCGTTATTTAAACTCGAAATAAATAATGAGTGGAGAACAACTCGTTATTTAAATTTGAAATAGATAATGAGTGGAAATCTACTCGTTATTCAAACTCGAACTGAATTATGAGTGGTCGTATCAAAGAATATGGATGTACATAGAAGTGCAGTTCCTATTCATTTTCCAGTTATACGTTCTAGAATAACTGTATGTCGGGGATCTTTATAATTATAATTGGACACCGAGGAAAAAACTTTGACATTATCAAGAAGAACAAATCGGAGAAAGCTGGCGAAGATCGGATCAAATTCAGAGATTGCTACCGCACGGTGAAAAAAGTTTTGTTCGTTTTTAAGCATAAATTATCGAAGTAATCTCCACTTTCGTGGCTGTATCATAAAAATGTTGATGCGGCATGTAAACAAAATTTGACATTATTGGAAAGAACATATGTGCGCAACGTCGTTGAGGTCGTATAAAATTTCGAGGTTGCTACTGAATATTCAAATAATATTTTTTTAATTGTACACTTGAAATTATGGGAAAAAATCTTTGCTCACGGGTTTATAAGTGGTAAGAAATTGTTTGCATGTTATATTCGGAAAGTTCGTATCGATATATCGTATCAATAAACAAGTTTTTATTATTTTGTTATATCATATTACACTTTTTGCTTCCTCATAGAGGAAGCTTTGTTTTCGTGAAAAAAAAATCGCCATTTTCAGGTCAGGACACTCAGAATAGTCCAAAACATTGAGAAAAATGGTTTAGAAAAAATGTCCGGATGTATGTATGTATGTGTGTGGCACGCTTGCAAAAAATTCAAACCGCTGGATCTCGAAAACGACTTTAACGATAAAGCTGAAATTTGGCACGCAGGTAGAAGTGCGACACCCCTTCTTATGTATTAATTTTCAAAAAATTTAAAAAAAAAACATTCAGATTTTATAAGTCTTTCAATTTTTCGAAAAATGTATGTATGTTTTCTAGCTTCCGCAATTTTTCAGCTAATGAGCTAAATAGTTCTGAACACATAGAGAAATGAAAAATAAAGGTCGGTATTGAATTTGAGCGAAATCCACAAAGCGGTTTAGATTTTATAAAATTTTGAATTTTCGAAAAAAATTTGTTTTCGTTCTTATTCAAGTAAAGTTTGACCAAACCTGCTCAAATCTTTTGCAAGGTAAAATTAACATCCAGTTGTAGTAGATGTCGAATTTGGTGAAGATTGGTAAAGTGGTTCAGATTTTATAAGACATTAAATTTTTCAAAAAATCTCTGTATGTTCTCTAGCTGCCACAATTTTTTAGATAATGAGCTTAAACAGTTTTTGACGAATAAATCAATGAATAATGACGATTGGTATTGAGTTTAAGCGAAATACATAAAGTGGTTTAGATTTTATGGAATTTTGAATTCATGAAAATGTTTGTTTTCGTACTTCTTCAATATGTATTTAAAATAAGGATGCAAAGTAGAACTTTGCACACTGCTTCATCAATAATTTTCATCTTTTGCAAAGCTTCCTCTATGAGGAAGCCAAAAATAAAATAAAGAAACTTCCTCATAGAGGTGGCGTTGCGAAAGATGAAAATTAATGAGGAAGCAATGTGCAAAGTTCTACTTTGCATTCTTATTTTTTTAGTTGTAAATTGAAAGATTCTGAGGTATCAGTGCCAGAACTAAATATGTTAACCTATTACCCATCCATTTAATACCCTCTAGCTGTAATCACAAATAGAGGTCAAATAGAGCTAGTGCAAAAAAGAATACTTTTTATAGATCAAAATTGAAATTCAAAAAGTTCCAAGCAAAGAATCTCAATCACAAATAGCTTGTCCGCGAATTAGCAATTTGACTGTTGACTCCAGCTGGTTCAGCCGGTGACCACGACGTGGCGCTTTCGCCGATGCTTCAATAGCATATAACCAAAATTAGGGTTCATCTGGAAATTAGATGTTCAAAATTTATCTTGAATTAATTTTGAATAAATTTGAATCTTAAGATAAAATTTAAGATTGTAACTAAGAAGGGGCGTGACTTTGTTAAGTTTAAGTTAAATCTTGATATCAGACCACTTAGGTCTGATTTTCAGCTAATAAGCTAAATAGTTCTGGACACATAGAGAAATGAAAAATGAAGGTCGGTATTGAATTTAAGCGAAATCCATAAAGCGGTTTAGATTTTATAAAATTTTGAATTTTCGAAAAAAATTTGTTTTCGTTCTTATTCAAATTAAGTTCGACCAAAACTGCTCAAATCTTTTGCAAGGTAAAATTAACATCCAGTTGTAGTAGATATCGAATTTGGTGAAGATTGGTAAAGTGGTTCAGATTTTATAAGGCATTGAATTTTTCAAAAAATCTCTGTATGTTCTCTAGCTGCCACAATTTTTTAGATAATGAACTTAAACAGTTTTTGACGAATAAAGCAACGAAAAATTACGACCGGTATTGAATTTAAGCGAAATATATAAGACGGTAAAGATTTTATAGAATTTTGAATTTATGAAAATTTTTGTTTTTGTACTTCTTTAATTTGTATTCAAAATAAGGATACAAGGTGGAACTTTGCACATTGCTTCATTAATAATTTTCAACTTTTGCAAAGCTTCCTCTATGAGGAAGCCAAAAATAAAATTAAGAAATTTCCTCCTAGAGGTGGCGTTGCGAAAGATGAAAATTATTGACGAAGCAGTGTGCAAAGTTCTACTTTGCATCCTTATTTTTTTTAGTTGTAAATTGAAAGATTCTGAGGTATCAGTGCCAGAGCTAAATATTTTAACCTATTACCCATCCATTTAATACCCTCTAGCTGTAATCTCAAATAGAGGTCAAATAGAGCTAGTGCAAAAAAGAATTCTTTTTATAGATCAAAATTGAAATTCAAAAAGTTTCAATCAAAGAATCTCAATCACAAATAGCTTGTCCGCGAATTAGCGATTTGACTGTTGACTCCAGCTGGTTCAGCCGGTGACCACGACGTGGCGCTTTCGCCGATGCTTCAATAGCATATAACCAAAATTAGGATTCATCTGGAAATTAGATGTTCAAAATTTATCTTGAATTAATTTTGAATAAATTTGAATCTTAAGTTAAAATTTAGGATTGCAACTAAGAAGGGGTGTAACTTTGTTAAATTTAAGTTAGATCTTGATATCGGACCTAAGTTTAAACTTAAGATCGAACTAAAGTTCAAACTAACAATAAGTTATAAAAGTTTGTCCGTGAAATGCATCGTTGGGACCTAATTTTGAGTCGTAGGTTCAATTTTCAAGATTACACGTAAGATCCAAAATATAGGCTTAATCGGATCTTAAGTTTAATCTTGACATCAAACTTACGGCTGAAGATTCGGTCCTTAATAGAAACTTCAGTCTACTCATTGTATTTCATTATTAAAACTTCAGTCTACACCGTCTACTTTATCAAACTCATTGAATTATTACTTATTACCTCAATCCGATTTACTTACTCCGATATACCTCGCATTAATTCTTACTTAATTTACTTGATAACCTATTCGTAAATCATTGAATTATTCCGTATTACCTTAATTCGATTTACTTACTCCGATATACCTCGCATTAATTCTTACTTAATTTACTTAATAACTAGAATTAATTTGCTTGATAACCTATTCGTAAATCATTGAATTATTCCGTATTACCTTAATTCGATTTACTTACTCCGATATACCTCGGATTAATTCTTATTTAATTTAATTAATAACGAGACTTAATTTACTTAATAACCTATTCGTAAATCATTGAATTATTCCTTATTACCTTAATTCGATTTACTTACTCCGATATACCTCGGATTAATTCTTACTTAATTTACTTAATAACTAGACTTAATTTATTTAATAACCTATTCGTAAATCATTGAATTATTCCTTAATACCTTAATTCGATTTACTTACTCCGATATACCTCGGATTAATTCTTACTTAATTTACTTAATAACCTATTCGTAAATCATTGAATTATTATTTATTGTCTTAATCCTATATACGAACATTTCGAAAATAGGAAAATAAAATCTTACCGTCATTATCAGAAGTTTCACTAATCTCGTAGTCACTGATATCCAGTCCAACAGAGGCAGCCCTCGTGATGCCGGCCGTGAGGGTGGTAGTGATAGTAGCGAAGGCGATGAGCTCTCTCGGCCACATTTTTCTCCCAGTTATCACAGTCTTCCAAGTATATTAATATATAAACAAAAGAAAAAGAAAGAAAAAAACCGAATCTACCGTTTGAAAAGTTTGTAAGATTCTCGCTTCGCTGACTATTCGTTATCGCATCGGTGTGCGCGCGCACGCTAATGCAAATAAATTAATGATCATCGAATGGAGCGGAGGCTCGATGAACAAGAGGAATAGCCGGTTGAGATTCGACCATAGATTGCACAACGACGATCTGGGTGCGCTGCTGGCCGACATGGACTTTCATCTACATATCGTTCTGGATAATCACTTGGACAGTTTACTCAGCAGCAGTAGCAGAAAGGAGCAAAAACACCACCCCCTTATTTATATCATACAACAACTCTTCAGCTTGTCTCTATAAGCCTTTTCACGCTCGATCGATATTCTCGATCCCAATAAATATATCAACGATTCCGCTGTTGCGTTACGAAAATCTTAGACAAAATCTTATATCCACGCATCGTCGATCAACGCATTCTATTTATCAACGAGTATCAAAATACTTCACAGTAATCATCATATTTCAAATTTATTGAAATATGCGCAAACTATACATCACACTATAAATCACAGTGCATGCGATTGAAAAATCCTATATACTAAGGATTTATATGGTAGATATAAAAACGTTCGGTAGCAACAAGTACGGAAATGAAGTTGTTGACAGTCGATGAAAAAAAAGTGAGTTTTCTCGGGACGAGAAGTCGACGACCGAACAGTATGCGCTTCGGCAACCAACTGATTCACTTCTCCTCGAAATCAGCCTGGCCGGCCAACAGCAGCAACAGCGGCGGCGGCGGCAGAGGCGGCGCCAGCAGCAGTACAAACCGCTGTGAGACTCCACTCGACTCTCACACAAAGCGCACACGAGACACTCGCCGTCAACAGCAGCAGCAGCAGCAGCAGCAGAGCACCAAGCATACACAAAGAGCTCTCACTCCTCTCTATCTCCCTCTTGCGCCTTCATTCTTTCGCTTTCAACTTCTATATATCTTTATCACTCGTTCCCCTCTTTGCTGATAGTTTTTAAAACCTTTCCCTCGTAAAGTCCCGAGACTTTTGCTGATACCAACGTCTCTTGGAGTCTAACTCATAGATAGCTGAGTTAAGTGTCGGTGTCCCTCGTACCTGCTGTGCATGTAACTGAGAGAGAGAGAAACGTTCGAGGCTTGGGGTACATAATGTGCCAAGCTCTCCGGGCCGATGCATCATACTATGTACAGCGCCTATACTAATACTAATGCACTAGTCGACCGATTGGCCGAACGGGAAATGAGCGTGGCGCGAAGAGCGGGGATGACGAAGAAAACACTGTGGCGCCTCGGGCACAGACGCCACTGAACGCTGTTAGCGCGGCGTTTGTGTTTATGTGTGTGTGTGTGTATGTGTTTCTAGCAGCTAAATACAATATACAGTAGAACACAGTACACACATTGGCCAACAGCCAGTCCACATGTGCTTCGAACCGCACGACAGCACGCGAGATCCTCTACACGTACTGCCGGTATGTACTGTGTATGCAATAGTATAACAGTATAGCTTTTAACGATATGTGTGGATGCTGAATCGAGTAGAGGCACCGGGCCTGCCAATACGGCTGAACTTAGTTACTTACACTTAGCTTCTCGTGTGCACTGCTGCAACAGACCGTCACTGCGTACTTACCCACGACTTCCCCATGCGTTGGCCCATTTTTAACTCGGTGGGTGCCAAACCCGATGTTATGCGTTTTCACTACGTGGCACGTGACTTCGACGGGCTTTGGTGGAATAAATGTTTCACGAACGAATTAGGTTGCAATTATTGGATGAATTTGAATGAATTAATTATTAGGGAGAATTGTTTTTGTCGTTGACAGTTGCGTTTTTTGGTGTTTTGGTAGAAAATTTTTAAACCTTTTTATAGCGATTTTTGAAAAAGTTCTTTTCGACTTTTTCGATGGCAGTATTCATATAACATGCGGGTGAAAAATGTAAAAAAAGAGAAGTAGACATTTTTTCCAAGATTTTGATTTTTGGTCGTGACTTTTGTTCTTAAGAGTCAGTGATACTCCCCCCCCCCCCCCTCCGCAGATATTTTTAAAGCTATTTTCTTCTAAACTTCTCGATAGATAGAGCTCAAATTTTGATAGTATATGCGGAAGTATCGTAGAAGTGGGCTAAGCTTCTGGCTCCTCAATCGATTCAGTCGTTTTTTTTGTGAGAATTAAAAGACAAATAATGCGAGAGAGACAGACCTATAGGCGTTTAACATTGGGCGAAGAAATTCAATAAATAAAATGTTTCAAGCCTTTTTAATGAATAATTTGTCGACTGAATGTCAGAATTTTTTTTCAATATATCGATTTTTAGCTTTTACTATCGTTCCCAAATCGTACATTCCATCCCATAAAAAATCCGTTTCAAACCTGTAATGGCGATTTTCTAAAAAAGTAATTTATCGATGCTTCTGACTCAGAATTCGTAGATCCATAGATCCAACTTCCATATTTTCCTTTAAGATATCGTTCTTAAGTCGTATATTTCACCATGGAAAATACCCTTTCTAAACCGATTTAAAAAAAGTTTTTCTTCTACGTTTTTCGTATCAAAATTGATAGATTTTCACGTGTTAGAGGCATTGCAGTTTATGAATATATCTGAAAGACTAGAATACAATGTGATATTATTCATACACAAACTCATTGAAGTAGACAAGTTAAAAAAGGAGAGTAGTAGGAAAATAAAGATGGTAACAGACAGGCAGAGCAAATAAGGCTAGAGTTCAGAAAACGGACAGTTGGACATAGAGATTTGTATTATGATGGAATGAAACTTTACAACAAAGTGCCATCGGAAATAAAAAAATATATTTTATTTCACTCAGTGCGTAGAACGCGGTTTTACGCACGCTTCACGTGCATCACACATCGCTTACACACCTCGTGAAATAAAATTTTGTACGGTACTCATGCGAAAAACGTTTTCTTAACTCGTGTGATTGCAACACTCGCCTTCGGCTCGTGCTGCAAACTCACACTCGTCAGAAAAAGTTTTTTCGCACTCGTATCGTAATGTACTATTTTAACTTAACGTCGAGTTGCTACCGCACGCAAAGAAATAATTGGTTGCCCTAACCACGTGCCATGGTTAAATACGCTCCAAGCGACAAAATTGGTTGGGAGATCCAACTATTGGGTGTCACAACCAATCCATTGGACGACACAAACAACCGATTAGGTGTGACATCCAATGGATTTGTTGTGACACCCAATAGTTCGTTCTCCCAAACAATTTTGTAGCTTGAAGCGTATTTACACCATGGCACTTGGATAGGGCAACCAATTATTTCTTTGCGTGCACGATTCTTGATAAGATCGATACCAGAAATGAAACGATCCCTAACAAAATATGTAACGAAATCCTAGCAGATCAGACGACGGTCGAATCACGGTGAAAATCACGCGTGATTTTTGACAGTGCAAAAAAAACGGTCGTTTCACGATGGAAATAACGGTCCCTCGTTCTGAAGCTTCTGCACGGAAAAAAAGGCTCGGTTGGAACAGCCAAGTGCTATGGTTATATATGCGCCAGACGATTAAATTGGTTAGACCAACCAAGTAATTTGTTAGGCTACCAATTTCTTGGTTGGTCTAACCAAGTCACTTGGTTAGCGTACCAATTTTTTGGTTGGACTAACCAAGTCACTTGGTAAGCTAACCAAGTGACTTGGTTAGAAGAAATTGGTAGCCTAACAAATTACTTGGTTGATCGAACCAATTAATCGGCTGGCGCATATATAACCATCGCACTTGGTTGTTTCAACCAAGCCTTTCTTTCCGTGTGGAGCGGTGGAGCTTTTGAGCTTTCGGTCTTTGATTTTTGCAAAATATTACAGACGAAATCACGGATTAAATCACGGCTCAACGAATAGTGAAATCTGCCATGATTTAAGCCGTGATTCTGCGAAATACCACGGCACTGTAAATTCCGTCGAGCCGTGATTTCTACCGTTCTTTACTGCAAAATCACGGTCCGCAAACTCAAAAGCTCAAACGGTATGAGCGGGTCCGTGATTTCTTCCGCGATACGACCGTGATTTTCGGTGTCGAAACTCTTGTGTGATTTTCACCGTGATTCGACCGTGAACAGCGTCAATTCCAGGCATGATTCAATCTGCTAGGTAATCGAGGAAAGGAGGTGGCATAGAAGATATAAGATGATGCGATTGAGAAATTAGGTGTAAATGAAAATTATTAACCGGTGTATGTGTATGAATATACAAAAAGCATCGTGAGATGTGAAATAGATAGAACGGGGTGAATGTGCAGATATAATGTAACGCAGAATTAAGATAGATTAAGATAAAACGAATCGAAACTGTAGCGCAAAGCGCATGATAGTTATAAGCTAATAAACATATAAACTGTCGTTCCATTTGCGGTAAAAAAAAAATTTGTGAAAACGTCTCTATGATTTTCTATTTGTTTGTAATAATCTATCGAGGTTTCGTACGATTCTACAATGTTGTTTGTATTTTCATACAAACTACTATAGAAAAAGACATAAATTTCTCTTTAGTAGAAAAATTAGCAGAAACAGAATTGTATGAGGATATCAGAGGAAAATATCAAAGAGATGTTGGAGTCGAGCTCGCGTGCCAGTTGTTTGAAGTCCAAGATCTTTATCTCAAGAATATTTGGTCCTACTACCTACTACATTGTGATGCGCCTGGCACGTACGGTCCACGGGTCGAGCAGCGAATGAAATAGAGTGGGGAGAGCGCCTCATTCTCGTGCTGCTAATGCTTCGGCCTGACTTCTTCTTCTTCTTCTTGTAAGTAGTGACCATCCGTTTGGCGAGGTGATTGATTTTCGTGGAGCGCGGCGAATGCGGCGGTCTGTGCTGGGAAAGAAGAACCAGCAGAACCACCAGCGGCAGCGATACGTGCCTGGAACCACTGATGACGATCCACCGTAGCATTTCATCGAGCGATACACCTGGCTCCTATTACACGCGCAACCATAACGACACAGTTCAAACTCGTTTCAACATTGTATACGGTTACTTATAAGATCCAGTTAACAGGCGATCGACGACGTTCTACTAATGTCTAACTTTCTTCCGGTTAATTTTTAAACACCAATGAACTGTGGCTGTTATGTAATGTCTATACCGACCAAAATATTACGTAAATATTAAGGAAATATATGTTTTTCACGTCTTTACTAAAATAATCTCATGTAGTACGCGTAATGTGGTCGCAAAAACGCTCTTTTTTAACCTCTGATACGTGCGCATGCGCAATTTAATTTCGTTACTTTCTAGGGAGGAAAACGGTTCATTTCTCACCGGCTGGAGTAATGGATTTTTCGCGACTTTGTTGCAAGCAACAAAGAAAAATATTGTATGCCACGCGGGAGAGAGCATGAGTTTAACATGATTTCTTCAATCGCTTTGTCGATTTGAAAGATCGTACATAATTTTTTGTTCGTTTAGCTACGATAATAACTAAATTACAAATAAATGATTGGCATTGGTCGAACGAATAAAATGTTTTTCTTCAGCTTCGAAAGATTAGTTTTTGCGTTGAAAAAATGTTTTTTTAAAATATTTTATTATGCATTTGTGCACAATTGTTGAGTGTAGAATTGTCGGATGTTCAGCTGTCATTGTGTACACTCATGCAATGTACAGTTGACTTGGTGTACAGCCTATTGGTGGCCAGATGTTACCTGCCTACTTTCACGGTGTAGACATTTCGTGTCGAGTTGGAATTGTGTCGACTTTTTTCCATGTCCATCTGACATAGTGCCAGAACCATGACTGTTTCCATATACTGTGCCGAGTTTCCATACGGTAGGCAAAGAATTATAGTGTCGATAACATTGATAGCACAGATCTCAAAGCACATGGTGCGTCATCTGTTGCAAAGTGGTCGCAATTGCTCAGAGCAACACGCAGTCTATACCTCATGAAACTGAACACGCGATCTGTCAACGATTCCTGCGAAATAGTTACCATCGACCGTGACATTACCAACTGTTGGTATATTAACGACGTACCGTTAATTGTTACATTTTCGTACCAGGCGAGTCTGTATCATTGATGTGCCCAACAAAATTGTGTGTAAAACACTATATAAGATTGACTTACCTGCCGCCGGTAACAGCGTGCAGTAATACCTGCATTACCGATGGTAGGTAACATGGGATAATTTCGCACAGGGTTACGGCATCCACCGTACAATAGACGCAGCACTCTCGCGTGCGTTCCATCATAATAATAATATCGAACTTTAACGCATTTAGCACCTGCATTTACATGTGTATAGCGCACTTTATGAAAACTATTATTTAAAGTTATATAACGGCAATAGTAACGATGTCTGCACACCACTCCATGTACTTAATTATACTGCGGTTTAAACGCACAGTTTGTGAGCTGTGTATTTACTGTTCACTACGTACTATATATTATAAGTATACTTACAGTAAAAATTATGATAAGCGCATAGCTTGTACATTTATGTAGCAAGGTGGTTTCGGAGAATTAAAGATACAAATCTACATTTTTTATATGATATAGCAGATGCCTTGATACATAAGTATGCGGAGTTTCTAAGGGATTTACTACATAGTTTCAGGGATATAAAATAATAAAGGCACTAAATTTATTACGTGTTGGGTATAGAAATCTCCATGATTCTTCGTATTGGGATTTTTTTCTATTACTTGGATTAATGATATACTTGTAAAAAACATATACTTGCTTTCATTCAATCTATCTGATAATTAAGGTAGCTTGAAATATAAAGGTTACCGTGATTATAAGAATGAAACGTTGAGATGAAATCGGAATGCATTTCGCATTTCGTGAGGCAGATTTCACATGCGCGTGCGCGCGATTTCAGGTGAGCGGTCCAATTAGTGCCCGAGCACCAATTAACATCCGTTATGTATAGATATACTTTTAACACTTTCCATAACAGCCACTGGGCAGTTTCACGGCCACTTGAACACAAATAGGAGCACTTCAGCATATTTGCGTATTCCTATCAATTTACAAGTTGCAGTGGGGTTATTTCATACACTGTAAATAATTGAACTGCCCACTATGTGAAAATTACATATTCATTTAATATCACGGCTATTTTTATTTTTAAATGCAGAAATATACTTTGAATTAGAAAATTAATATAAAAACGTGCCTTTATATTTTGTCTCACTATTTCGCGTAGAATTATATTAAAAAGGATTTTTTTTTGTTATTGAAAATATTAAACTTTTTGATAACTATTACATATTATAATTCTGCAATAGTGATTAGTAAAAAAAAATATACCCAAAATATATGGCATGGAAGTTAGCAACGTTGCTGCAATGAAATCGTTGTTAATTTTTTTCTGCATCTTACAAGGAGCTCTGTTAGGTCAACCATGATTTTCCTATTTGCTACGACATTAAAGGAGATAATGAAAATTATTTTACTCTAATCTAACGTGCGGAAAATTTTTGATAGCCGAAAATCTGTCTGAATTAACACTTACGTTTTTTCATTTTTCATCGAACAAATTAGTTCGATCGGCGAGCAAATTAATTGGTTAACAACTACCGAATTAGGTTCGTTAGTTGCTAACCAATTCCAAAATCGGCAAATAGGGCAATCCCTATTTGCTAACCTAATAAGTATTTTTGCTGAGCTAACAGAAGAATTGTTAACGTAGAAAATTCCCTTGCTAGGCTATCAAATATTTGTGTTAGGAGAGCAAACAAGGCTTGCTGTCACTATATATATTACCAACTGATTTGGAGGTCGAGCAACATTTTTTTTCCGTGTGCTTTGTTGGTCTAACCAAAAAATTGATTAACCTAGTCAACTTAGTCGTTTCGAGAGCATTTAGCCATGCGAGTTGGTTAGGGCAACCAATTATTTCTCACCGTGTAACAGGTATGTAACTGCTTCGACTTTTATTGTTTCAAATATAATCCCAAGTAAAATAATTATATATAGAGCTCATAAAAAATATATGGGGGATTCCACGGGACTTTCGCCACCCCCCAAAAAAAAAATCTCAAATTTCATCTAAAAATCAGGTTCAGCGGTGTCTATTGATGGACCAAATTTCAAAATTCTAAAAAAATAGTTGACCGGAATATGCAAATTTTTTTGTTTTTTATCGTTTTTCATTTAATCTGTAATATCTCAGAAACTATTGATCGTATCGAAATCATTAAAAGACGAAAATGTGCATTTTTTTTATGGCCAACAAGAAAAAAATATATTCAAAATTAATTGCTTAATTTCAGGTCACATTTTATGGAAGAAACAACAAAATTATTTTTTTTTTATGGTTGGACTTCAGATTTTTTCATCGGACAAATTGCCTCGGAATCTTTGAGTGATCGCCGAATTTTGAGCATTTTTTTTTTCATGGGATGGCCCAATGCTGTGAGGTTACAGCAATTTGAATGTTTTTAATATATAAAAAAATCCATATTCAAAATTAAAATTAATTAAAATGGTTGGACTTCGGATTTTTTCATCGGACCAATTGCCTCGAAATCTTTGAGTGATCGCCGAATTTTGAGTATTTTTTTTTTCATGGGATGGCCCCATGCTGTGACGTTACAGCAATTTGAATGTTTTTAATATATTTAAAAAATCCATATTCAAAATAAAAATTAATTAAAATAGTTGGACTTCGGATTTTTTCATCGGACCAATTGCCTCGAAATCTTTGAGTGATCGCCGAATTTTGAGTATTTTTTTTTCATGGGATGGCTTAATTCTGTGATGTTACAGCAATATGCATTGTTTTAAATACATTTAAAAACTTCAAGTTGCTGTAAGATCCACAGCATTGGGCCATCCCATGAGAAAAAAATACTCAAAATTCGGCGATCACTCAAAAGTTTCGAGGCAATTTGTCCGATGAAAAAATCTGAAGTCCAACCATAAAAAAATAATAATTTTGTTGTTTTTTTCCATAAAATGTGACCTGAAATTAAACAATTAATTTTTAATATATTTTTTTCTTGTTGGCAATAAAAAAATGCACATTTTCGTCTTTTAATGATTTCGATACGATCAATAGTTTCTTAGATATTACAGATTAAATGAAAAATGATAAAAAACGGAAAAATTTGCATATCCGGTCAAATATTTTTTTAGAATTTTGAAATTTGGTCCATCAATAGACACCATTGAATCTGATTTTTAGAAAAAATTTGAGATTTTTTTTTTTTCGGGGTGGCGAAAGTCCCGTGGAATCCCCCATATATAGTTTTAAACATAGAATTGGGCATATATAGTCTATATACGCTCTATATACAATTTATACATAAACCTAACTTCGCAGTTGGTCTTATATATATATATTTCCTCTAGATTGTATATAGAGTTTATAGAGACTATATATGCCCAATTTCATATATCGGACTATATATAATTTTTTTACTTGGGATATCAGCATTTTTTCAATAGGCACAATAAAACAGTATTTGGAAAGACCAGACAGAATTTTTTAAGTCCATGCATAAATCCAGGCGGTCCCCAGAGATAAACAGCGTTTCTTGCGGCCATAACTTGGATGGATGACCGTTCAGCTGCGCACTGGCTTGCGCGCCAACTGCTGAGCCGGAGGCAGTTTTTTTGAGTGTCTTATGTATTCTCATACAGTAGAGACTCAGTAAAAATAAAAAGCCGCCTGTATCGGCTAGGTTTTCCGCAGTTTTCCTGTGTCGACGTACAAATTTGATGCAGTAGTGCATTAGGAAGAGTGGCTGTGGCCAACAATCTAGGAGGGGGCTCCAGGAATGGAATGGGGAATAAAGGGGATGGGGATAGTAAAAGCCAATAGGCGTACTTGAAGAATACCCAACAAAAAAAGTCCATGCATGAAAAAGTGACGTTAAAAACTAATGTTGATTAAAGTAACGCAATTTTCGGCAAATTGTGGTCCAAAGCGTACGTTTTTCTTACTGCACTACAATTGAATTTGACATCCAGTTTCGATATCGTCGGGGCACCATTTTTTTTACCATAAAAGGCAACAATAAAAAACATAAAAGGGTAACAATGTTTTTTTTCGTTATCTCCCGTAGTCTCTTCCATTACGTTCCGACATCTTCTGAAAGGCCAATACACATGCACTCTACTCCATCTATAATGCATTTTGTCTCTAACTCAATTATTGATTTTCGTTTTCGCGGCTTTTAACGTACCGTAAATGCATTATTTTTTACATGGGCCCTATCAAATTCCTATCTAACTGTATCCATTATGAACTTTAAAAAAATATAGAAAAAATAATTTGCATAGAAAAAATGAGAAAAATAAAATCTGGTGCATTTGAGGGTCTACCCAAGTAAAAAAATTATATATAGTCCGACATATGGAATTGGATATATATAGTCTGTATAAACCCAAGTAAAAAAATTATATATAGTCCAACATATGGAGTTGGGCATATATAGTCTGTATAATCTCTATATACAATCTCTATGCAATTTATATATAAGATCACCTGCAAAGTTGGGTTTATGTATAAATTGTATATAAATTGTATATAGATTTTATAAAAACTATTTATGCCCAATTCTATGTTTAAAACTATATATATTTTTTATATACTCTATATATAATTTTTTTACTTGGGAACTCTATATATAATCTATAGGCAATTTATAAACAAGGCCAACTGCGAAGTTGGGATCACGGAAAAAGGGTGTAGTTGTAGGAACTATGGAATTGATACGTGCCAACCAATAGGCGTGGTAAAATATGGCATTAGCAAGTTATTGCGTGTCAGAACCAACCGATTGGTAATGCCAACTAACCCATTGATGTCAACCAACCGATTGGTGGCGCCAACTAACCGATTGGTAGTGCCAACCAAGCGATTGGTGGCGCCAACTAACCGATTGGTCGTGCCAACCAAGCGATCCCAAGTAAAAAAATTATATATAAAGTATATAAAAAATATATACAGTTTTAAACATGGAATTGGGCATATATAGTTTTTATAAAATCTATATACAATTTATACATAAACCCAACTTTACAGGTGATCTTATATATAAATTGCATATAGATTATATATAGAGTTTATACAGACTATATATGCCCAGTTCCATATGTCGGACTATATATAATTTTTTTACTTGGGATTGGTGGCGCCAACTAAGCGATTGGTGGCACCAACTAACCGATTGGTAGTGCCAACCAACCATTGGTAATGCCAACTAAACTACATCTAACGTTCCAAGCATTTAAAGATTAGTTTTCTCAACTAACCCGTTTTCTCCGTGATTAAGTCTAAATAACATATAGAGTGCATATAGGTTATATATGTCCAATTTTATGTTTTAAACTATATGGGCATATCTCACAAACCTTTGACTTTCGTGTAACTCGACTGTGGAATGCTATAGTGATTTACACAGAATGAATTACGCGGGTATCAAACTTTTACTAAGATGTACGAAGTATAATCTATCTGAAAAAAAAGAATTTAATTTTATAATGCACCAATAGATTGTTTTATCCTGGTTCAAATGCGGAAATTAACAACGTTTTCGCTTGTAACTCTGATTTTCGCGTCACTTCATACGGATGTAGCATTGATATGCACCTTTAGAAAAATAAGAAAAAAATCATGAAATTCTGGTAAGGTGCAATGAACGTAATGTACCTAATTGTAATCGCCAAACATGTCAGAAAATTAAGCGGTTATCCTGATGTGAACGTCTGTCACTCGGTTTCGATGGTGATCCTGACATCCACCGTTATATGGTGCAGGAATATCAGCACAAGCTATTTGAGCCAAATGAATTGGATGCACATAAAGGTGGGATCATCACGGACTGAATGAAGTGAAATTTATGTCGGAGAGTCAATTATTTTGCTCGCAACGTTCTGCGACATGGACTCATATTGCCGCGTGGAGTGTTTTCGCATCGTTATCCGGCCAAACTAGTCAAGTAAGATAATTAAATTCTATTTGAGTACGTTATTCTTATCACGAATTAGAAGTGCCTGACCTCTCGACGAGAAGCAATTTTTTTCTGGGTCAAAATGTATTAAAATGTTAGGTTTATAAATTCGCATAATAAATTCAAACTATTATCGTTCTTAAATTATCTAAATTATATTTTGAATTAGTAGAGTCATTACCAGTCATACTTTTCATTTTCTGCATACGAATTGAGTAAAATTGAATTATAAAAATGACCTATTAGAAGGGATAAAACTATGCCTTCAATTAGTTATAATAAAGTTATATTGAAAGTAAGTTAAACACGTTTAAAACACAATAACACATAGTTCCTACAATGAATTAGCACCAAATAAATGATTTTAAGTTAAAATGATAATATGATTTTTTATGCGAGCACCCTGTATATGCTGCTTTGTCCATGAACGAATATTGCTTTCTAAAGGTCTTAAGATGAGTACAAAAAATTGGCGATTCTGTGCTCCTTAACTAGATTTTTATTCTTTGAGACCGTGAAAGTCGAAGGTGAGTGAATTGTGAGATACGCCCATATAGTCTGTATAAATTCTATATGTAATCTATATGCAATTTATAAACAACACGGAAAAAAAGATTAGTTGCAATAACCAAGAAATGAGTTGACACAACCAATCGATTATTCTATTTATCTTATAACTCAAATGGTAATACTAACGATTCGAATGGTAATTCATACGATTCGAATGATAATACCGACGATTCGAATGGTAGTCCCAACTATTCGAGTGTTAGTGATCCCAACGATTGGATTAGTTAACGTAACTAATCTCGCGAGAAGTAATCGTGAATAGTTGAGGTTACTATTCGATATGGTTGAGGCAACTAATTTTATTTCACTCAGTGCGTAGAACGCGGTTTTACACACGCTTCGCGTGCGTCAAACGTCGTTTAGACACCACGTGAAATAAAATTTTGTACGATACTCATGCGAAAAACGTTTTCTTAACTCGTGTGATTGCAACACTCGCCTTCGGCTCGTGCTGCAAATTCACACTCGTCAGAAAAAGTTTTTTCGCACTCGTATCGTAATGTACTATTTTAGACATTGTGTACAGCAAATCGAAAAAGTAGTTGCCACAACCAAACATTTCTTTCCGTGAAGGCCAACTGTGAAGTTGGGATTAAGTATAAATAGCATATAGAGTGCATATAGGCTATATATGCCCAATTTTATGTTTTAAACTATATATATTTTTTATATACTGTATAGATAATTTTTTTACTTGGGTAACCAATTCTTCAAAAAATTACGAGCCACATGAGGGAGGTCGAGGGTCATACCCAGATCGAATCGGAATGGGATGCCCCATATATATATTTTTTTAGCGCCAAAAAGGCGCTATTTTTATTTCTATGTGGGGATACAGGCGGCTTTTTATTTTTACTGAGTTTGTACTATCACAATACATTAGAAACTCAGGTCCATTTCATTCCGTAATGGATACTTACAAATCTTCTTCAATCTTCTTGTAGAGTGTGTCGAATAAAACGAAGATCTCATACTGCTTCAGGAGCGTCTTGAATATGCATTACCTATTTGATGTACCCCGTGTAGAAATTCCAACTCGCCATCACCTAGAAATCGACTAGTTTTCTTATTTTCTGTACAAGATCTAGGTCGCTGTCTAGTCGTTGTACAGAAAAACTGTCTAAAATCTGGCGAAGATTCTATTAATTCGCCCAGTAAACTTAGCTAGTGATTAGCCATTACGGAAATCGGTTAACCCTATAGCATAAAATTGACTAGGTGCTAGACCGGTTTTCTCTATTGAACCCAGATACCGATTAAATAGCCTAGGATAAATAAAAAAACAGAATTAATATAAACCGTCATTTATTGCATCAGCACGTAACAGGGAAGCTGTTTAACACTATTTAAACAGGGAACACTATTTAATAATGTACGTAATCACTTTTTCATTAATAATCAAATATCTCGATAAGGCCTATCGCAAAAAACAAAAAAATATAAATTCTTTCGCGTCGTACTAAACAAAAAAAAATCGTAGTCCTCTAGAACGTATTTTTGGGTACCTTTCATGCACGTGCCACTCTACATAATAATAACTCGCTGCCTATCGTGTCACGACTAGACCCTGTATCGGAAAATGCCCACGTTTCCGCCGAAAACACGAATGGTGCCACGAAAACGACGCGCATTGCGGCGTTAACTTCGTTAACGTCTACGGATGGGAATTTTGCCTCCTCGAGAGACGGCAAGTGCGAGGCACTCCTCAGTCCTTCACAAAGCTGGGCCATGAAAGCTAGATACCCGAGCAGAAATTTTTAACGTTACATTAGGCACAAATAAGGCCATGATCGGGCTATGAGAAGGCCCTGACAGGGCCTTAGCAGCACCAGATTAACGCCTGACGTAACGCTCGAAATTTCTACTTGGGTAGAGCCTACACTCAGAGAAATCGTAATAGTACAGTCAACTATAAAGTGACAACTATTCATTTTTATTACATGCAACTATTTTTATAGTTACGATAACTACGAAAATAGTTATGGTAACTATTTGCTAGTTATAGTAACTATTTGATAGTTGTGTCAACTATAAAAAAATTGTTGTACCAACCATAAGTAAATAGTTGTCACTTTATAGTTACTAATATCATAATTTTCGCTCAGTGTAGATGGCCTAGACATCTATACGTGTATGCTAGATATATTATGTCTAGCCTCTAGTCAGGTAAGCTGTGCCATGAAAGCTAGACAGATCCTAAATGGCCTGGGCATCTATACATGTATGCTAGATATATTATGTCTTGCCTCTAGTCAGATAAGCTGTGCCATGAAAGCTAGACAGATCCTAGATAGATATGCTATCTATCACTGAATTCTGACTAGATTATGTCTAGTCCCACTACAGAAAAACTTGATAGAAAAAAAACTAGTTAGACGCTAGGTTCAAACCAGTTTATCCCCAACAGATTTCCACACGGGGAGCGTCTTGAATATGCATTACCTATTTGATGTACATGTAGAGCATTTGAAAAATGGGATTTGACCCAAGGAAATAGAAAAATTCACTATGAAGATTTACCGGCCATGTTAGAGCATCCCAAAATGATACCGCATCTTCTTCCTAAGTATGCAGAGACAGTCAAGCTCGAAATGGAAATTATTATCGAGAAAAAAAAACGGGAGGAAAAATTTGTAATTAATGATTTAAAGACGATTATTTTTTTTGTTCGCAAATTTACGTGAACGAAATTAAAAAGAGCTGCAGCGAGTGACGATAATACCGAAGCATCGATGAACGATCAGCACCTTTGTCTGCTATAATTAAAGATTTATTTCATAATATTACACCAACAACTATTATTGAATTTTTATAATAATAATTCCTTATTGTGTTAAAAATGCGAATAAACACTTATTTGATAATATATAATTAATATGTATATATATATTATTATAATATCTTATCGTTAATATATTAATAGTCTAGAGACGGGATGCGCGCTTGAGATTATGCGGATCCTCCGATCGCCACACATACACTCCACTTCCTAATCGTGTTTCTTACCTCAGCTTCGTATCGCAAAGAGGTGCATCCCCAGTGTGTGCCATTATTTTTTAATAAAAAAAAAAATTTGTTCAGACAGTTTCGCGACGAATTCTCAATTAATAATTATTCTCCCTCATTTGTCGATATTTGGAATGCTTCATTACCATAAGTTTCTTAAGTCGTTATTGCAATACGAAAAATTGAAGATTGAGCTGAAACTAAAGTTCATTATGGAAATTGTTATAAAAACCTAATATTTCAAGCTGATTAACGCATGAAGAATAATTGTGATTTTACAATTAGCTTTAGTAACTAATTATTTATACTTAGAACGCAATTCATTTATGAACTCAGGAAATTAGTCTTAATTATTTTTAAATAATTTACGTTAACTTTTCTGATTGCTACCAAAACTACTAACAATCAAAAAAGTAAATGTAAATATAAAAATAGTAGCGTAGAAAAATCATTAATAAGAACTTTTATATTGTTGCGTAATACAAAAATATATAAAATCTATTTTTTAACCATTTTTAAATAAAAATAATGAAATGGTTAAAAAGTTTTTTAAAAAATCATGTATTAAAAAAAGTTTGCGAATTAAAAGAAAAACTTTACATTTCTGAAAGTTTTGCAATTCTTTGATTGCTAATTCACTACTAACATTATGACATTCTGAAAGAATTTCTTAGCGTCTTCATTTGTATCGATTTTTCTTTTTTTTCGCTATAATGGTAAACTTTACGACGATTTCTCTGAGTTTAATTTATTTTGAAAAAAAAAATCACAATTTTTCTTCACATGGAAATTGTTGATGAAAAAACAGCAAGTCCATTTATCTTTATATTACACGGATGATAACTGCGATAACGAAACAACAAATGCTTAATGCGGGTGTGTATGCTGATTTGTATATATATATGTATATATATATAAATATATGATAAATTCTGCAAAATATAATAATATGGCGATCGTATGCAGTTACACAGACAACGTTGGAGAGGATCTGCACACGTTTCGTGTTTTTGTTCCTTGCGTTTTCTTTTTTTCTTATTTTTTTTTCTCAAACGATGCAGGATAAGATAAAAACCTGGCATTAATTTTTCGACGGTATTTGATAATATCGATAATGTACAAGACGTAAGTACAATAACTATTGTAGCTTAGACGAGAATCTGTTATTGCCGACCCTCGGACAATTGTCTAAAATTCAGTATGCTTCTAACGAAATTTCCCACATAAATTATGTCCCGCAATGAAATATTTAAAAAAAAAATATGCGTTTCGTAGATTTGGCAGTGTACAGATTTGGGACTATAAGTGCTTACCTCCGTATTTCAGTTAACCACCAAAATCGAATTCCCAGTTATGACAACTTCGTACGTAATTTAATTATATTTTTTCATCTAAAAGTAAAAGCGTACGAATTAACAAAGTCTGAGGCCTCGGCAATTGAGGTATTTGTGACGTAACTCGCTCTTCACGCTTACGACCAATCAGTGGTCGTTACTACCGAAGATTCTTTCGTTTTTTTTTTTTTATTTTTATTTATTTATTTTTTTTTCATACCTTAGCATTAACATTTTAATTCTCCATTTGTTTTTCCTTTTGAAATTCCTTAACTACCAGAATTGTTTCTTTAAGTCGAAGACATGTTTTTTTTTCTTTTTTTTCTTTTTTATGTGTTTGTATTCGTTTTGTACTTGTACTGTTCAGCAAGGCAGCGTGTTGCACTTTGTTACTTTTTTTTTTTTATATTAGTCGGGCCGCAATGTGCACGAAAGATCACACGATCTCGATACATACTACTTTACCACAGCTTTTATTTTTTATTTTCTCTATTCATTTCATTTTTTCTGTTTTTATTTTTCTTCTTTTTTTATTTATTTATTCGTTCGAGACGTTGGCCCATCGCGCTTTCCAAAGGACTCACAAGGAGGGATGCGCTAGTTTTATTTAAATTTTATTTTCATTTTTTTTTGTTCTTCGAGTAAAAGATTACTGACAAAATGTACGTTGTGCGCCGATCCTAATGTTAAGACTTCCGGCCACACGAATTGCATGGTTAATTGTATGACAATTTTCGACTAATTACAAACCATTATATTCGCTTATGTGGCTGGAATCACTCTTCCATAATTCGTGTTAAACGGCTGATAACAAAAATGTTTATTCTGCATTTCAGAACATTTTTTTCTGTTTATTTTGTTGATTTTTTTTTATCGTTCACTATACCCAATATTCACAAGTATCTGCTCACGCAGATACATTAGAGCTTATAAACCACCAAACGTCGATTGGAATTACAAGCGCGACGCAAGTTCGCATAATTCTTATCAATCGCACAATCGAGAGGACGTTTATCGTTGAATTTTCTTTTCACAAGATTATGGCGTTACTGTAAATGAATTTTGAAAAAAAAAAACAAACATATACATCAATAATAATAATAATATAATAATATATAATAGTATAATAATGTACCAATAATAATGATAAGTAATCGACCAGTTCTCATAAACATATTTCAACAATCACTTTGAGAACTGACTTACTAGTATATGAATAATATAATAATAATAATAATAATAATAATAAAAAGAACGAATAATAAGAAAGATTATCTTAAGGAATATGCCTAAATCGTAAATATGTATGTATAGATATGTATACGTATGTACATAAAAATTAACATAACGCGGCAACGTCACGTTCTTCGTTTTATCGTACATTGGATAGACTAATTCACATCGAATTGTTCTCATTCAATTAATCGTAAAAGGCGCACGTGTGTACAACACATTTTCCTTCCATTGTGAATGCACAAATGTATTGCCCAGACGTATGCAGAATTCCTTCGGATATATCGATATAGTAATATAATGTGGAAACGTATCAAAAAAATGATCGTGGAAACAAAACTAAAAAAAAAAACATGGCGTATCGATAGTATTGAACGGTATAAATTGCTATTATACAAGTTTAGTAATGTCACGTAAACGTGTTACAAACGTGTGATATTCGTAAGTAATAAACAAATGATGATATGATGGTGCAAAGTTAAGGAATATTGTACAAAAGGTCGAGATTTATGTGATAACTGAGATTTTTGTGCCTCGGCCTGTGCAACAATTCTGCATCAAGCTAAAACACGTGTACGTATTCCCACTGATTCGCATAAGTGCCACCCAAAATTGTCAACCTCCTGTCACATTATATTTCACTCTATTTTCAATTCGTAAATTCTTGAATATCAGCTTTTTGTGACTTATTATCAGCAAAATATCTGAATATTTTATTGAAAACTAAAAAAAAACATTTACGATAACAAGTTCATTAGAAAATGCCACGAATGAAGAGCAGATTTGTGGCCATTTTATTTGTGTCTTTATTTAATACATTTTCCAATATTAATTTTTTTTCCAAATTGTTTAACGTTGGTAAGTATGTGCTATCATGTAAAAAAATTATTTTTTCCATAGAAATCTCTTTAAAAATGCCATCAAATTAAAGTCTTTTTTTTGCAATATTTTAAAGAAAATTTATGTGGAAAAAAAATATTTTTGTGACTTATTATCAGCAAAATATCGGAATATTTTATTGAAAATAAAAAAAAAACATTTACGATAACAAGTTCATTAGAAAATGCCATGAATCAAGAGCAGATTTGTGGCCATTTTATTTGTTTATTTATTTAATACATTTTTCAATATTAATTTTTTTTCCAAATTGTTTAACGTTGGTAAGTATATGTGAAGGTATCATATAAAAAAATTATTTTTTCCATAGAAATCTCTTTAAAAATGTCATCAAATTAAAGTCTTTTTTTGCAATATTTTTAATCAAATTTATGTGAAAAAAATATATATTTTTGTGACTTATTATCAGCAAAATATCTGAATATTTTATTGAAAACTAAAAAAAACATTTACGATAACAATTTCATTAGAAAATGCCATGAATAAAGAGCAGATTTGTGGCCATTTTATTTGTTTGTTTATTTAATACATTTTCCAATATTATTTTTTTTTCCAAATTGTTTAACGTTGGTAAGTATATGTGAAGCTATCATATAAAAAAATTATTTTTTCCATAGAAATCTCTTCAAAAAATGCCATCAAATTAAAGTCTTTTTTGCAATATTTTAAAGAAAATTTATGTGGAAAAAAAAAATATTTTTGTGACTTATTATCAGCAAAATATCGGAATATTTTATTGAAAATTAAAAAAAAAACATTTACGATAACAATTTCATTAGAAAATGCCATGAATGAAGAGCAGATTTGTGGCCATTTTATTTGTTTATTTATTTAATACATTTTTCAATATTAATTTTTTTTTCCAAATTGTTTAACGTTGGTAAGTATATGTGAAGCTATCATATAAAAAAAAAAAATTTCCATAGAAATCTCTTTAAAAAATGCCATCAAATTAAAGTCTTTTTTTTGCAATATTTTTACTCAAATTTATGTGAAAAAAAAAAATCTTTTGCTTACAATAAGATGTTAATACGTTTTCACACCAACATCTAGGATTTTTGAAAAAATTATGAAGATCAAATTATTAATGCAACAAATAAACAAAAATAATGAATCCGGAATAATTAAGACATTAATTTGTTTAATGGCCTGTTTAAATAAATTATTTCTACGAATACTTGTTGTCCTTCGTCGAATAAATGATTCAGATATTTATATTCTGTGGATTAAAAAAAAGTTAAATAATTGAAAATAGAGTGAATTAAAATATGATGGGAGAGATGCAATTGTGATGTCATCCTTCAGGGGGACAACGTGACGTCCAAATGAAAACTAAATCTACTTATAAATTGCGCCGGACATTCTTACAATCAGTTCCTACAATTTCGAAGTACGAATTCACGGGCACAGTTGACTTGCGGCTAAATCGCCTGGCGATATAGTAACGAGGCTCTTTCCAAGCTTAACGTTGGAGCAAACCGAACCATCAGTGAATGAATCGTATGACCGAAAAAAAAAAAAAAAAAAAAAAAACGACCACCAGCTTCCAAATACGACGATGCATACCAGCTACAGACTGATCGACACACGTAACACTCACTTATCAGCTACGCGATATCTCCGTGCGAAATCCGAACTTTGGTCCATTCTTAAAAGAAAAAAAACAAATCGTACGTAGTAAATTCACATTTCCACTAATCGCGATACTTTCCGTCGTAAAAACTGTGAAATTTCGATTTCTACGGTGAAAGTGATGTCAACGTAGACCGTCGTTTACAATATCCCTTTTCTCATAATTACGAATATTAATCGATAGTGGCTGATGATAATTAATGTCGTTTTTTTTTCGTTCTTTCTTTTTTTTTTTTGCAATTTTCCCTTCCAATAAATTTAAAAACTTTCCGTAACAATTAATTTATACTTAGGGTTCGTTAATATTAATTATGGCACAATATAAATATTATATTTAAAGTCTTTTTGAAGACATAATAAAAATAAATCTAAGTAGTCTTTCTCCTATGTTTGACAATTTCGCCTCAAATTTCTCGTAATTACATCCCTAAACTTTTCGATTCGAAGACAATTTTTCTTTTTCTCTCTCTCTCTCTCTTTCTTTGCTTTCTCTAGATCGCCTTTTGTGGTAGCTTGTTTCGCTTTTTCTCCATTTTTTTGAAATAAATTTTTCCCTCTTCTATCTTTTATAAACGTGTTCAATAAAGAAAAGATTCGTAACGTTCTCGTTTCATCGATCATTCTACAAATCGTCCAATCACTGTTTGATTGTCACTTAATTTGTCTTGCCAAAAAAAAAAATGGTCCCGAGAACGTTGAACGATTTTCCAATATTCTTTGGTAAAACAATATCACATGAACAAGAAAACTTTAAAACCAATCGAAACGGTCTAATCAGTCGTTATTCCTGCATTCAGGAAAAAAAAACAAAAACGAATTGTGAAAAACCTATCGGTGTATAATTTTTATTTCCCCGTTTTTTACACCGACGTTTTCTTTTTTTTTTTTTTTTTGCTAATGAAAAAAAAAATCAGCCTTCTCGAAAGTAAATTCACGTATCAAAGTATTCCTTCACAGCGCTAAATTAAAATTGAGCTCGGCCGGTTTTTGGCGGCTCAAAGTATGTGATTAATCGAAACCTACTACCGCAAGTAGCCCTGTAAACATCGTGCATCACCGCGGAAGGAAAATAGTTGGAAGTAGAACATTGTTCGGACTAACAAATCGCGTTAGTTACTTGGAAGAAGTTCGTAAATCTCTTTCACCGAATAGTGTGTGCAAAATTATCCCTGATTCCCGGTATACATTGAAATACCCGTGGAAACTTAAGTATCACCAATGAAAAATTAACGTGTCAAAAATTCAATGAGTTATTGGAACGGCGTGCACATTATTTACGTTCGCCCAACTCTCATCACATCGAATACCAAGTATTATCAACAACATAGCGCTTCCCGATTCACTATTCGATCTCTCATTTCTATCCTCATTTCCTTATCGTTATCTTTATTGTATGTATGTACACATTATGATATACGAATAGTGCAAATAAAAATAGTTTAAAATATTTGTTTCCCCCTCTTTTTTTTTAGACTTTCGTACGAATTGTACGAGAAAAAAAACGAAAAACTTCCATGCATTGAAGTTGATAAAGTGCATTTTTCTGAATAATTTTTCCTTAACGCTAAATCGTTAAATTTATCTTTTCTTTTCACTCCGAGAGGACGTGACGCAATTATAGCTACGTTTTCGGGCAGATGGCAGAGTACCTTTTCTTATTTCTCTTTTTTTTCTTTTATAATTTCGAAGAAGTTGGCACATTAGAATGAATTTTATCATCTTTGTAACTTCGTGACCTCGTTCCGGTAAAGAGTTTGAACAGATGTCGAAGTGTGTGCACCGTAGAAAGATATGTCAATCAAACCTGTACCTGTTGCATGCATGCGAATCGTCGCGGCAGCTGATCATGCCCCAGGCATTTATTGCGTTTAATCGAACCGTGAAAAAGAGCCAAAAAAACATGGAACTTTTTATCGACTTAATCAAAGGCACAGAAAAAATATACCGTAACTAGATGTTACTAATTTTGATCTAAATGTCGTTAGATCGACTTAAGGTTGTATTGCACATAAATTGCGAATCAAAAGTTTTGTCATTTAAGAGTTTGAAAAAGAAAAAAACTAAAATCGACGTCATTGCTCTAATAACATTCATTTTTAATGATAATAATGCCAAAAGGCTATTAATAAATCGCAGAAAAATTATTTTACAAACTTTTAGGGATGACAATTGTTTTTTATGCAAATAGTTTTCGCATTTTTCTTCACGATTTTTAAATTTTGTTTTTGATGATTGAAAAGTCGCGAATTTTGGATATATTTTTGTGTAAGAGTTCCATATTACACATAAGAAGTTTTCGGATGATTAATCAAATAGCTTTACAAAAGAAGCCTAAAAAGATTCTCGAAAACGAGAATATCTTAATTATACAAAAATTTAAAAAGCTATTCGGAAAATCAGAGAATTATTAGAAAAAAATTAAGTCTTTTAAAAGTGCGTCTCAAATTTTTCTTTTACTAAATTATTGATTGTTATCAATAATTTAGTAACTTTACGATTACAGAATATCAATGCTTTTTGCATGTTCCAATTTTTATTAGATTTTTTGTTTCTCGCCAGCAAAAAAAAATACTTAAATCTTTATTGAATCGATCGTTTGTTTGGTAATTTATGTGAAATATGCCCTTAATTGAGGTGAAGACGAACTTGTATTAATACTGGTTCGGCACGTCGGATTACAAGACGTACGAGATTCTACAGATTTACAACAACAAGAAAAGAAAAATAGCGACAAATGCTTGGGTTTAATTAGCTGCCGCTCTAACCACGTAGGGTCACAGAAGTAAATTCAATCGCAAGGAAAGGCTTTCATTTCGCCATTACGAATACTCTCACAACACTGAACATTCATGTATATCCGTATACTTTTGAATAACATCGCAATTCCGGCTCCTAGTATACCAAATGAAGAACATCACAGAATTTCCCAATATCATAATGAATTTTTAGTTCCTTCGTTAAGAAGATTATAGCGTAGTTTTAACATAATGTGGAATAACGCGTACCCCTCTATCCTTACTGTTATCGCAACTGTTCTTTGCCTCTCTTATCACAGAATTACAGAAGGTTTTCGAAAATGACTAGGTTCAATTTCACTACCGATATAACTTCTGTTCGTATCGTTTTTTTTAAAGACCGAAAATCAATTTGTAAATAATATATAATATACGAACTCGTTCGATTCGGTTCAGTCAGTTATCCACATTATGTTCATACAACGCGTCAAAAATAATATAGAATTTCTTTTTTTTTACACTTACAATTTATATATGACCTTAAAAAGTCCTTTTTGACACAAATTCGCGCTCCCGCTAAGCGAAGAACAACTTACGGGAGTCGCCTAATTCTAAAATCGTATAATTTTTACGGTATACTTCGTGATTAGAGGATATGTCAGAAAGCCTTCCTGTTTTTTTTTCGTCTTCTTCTAAATTCGTCACTAAACGACCTTCGTTACTCTTCCCGTTTCACTACGAAATCTAAGATACATGTAGTTGTTACCTCATCGTTTCTTTTTTGTGTTTTTTTTCTTATAAATTTGTACTTGCTCGTTTAGTTATAATGGCTTTTTTTCCCTTGTAGCTTACGATAAAACATCAATTTCTTCATTTTTACACTGAGTTTTCAGACCTGAATACGTTGCGTCCATGATCAACTTTTTAGTGTTTTTCTTTTCTTGTCTAAATTGTACATGTTTTGTGTGTTTTTTTTTCTTTTCTTTTCTAGTACGTTCATATGCTTGGAGAGCAGGATAGTGGAAGGCACACGTGATGGTAAACTGCGAACGAATTAATATCTATATGCTGATCAAAGAAACTACGTAAAATCTGTCGATTTTATTCACGCAGAGAAGTCGTGATAAGCCTGTCAAATAATTTTTATATTTTCATCAACTTTTTCCTTTACGAATTACAAGTAATTCTATTGCCTTCGAACTGAATACATTTTTTACATTTATTAGGTAAATAATTTTTCATAAATTATTTTTGTTAAAGCGTGTCATCGTATTGGTAAGAAAATGTATATTTCCTTAACACCAAAAAATAGATTACCCTGGATAGATTCGTTTGAAAAAGCCAAGGGGTATATATAGCCCATTACTTTTATATTGCGGCATTTTTTGTTGATTTTATATTTAATAAATCCATTCATTTGTTTTCAATATAACGTTTACCCATTTTGTACCAATACTGTACGATATAAAAAATAAATCAAAATAATATCAAATACAAATTGATATTCATATAGAATAAATTGATTGGGTATTGAATACAAATATTAATTATTGCAAATTTTTAAGATAATTTATAAAATATTACGGAAAAAGTTGATGCAAAAATAAAATATGCTCGTTAAAAGTTCTTCGTTAATAGAACTTATCACGGTTTTCTTGAGCTTTGCAATGATCAAAAAAATCAACGAAAATTCGATTGCTTGACGCGGCAGTAGACCGTAAAAAAAAAGGATAGATAAAAGTGATATAAAACGTTGTAGCTCGCGGAAACCAAGGTCCCGACCACTATCTAGATCTCATCGATCGTCTTCCGCCTTTATATTGCACACTCGCCAACAACAGAGAACAGATTAAATAGAAAATAATCGAACAGTGCGTGTACGACCCCAAAAATTATACCGTCAGTTATTCCACCGTCCGGCTCGCCAACAAATATCAGCAGCATGATCAAATGGATCGACATTATGTCTGACAAATAGAGGCCCTACAACGCCAATGTACGACGATGCAAAGATCCACATCGATTTACCCCGAAAAATAGAAATATAGCTGTCGTCAAATGTGTTTAATGTTTATAATGAACGAACTTTTATCATTTTCTACCTTCTTCCGTTTGTTATTTTTTTAATCTCTTTTAGAAAATTATGGACTCACATTCCAACTGCTTAGACGTTGCCAAAGTGATTCTTATAAAATTCTGTTCGAAAGAATATCGTCGTCATTAGCGTATCGTACGAATATAATATATCTATTTACACAGTTCAAAATATCGATTTTTTTTTGTTTAAAGAGTTAAAAATATAGTCTGTAATTTGCGCGCGTGATGGACCTTGTACACGTTTTAAGTCCGCAAAATCTACATATTTTCACGTACAATTGATCTTTTTTGTAATCGTGTTCTTCCTCTTTTTTTTTTTTTTGTTCTCTCCCTCCTCATCTTTTACTTCTGTTTGTGAAACTTTGTTGGATTTGAGCACATCAGATTTCGTAATTGAATTTTACTTAGGCCTAAGTAGACGATAAATGTATCCCCCGAATTTGACTTATTAATTATAAACACATGTTCATCATATTTCTCACACACATACTCACGCAGAGAGAGATATGTGAGCACACAAACATATGTGCATGCATACGTATACGTCCACATATATTGTAATACATGAGCGTCGGCGTACGCTCTCTTTTTCGCCGTTCTTATACAAGTTCTCCTCTCTTAATTCTCTCATTGATATATTTTTCTTCACCTGCTTAGTCTGCCTGCGTTCATATAATTTATACGTTTATATATTTTCCCAACGATTTTTTTTACGCTATTAATTTTCGACCAAAGTTCCCCGATTATTCCGAGCTTGCTTGACAGCTCGTTAATTTAAATTAAAAGAAAAACCATCGCATTCGAGTAGCGCTCTAAATTTTGTATCGTTAAATTTTCTTCTTGCTTCTTCAGAGCAATGGAATGTTTCCGATTGTTCGTTACGTTTGGTTAAGCTTATTAAGTAAAAACTTCTTCATAAAATTTCTCAGTCGATTTCGTTTCCATATTCTTTGGATTTAGCGCAGTCTTGACGAAATTAAAAAAAAAAAAAAGAAAAAAAAATATATATTTGCCGCGAGGAGCCAATTTTCGATAGGCTTACTTGTTTTTTTTTAATGCAGGCTGACCATTCGTGATATAATATTCCGGTTGACACCCACACCTATTAACCGATGCTTCGCGTGTTAAGGGAGGCCGGATCTACATGTTTTCTAAGATCCTTTGCCTGTAAACGCTACGAGTCCTATTTTTACAGGATTTAATAGCGGAAATTCGAGTCATCTCGTCGAATATTTCACGCATATCTTTTTTTTAGGTCCCCGACCTCAGATATCCTGCCTGTGACGGATCATGATAGTGTCTTATGCTGTTGTGACGGTAATTTTCGGCCGTTCTGTAATAACGTTCTGCATCCATAAAATCGGGAATGCCGCCACGATCGCTCCACCACTTTCATTGTGGTTGTTGCTGCATCTGCGACTGTTGGGTCAATACGCTCTTGATTCCCGTTGTTTTTAGGAGCCTCTTAAGCATACCGCTTGATCCACGATGCTGGAGACTCTTGTGCGTCGTCAGTGAATTCTTTGTGCGATAACGACGATTGCAAAACTCACAAACGTAAAGCGTGTTCGATTGCTCGTGCTTGTCCTGGAAGTGACGTTTTAGCGAGTAATAGCAGGAGAAACTGCGTCGGCAGTAGGGACATTCCTGCGGCTCATTTATACCGCCCGCAGTCGGCGGTGGCATCCGGTACACGGCAGCGGGAGGCGTCGTAGGCGGATGCATCCCATTGCCCGTACCTGAAAAATAGTCGCAATTTCGACATCAGTGAAAATAGTTACAAACATTTTAACACTATTTTTTTTTATAACAAACGTAGTTGTTATTGAGAACCCCTTGTGCGCAGAAATTTTTTTAGATTTACTTATCGCACTCAGAGAAATCATGGAAGTATTCGTATTGTACTGATTTTATTTATTAATTTTTTTTTTTGGGCTGGAGATTTTATGCAAAAAATAGATTTTTTTTTTTGGTTTAAGAAAATTGTATAAAAAATTCTGGGCAACTTTGAATGTTTGTAAAAGTGTGCTAAGCATGTAAGTTTTTGTGTTGCAAAATTAATGGACATCAGCGAAAATAGTTACAAAAATTTTAACACTATTTTTTTTTATAACAAACGTAGTTGTTATCGAGAACCCCTTGTGCGCAGAAATTTTTTTAGATTTACTTATCGCACTCAGAGAAATCATGGAAGTATTCGTATTGTACTGATTTTCTTTATTAATTTTTTTTTGGGCTGGAGATTTTATGCAAAAAATAGATTTTTTTTTTGGTTTAAGAAAATTGTATAAAAAATTCTGGGCAACTTTGAATGTTTGTAAAAGTGTGCTAAGCATGTAAGTTTTTGTGTTGCAAAATTAATGGACATCAGTGAAAATAATTACAAAAATTTTAACACTATTTTTTTTATAACAAACGTTGTTGTTATCGAGAACCCCTTGTGCGCAGAAATTTTTTTTAGATCTACTTATCGCACTCAGAGAAATCATGGAAGTATTCGTATTGTACTGATTTTATTTATTAATTTTTTTTTGGGCTGGAGATTTTATGAAAAAAATAGATTTTTTTCTTTGGGTTAAAAAAATTGGATAAAAAATTCTGGGCAACTTTGAATATTTGTAAAAGTGTGCTAAGCATGTAAGTTTTTGTGTTGCAAAATTAATGGACATCAGCGAAAATAGTTACGAAGATTTTAACACCATTTTTTTAAATAACAAACGTAGTTGTAATCGAGAACCCCTTGTGCGCAGAATTTCTTTTAGATTTACTTATCGCACTCAGAGAAATCATGATTGTAGATACAATTTTTGTAGTACTGATTTTATTTATTACTTTTTTTAGGCTGGAGATTTTATGCAAAAAATAATTTTTTTTTGGGTTAAAAAGATTGTATAAAAAATTCTGGGCAACTTTGAATGTTTGTAAAAGTGTGCTAAGCATGTATAAAAAAACTTCATCAAATAAGTGTGCGTGAAATTGAATTTTTGGACTTTGCAAGTTTTCGCCCATTAATCGGTATGTTGAATTTATATAAGTGTGTTGCAAAATTAATGGACATCAGTGAAGATAGTTACGAAGATTTTAACACCATTTTTTTAAATAACAAACGTAGTTGTAATCGAGAACCCCTTGTGCGCAGAATTTCTTTTAGATTTACTTATCGCACTCAGAGAAATCATGATTGTAGATACAATTTTTGTAGTACTGATTTTATTTATTACTTTTTTTAGGCTGGAGATTTTATGCAAAAAATAGATATTTTTCTTTGGGTTAAAAAAATTGTATAAAAAATTCTGGGCAACTTTGAATGTTTGTAAAAATGTGTTAAGCATGTATTAAAAAACTTCGTCAAATAAGTGTGCGTGAAATTGAATTTTCTGATTTTGCAAGTTTTCAAAATTAATGGACATCAGTGAAAATAGTTACAAAGATTTTAACACAATTTATTTTTATAACAAACGTAGTTGTAATCGAGAACCCCTTGTGCGCAGAATTTTTTTTAGATTTACTTATCGCACTCAGAGAAATCATGATCGTAGATACAATTTTTGTAGTACTGATTTTATTTATTATTTTTTTTTAGGCTGGAGATTTTATGCAAAAAAATAGATTTTCTTCTTTGGGTTAAAAAAATTGTATAAAAAATTCTGGGCAACTTTGAATGTTTGTAAAAGTGTGCTAAGCATGTATAAAAAAATTTCGTCAAATAAGTGTGCGTGAAATTGAATTTTCTGATTTTGCAAGTTTTCGCGCATTAATCGGTATGTTAAATTTTTGTAAGTGTGATGCAAAATTAATGGACGGTAAATAACATTTTTTTAGAAAGTCGTGGAGAAGATAAAAATTAGTTTCATTTTTTCATATAAATACTTTTTGTTGATTTTAGCTAGGATTCTTTTTACCCGCCAAATAAAGTAGAAGACGATTTTTTGCCAGTAATCGGTGGAAGTTACATGGTAACTATTAATTGTCTGTCTATACCGTTTTTTTCGTAATTAAGTTAACTTTCAGGCAAAAAAATGTGTTTTATTTGCGAAAATTTTCGCCAACTGCCTTTGTTGTTTTTTAATATCGTAATTTAATTTAATTATCTCCGTCTACAATTTTTTATATTCGTACCCACAATTTTTTTTATCTACAAACAAAAAAAGAAAATGACTTTTGTCCTAAAATCGTTGAAGCCAAGTCAAAAATTGACTATTAATTTTTTTTCAAACATTTACATTAACCACGATTTCTTTGAAGTACAATTAAAAATTCTCTCCATATAAAATTTCGATCGAAAATGACTGTAAAATTCGAACAGTCCAATATTTCTCTCGAAACAAATGAATTCTGCGCACGTTAATAGAAAATATCGTTAAACCAGAATCGACCATGCTTGAGTAAATAATAATAGTTGTAGTATTATTACTGCAAATAAAAGGATTGCGGAACTTTAGTTGGGACGGTAAGTGAGAAGTAAGTGGGTTTGAGACGTAGATTATTTCATGCGTTTTTTAATGAGATGCACAGTGCGGTGTTGATAGTGCACGGTGACAAAGAAAATGAAAAAAAAGTGTGTTTCTTTTTTGTTATATTTTTTTTTTAATGAATAACTTCTGTTCACATCCGTGCTGCGAGACGCGATAGTCTGAAAGGAAAATATAACCAAGTGAGTGAGTGAGTACGAACGGAGCATGCACACAACATTGAACATCAAAAGCCCACATGGATGACAGAACGAAAGCGAGTACATAATTATAAAAAGTTAAAATAAAAAAAATTAAATAATCGCAAATGAATAAAAAAAAATGAAAAAAATTGGACAAACCATAAACGTAGGCGAGGCGTATGGGATTTGGGTTAGTAATTGAGAGCCTGAAGCATAACAGTACGATTTTTTATTTAATTTATATTATTATTAATCTTTTTTTTCTCCTTTTACTAGGGAATGATGAATATCCTGTTAACCTACTAATTTTTGGATGCTCCGACATGAATTATATACAGAATAATATTCTCTCGTATCCAGACGCACGACTCGGCCTACGTGTATAGCGTTAGATGACTCAAGTCGACCACATCGATCTCCAGTATGTGTCGATTAGTGCGTCAGATTATTTTACCAGTGCATATATATTTATATTCATATATATATATATATACTTTTCGTCGATATCATTCGGCCATTCACAAACGCGAGCTTCTCCGTTTAATTAACCCATGCATGCATTACGAAGTAGAGGAGGAAGACTCGTCGCCCCGATCGAGTTCACAGTCCCGTTCATCCGCAGTGTTTGGGAGAAACGGACACGGAAATTGGAGTACGTAGGTGTGGTTCGTTACTTGCAGGAAAAAAAGGTATGTGCGTAAATATAGTTCCCATATGTGATGGAATTTATTTAAGAAAGTAAAGTAAGATTCAAAATAACGTACATAATAATAAATAAATTGGGTTTTTGTACTTTGAACAAAAATTTAATTCATCACCGAAAGTTTTTATTAACTTTGCAGAAGTTTTTCGTCAAGTTCTAGTTTTGCGAATAATTTTTTTAATTCTGCAACTAGAAATTGATGGAATTTTCTTCTGTTAAAGTAACAAAAAGTTTCTGACTGGATTTTTGGGTGAAAAGTTTTGATGAAAGTACAATTTTTTTTTTTTTTTAAGTGGATAGAAATATTTGCAGAGCTCTGATTGTATCATTATTTTCAAAGTTACCAGTTTTTTTTTTGTCATTACTAATTGTTTTATTATTCCATTATTTGTAGCAAAATATGTAAATATTTTATCAGGTACAGAAAAATATGGCTTCCTATTGATATGTTTGATGATGCCATGAAATAGAAATAATGGACAGTTCATTACTTCAATTTTCCTCACATTTTTTGTGAATTTTCATAGAAAAATCTTTTATTTAGTTTTCATTAAATTGAAAAAAAAACTTTCGAAAAATTAGCAAACAATAAAAACTGGTAAATTGTCTGACCTCCGGATATAATTGTAAATTATGTATCCTCCAACCAAAAAGAAGAACATTTCCAATTACATTTCGTGTCAAGAAATGAGATTTTTTCGTGTGAATAAATTAATTTTGTCAAAACTAGTCAAGAATTTTTGAATTTAAAACGACATATCGAATTATTACAAATTTATTTCGCTAAAACAAAATCCAATTTATCTCCAACAACGAAAATTTCATCAGCTGCCCAATAAATATATCATTCCACTCAAACAATTCCATATTCTGGACGTAAAAAAAAATCACATAGACCCGCATGTACCTTTTTTTCTAACAAAATTCGTGAAAAAGGTTTTCGGAACATTGAACGAGACTGGCGAGGGTGATTTGGCAATACAGATCGGTTAGTCAGTCATGCACTTCCTGCGAGCACTCAGAGCCAGGATAAATACGAAAAATAAACGGTTTGGTAAATTAATAATACAAGGAAATAATGTGAGAGAAAGACAGAGAGAAAAGATAGTAAAAAGCGATGGAATCTGTAGGGGTTTGGGGGGAGGAAATATATAAATTGTGTATTTAGATACAAGAGAGAGAGAAAAAAGGGGGTCTGAGTAAAGAATGAGAGAGAGAATGCAAAAAATTATAATTAATAAAAATAAATAAATAAAAAAAAAAAGAAATGAAAGAAAAAACCGTTTTAAAGTTTCGTGTGCGTGGCCCTACCTTATCTAAACCTTCAAAAGAACTTAATGTCAATGTCGCCAGGTCTGCTCTTATGATAGGTATAGATATGGGTCATCAGGGAGTTTCGCGAGCAGTAGACCCGCTCGCAGATGACACATCGGTATTCCTCCTGTCGTTCGGCGTGCTTGTCGGCCACGTGGCGTTTCAGGGATGCTTTGCTGCAAAGCACCTTGCCACACAGTTGGCAGGTGAAGAGCTTCTTGGCAGACGGCGTGTTCAGCGAGTTCAAGGTCAGCCCTGGCATGGAGGCGAGCACTGAAACACAACAATGCACCTCATGCAACACCCCACACTTACCTACACCAACTCCTGACATCGTTCTGTTTTTTTTTTCTTTTTTTTTTACTTCGCTTTCTAAAATTACTTTTGTCAATTTCTCTGTTTTCAGCTTTTCCGTCCTCTTTCGTTTTCATACAATCATTCCTACACTTTATTGTCTAGATTAATCGCTATTTTTCTCTCACTCTCGCAAATATTCATTTCTAAAACAGGCGAATATATTTTTCTGAAAAATTTACAATCTTTTCCTGTAAATCGCAGATTCTTTTTCGAGTCTTGCCAAGTTTTTTTTTTATAGCACATTTTTTTCAATAATTGCCTACTTTTTTTTGATAATCGCCGATTTTTGTCAAAGCTTCACGAATTTTCTTTTCTCAGCTGAGTAATATTAAATTATAGGGAAATCTACCATTTTCTCTATTTCACATTCAATTTTGAAATGCTTTTATGAAGAAATATTTTTGCAAATAAATTGCTCAAAGTTTTAGCCGATATAAGTTTTTATTTAGATAAGTCAAAAAAATCTGAATAATTTGGATTTGTTATTCCTAGATTCTGAAAAATTCCGTATTTTCAATCGACAATTACTTATTATTATTATTATTTTTTCTCCAAAACGTAAAAAACAGCGACTTTTTTCAGAAGAAATAGAATGTCTTTTTGAAAAGTTTTAGCCGATATAAGTTTTTATTTAGATAAGTAAAAAAATCTGAATAATTTGGATTTGTTATTCCTAGATTCTAAAAAATTCCTTTTTTCAATCCACAATTACTTATTATTATTATTTTTTCTCCAAAACGGAAAAATCAGCGTCTTTTTTCAGAAGAAACAGAATGTCTTTTCGAAAAGTCTGTGAATTATGTTGTGAACATTTTTTTATATTATTTAATACGATCTGTAATTGTTTAGGAAAATTAATTGATGTTAAGAATATATTTTTTTAAGTCCAAATGAAAATATCGGAAAGTCTGTGAAGATCTTTCAACCGTTTCATTTATAATTTTTCAGATAAATATTTTTCCCCAGGCTCTGAACGAGAAAAGAGAAGAAAAAAAAACAGTTGAACAAAAATAGAAAGAGCTTCGACAATAATTTGCAAGAGTAGTGAGGGTTCGTCGACACGGTCTCTCATTCTCAGTACCCCATAAAAAAAAATAAACTCGCGTAGTCGATATAAGAAAGAATCACGAGTCTTAAAAGTGCGTTGAAAAGATGAGAGTTCGTCTTGGTCTTCGTCGTGACGGCAGAGCGTACGAATAATAAACGTCAATATAAAACTATACAGAAACGCCTCATTTATTCAGTTCGCAGAGGTTCTAAAAAAAAAAAAAAAAAAAGAAAGATAAAGAAAAAAAAAATGTATGATGAAAGGAGAGAAAAGAAAAGGGACCGTCTCGTAGTAGTTATATAATATTAAACATATTTTTCGCTTCCCTTCTCCGTATCGCAGGGGCTGAGAAACCAAAGAAAAGCCTGGAAATCTCGTGGCGCCTTTTGTATTGTTTCAAAATTGCTCTTTATTCAATTTCTCGAGTTGTGTCTCATTAAACTTCAGGCTAAAGAAACTGCGGAACGCTGGCGGAGAAGGGCTGGGCGGACTTTGCGGGTTGGCTGAGGCTGGAGTTAACGTTAATAAAGAATAATAACACAGTATATTCATATTTCGAAGGATTTACGTGCGTATGTACACACGAAACGAAATGAGACAGAAGAACGATGGGAATAAAGAAATTAAAAGAAATCCAAGGGTTGAAAAATTATAAATAAAAATAATAAACATAGTAATAATAATAATAATGATAAAATATATGTAATTGATTGGGAGAAAAGAAACGACGCGATGCAATAACTGAGCTTTTTGTATATAGCTCCTGGATAAACTGCAACTCGTTAAGAAACGACTCGTACTGTTATCAGTGTATATTGTACTGTATAACGTAGGCTCAACAAAAGACGGCGAAGGAAACACTGAGCATTCTGGGAGACACTTAAAGCATGCAATTCGAGAGTAAAATATATACTCGCGAGCCAGTGTTTACTGAGCACGGGGTACGCGACGTTTAATCGTCTTTCCGCAGGCTCTTGCAATGTGGAGATTTATATATGAGGGATGCACCGTTTTTACCTATGCATTTGTATTTTTTTTTTTTTTTTTTAGACTTTCGTATCAATTCTTTGAGAGAGGGAACAATTCTAACTCAGGCACGCAATGTCTCGACGAACTTGGCGACGGCTACGACAATTTTCATTGTCAGTGAAGACGAGAATCTCGCTAGAATGGATGTTGAGATATTAATGAAAATGGAAGGAGAAGGAAAATGTTTTCTTAGCGAGATTCTTTTTTGTATTTTTCACATCTTACTACTTTGGAATATTGCCTTGATGCATATGGAGTTTAAGGGGAGACAGATTCATACGAAAATTATACAAATAAAATTGAATATATGCACGTATGAGATTGCCAATATATATATTTTTGTAAAGCTTTCTTTGTGTAATTCATCGATGAACTTTGCAAGATCTTTTTTTAAGTGAGAATATATTTTATAATTTCATCTGTATTCAAATTTTCGATCCATATGAGATTAAAATCATTGAAAAAATTATAGGGGAAGATTTTATTGTTTTAGTTTCATATGAAATTGTGAGAATTAGAAGTACAGTGAAAATTACAACATTTTTAAGCAGTTGGCAAGCAAATTTTTTTTACTGACTGTAAGAAGATAGAAATTTCTATTTGCGGTTATTACGTAGAAATTGCAAGGAAATATTGCATTAAAAATTACTGCGTGAAAAAAAATTAACCCACTAAATTTATTTTTCAATGATCAACAATTAAACATGTAAATTTCATTTTTTGCAAGTTTGGTCAATCATTACGATCTACAATAAACTATTTGCATCAATAAACTACACAAAAAAATATTTATTCTTCCAAATGTTTAATTTATTTCACTTTTGAAGTGTTTTTGTTTAAATCAGTTGCCAAATTTCATGTGCAATTGCACTACAATTTTATTATTATGATTTTCATGTAACTGAATCTCCTTAAGGATCGTAAATGAACGATATGTGTGTAACCGGGTTTTTTTTTGTCGATACTTTGACAAAAAGTAGGTCAGGGATATACATCAAGAGATGCGGTAGCGCTTAAACGCCAAATATAAAAAAAAGATAGATATCGATTTTGACGAGCTCGTAGAATCGCATTTTGAATAATTGGTGCAAGTCGTTGACGACTGCAGCACCCGAATGAACTGAATAATATATTATGACGATGTTTGACGTGACGTAATTCTATAACCGCTGGATACAACCAATATATATAGTATAATGATCGGGATCGTTAAGCGGATCCAATACCGACGTATAACGACGTGTAGTTAGGATTTTATGGCTGACGTCACAGTAGGAACAAAACATCAACAGTGAAATATTGGTCGTACAATTAAATTAACTTACCTTAAACCTGAAAATATCATATCAGCTTAAAATACTCTTACAACCTTTAATTTCATTAATTTATCAGCATACGTTTATATCGGTATTTAATGCTTTAAACTTTTTTTTTTCATGAGGATGCGATAGGTATCTAAGAAAAAAAAGCAAATGAAAAGACAACAAAGTTGTTGAACCAAATAGTACATTTCATATTATATAAAAATGAAAATATATTAAAATGCATTTGACATAGCTTAAAATAATAATAATAATAATAGTAATAATAATAATAATAATAATAGCAATAATAATAATAATCATAATAGTCGTCAATAAATATATACTATAACCAGAACACCTTGGCAGATAACAAATAATAATTAAGCAAGAGAACGTAACCATCGATTTGTTTGTGTTGTATTTTTTTTTTATTTTCATTTCTTCGGCTTCGAATTTGCGCGAGCAGCGATTATGCCGAATACTTTTCATTTCAGACTAAAAAAAATGTTCTTAACCAATTGCAATTTATTTTTTTTTTTTGTCGGCAGTCGATATTTTTTTTTAAGGCTATTCGATCGGCTTCATTCCCCTTGATTTTATTTATGTTCGCGCAGGTACCAATTTTCGTCTGCTCCGTGTGAAATTGTTTTCCCTCTCGCGACATTATTTTGCCTGAGTGTAGGCGCAATGCGGTAGAATAGTAAGTAAATAAAAAAAAAAACCTAACCATGTATTATTTTAAGCTATTGTACGAAGTTTGTGCTTCATTGTATTTTTTTTTCCTGTAGTTACAGTTATCTATAGCAAAATCCTATTACATATGATGATTATAAGTGAAAAAAGCTGAACATGTATTGTGTGTGTGTGTGTGTTTATATGTATGACCCTTGACCATTTATTTTGCGCTTCGCAGCGCGGTGGAAAAAAAAAGTTAAAAAAAAAAAAACAAATAATAATAATCGCGCAATTACGATTTTCCTATCCTTCTTTACATAACTATACGCTTATTCGGGAAACGGTTTTGTGTCGCAGTTATCGAGTTTCTTGCAGACCCCCTCAAAGTTTTTTTATTTTTTTTTCTAATTGCACTGTAAAATGCCTTTTTGGAAGCTTTTTCTTCATTATCTTTTTGTCGTCCTCTTTTAAACTTAATCATTGGGGAAATTTTTTCCCCGATTTTACTAATAGTTTGGTAACATCAGTCAAATATATCAATCAGTCCAATATAATAAATGTCGATTAATTAAAGAATAAGGCGAATCAGTCCAATTCAGTCAAAACCGATGTATCGCGTGTGGCCATTAACACGATTTTTCACAGGTACCTTTACTTTATAAGACGAGCCCGAAGCCGTTTTTTTTTTTAATATATATATATATAATTTTACATATATATTCATATATATATTTATATATATTTTTGTTTGTTTTGTTTGTATAATATAACGCCAACTTTTGGCCATTTGCGATATTCTCAAAATCCAAATTCAGTCTTTCAACGAAGCAAAAAAAAAAAAATTAGGCTTTTTCTCTCTCTTTAAATCTTCAACCCCCTTTAGCCTCGCGATTCAGTGGTTATACGGCAGGACGCAAACCGGATAAATATATCTCGTATCCACGAATGATGTTTCAACGCGGTGCGTGTAATTGTACGTAATTATAATGGGAAAAACAAAATTTAAAAAAAGAAAAAAAATATTAAAAAAAAGAATCAAATAAATCTCTACGAATATATATCATATGCAATTAAATATTTCCTCAATTTATATTAATTTCATTAATAATTTATTATTCTCATATAGAACGTCGCCCACAATGGGGTGACAAATATTCGCGTATTTGGCCATTTTTACAGTAGTCACAAGTCGCAATTTGTTGGGATAGTCTACGTTTAAATATTATCAATATCAGTTCTTTCTGCCTTGACTACTATAAAACTGTGTATTCTTTATCCCCGTAATTTAAAGCTTCGTTCTTCTTCATTTCCGCTCCGAGTGACCGTCCCAGATATCATCATTATCATCATCGTCATCGTCATCATCTTCATCATCGTCATTATCAATAATATTTATATAATTCTCGCTGGTACCGACTCGTACATACTTTTGGAAACGTAAAAACGTTAATCGCACGAATTTCAATAATCGATTGCATCTATTACTGGTTTATAATTTCCGATTTCGTGACGTTTTTGGACTATCTATTTAATCTCGAAAAATATGTGCTAGTCGGAGCGCCCAATTGAACATACCCTAAATATTAAACTATCATAGCCTAACTATAAATAAATGAGTGTTAACGCGTGTTGCTTATACATAGTGTATGTGTGTTGTGTATGTGTTAATTTGTTAGCGTACACGATAAACAAAAAAACTTTGTACATTTCGCAACAATTTTTTGTACAGAAAAGTGAAGTTTTTGTTGTCTGAAAAATAATTATGGAAGTGGCAAACGAATTTTGGTTAAGCAGATTTGTTGCTTATTCAATTACATTATTTTATTATGGAAGATAAAACAAATCTTGTTTCACTCATTTCTGCATTACTTGCATGTGTGGCTGTGTTTTTGTGTGTGTTCGAATATATCCATGCACAAGTATCGGTACGTTTCCTGTAAAATATAATGGATATACCGTATGAATTTATGTTCTTCGTGGGGCTGTTAAATTTCAGCTTGCTACAATTAGTCGCTATTAGTCCAGTCAAGTTAGCATCGACAGCTCAACTTTTGTCTTACTAAATTGTCACTGATCTTTATTTAGTTTGAAGCCCTGAATGATTTTTCAACTCAACCAATAACACTAAAATTTGTAAAGCCACAAATTGTTCGAATAATTTTTTTTTAAAGCGTCACTATTATCCTGATAGAAGATGGTATTAAGGTAGTTCTGTCGTGAAGGCAATCCAAACTCATATGCATGAATTTTTGACATGTTGTAATTTAGCTATTCAATTTTACTTGCACAAAATCTTGAAGGCTTTTACCGAGTATTTGAATGAACAATTAAAACTTGAAAATCGATCTTTTTACGCGGCGCCAACGGGACGGCTGGAAAAATCGATCTTTAAATCGAAAATTAACATACTTAGATCAAAGTTAGAGAAAAAGTAAATAGTACTACAGATTCGCAAATCATTCAGGAAGTGATGTATCATGAAAAAAGGTGAAGTCTCCGGAATAATGTTTAATTGAACCAAAGTCAAAGTGCACGATACCGGACCAAATGACGTTTTCTAACCTAATTATCGTAAAAATGAAGTCAAATCCGCACTAAACATATCAACTATTTACAAATAATCGTTTTAATTTTATTACGACAATTTCGAAGGATTCTCGATTATTTTTGCTTCCTCATAGAGGAAGCTTTGTTTTTATATTATTATTGAGACAGTCAAAGTGATGCGTATGATTATTTTTTAATGTCATATAGACTCGGAGATTTATGACTCCAGCGTACCGACAGAACTACCTTAAGACACTTAAAAGAGCCTGTAAGAACTTACAAGAATCTGTGTGAACGTATAATAACCTATAAAAACTCATAGGCACCTTTAAGAACTTATAGGAATTTATAAGAACCTATTCGGGCATACAAAAACTTTTAAGAACTTATAGGAACCTATAAGAACTTTTAAAGTCCTATACGAACTAATAAAAACCTATAAGAATCGTTTTTTCTGTAGATTATTTTAGATTCCGCAGGTTTTTATGTCACCCACGCGTTCCATGATATGATTGCAATTTCTCCATGATATAAGAAATAATTAGAAAAATTCTCAAGTAATTTCCAGTTGAGTTTCACATTTTTACAAAACATAAAAAAAATACCATAAGTAATTTTCACGTGGTATATTTCTCAGTGGAAAAACAATGAATATGCTTTGAGAAGTTGAAAATGGTGACTTTGCAATTGAACCTAATTCGGGGGTGTGTGAACAAATTAAAATCAGCTACATTTTAGTAAGTCTAAAAGTTAAAATTTGACCGAACTATATGACAGGAGCCTAAGCTGTCTGTAAGTTTATCGATCAGGTATCGTCAAAGCTGCCTCGATAATCGCTCAAAATTCGTCATTTTTTTTTATAAAAGCTTTTTGTTCTTTAGTCTAATCCTAAAAAAATCTTAATTGATAATTATGCCGAACACGTTTGTCGATTATCGAGGGTGCTTTGAAATCGCGTATTATGAAAGTTCTACTAAAATATATATGTGTATGCAGTTCAGCTATATGTATATGCGGCTATTACTATTTCGGTACACAAGTTCATCTGTCAGTATTTAATGGACCGTGTTTCCTGTTGAACTGGTAAAGGTTTCTCACGTTTTTTCTTCTTCTTCTTATTTTTTTTTTTCCTTTTAGTTTTTCGTTATATTTATGAACTGGTATAATTGTGGGGATACGGAATCTCGCCGATAACAGTATGCAAATTCTGAACGCGATCCACGCGAAATTCTCGTGGACGAGTAACAAAAAGCTCGATATCTACGAACGTGTAAACCAAAAAAAAAAAAAATAATCTAAAACGTCGTTATTTATTATTGAGTCACCAAATTGGTGACTCAATATGCGAGACTTAAATCCGTAATACGGAGAAAACGCAATTTTGGTTCACGTTCATATGCAGCGCGATAACACGTAACGATAAAAAAAAACAAAAAAGTTGAACAATTGTTTCTTTATAGTTATGATAATTTAAGGTACTTTATGTAAAGCCCGGTGTACGCGACGAATGAAATAAATGCGCCTCCACGAAATATATCGTACCCCGTTAAAGCATTTTTCATATGGAATGAATATATTAAGATAAAATATATATGCGGAGTGACACGGAATCAACGATTTTTCAATTATTAATATCTTAACGCTCAATTAATAAATAGAAAAAAACTGTAAATTAACGCTTGATTCTTCCACATTTTTTAACGGCGTGTTGAATGTTCATTGTATAAAAAACAGTATATATTTTTCAACGTTTTTGTACAATAATGATGGGCCAATAATTGATTCTTGTTAAAAAAAATTGTTGTTAACAAAATTTCCATCTCATTAATACCCAATTTACGGTATTTATTCAGTGAATGCATAAATCATTATTATCATTTTGCAAATAATTTTTCTTACTTGCAGTAAAAATAAAGACTTTGAAAAAAATTCATATCAAATGCCACAAAATAAAAATAGTGAGTAGATAACAATTTCTTGGCTTTCTGCAATGATTTTTTGCGGAAAATATATATTTTTTTTCGGTAATATGTTGAGATATGTTTCTGCTAATAAATTAGCACGATTTAAGAAATAATACGAATAATTTATGGAAAAAATAAACAAATTGTACTGAAAACTTTCAGTATTTTGTGACTTTTATATATTGACTCAATGGTTTAGGTTCTGAAAAAACCTAACAAACTTTTTAAAAATGGCCTAAACGTTTGTTTTCAAACCTTTCGCTTCCCATTTACATTTTTTTAGATTGAATATTGTTTTGGTAAAAAAGCATTTAAGATTGAAGAATTTTTAAGTAAAAAACAAGTTTTACACGCGTTATAATTTGACCTTTGAATCGCAATCACACCGCATATTTGTATATATTATATCATTGCATCGCGAATATTGGACGTAACGCGAAGCAACAACGTGGCAGTAAAGAAAGTCCAGTCATTAAATAAAATAAGCCAGAATTTTTAAATAAATCCTTAAAATACTCCCCTTAATGTATATATAATAAATATACAATATAATGCACGTTGTAGCTTCGCGATAATATCTTCTAATATTTCCGCGCATTTTTATATACGTTTATTTTGTTTTTCTCGCATGTTATTTTCTCAATAATTTTAAGTCTCGAAACAAAAAATAAAAAAATTCTATTTTGAGTAGGCAATTAATTTTTGTTTCGTTTCGTACAGTCTTTTAACGTGTGAATGTTTTCTTTTCTTTTTTTTTTATCTTCCTAAAGTTAGTTGGACGATGGCGTCTTCGACACCTGAAAGTTTTTCAGTTTACTTTTTTTTTCCCTTAATTCTTCTTCATTAACAGAGCCTAACTAATAGTCCGCGATTTAAGCCGCGTTGTATATAACACTTCGTCCTTATACCTCGTGTGCCCAGGCAATTCGCGCATTCGCGACACTGTACATTTCTTTTTTTTTTCATCTTTTCTTTTTTTTTTATTACAGAGATGGATTAGAAAAATGTCACGGGCACGTTGCTCTCGTGTATCTATGAGACAATCTAAAAAACGAAAAAACAACAAACACGCACGGCTATCCGAGTCACGGATTCGCGATGATGAAAATAATAACTGTGTCGCAGTCTTTGCTTGTTTTTGTTTTCTTTTTTTTTTTTTTGTGATTCTCCCGGCCGTACGCGTCCACTCTTCAGTCAACAATCAATCTCTTCTATATTTCGTAACAATTCAGTGCGCCATCATCAGTCGTCTTGAAATCTCGTTACACATTTGGAAGCACTGTTTAAAAAACCGTTCCTCGGTAAACGTCGTCCACTTCCGGGGAAACTCATCGTATAATAATAATAACAATCATAATAATAATCATGATCATCATCATCATCACTGGTTGACGAGGCTTGACGAGGCGGCGAATGTTGGGTGTCGTGATCCAGTCAGCCGGACGTCACAAACACCGGTAGAAAATGTCCGTCGAGGTTCCCGAGACACAAAATGGCCCCGGTTAGAAAATGGCCTCGTGATCTTCTATTTCTGTCTACGATGATAGATGCTCTTGTGATTGTTCAGGCTGTTAAGCGTTCTGAACACTTTGTTACACAGCACGCACAAAGCGCTGTTAAGCGGCTGGAAATGTTGTTGCTCTTTGTGACGTTTAAGTGTCAATTTAGTTGACAATGTTTTGCCGCAAACATCGCACGTATAACAAATACCCGGAGGCATTAGGCTGCTGTGTAACGGATGGGATAATCGCATCGCAAGTATCGCAGATTGCGGACCTTAATTAATATTCCGAATGTTCAAATTATAGTGTTTTTTTTTTTTTTTTTTTTCGTTTTAGTCGCCATTGTAATATTGATTTTTTTTTTCGTTGAAAATTGATATAAATGTTTTTGCAAGCAAAGTAAACCAAGCACCGTTATTAATTATGGAACCCAATTTGTTTGTTTTAAAAATATTTATCCGTTTACGAACCAATTGACGTGAAGGAGACGGACACACAGAGAGAGCGAGCCACGTGTGGATGGACCCCCAGCGCAAATCCGTTCGTGAAGGTAGTAGTAGTAGGTACACACAGAACAATGACGAACCAGAGCACGTATAGCCGAGCGAGCGGGACCGGGAACAAACAAGAACAAAGATACGGCTGCCATTAATATTGTGGACACATTAGTACGATACTGGTATTTTCTATACAAGGGCAATTTTCGGTCTGGGGTAGGAGAACTGTCGTTTGCTGGATATTTCTGACCGTGCTCGCTTGCATGTTTATTCGTCTAATTTGCAGAGAGGGGCCCAACTATACAAACTTTTCGATTTTTTTTCTTTTTTATTTCTTTTTTTTTTCTACCATTCGGTGACATTGGATTGGCTGACACTCGAATATGAGGTGCGATATCCTTTTATTTATATTATTTATGACGAGAATAAGGCTCGGGGGGCTCTGGTTTGTCATTGATCATGGTAATGCGACTATCGTGTCAGCGATAACCAATCACTTTCGGATGCACATTTTTCGTTCTTTTTTTTTTTTTTATCATTTCTATTATGCAGTTAATCATCCCCCATCCCCTAAATTTCATTTTTTACTCCGCTGTATTACGGGACCGAGAATTTTTTTTTCCATGTCATGGCGTCGATTTATGCAATGCAATAAAAAAATCAACCCCCAGTCCCCGAATACTACACCGAGAGAAGGATATGGCAAAAATTGTCATTTCGGTGGGACTAACTACCATATTTTGCGTAAAATTTACTATATTTTGCTATGAAAATTTAATAAAATTTTTACTAAAATTTGAACTGACATTTACTATATTTATAGAAATTTTTATTAAAAAATTATGATAAAATTAGCTATATTTATAGGATATTTCACGAAAATTGCTAATAAAACTATAATTTATAGACATATTTATTGCAATTTCTAGTAAAATTTTATATATCAATAGAAATATTTCTCTAGTAAAAAAATATTATTTTATTATAATTTACTTATAATGACGCGAAATAATAATAAACGGTAGTTTTTCCCACAGACATGATAATTATTACCAAATACTTCTCTCCGTGAATGGACCAATTGGGTTGCATACTCGCTGGATCACAGATATATAAATATAATTGAAGATTAAAAAAAACAAAAATGAAAAAAACAAAAAAACCAAAAAAATGAGAGAAAAAAAATGAATTTTCGTTCAACATACCATTCTCAATGCTTCCCCGGATGTGGACGAGTCTAATGAGGAAAAGTATAGTACCAAGTGTGTTCAGGTCGTAGAAAGAGGTGTCAACTTGTCGAGGTTATGCACGGAGCATATAATAATATTATTCAGGCACAGCGAAGATTTTCACGGAGATGGTACAACGAGGTGTGGGCGAAGCGCAAGATTTATATACCAATAATACTGCACGTGACGGTGCCGAGCGTTTGTGTATTTTGTATATATATGTATATATATATATGTCTGTGTGAAAGGAATACGAAGCGTGGGTGGAAAGGAGGGTACTTGACTCGCGTAATCACGAAATTGAAACTATTCGAACGTAACACCCGCGTTTATCCTGTTACGCTCATCGAACACGCGCCGAGCGTTTGCGTTTCTCGCTTTCGGCGCCGCGAAAGCGAAAAATAATAAAAACAAATATGAATGAAAAACAAAAAAAAAAAACTAAAAAATATATGTGCATCAGCACGAACGCATTGATTGATAGAAGAGAAAAAAAAACATTACTCTTTATTCATATAAATAGTGGCGAACATCGTGCGCGTGATAGTACAATGAAAAAATGCATTATCCTGGACCCCCACAAAAATAAACAATGATGATTGATAAAAAATATATATCTATCTATCTATATATATATATGTTATGCCTTAAAACTCAGGTATAAAAAGTATATATTTACAGCGTCAGGCGGTACACAACAACAGCCCTCGTGTCTGTTCGCCAATGATTTCTATAGTATTTATATATATATATAATTATTTATATATATATACTACGCGATTACGATTGTGCAAGCGGGTTACGCTGTGCGGTTCGTTGGCGCCGCAACCGAATTCAAGGATTTTGTTACAATGAGCCCTATATTCGATATACAGTACGGATAGCGTTACAGAGAGAACGAAATAACAAGACACTGGAACCGTCGGTAATACTACGGGACTCGGATGACGTTTACGGATAATTACGTCGATGACAATTTTGCGCAAATTTTCCCGAGGAAACATTAAAACGATCGCTTCGATATATCACAATATTAATATTCGCTTCTCGGTTTTCCTTTCGCTTTTTTCTTTCTTTCTTTCTTTTTTTTTTCTTTTTTTTTTTTTAGTGATCACAGAACGCACGCGACCGTTTCTAACCCCGTATATATATGTAAAACCCTCGGGTAAACACGCTTAAGTACGAAATAAAATATCAGCTGTGATATAAGGTCCGCAAACACTTGAAATAACGAGTGCCAGAGACAATTAAACTCTGTACAGTTTATTGTAGATCTTTGGGATAAATAAATATTTGAGAACTCGAGCTAGTGAAAATAGAGAGATGTATATGTATATTATATAGTTTGTGGAGTGAATAGTTCGTGACCCGCGCGTGTTTACCGCGGATGGAATTCTCGGCCGAAATTGTTATGAATGATTCATATTCTCTCTCTCTCTCTCTTTCTCTCTCTTGCTGGGTGCAGGAACTTCCCGTGCTTGGGGGGGTCACGCTTCGACGGGAAACGTGAGGAAAGTATCTCTACGTTTATAGTTACAATAAAGAGGGATTTTCTCGAATAACTTATAAACTATTTTGTCTATGGCGCTTTCCAGATTAAATCGACACGATCGTGACACTTTTTTTAAAAATTGTATCTCTTCCCGCGTAAAAATAATGATGTCAAATTGTGATCATAAATTGACATATCTCAAAAAGTGCCATTTTTGAGACGCCTTAACACAAAATATCTTAGAAAATTTCAAAGCCATTTTGAGATCGATTTGATACCAAGTTTTTTTTTACTAATCTGAGCTCAATTATTGCGCTGAAATTTAATAGTACATTTGAAAGATCAAAATCAATTGTGCATATCACGAATATTGACATCAAATTGTAATTTGGTATCAGTAAACGTGATATCAAATTGATCTCAAAATCCCTTTGAAATTTTCAAAGATATTTTGTCTTAACGCCACTCAAAAATGGCACTTTTTGATATATGTCGATTTGAGATCTCAATTTGACATAATTATTTTTACGCGGGTTGGGGCGTTATTGACAAACCCTTCATGCAAGGTTTAAGATTTTTTCGGACATTAGTTTGGTCACAACAATCAAAAATGTTTATCACAAAAAACTGCGCGGTCAATTTTTTTTTTGTAAATTCTATCTTTGATTATAATAATAATAATAAAATAATTTTAAATATTTAGGAAGAGGTTTTTCAACATTTTTTTATGTTTCTTACTCTGCGTTGTCAAAAGTTGTATTTGAACTCCAGTTTGAATAATAAAAACGACTTTTACAATAATAGACCAAAAATATATCGAATGCAAGATAATTTTTTAGATACATAAGACGTTTTTGCGATCTTTTATTTATGTGTCAGATAAATTTGTCTTGTTTATTTAGCTTTGTTAAAAGCTATATATTTTTTTTATTAATTTGTATTATGTTCGTAGATTATTTAAAAAATTACGAAATTTTAGTGTACCTTGTTAATTATTTAAAATTATCGCTCTTTCGAATTAACAAATTTAATATTTAGACTTTTTTAGTTAAAAAAAGTTGTTTCGCAAAAAAGCATTTGCTGCAACGATTAAAACAAAAGGTTTGTCGCGATTTTTCTTTACGAATTAACATTTATGGTGATTGATTATTTTGAATTCGCGTTTTCCCTAAATTATAAGTAACTTTTTTTAATCCTTTCAGTTTAAAAAACATGCTTTCGCAAAAAAGACAACTGTAACTATCTTTTTTAAATATTCGACGTGATTTTTTTTCTAAATTGATATTTGTGGTGATTGTGACCGAACGAATTTCGAATAAATATAATACTGCCCTATGATATACAAAAAAAAAAAAAAAAAAAAAAACGAAAATCACAACCCTGTCGGTTTGGCTTGGAATGCCCTTTATAAACCCGGGCCAAAACAACACGGGGTCAGGCCTCGTTGCGCAACGTTTGATATAAATTTCTATAATAATATATATATATACATATATATATATATATATGTAATAATAATTATAATAATAAATGTTTGCATAAAATATCAAAATTGTAAACGATACATCATCAACAAGTTCGTAGAGATATCGGTATTCAATAAATAAACTGTAATCCGACTTGCCAAAAGAGAATTATAGAATATAATAAAGTCTACTTCAAACAAGTAATATAAAAAAGAAACGAAATTAAAAAAAGTACTTGGCCGATGCCCGATAGACTCGCTAGTCCTTGTATCTACGATAAATGCTAAACGCAACAATTTTTTCGAGTTACTGCGTTCGTTAGTCGCGACGATAACGTTAGAGGTACAATCGATAATAAATCTAATTAAAAAAAAAAAAGTAAAAAGTAAATTCCTCGGTCGGCAATAGGATCGGGAGATCGATTGGCGTATACTATTTCACAACTAATCAACGCATCAAATATCAATCTAAAAATTCTTCAAAAAATGTAGCTACTATAATCATGAGCCTCGGTTGCAATTCTCTTTTCAATAAATCAATCATGCCAATCGACTCGACTAAAATTTATTTACAATAAATCTACCAATAATAATAATAATAATAATAATAATAATAATATCCTTAACAATTAATTAATTGAACTTGTTTTAATACAATCAGGATACTCTAGTTTGTTGCCACGCAGTGTCTCTGCACAGTATCTTGGTAACTCTTCGTGACGACAGTAACAACGCTTTTATCTCGTTCTCTCGATGACCGCAAATACCTTTTTGTTTTTATTTAATAATTTTTTTTCAAATCCGCAAATATCCCTCTTAATGTCACTGACACGACATTCGAGTGGCAATTGATGAAACAATTTAACACAACTACCAGGCTAATCGGCCTGTGAATTGTCCCTTCAACATGTAACATCCATTCAACCCAATCGTGAATGTTGATGCTGTTGTTGCTGATTGTACGATCTTCCCTGCTGCTGTTGTTCCCTGTGCTCTCTCTCCCGCTGTTGTTGTTCCCTGTGCTCTCTCTCCCGTTGTTGTTGTTGTTGCTGTTGCTGTTCCTCCTTCCTTTGCTGTTCGATTTTGCCGTGTTGACGATGGTAGATGCTCTTGTGATTCCTCAGACTGTTGAGACTGGAATATACCCTCTTGCAGATGTTACAGATTGGTTCCTTGCTGGGCCTCGTGTGAACGTTCTGTATGTGTCGCTTCAACCGCGTAAGCGAGGTCAGGTTTTTGTTGCATGGCTCGCATCGAAACTCATCAGTCGTGCTGGTGCGGGGCAACAGACCTGGCGGCAGAACCAGACGCAGGGTTACTTTCTGTTCTGTTGCTTGTTGATAACGGGCTAGCACGCCGTTAAAAGCGCTCCTTCCCCGCCTCTTTCTCTCTCACCACAGTATATGTATATATATATGTATATCGTTTTTTTCCCCTCTTTCTCTTTCGCACTCTCTCGCCATTATCAACATTCTCTATACATCACCCTTCTACCACAACGTGCGATTCTTTCCGCGAGATCACGTTTCCGTGTCTCTCTCGCTTGCCCTCTACCTTTGTTTGTTTGTTTTTTTTTGTTCAATGATTTTTTGCCACCGTCACCCGAGAAGCCGTGCTCGAACGCTTTTTTATTTTTATTCTTTTTTTTTTAAATATATTTGCTTGCTATACAGAATGCCAGGTCCATGTAAGTCTCACTTGCCTTCGTTGTCTTTTTTTAGTTTTGCTTGGTTTGGGTTTTTGTGGAATATTCATTACTACAGCCTTTCATCGGCGGAAATTTTTATGGAAAACAAAAAAAATAAATAAATAAAAACGTCTTTGGGAAAAAAATTGAAGTGATGAATTTGCAGTTTTTTTTAAATAATTTTTTTACATGGCGTTTTTGCTATTTTGGGTTTTGAAAAATGTTGATTACGTTCTATACTCGATATTCAGAACTGAGTTATGGATTCGAATACAGTAGAAGTATTTGGTTTTAAGTTTACAACTATTTTTATTCGATCTTTCGATAATTTTTAACATTACAATTTTTCTATTTTGATTTGATACGTTAATTAACTAGGGTCACAAATATTTAGAACTGAATTGTGAATTTGAATGCACTACAATTTTTTTTATATGTTTTCTGATTTATATCTCTATTACAAAGAACAACAATTTTCAGTCGTTTTTTTTTTAAATTATTTTTCAGATGACTTGGTTGTGCAATTCTTTTTAAATGTTGATTAAGTTTCGAGATGAATAGTCAGAACTGAATTATGAATTTGAATGTAGCAGAAGTATTTTTATATATTTCAGGTTTACACCTATAACAAAGTTGCCAAATTCTTAGCATATTGTACTTTTTAAAAATAAAATATATTTCTAGCATATAAATTTATATTTTACACAACAAAATGTCATAAGAAGGAGTTTATCAAAATTTTGGCTGTATTAAATTTATATTCAAATGTCACCAGAAAAATGTTGTTCTTTACAACAAAAATAGCAAAAATGTCTATGTAAAAAATGTACTTTTTTCATCAAACCATTAGCATTTAAACCGTGAAAACAAAAATAATACATGACTTTTGTTCAAAGAATGAAACAAATTTGACAAACACATTTCTCAACGTTTACCAGGTAATTAAGGCATTGAATTAAGTAAGGCTGAGTGTTTAAGGTATCTGTCTGTACGAGTACGTAATTTATTTGATTTTATAGCGTATAATAGTAGAGTGCAAGCATTCCAAGAGTCCAGCGATCGATCGAGAGCGATGACGTTAGTGTTCGGACCACCAGATGTATCCGTGTTGATGCATATTATTTACAGCAGTAGGAATAGTAGAAGTAGACTTAAATACGTGTAGTACAGGATATATATGTATAATAAATATATATACAGGTGGTATTGTGATCTGTTTTGATGAACTGATGCGATGAGGCGGATTTTCTGGGTTTTATGTTACGGCTTATAAGACAAGTATTCTGCTGCGATTATAACAGAGCTTACTTATCCGAGATAACGAAACTTCGCGAATGAATGATAGAAATATTTTTTTCCCTTTCCCTGCGAGTCGTTTAAAATGAATAGAGCCCATAGAAAAAAAATTATCTCGATGATAAATAACGCGTTGATGATAATAAACATTGGGACTAAATCTGGCGAACGGTTATTAAAAAAATTCGTAAGCCCATAAAATTATAACATCTTTGCTTTTCGTCATTTCAAATCCCACAACACTTTATTTTTCTGTCCCGGCCAACGACACGGTTTTAATTATTACACTGTTGCTACTTATATAAGTTAATTGTTCTTAATCGCTTAATCGAATACAATAAATAATAAAATTACAGATATCGTAGTCTCACTTTGTTTTGCATTTGGTGAAGCGTATTTTTAGTTAGTAGAAACGTGCACAGTCTTCTAAAGCAGCACTGGTAACCTTGATACTGATTTACTTTGCAAATCCAAGATAATGAGATCCACGGTCTGATGGCGGAAAATATCGCATTCGATGACCTTTCAAAGTTCATTAGAATGTTTCGGAATTCTGTCCCTTTCTGTCTAGTCAGTCATAGCCAATAATGTCCCTCCAAATAACTCTCCTATCTCTCCTCAATGTACATAATTTTCAGAGTCTTAGGATGTATCATTCAAAATATGATCTCAGTAGGTAACCTCACAGTGAACCTCATGATCTTTTCTCTCTTTCCTGGCGTGATACTGACTTTTATGACTGACAAGACTGTTCCTCGATTTGTAACTTCTGCCACACTGATCACAGGCCAAAGATTGGGGAACATAGAAGTGCGTATCAGCCAAATGTCTCTGAAGTGACCAAGCTCTGGAAAAGGTTTTCTGACAGAAGCTACAATAAGTGCCACTACCTCCACGATGATTACCGGAAAACTTGGCTTCATGATCAACAGGCCTTCGGCCAATTTCCCTCAACTTTGCCAGTGGCGGAAGTGTGGTGGTTTCGTTTTGCATATTCGGTGAAGAACAATCGACAAAAGGGACAAGGGACTCTCTATTGATATGTTGAATGGTTCTTTCCTGACTTGAGGCTCGATCGTAAGGATTGTTGGGATAGTAAATCGGCGATGATCGATCAGGTTTGCTGGTCCCAACCGTTGGATTATAATCATCATCGGTGTCATCACCCAGCAAACAAGACTCCAACTCATGGACGACGTCAGCTTTCGGCGAAAGAGGCTCCGATTTGAAGTCTATCTGCATGTGATTGTTAATGTCGTCGAGTAGATCAATGATCGGTAAGTCTTGCTGTTGGACTTCGTCGTCCGTCACTGGGTCCAAATGGTCGGTTGGTTGGTCGTGATGACTAGAAAATGGAGTTGTTGCTGTTGTTGCAGAAGTCGTACTTCCATTGCCAGTACTAGTAGTTGTTGAAGTGATTGTTGTAGTAGCAGTAGTTGTAGGAGGTGTAGCAGTTTCGTTTCGCAGATTCGGCTCAACATCGTCATCATCATCATCATCATCATCATCATCACCGTTTTCATCATCATCATCTTCGCCGTTTGTCTCCCCTTGTTGATTGCCCGCGTGGCACGTTGTGCCAGACGTGGTGTACCGCCAACCCCCGTCCTCCTCGGCGACCTCCCGGTCTGCAACCAAAGAGGATGGGGGGGCTGAGTCCAACACCGTTTCGCAACATTATAGCTATGTCGCAGTCCACATAAAAGAGAGGTAAGGTGAGTATATATAGGAAAGTGGAAACACGGTCCCTCATGCGACCCTACCCACACGACACGGTACAAAAAGAGGACGCGAAAAGGGAATCAAAGTAGGAAGAGAGGAAATAATAAAAGAAAAAAATTCAAAGTCCGTACCGAGACCAAAAGGGGGAAAGGAGGGCGAAAAAGTTACGGGAAGGAGTTTCATCACTCTCCGAAGTCTTTCAGCGAGAAGCTCAACGCCAACCGACACACACTCATCATGCATTCCAAAATATTCAGACGACCCGAACCGGCGACTCGAAAGCTTGTTGGGGAGGTTTCCTTTCCTTCTTTTTTTTCTGGACACATCGGAAGGCCTCAAGCATCCTCAAGGATCTTGTGTACCGTACGGTTGTGTTTTGTAGATTAAAGAGAAGTGGATCTCAAAGAAATAGTGTTCAAAGTGTGTGCGTGCGTGCCATCCGGACACTTTGAATCCACGTCGAGATTTAACGGAGGAGGAGGTGGAGAAAGAGACAAGGTCGCAAAGAAGATGGTCGCGGTGGTTTTTAAAAGTGCGAGTGCTGGATGAGGTGCTGGTGTCCGGAGTTGTGATGGAGGAGTGCGAGCCCTTGTCAAAGGGGGGTAAGTTGGCAAAGGGGCAAAACGTACGCGTTCACCGCGCCGATGGGGATGAAACGATGACAGAGGGGGTGAAGTCCTCCGCTTCTGGTACTGCTTCTCTACTGCCTACTATCCAACAGTATGCTCACTCATAAAAGGCCTGTATAACGCCTGTGCAGATGGGATGTCAATACAGCGGAACCCACCGAGCCGGCAGTGGTTCTTTGCGGGATTTTACCCGGCCGGTTACCCTGGCAACCGTATAACCCCCCCGCAAACCCCCCTAAAACCACCCCGATGTTTTCTACCCTTGACGGTGATGGGTGCGAGCGAGAAAGAATCCGACGGAAAACGAGAGGGGAGGAATATAGCTAGGATGCGTATTATTCTTAATAACCCCGACGTAGCGTCGTATTATGAGTGATGTTGACTCTAAGCGCCAGCGGAGAGGAGCACAGCCCTTGCCAAGAGACGATCAATAGGCCAACTTCTCTTGTGCTCTTTGCCTCTCTTATTCTATCTCGTCCTGGTCTAACAGCAAGAAAAATTGTAACCATATTGTGATGATAGCTAGGAACGACTATGGGATGGCTTATTCCCAGTACATTGCAGGTGTAGCCTTCGGCACATCTCATGAATTATAGAATCTGCATTAGGACGGTGCCTTCGCCGACACGTCATCAACTGGGACGATCTATTTCCGGATTCGACACCCAACGGACCATTGACAGCACAAACAAATAAGGTGCGAAACAACGGGCACTTTGAGGAGCATCGTGGAAACGCATTTCGTGGAAAGGACAATTCATCGACAGGCAAACAGTTAATAGTATCTTAGTCGACAATGAGGAGAGAGTTGAACTCTGTTACAGGAATTCAATGGAGACAATCAATAGGGTGGAAATAGGTAAAGCTTTGGTCGGATGGACTGTGTGAATATAAATTTATGTTGATATTATTGAAGTTTTGAGGGGGGAAGAGGCGGGATTGATGTGATTGGTTGAAGCGAACTCTCTGCAAGGCGAGAACGAGTTATGAACATAGAATTGGCAGACGCTTTGTGATGATAGTTTGACACTACATGTACGATGTTGCAATGAAGAGAAATTCTATTGATGTCCATCGATTTATTTGAGGTATATACTATAAAAAGAACACGCCCTTCCGAGAGTGAAATGGAAATTTTATCCGCGTCCCCAGATTGAGAAGCTCTATGCGACATCGTTTTAGATTGTAGAACAAAAATAAAATTTATCTCTATGTACGCTGTGTACCTCTTTCTCTGCTCGACTTTCTTTGGGATTCGTCCGCTGTGCCGAGTTTCGTATTTCGCAGTTTTTAAGATAGTACGATAAGGAAGACCAATAGGAGTTTGGATGTTTTTATATGTGTTAGCAAATAGTATGTCATGATTGGGGACAACATTGAGGAGATCTGGAAATTATAACGTGACAACTATTAAGGATGATTCAAATATATATGGTTTCAGCCAGAAGTTTGATTCGATCAGATTTTTAGTATTCCAACGTTGATGTCGAATAATAATATAGCTTACAAGTTACAAAGTAGCACAAAAAAAATTGATTGTAAATTTGATTGCAGTTCTGACTTTTTTATCGTTGCAACGAATTCATTTATTTACCCGAGATAATTTTTTTAAATACATTTTCGCAATTCTTATTTGTAAGCATTTTCTAAGATTGTATTAAAGAAAAACCAATTTAACATTCGTGACGTTACAACCTTTTTTCAAAATGAAAATTCGATAATGTGAAATAAATTTTTAAGGAAGAACAAAAATAAATGTTACCACCATAAAAAATACATACGCTAACAAATTTTTTAAAACCTTTCATAAGCGTATAAATAGCGTTTAGGTATTATTATTATTCAAAACCAAAGTTTTTAACTTCCTTAAATGCTCCAATCTTTTCCAATCTTTTCCTGTGGCTAATTCCTTATATTCTAAGCCAACCAATCAAACATTTGTTTGCGAATGTATACATCCTTAAATCGCGACCCACATGATAATCTTAATATTTACATAAATTTTTTCTATCGTTTGATACAAAAAATTAGACAATAGAAGAAAAAACTGTAAACCAAAAAGACGGCTACAAAAACAAACAAAGGATCATTTTTGCCTAACAATTACCAGCCTGCCACAATTTTTCTGATCCCAAAAATCAAATTCAAAGATATTCAATTCAGCTTATTGCATTTCCTATGCAATCAATCTAAAATTCATCATTGCTGTATAGAAGTCACTGATATTTAATAATTTCGTTGCGATGGTATCGAAAAGTAGCGAAAGTTGCGAAAGTTTTCCAAAGCCACGAATTTCGGTTCCCGAAATAACGCGAGAGTCACCAAAAGTCAAATATTTGTAGGTTACTTCAAGTCTGTCAGAATAATCATCATTGTTTTGAGCGATTGGTAGTTGACGTATTCTTTCTCTCTCTTTTGCACTTGTCCTGCGGCTTAGAGCGCTTCACGATAGTATCTATCCCCTCTCTCCCGTAGACCGTACATCCTTAAGGTCAACTCAAGTTCATCATCGATAATAGCTCAAGCGAAAACAAGCAGCTAGACCTGGGCGTCCCCGATAAGTAACACACTAGAGATAAAAAGTTCGACTGGTGGATCCACCAATCCGATATGCCGAACGAACTTTTATTCGGCCTTGAGAGATTTCGAAGCCCCCGGACGCAACGCGCCGCCTCGCCGCACTCATTCTCTTTCTCTCTTGCTTTCTCCCTCTCTTAAACGCTTTCAAAACTCTATCTCACTTTCGCCAATGCTATGCTCGCGCTGCTACTGATGTGCGGCTGGCCTACGCACTTTTATCTGACGCTCGGGCGCGCGTTCGCGAACTCGCATTTTACGACCTCCTACACCTCTTTCTTTCTTCGCTAACCAAACGCCACACACTGTACCAAACAAAATTCGAGGAAATCTTCCGGCGAATGAGTGTACGTGTGCACTTGTTGCAAAAAACCGACATAAGCATAGTATGCGTCAAGGATGTCGCACCAATGGGAGTAGTAGTGTTGTTGATGAGATTGTGGTAGTGTTTGTAAGTATTCGGAGAAGCAGAACGACCAGGCGAAAGAAGCTACTAGACGCGTGGCTTTACAAAAATATTCGGACGCATGACGGGAAGCACTGCGCGTTCAGCATACGGCCAACTTGTGACTTTGTTCGTCTCATATATGCTTATAAAGTAGTAGCTCCCTCTAGCGACGAAATTGTGCGTTACTTTGATTCGGCGTTAGAGAAAGAAAATATACTTTTTACGTAGACGTATACGAAACATCGTCCATCAGTTTAGCCACTTTTTCCAGTTAAATTTATTTTTTTTATTTCACTCGGTGCAAGAAACGCAGTTTTACGCTTGCCTTGCATAAATCCCCATTTTTACACCTTGCGAAATAAAATTTCGTACGATACTCTTGCGATAGACGTATTCTTAAGAAAAAGTTTTATCGCACTATTGTCGTAAAGTATTATTACTCATTAGGACAATTTTTATACTACTCTCATCTATAGTCTCATTTTAACCTATAGAAAAAGCAGTTTAAGAATATCTGGAGTTTAAAAAAAAGTTTTAATGGCAAAATTGGCAGACAACGGTTCATTATGGTTCATTCCTTTAGCGGCTAAAATTCTAATGAGTTGTTTAACGCCGGATGTACTTGATAATTCGTGTTGAATGTGGACAGTCAACATCACGGTCGATCGATCGTTCGTTTAACCGGCGAATATAATTCGGCGTTGCTTAAATAAATTATCCGAGGTCAGGAGATTCACTCACACATTAACGATTACAGTGTATTATACGCGATAGGCCAACTTGAGTGAGAAATATCGTGATTATCCCCACTCTGTTCTCACTGCCCAAAAAACCTCTGTCGTCATCGTATTAGGGTAAATAAGAAGACAACGGAATTCGCAAATATAAGCTTGAACGAAAATTGTATCAATCGCAACCTGCAATCGTCGTACATCACACGCCCGAGGTACGACCTTGAAATATCTTCCACTGTCTTTTTTTTTCTCTCTCTCAGGTCTACAAAAACAACGTTTTGTCGATGTGTGTGCGTCGTTTTAGTGTATACAGGTACTGGGACGTGGAATAACGTAACCGACCATATGTTGCGACGCGACGTTTTCCCGATTGGTGCGATATTGGACTCCTATGTTTATACAAATTAGCTTCGATGTTACGTATTTTCATTCGCAGGGAAAATAAATAGCAACAATTTTATTACAATAAACACCGAATAAAATTATTGCACAAGAAAAAAAAATTCGTTTGCCACTTTTTTTTTATATAGAAAATTTATTGTTCTAGTTTTACAGCAAAAAAACAAACAAATATAATTTTCTAAAGTGAATATGCATAAAAAATTGTCTGGAAAATTAATAGAAAGTTTCTGTGGACTTTTTGTTAATATTACAGAAAAATATTGGCCATTTTTCAGTTGTACAAAAAGGGTACAAAAATAATTTATTGAACTAGAAATGCAAAACTGTTGGAATTAGCAAAAATGTTTAAGTGCATAAACATTTATTCTTAATGTACAAATCAAGGCAATTTTGTTTTTCTTTCTGTGCACAATTCGCGAGGAATTACTATCTGTCTGTTTCGACGAAAATAGCTGATAAAACAGCTAATGCATTAATCAAGAGTCTGATGAGACTATTTTGCGGAACATTGGTTCGCGATCAGTGTTCGTTTGTACACGGAAAGAATTTATGAAAAATTTATCAACTGGTCTGTCGCTTGTGTGTCTAGTGTCTGACTCATATGGAGACGAATTTAGAATCGGAAGCTACGGCCACTCGGTATTTTATTTGCACAATGAAATACATTGAAAAAATGACTATGCTTTATTTAAAAAAAAAACAGCTAATATAATAATTTTGAGGCAGTAGAAAAAACGACATTGTAATTCTATGTAATGAAAATTGCAATAATCGCGGTAACCTTATTTGCCTGGGAGCCAAATACAATTTAATTAAATCACTGTTCAATTTAATTACCATTTAATTTTATTGGTAATGGCTTGGAATTCATTTACGCATCCGCAGGAATTAGAGCGACGATGAATTCCTGTTGGATTCCGCGGTTTAATATTGCAACAAAGATATTGAGCTTCACATCGTGGCTAAATATATCAAATGATTATACTAAAAATAATGTACATTAAAAAAATAGATTTAAGGTTTTTGACCACAGAAACTTTTTGGTAATTAATCCATTTCAGGGTTAACAAAATGACGTCGTTAAATTATTTGTTAAACTAGAGATAAAAAAATATTTATTAAAAATAACAAAACGTTTGTGCGGACAACACTTTTTTAAAAGTACAAGAATTCCTATTTATTTTTTATAGTACGGTTTAAAAAAGACCCAATGTAATATTTACGATGTATTTGGTAATTTTCCGTGCGATTAGAACGGCAATAAGAAATATGCGGCGTTTGCTTTTTTCTTCAATACGGTAGACATTTCGCGATGGGCGGAACCACGGGAAGTAGCTATCTCGAGTTCGCTATTTTTACGCGTCTTAGCTTGGTTTTACAACAGGTTACCTACCGCGCACAAGTATATCGCTTTCGTGGAAGAGAAAAAAGGAATCGAGAGTGCTAGTATGAGTCTACTATGGCTCGAGTTGAAAAGGATGAAAAGGCGGTTGAGTATAGAGGAGAGATGCGCCGAAGTAGAAGATAAAGAAGAGGAGAATCAAGAAGGATGAAGCGGGACAACGAACTAGCGAGGAAACTGCGGCAAAAGTTCGTCGCTACTAAACTCGACGACTAGACGTTCGGGCTTTTGAAAACAATTCTCATGCCTGTGCGAAAAACAAGCTAAGAATACGCTTCTTCTACCAAAGTGGATACTGAGATCGTCCGGTGAAAGACTTTCTTTCTTAGGCATTGGCCGGAAATCCATGCTATTGCATTTTCGATTAATTTCACCAATCGCCTCAAAACAACAATGAATCCTCAGAATCTAATTAGCAGAACTGGTAATTTTCGTTCGACGAAGAAATCAGCAAACAAGTTGCCACACTGAGAGGAAAATATAGTAGAATAGTAGGTCGAACTATACCGAATAATTCTCAGGAGGGACGATCATGTCGATTGGTACCGGAAACTATGTATTTGATTACCCACATAGAAAAATATATATGTAACATATACGTTAAATATATGGCGCCAAAAAGTTCTATATGCTGCATATATTCTGCATATATGTGTGCAAAAATATATTCAAAATATATGGGATATATGTATGGAATATATGTAAAATATATTTCATATACGTTGAGCGTCAAAAACTTCTATACGTCGAATATATTGTGCATATATTTCTATTTCCATGTGGGTAGTTGAGCTATTATTATATTTGCAGCTATTATTTTTATCATTTTCGTAACTATAAAGTATAATTGTCCCTCTAGGAACTATACTATATGCACACTGAGAGAAGAGTTTGTTAACACCCACATGGAAATAGAAATATATGCACGATATATTCGACATATAGAACTTTTTGGCGCTAAACGTATATAAATATATTTTACATATATTCCATACATATATCCCATATATTTTGAATATATTTTTGCACACATATATGCAGAATATATGCAGCATATAGAACTTTTTGGCGCCATATATTTAACGTATATGTTACATATATATTTTTCTATGTGGGCAGTTAACAAATTTTGTTTAAATATGGCGAAATGAACCATTTAGTTATTCTTATTGAATCTCACTTGTGCCAAATAAGATTTGTTAACTATTAACAAATGTCAGCGAGCTTCATTTGCGACAAGCAAATTTTATTTAGCTCAAGTGAGATTCAATAAGAATAACTAAATGGTTCATTTCGCCATATTTAACCAAGATTTGTTAATTGTTAATAAATGTTAACAACCTTTTCTCTCAGTGCACTGAGAGAAGAGTTTGTTAACAGTTAACAAATTTTGTTTAAATATGGCGAAATGAACCATTTAGTTATTCTTATTGAATCTCACTTGTGCCAAATAAGATTTGTTAACTATTAACAAATGTCAGCGAGCTTCATTTGCGACAAGCATATTTTATTTAACTCAAGTGAGATTCAATAAGAATAACTAAATGGTTCATTTCGTTATATTTAACCAAGATTTGGTAACTGTTAACAAACTCTTCTCTCAGTGTGGTAAAAGTATAGTATTCTTGTTTCAACCATGTATTTTTCTCCCAGTGCAACTTCGTCACCCTTAAGACACTTCATCGTAAGAATCTTTGTAATTATGAAATAAGAAATTGTTGCATCGTGTATTAATTATTATTTAACGTTAAGATGTTTGACTTATTGTTTAATTTGATAACAAAAATTGGAACTCAAAAATAAAAATAAAATATTTTATTCCTTACAAAAAGACGGCTTTTGGCATTGATTTTGATTTTCCTTAAGGACATTTTTTATTGAATTTTCAAAACGGTGCAAAATACCCTTTTGTGTATATGAACAGTTTTTCCGGTACGAAGGCAAGAAATGTGCATTGTATTGCAAAAATTTAAAACCAGTTGACATTAGACAATTTCACAATATTTTGGCAATGCAATAAAAATATTTGGTACGTTAAAAAACTTAATTTTAATTCGCCTATAATGGAAAATAATTAACTGCTATTTCTCACACAAAGATTTATTTATTTAAAGCTTCAAAAAAATATTATAGTTCTTGTTTGAATGATTTTCAGAGTTATAAACTCTCATTAGTTTATGAAATGAAAATTTCCAGTATAAACCATTTAAAAGTTCACATTTCATAATAATAATATGCAGCGCTTATAAAAAGACGGTTAAACTTTTAAATGGACATGTATGATCCATCACTAATTTTTAATGTATTACGTACATACCCGCATTTTACCAATAAAATAAAAATGCCATTCTATGAATCTTTCTTTTTCTCAAAAATTATTAAACAATTGAATATTTAAAAATGATTGGTAAGAAAAAAGGTGAAAAATAACAATTATTATTCTGCACGATAAATGTTTATCAAATTAAATAATAGAAGTCCACAACTCTAATCGTTTCGCCGATTGTATGTATAAAGATAAAATATAAATTGATTGATTCGTCAACAAAGTAGTTCATCCCACTTAAAGTCAAACCTAGAGAACAAAGAAATGGTAGCCATCCATAGGCTATCAATTGCAAGTGTGGGAAATAAAAAAATAGACCGACGGGACTTCGCGATCTCTATTTTCTCTTTTATTCTCTCTCATTATCGTAAACGCGTTATTATTTTTTGCGTAACCGCATTACGCGCTTTAAGGGCGATAAACGAGTGTCGTAGTCTTGAGTTTACATGTATATTCTTGAGCATATATATATATATATATATATATATATATATATAGAGAAGCGTGTCGAGGGGTAGAAATAGAGAAGAAAATGAAATGAATAATAAAATATTGTAAAAAAAAAATAAAAAATGAAAAAAGAAATTGTGTAGCTCCCGAGGCATTTATTTCTGTCAGATAACGAGACGAGTGTATCGCTCGACTCGTGCCCTATTTTTGCAGAGGTTGCAGAGGTTTCGGAGGATTCGAAATGGCGGAGCGTGAGTTTAGATTAATTTGCTCATCGAGAGACCGAAGCCGAGTGCATCAATCGTAAAGTAATGAGCTGAAGAAAGAAACGAGTTCAACAAGATACAACGCTATATGGACTTCAATCTACTAACGACATATATACGCTCTGCAGATACTTGATCCATTGTGAAATCAATTTCTTCTAACATTCTTTCACTTGTACAATGAAGTACGAAGATCCCGTACAAAATTTGTCAATTTTATTTAATGCACAAACGTGTTGAAAAATTAATGTACTCTCGTTGTAAAATCGAAGTACTTTTGCAGTTAAAATAACGATAATTATAAAAAATAATCCTTTTTTTATAGCACAACTACAAGGTAAAAAAAACCACGTAAGGTGGAAGAAAATCATAAAAATTAAAGTACTTCTAGCGTTTTTAGTGTGGCGTACATTAAGTTTACATCGCACTTGTACTTCCAATGCTGGAAAATTTGTCAATTTTATTTAATGTACAAATGTGTTCGAAAATGATTTTACTTTTGTTGTATAATCGAAGTACTTTTACAGTAAAAATTACGATAACTATAAAAAATAATCCTCTTTTATAGTACAACTAGAGCGAATGATTAAAACTGAACTACTATTACAGTAAAATGGAAGAAAATCATAAAAATTAAAGTACTTCTAGCGTTTTTAGTATGCCGTACATTAAGTTTACATCGCACTTGTACTTCCAATGCCGGAAAATTTGTCAATTTTATTTAATGTACAAATGTGTTGAAAAATTATTTTACTTGTGTTGTATAATCGAAGTACTTTTACAGTAAAAATTACGATAATTATAAAAAATAATCCTCTTTTATAGTACAACTACAGCGAATGATTAAAACTGAACTACTATTACAGTAAAATGGAAGAAAATCATAAAAATGAAAGTACTTCTAGCGTTTTTAGTATGCCGTACATTAAGTTTACATCGCACTTGTACTTCCAATGCCGGAAAATTTGTGAATTTTATTTAATGTACAAATGTGTTGAAAAATTATTTTACTTTTGTTGTATAATCAAAGTACTTTTACAGTTAAAAATGACGATAATTATTTTTAAAAAATTTCTTTTATAGTACAACTACAGCGAATGATTAAAACTGAACTATTATTACAGCAAAATGGAAGAAAATCATAAAAAATAAAAGTTCTTCTAGCGTTTTTAGTATGCCGAACGTTAAGTTTACATCGCACTTGTACTTCTAATGCTGGAAATTTTGTCAATTTTATTTAATGTACAAATGTGTTGAGAAATTATTTTACTTTTGTTGTATAATCGAAGTACTTTTGCAGTAAAAATTACGATAACTATAAAAAATAATCCTCTTTTATAGTACAACTAGAGCGAATGATTAAAACTGAACTACTATTACAGTAAAATGGAAGAAAATCATAAAAATTAAAGTACTTCTAACGTTTTTAGTATGCCGTACATTAAGTTTACATCGCACTTGGACTTCCAATGCCGGAAAATTTGTCAATTTTATTTAATGCACAAATGTGTTCGAAAATGATTTTACTTTTGTTGTATAATCGAAGTACTTTTACAGTAAAAATTACGATAATTATAAAAAATAATCTTCTTTTATCGTACAACTACAGTGAATGATTAAAACTGAACTACTATTACAGTAAAATGGAAGAAAATCATAAAAATGAAAGTACTTCTAGCATTTTTAGTACGCCGTACATTAAGTTTACATCGCACTTGTACTTCCAATGCCGGAAAATTTGTCAATTTTATTTAATGTACAAATATGTTGAAAAATTATTTTACTTTTGTTGTATAATCGAAGTACTTTTACAGTAAAAATTACGATAATTATAAAAAATAATCCTCTTTTATAGTACAACTACAGCGAATGATTAAAACTGAACTACTATTACAGTAAAATGGAAGAAAATCATAAAAATTAAAGTACTTCTAGCGTTTTTAGTATGCCGTACATGAAGTTTACATCGCACTTGTACTTCCAATGCCGGAAAATTTGTCAATTTTATTTAATGTACAAATGTGTTGAATAATTATTTTACTTTTGTTGTATAATCGAAGTACTTTTGCAGTAAAAATTACGACAATTATAAAAAATAATCCTCTTTTATAGTACAACTACAGCGAATGATTAAAACTGAACTACTATTACAGTAAAGTGGAAGAAAATCATAAAAATTGAAGTACTTCTAGCGTTTTTAGTACGCCGTACATTAAGTTTACATCGCACTTGTACTTCCAATGCCGGAAAATTTGTCAATTTTATTTAATGTACACATGTGTTGAAAAATTATTTTACTTTTGTTGTATAATCGAAGTACTTTTACAGTAAAAATTACGATAATTATAAAAAATAATCCTCTTTTATAGTACAACTACAGCGAATGATTAAAACTGAACTACTATTACAGTAAAATGGAAGAAAATCATAAAAATTTAAGTACTTCTAGCGTTTTTAGTGTGGAGTACATTAAGTTTACATCGCACTTGTACTTCCAATGCCGGAAAATTTGTCAATTTTATTTAATGTATAAATGTGTTGAAAAATTATTTTACTTTTGTTGTATTATCAAAGTACTTTTACAGTAAAAATTACGATAATTATAAAAAAGTAATCCTCTTTTATAGCACAACTACAGTGAATGATTAAAATTGAACTACTATTACAGTAAAGTGGAAGAAAATCATAAAAATTGAAGTACTTCTAGCGTTTTTAGTGTGGCGTACATTAAGTTTACATCGAACTTGTACTTCCAGTGCCGTTAAGCAAAATTTCAGAGTGCGAGGGAAAGTTTTGAAACTTAGCTAAAGTCCTATCTAGTCTCTTTCTTAATATTTTCTCCTCTAAAATATGTCCCGATCATCATCACAAGAGCAATGGTCAAAGTGCACCAATCATCAGCGTTAATCACTAGAAAACGTCATAGTAATAAAAACAAAAATGAACGTTGAACTTGGCGCTGAAGAAAGAATGCAAAAAAAAAATTCCCCGACGCAATAGGCGATTTTCGGTCTGCTAATAATGTTGGAACGTAGGCGAAAGATTGTCGAGAACAAACGAACCGAATTTGCTTTGCTGCTCATTGAACAAGCGAGACAGAATGTGAGACAGACTATCCGCGGCTCTGCAGAACTCGACGGGTTTAATGTGTCTAATAATTCACGGTGCGATGCATGAACGTGAGTGGCGTACCAAGGTCGTCGTATTTTTAGTTTTGGCCAATGTTTAGTTGGCCAACGAACGTTCGCTCGGAGATAGAGGGACCTTGAATTCGGCGGATAACATCTGCCGGCTTATCAAACGGCCCCGTCGCATCGTCGTTGCGATGTGACCCCCTAACTCCCCCATTCCCCTCCAATGCCACCCCGGACCGCCGATAACTTTTTCAGTACTAACCTAGCATAAGCCAGCCGTTCAAATATTAATCGAGCCCACCTGGCTTTGCACAGTGTCTCGATTACCACCAAAAATGTCTCTCCAATTTTTATTACCGATTTTATTTCAAGGTTATTCAAGGTTCTCTGATGAACCTTGGTTGTCGATGGAAATTAGTGGTAAAACGAGAGGGTTTCATGGTGTTTAGTTTTATGATGAAAAATTGCTTCTGAAATGACGTTTGCAAACAATTTTCCAACCCAATGTCTCGATTACCACCAAAAATGTCTTTCCAATTTTTATTACCGATTTTATTTCAAGATCATTCAAGGTTCTCTGGTGAACCTTGGTTGTCGATGGAAATTAGTGATGAAACGAGAGAGTTTCATGGTGTTTAGTTTTACGATGATAAATTGCTTCTGAAACGACGTTTACAAACAATTTTCCAATCTAATGTCTCGATTACCACCAAAAATGTCTCTCCAATTTTTATTACCGATTTTATTTCAAGGTTATTCAAGGTTCTCTGATGACCCTTGGTTGTGGATGGAAATTAGTGGTGAAACGAAAGAGTTTCATGGTGTTTAGTTTTACGATGATAAATTGCTTCTGAAACGACGTTTCCAAACAATGTTCCAATCCAATGTCTCGATTACCACCAAAAATGTCTCTCAAATTTTTATTACCGATTTTATTTCAAGGTTATTCAAGGTTCTCTGATGACCCTTGGTTGTCGATGGAAATTAGTTTTGAAACGAGAGAGTTTCATGGTGTTTAGTTTTACGATGATAAATTGCTTCTGAAATGACGTTTCCAAACAATTTTCCCATCGAATGTCTCGATTACCACAGAAAAATGTCTCTCCAATTTTTATTACCGATTTTATTTCAAGGTTATTCAAGGTTCTCTGATGAACCTTGGTTGTCGATGGAAATTGGTGGTGAAACGAGAGGGTTTCATGGTGTTTAGTTTTACGATGATAAATTGCTTCTGAAACGACGTTTACAAACAATTTTCCAAACTAATGTCTCGATTACCACAGAAAAAAGTCCCTCCAATTTTTATTACCGATTTTATTTCAAGGTTATTCAAGGTTCTCTGATGACCCTTGGTTGTGGATGGAAATTAGTGGTGAAACGAAAGAGTTTCATGGTGTTTAGTTTTACGATGATAAATTGCTTCTGAAACGACGTTTCCAAACAATGTTCCAATCCAATGTCTCGATTACCACCAAAAATGTCTCTCCAATTTTTATTACCGATTTTATTTCAAGATTATTCAAGGTTCTCTGATGACCCTTGGTTGTCGATGGAAATTAGTGGTGAAACGAGAGGGTTTCATGGTGTTTAGTTGTACGATGATAAATTGCTTCTAAAACGACGTTTCCAAACAATTTTCCAATCTAATGTCTCGATTACCACCAAAAATGTCTCTCAAATTTTTATTACCGATTTTATTTCAAGATTATTCAAGGTTCTCTGATGACCCTTGGTTGTCGATGGAAATTAGTGGTGAAACAAGAGGGTTTCATGGTGTTTAGTTTTACGATGATAAATTGCTTCTGAAACAACGTTTCCAATCAATTTCCCAATCCAATGTCTCGATTACAACCAAAAATGTCTCTACAATTTTTATTTCAAGGTTATTCAAGGTTCTCTGATGAACCTTGGTTGTCGATGGAAATTAGTGGTGAAACGAGAGAGTTTCATGGTGTTTAGTTTTACGATGACAAATTGCTTCTGAAACGACGTTTACAAACAATTTTCCAATCCAATGTCTCGATTACCACCAAAAATGTCTCTCAAATTTTTATTGACAATTTATTTCAAGGTTATTCAAGGTTCTCTGATGACTCTTGGTTGCCGATGGAAATTAGTGGTGAAACGAGAGAGTTTCATGGTGTTTAGTTTTACGATGACAAATTGCTTCTGAAACGACGTTTCCAAACGATTTTCCAATCCTGACCACAGAGAACGAAACGATTGACCAGACAGGCGCGTTCATCTTTCCCCCTACTTCGGAGGTCACTTCCGGTCAATCGATAAAACCGATGATGAATCCCACCGCGAGTTACGGCCCGTGCGTGTGACAATGATGGGATGGCCAGTTCGCTTCGATATATTGGCACTTGTTACGGATTACGGTTTGCAGGGTTTGCAGGGTTTTTGATGGTTTATGGTTTTATGTTATCACTTTTTCTTTGAGATTGATTTTAGATATCGGGTGATTTTCTTGGTTGCGTTTTTTTTTGGTCTGTGTGTCTCGGGCAACGCATTTTGGTTACAGAACTCGATTGAACGAAATTACAATTTGCGACATCCATTTTTTAACAAACTTACACTGAGAAAACGATTATGATAGGCTAACAATTTTTTTTTGCTACCACAACTATCATTTTTCTACCATAATAAAATTATTTGCTATTCCTATCTTAGCCCTCCATTATATAATTTAATAACCATTTATTGTATAATTGATTTATCAACTATTATTTTTTTTACTAATTACTTGCTGCTTTAATTCTAAAAAACGTTAAATTTTTACATCATTGCTAAGAACAACAAAATTTTATGAAAATCCTTGGATATATTTATAAAACGGCACGTACGAAATGCATTAAAAACAAAAAGAGGGACAATATATCTTCATTTATTCTCACAATCTTTTCTAAAATCCTATTGCATTACAATTAACTATTTAGCCATTCAAAAGTTAAATAATCATTTAACCATAAATGTAGATGATTATTATGCAATAATAATTATACAATAAATGATTATCACACAAAATAATAGGGGCTTGCAAATCTGATAATATTAGTTAGCAAAATTGGTTGAAAATTCTTGCTTTACCAAACAAATTCCTTTCAACCTTGTCACTCACAAAAATGTAGTTCAAATTGTGAAAAATCGAGATGCATATGAAAAATCAAATGAGAAGACAATAAAAAATAGGAAAAAAAACGTTGGCAAACCGGAAATATGTTCAATCAAGCAATGTAACAAAGCGTAGCAGTCGAATTCGGAGATGAACCGCTCATTATTATTCCTTGCGTTATGCAAACACATACGGTTCACGATTCAGTCCCGTGGTTCACCGCATCGGCACCAACAGAAGCAAGAGCACAGCTCGGCCTTATCTTTCATCGAACTAGCTGCGTGACGCTCGACACGTATGCACAAAAAAAAATACGCGAATATATGTGTATACATAATTTTTTTAAGTGTTACGCGAGACGAGCTTCCTCACCCAATTATTAAAAAAAAAACTTCGTACATAGCTATGACGACTTGCGACTCTTACGAGTTCGATTAAACGATAAATACGTTGAAAAGAAAAAATAAAGGTGTTTAATACTAAGCCTTATCGCATCCTCATGAGTGTATTTCATCCGTTTATAAGTTCCAATCGTATAAATTAAGGACTCCGTCGATCACAAATAGGACAGCCATAAATTCCTAACTTACACCATTTAATACGTTGTTCTATCGATGAGGGTAATGCAATCTAAACTCTTTCCTTCAATACTGGATGTTGTATGCGATGTGCACAAGGGACAGCACTATGTACACATATATACTTATTTTCATATATGTTTATATATGTGTATATATATATGCTTCGTCGAATCGACAAATTAACGGGACGACGACAACACTGATACAAAAACTGACATTTCGGACAGTACGAGCACGGCACGATAAATATATATTATGCTATTACTGATGATCAATAATCGATCAGCTTCAGTGATCGATAATATGAGTTATACTCTGTATGTGCAACAAAAAAAAATGAAAAGCGTCGAGTGTCATTGTATTGTCGCAATGACTTTTTTTTATCTACCCGCCGTTATTACCAACCCCAATGTCTTTGGGGTGTTTCTATGTTTCGTAATTTTTGCTTTTTTTATCAAAGATTACATTTTGGTCTCTATGTTAAATTGTACAGTGATGCCAAACTCACGATTCTCTCTTTCTCGTTCTTAGCCAATTGGTGTGATAAATTCGAACTTGGTGGTTCAATGCCGATTGCACCTATCTTCGCCTAAGCTGATTATCGCTCAATGCTTCAATGTATTATTTTACAATGTTTGGCGTCATCGCTGAATTTTGCGATACTTTTTTTTCTCGTTATAAAAGAAATACACAAATTTTTTGGAATACATATTAATACAATTATGTTCGTTTTTAGTACAAAAAATGTCAAGAAATTTGTGTTTAAAAAAAAAGTTCTCTAATTTTTTTTACACTTTTTAAAAAAAATTCATCTTTTTATTTTCTATATTTAAAAAATTCTTTGCTCAAATGTGATGTGCAGAAACAGAATTATCGATTTGAAATCGAAGGTGAAACACATTTTTTTTTATCGTTCGTAAATTTTATTTTATTTGATTTGTATAAAACTTTAGTGCAGTTAAAAAAAAAGTACGCCTCGATATTGACAATTAATCGAGCGGATGGAATATTCGGCATGTCACCACCAAGTTACGTATATATCTGTAGGTACAACATCCGCGGCGGTAATGAATTTCATGATATGCAAATGTAAGCGACTCGTGATGATTTCGTAAAGTATAAGAATGATGATTTCGAATGATTTGGAAACGCATGCCAATTAGAAGAAATTTAATCTTCCAAGCAGACAGTAGTGCTCTTTCACCGCAACCAATAATAAAATTTTGTTTTAATTCGTCGCAGATTTTTGTGGTTTGTTAGTTTGATATAACTGCACAAGTCGTAGCGACTATTTTTTTTTTTTTTTTTTTATAGACAGTACCAGTACATCGACGAGCTCCTGGGCTTTGTCAATGTATTGTCAGTCGATTGAAAATTATATTTAGAAAAAAAAAAGTAAAACAGAGTAGCGAGAATTGCCCAGAAAAAAATCAAAAGAGTATTCGTTAATCTGTCAGTTAAATAATATTGCAATAGTCGTTTTTTTTATTTCATTGGTACAACGATTCAAATGAGTCTTGTGATTTTTTACTGGACGTTTTTTTTTAGTTATGAGACAGTTTCTTACCTTGCGAAGTTCCTGCTAGATCGGGCGTCTGTAAACCGTGGCCTAATCCTGGAAATTTCACTGGCGTTACACGTAGCAATCATTGTTCCATAATTTGGCAAAGAATAGTATTAACGGCCTGTACGCAATTTCGCAATTGTGAAATAATGTATGTGATGACAATGAAATGAAGATGATGGAAACGCACACAAAGCGGAAAATAAATTTTTGCTAGGCTCCATGCGAATAGTAAGCGTTTATTTTCATTGTGGGTCATGCGGATATATTTAGACATTAAGCTGTCGAGTCACTTTCAAATGGGGACAATCATGTTTAAATGTTATTTTTTATTGTAGTGAAATTATCGTTGCCGCTTAAATTGCGAATCTTTTACTTATGTTCTGATTAATACTTCGTGAGTTAATTTTATTTTTGCTTCTATTCCGTTTTTTTAGCCGATTTTGTAAATTTCTGACATCGATCTAAAAAATATTCACGACCATTCATCAAAATGAAACCGAAAACATAAAAAAACAAAAATATCTACGAGAATCAGAAAATTTATATCATAAGAAAAAAAAGTTTGGAAATTATTTTCTATAATATCTATAATTCTATAATTTGGAAATAATGTTCTAATCTCATAAATAATTTGCGGGCATTATTATAATTAAAAATAAATATTCTTAGAACATCGAATAATCTATCGTAGCAAAGTTCTGATTTTGATAAAACTTGAAAATCTATGTATAATAAATTCTCAAAAATTGGCAACCATATCCATTAAATTTCCAATAAACAAATCCATGAAAATAAACATTCAATGGCAGCATAAAAAAAATTTGAATATGCAAACTCAAAATGCAACAACAGACAACGAAAAATGAAAGGATGAATATATGCATGACAAATAAATTGGTCTGTGCGTAGAGGCCGGTTGTAAAAATCTTTCCACATTCTTACCTGATAAAGGTGTGTGATCGGTGGTTAGTGCAGCCATGCTGAAATTAAAACTCCCAGGTGTCGAGGTGAATAATTTGCTTTCAGGTAGAAAGTTTGGCGTCGATGGATGTTCCGGTTCGTGTTCGTGTTCGTTACTGCTTGCCGATGCTGGCGGTCGATCCGATGCGGCAGCTCCAGAGTCCGAGGAGTCCTCGTTGTTGGCTCCAGTGCCGCCGTTGCCACCGGTTAATTCCAGGGGTTCGCACTTGATATTGTCTTCCGCTATGCGACTGTTGTCGTCATGAAGGCCATTGCCTTCAACCTTAGCGGATAAATGATTTTTCACCATTGAAAAATCGGTTGGCGTTGCGTCGTTGTTGTTGAGCGGTGGTGAAAGTCCTCTGTGTCTTTTGGTGGTATCCTCGTGTGAATCGGGCGATCGCATCTCGTTCCTTCGAATCTGTCCTCTGCGTAGCAATTGTTGTACCGTTGTGGGTGTTGGGGTTGCCGGTGTTGGTGGCGAGCCACCCCTCGGGAAACCCTCATCGGCCAGCTTATCATGCGGTGGTAAATGATTAGTACGGGCTGCCAATGCACGGACGTGCGATAGCTGAACACAATAAAATCGAAATACTCTCAGACGAAACGATTATCTATCGCGGTAAGGAAAGTTTATTGTGAGATAGGATCCGAATGTTGGCTGAATTTTTAACGAAACATACACTTTGTCCCAGTGTATTATTAGATTGCTAAATTGTTACAACGAATTCATAATTATTGAATGAAAAATAATTACTTTCAGATTAATCGATTATAATGTCAGTAAAAAAAGTTTATTGTGAGATAGAATCCGAATCTTAGCTGAATTTTTAACGAAACATACACTTTATCGCAGTGTATTATTACATTGCAAAATTTTTATTGAATGAAAAATAATAATAAAATAATTACTTTCAGATGAATCGATTGTAATGTCAGTAAAAAAAGTTTATTGTGATAGGATCCGAATCTTAGCTGAATTTTTAACGAAACATACACTTTAACTCAGTGTATTATTACATTGCAAAACTGTTGCAACGAATTCGTAATTATTGAATGAAAAATAATACTAAAATAATTACTTTCAGATTAATCGATTGTAATGTCAGTAAAAAAAGTTTATTGTGAGATCGGATCTGAATCTTAGCTGAATTTTTAACGAAACATACACGTTATTCCAGTGTATTATTAGATTGCAAAATTGTTGCAACGACTTCATAATTATTGAATGAAAAATAATACTAAAATAATTACTTTCAAATTAATCGATTATAATGTCAGTAAAAAAAGTTTATTGTGAGATAGGATCCGAATGTTGGCTGAATTTTTAACGAAATATACACTTTATCCCAGTGTATTATTAAATTGCAAAATTGTTACAACGAATTCATAATTATTGAATGAAAAATAATTCTAAAATAATTACTTTCAGATTAATCGATTATAATGTCAGTAAAAAAAGTTTATTGTGAGATTGGATCCGAATGTTGGCTGAATTTTTAACGAAACATACACTTTATCCCAGTGTATTAATAGATTGCAAAATTGTTGCAACGAATTCATAATTACTGAATCAAAAATAATACTAAAATAATTACTTTCAGATTAATCGATTATAATGTCAGTAAAAAAGTTTATTGTGAGATAGGATCCGAATGATGGCTGAGTTTTTAACGAAACATACACTTTATCCCAGTGTATTATTAGATTGCAAAATTGTTGCAACGAATTCATAATTATTGAATAAAAAATAATAATAAAATAATTACTTTCAGATTACTCGATTATAATGTCAGTAAAAAAAGTTTATTGTGAGATAGGATCCGAATTTTGGCTGAATTTTTAACGAAATATACACTTTATCCCAGTGTATTATTAGATTGCGAAATTGTTGCAACGAATTTATAATTATTAAATGAAAAATAATACTAAAATAATTACTTTCAGATTAATCGATTATAATGTCAGTCAAAAAAGTTTATTGTGAGATAGGATCCGAATGTTGGTTGAATTTTTAACGAAACATACACTTTATCCCAGTGTATTATTACATTGCAAAATTGTTGCAACGAATTCATAATTATTGAATGAAAAATAATACTAAAATAATTACTTTCAGATTAATCGATTATAATTTCAGTAAAAAAAGTTTATTGTGAGATAGGATCTGAATGTTGGCTGAATTTTTAACGAAACATACACTTTGTCCCAGTGTACTATTAAATTGCAAAATTGTTCCAACGAATTCATAATTATTGAATGAAAAATAATACTAAAATAATTACTTTCAGATTAATCGATTGTAATGTCAGTAAAAAAAAGTTTATTGTGAGATAGGATCTGAATGTTGGCTGAATTTTTAACGAAACATACACTTTATCCCAGTGTATTATTAGATTGTAAAATTGTTGCAACGACTTCATAATTATTGAATAAAAAATAATAATAAAATAATTACTTTCAGATTAATCGATTATAATGTCAGTAAAAAAAGTTTATTGTGAGATAGGATCCGAATGTTGGCTGAATTTTTAACGAAACATACACTTTATTCCAGTGTATTATTACATTGCAAAATTGTTGCAACGAATTCATAATTATTGAATGAAAAATAATACTAAAATAATTACTTTCAGATGAATCGATTATAATGTCAGTAAAAAAAAGTTTATTGTGAGATAGGATCCGAATGTTGGCTGAATTTTTAACGAAACATATACTTTATCTCAGTGTATTATTAGATTGCAAAATTGTTGCAACGAATTCATAATTATTGAATGAAAAATAATACTAAAATAATTACTTTCAGATTAATCGATTATAATGTCAGTAAAAAAAGTTTATTGTGAGATAGGATCCGAATGTTGGCTGAATTTTTAACGAAACATACACTTTATCCCAGTGTATTATTACATTGCAAAATTGTTGCAACGAATTCATAATTATTGAATGAAAAATAATAATAAAATAATTACTTTCAGATTAATCGATTATAATCTCAGTAAAAAAAGTTTATTGTGATAGGATCCGAATCTTAGCTGAATTTTTAACGAAACATACACTTTATCCCAGTGTATTATTAGATTGCAAAATTGTTGCAACGAATTCATAATTATTGAATGAAAAATAATAATAAAATAATTACTTTCAGATTAATCGATTATAATGTTAGTAAAAAAAGTTTATTGTGAGATAGGATCCGAATCTTAGCTGAATTTTAAACGAAATATACACTTTATTCCAGTGTATTATTACATTGCAAAATTGTTGCAACGAATTCATAATTATTGAATAAAAAATAATACTAAAATAATTACTTTCAGATTAATCGATTATAATGTCAGTAAAAAAAGTTTATTGTCAGATAGGATCCGAATTTTGGCTGAATTTTTAACGAAACATACACTTTATCCCAGTGTATTATTAGATTGCAAAATTGTTGCAACGAATTCATAATTATTGAATAAAAAATAATACTAAAATAATTACTTTCAGATTAATCGATTATAATGTCAGTAAAAAAAGTTTATTGTGAAATAGGATCCGAATGTTGACTGAATTTTTAACGAAACATACACTTTATCCCAGTGTATTATTAGATTGCAAAATTGTTGCAACGACTTCATAATTATTGAATAAAAAATAATACTAAAATAATTACTTTCAAATTAATCGATTATAACGTCAGTAAAAAAAGTTTATTGTGAGATAGGATTCGAATGTTGGCTGGATTTTTAACGAAACATACACTTTATCCCAGTGTATTATTAGATTGCAAAATTGTTGCAACGCCTTCATAATTATTGAATGAAAAATAATACTAAAATAATTACTTTCAAATTAATCGATTATAATGTCAGTAAAAAAAGTTTATTGTGAGGTAGGATCCGAATGTTGGCTGAATTTTTAACGAAATATACACTTTATCCCAGTGTATTATTAGATTGCAAAATTGTTGCAACGAAGTCATAATTATTGAATGAAAAATAATACTAAAATAATTACTTTCAGATTAATCGATTATAATGTCAGTAAAAAAAGTTTGTTGTGAGATAGGATCCGAGTGTTGGTTGAATTTTTAACGGAACATACACTTTGTCCCAGTGTACTATTAAATTGCAAAATTGTTGCAACGAATTCATAATTATTGAATGAAAAATAATACTAAAATAATTACTTTCAGATTAATCGATTATAATGTCAGTAAAAAAAGTTTATTGTGAGATAGGATCTGAATGTTAGCTGAATTTTTAACGAAACATACACTTTGTCCCAGTGTATTATTATATTGCAAAATTGTTGCAACGAATTCATAATTATTGAATGAAAAATAATACTAAAATAATTACTTTCAGATTAATCGATTATAATTTCAGTAAAAAAAGTTTATTGTGAGATAGGATCCGAATGTTGGCTGAATTTTTAACGAAACATACACATTATTCCAGTGTATTATTAGATTGCAAAATTGTTGCAACGAATTCATAATTATTGAATGAAAAATAATAATAAAATAATTACTTTCAGATGAATCGATTATAATGTCAGTAAAAAAAAGTTTATTGTGAGATAGGATCTGAATGTTGGCTGAATTTTTAACGAAACATACACTTTATCCCAGTGTATTATTAGATTGCAAAATTGTGGCAACGAATTCATAATTATTGAATGAAAAATAATACTAAAATGATTACTTTCAGATTAATCGATTATAATGTCAGTAAAAAAAGTTTATTGCGAGATAGAATCGAACACTGACTTTTTAATGAAACATCCTTTCTTAGTTTGCAAAAGTGGTACAATGACAAAATACGGTTTGATAATGATTAAAAAATGTGTAATAGAAATCGTTTTACTTTCAGATGAATCGATTATTACCTCAGTACGGAAAGTTTATTGTGTGACAGAATTCACAAGTTGGATGACTTTGTAATCAAATATACACTTTCAGTTTATGATTAGATTGCCAAAGTGGCTCAATGAAAAAATGCTGATTTACAATCATACAAAAAAATAAGACTAATATGAATAGAAATAGTTTCAGATGAATCGATTATTATCTAAAAACTTAGGTGACTTTATATTTACACATACATTTTATTTAGTCTCGGAAATTGTACTTTTATAATAAAAAAATAAAAAAAAGAATTAGTAGAAGTCTGAAGTCTGAGACGAATCGATTATTATCTCCGTAAGGAAAGTTTATTGTTCGATCAGATCCAAACGTTGGCTCACTTTTATAACAAAACATACACTTTCTTTCTAGGCCCAGATGATTAGATTGCAAAAGCGGCGTAATGACGAAATGCGGCTTAATAATAAAAAAAGAGGCGAATATAAGGTTCGTTATCAATTCAGCTTGACCTATGACAATCTCTGACAGGACTTAAGATTGGGAACTGCGTTGAGATAACGCGGGAAACAATTTAGTGAAATCCAGCATGGCGCTGATAAGGGATTCGCGAATTTGTCGACTCATAATAGCCAAGATTTCGTCGAGCTGATGATCGAATTTTATTTTTTTCTAATTGACATATAAACAACGATTTAATTTTGCGTCGCCGTTTACTGTTAATTTTTTTCTTCATATTGCAAAAAAGAAGCTAATGTTTTAGTGGGACTCACCTCGTCTCGTTCGGTTTGATCAGCTTGTTGCGTAAGTCCCGACACCCTCAAAACCTCCGCAGTTTTTAGAAAACTGCTGAGCGATCGCTGATGCACGTTCACTTCGCCGTGATAGATGAATTCCACCAGGGCGTGCAAGTCGCTGAATGCTACATCCTGAAGTACTATCACCGGATGTTTACATGGTGTGCTCTGTAACGAAAATTAATTTTGTGTTTTGTTTTTGTCATATTGATTAATTATCTAAATGCTTAAAATAGTGTCACACTAAAAAAAAAATTTGAAACAATGCGTCGTGCAGTTATGTCGTAAATTCAATAAAAATGAATGGAAATATATTTTTATAAAATATATTTTTTTTATAAAAAATTCTGTATATTTTATTAGATTAGAATTAGCGAAAATTTTGACCAGAAAAAAATCTGATATCTACCCTAAGGGAATAAAAATGATTGGAAATATATTTTTATAAACTATATTTTTTTTATAAAAAATTCTGTATATTTTCTTAGATTAGAATTAGTGAATATTTTGACCAAAAAAAATCTGATATCTACCTTAAAGGAACAAAAATGATTGGAAATATATTTTTATACAATATATTTTTTTTTAAATAAAAAATTCTGTATATTTTATTAGATTAGAATTAGCGAATATTTTGACCAGAAAAAAATCTGATATCTACCTTAAAAGAATAAGAATGAATAGAAATATATTTTCATAAACTATATTTCTTTATAAAAAATTTGGTATATTTTATTAGATTAGAATTAGCGAATGATTTGACCAGGAAAAATTTGATATCTACCCTAAAGGAATAAGAATGATTGGAAATATATTTTTATAAAATATATTTTTTTTATAAAAAATTCTGTATATTTTATTAGATTAGAATTAGCGAATATTTTGACCAGAAAACAATCTGATATCTACCTTAAAGGAATAAAAATGATTGGAAATATATTTTTATACAATATATATTTTTTTAATAAAAAATGCTGTATATTTTATTAGATTAGAATTAGCGAATATTTTGATCAGAAAAAAATCTGAAATCTACCTTAGAGGTATAAAAATGATTAGAAATATATTTTTATAAACTATATTTTTTTTATAAAAAATTCTGTATATTTTATTAGATTAGAATTAGCGAATATTTTGACCAAAAAATCTGATATCTACCCTAAGGGAATAAAAATGATTGGAAATATATTTTTTTAAACTATATTTTGTTTATAAAAAATTCTGTATATTTGATTAGATTAGAATTAGCGAATATTTTGACCAGAAAAAAATCTGATATCTACCCTAAAGGAATAAAAATGATTGGAAATATATTTTTATGAACTATATTTTTTTTTATAAAAAATTCTGTATATTTTATTGGATTAGAATTAGCGAATATTTTGACCAGAAAAAAATCTGATATCTACCTTAAAGGAATAAAAATGATTGGAAATATATTTTTATAAAATATATTTTTTTTTATAAAAAATTCTCTATATTTTATTAGATTAGAATTTGCGAATATTTTGACCAGAAAAAAATCTGATATCTATCCTAAAGGAATAAAAATGATTGGAAATATATTTTTTTTTGTAAAAAATTCTGTATATTTTATTAGATTAGAATTAGCGAATATTTTGACCAGAAAAAAATCTGATATCTACCCTAATTGAATAAAAATGGATAGAAATACATTTTTATAAACTATATTTTTTTTATAAAAAATTCTGTATATTTTCTTAGATTAGAATAAGCGAATATTTTGACCAGAAAAAAATCTGATAAGAATTGACGAAACCGATGATACAAAAAACACCGTTTCCAAAGGACAATAAGGCTCAACAGTTATTAATGAATTAGCCAAAAAAAATTTTAACGAATTACATAATAAATATTCTTTTAAATTTTTTTCCGAGTGACATGAATTCTTAATTTTGTAGACGATATATAATTTAAAGAATTTTCTAACAACATTTCATATATGTGTTTGTAAAAATTAATATTTTTTCACCAAAAAATATTCAAGATTTAGATTTTTTTTCTGACCATAAAAAATTCAGTTAAATCAACATGATAATATATATTAGTTTTAAGACTCAAATCAGTAAAATAAAAATGTCACAATTAAAATCACAATATTTCACAACAATTATTGCCAAAAACTTGTTTTTTCTACTCGTAATTTTTGTTTAAAATCTAAATAAACAATTAAGATGATAGTTACCTTAAGTAGTTCCCGAAAGTATGGACTGCAGGCGGAGAGTACAACGCGATGAGCCTTGAGGCTCTTGCCATCGCAGGCCAGTGTGACATCGACGAAGTCCTCGTCATCTCGCAGATTTTCAAACGCGGACGTTATGCTGCTCTGGTAGTTGTTCCATCGCAGACAAAAATGTTGCGTATCTACCATCGTTATATCTATTCACCTGAAATCACAAAAAGAAAAGAAAAAAATTATAATAAATATCAAGACAATTCTTTTTTTCTCCTAAGTTATTCGATGCATTATTCACAACGTACTTTTATCCTCTAACACAATTTCTCTATGAGCGTGACTAACTGATAAGACAATGAGTACCTGATAAAAATCTGATAAAACTTGTTTTGCGAGCGTCGCCCCTTAATTTACAATTAACATGGCATTCTTTAATCGTGTGTACATTAAAAAAAATGTTGCGCTGTGAGAACCGGCAATTATTTGTGACCGTTCAGTTGCGTTGGTCAGTCAGCCAAATTAAAAAAAAACAACCGCGTCACACCGAAAAAATTAATTGTTTAAATTTGCTCCTCGTGACAAAGTTAGTTGGGACAATAAACTAGTTGGTTACAGAAAAAAATCAGTTAGTTGGCACAAAACAATAACGAATTGGGTGTTAGAACCAACTTGTTTGTCGGTTCAACGAAGAAATTAGTTGTCCTAACCAACTTAGTCGTTTGGAGCGTATTTGGCCTTGCAAATGTTTGGGGCAACGAATTATTTCAACTAAGCAACAAAATATTGGCCACGACGCAAGAAAAAAAGTACAAAAATACATTTGCCTCACTCATCAATGTAAAAAATAGAAATAGTGAAAAAGGCACACAATATTTATTCCACAATGTTGAAAATTAATAAATAAAAAAAATCAGGTCGTCACTCTGGAGCCAAGCTAGAGGATACGATTAAATAACGGTCTGTTACTTCTAGAAGTGCAAGCATCAAATGTATGCTGATATGGTTATCTCCCGGTGAAACGATAAAAAAAAATTCTGAAAATAAAGTTACAGAGAGAGAGAGCGTAGAGCTGTCACTGTAATTCAAGGCACTTTTTTTTCTCTCATTTCTGCCATCGAGAACTTGGCACTTACAAGAGCAATGATAAAAAAAAACGCGCGTTATCAGTGATATTGCGAACGCACTATCAAAATCCTGTTAACATACATTATAATGTACAAAAGCACCTCACTGAAAAAAAATTTAAAAAAACAAAAAAGATAAAGCTAAGGATCTATGAAAAATCCAACCTCCCACATGTACTTTATACCACCGAATTAAAACATTAAACGATGCCATTAAAAACATTCGTATAAACAGTACTAAAACTCCGCGCAAATATCTACAAACCTCGATAAGATATTTGAGTTATATCGTTGGGGGATAAGAGTCGTGGCGACACAAAAAAAAAACTCTGAGGAAACGTCAGATTAATGCGACCATAATTTTTGTTTCATGCGAAAATAAAAGAAAAAGAAAACTATCGTTTATATCGTACTGAAGATTAGGCTTATAATCACATGTGAAATACGATACCTTGTGTACTTTGACATTGGCTTTCTAAATTAAACTATCAAAACGAAGGCACTTTCACTGCACTCCGACTTTCGTATACCCGCCAATAATAATAATCCTCCGCGTGTCAACTATTCGATATAAAATAATAAAACTCTCGTCATCCCCCATGTACATCTATCACTTGTCACGACGTCCAAGCTAATGACCGAAACAATGGACTCTAACTCTCCAATAGTCTCTCCAATAGCTCTTTATCTATAAAACACAACGCCACCTTGCAAAAATGCGTGGTACGCTTTTGCCGCTCTGTCGAGTTACAGAGAGAGAGAGAGAGACGGAGATAAATATGTCCCAGATGAAGAGAAGCACGAATTCCTTTGTGATTGTCAAAGAGCGTGCGTGCTAGGCGTCAAATTAACCGCCGAAAACAATATTCCTCTCACTCTTCATTGAACGAAAAAAATAAAAATCTTCAATTCTTTACTGACAATTTATTCACGATTTTTCGACGCAGTTAACGAAACAAAATCACTTTAGTTCTCGAATAGTTCGTCTCAATAAAACAATCGTATCATCCGTACCACTTGGAATTACGTTTTTTAAGCCCGGTCACGTTTTTTCGAGACAATAATGACGATTTTTTCGTTGAGCACGCGATCATTTCATAGGCGAGGGTTTTCGCAACGTGTTTTCAAAGTAACTTTCGCGCGCGCCTCTTAAGGGTGTCGGTCCACGCTGCTGCTGCTGCTGCTGCTGCCGCCAGCAGAAAACCACCACTTTTTGGTAAAATGGGTACACACGGCACGCACTTTTAAATGAACGACAAAATTTGTTCAACTCGTATACAGGCAGTTTTTAATATTTATTTTATGTGAAAAACAAATAAGGGAACATTGAGAAAAAATGTTTTATTCGATCACAGTGATGTAAAAACAGCGCTGCTCGGTGTGGCAAGTAAAACGCGTGTCAAGCCGATACCGTAAAGTGTATTTGCGCGACCACCCATGCCTCAGCCGTCACGCCGGAGGAACTAACCCCTAAAACGTCACCGAGAGAGGCCGAAACCGGGGCGCAAGGGGAGCAGCCGACCGGAGGGGAGCATGAGCAGATCGAGGCGGCAGGAGTAGTAGTAGAAGCAACCACGAGCGCGGGGGATCGCGCGAAACCGCACGAAAATGCACGAAATCGCGCGACGGAGAAAAGAGTGAGAGAGAGAGAGAGAGAGAGAGTTTGAGCAAAGGGGACGAAGCGAGAGTGCGGGGGGTAAGGGGTGGATTGAGAGTGTGAGTGAGCGAAGAAAAAAAACGAGGAGAAGAAGAGAGAGAGAGAGAGAGAAAGTGACAGGAGCATCGCGACGCCGGGAAAAAAAAGAGGAGAGGTCGAAGGAGAGGCGAGAGCGATGCGCGGGAAGCGAGCGAGACGAGGAGGAGGCGAGAATGAGAGCGATGGAATGATTGGGGGAAAAAAAAGAAAGAGAGAGAGAGAGGGAAGAAAAAAAATAAACGAGACCAAGAAAGAGATAGTGTCTGAGTGTGTGCGGCTGAATCCACTGAGCGTTTCGCATATGTCGACGATAATGCCACGCGGTCGGTGTAACATCGTCTGTTACTACTTTACTGGCGACAGAACAGGCGCAGGGCGCGCAGACAGAGAGTCGAACAGAAAATCGCGGTTTTCGCAGTGGCGCACGCGGACTCTCATCTTGATGTGATGCTGCTTGTACAAGTTAAAAGTATGTGAGTGTGTGTGTAAGTGTGAGTGAGTGTGAGTGTAAGTGTGAGTGTGTGAGAGCGAGAGCGAGAGTGGGTGTGAGTTTGGGTGTGAAATTGAGTGTGAGTGTGAGTGTGAGTGTGAGTGTGAGTGTGAGTGTGAGTGTGAGTGTGAGTGTGAGTGTGAGTGTGAGTGTGCGTGTGTGTGAGTGTGGGTGTGAGAGCGAGAGTGAGTGAGTGAGCGTGAGTGTGTGCGAGTGTGAGTACGAGAGTATGAGAGTATGAGTGTGTGAGTGTGTGTAAGGGCACTTTCTACACTGTTAGAAAAGATTGGAAGTTTTTATCCATAAATTCGTCATCGAAATTTAATATACAATTGTGGTATAAAATTCATGTAATTTCCAGTAAAATTAAAGCAAATTATTAAATTTCAAGTACTTTTACTGTAAAATTAAAGTAAATTATTGAATGTGTTGTACCATACATTAATTTTACATTACACTTGTATACTAAATTTAATATACTAGTTTATGAACAAAAACTTCCAGTAAAAGTACACTAAATTTCAAGTAGATTTTTTTTACAGTGTAGGATTTAGAAAAAATAAAAGCCAAACTAATCTGCCGGGAAGAAATTATCTATACAATTCTAAGTAACCTAAAAAACGTTAAAAAATGCTTTATAGCTAGGTTATTAAAATAAGTTTTTTTCATAAAAACCCTACTTAATTTAATTTTTTTTTAAATAACTCCATCACAAGGAAGATTTTTTCTGTAGTTTCTGTCGTTTCATTAGATTGTTGTGTTGGGTAAGGTTAGTATAGTTTTTTTTTCTTCCAAATACATGAAATCTCAGGTAAATAAAAAAGCCTTAAAAAATCCTTACATTCAAGAACTCTACTCTACTCAAAACTGCCCTTACAACCCAAACACATATACATAAGCGTATGCGTGTATGTGACGCGCGTGCGCGCGTTTGTGTTTCAGGATTTCCGCGCGCGGTTCACTCTGAGTTTCCTCGTGAGCTTTTCTCGATTTACCTTGCGGCACCTGCCGGATTCCGAGCCAACGTGAATCGCGCGCGTGCCACGCTGCATATATATCTATATATATATATACATACACACATGTATATACAACAATGCCTTTCGATGCACAGGATTTATATACGGAGACGGAATATTTTTATTTGTCCACGACCTTTCTCCCTTGTACGTTCTTTCCTCTTTCGTCGTTATATACTCTCGTCACTCTCGGATTCAAGACGGTCCACTGCTGCAACATGTATATATATATATATCCGAATTTCTAAGGTATAGCAGACACACTGATAGATCGCCTGGCACGTCGCAGCGACGACGCGGACGAGTTGCCGAAAAATGGATTAGAAGTAGTATAGGAACTGGTGTGTATGGAATATACGTACTGGAAATGGGGAGGAGGAGGGGGGAGGGGGGCCAAACATAAGAGAGAAGGAGGATATCGCGAACTCGAGAGCGTTTGTAGTATAAGAGGGGAGGAAGCTTGCGGCTCAGCGGGGATTAGAGGCGAAAACGAAATGAGGGGAAGCGCCCGATGATATAACGCCCGAGAGGTCTCCGGGATGGATTAAGAGTAGTATGCTATACTACTATGCTGTTCTACCTCCGCCCGAATATCATCGAACAAAAATAAGAGAAATGTGAAATATATATATATATATGTGTGTGTGTGTATAAAAGTAGAATCGTTGAGAAAAGAGAGTCGCGGAGAGGGAACGAATGAACCGAGAGATACTTCGTTTTCTTTTCGTTTCTCGACTTGCTGTCGATATTAGAAGAAACCGAGTGTTCCCTCTATTTTTCACCGACGCTGATAAGATCGCTTCGTAGAAAGAATGTATAGCGGCGGTTGGGGTATATATTTATATATATATATATAGTGCGAGAGCTTGTGACGAGCTTCTTTGTACGTAACGAAGAAGCGTTGGGTGTTGTACTAGTTAGCTCTTACTCTCTGTCTCCCTCTCTATCTCTCGGTGCGAGCCGGTGGAGAAAGGAGAGGTGGCTGCGCGAAAAAATAATCTCGTGCGTGGCAGGAAGACGATACCGTGCTGTGGTTACGCTCGCACGTTCTCCCCACCCGCTTTCTCTCTCTCTCTCTCGCTCTCTGTCTGTCTGTCTGTGCGTATGCGTGTGTGTGAAGGTGAGTGCGAGTGTGTGTGTGTGAGTGTGCGAAATGTGTGTGTGAGTGTATGAATATGTGAATATGCCTATATGTGTGATTGTGAGTGTGTGAATATGTGTTAGTGTGGGTGTGTGAATATGTGAATATGTGTGAGTGTGAGTGTAAGTGTGAGAATATGTGAATATGCGAATATGTGTGAGTGTGAGTGTGAGAATATGTGAATATGCGAATATGTGTGAGTGTGAGTGTGAGAATATGTGAATATGTGTGTGTGTGAATATGTGTGAGTGTGGGTGTGTGAATATGTGAATATGTGTGAGTATGAGTGTGAGTGTAAGTGTGAGAATATGTGAATATGCGAATATGTGTGAGTGTGAGTGTGAGTGTAAGTGTGAGAATATGTGAATATGCGAATATGTGTGAGTGTGAGTGTGAGAATATGTGAATATGTGTGAGTGTGTGAGTATATGAATATGTGAATATGTGTGTGTGAGTGTATGAATATGTGTGTGTGTGCGAATATGTGAATATGTGTGTGTGAGTGTGGGTGTGTGAATATGTGAGTATGAGTGTGAGTGTGAGTGTAAGTGTGAGAATATGTGAATATGCGAATATGTGTGAGTGAGTGTGAGTGTAAGTGTAAGAATATGTGAATATGCGAATATGTGTGAGTGTGAGTGTGAGAATATATGAATATGTGAATATGTGTGAGTGTGTGAGTGCATCTGTGTTTGTATGTGAATGTAAGTGTATGTGAGTGTGAGGGTTAAAAAGATAGTATGAAAAAAAAATTAAAAGTAAATTTGTATACATCAAAACGACAGAAAAATAAACGTAATTATTATCGTTGCTTGTAATCGTCACAGCTTCACAACAGCTGTAATCACACATTATAAATAATATTTTTGCTTCTTAAATTATAACTTCTTTCTTTTCTCAATTTCAGTCAAAACGGCGTAAAATAGTTAGTCGACGATCATCCATTTTTTTTTTCGATTTTTCATTAAGTATTTTTTTAATTATAATCTTTGTCAGTCACGTACGAGCGGCTAAACACTCGATAAAAAAAATGATCGGTTAATCAATTATTATAAGTCAATTGATTGGTAAACAAAATTACCGGAAATTATTTTTTTCTGAATTCATATTAAAACAATGAAAATATTTTAACGAAACACCCGCAAAAGTTAATAATTATGATTTTATAATAACAACACGTGATTATAATACAAAGTGTAAACTTTTAAATAGCTGCACAAAATGATAAATTGTAGTCAAATCTCACGTTAATCTTTTTGAGAAAATGGAAAACATAGTTAACGCAATAACAAAGTGGAGGTCCGTGCTCTTTCATTTTTTCTCCTATTTCTTTCAATACTTGAGCGAAAATTAGTATTTTTAGCAGCTATTCAAATGTACACATAATTTTACAATCACCACAGGTTATTTTTACGAAATCATAATAACAAAACAAACTGTACTATAAACTATACATCTTGAATTAATGGCGATTTACAATCTGCGTATATGAAAATGAAAAAATTCGTATGAATCGTGAAAACCAGAAACCCAAAGATTTTCCTCAATCCTCAGTAAGACACAAAAATGTGTACATAGAAAACCGTCTGTTTACAACCCATCCCACAGCACAGAGCATCAACGTTCCAGCGTGTCGACCGGACACATCCGCAAAAGCTAATGAGACGTATCTGGATCCTCCCACAAGCGACCAGCGGCTCCAACCCCCTTCCCCCCTCCCCCCACTTTCCCGGACTTTATACCTTCCTCTTACGCGCGATATTTTCTATAGCCGATTTCCCAACGTTACTGCAACACCGAACACCCTCAGCGAGCCTATCATCCTCCATTCCCTTCGCCTCCCTCATCCCTCCCCCTGTCTCCTCATTGCTCCGCACAATTTTTTTTCTTTTTTTTTTCCTCTAGCCTCGTCGACGACGAGTCACACCGTCCTGTTTCAACCTACTCATTCTCATCCTCCGTACCTACTCGTTATCCTCTTCCACCTACTATACTACTACTAATACTAATACTACGACTCTGTGTTGTACCCTTCGACGCAGCACCCCATTCTGCTCCAGTGTGTCCAGCCCCTTCATCCCCCTCCCCCCCTAACCCCCTCTTCACCCCCTGGGCTCTGGCATCGTCGTGACCCCACTCGATTCGCCCCTCAAAAAATCATTACGCCGTTCCGCGGGCTGCGCATGAACGCGGTTTTAATTCGCTACTAGAAAAGTAAAATACAACGCGGCTCGGCGCGCGAGCCCGGCGAGAGAAAGTTCAACGCGATGGCATATAGAGCCGACAAGGGGTGAGGGGCTTTGGGGTTTGGGGAAAAGGGGCGAGGGGATTGGGGGTGGGTTACGAGGGGAGTGAAAACTCGTGCGAAGGGTGGGTGGTGGCCAGGGGGCCCTTGCCAAAGGGGGTTGGAGAATATCTCGCGAGCGACTGCGTGCTCTCGGTGTTCTATGCTTTGGAGGGGTGGAAGAGTAGCGCTTGGGCTGCTGCTGCTGCTGCTGCTGCTTCTGCTGGTGTTACGGTGCCTACGATGCCGGCAGCCAACGACGACGCGGATGAGAACGACGTCTCAGACGCCAGGATACATCCTTCTTCCTTTTTGCTACTGGCATTATAGAACGAGAGAGACAAACCCGCTATATATCTCTTTCTCTCTTTATATGTATATATATATATATACCCCACTCCCCTACTTCTGTAGAGGCTCCATTGTAATATTTATTGATTGGATTCCGCGAAGCCTCGACGCCCAGAACTTGTACCCGCGTTTTATATTTCTTTCTGTCTTTCTTTCTCTCACTCTTTACTACACCGTTTTTTTTATTCTAATGTTACCGGAAACGGCAGATTTTTCATTTTTTTTTGCTGGAGAAATGAAAATTAATAAGGTTATGGAATGGGCGACTGGTTGTACTTGAACCTTATTAAAAATATTACAGAGATTTTTGGTAAAAAAAATGAATTTAATTTAATTTCGTAATGATATTTAAAAAACAGGGTTTGAGGTGTAATCCGGATGAATTAATTTTTGGGTTAATGTTTTTTGTAGCTGTTTCGAAATTGTTTCTGGAAAATATGTAGGAGTGGGGTTTTGGTGACTAACATTGAAATATTTGGTCTATTAGCAGTTTGAAAGTTAAGAAATTAATCAGGGGGCTTTCGATAAATTATTGAAGCCGGTATTGATAACAATAATAAATCTTAAGGTGAAATAAACACCATTGCGAAATAGATAGCTGCAAATCTCGATTACATCTTTCTCAGAGATAACTCATATTTTTTGTAACAACAAGACGTAATTCTGTCGCTAATAACCTTGCTGCTGATTTGGTTATAAACAAAATGATTTTTAAGACGTAAGTGGACACGGAACTGCATAGCGCTTGAATTGTGTTGTTGCCCAAAATCAAGGTTGATATATCAAGATCTGCTAAAAATTATCATAAGTTTCGTTAAATATTCCGTAGGCATACATTTTTACAATCAAGATAGCAATTTTTTTACATAAATATACAATTTTTTACTAGAATTATGGTAACTTTAATCAGGTTATTTTTTCCGTATGTATTAGCAAACTACCGATCATTGAACGAAAATACATTTTTTAAATTATTGATTTCAAAATAATTCGTTTTCCGAGCTGCCAAAATTATGGACTTTCAACTCGATATGTAATTCTTGAATTTGTATATAATATTCAAAAAAAGGAAACATACTATGACTAATTTTTAAATTAAAGTCGAAATTATACAATATCTGTTTTATCTCATTCAATTTATCTTGTCAGATGTCAATATTTTTGTATTGATAATCTTAGAACAGAATAAGTTTTTTTACTGCAATTCGATGCATCAGCTCAAAATATTAACACCCAAAAAAATCCATAACATTTTGGTATATCTGTTCCAAATATTTTTTTCACTTACTCCCACATTTTTAATTTAACACAAAAACTGCAACGACATCTACAGAATCCATGCAAAAATTAGCAAAGTGTGCAAATGACATTTAAAGTCAATAAAAAACCTTCCAAAACCAATAATGACTTCTAACAGAAATGCCTGGTAGTCAGATTATTTTTAAAAAATGTAACTGTATGTAAAAGACAGAAAAAAAACACAAATAAAAATCGACTCCGCACTAAGAGAAAGTTATGTTATTAGTAACTATAAAGTGACAACTATTCATTTATGGTTGGTACAACAATTTTTTTATAGTTGACACAACTATCAAATAGTTACTATAACTAGAAAATAGTTACCATAACTATTTTCGTAGTTATCGTAACTATAAAAATAGTTGCATGTAATAAAAATGAATAGTTGTCACTTTATAGTCTTTAATAGTTACTATAACTAGAAAATAGTTACCATAACTATTTTCGTAGTTATCGTAACTATAAAAATAGTTGCATGTAATAAAAATGAATAGTCGTCACTTTATAGTCTTTAATAGTTACTATAACTAGAAAATAGTTACCATAACTATTTTCGTAGTTATCGTAACTATAAAAATAGTTGCATGTAATAAAAATGAATAGTTGTCACTTTATAGTCTTTAATAGTTACTATAACTAGAAAATAGTTACCATAACTATTTTCGTAGTTATCGTAACTATAAAAATAGTTGCATGTAATAAAAATGAATAGTTGTCACTTTATAGTCTTTAATAGTTACTATAACTAGAAAATAGTTACCATAACTATTTTCGTAGTTATCGTAACTATAAAAATAGTTGCATGTAATAAAAATGAATAGTTATCACTTTATAGTCTTTAATTTTAAGAGTAAAATGTACACGAGAATACAACATTCTAAAAAACATTCCTACTAAATACTATACATACTACTACTAAAAAAAAAAAACAGAAGACGGTAAATAAAAATGTTGCACATCGCTTCCTCATCATTAACCACCGCATTTCACAAAATCACTTTTATAAGGAAGAGCATGTCGATCGATTTTGGCCTTGTACATCCATTGTTAAGATACAGAGTTCGAGAAAGGGAAAGAGAAAGAGAGAAAGAGAGGAAAAGGGGAGAGAGGGAGGAGAGTGAGTAACGGTCGGTGGGGTGTGCAAGGGTCACGTCAGGCCTTGACCGCGATGCCTGTCCTCGGTCACTGCCGTGTGCGTATATCCCCAACGCGGTCAGACGAAACTCCTTCGCTTCCACCTCGCGATAAAAGGCGCAATGCTCTCTCTGCTCGTATAGTACTGCTTTTCGCGCCTCTATGTCTCTAAACTCCAAGCAGTTTGTGCATAAGCCAACTCTCTCTCAACACCACATGAACGAATCTGCAATTAGGATATTTTCTATGCCTCGCGCGACGTCCGGTGAGTCATAGTCAAAGCCACATACTTTTAGTGCGGCTGCGCTGCTGCTATTGTGGCTGACGTTACACTCCAAGTGTCCTTGAAGCGCATAAAGTGAAATAAAGTACTTTGCACTAGCTGACGTGTCCACCAGACTCTCCTTCTATTTCTTTCGAGAATTTACGTCTGGAAAAACTAAACAATAATTATACGCGACTAGATTAATCTCTGAATAAGTTCTTGTAGATTTATAATTAATATAAAGTTTGCGGAAGAAATAACATAAAGCATAAGACGAAATAAAATATTATTCCAAAATACTTGGTTGCATAGATCTGTCATAATTTTCAATTTTTTGAAATTTTTTAAACTGTTTTGTAATTATATTTTATATAGATTCTTTAAGTGTTTTTATTAATTAGGTATTATATTGACGACATAAAGCATAAGGCGTAGTAAAATATTATTCCAAAATACTTGGTTGCATAGATCTGTCATAATTTTCAATTTTTTGAAATTTTTTTAACTGTTTTGTAATTATATTTTATATAGATTCTTTGAGTGTTTTTATTTATTAGGTATTATATTGATTATCGACTTGTCTTTTTTTTTTTGCTAATGAAAAATACACACTGAGGGAAAATTATGATGTTAGGAACTGTAGAGTGACAACTATTCATTTTGTTCGTACAATTAATTTTTTATACTTGCCACAACTATCAAATAGTTACCATAATTATTTTTATGATTAAAGTAACTATGAAAATAGTTGGATCGATTAAAAATTAATAGTTGTCACTTTATAGTTATCTGTAGTATTACGATTTCTCTCAGTGCAATTTGCAAGGTGATTTTTCAAGATGTCATTTTTGCTTAGTCATAGAGGAAGATTTTTTTTCATGGAAAAATTTTTTTTTGGAGATTTTTTTGTTAGGACACTCAGAATGGTGTCCAAAAACTTGAGCGCCGATAACTCAAGAACCGTTTTGTATATCGAGCCCAAATTTGGCATACAAGTGTAGCAACAAACCCTCTTCAATTGTAGCAATTTTCGACAAAATGTGTGCGTAAATTTCGATTTTACGCCATTTTGAATTTTTTGAAAAAAGGGCGTGGGCGCTCAAACTTTCGTAAAATTTCGTCGATTTTGCTAAATAGTTGTTTATAAGAGCAGGTGCATTCAATGTTGTTCGGTATTGCCCACATAGAAAAATATATATGTAACATATACGTTAAATATATGGCGCCAAAAAGTTCTATGTGCTGCATATATTCTGCATATATGTGTGCAAAAATATATTAAAAATATATGGGATATATGTATGGAATATATGTAAAATATATTTCATATACGTTTAGCGCCAAAAAGTTCTATACGTCGAATATATCGTGCATATATTTCTATTTCCATGTGGGTGATACTCGAATCGGTAAAGTGGTTAATATTATATGGAATTATTAATTTTTCAAAAAAATTCACATTATCGCTCTATTGTAACTTTTGCAAAACTTGCGATAGCGAGCTCAAATTTTGTATGCAAATAAAACAATTTTTTTTTTATGTTACAGATTAAAGGGTAAATCGGAGTTTACGGGCTAATGACTGATGCATGTTTCAGACACTGTATAATGACACTGCATGTGCTATGTGCAAATGAGAAATTGCGAGAGAAAATTGTGCAATGGAGAAGTACCACTATCCGTCTGGTGGGGATATATGTACATATAGACGAGGGGTGCGAGAGAGATGGAACGAATGAGAGAGCTCACTATGCCTGATGGCTGAGCAGTGAACAGCAATGTAGAGCGGCGTCGGGCAACGTTCCCCGAGAGTTCAAGGCTAACCACCGGGAATATACGTATGCCGGACCAAACGGTGCTCTGCCGAGAGCTTTCCTCCTACGTTAACGTGCGGAGGATCGCATACACACGACTTCCACGTGCGCGCCGCGCGCACTCGACAGCCCGCTCACCCAAAGAGCGAGAGAAAGCATCATAGCTCTCTCTTTCCTCCACTCAATGCAAGTGCTTACGCCTGCAAGCGACTCATGCTGTCACAAGTAGTACCAAAAAAAGAATCTAAAACGACATAATTTTTTTTGCAATAACCGTTGTAAAAAAGTATAATATAAAAGGTAATAATAATAAACTCTGTTCTCACTCAGAAACAAATTGACCAATTGTAATAATAATAATTGCAATATTAATTACACTATTAGAAATTTCTATATGAAAATTAATATAATTGTAAAATTATTATATAGTATACTAAACACTTTATAAAAGTTCATAAAAGAGCGAGAGAAAGCATCATAGCTCTTTCTTTCCTCCACTCAATGCAAGTGCTTACCGCCTGCAAGCGACTCATGCTGTCACAAGTAGTACCAAAAAAAGAATCTAAAACGACATAATTTTTTTGCAATAACCGTTGTAAAAAAGTATAATATAAAAGGTAATAATAATAAATTCTGTTCTCACTCAGAGACAAATTGACCCATTTTTATTAATCGATACTAATTAATATTAATTATACTATTAGAAATTTTTGTATGAAAATTAATATAAATTATTGGAAGTTTTTTTGTGGATACGCGTATATTAAATTTAATATAGATATATTAATTAAGGTTCAAGAAAATTGTTGTAAAATTATTATACAGTATAAATATATACAGTATAAATAAACACTTCATAAAAGTTCATAAAAGAGCGAGAGAAAGCATCATAGCTCTCTCTTTCCTCCACTCAATGCAAGTGCTTACGCCTGCAAGCGACTCATGCTGTCATAAGTAGTACCAAAAAAAGAATCTAAAACGACATAATTTTTTTGCAATAACCGTTGTAAAAAGGTATAAGATAAAAGGTAATAATAATAAACTCTGTTCTCACTCAGAGACAAATTGACCAATTTTGCTTCCTCATAGAGGAAGCTTTGTTTTCATGAAAAAATGCTTAGAATCACCTAAAACATCGAAAAAAGTGGTTTAGAAAAAATGTCCGTATGTATGTATGTGTGTGTGTGTGTGTGTGTGTGTGTGTGTGTGTGTGTGTGTGTGTGTGTGTGTGTGTGTGTGCTGGGCCTCGAAAATTCAATCGCCTCTCACTCAGTAACCGTTCGAGCGATCGGGCTCAAATTTGGCACACATGTAGAGTAGCTGCCCCCCTTTGAATACTGCAATTTTTGAAAAAATATATATAGTAATTAAGTTTTTATGCAATTTTTAATTTGTTGAAAAAAGGACGTGAATGCTCTAACTTTCGTAAAAGTTCGCCGATTTAGCTAAATAGTTCTTCATATCTAGATATAAGTTCAATGTTGTATGGTATTGCATTTCGGCGAAATCGGTAAAGCGGTTCGGATTTTATAGAATTTTGAATTTTTCGAAAAAAATAGATTTTGATCTAAATTACGTCGAATTTCAACAAATGAACAGAAATTTTGTACAGACGAAAAATAACATTCAGAAATGCCATGTACCAAATTTGGTGATGATCGGTAAAGTCGTTCGGATTTTACACCATTTTTCATTTAAAAAAAAATGTAGATTTTCGCTATAACTTCCGGAAAAGTTGAGAAAGTACGACAAAAATTTGTATCTAATCAAAATTAGATGTAACGGTGTTTGCAGAGGTGATTTATAGCTGTATTAAACACCTCTGCAAAAGAGACACAAGGTATAAAAAAAAAGATGCAAAGTAGAACCTTGCACATTGCTTCCTCATTATTTTTCGCTTTTTACAAAGCTTCCTCTATGAGGAAGCCAAAATTGAATAACATACTGCTTCCTCACAGAGGGAGCTTTGTAAAAAGCGAAAAATAATGAGGAAGCAATGTGCAAGGTTCTACTTTGCATCTTTTTTATTAATCGATACTAATTAATATTAATTACACTATTGTTTGTTTGTTTTGAATGTTGTTTCCGAGCGCTCAGTCCTATATGGACCAATTACACTATTAGAAATTTTTGTATGAAAATTAATATAAATTCTTGAAAGTTTTTTTGCGTATACGCGTATTAAATGTAATATGCATATATTAATTCATGTTCAAGAAAATTGTTGTAAAATTATTATACAGTATACTAAACACTTCATAAAAGTTCATAAAAGAGCGAGAGAAAGCATCATAGCTCTTTCTTTCCTTCACTCAATGCAAGTGCTTACGCCTGCAAGCGACTCATGCTGTCACAAGTAGTACCAAAAAAGAATCTAAAACGACATAATTTTTTTTGCAATAACCGTTGTAAAAAGGTATAATATAAAAGGTAATAATAATAAACTCTGTTCTCACTCAGAGACAAATTGACCAATTGTTATTTTTATTAATCGATACTAATTAATAGTAATTACACTATTAGAATTTTTTTAATGAAAATTAATATAAAGTATTGAAATTTTTTTTGCGGATACGCGTATGTTCAATTTTATATACAATTATTAATTAATGTTCAAGAAAATTGTTGTAAAATTATTATACATTATACTAAACACTTCATAAAAGTTGTGTTTATAATATAATTATTGGAATTTTACAACATATCTGTATATTAAATAAAATTTAATATTAAATTTTATTTAATATTAAATAAAATTTAACATTAAATTTTATTTAATATGTTTATTTAATTTAATATTAAATTTTATATAATATACCGTATCTGCAAAAGAACTTCCAATACATGCATTAATTTTCAAAATATTTTTAATAGTGTAATTAGTGTCGTTGTAACAGAGTTGAAAATCCCTAATACTCATAGAAATAAAGATTATGATACGATTCGCTTTATAATTATGATTTTATAATTATAACATGCAGTGATTATAATACAATATGTAAAGTTTTGAATAGCTGTAAAAATGATAAATTTTAATAAAATCTCACATTAATCTGTTTGAGAAAATGGAACATATAGTTAACGCATTAAGAAAGTAATGGAGAACCGTGCTCTTTCATTTTTTTTTCTCTGTTTCTTACAATATTTGAACGAAAATTAATATTTTTTTGCTGCTATTCTAATGTTTATACATTATTTTACAATCGCTACAGGCTATTTTTGTGAAATCATTATTTCAAAACAAACTGTACTAGAAACTATATTTCTTGAATTAATGGCGATTTACAATTTGCTTCGTAGGAACCAACAAAACATGTAAGATAGTAGGTTTTTAACGAAAATAATAACCTAATAATAATGCTCATAATGGTAGTTCTCAAAATTCTGATCTTTCAAGTGTTATTTATATCTTGCCAAATGTAATTTTTAGGTCCAGATTGTTATTTTGATTTTTAGTTCATTATTGAAAAAAAAATATTCAGATGTTTTGTTTTTGTTTGAATTTCACGAATAATTTTAAATGGTAGAAAAAACATAACAGAAATGGGAAGAATATACCAAATTTAGAATTGCGTAAAAAAACTGCAACTTACAATTTTTTTATGTAATAATTTCACAGATTGGTTTTAAAAAAACTTCTCCATTTGTGTTCTCTAATTGCAGCATAATTTTCCTGTCTCCGAAACTATTTTATTCATTTTGTAGATTTAAAAAAAAAATGCGTCTCGGGTTGAAGAATTTTTTTTCCATTCACAATACAAATAAAACTCAATCCGTCTCTGAATTGCTACGAAAGTCATAACACACAGAGACGTTATAGCTTCAGTTGCGTGTCACATTTCCGCTCGTTCTCAAGATACAATAGAAGTTTCATTTTCGCGATAAGTAATTTTCATTTATCATCAACCTCATTATCGATCACTACGAATGTAGTTGCAAATTTTGCATCAAATTCTATCAGTGACGCACGTTGAGAATATTTTAAGCTTTACGTTACGTAAAGATAAGAAATTAAAAAAATTATTATAAGAAATAAATTTAAAAACGAACAGCAAAAAATTCCACTTTAAAATCTGATAATGAAGAGATTAAGATCTATAGATCTTAATTTCTTTGTTTTGCTTCCTCTTTTGCTGAATATCGAGGTGAGCCAATATTTAAATCAGTCAATACTGACGTTGAATTATCAGAACTTAAACCACCATTTTTTTGCTGCTGGTTTTTTTTTAAATTCACTTCTCATACTTACTTTTTCGTCCTTTCGAATAGTATCGATTTCGCATAAGTTTTCAAAAAATGAGAGAGAATTGCAAACACTTCTCGATAATACAAAAATCTGAAAAAAAATCATGCATATTAAAGGCGTCGAAAAGATTAATTTTGCATAATAATAATTCCTAAATGTTATTAACAAATTGATGAAAAATAAAATTGTTCAACAAATCTTTCGACAATCTAATTTTTTTTCCGATAAAAATAATTCCTTTATTTTTCTGAATACGCATGAATTTTTTCAAATTTTTTAATTCGCTTCGAATTTTGGGATTTTCCCCATGTAAAAAAACAAAAAATTCATAGTGAATAAAAAAATTTGAAAAAATTCATGCGTATACAGAAAAACGAAGGAATTATTTTTGCCGAAAAAAAAATAGGTTGTCGAAAGATTTGTTGAATAATTTCATTTTTCATCAATTTGTTAATAACATTTTGAAATTATTATTATGCAAAATTAATCTTTTCCACACCTTCAATATGCATGATTTTTTTTTCAGATTTTTGTATTATCGAGAAGTGTTTGCAATTCCCTCACATTTTTCGAAAACTTATGCGAACTCGACACTATTCGAAAGGACTAACTTAAGACCTCATCGCTTCAGCGTGACTCACTTAAGAGTGTTTCATTCTTTTTCTTCCTCCATGAAATTTCAAGTAATTCGTTACAATTAAATTTTTTTCCTATGGAGACAAGTGGCACACCCAGCTATTATCAAAATGTCGAAGAATAAAAAGTTTGGAGGCGCCTGGTACGACTATCGCGTATATGACTCTGTCGCCTCTCGCGATTTCCGTCCCTTTGCCTCATCAACTCTCTGTGCAAATACGAATGCGAAAAGCTTAAAACGAATCCATTTACGAAGAGCCGAATGTTCGAGGTGTACGCATCATTAGCTGCGCGGGCACACCTGCCACTCGTGCAATCGCACAGTCATGATGAGGAGACCGGGGCGTGTTGGATCAAACTATAGTTTGACTTAATATCCATGCACTTATTAATTATTATGACATGGTAAAAAAAAATGGCATATATTGTAATAATTTTTAAAAAATTACGTTTTCATTTGCGTGCTCTAAGTTTTAGGAAAGAATACATGAATATATTTTACATCTTGGATGTATACTAAAATAAAAGATACTTTTTTATTTGGAACATTTAGCTTTCTCAAATATATTTTTCAATATGGTTTATAATCTCACTTTTTATTTATTCAATTCTTTTTTTTAGAACATCCTATTATATTGGGAAGAAAGTGTAGACTATTTAATATTTTAAACGCCAAACTAACGTATTTGCTGAATTAAGATAATTTTAACGCAAACATTCTGGAATATCTTTTTTTAAACTGTCATTTTTCTTTTATTCTGATTCAGAAAAGTGACCAACATGTAAGAATTTTTTCAAGTGGAATAAAGGATTAAAGGGTTTAAAAAAACGTTGTGCCATAAAAATTCATCTCATCATGCCACTAAAATCGAAGTATCGGATAAAGTAACAGGCTATTACTTTCCTATTACCCATTTTCCATTAATTTTATTTTAATATCATTTTTAATCGAATCTGCGAGGAAACATATATTTTTATCTTGAAACTGAGATTAATATAAAATTATTAGTGCAATAAATTAACAACTAAAGTGAGATTCCAATTAATGGGATGCTAAATGTGGGTATCTAAATACGGACATTTTTTTAAATCAAATGCTTATCTACTCCCATTTAGTAACCGGAAACAAAAAAAAACCTTTCTCTTGATTTACAAAATAAAGACAAAGGAAATTTTACATCAAAAAGTTTTTGTTCTTAAATGTCTTCAGAAAATTTTGTTTTTATTTCATAGGAAATGCAGTTTGCACTCTAGTTAATAGAAAATAAAGTACAAAAACAATTGAACTAATAGACCATTTTTTTTTCCGAAAAATACGAAAAACTGTCTTTGTGCATTTGAGAAGAAAAGCATTAAATTAATTTAACAACAATAAAATGCGAATTTCTATTTCAACAAATCATATTTGTGCTTTTTTTATAATCTTAAGAATTGAAAAAATAAAATCCTATAAAAACAATAAGTTTCTATGAAAATTGGCAAAAGAAAAAAAATTTCTTGCTACCAAAAATTCAGTTCAATTCAGTTTTACCCGTGCCTACATAGCAACAAAAAAAACTGCCAATTTCTATTTCAACAAATCATATTTGTACTTTTTTTATAACCTTAAGAATTGACAAAAAAAAATCCTATAAAATAAACAATAAATTTCTGTGATTATTTTTTCGACTCGGTTTTCGGCCAATCAGAGCGCAGTGTTTGAAGCTACCCAACAGTTTTATATCGAAAATTTCTTAAAAATTTCCGATGATCTTTCATATGTTTCTCCTCATTTTCGGCGGATTTCACACGAACTATTCTATGTGTGACATAAAAAAAGTGGGTTACTTTAAGCGTGATTGAAAAATGAGTCGCTTTGGAAAAGTTTATCTAAAAAATATCCAGATGCTGTTTCCTGCAGTCTGATTGACCGAAGTCCGTGAGGAAAAAATAATCCGTCAAATACCACTCGTGCTTCAAAATTAATCGGATATTTTAAAGCACTATTGGTATTACTACTGAAAATTTGTAAAAAAAAAAAATCTTTTTCTTACTACAAAAATTCACTTCAATTCAATTTTACCCTACATATAGCAAAAATAAAACGTCGTGAAATGTCGAAAATTGAGTCAAATAGCCCCATGGCTCCTGTCATACACACACGTACATATACCTGAAAAGGGTAAAGAGAATTATGAGGTAACAAGAGGGGGAGTACGTTGCACGCTATTCCCTCCTGTGCAGTCCGCGAATGCGTTCCGCGACCGTGCCCGAAAATCGTGCAGAACAACGAGAGTTCTCGCGCGCGATAAAAGAATAGTGTTATATCGTATAGCCTGCCGCTCGGTTTTTGGTGATGTGCTGCGCCACGACGTCGAGGCCAAGCACGCGTGTATACCTCCCTAAATGCACTCTCCGCACGCAATTTCGTGTACGGTGGTCGCTGGGCTGGCCGAGTGATCGGGCGATGAGAGACCTGAAGAGAGAGAAAGAGAAAGAGAGGGAAAAAGGCTCGGGAGACGGAAAGAGGTGCAGGAGAGTGAAAAAGAGGGGTCGCAGTCTAGCAAGCAAGACAAGCCATTGCCGTTCGTTCCTACAGCTGTTGCTACTGCTTTTGCTGCACCGATGAAGTCCCCTCCTCTAGCATTCGCAAACATTTGGCGGTCATTGACCCCGAGCCGGGCCAAACCGCCAACAGACCCGAACAACAACCAACTATTCTCACTCGTTCTTTCTCCGTCTGATATATATGTATATATATGTATATATATGAATATGTGTTCGTTTAGAGAACGACTCGCTTTCACGCTGCGTGTCTCTTTATGAAGGCGTGCAGCTAAACCAGCACTAGAGACGATTGGTGCACACGGCGGCAGCACACGATGATAAAAATACTCGAAAATTTTTTCGCGCTCACACAGTTGCTCTGTCCTGTTATAACAGTAGCTTCTCTGCTGCTGCTGCTGCTTCTATAATGCTACTGCGCTCTGCTGCAGACAGCGGCTATTCGTCTTTCGCACTTTTCGCCCACCTGAAAGAAAAACTTTGACATTAAATCAACGGAGCGAGAGAGAAATTGAGAAGAGACGCTGACTTGCTGTGCGAACAATAGCGTTGGAAGTTTTTGTTTAATGGAATATGGTTGTGTGTGCGTGTGTGTGAGATGATGTAGATTATAAAGTATTTGAGATGATTTGAATGAAATTTTTTTTCTATATTTGAAAAAATTATTTTTGTATTATTTGATATATTTATAAATTAATTTGCGTGACTGTTCCCGAAAAAATACTAAGTTTAATGTATTTCGGGGTCGTTATTGGTTTTTTTTACCGTTTATTAATTGATTTGTAATTGTAATTTGTGGATGTAAAGAATGAAAATTCTATAGTTGTATAAAAAGGTCGGAGCTTTTTTATCGCATGAAAATTTCGTACTTTTCGCCCACCTGAAAGAGAAACTTTGACATTAAATCAACGGAGCGAGAGAGAAATTGAGAAGAGACGCTGACTTGCTGTGCGAACAATAACGTTGGAAGTTTTTGTTCAATAGAATATGGTTGTTTGTGCGTGTGTGTGAGATGATGTAGATTATAAAGCATTTGAGATGATTTGAATGCGATTTTTTTTCTATATTTAAAAAAATTATTTTTGTATCATTTGAAATATTTATAAATTAATTTGTGTGACTGTTCCCGCAAAAAAATACTAAGTTTAATGTATTTCAGGATCGTTATTGTTGTTTTTTTACCGTTCATTAATTGATTTGTAATTGTAATTTGTGGATGTAAAGAATGAAAATTCTATAGGTGTATAAAAAGGTCGAAGTTTTTTTATCGGATGAAAATTTCGTACTTTTCGCCCACCTGAAAGAAAAACTTTGACATTAAATCAACAGAGCGAGAGAAAAATGGAGAGACACAGACTTGCTGTGCGAAGAATAGCGTTGGAAGTTTTTGTTCAATAGAACATGGTTGTTTGTGCGTGTGTGTGAGATGATGTAGATTATAAAGTATTTGAGATGATTTGAATGAGATTTTTTTTCTATATTTAAAAAAAATTATTTTTGTATCATTTGAAATTTTTATAAATTAATTTGTGTTACAGTTCCCGAAAAAAATTATAAGTTTAATGTATTTCGAGATCGTTATTGTTTTTTTTTACTGTTTTATAATTGATTTGTAATTATAATTTGTGGATGTAAAGAATGAAAATTCTATAGTTGTATAAAAAGGTCGGAGTTTTTTTGTCGAATGAAAATTTCGTACTTTTCGTCCACCTGAAAGAAAAACTTTGACATTAAATCAACAGACCGAGAGAGAAATGGAGAGACACAAACTTGCTGTGCGAAGAATAGCGTTGGAAGTTTTTGTTCGCAAAATTCCATCAGAAAAAAATAGACCACCAAAAGTCGATAAAATAATTAATAATTACAACATTCGGTCACGCCTATAACATACTAAGGTTAATATATGACTATAAATTAACGATTGTGAATCAATTCTGCCAGGGCCACAGTGGCGTAATTGGTAACGCACCAGGCTAGAATTCTGGGTATTCCTGGTTCGAACCCGGGTCGTGGCGGAATTTTTTCACAATTTGTTTAGGATAAATTTCGTCGATTGTGGCTGCTTGATGAATTAATTTAATTTATTAAGCAGCTACAGTCGATATTTGTAAGAGATTCGGATTAGTGAAATTTGAATTAGACCCGAGAAGTGCTTCGCAAAATTCCATCAGAAAAAAATAGACCGCCAAAAGTCGATAAAATAATTAATGATTTGTTCAATAGAATATGTTTCTGTGTGCGTGTGTGAGATGATGTAGATTATAAAGCATTTGAGATGATTTGAATGAGATTTTTTTTCTATATTTGAAAAAATCATTTTTGTATCATTTGAAATTTTTATAAATTAATTTGTGTGACTGTTCACGGAAAAAATACCAAGTTTAATGTATTTCGGGATCGTTATTGTATTTTTTTCAACCGTTCATTAATTGATTTGTAATTGTAATTTGTGGATGTAAAGAATGAAAATTGTATAGTTGTATAAAAAGGTCCGAGTTTTTTTATCGGATGAAAATTTCGTACTTTTCGCCCACCTGAAAGAGAAACTTTGACATTATATCAACAGAGCGAGAGAGAAATTAAGAGACACAGACTTGCTGTGCGAAGAATAGCGTTGGAAGTTTTTGTTCAACAGAATATGTTTGTGTGTGAGTGTGTGTGAAATATGATGTAGATTATAGAGAATTCGAGGTGATTTGAATGAGAATTTGAGTTAATTTGTCATTTTATGAATATTATGGCACTATTTTTTTCAATATTTGAAAAAATTATTTTTTTACCATATCAATTTTTTATAATTTAACTTGTATGACAATTCAAAGAAGAAAATACAAATTTTAATGATTTTCGGGATTCTTGTTGTTTTTTTTTTACCGTTCATTAGTTGATTTGTAATAGTAATTTGTGAATGTAAAGAATGAAAATTCTATAGTTGTATAAAAAGCAAAGATCTTTTTTATAGAATGAAAATCCAAAGTTATTTGAATAAATGCCGAAGTTCGAGAATTGAATAATCGTACAATTGCACAATCGAAATACAAAAATTGAAACGTTGTTTCTCGTCTTCGCGCCGAACCTAAAGAACCTAAAATATCTTTTGTTATTCTATGCATAAAATTATTTGTTCGCACGCAGTGAAATTATAATTGAACTAGACAGATGATTTTTCCTAACAATTTATTGATTATTCAAACCCAGTTTGAAGTATTGACAGTTTTTTTCTTCCATTCATTGAGATGTGGAAAAAAATGGACCTTTCTTTCTTAGATTATAAAATATAAAACAAATTGAGAAAAAATAATTTTCTCAAAAGTATTGCATTTAAAAAAATGTCCATAGAACGTGCAAAATAATCGAAATGTAGAAGTTGAAACGTTGTTTCTCGTTCTCGCGCCAAACTAGTAATTTAAAATATCTTTTGTTATTCTATGGATAAAATTATTTGTTCGCACACAGTGAAATTATAATTGAACTAGACAGATGATTTTTCCTAACAATTTATTGATTATTCAAACCCAGTTTGAAGTATTGACCGTTTTTTTCTTCCATTCATTGAGATGTGGAAAAAAATGGACCTTTCTTTCTTAGATTATAAAATATAAAACAAATTGAGAAAAAATAATTTTCTCAACAGTATTGCATTTAAAAAAATGTCCACGGACGGTGCAAAATAATCGAAATGTAGAAGTTGAAATGTTGTTTCTCGTCTTCGCGCCAAACTAGTAATTTAAAATATCTTTTGTTATTCTATGGATAAAATTATTTGTTCGCAGTGAAATTATAATTGAACTAGACAGATGATTTTTCCTAACAATTTATTGATTATTCAAACCCAGTTTGAAGTATTGACAGTTTTTTTCTTCCATTCATTGAGATGTGGAAAAAAAATGGACCTTTCTTTCTTAGATTATAAAATGTAAAATAAATTGAGACAAAATAACTTTCTCAAAAGTCTTGCATTTAAAAAAATGTCCACGGACGGTGCAAAATAATCGAAATGTAGAAGTTGAAACGTTGTTTCTCGTCTTCGCGCCAAACTAGTAATTTAAAATATCTTTTGTTATTCTATGGATAAATTTATTTGTTCGCAGACAGTGAAATTATAATTGAACTAGACAGAGGATTTTGCCTAACAATTTTTTGATTATTCAAACCCAGTTTGAAGTATCGACCGTTTTTTTCTTCCATTCATTGAAATGTGGAAAAAAATGGACCTTTCTTTCTTAGATTATAAAATGTAAAACAAATTGAGAAAAAATAACTTTCTCAAAAGTATTGCATTTAAAAAAATGTCCATGGAACGTGCAAAATAATCGAAATGTAGAAGTTGAAACGTTGTTTCTCGTCTTCGCGCCAAACTAGTAATTTTAAATATATTTTGTTATTCTATGGATAAAATTATTTGTTCGCAGTGAAATTATAATTGAACTAGACAGATGATTTTTCCTAACAATTTATTGATTATTCAAACCCAGTTTGAAGTATTGACAGTTTTTTTCTTCCATTCATTGAGATGTGGAAAAAAATGGACCTTTCTTTCTTAGATTATAAAATGTAAAACAAATTGAGAAAAAATAACTTTCTCAAAAGTATTGCATTTAAAAAAATGTCCATGGAACGTGCAAAATAATCGAAATGTAGAAGTTGAAACGTTGTTTCTCGTCTTCGCGCCAAACTAGTAATTTAAAATATCTTTTGTTATTCTATGGATAAATTTATTTGTTCGCAGACAGTGAAATTATAATTGAACTAGACAGATGATTTTTCCTAACAATTTATTGATTATTCAAACCCAGTTTGAAGTATTGACAGTTTTTTTCATCCATTCATTGAGATGTGGAAAAAAATGGACCTTTCTTTCTTAGATTATAAAATGTAAAACAAATTGAGAAAAAATAACTTTCTCAAAAGTATTGCATTTAAAAAAACGTCCACGGACGGTGCAAAATAATCGAAATGTAGAAGTTGAAATGTTGTTTCTCGTCTTCGCGCCAAACTAGTAATTTAAAATATCTTTTGTTATTCTATGGATAAAATTATTTGTTCGCAGTGAAATTATAATTGAACTAGACAGATGATTTTTCCTAACAATTTATTGATTATTCAAACCCAGTTTGAAGTATTGACAGTTTTTTTCTTCCATTCATTGAGATGTGGAAAAAATGGACCTTTCTTTCTTAGATTATAAAATGTAAAACAAATTGAGAAAAAATAAGTTTCTCAAAAGTATTGCATTTAAAAAAATGTCCATGGAACGTGCAAAATAATCGAAATGTAGAAGTTGAAACGTTGTTTCTCGTCTTCGCGCCAAACTAGTAATTTAAAATATCTTTTGTTATTCTATGGATAAAATTATTTGTTCGCAGTGAAATTATAATTGAACTAGACAGATGATTTTTCCTAACAATTTATTGATTATTCAAACCCAGTTTAAAGTATTGACCGTTTTTTTCTTCCATTCATTGAGATGTGGAAAAAAATGGACCTTTCTTTCTTAGATTATAAAATGTAAAATAAATTGAGAAAAATAACTTTCTCAAAAGTATTGCATTTAAAAAAATGTCCACGGACGGTGCGAAATAATCGAAATGTAGAAGTTGAAACGTTGTTTCTCGTCTTCGCGCCAAACTAGTAATTTAAAATATCTTTTGTTATTCTATGGATAAAATTATTTGTTCGCAGTGAAATTATAATTGAACTAGACAGATGATTTTTCCTAACAATTTATTGATTATTCAAACCCAGTTTGAAGTATTGACAGTTTTTTTCTTCCATTCATTGAGATGTGGAAAAAAAATGGACCTTTCTTTCTTAGATTATAAAATGTAAAATAAATTGAGACAAAATAACTTTCTCAAAAGTCTTGCATTTAAAAAAATGTCCACGGACGGTGCGAAATAATCGAAATGTAGAAGTTGAAACGTTGTTTCTCGTCTTCGCGCCAAACTAGTAATTTAAAATATCTTTTGTTATTCTATGGATAAAATTATTTGTTCGCACATAGTAAAATTATAATTGAACTAGACAGATGATTTTTCCTAACAATTTTTTGATTATTCAAACCCAGTTTGAAGTATTGACAGTTTTTTTCTTCCATTTATTGAGATGTGGAAAAAACTAGACCTTTCTTTCTTAGATTATAAAATGTAAAACAAATTGAGAAAAAATAAGTTTCTCAAAAGTATTGCATTCAAAAAAATGTCCATGGAACGTGCAAAATAATCGAAATGTAGAAGTTGAAACGTTGTTTCTCGTCTTCGCGCCAAACTAGTAATTTTAAATATCTTTTGTTATTCTATGGATAAAATTATTTGTTCGCAGTGAAATTATAATTGAACTAGACATGATTTTTCCTAACAATTTATTGATTATTCAAACCCAGTTTAAAGTATTGACCGTTTTTTTCTTCCATTCATTGAGATGTGGAAAAAAATGGACCTTTTTTTCTTAGATTATAAAATGTATAACAAACTGAGAAAAAATAACTTTCTCAAAAGTATTGCATTTAAAAAAATGTCCACGGACGGTGCGAAATAATCGAAATGTAGAAGTTGAAACGTTGTTTCTCGTCTTCGCGCCAAACTAGTAATTTAAAATATCTTTTGTTATTCTATGGATAAAATTATTTATTCGCAGACAGTGAAATTATAATTGAACTAGACAGATGATTTTTCCTAACAATTTTTGGATTATTCAAACCCAGTTTGAAGTATTGACCGTTTTTTTCACGATATCATTTATCACTTCGATATCGTATAAATCTTCCGACTGCTTCAGTTTTTTTGCCGATGAACTGACGTTCAAATCGTCTGGTGCTTCCACCTCATGCCGATTTAACGGTCTTCGACGCGATGCTGTTGGTCTCCTGACGGACGAAACCGCCGTTTTTGTCCCTTTCTTCCCACTGTACAATCCGTCACTCATTGCAAAAACAAATTAATACAACAAAACAAGTCAAAACAATAATCGCACGGGAAAAAGAAATGAAAATTCACAGAAATTTATAGAGAAAAACGACTGTTTGTCGACTCGCGTCCTTCTCGACTGCTTGGCCGTGGCTAACTGTCTGAAACAGCCGTTCCACAATTCTAAACTCGCCAGACTAGTCAGGCAATAAATATTTTCAATAACATCTGCCGAATATCTGCTCTACCCCCTTAACGGACCTTCTCGCTAGCGCTAACAAAAGGGACTCGCTGCGGACCAGACGACCTTGTACTAAAACTCGAAAACGGAGTACTTAAAGATTTTTGTCGGCCATAATATTTGGGACATCATTTTTGAAGCCTTAAGGGACCCTTTAAGACAAAAAAAATCGATTTTTCGAAAATTCTAGGGTGGCCTAAGGCCCTTAAAGTATTGACAGTTTTTTTCTTTCATTCATTGAGATGTGGAAAAAATAGACCTTTCTTTCTTAGATTATAAAATGTAAAACAAATTGAGAAAAAATAATTTTCTCAAAAGTCTTGCATTTAAAAAAATGTCCACGGAACGTGTAAAATAATCGAAATGTAGAAGTTGCAACGTTGTTGCGGAGTTTCGCGAAAGGCTAGTGATAGTCAAGCTCGAGTCTAACGCGAGTAGTGTAGCTCAGCGTCAAACCCGCGTGATTGCCTAGAACTCCAATGCAACTGTGACTCATGAGCTGCACTGGTAGATGCACTCAGTATGCACCCGACCAATTTCCACTGCAGCGCGCAAGCGATGCACTTGCTTGCTCTGCCGTCCGACACTGCACCGACCGAACGTTCACCGGCTTCACTTGCGTCTGCCTAGTACTAGTCCTCCACTACTTCGGCGTACCTGCATATCATAGACGGCTTCGTCTAGCTTCAGCGTCTCATATAACACGTGTTTTTATTTACGGTTTCTTGTGCACCTGGATGTCCGAAACCTTTTAAAATTAAATGGCCACAAAAAAAAAATTGGGCACTTTTGGCCATCATCTTTTGACCTAATTTATAAAGATATATAATAAAAAAATTTATAAAGAAATTTCTCTTTGTAAATTTATGGGGAAAAAATAATTCAACATATTGACGTTAATAATGGTGCTTAAGAAAAAAAAAAACGTAGAATTGCATTTCGATGCAATTAATATTTGCAGTATCGTTCAAATTTTTACACATTGAGTTAGTTCGCGAAAATTAAAATATTAGGTTTTTAAAAATAATTATTTCTGGACATTGACATAAAAATTATTTTTGAAAATTTATGCGAATGACAAAAAAAAATATATATTAATAATAGTGCATAAGAAATAGAAAAATATAATTGAGTTTCGATGCTATTAATATTTTTACAATCTTTCAACTTCAAGTCAAACTCGAATGTGAATAAATTTTCATGTATTAAGGTGTCTGACGAAAATATGAAAATTAGGTTGCAAAAAATTCCCAGACGTATAAGAAAAAAAAATCTTAAACAAATTTGCTGATCCGTAGCAGACATATTTACGTTCTAATTCGATGACTCCGCGAAAAACAAATAGCGTCGCATTCAGGAAAAGAGATCCTACAATACGGGGGGAGAGAGTGTCTGATAAGGAGGGACAACGTCAAACGGACTAAACAGCAAATACGATAGAATTGATAAGACGATCGACAACCAATTAATCTTTGCACATCTGACCTTGATTCGCGAGTGACATCGAAATTAATTGTACTGTGAATGCCAAACTTCAGTTGCAGAGCATATCTCACGTACTGAATTTTATATTTCACTCAAAAGAATCGTAGTCCTGACGTAACAAGTATTAATCGTTACACCACTAATTTAAAAAAATATCTTTTTCAATTTTAACCCACAAATTCTTTTAAAAAATTAACAAACCGCAAAATTACATTAGGAACATATTCTACATTTTATGTAAATGAAAATAAAAAGGGTATTTCATGTAAATTTCGAAAAAGGGAATTTTCCAAAATACGATTTTCCCACTATTTTAATTCATGTTCAAGATTTAAGTGTTTTCGCAGCAAATTAACATCATAAGGTTAAGCAATTTGTTGGACAAGTTATAAAAAAATATAGTGAATAAATAAGCGCTACAAAGTTTGCACACTGAAACTATAAATATATTCGCATTAATTAACTAATAGTTACCAGGTTACGGCAATTATTCCGAAAGTGGAGACTCGGATTTGGCGCTGTCAAGCCTGAGGTTACGAAGACAGAATCAGAGAACACTTGACGCTCGCGGTTGCTTTCGTTATTAGCTACGTTGAGTGAACAAACTGACGAAAGTCTATTTTTAAAGGAATAATAAATGTTAAACCGAAAATTTGCCACAAATTCGACAAATAGTAATCCGTAATCCCCATTTTATAAAACCCAAAATACATTAGGACACAAAAATTAAATCGGTGCATTTATCAAAAGTGCAATTTTTAATTATTATGTACGCCCAACATTCGGATTTTTTTAAAACTCGTTTTAACCGATGAGCAGCTTCAGATGTGTCAACGTTTTTTTGACAGTTCTCGGGCCTGCGAGGTTTGAGCGGTTATTAAGGTTATTTCGAGGAGGACACTACTACTTTGTCGCGTTAGGATGCTTAAAAAAAATTGTAAAAGCCCAGCAGAGCGAATTGAGTTGAAATGTGATGCATAAGAAAAGTGGGCCATACTTTGGTCGAACTGTTTGCCGTACAGAAAAAAAATTGTGGACGATACAAGTAATTGAACGCAAAGCTTTTAGAATCTAAAAAAACGTTGCACATTGCTTCCTCATTATTTTTCGCTTTTTACAAAGCTTCCTCTCTGAGGAAGCAAAAAAGTATGTTATTCAATTTTGGCTTCCTCATAGAGGAAGCTTTATAATTGAATAATGAGGAAGCAATGTGCAAGGTTCTACTTTGCATCCTTTTTTAAATTAGATAAATAAACATGTTCTGAATTCGCTTTTTCTATTTCGTTATTCCGTTATTTCGTTATTATTAGAGCGTTTTCGAAAGTAAATGTGATAACGTATATTATTAAAAATAATTTAACATTCCATAAAATCACAAATTTCATACCGTTTGTCACTAAATTATACATATATAATGGCTGAATATTGTTTCATTTATATACAAAATTTGAGCTCGCTATTTCAAATTTTGCAAAAGTTACAATAGAGCGATAATGTCAATTTTTTGAAAAATTCAAAATTCCATAAAATCTGAACCACTTTACCGATTCGAGCCAAATTTAATACCGAACAGCATTGAGTGCACCTACTTTTATAACCAACTATTTAGAAAAATAGACTAAATATTACGAAAGTTAGAGCGATCACGGCCTTTTTTCAAAACATTCAGAACGGCATAAAATCGAAGTTTTCGCACAAATTTTGTCGAAAATTGCTACATTTGAAGAGGGTTTGCTGCTACGCTAGTGTGCCAAATTTGAGCGCGATATTCAAAACCGTTCTTGAGTTATCGGCGTTCGAATTTTTAGAGTTGTATACATACACCAGAGTTGGGCAGCAAAAATTACTTAGTTCAGAAATTACTGCTTTAATTACAATTACTTTCTGTAATTGTATTGAATTTCAAATTAAATACAATTACTTCCAGTAATTTGTATTTTGTAATTTTCCATTACAATTTTGCCCAACTCTGACATACACACACACACACACACACACATACATACATACATACGGACATTTTTTCTAGATCACTTTTCTGGACGTTTTGGACAATTCTAAGTGTCCTGATATAAAAATCTCGAAATTTTTGTTTTTCATGAAAACAAAGTTTCCTCTATGAGGAAGCTTTGAAAAATGATCTCTGGCTCTAGTACATCATAAGGCAGTGGCCAGGGATAGGCAGAGAAAAATATGTAAGATAATTTTTGAGATTGAAAGTTTTTATGCACAAATTGGTATATTCAATTTAAACGCAAAAATGTGATAGAAACCTTTTACATTAGAGACATATAGGTAGTCTCAAAAATAGAGGCGAAGACGAAGGCAGACAGGTAGAGGAGCAATTCATATTTCGCTTCCTCATACAGACAGCTTTGATTTTATTTCCATTGTCCAATAATTCGTTATAGAGAAAAATGTTCAGTTGCAAAAAATATAATAAACGTACAATAAATAAAATGTATAGGCTAGTAATTAGAAAATAGTGTGCATAAAAATGTATTGAAGATAATTTAAAAATATAATGCACCAATATTTATTGACAACATTTTTAAATGGTGCATAAAAATTTATTGAATATATTTTTTTTTTAAATGTTTACTCAAAGAACTGCAATTTTGGTAACTATAAATAAAGTCGACTGAATTAACAAATAATAGATACCAGTTTTATTCACCACGATTATTCCGATTTGCAGGGCCGCGGATTTGGCGTTGTCAAGCGTGAGGCTACGAGGACAGAATTTCTGACGCCTGGCGTTCTTGCGGTAGCTTGCGTTACAGAGAGGACGGTCTAGATCTTCGTCGGTTGACCGACTTTCCGAAGAATGTCACGAATATCAGAGACGACGAAGAGAGTGAGAGAAATCAAGCGATAAAGATGCTAATATAATCGAGTTGTCTTGGATGATGCGATCCTCAAAAGAGCCTCGTATTTCCGTCTGGTCTTAAAAATAATGTTAAATGGGTCAGCAAGCGAGGGCGGGATGCACTATATTTTTAATTGCTCGCCAGACGGAACGCAGACGTTCTTCTGCAAGATATCCGCAAGTCCATATGAGAATTAAGAAAGTCTTTTGCTCTCAACAATGCAATGAAAGTTCTTTATATAAAATACAAAATAAAAATAAAAACGAATTATTGCGTCATCATGGATATGAAGATCACAATGTAGTTTATTTGCGACTGCATGTCGACTGCAATTCTTTTGCTACGACGAGACTGTCGCGATGCGAATTTCGCCTCAAGCACGTTCGGTTGGACTAGACGTGTGCGGTCGCACGAATCTACGTGTGTGTATGTTCAAGGATATAAGAATCGAGTCTCCCTAATACATAAACACCACATATGTGAATTAAACAGAAACAGCAGAGCGCAGAATGAAACGCATGCTCGACTGTATAAATATATCCTGGAACGTATTATTCTTGACTCGCGATAAATGCCCCTCCATCTCTCCCAAACCCCTCCGTTTTTTATGCACATGATTGGGCCGAGTGATAGACCCAAAATCGGTTCATGATACACGGAAAAAAAGATTAGTTGCCATAACCAAGAAATGAGTTGACACAACCAATCGATTATTCTATTTATCTTATAACTCAAATGGTAATACCAACGATTCGAATGGTAATACAGACGATTCAAATGATAATACCGACGATTCGAATGGTAGTCCCAACTAACTTAGTTAAATTAGTTAACCTAACTAATCTCGCGAGAACTAATCGTGAATAGTTGAGGTTACTATTCGATATGGTTGAGGCAACTAATTTTTTAAACATTGTGTACAGCAAATCGAAAACGTAGTTGCCACAATTAACATTTCTTTCCGTGTATCGATGAATTAAATACTTACAGTAAGAAAAAATTTAAGCTGATGGAATTAATTGGCAACATTAGGATTTTGTTAAAGTCACTATAGATATTCAATCTTTTACCCATAAATGCCGATCTATGCGTGAATTAAATTACATTTTCCTGTAGTGCACAGAAAATATTAAATTGGAGACTTTTTACTGTGGGAAAAAAAATTGTCTCTAGATACACTTTATTAAGTAGAGTAAAGAAGAGAATTGTTAATTTGTTATTATTATTGAAATGTCGAAGTAATCCTCGCGCGTTTGTTGGTCAAACACCAAAAAAACTAACAGAAATACAGAAAGGTTGAAAAATCATGTTTCATATTCACTGATCTGAAATATATGATTTGAAAATGATAGCAAAGATTCGAAAATCGACATTTTGAGAAAAAAATCGATTTTTCGATTTTGGCAGTTTTCTACCAAACTTCAGATTTAGGTATTCTGAAATCAGGAACGTCCAAACACGATTTTTTTACATCGCTACAAAAGGTTTGAAAGGTTTGAAAAGTATGTTTTCAGGGTTGAAATAACTTCAGAACCGAAAATGGATTTTCATTAAATGAAATATTTTGTGAAATATTTCTAAATTTGTTACTTGCAAATTTCTCAAATTAGCAACTACAAATCAATCAAGTTTAAAATTACAAAAAAAGTTTAATAAAATTCGCTGATTTTACAAAACGTACGTGCAGAAAATGTTGAATGCTAAATCAATGAAAAATGGAAATACAGCAAAGACCCAAATTCACGACGTTCGATTTCTCGTTAGGAAACTAAAAGAATTCGTTCACAAATCGTGTGTGTGTATGTGTATGTATGTGTAACCGGATTTGAGAAAGCAGAGCATCGAAAGTGCGAAGTTCCCACAGCACAGGTCGATGGTACACGTCTCGTGTTCGCGTTCGGCTTTCGACCCGACGTTACTGATGCTCCCTGACCCATTTTCGTTCGCAGACACGGCCCTTTCTTGAATTCCTTTCACATCTTCTTTCGCGAGACAGGCTCTTTGACCCCTTCGTCAACCCTTCGCGTCAGCACCACAGTCCTCGAATGCCCACACGTCTTCACAAGAATTATTGACGAAACCCATAGCCACAAAATTTTATCAGATCCACAAAGAAAAAAAAACCTGCCTTACGTCTTATATTACACAGACTGAGAGAAAAGTTTATTAACATTTGTTAACAGTTAACAAATTTTGGTTAAATATGGTGAAATTAACCATTTGGTTATTCTTATTGAATCTCACTTGAGCTAAATAAAATTAACTTGTCGAAAATGAAGCTCGCTGACATTTGTTAATAGCTAACAATCTTATTTGGCTCAAGTGAGATTTAATAAGCATAACTAAACGGTTCATTTCGCCATATTTAACCAAGATTTGTTAACTGTTAACAAACTCTTCTCTCAGTGCAGCCAATCGCTTTTTCTACATTACTTGTATTTTTTCTACGCATATTTAAATGTTGAAAATTTATCTCTATTGTAATAAAATATTTTCCTGTTAAATTTTGAGTTACGTACTATAATTTCCTAAAAAAATATTACGGATAAAATTATTTGTTCGCATACAGTGAAATTAGCATTGAACTAGACAGATGATTTTTCATAAGAATTTTTGCTTCCTCATAGAAGAAGCTTTGTTTTCGTAAAAAAAAAAAATTCGAGATTTTTATGTCAGGACATTTAGAATTGTCCAAAACGTCCAGAAAAGTGATCTAGAAAAAATGTCCGTATGTATGTATGTATGTGTGTGTGTATGTATACAACTCCGAAAATGCGAACGCCGATAACTCAAGAACGGTTTTTTATATCGCGCTCAAATTTGGCACATTAGTGCAGCAGCAGACCCTCTTCAACTGTAGCAATTTTCGACAAAATCTGTGCGAAAATTTCGATTTTATGCCGTTTTGAATTTTTTGAAAAAAGGACGTGGTCGCTCTAACTTTCGTAAAATTTAGTCTATTTTGCTAAATAGTTGGTTATAAGAGTAGGTGCACTCAATGCTGTTTGGTATTGAATTTGACTCGAATCGGTAAAGTGGTTCAGATTTTATGGAATTTTGAATTTTTCAAAAAATTGACATTATCGCTCTATTGTAACTTTTGCAAAATTTGAAATAGCGAGCTCAAATGTTGTATATAAATGAAACAATATTCAGCCATTATATATGTATAATTTAGTGACAAACGGTATGAAATTTGTGATTTTATGGAATGTTGAATTATTTTTAATAATATACGTTATCACATTTACTTTCGAAAACGCTCTAATAATAACGAAATAACGGAATAACGAAATAGAAAAAGCGAATTCAGAACATGTTTATTTATCTAATTTAAAAAAGGATGCAAAGTAGAACCTTGCACATTGCTTCCTCATTATTTTTCGCTTTTCACAAAGCTTCCTCTATGAGGAAGCCAAAATTGAATAACATACTTTTTTGCTTCCTCCGAGAGGAAACTTTGTAAAAAGCGAAAAATAATGAGGAAGCAATGTGCAAGGTTCTACTTTGCATCCTTTTTGAATATTCAAACACTTAAGTATTGATAGTTGCTTTTCTTCCATTCATTGAAGTGGGAAAAAAATGGACCTTTCTTTCTTCGTTAGATTATAAAGTGTAAAAAAAATTAAGAAAAAATAATTTTCATAAAAGTATTGCATTAAAAAATGTGCAGGGAATATGTAAAGTTGTATGATTAGAACATTTTTTTAATGGACACTGATAATTCATGTTCAGACAATGTAAACGCTATCAGATCCACTGACATTCGCCTTGGCGCCGGCTTTGCATTATTATATCTTACAGGATATTTATGATTAATCAGATTTTAGCGAGATAGATTGGCGTTGGTATGAGAATTATTGTACGCGAAATATAGATAAGGCTGCATCGGAAACAAAGGCTAGAGCATCGCAGACAGCGACGCATATCTAAGTTAAAAGTTTGTTTTGCAGCTGATACATATAAGTGTGATTAATTAGACGGCGGATAATCAAAATCGACAAAAGGCTCAGTTCAATTCGACAAATTTTGATCAATCCAATCGATCATTTATTAGCAATCGCAACGATCAGCCCAATTTCTTTTCCTTCCCTATAAAAATAAAAATATATCCAACGATTAGAATTTATCGGTGTTATAAATATTCAAACGAAGTTTTTCATATATTTTCGCTTCCATATATTTTGTATTCAACCCAAAAAATATTCGGAAAATTTTTTTTTTATGTTAAATATATCGGATATATTCAATATATTTAAAAATCAGATATATTGCTATATTTGATACATCCGATATATCAAATATATTGCTATATTTGATATATTGATATATTCGATATATCAAATATATTGCTATATTTGATATATATCAATATATCAAATATATTGCTATATTTGATATATCCGATATATCAAATATATCAAATATCATAAAATCGCATTTTTCATAAAAATGCAATTTTGTATATTTGGGAATATATACGAAATATCAATATATCTCATAAATCTTACATATATCTTATACATATCTTGCGTTTTTTTGGTGATTTGATTATAAGAAATACATTACAACTATAATTTATTAGATATATTCTTTGTGTGCATATATTTAATCCTAAAATATATTAGTGATGATCGAATTTTTTGTCATCATATGTGTTTGCATATATTTTACTTCCGGAAGGAATTTTCGTTTTCTTTCATTTCCGTATCCTACCTTTTTTTATTTTCAACATATATAGAGATCACAAGAGTCGCAAGGCGTAGCCGGCAACAGCGATAGAATAAAAGCGAGCATACAGAGTGGAATTTGATCAATGGTGCGAGGCAGTAAAATTATTCTACTAACGACGAACGTCGACGTACAACGACGACGACCACGACAACGACTACGACGACGAGCGTCCAAATACATATTCACTGGGCGGAATCTAATTTCAGAGATAACACAAGCGACGCGTAATCTAGTTACTAAGCGTCTAATCTAATCAGCTATTCGAATTATGTATATAATATTTTTTTTATTTTTTTCACAGCAGCTAAGAAACTGCGAAACGTTTATGCGAAGAGAAGATTTTCTGCCTCGGTCTTCTTCACTAATACTGTCTTTTACTTTTACCCTCTCTTGCACTATCTTGGTAAACGACTAATTGGACCTATGACCTATTTGAATGCTCTCAACCAGGTCGGCATTCATTAAATTTAATTAGTCTATTTTTGAATGGTATTCTATGATTCGATGGCCCGGTTTTTGGACGTCTATTATTTCTAGGAAGAAAGGCGGATTTGTTCGATTCCGACTACAGTAGAACTTCGATTAACCGAGGTCAAGCTATCTTAAGGGCCGAGATATACATCATTTTTTTTAAATAAAATGTAGAACAATTCTATCTATAATTATTTCACAGAGTCAGGAAATATTGTCATTTATTTTTGAAGAATAATTTCGCTAAATTATCCAGAATTATAGCTGATAAGATGAAAAATTAAAAAAAAAAAAATAATCGTAGTTGACTTTTCTGAAAATTCTTTTTGATATAACATTTATTTTTAAAAATAATAAAGTGGATCTAAACAAAATTTGAAATAATAAAACAGCTAATATAAAAAAAAAATATTTCTTCAATTTTACATATTATTTAAAGACATTTTTATTTCCTGTTGAATTTCTTCGTAGGAATCGATCATGTCAGATTTTTTTTTAAAGAAAAAAAAATGATTATATGCTGTCGTTATTATTGGCAATACAATATTTAATTTCCCCTTAAATCGGCTCGTAGAGGATGTAAATTATTAGAAGGATCGTGACGGTTTACATAAAGATGATTTATTAAGCGTGTATGTGAGTCTCGCCGGTTTCGATTACTGTGACTAGACTCCCTCCCTTTTATTTTTTGAGCTCACGCTAAAAAGTTGCCTACACAGCCGCGATTAATCGAAAAACACTCTGCGCATATATATATATAGTTACAGCACACTCTTGCCTATGCTAAGCGGCTTCTTATCGACGATTCGCAAGTGTATTGTATGAACGAGAAAGAAAAATAAACTTTCGCAAATTCGCGAGACACGTATAATATAATATGGGCCTTGTGATTTCGACTGCATCGGAGCGTGAGTTAAATATCTTTCGTGTATGCGTGGGCCAACACTTGGGACGAAAAAACTTACGTAAATGGTGACAACGTCGATAGCAAAAATGTCTGACGATGCGACCAAATCCAGACATACGAATAAATTCAATCACTATGCGGATAACAAAAAAAAATATTGCGACTTTCCTTCAAAGTTAACAACCCCATTGTTGTTATACACTTGTTTATCCCGGCAATAATTTCGTTTTCATTTTTTTAATCAAATATATTCTGCTGTTATGATATACAAAAATGAATAAATATTTAATTAAAAAAAAAAAAAAAAAAAAAAAAAGAATATTTCTCTTCAGTTTCGTTGGAAAAAATGTCGCATAAATGTAAAAATAATGGACAATTGGAAACATTCAATTTTGATTGTTATTTCGATTCTCGTCGAATTTTTTTATTAATTGCATGACCAAATATTCAGATAAATTAATAAATTGAAATAATATGCAGATTCCAATAAAATATTGGATTTTTTTTCAACGTTAACCAAGATAATGGGTAATGGAACAAATAAGGTCCTATCTCTATTACTTCGATTTTCGTGGCATTTCCAAATGAATTTTTATGGGAAAACCCTTTCTTTTATTATGTAAACATTTTCTTAGAAATCCCACCAACATTCTAAAAAACATGATAAATATTAAATTCTCAATCAAATAAATAAACAAAAGTTTCCGATACATATTTTCAATAATACTTGCCGTTGAGACACTAACATTAAATTAACTTCTGTTTAAATGTAATTACTTTTACTTGATTTCAGCAACATTCGAAAATAATGATCTTAGATGGTTAAAAAAAATAATTTGTACACTTGGAGTATTTTTAAATTTAATTTAAATTGTATTTTCCGTCCAATTATAAAAAGATACGATTATTTAGTGGTTAGTTGGCTATTGGCCGCCAATAGCCGACTATAAAAATATATAATATATATTAATATACTATAAAATATAAAATATTTTATATATAAAAATATACTATAAAAAAAAATGTAATCCATATTTTTACTCTATTTGCATTCATGTTTGGGATGGATTTTTACATTGTAAAAAAATTGATCCAATGTCATAGTAATCTAAAGGCAATTATGGAACATTACGTTCTAAGGTTGCCAGACTAGGTCCGAGGTAGACTGCTATTTTGCTGGAAACTCACGTCAAAGGATTCGCATGTTGCATACCACGATTTTTTTGATTGTTATTTCGATTCTCGCGGTATTTTTTAATTATTTGCATGACCAAATTCAGACAAATGAATAAATTGAAATAATATGCAGATGCCAATAAAATATAGGAATTTTTTTTCTCAAAGTTAACCAAGATAATGGGTAATGGAACAAATAATGTCCCATCTCTATTACTTCGATTTTCGTGGCATTTCCAAATGAATTTTTATGTGAAAAACCTTTCTTTTATTCTGTAAACATTTTCTTAGAAATCCCACCAACATTCTAAAAAACATGATAAATATTAAATTCTCAATCAAATAAATAAACAAAAGTTTCCGATACATCTTTACAATAATACTTGCCGTCGAGACTCTAACATTAAATTAACTTCTGTTTAAATGTAATTACTTTTACTTGATTTCAGCAACATTCGAAAAGAATGATCTTAGATGGTTAAAAAAAATAATTTGTACACTTGGAGTATTTTTTAATTTAATTTAAATTGTATTTTCTGTCCAATTATAAAAAGATACGATTATTTAGTGGTTAGTTGGCTATTGGCCGCCAATAGCCGACTATAAAAATATATAATATATATTAATATACTATAAAATATAAAATATTTTATATATAAAAATATACTATAAAAAAAATGTAATCCATTTTTTTACTTTATTTGCATTCATGTTTGGGATGGATTTTTACATTGTAAAAAAATTGATCCAATGTCATAGTAATCTAAAGGCAATTATGGAACATTACGTTCTAAGGTTGCCAGACTAGGTCCGAGGTAGACTGTTATTTTGCTGGAAACTCACGTCAAAGGATTCGCATGTTGCATACCACGATTTTTTTGATTGTTATTTCGATTCTCGCGGTATTTTTTAATTATTTGCATGACCAAATTCAGACAAATGAATAAATTGAAATAATATGCAGATGCCAATAAAATATAGGAATTTTTTTTCTCAAAGTTAACCAAGATAATGGGTAATGGAACAAATAATGTCCCATCTCTATTACTTCGATTTTCGTGGCATTTCCAAATGAATTTTTATGGGAAAAACCTTTCTTTTATTATGTAAACATTTTCTTAGAAATTCAAATCAACATTCTAAAAAAAATGATAAATATTAAATTCTCAATCAAATAAATAAACAAAAGTTTCCCATACATCTTTACAATAATACTTGCCGTTGAGACACTAACATTAAATTAACTTCTGTTTAAATGTAATTACTTTTATTTGATTTCAGCTACATTCGAAAATAATGATCTTAGATGGTTAAAAAAAATAATTTGTACACTTGGAGTATTTTTTAATTTAATTTCAATTGTATTTTCCGTCCAATTATAAAAAGATACGATTATTTAGTGGTTAGTTGGCTATTGGCCGCCAATAGCCGACTATAAAAATATATAATATATATTAATATACTATAAAATATAAAATATTTTATATATAAAAATATACTATAAAAAAAAAATGTAATCCATATTTTTACTCTATTTGCATTCATGTTTGGGATGGATTTTTACATTGCAAAAAATTGATCCAATGTCATAGTAATCTAAAGGTAATTATGGAACATTACGTTCTAAGGTTGCCAGACTAGGTCCGAGGTAGACTGCTATTTTGCTGGAAACTCACGTCAAAGGACTCGCATGTTGCATAACACGATTTTTTTGATTGTTATTTCGATTCTCGCGGTATTTTTTAATTATTTGCATGACCAAATTCAGACAAATGAATAAATTGAAATAATATGCAGATGCCAATAAAATATAGTAAATTTTTTTCTCAAAGTTAACCAAGATAATGGGTAATGGAACAAATAATGTCCCATCTCTATTACTTCGATTTTCGTGGCATTTCCAAATGAATTTTTATGTGAAAAACCTTTCTTTTATTATGTAAACATTTTCTTAGAAATCCCACCAACATTCTAAAAAACATGATAAATATTAAATTCTCAATCAAATAAATAAACAAAAGTTTCCGATACATCTTTACAATAATACTTGCCGTCGAGACGCTAACATTAAATTAACTTCTGTTTAAATGTAATTACTTTTACTTGATTTCAGCAACATTCGAAAAGAATGATCTTAGATGGTTAAAAAAAATAATTTGTACACTTGGAGTATTTTTTAATTTAATTTAAATTGTATTTTCTGTCCAATTATAAAAAGATACGATTATTTAGTGGTTAGTTGGCTATTGGCCGCCAATAGCCGACTATAAAAATATATAATATATATTAATATACTATAAAATATAAAATATTTTATATATAAAAATATACTATAAAAAAAAATGTAATCCATATTTTTACTCTATTTGCATTCATGTTTGGGATGGATTTTTACATTGTAAAAAAATTGATCCAATGTCATAGTAATCTAAAGGCAATTATGGAACATTACGTTCTAAGGTTGCCAGACTAGGTCCGAGGTAGACTGTTATTTTGCTGGAAACTCACGTCAAAGGATTCGCATGTTGCATACCACGATTTTTTTGATTGTTATTTCGATTCTCGCGGTATTTTTTAATTATTTGCATGACCAAATTCAGACAAATGAATAAATTGAAATAATATGCAGATGCCAATAAAATATAGGAATTTTTTTTCTCAAAGTTAACCAAGATAATGGGTAATGGAACAAATAATGTCCCATCTCTATTACTTCGATTTTCGTGGCATTCCCAAATGAATTTTTATGGGAAAAACCTTTCTTTTATTATGTAAACATTTTCTTAGAAATCCCACCAACATTCTAAAAAACATGATAAATATTAAATTCTCAATCAAATAAATAAACAAAAGTTTCCGATACATCTTTACAATAATACTTGCCGTTGAGACACTAACATTAAATTAACTTCTGTTTAAATGTAATTACTTTTACTTAATTTCAGCAACATTCGAAAATAATGATCTTAGATGGTTAAAAAAAATAATTTGTACACTTGGAGTATTTTTAAATTTAATTTAAATTGTATTTTCCGTCCAATTATAAAAAGATACGATTATTTAGTGGTTAGTTGGCTATTGGCCGCCAATAACCGACTATAAAAATATATAATATATATTAATATACTATAAAATATAAAATATTTTATATATAAAAATATACTATAAAAAAAAATGTAATCCATATTTTTACTCTATTTGCATTCATGTTTGGGATGGATTTTTACATTGCAAAAAAATTGATCCAATGTCATAGTAATCTAAAGGCAATTATGGAACATTACGTTCTAAGGTTGCCAGACTAGGTCCGAGGTAGACTGCTATTTTGCTGGAAACTCACGTCTAAGGATTCGCATGTTGCATACCACGATTTTTTTGATTGTTATTTCGATTCTCGGGGTATTTTTTAATTATTTGCATGACCAAATTCAGACAAATGAATAAATTGAAATAATATGCAGATGCCAATAAAATATAGGAATTTTTTTTCTCAAAGTTAACCAAGATAATGGGTAATGGAACAAATAATGTCCCATCTCTATTACTTCGATTTTTGTGGCATTTCCAAATGAATTTTTATGGGAAAAACCTTTCTTTTATTATGTAAACATTTTCTTAGAAATTCAAATCAACATTCTAAAAAAAATGATAAATATTAAATTCTCAATCAAATAAATAAACAAAAGTTTCCGATACATCTTTACAATAATACTTGCCGTCGAGACGCTAACATTAAATTAACTTCTGTTTAAATGTAATTACTTTTACTTGATTTCAGCAACATTCGAAAATAATGATCTTAGATGGTTAAAAAAAATAATTTGTACACTTGGAGTATTTTTAAATTTAATTTCAATTGTATTTTCCGTCCAATTATAAAAAGATACGATTATTTAGTGGTTAGTTGGCTATTGGCCGCCAATACCCGGCTATAAAAATATATAATATATATTAATATACTATAAAATATAAAATATTTTATATATAAAAATATACTATAAAAAAAATGTAATCCATATTTTTACTTTATTTGCATTCATGTTTGGGATGGATTTTTACATTGTAAAAAAATTGATCCAATGTCATAGTAATCTAAAGGCAATTATGGAACATTACGTTCTAAGGTTGCCAGACTAGGTCCGAGGTAGACTGCTATTTTGCTGGAAACTCACGTCCAAGGATTCGCATGTTGCATACCACGATTTGGCTTGCGACTAAAGGTTGGGGCCTGCCCCCCTCCCCCTTCCCCCCCATCCACACCCATGTCTTCTAGCACACACAAACGCGGTAGCGTCGACTCAGTTTTCAAGAACGAGCTTCGAGCACTCGTAATGGCCGACCCATCAGTACTATTTTTATTTTTTCGCTCTCGCACATAAATTCTCCCGGCACAAATCTCTATTTATATACACACGTATATACAACGTGCACACAGTGTACGTGTAAGATTCTAACTGGATGCAACGAAAAAATTTTGCATGCTGTTATAAGCTCATAGCAGTTCGCACTATACATATTGCAACTGGGATAATCGCTCGGGCTATTCCTATATACCTACGTACCATATGGAACGTTTTCTTCATTACGTATACAAATATTTTTCTGGTGGTAAATTTAAAAAAATTGTCATAAATACACTTTTACACATATTGACCATGATCTACATTGTGAAGCAGAGTTGTAAATGCCTAATACTTATAGAAATAATGATGATGATACGATCAGCTCTATAATTATGATTTTATAATAATAACATGTAGCGATTGTAATACGATGATCAAACTTTGGAATGGCTGCAAAAATTATTATTTTTCAATAAAAATTCACGGTAATCCTTTTGAAAAAATGGAAAAAAATAAGTAATGCATTACTTATTTCTTCCATTTTTTCCACTATTTCTTGCAATATTAAAGCAAAAATTAGTATTTTTTTCAGCTGTTCAAATGTTTACACTCTTTTTTATAATCACTACATATTATTATTATGAAACCATAATTATAAAACAAATTGTACTGTGAACTATATCTCATGAATTAATGGGGATTCACAACTCTGTTGTGAAGTAAAACTTCTTTTTTTTGTATATTGAAAGCAAAAGCCTGTAAACGTGATTTGTGTCCTAATCGGTGGGTAACAAAAACTGTAATCCTAATTTTACACAAGGAGAGAAATAATTGAGTACCATAATGAACTCGCATGTATAAATACGCACCAAGCGACTAAATTGGCTAATTAACCAATTTTTTTTTTGCTGGGCCAACAAACTAGTTGGTTATGATAATTCGTTGGTTGCCAACGAATTAATTTATTGGCCCAAGCAATTTTATCATTATTATCAAAATTAGACTTTATTAAAAGCAAAAAAAAAAATACTTTCCACACAAAAGTAATTTTTTGTTGGACGTTTTTATTTATGCTTAAGATTATTCATGAATTTTTGTGTGTTTATGTAATGTAATTTTTTTGAGACATGAAAAAACAAAAATATAGAAAAATATTGATAAAATGAATAAAAAGTTGGGCTGTTTCAGGATTTTTTGCAGCAATTTGATGTTTCCTTGGAACGTCAAAAAGTAAATTGAAAAGAATTCTGTAAGCCAAAATTTTCACAGCTGCGTCGGAATCCTTTTAATTTAGTGTACAACTAGCATTTTTATTTTTAACTATATCTCATTGAAATATGCATGAGTTCTGTAATACATTGATGATTCAGCGTTTGCCTCGTATGACACAGCGTTAATTTGGTCATTTTTTAACTTACTAAAACCTGATAGAACACGACTACTTTCTTAAGGATATTATCAGAATTTGGTACGAAGGGGGGACGGAAGTTTGGTGAAGGCGTTAGTCATTGTGCGAGAGAGAAACTCACCTCAAACGAATGGTGCAAAAAAGAGATAAGCCCTAAAACTGTTTCATTTGAATCACCATAAAATTCGGACATATTTTGTCATAAAGCATCCGCTTCATCGTGCTATTTTTGTATTCAATTCAATTGGAAATCGACAGAAAAAATTGTCCACATTCTTATCGATCACAACTTAAAAAATCTTTCCTGTCAAACTTTGCTAAAAAATCTTGGGCGTGAAAATTTTGTGATTCCTGAAAAATGCAGAATTTATTTATCTGCACTGAAAAAAAAATGTCAATGATTCAATAAATCCATCGTTTGTGAGCTGCCAAAAACAAGCGTTATCAACTTAACTTGAATTCTAATTCCTCCAATTCCATACGAGATCGAAACAATAACTCTAAAATAAGCAAAACAATGTTTTATTATTTCAATGTTAAATGATATTGAACGAATAAAAACTACACTCAAAGAAATTGTAGTAGTACAGTCAACTATAAAATGACAATTATTAATTTTTAATCCATGCAACTATTTTCATAGTTACAGTAACTATGAAAATAGTTATGGTAACTATTTGATAGTTGTGGCAACTATTAAAAATTAGCTCGGACGAACTAAAAATAAACAATTGTCACTTTATAGTTGCTAATACCATAATTTTCTCTCAGTGTAGAGTTAATTAAAAAATACTTCTGTTTCGCAGTCCGCAATAGAATTCTTTTCCGTGTACACAAATAACCAGATACAATAGATGACAAATGGCCTAACAATACAAAGAAATTAAATGCTTTTGACGAAAAATTCATTGTTAAAAAAATGTCATTTTCATTCTGCAAAATATTGCTGATCGACAACGAAAACTTTTTTCATTTTGTTCTTTCTCGCTACAAAAAGAAAGTACTTATTGCTGTTAATATCCAACTGTGTAAATTGCGAGAATGAGAGATTAATACTGATACATTGAGAGAGGAAAAAAAATAGCTCGAGGTCAACGCAGTTTCATAGGAGGATAAAGAAAGACTCAGAAAGTAGTTGATAAAACCGCGATGGCAGCGTGTGCACAAGTATTATACGACGTGTCTGATGCGTAGTCCTCGCCAAATGTTAAGAAGAAGACGAAGAAGTACAAGAGGGGGGCCATACCGACTACGAGTAGTTGTATACAATATATATATGTGTGTGTATTAGTGACCGTGGCATGTCGCGTACTACAGTCACACAGTTTACTCGGCAGAGAGCTCGTCTAGCGACAAAGGATCCGCGTCTCGGTCTGGCGGATTACGTCATTTACGGAGCAAGCCGAGAGCGAGCGTGGCATAGCGTAGGATAGCCATACCATAGCTGGGCGAGCCGCAAGCGTCTGCTCAGCATTATCCTCGTCTAGCGCTCGTCTAGCCGCCTCGCGACCGACACTCTACTGGCATACACACCGCTGGCCGCCGTTAGGTGCACGATCGACATGGTACAACAGTAAGGTAGGACGTGTATCGCGTCCCGAGGACACATCTCGCTACTTTCAAACACGAATTGGCATTCGAATAAAAATGTATCGACAACAGTTCTTCTACCCATAGAAATGATGTTAATGCTGGTGACAATATTGATAAAGTTTAATAAATTAATGAATATTAATAAAGTGACAACTATTAATGTTTAGTAACTAATTTCATACACTGAGAAAAAAATTCGTTAGAACCAACAAAACGTGCGCTTGCGGGCAGCGAAAAGAATATTTTTTTGATCGAATGAAATATGTAATTGATCGAAGACACAGCTGATCAATCCAAACATTAATCGATTACCATTGCCAAATATTTTGTCCAATCGACAAAATATTCTTTTCGCTGCCCGCAAGCGCACGTTTTGTTGGTTCTAACGATTTTTTTTCTCAGTGTAGTCACGGTAATTATGAAAATAGTTATGGTAACTATTTGATAGTTGTGACAACTATAAAAAAATTGGACGTACGAACTAAAAATGAATAGTTGTCACTTTATAAATGATAATACCGTAATTTTTTCTTAGTGTATTTTATAATAGTTTCGATAATCATTTTTGTAGATTCATTATAATTATTTGTATAGTTTGTCTGGTTACGGTGACTATGTTATATAGGTACGATCAATGTGATAAAATAAGGTAGGATTTGCACTATGTCCCGAGGATACTTCTCGCTAGTTTCAAACACGAATTAGCATTGGAATAAAAATGTATCGACAATAGTTGTTGTACTTATAGAAATTATGGTGTAATACCGTCGACTATTAATTTAGTGACAATATTAATAAAGTTTAATAAATTAATGAATATTAATAAAGTGACAACTATTAATGTTTAGTCCATGCAACTAATTTCATAGTCACGGTAATTAAGAAAATAGTTATGGTAACTATATTTGATAGTTGTGACAACCATTACAAAATTGGTCGTACGAACTAAAAATGAATAGTTGTCACTTTATAAATGATAATACCGTAATTTTTTCTTAGTGTATTTTATAATAGTTTCAATAACCATTTTTATAGATTCATTATAATTATTTCTATAGTTTGTCTGGTTACGGTGACTATGTTACATAGGTACGATCAATGTGATAAAATAAGGTAGGATTTGCACTATGTCCCGAGGACACTTCTCGCTACTTTCAAACATGAATTAGCATTGGAATAAAAATATATCGACAACAGTTCTTGAACCAATAGAAATTATGGTGATTATTAATGTGACAATATTAATAAAGTTTAATAAATTAATGAATATTAATAAAGTGACAACTATTAATGTTTAGTAACTAATATCATAGTCACGGTAATTATGAAAATAGTTATGGTAACTATTTGATAGTTGTGGCAACTATTACAAAATTGGTCGTACGAACTAAAAATGAATAGTTGTCATTTTATAATGGCTAATACCGTAATTTTTTCTGAGTGTATTTTATAATAGTTTCAATAACCATTTTTATAGATTCATTATAATTACTTCTATAGTTTGTTTGGTTACGTTGACAATGTTATATAGGTACGATCAATGTAATAACATAAGGTAGGATTTGCACTATGTCTCGAGGACACTTCTCGCTACTTTCAAACACGAATTAGCATTGGAATAAAAATGTATCGACAATAGTTGTTGTACCTATATAAATGATGATAATGCTGGCGACTATTAATTGTCCATGTGACTTACACTCAGAGAAATGGTAGTAGTACAGTCAACTATAAAGTGACAACTATTAATTTTTAGTCCATACAACTATTTTCATAGTTACGGTAATTATGAAAATAGTTATGGTAACTATTTGGTAGTGATAGTAACTATTTGATAGTTGTGGCAACTATTAAAAAATTGGTCGTACGAACTAAAAATGAATAGTTGTCACATTAACGTTACTAATATCATAATTTTTTCTCAGTGTATTTTATAATAGTTTCAATAACCATTTTTATAGTTTGTCTGGTTACAGTGACCATGTTATATAGGTGCTGGCGACTATTAATTGTTAGTCCATGTGACTATTTTTTATAGATTCATTAATTATTTTTATAGTTTGTCTGGTTACGGTGACTGTGTTATATAGGTACAATCAATCTGATAAAATAAGGTAGGACTTATATTGTGTCCGGAGGACACTTTTCGCTACTTTCAAACACGAATTAGCATTGAACTAAAAATCTATCGAAAATAGTTCTTGTACCCATAGAAATTATGGTAATGCTGATGACTATTAATTATTCGTCCATGTGACTATTTCTTTATAGTCTCATTAACTATTTTAATTCTTTTTTCGGCAACGTGGCACATTACGGTATGACGTATACCGTCGTCCTGTGGACGAATCGACATAGTTGCAAGTTTACATAGGTATAATTTTATGTGCACTCATATATCAATATTTTTTTCCGGGTAGATCTTTTTTTGTATTTTTCCAATACATATCTGACTTTTTTGGCTTTTATTTTTGCCAGTAAGCCGCTTATTCCTTAATTTCTATTCTGTAACTAATTAGCCCCTTACACTGAGAGAAACTGAGATGCTCCTGGCAACTATTCAGTGATAATTATATTTTATTAGTCCAGGTGACTATTTTCGTAGTTACATTAACAGTAACGAGAGTTACATTAACAGTAACGTAGTTACGTTAACAGTAAAGAGAGTTAATGTAACTACGAAAATAGTCACCTGGACTGATAAAATATAATTATCACTGAATAGTTGCCAGGACCATCTCAGTTTTTCTCAGTGTAGAACGCTGTCCGCAATCACTCATCGTAAACCACTGTCTCGCATTTGTACGAGGACACAGAGAAACAGTTAGCGCGCAAGTTAGTTGACTAAGCGGTCACCCATCCAAGTTGTGGCCGTAAGAAATGCTGCTTGACTCTGAAGACCACCAAAACCACACACCAACCGCACGTCTGTCGATCCGGGTAGATCGTAAGAGTCTACATTACCGACATCCCTCTAGCAGAAGGCAAACGCATTCTCAGACGAAAGTAACTTGACGTATATGCACGACTTTAGCATGTTCATTATTTCGGGTGTGAAATTTATCGAAGTAATTTTGTGCAATAAATTAAATGAGACATAGTCTCGAACTGACGCAACGTGAAACGGAGTTAAAAACTTCAAAGCTCATTTTAGTGGCATTGAAACTTGTATTTACATCTCGGTCATTTTTTAATATCAAATATCAAAGTCATTTCTTAATATCAAAAGGTCATTTTTTAATATCAAAGATACGAAAAGTTGTAGTGAATACGAGGCAATTTTTTATTTGAATTTAACATTTACTGTGAACATTTTTAGTAGAATTTTTAAATAAAAATACTTCAGTAAGAGTGATAATAATTTGGTGGTCCTGCAACACAATCTATAGTCTATTCAATAGATGTTTTTCATAGCCAACAATTTGAGAATTTATATTTGGGTGACTGAAAAATTCGGTGTGCCGAATTACTCACTGTTTACTGTTAATTTTCTAATAATTTTGTTTATATCTCTTAGACTAAAATATAGTAACTTTTAAATCAGTTTGTCGTCTGATAATGAATTAAACCAGTATATGGGTATTTATAATTTCAACTTGATGAGTAACATTAAATCTGTTAAACCAATTTGAAAATTCAGCATTTAATATAAACATTATTAGTAGATTTCTTATTGAAAACAGTTAAATGTCAGTAGACCTGTAACACAATCCATATTTCACTTAATAAAAAATTTTCATAATTGATGATTTCACAAATTTCAAGTGAATGATAGAAAAGATAATAACAAACTTCTCGCTGTACTGAATTTTGTTCACTGCCCATTTGCTGGTAATTTTATCTATATGTATCAAGTTGGAGTATAACAACTTTTATATTAGCTTGCGGTCCAAAAAATGAATAAAACAATTTAATTTTAATTTTTTATATTTCAGATAAAATATCAGAATCAGTGAAGATTTCGGATTTACCACCAAAACTACATTTTAAATATAGAAGACACACACCAAATTTCGCCCACAGATTGTAACAAAAGTTATTGTGATTTTCGAACGATACAGACAGACAGAAATGATTCAATGCCTTTTTTGTAATCTAGGACACTCGAAACATGTATTTCCATAAAAAATCTGAATCGATTTTTTATTGGACTGCAATACGTTCTCTACTTATGTGATGAGAGAGTAAAAACACCTCAAAAATATTCTCTTCATAAACGTCTTCTCATTCCTCTAAATATACATATAACCAGAGTTGTAAATGCCTAATACTTACAGAAATAATGATGATGATACGATCATCTCTATAATCATGATTTTATAATAATAACACGTAGCGATTGTAATACGATGATTAAACTTTGTAATAGCTGCAAAAATTATTATTTTCGAATAAAAATTCACGGTAATTCTTTTGAAAAAATGGAAAAGAATGCGTAATGCATTACTTATTTCTTCCATTATTTCCACTATTTCTTGCAATATTAAATCGAAAATTAGTATTTTTTACAGCTATTCAAATGTTCACACTCTATTTTATAATCGCTACATATTATTATTATGAAATCATAATTGCAAAACAAATTGTACTGTAAATCTCATAAATTAATGGGGATTTACAACTCTGCATATAACACCTCGAGCAACTAGCAGCTCATGATTACCCCGAATATAGTATTTTCTTCAATCCTTCGCACGAGATTCGAAGAGCATGAAGAGAGTCCTACATACGCACACCACTAAAAATCAAGTTAACGGGGGGCTGCTGCAACAACTGCTGCTGCACACGTGAAGCTTCGTGTCACAAATATATAAATATATATATATATACATAAAACATATATATACACACACGCATTACGTGCTATATAGAAAATTTGGTCGTCGGGCTACGATTATGGAACGAAGAGAGTCGTGAGGAAGGAGCAGAGCTCACAGCTCGCTAGCAAATGTGCGAATGTGTGCAAGGAGAGCCGCGCGGGCGCGCTCGTTTTGCGAATATACGTCCCGAAGGCCACACCACCGGTCGCTCAGCTGCGCCGAACTGCTGCTGCTGCTCTTCCTATCCTCTCCGACGACTCACTTCGACGACGATCGTTGGCTGTTCGCAAGCGTTAGAGAGTATATATCAGGACAGAGCGCCGTGACACACGTACCTTGATCGCCGGACGCAAAGTGAAGTGTTGTCGTCGCTTTCCTGCGGCGTGTCCTTGTCGTGGCGGCAGAGTAGCGGCAGCGAGGCTCTCGTCGCACGAGGGCTTCTTGCTAAGTCGTCAAAATATATATATATATATATATAATATATATTAAATCGGCTTGCGATGACGATCGTCGCTGGCAATGTCGACACGTTTTATTATAATAATTATAATAATTATGAATATTTTGTTAATAAGTCTATATCTATTATGAAATATTTGAATTTCCGACGATAATATATATAAATTGTTGCTGTTGTTGATCTCTTCCGGCACCTCCACCACCGCCGGCTTAAAAACCCCACGTTAGTCCGCTTCTCGTCGTCTCCTCTCGTTCGTTGCTCCCCCGACACAGCACCGCTCGGTATAATATTATATCCTCTCGTCCTATTATCGTAACACCGATACCGATCTCACTTTCAGCTTAACCACTAGGCCTCGGAATCCTTCGCAATGATATTGCTCTGCTTTATCATGCTACTCGAGCTCAGTTCTGCGTCCATGGCAGTGACAATATATATTAATTGTTCACGCGTTATATAGTGTCTCTGTCACACACACAGAGGCGATTACGCGCCTTTAATATCCCAACATCAGTAAACGCGAAATAACTAAACTGTGAGAATTTAAAAGTAAGACCGGATAGTGAGAATCTCTGGCACTTTGAGTCTTCAACGTTGGTTTTACTTTCGCACTTATCTTTTACGTCTCTTGTAACGACAGAAAAACACGACCTCTGGCGCGTCCTCTGTTACTTTGTATCGAAATTTTTCTATTTATCTTCCACGATCTATTTTACGGTGTTATTATGATTTTTTTAACGTATTTTGCAGGTCATATAAATATACATATATATATATATATATATATCACTGCACCGATCACCAATAAAATCGTAACTAACCAGTCGCCACTTTCGCGATCGTGCCACCAACTGTCCAAGTCTCCCTGCTGATGTCTTTACTTTCTTTATAGCTGCGACTCGTAGTTCGCTTCTTGTTCCTCCTTTTCTCTTCCTCTTCGTCACTCGTCGCGATAACTCGTGGCCACTGTTACGATCGCGTCTCCGGTTACTTCTCACTGGCTCTCGTGACTCTCGTTTAATATACTTGCTCCGTGCGACGTGTATGTCTCTTGCTCGGAGTATGAGCCGCTATGTGTAGTATCTTGCCCGAAATTGTGTTATTTCCCTCGGAAGTTGGTTCGCGCGGTGGTGGTGCTGGAGGAGGTGGTGGTTTGCGGTGCGTGCGCGCAATCACCTCGTGGCAGAGTTCCTCGTGGCAAGCTCGGTCCTCTCTGTCTCTGTTTCTCTCTCTGCTCACCACCTGACGCGTGTGACTCTCACGAGATCGGCGCGCTATTTTCTTGCAATATAATCACGACACTGAATTATGAATAACACAAAACAAGAACTTTTTACGCGTATTTATCTTCTCTTCTTTAATTTTTTTTTTCTATTTTTTTTTTATTATTTAACAAAAATTCTAACAGTTTAAAATCTTAACAAAATTTTTCACTCTTTCTCGGAATAATTAACAAAATATATATAGCGTGTGTGTGTTGTTTTTAAGGGTGTTGCTTTAGCGTTAAGGGGAGGCAAAATGTATATCTCGAATCTCGTTTGGCGCGCGGGATTTCGAGATGTGTGTGGTGACACCGGAGCGGCCTTAGAACACCGGGGGACTACCTAGTCGTAGAGTGATTGGGAACGCGACTGGCCAAAGCACTTGATTCGCGCGCGGTTCGGTTTGCTGCGCCTCTCCCATGCACTTTTTTTCGGGGCCACGTTGTGTTGGTGCGTGTGCTGCTGCTGCTCTCTGTGGCGGGTCGGTCGGGCCCCCCTCGCGCCTCTCTCGCTCTCTCCACGCTGCTGCTGCTGCTGCTGCTTCTCTCCCCCGGTGCCCCCGTGTGTTTCTCTCGCGGCGAGTCGTCCCTCGCGTGTATATTACGTGCCTATACGAGTGAGTGAGTTAGCTAGCTAGCAGGCTAGCCTACAAGCAGGCAAGAGCAAGCAAAGCAGTAGTAGCGGCGGCAGCATGCGCTCCCGAAACCCCGCGCCCTCTTCGTGTTATTTCGTGAGTATATAGTCCAATGCTCTCCTGACGAGAACGAAGGAAGCGATAGTGCGATTGAAGCGCGCGAGAGAGCGCGCGGATGGGTTATAGGGGCTCCTCCACACACACACACACACATACATACACACTCTGGTGTGTTTCTGGTGGCGGCTATATACACCCGAGGTATAGTTACCGAAATGTTAACCTCGTGGAACCACTTTTTATTGAGTGTCGCAAAATTCATAGGAAGCATGATGCGAGTGCGAGAGAGAGATATATATATATAAATATAGGGAAGGGAGAGGATATAGAGAAGTGAAAGAGCGATATTGCTAGAGTAAGATAGCGAAACGAGTCAGATAGAAGCGGAGAAAGAGCGCGCGGTGTGGTGTTGTGCTGTGGTGAAAGAGAGAGGGGAGAAAATATAAGCGCGCCTCGGTATAAGGGTGGTGGGAGGACATAGATGAGGGGTTTAAGGGGCGAATATATCCCCCCTGCCCCCCTCCTTGCCCCTCTTCTCTATACTTTTCGACGTGTGCTAGTCGGTATATACCGTCGTCGTAGTCGTCGTCGTCATATCACCGCGGCACCGGCACAGGGAGCCACGAACCGCGAGGACCCCTCTGCCTCTCCCTGCGCGGCTCTCTGCTCTCCCTGTGTTGCTGCTCTCTGGTCCACACGCCAATTCTTTGCCCCACCAAAAGATATTATACTACCGACTACTACGACGACGTCGACGACGCTACGACGACCCGCGACGACGATGAGCATCAGCTTCCTCGTCGGCGCGAGCCTCCTCCCCAAATGTTCCTCCCCTCCCCCCTTTGACCCCCCCTCTCACCCGCCCTCTCTTTTGCCCCTCTTTATACTACTCTACACACCGAACGACGGGCTCCCGCGCCACGACTCACCCCGCCTCCCCTCCCCAACGACTCCTTCCACACTCCCCTCGCGCGCTATACTCTCTACCCGACCCCTATCCCCCCCTCCACACCTACCACTGCCAAAACCCGCCACGCTGGCCCCCCCTTCCCCTTCCCCCTTTTCGCAAGCCCCCTTCCCTTCTCCCCTCCTCCCCCCCGGATGACCCCTCTCTACTTCGCGAATCCGACCCGGCATTTAGCCCGTGCATAGCCAAACTTATGTACAGTTAGCTCCGCATCAAATAGTCCCGAAGATTTTTCGGCGCTCGGCTTCGACGACGAGTATATGTATATTTCTGTGTATTTGGGTGGTATGTATGTATAGAGGAACGTTGTATATAAGGCTCGAGCAGGAGGCACTCGCTATACCAACGCCAATGGAGACTCTCGACGAGACGACGTGTTCGAATATACTTACGCGGTAACTCCTGCGCGCCTTCTTCACCGTTCCCAAATCTTTGCACTGCAGCGGGGCCGCAACATCCGAGAGAGTACGACCGAATGATGGCTTGCGTAGCACGAGCTCCTTCCTGGCCACGGAAACCTGTGGAGTCTTCCACTTTGTACATGCTTTTTTTTTCTTTTTCATTGAATGGATGGATTTGTTTGGGTGTTGGGATTTAGGGAATTTGGGTAATTTATTGTGCTTGATGGTTGAGATGTTATCAAGGATTTTTAAGAAATTTTCTATTTTTTAAAGTTTTGTTATAAAATTTGTAATGTCTTAATTTTTTTAACATGTTTTTGTAAATAATTATCCCTATGTTACACATTGTAAAAAAATAATTACTCATAACAAGAGGCCTTAAAATATTACTGATGGAAAGTGAAAAATGCTGTATTTGTGCGGACATAAATAATATTCAACCCGTAAGTGGTTTAAAAAATTCATGATGTTTATCACGATGTTTAAGAAATTTTCTTTACGTTCTTTAGGTTTTGTCATAAAATTTTTAATGTCTTTATTTCTTTATCAAGTTTTTATAACTATTTATGCCTATGTTACGTATTGTTAAAAAATAATTACTCATAATAAAAGGGCCTTAAAATATTACTAATGGAAAGTGAAAAATGCTGTATTTGTGCAGACATAGATAATATTCAACCCGTAAGTGGTTTAAAAAATTCATGATGTTTATCACGATGTTTAAGACACATTTCTGACTTAAAAAATTAATTGTCGGAAGAAACTGATTTAGTTACACTTTTGTTGAAATGTTTATGGTCTTCAGTAATATTAGAGTGACATTATACGTTTTATTTGCATTCAGGTGGGGTGCATTTTTACCCCATATTATCATTCTAGGATCAAATTTGGGGTGCGTTACGTAATATATGTTTCACCTCCCTTTGACCATTTAATGGCCGTTCCGTTGAAAAGAAAAAAGAAAAACAATTCAACTGTTTGACACTTTTCTGAATCCAATTAGTAGAAGTGACACTTTTGAAAAATGTACTATTTTAATTTTTACATGTAAATGCCCTTTTTTACCATTAAATTAAAATATAGAATGAATTCATTATAGAATTCTACAGTTTCACTTAAATGTTGGATACTTTTTCGTCGAAAAATAGTGAAAAAAACAGTAATTTTGAAAAATGATTTTTTAAAATGTAAATTCATTGTTTTCAATGAAACAAAAATGTTTTACTTAAATGTTGGTCACCTCTGTAAATAAAAATAGTGAAAAACATTCACTTTTGGAAAACTCATTTTTTAAATTTTTACATTTGTATCCATTTTTTTTTCTATTAAATAAAAATTTCGGGTGCTTAATAAAAAAAACCACATTTTTTCAAATATTAAAAAAATGTATCCAAATTGGAAACGTTTTTTAAAAATGGCTATTTCTGGAGTGTCGAAAACAGTTAAAAAGCACTTAGGATCATGCTGCCGTATTAATAAATATTGGTGAGACATTTCGTGATCCAGATTCGTCTTCATTCATCTAATTTTCTCATAAAGATGGAGTAAACAATTACGCTCACGGTTCTTGCAGAGAAAAATCTCTAATCTCATTTCGATATCTGTGATAATCTTTCCTTCTATGATAGCAATTATGGAGATTGACCGGGTATTTTTAAACCTTGCATTCGTTTCGCCGATTAGGTAGCTGATATAAAATCCAATAAACGAAAAAGATATATCGCGATTGTCAAACTCTGTATTACAGAATGGAGTGTATCGCCCGTTGTACCATTCACTTCATCATCGTACTAAGTATATTATAAGTCGAGAGTCAACCTTTTTCCTCGTACCTAAGCCACCGTTCGAGAGGCATATATATATATATCGAAATCGAATTATCGACGCTTGAGAATCCTCCAATGAATTCGAGCTGACAATGATTCTTACTTTTCGATAAATGCACTAATTGAGATACAAGTGGAAACGAATTTGAACCAGCAGTCATCACACTCGTTACTACTGCCAAAAATATCTCTTCTCGTTTTATGAAATGAAATCTTATTGGCCTTTAGCTGTCGCAAATTGATGGTGTCGGCGATACTGAGAATCATAAATCGTTTTTCATGTATGCGGCGTTTTCTGTCAAATCAACGTTTTCATCTTAATCCTCGAGCTCTCTGTTATTTATCACAAATCGCCGGACTTGACTATTATTACTCGACAGTATTCGAGGGATAAGCAAATAAAAAAATTTTACTCTTTTTTAACACTATTATTACCATATCGGAATGGAATATTGTCCAAAATGTACAAGGGACATTTTTTTACCTCATGTTTAGAATATAAGTTTTATTTCGCATTTTAACATAAAAAATTATTTCTAAGCATCATACAAAACGATTTTTTTGTCCATGAGGCACTTTTTATTGCGTTTTTGGATGAGTGAACTTTTTTTTTGTCCGGTTAAATATTTGATTTTCATACGGTATTGCTAGGATTAAAAAAAATATATCTGCTATAAAATTTCAAGTAAAGTCTAATCTCTCAGCGGGGTGAAAAAAGTAATTGATGATTTTGCTAAGAAACATATTTAGCGTTTTTATTTATATTTTAACACTATACAATCTCGGAATGGAATATTGCCCAAAAAGTGCAAGGGAATTTTTTTTACCTCATGTTTAGAATATAAGTTTTATTTCGCATTTTAACATAAAAAATTATTTCTAAGTATCATACAAAACGAATTTTTTTTCTTTCGATAAGGCACTTTTTATTGCGTTTTTGGATGAGTGAACTTTTTTTTTGTCCGGTTAAATATTTGATTTTCATACGGTTCATACTAGGAATAAAAAAAATATATCTGCTATAAAATTTCAAGTAAAGTCGAATCTCTCAGTGGTATGAAAAAAGTAATTGATGATTTTGCTAAGAAACATATTTAGCGCTTTTATTTATATTTTAACACTATACAATCTCGGAATGGAATATTGCCCAAAAAGTACATGGGACATTTTTTTACCTCATACTTAGGATATAAGTTTTATTTCGCATTTGAACATAAAAAATTATTTCTCAGCATCATATGAAATGAATTTTTTTTTGTCGTTGAGGCACTTTTGAATTGCGTTTTTGGATGAGTGAACTTTTTTTTTTTGACCGGTTAAATATTTGATTTTCATACGGTATTGCTAGGAATAAAAAAAAATATATCTGCTATAAAATTTCAAGTAAAGTCTAATCTCTCAGTGGTATGAAAAAAGTAATTGATGATTTTGCTAAGAAACACATTTAGCGTTTTTATTTATATTTTAACACTATACTATCTCGGAATGGAATATTGCCCAAAAAGTACAAGGGACATTTTTTTACCTCATGTTTAGAATATAAGTTTTATTTCGCATTTTAACATAAAAAATTATTTCTAAGCATTATATGAAACGATTTTTTTTTGTCAATGAGGTACTTTTAATTGCGTTTTTGGATGAAATTTTTTTTTTGTCCGTTTAAATCTTCGATTTTCATACGACTGGTTTTTCTCGGAATTTTAAAACCATATGTGCTGTAAAATTTCAAGTAAAGTCTAGTCTCTCAGCGTGATGAAAAAAGTAATTGATGATTTTTCTAAGAAAAATATTTAGCGTTTTTATTTATATCTTAAATTAAAAAAATAAAAAAATAGGGTCATCACAAAAATGATGTATTATTGAACTCGAATATCTCAAGAGTAAAAAATATTTTTTGTTAATAAATGTATGACTTTACTATTTATTGTAATTGCTTAAATATATATTTTTTTTTATTGCTTAAATATTTATGAACCGATCTCGCCGATTTTTCTGTGCATTGGACTACTTTGAAGTAAAATTAAAGATGTCATATTACAAGAATACCTTTTCATTACTGAATGTAAAAAAAATGTACTTAATTTAAATGCAAAGTTGATGAAAAAATTAATTTTCGGTAATTATCGTTTTCTGTCCGAATTTTTCTCTTCCAATATTCAAATTGTAACCAAAAATTAATTGATTCTGAATCTGATTCTGATTACTTGTAGAAAAAAGTGTCTCCTAAGTAGTAGTAAAATCTGATTAATTATGAGACATCTTAGAGAGGTTAAAAAAAAGTCTAATTGAGGAGCTCGAAAATCTATCCAATTATCGAAAAATTGTTATACTAACAGAGAATGTCTCGTACATAATCCTTTTTTTTCAATCTCTAAAAAAGTGACCTCACGTTCAGTTACGTCACGGCTGTGCATAAATCCTATTACGATACATAGACAAAATCTGTGCCATTCTCGTCTATTACGGATTGAACAACCCACTGCAGTCGGACAAGTAAATATCGATTACCAGAGCGTGTCTACGTAAATACCGTTAGTGTGAGTAACGAGAGAGAGTTGGTCCATTTGGAAATAACTCTCATCCCATACGAAGGATTGAAATTAAATTTGCGAAACGCTCATTCGCGAAATCCAGAATGAGCCTTCGAAACTCATAGAGAAGCACACGATTCAGTTAGCCATATAATCCTGAGGGCGAAAGGTATGAACGTAGGCGACCGACATTCACCAAGAGTGCCACGAGATATTCACCACCGGAATATGTCGTATAAATATACTATGCATTTCAAATAAATTACATCTCAGTTTCCATCAAAATTGTATTAACGTTAGTTTAATTCGATAATTTTACTTCACGTATGCCGGGATCTGTCACTCCATCATGCATTATGAATTTTGACAGTGTAAATCTTAGACATGCATCTCTGTGTGGTTGTGGTTGAATTTACTATAGATATTGGTTCACTTTAGTATAAAATATTAATGCTTAGAAATTGGGCCACGTTTTCCAGCTCAGTGTGAATTCCGAAAATATTGTTAATCAAGAATTCACAGCGTGGGGTTCATAATCTCGTGTGACCCGTCATTCACTACATTGGCTAGTGAAAGACAATGAGAAATGAGTGCCGTTAACTTCTCTGCAGCTTGGGATATTATTGAATTATGCTTTTCGCCGATTTCGTCTTTTCCGTTTGTCAATTATGAAGAAAGCCACTGCATGAAAATTTCGCCTCGTTAATGGGCAAAAATGCACACGGTTATTCACATTTCACGATGAAAGACTAAGTCATTGACATTTTGTCTGTTGCTGGGGTGAAGCATATTAAAAGTATTTCTAGGTGGGAATTAAAAAAAAAAATTAAAAAATGATGAATTAAAATGTAGACGCGATTCAGATTATGTTTTAATAAGTTTTATATTAATTGGATGGTTATATCATATTCGTAGAAATTACATTATCTTATTGAATGACGAAATTTATTTAATGCAATGTAATTAACAATTTTAAAAATTATTTATTATACTTAGAATTGCTATAAACATTTATACTAGTACAGTTATTAGACAGATTTATACCATTTTAGAGACAATAACATGAAGTTTTAAAAAAGGAAAAACGTATATATCCTTTCATTCAATACTTAAAATTTTTTTATAAATGTTATTCAAATTTCATTTATATTATTTTAATTTTGAAGTTGCTTTAAATTTCTTTATTATCTTCTTTTTTGTATTTAAATTTTCAGTTTGTCTTGAATTCCTTTATTTTTCAAAACTGTTATTTACTATTTCATTGATTAAAAAAAAATAAAAATTATAATGAATTATAGTTTGAAGCTTTTAATTCACTTTAATTTTTTTTTTCGTATTTTTAAATTATTTTCTATACCAGCAGAAGTATTCAAATATCTCGGGATATACAATACTATTATTCCTTAACTTCTAATTGGACTGCGCCGTCAACTGTCTCTATTTCCCCCCTTCTCTCAGTCTTCCGCGCTCGAGCGATATGCTCACGAGCGTAATTGTGGCAAGAGGGATGTATAATACGTCTGCACGTGACCCGCCCGGCCCTTGAAGATTCGCGTGCCTCCATGGAAGTCGTTACGAGGAAAGTCCTTCCGCGACGAAATTCAGACACTTGTTTCAACCCTACGAGATTTCCTTGTCAATGGAGATTGAGACGGTTTAACGAAAGACCTATCGTAAAGCAAATGCAGGACTGTTTTAGTTTCAATTACGTCGGTATGTACGGTCATTTACGTAACCATTTCTTCACCATTTCTGCAGGATAAAATATGGTAAAGATACAAGATATTATCTACAGAATTAAACAATTAAGGATAACACTTATTTGCCCTCCATTTTTCTTTTACGAAAACAAGAATTCTCCGTGTGGAAACAAAATTAATAATCTACTAGATTTTTTCGAACTCAGTAATTAAAAAGAAATAATCAACACACTCCTTATTTTATTTATTTTATTTATTTTATTTATTTTATTTATTGTATTTATTGTATTTATTTTATTTATTTTATTTATTTTATTTATTTTATTTATTTTATTTATTTTATTTATTTTATTTATTTTATTTATTTTATTTATTTTATTTATTTTATTTATTTTATTTATTTTATTTATTTTATTTATTTTATTTATTTTATTTAATTTACTTATTTTATTTAATTTACTTATTTTATTTATTTTATTTATTTTATTTATTTTATTTATTTTATTTATTTTATTTATTTATATGAAATCAGTCATTAACGGATGGTTTGAAGGGATGAATGTTTTACAGCGAGATAAATGTTGTCTGTGGCTGTATATTCATATTCTATGGGGTCTTCTAAGGGACTGGGGGGATATGAGACTGGTTACGGTAAATTGAGTTTTTTGAAGTTCATCTACTTTGGGATATTAGAGAATGGCGATGACGTTCTAGTTAACGCAATACGATAAATATGTCCATTTAACTGACGTCACACGGACGATAACAATACGTCTTTTAGCTTTCGCTTCGGTTTGCACTCACGTGAACTCGAGGCTCTCGACATGTGCTCGGGATACGATCACGTGAAGGGAACATCACGAGACACGCTGAAAGAGGTCAGTCATAACCTGGATCAATTTTCGTCCATTTCATTACGCGTCTTTCATAGCAATTGTTGTCACGTGCTGAAAATGTAAATAGATTATTTTAATTAGTATTAAGTTGAATAACGTTTTGCATCTTACGAATTTTTTAATTACGTTTAAGGAGTATGAAAATTATTTTACTAAATTTATCGTGTCAAATACAATTGACAAATTTGTGGAATTTACAAAAATAAAAAGAGAATTGGTCAAATAATTTTTTTTTTTTCAAAAAAAGATATAATATTTCGTAAACTAAAAATACATAAATTACTACAAATTGTGTTTATACTTTTTTTGTAAATTCATTTTTGTAAATTACAAAATTACAGATTTTTGCAAAATAAATGAAAATTTCTGTTGATTATTATGGAGAATATTTTTTTCGTCAAAAGTATAAATATTTGGATTCACTTATTAACGTGTACTTTGGTCGGTTCATTCAATAAAATTTATAATGCTTACAGTCATATAATTGAAGAATAAGTAAAAATTTATGTATATTTCGGTTATTAGCGTTTAAGTTATTTGATATTTAATCATTTATTTTTAATATTCATTAAATTCTTTACTTTTATTTCCCATTTTTTTTCATTTGCTTTTTGGTCGATTTTATGTTCATTTTCGTAAAGGAAATGCACGGTGTTAACTCGTGTTGCTAGGGAATTCCCCTTAAGCGGCCGCCGCAACTGGTCCTTCAGAAACTCGATGATGGCAAGTACAATGTACGTGAATATGCTCATCGGGTGAGTAAAGAGGAACTCATATACCTGGACTGGTGGCGTTCGATGACTCTCTCGCGAGTTCGCCACTAGAACCCCCTTCACTACTATACGTGGCTTCTCCCCACTTATCGACTTTTGACCCCGGTATCAATCTCGCTGCAATCGAGTATCTTGTGGTCTCGTGTAAAGTAAATCGATCCGGAGGACCAGCGATCTTCGTGATCACGAGTGGGCACCTTGCATGAGAGTTTCCAATTCTATCGTGTGAGCCGATGCTTGCGCTTCTACAAAATGCAGCGTCGGATTTCGTGGCTTGGCCCTCAAGGATTCTTTATCACCAAGAGAAATTTAAAAACGTGTTTTTAAAATTCTCTTAAAATATAAACACCAAGAAAATGTATAGACATATTTTTAAAATTCTCTCGTTGTTTAATTTTGGGTGAATTTAAAAAACATGTTTTTGAGAAATTCAATAAGGATGCAAAGTAAAACCTTACACTTTGCTTCCTCATTATTTTTCGCTTTTTACAAAGCTTCCTCTATGAGGAAGTATGTTAATCAATTTTGGCTTCCTCATGGAGGAAATTTTGTAAATAGCTAAAAATATTGAGGAAGCAAGTGCAAGGTTCTACTTTACAATACTACTACTACAATATGCGACTTGAGAACGATAGTCAAGGCCAAAAATGGATATCTTGAAGAAAAAAAATGTAGTAGTAATTAAAAGTCGGATCGGTGAATTCTGAAATCGGAACCGACCAAAAGTGACTTTTTCAAAAATCATCGTAAAAAAGCATGTAACCGGTACTTTCTGGGGTACAATATGCGACTTGAGAACGATAGTCAAGGCCAAAAATGTATATCTTGAAGAAAAAAAAATTTAGGTTCTTTGGGTTGGATTTTTCGACCAAAAGTCGGATCTGTGAATTTTGAAATCAGAACCGACCAAAAGTGACTTTTTCAAAAATCATCGTAAAAAAGCATGTAACCGGTACTTTCTGGGGTACAATATGCAACTTGAGAACGATAGTGAAGTCCAAAATATGATATCTTGAAGAAAAAAAATGTAGGTTCTTTAGGTTGGATTTTTCGACCAAAAGTCGGATCTGTGAATGTTGAAATCAGAACCGACCAAAAGTGACTTTTTCAAAAATCATCGTAAAAAGGCATGTAACCGGTACTTTCTGGGGTACAATATGCGACTTGAGAACGATAGTCAAGGCCAAAAAATGATATCTTGAAGAAAAGAAAATTTAGGTTCTTTGTGTTGGATTTTTCGACCAAAAGTCGGATCTGTGAATTCTGAAATCAGAACCGACCAAAAGTGACTTTTTCAAAAATCATCGTAAAAAGGCATGTAACCGTTACTTTCTGGGGTACAATATGCAACTTGAGAACGATAGTGAAGTCCAAAATATGATATCTTGAAGAAAAAAAATGTAGGTTCTTTAGGTTGGATTCTTCGACCAAAAGTCGGGATCTGTGAATTTTGAAATCAGAACCGATCAAAAGTGACTTTTTCAAAAATCATCGTAAAAAGGCATGTAACCGGTACTTTCTGGGGTACAATATGCGACTTGGGAACGGTAGTCAAGGCAAAAAAATGATATCTCGAAGAAAAAAAAAATTTAGGTTCTTTAGGTTGGATTTTTCGACCAAAAGTCGGATCTGTGAATTCTGAAATCAGAACCGACCAAAAGTGACTTTTTCAAAAATCATCGTAAAAAGGCATGTAACCGGTACTTTCTGGGGTACAATATGCGACTTGAGAACGATAGTCAAGGCAAAAAATGATATCTTGAAGAAAAAGAAATTTAGGTTCTTTAGGTTGGATTTTTCGACCAAAAGTCGGGATCTGTGAATTCTGAAATCAGAACCGACTAAAAGTGACTTTTTCAAAAATCATCGTAAAAAGGCATGTAACCGGTACTTTCTGGGGTACAATATGCGACTTGAGAACGATAGTCAAGGCCAAAAAATGATATCTTGAAGAAAAAAAATTTAGGTTCTTTGTGTTGGATTTTTCGACCAAAAGTCGGATCTGTGAATTCTGAAATCAGAACCGACCAAAAGTGACTTTTTCAAAAATCATCGTAAAAAGGCATGTAACCGGTACTTTCTGGGGCACAATATGCGACTTGAGAACGATAGTCAAGGCCAAAAAATGATATCTTGAAGAAAAAAAAATTTAGGTTCTTTGTGTTGGATTTTTCGACCAAAAGTCGGATCTGTGAATTCTGAAATCAGAACCGATCAAAAGTGACTTTTTCAAAAATCATCGTAAAAAGGCATGTAACCGTTACTTTCTGGGGTACAATATGCGACTTGAGAACGATAGTCAAGGCCAAAAAATGATATCTTGAAGAAAAAAAATGTAGGTTCTTTAGGTTGGATTCTTCGACCAAAAGTCGGAATCTGTGAATTTTGAAATCAGAACCGATCAAAAGTGACTTTTTCAAAAATCATCGTAAAAAGGCATGTAACCGGTACTTTCTGGGGTACAATATGCGACTTGAGAACGATAGTCAAGGCCAAAAAATGATATCTTGAAGAAAAAAAAATTTAGGTTCTTTGTGTTGGATTTTTCGACCAAAAGTCGGATCTGTGAATTCTGAAATCAGAACCGACCAAAAGTGACTTTTTCAAAAATCATCGTAAAAAGGCATGTAACCGTTACTTTCTGGGGTACAATATGCAACTTGAGAACGATAGTGAAGTCCAAAATATGATATCTTGAAGAAAAAAAAATGTAGGTTCTTTACGTTGGATTTTTCGACCAAAAGTCGGGATCTGTGAATTTTGAAATCAGAACCGACCAAAAGTGACTTTTTCAAAAATCATCGTAAAAAAGCATGTAACCGGTACTTTCTGGGGTACAATTTGCGACTTGGGAACGGTAGTCAAGGCAAAAAAATGATATCTCGAAGAAAAAAAAATGTAGGTTCTTTAGGTTGGATTTTTCGACCAAAAGTCAGGATCTGTGAATTCTGAAATCAGAACCGACCAAAAGTGACTTTTTCAAAAACCATCGTAAAAAGGCATGTAACCGGTACTTTCTGGGGTACAATATGCGACTTGAGAACGATAGTCAAGGCCAAAAAATGATATCTTGAAGAAAAAAAAAATTAGGTTCTTTGGGTTGGATTTTTCGACCAAAAGTCGGATCTGTGAATTTTGAAATCAGAACCGACCAAAAGTGACTTTTTCAAAAATCATCGTAAAAAGGTATGTAACCGGTACTTTCTAGGGTACAATATGCGACTTGAGAACGATAGTCAAGGCCAAAAAATGATATCTTGAATAAAAAAAATTTAAGGTCTTTGGGTTGGATTTTTCGACCAAAAGTCGGGATCTGTGAATTCTGAAATCAGAACCGACCAAAAGTGACTTTTTCAAAAATCATCGTAAAAAGGCATGTAACCGGTACTTTCTGGGGTACAACATGCGACTTGTGATCGATAGTCAAGCCCAAAAAATGATATCTTGAAGAAAAAAAAATTTAGATTCTTTAGGTTGGATTTTTCGACCAAAAGTCGGATCTGTGAATTCTGAAATCAGAACCGACCAAAAGTGACTTTTTCAAAAATCATCGTAAAAAGGCATGTAACCGTTACTTTCTGGGGTACAATATGCGACTTGAGAACGATAGTCAAGGCCAAAAAATGATATCTTGAAGAAAAAAAAATTTGAGGTTCTTTAGGTTGGATTTTTCGACCAAAAGTCGGATCTGTGAATTCTGAAATCAGAACCGACCAAAAGTGACTTTTTCAAAAATCATCGTAAAAAGGCATGTAACCGGTACTTTCTGGGGTACAATATGCGACTTGAGAACGATAGTCAAGGCCAAAAAATGATATCTTGAAGAAAAAAAATTTAGGTTCTTTAGGTTGGATTTTTCGACCAAAAGTCGGGATCTGTGAATTTTGAAATCAGAACCGATCAAAAGTGACTTTTTCAAAAATCATCGTAAAAAGGCATGTAACCGGTACTTTCTGGGGTACAATATGCGACTTGAGAACGATAGTCAAGGCCAAAAAATGATATCTTGAAGAAAAAAAAATGTAGGTTCTTTGGGTTGGATTTTTCGACCAAAAGTCAGATCTGTGAATTCTGAAATCAGAACCGACCAAAAGTGACTTTGTCAAAAATCATCGTAAAATAGCATGTAACCGGTACTTTCTGGGGTACAATATGCGACTAGAGAACGATAGCGAAGGCCAAAAAATGATATCTTGAAGAAAAAAAAATGTAGGTTCTTTAGGTTGGATTTTTCGACCAAAAGTCGGGATCTGTGAATTCTGAAATCAGAACCGACCAAAAGTGACTTTTTAAAAAATCATCGTAAAAAGGCATGTAACCGGTATTTTCTGGGGTACAATATGCGACTTGAGAACGATAGTCAAGACCAAAAAATGATATCTTGAAGAATAAAAATCTAGGTTCTTTAGGTTGGATTTTTCGACCAAAAGTCGGATCTGTGAATTCTGAAAACAGAAACGTAAAAACTGCATTTTTCTATGTTTTAGACTATTTTAAGTATATTGAACTTAAAATCTCGAAAAAGAATTTTTTCACAAAAACATAGCTTCCCCTAAGAGGGCGCAAATCACATTTTTTAATTCTTTTATACCAGAGCAGGATAATGGGAATCGAAAATGTGGAATACTAGAGGGTTAGGGAGATAAGAGGGGAGATCACGGAAATATCGGCGAGAATAAGGTGTGGAAGTGTGGGGGGACTTAGTAACAAGGGGTTCGTGGACAGTAAGTAAGTACCGAGTATACAGAGTGTAGAGTAGGTTAGAGGAGGAAACTTTGGCGCAAATAGGCGAGTGCAGCGAGATCCAGAAAATCATGAAGCAGAATTTGGTAGATGGTCCGAATGAGTGGGTGGCCAACGGTAGAGGAGTGGGAATGCAGCAGAAAATAAATATTGCGTTAAGGACTTGGAAACCAATAATGGCCCTGGGCGAGTATTTAGCGGAATATGAAAAACTGGCAGGGAATACAAGCGGATAATAGTGCGTGGGTGTGGAAATAAATGAAACAGAAAAAATGTGAAAGAGTTGGTGGTGTGAAAAACTAGAAATGTAAATATAGATTTAAAGGGTATGTGAAAAGTGATATATGGGATGGGGCAAATATAAAAATCCACAGGGGACTATACTGTGAAATAAAACCACTATATTTATTCAATTCTTTTGCAAAACACTTAAGAGGATTTAAAAAAATTCGAATAGACTTTTGAAATTTTTTTTTAAGGTACACTGAAAAAAAATGTCATTGATTCAATAAATCCATCGTTTGCGGGCTGCCAAAAACAAGCTTTATCAACTTAATTTGAATTCTAATTCCCCCAATTCCATACGAGATCGAAACAATAACTCTAAAATAAGCAAACTAATATTTTATTATTTCAATGTTAAATGGGATTGAACGAATAAGAACTAGAGTTAACTAAAAAATACTTCTTTTGGCATCCATAAACGATTTATTGAATCAATGACATTTTTTTTCAGTGTATACAATTGAAATACTCTTTTTATATTAATTTCTCTACCGATTTTTTAAATGGAATTTAAACGTTTGCTTACTGCTCCACAATCCTTAAGGGGAGGGAGACAGGTAAAAAAAATTGATTTTGGAAATTCAATATCATCCAAATCCTATTCCATATAAAAATGCCCAACGCACTATATTGTTGGTACTGGATGAAGGGATTTTTTTACTGTCGTCTGACTTATATATGTTTTTCAATATTATCTTAAGCAAAGTTCTTAGGTTTTCCATTCAGCGCATGATTCAAATCAAACTACTATGCAGATTGGAATGGTTGATGTCTCATTTTCTTCTTCATTAAAAGATACACTGGCTAAATGGAGCAAATGTTAATAAAAGGTAATATTTTTTAAGTGACATAATTATTAATGAATAAATGTTATGCTATTTTCTAAATCATTGATTACCTTCGCTTTCAGAATGAAAAAAAATAGTTTGCTCCATTTAGCCGGTGTATCTTTTCATGAAGAAGAAAATGAGACGTCAACCATTCCAATCTGCCTAGTAGTTTGATCTGAATTATACGCAGAATGGAAAACCTAAGAACTTTGCTTAAGATAATATCGAAAAGCATATACAAGTCAGACGACAGTAAAAAAATCCCTTCATCGAGTACCAACAATATATTGCGTTGGGCATTTTTATATGCAATAGAATTTCGAAGATATTGAATTTCCAAAATAATTTTTTTTTACTTGACTCCCTCCCCTTAAGGAGTCCTATGGGTGTCACTGTTGTTCATATTCACTAATATTCTACAAAATTAATAGAAAAATTGCTACCTACTACAGAAATTAAAACACACATAATTAGGGACGATTCTGTCAACAATATTTTGAATATAAATATTCTTTGTTTGAATATGAGTAAAATATGAGCATATAAATTATAATCGGCCAATATCACATTGACATTTTAATTAATTATAATTTGAGCAAAAATATAAAAATTGTATTTCGAATTTATAAGCAATATTTCGGAAATATTTTTTTTCCACAAGGATATATATTTTCAATTGCGAATGTTTAATTAATAAAATCGTTCAACAGATGTACGTAATTTATTTTAAATTGCGAACAACTACAATTTGTCATTTTGTTATTGCAAAATGTCGAACCAAATATGAAACTTCAATAAAAGAGTCTGTGTGGAGTTGAATTTCCAACGTCTTTTAGATTATTCAGTTGACTTGTATTACTATTATTACAACTGCAGGTGCAGAGACTGTTAATGGTGCAAACTAAATTTTGCTTTGTAGCGAAATGATTTATATGCAAAATTTTCTTAACTGAATAAACAATTTCTCTGTCACCTCATATGTCAACAAAGTATCTAAGTCTCTTATATATATATATATATATAATATATATACACCGATGGTGACACGAACGACTCTTCTGTATGTATAAGTGTACTGAAAGATAAGATTATAGTACAGTAGTATGACGATATTCTTTTCTCTCTCTTATTATTTGCTAGTACAGACGAATGCATACCGATAAAAATATCCAAATGGTAGAGTTCCGTTTCAGGTTGCACCTCTATGTGCAGACAAAGACTGAATCAGCGGTTAGGAATTTTCATAAAACACACGATGAGAAACGGAAGAAAAAACAATGCTGATACTGATAAATTTTTAATCGGCAATATTTGTATTTTTTTCTATGAAACACACGTTTTTAATTTTCTTGAATTCATTGCACTACAAATTCGTTAAATAGGCAATGTTATAGCAATTTTTAAAAAAATTGATATGCGTTTTTTTCAAAACTATGGATTTCATGTTCATATCGATAAATAATTTGCTGATTGGGTAGCCAACATTTCATTATTCAATACATGATTTTTTTATATCGATAAAAAATGAACTGCCATCTTGTTTCATTAATTTCCATTTTTAACGTCTATTTTTCCGGCTTAAAAATTTGACGTAAAGGTTTGCCCATTCTGGGTCATAGCTCTAAAATGTTGATACTTAAGGGATCTTTACAGTGTGACGACCCGAAAAATAGCCTATTTTCACGATTTTTTTTCGGACGGTTCCTATACGCCGATCAATCTGAAATTTTTATGACATATTAAGGTAATCATGAATGACAGAAAATGATTATTTATAAGACGATTTTTATTGTTTAAATATTTTTTCTTAATTTTTGAAAATAATGTTAATAAAAAAGATAGCCTTATGGTGGACATCCTAGGGGTCGCAAATTTGACCTAAAAAAACCCAAAGGATTATTAATTAGTATGCAATTGGCTATCGCGATATGGAGGCTTTTTTTTTAAATCAAAATTGACAAAATGGCGGTGGTTTGAACAAAATGTACCGATTTTAGCCGTTTTTTCGACAGTTTTTCATTTTTAAAAATGGGGAGATTAAAAAAAAAGCTTCCATAGCACGATAGAGAGTAGGGTGAAGAATGTTCTCCTAAAATTTGAAAGCGATCGCTTGAAAATTGTTCCCTGGAGAATCTTAGTATGTTATAGGCGTGACCGAATATTGTTATTATTAATTTTTCATTGACCTTTGCGGTCTATTAAAAAATATCTAGTACATGTATTCGGTGGTTTAAACTAGATCTTTTTTCCGGATAAAGAAAATATTTAGTAGCAATAAATAAAATATTTTTTTAGTGTCCGCTGCGCAGTGAAAGTTGATTCAAATAAATAAATATGTTTGAAATAAAAAAACTGAAAAATTGAATGAAATACATATTTGTTGGAGAGAAAGTAAATTTTCGTTGATTGAAATAATTTAATGTTCAATAGATAATTTTAGTTAATATTATCAAATCTTTTTTCTGGGTGGCAGGAATATCCGATATGTACCATCATATATTAATATATAGGGCGCCAAAAAGTTCTATATTTCAATTATTTTGCACATATATTTTTATTCCCATGCGGGGAAGCTTTGAGCTTGATAATCTCGATCGCTGCAGGAGGTCGACCTTGAAAAGGACCTAAACTCGTAGAAGACATCAGTGTCCGAGTCCCCTTGCGAATATGTGTCACGACGAGTTTTTCCCCATCGATCGCCAAAGCAGCGTTCTCGGACATCCATTGGATTTCAGGGTCCCGCAGTAAATGAGACACACAAGGGCAGCTTCGGCATTGCAGAGCGTTGGGCACGTAAATGAATTATGGGTGCAGTATGCAAGCATTGCTACTGGTAGAAAATGAGCTCGTGAAGCTGGGGCTATATTCTGATTCTCCAAAATTAAATCCTAAGGACACCGACTGGATAATAGAATAGGAGAAACTGGACCAGAAGAGTCGTCCGGTATAGAGGTTCGCTAAAATACATTTGGACAAAAAAGAGGGTCGTGAAAGAAGAACACGCTGACCAGGATCCTGCTCTAAATATGTTCCTACGTTTCGACGACCAGAGGGAAGGTTGAGTATCGTTCTCCGATCTCGCTCTTATTTCTTTGTCTCGGAACTATTTTCTTTTTTAATTTTGCTCCAGCAAAAAACGGTTCAGCGATTATTTAAGACATTCTGGTAGAAAGTGGATTGTGTGGTCACAATCATCATGTACTTTCCTCATGAAAATGCATGCAGTTGAAATATACACAAAAATGTATGATATCAAATATTTATGTGTAAACATATATTTTACATTGATTTTTAAAAACGTTTTCACAACTTTTGAGAGTTTAATTGATTGATCTTAAAGGTGCTTTTCCGTAGTTTAAGTTTCTTAATATATAAATATCTACACACACATTTTGTTAAATAATAAAAAAGAAGCGGTTTTGTGATAATATTTGATTTTTATTTAAAAGTAGTTTGATGAAAGAAGAATCAATAATATTTGTTTGATATCGACGATTAATAGCTTATTTCATGTATTAGAAAGCGTTTCGTCAAATTACTAGTGCAATTTTGTTATATTATTGATCATTGAAAAGTTATAGTTGCTCGTTCATCCTAACACAATCTAACATCAAACTTCCAAATATTTGTAACTTTTGAAATATTAATACAATAATAATAGCCGCTGAATGAAATCAAACATCATCCAACACAAAAAAAAAACTATCTTTTATCATAATCGGATCAACACTATCGTTTATTCTTCCAAAAAGAATGTCACAAAACCAATTTTTCCAAATTAGCATTAATCGCTTCACTTTGTTTAAATTACATTACTATAATCATTTCAAAATGTTAAGAATACATACAGTCATGAAAATTATTCTCCCAAACGATAAATCAAAGCTCCGAAAATTGTAACAATGTTTCTAAAAAAAAGAAATATTTTTTCTAAATTAAAGTAACTTTGGCAAACATTTAAAAATAATATTTCAAATGACGTCTCAAGACTTTAACGATTTGCGAATTTTGATTACATAAGAATAAAAATACTCAAATGACCCAAATATTGATGCCCTTTCTTAATTAATACTTTCCCCGTGATATAATATAACGAATTTAACATCGTAATCTCAACTTTGTAATTAGTCGTATTAAAAGTTGCATAAAACAATAGATTTCTAAAATGTTCTTGAAGTTACTTGGAATCATTGTTTTTTATGCGGGCCTTGCTAGCAGATTCGGCAGGATGGTTCCCTGCGCGGGTTTGCTAGTCCGCCCGAGAGGGCCATGAACCCTGAACAGGTTAGCCCCTTGGACGTTCACCTTCTCCCCTTTCTCTCTGACCAACATTCGCACCAATAGCTATCTCTCGCATTCGTTCGTTCTGGCTTATAGAGGAAGGTATGCAGGTATAGGTGGGTAGAAAGGCCCAAA